>OU893340.1:2526058-3789087 GCA_918026875.4 Diatraea saccharalis | reverse complement strand
ATAAAATGCCATGAAAATAAAGCTATACAACTTAAAAGTCTGAGTCAATTTACACCAAATTCGCATTCAACTAAACGAAATAAGTTAAACAGGACTCAATTATGCAAACAGAGACAAGAAATAAATCATAGTGTTATTGAGCTTAATAAGAACCAACTGTTTAGTAATTCTCCTAATAACTCAGAAAATGAAAACAAAAGGACATTGCAAAATGAACAGATAAATTTTTCAAGTACGCCGAAAACTTCTCTACTAAATAAAGAAACATCTGCTGCAAACAAAAAAAGACCCAATTCTGCTAGTCAAACTCATAAAACTATAAAGAAGAGAGTAAAAAAGTCTACGATTTATATATTTGGGGATGAAAATGTGAGAGGGCTGTCTACCAAATTGTATCAAACGAGATCTGGTAATTGGAACGATGTATACAAAACAACGGCATTAGTAAAACCAAATGCACCAAGTACCCAGATTGTAAATAACTTACTTAATGACGAATATTCTTTTAATAAGGACGATATCATCATTTTGTCTCTGGGTGGAAATGATCAAAATCCACATTTATTGTATTCCAACCTTTGTAACGTTTTATTTAGGTTAAAAGATATTCAAATAATTTTATTGTATGTACGGAATAGTAAATATTTAGATAAAAATGTAATAAATAATGATTTTAAAATGTTAGCTGCATGTTATAAAAACTGTAAATTAATAGACGAAAGCGATAAGTCACTCTCGCTAAATTTTTTATGTTTTAAGATAAATATTGCAATAGACTCTATTCGTTATCAGTTAGAATATATAAATAATATAGTTTATTCAAACCATGTTCACTGTCATACTTCTTGTGAATCTGCAAAGTTTTTTCGATGTTAATAAGACCTGTGCTTCCTTAAATAAGGTATCTCGGTGCTCTAAAAAAGTGGTATATAAAGATTGTGGCGATTTAATTATATTTAACCAAAATATAGGAGGTCTTTGTAATAAAGCTGATTTGATGGACATTACAATTAATGAATTCAGGGAAAATGGCAAGGAGGTAGATATAATATGCCTTAGTGAGACCTTTATTGGTCAAGGATCGGAGGAAAACATTAAGCTGAGTAATTATAAAATGGTAGCTAATTTTTCTCGTAAAAAAAAGCGGGGCGGGACGTGTATAATGATTAAAAATACATTAGAGGCAAAATCAGTATCTTTTATATCAGATTTGGCCACAGACTACTATTTCGAATGTTGTGGCGTTGAAATTTTGGGACTGGGTATTGTAGTAGTAAATATATACAGAATACCAGTCCAAACGAAATCACACATAGGAATATTTCTGTACAAACTGGATAAACTACTGTATTTGTTTACAACTAAATGTAAAAACAGAAAAATTGTATTGTGCGGTGACTGGAACATAAATATCTTGAAAAAAGATTCTGCCACTAATGATTTATTAGATACACTACATAACCATGGCTTAAAGGTTCACATAAATGAACCAACCAGGAAAAAATCATGCATTGACCAGATTGCTAGTAATATAAAATCGGCAATTCCTGAAGTTCATTATCTGTGGTTATCGGATCATGAAACAGCTCAAACACTTCAGATAAAGGTAAAAAATAAACAAAAACATTAC
The DNA here is from genome assembly GCA_918026875.4 of Diatraea saccharalis. NCBI lineage: Eukaryota > Metazoa > Arthropoda > Insecta > Lepidoptera > Crambidae > Diatraea > Diatraea saccharalis. The sequence continues at coordinate 3,787,457 of OU893340.1, read as the reverse complement.
TCTACTTGGTTTGAGCTGAAACGTGATTATAGTAACTACAACGTATCCAAATTTTGTGAATGTCTGTCGTCTCTTTCTTTTTCTGATGTATTGACTAACGACAATTTTGTTAGTGCGTTCCAATGTTTTTATGATATGGTACGTCTTTTTTACGACCTTTGTTTTCCAATAATCAAAGTTAAAATTAATAATCGCGTCAATAAACTAATTTGGCTATCAAAAGGTATTAAAAAGTCATGTAAAAATAAGCGTTCTTTATTTTTTAAATACAAAAACATAAAATACGGAAAATCAGAAATTAAAACGAAACTTAAAAAATATAACACCATTCTAAAGAAATGTATTTTATGTGCACAAAGAATTAATAATAACAGGTACATACGAAATAATAAAAACAAATGTAAAGCCACCTGGAATACAATATCATCGATGACTTCGAATAATATACATGAATATGACATTAATTCAATTTCTTATGATAATCAAATATACAATAATCCTTTTGACATTAGCAATATTTTTAATAATTTTTTTACAAACTTGACGAACAAAAATGACTCTACGAAGCATCACATGACATTTCAATCAATTATTCATGATACTAATCCTTCTACAATATTTCTGAATCCTATAGATATAAATGAAACTTATAAAATTATTTTATCTTTAAATAATAGCAGAGCCAGTGGTTACGACAATATGACTACATACATTCTTAAATTGTGTGCCTTTTTTATATGCCATCCGATTACTCACCTTATAAATCTATCATTTGCCGAGGGGAAGTTTCCAGAGCAGCTAAAAATCTCTATTGTAAAACCATTACATAAGAAAGGCAATAGGATGGATCCAAATAACTACAGACCTATTACCTTAGTGCCAATATTATCCAAAATCTTCGAAAAGGCTATGCATTCCAGATTGATAGATTTCCTAGACAAACACAATTACTTTCATCCAGATCAATATGGATTTCGTAAGGGTCACTCAACTTCTCAAGCATGTTTTGAGTTTATACGCTACATTACTGAAAGCCTTAATAAAAAAACTCCTGTTATGTCATTATGCCTAGATATGAGTAAAGCGTTTGATTTCATTTGCCACTCTAAACTTCTACACAAACTAAGCAATTGTGGTATCAGAGGCAATGCTCTTGAATGGATAGAAAGTTTTTTAAAAAACAGGTTACAAACTACTGAGGTAAGCAAAATTGTACAAAAATATAAAGTTAATATAAAACAAACATATAGATCTGATCTTAAAATTAAAAATGCCGGCGTTCCTCAAGGAAGTATTCTTGGACCACTGCTGTTTCTGGTGTACATAAATGATTTGCCACATAGCACAAGTAACAAGTGCATAATGTTTGCAGATGATACAACGATAATCATTAAATGTGACAATAACAATATCAACTCTTTTCAACGTCAAATAACCTCAGCATTATCAGATGTCACTAAATGGTTAGATGCAAATAATTTAAAATTAAATATTAATAAAACCCAATTAATCCAGTTCAGATCATATAACACAAGTCCTATACCTGTAAAAATTAATTACAAAAATATTGAAATTGACGAAGTAGACTCAGTACGTTTTCTTGGATTGTTAATTGATAAACATTTAAATTGGAAGCAACATATTGACCATATATGTGGAAAACTAAACCGTTTTATATTTGCAATAAAAAAACTGAAACAAACAGTATCTGTTGAAGCTGCTTTAATGGCATACCATGGATATGTGTCGTCTGTTTTGAGCTATGGTTTGTTATTGTGGGGAGCTTCTGTTGATCTTGACAGAGTTTTTAGAGTTCAAAAGAAGTGTATTCGTGTCATTTGCAATGCTTGGTTTGATGATAGCTGTAAACCACTTTTTAAGAAGCTTAATGTTTTGCCTCTACCCTGTATGTATATAAAAGATGTATGTTTATTTGTTCACTCCAACTCCAAATATTGGACTAAACGCGTTGAAGTTATGCCCCGGCAAACTAGACAAAAATATATAAATTTATTGTACCACCCTCCTTGTCATAAGGACATTTATAAAAATAATGTATACAACATGTGCATAATTATATACAATAGTTTACCAAATGACATGAAATTTTTGAATATTAATGAATTTAAATCAAAATTGACAAAGTGGCTTATGGAACACAGCTTCTATAGTGTGAAGGAATTTTTGGCTTTTAAGAAAATTGCATGATTAGAATATTTGCACGCCTGTTCTCAGGTAGAATACTGTATCTCTTTATTTATTTTTGTGACCTTTTAAGTGTATTCTAGCAAATAAAGATCTTATCTTATCTTATCTTATCTAGGGGAAAAAAATCATGAAACGTTCTACATAAATTGGACCGTCAGTTACTGAATAGAAACTTACTAGCAAAAAAGCAATTATATATACATAAAAAAAAAAACTAATGTTAATATTATAATGGTATCTCAATGACGACACAATCAATTGCATTTGGCAGATTTGCCAGATATGTTTGATATTTTTTATTACCTTATACCAAGACTATTTCCAAAAGTAATGTTATCATAACACCACTAACACGCCATGATTACATGAACGTTACAGAATTGTGGCCCTAATATATACATAATTAAAAGGCTTGACTCACACCGTGTTGTATTCGATACTTTCGATTAATTACGATCGATACGATTCTTTTTCGTTGATCGAATTTTGTGAATATTGACATTACAGTGTCATTTGGACGTTCCGCTCGGTCGCGCGCCAGGACCTCAGGGCAATCCCATTATGATGTAGGTCAGCGGGGCGGCCGGTCACCCTCTACCACCTGCGCTGCTTCTTCATAAGCACATTTATTATTAACGCACCTTTCTTTTACTGTAATTTTGTTCGTTTGACCTGTAAAAGTAGCTGCCTAATGTTGACCGGTTACTAGGTAATCTATTCTATATACAGTCGTTAGCTTGGTAGATATCAAATTGATGTATCTAACCGTGTTAGGTATTCATAACTAAATAGAAACATCAAAACTTCTAAAAACGCCATTTGGTATTTTCACTACTTAAATGCTCCCATCATAAAAATATCAGACAGTATCTCAAATCTTTGTAACTACTGAATTGTTGTAAATGTGAGAACCGGATTGGCGCCCACCGTGTATGATTAAATTATTAATCACGGATAACGAATAACAGTTAACTAGGATAGTCTTGTTGTGATTGTTTATTAGTTAGTTACATTATTGTTTTTGCTTCTGAAACAAGTAGTAGGTAATCGTTTAGAATACCTAATTATTGATAAGCTGTCCGAAAGTTACTCAACATAATAAGGTTTTTTATTTCCCCACTACAGGGGGTTAGGCCTTCCTTATGGATAGTTAAGTAATACGGACGATGACCCTCCACGCTAGCCCAATGGAGGGTATTAACGACTGCAAATACAGCCGTGACTAACGGCTTAACGTTAATGTTTGGTCACCCTCCCCGTGGCCGCCCATCTACGAAAGTTGCTTAACCACGACTGCGGGCCGCGGTGCTTATCCGCCACGCCACTGAGCTGCCAGGAGATTTGATATTGTCCAACCAACTCGATGCCCAGTGAGAGCGAGTTGCTACAAATGAATTAAATTTTTTGCAGCGTTTGACCGCCAGCAATGTTTATCAACCGTAATTAGAAGATTTTTAACTTTTTATACACAACCCTGTGAATGGTACACTGTTACTTCCGATTTCAACAAAACAATGGTTTGTTGTTTTTTTAACATTAATATTCCTTACTCTACGTTACTTTAACCATAATCGTGGAAACACTGGACTCTACTTGCCTGGCCATTTTATTTATTACTCAACTAGTTTTTCGCCAGCGGCTTCGCTCACGTGGTCCCTAGAGAACTATTTAATGGGATAAAAACTATCGTATTATGTAAATCCGTAATCCGTTCAGTAGTTTCGGCGTGATTGACGGACAAACATCCAAACAAAGAAACTTTTACATTTATAATATTAATGGGATAATGAATAGCTAACATAATATTTATCGTGTCAATGGAACATTATTTCGAACCGGTGCCTTTATAAACGCATAGATGCATATTATTTTCTTTATAACCAACTTAAGTATGCCAGTCACGGCGCGCGATAATGGATCTGCAGACCGATAGACGCCCGGCCAACCTTACCCGCTGTATAAGAAACAGTAGTATGTATTACTAAAAGTTTCACGTGCACATCGCCTCGAGCACCATTCACTAAAGGTAATAATTAAATACAGCGGTGATGCACTGTTTACCATTGGCGTAAAAGTTAATTTAATTATGTAACACGCGTAGGGAAGTAATCCTAACAACTCTGTTGCCTACGAGTTAGTTTACATTGGTCAGTTTATGGTTAAAAGCAGGATTTTTCGTGTGAGGTTCGATGCTTGCATCACAATAGGCTTGCGGGCTGATTGTTTTTTTTTTTCTTATTGTTCCTAAATATACTGTTGAATTAAATATTACAATGCCCACAGATTCTTTATTCAACTGGTGTAGTTTCTTTTAGCCAAGGGCAGTCTGATAAAAACTGCTATCTTAGCGTTTATTTCCTAATTATGTTTTTCTATGGAAATGTTTTACTATGTGCAATAAAGTATATTTATATTCATTAATTCATATAACTTGGGGAAGACCAAAAAAGATGGATAGACTGTATGTACCTCTATAACCTCGAACATCCAGGACTAGAGATTTTTTAAGGTATTCTAAAAGATACCAGATTTATTTGACTCATGATTATCCTTTATTTTATTGATTTATTATTTACGTTAACATTGCACATGGCTGCATCTTTTCATTATTATTATTATCCCTGGGAAGACTTGTGGCATAAAAAGTAGTCACGTGTTTAATCAGGGATATGTGTTCTCACTTCTCACACTACCAGAATTTCTCACTAATGTATACTCCATTCCCTTTAGCCATACTGGTACACGATTGTGAAGATAATTACATTCACAGTAAATGCTACAAATTATGACATTCTTGCAATAATTTTGAAGATCATTACAAGATGGTGAAACTAGCAAATTGAAGGAAAGAACAGCAACGAGCAAATCGGGCTCCTACGCTGAAGATGTCTGAAGTGTTAGTTTAAGATATAGGCTTATTAAGAATGCAGTTTTTGTTTCGTTTTAGAATGTATTCTCGACTTATTAAAGTGTCCTATATTTATAGAGCATAAATTAAACAATACTGTAATCGTAATATATACCTTCGACATAAATCAACTCTTACTACAAATAAAATTTTCCTATGTTTCTAACAGTTAAAGCGTCATTTTAAATGAACTATCGGTCATTCAACGCGTTGCATTTCACTTTCGAAGTAGAACGTAAGTGTTTTCAAAAAAACGCTGTATCTCGATTAATCTTTCGATTTCTAATAACGCAGGTAGTCTCGATTTAATATATTGAAAGCAATTTGAATTTCGAGTGCATTTCTTAACGCTAATCTAGCGTGAATAGTTGTTGACCGATTAGTCTATGCTGATCAGTATCGGGTTTTAATAAATTTCTAATATTTTCCTTGTTGTTTTGAATTTAATGAACATATTGTTTTTATATGAACGTTCAGCACTAAATATGGGTTCAGATAAACGAACTTAATTAAAAATCTAGTTAAAAGATCCACATAAAGTAAAAGTACTTTATATTTTGTTCACGAGTTAGAAAGTGAATTCGGCAGACGCAGAAGCCGGCAGGCGTGACCGTGGGAACCTGGCTGCGACGTCACTAACTAACATTGATTAACCACCTTATGCCAACCACCCAAGAACCATTATCAAATGATAGAAAGATGGAATATAATACATCCGCCGAATCATACCAGACCCATCGTTGTTAAGTAGGTTACGCCACGTTCCGCCCACGCTTTTTGGTTTTACGAGAAGTTATGAATATGAACAGATTGCTTTACCTTTATAGAAATGGCAATGGCTTTACCTTATATTACACAGAATCTACCTATTTCGCATGTTTTATGTTAAACAGATAATGTAGCTCGCAAAAAAACAAGGTACATTTTTAATACCATATAGAGAAGGAAAGAAAAAGAGAATACTATACCAAAAAGAGAAAACTATACTTAATAATTGCCAATATTTATGATATTTCGTATAGTAATTTTAGGCCTCCGACTCGCAACCTTGACATTAAGTACTAAAGGTTTTTAAAACTTCCAAGGGCGCTTCATACGTCGTAAAAATAACTGTTTCCCGACTAATATAGTTCTTTAGTTTTATTTACCTAATATAATATGTTAATTAAGAAACACTAGTTACTGTAGCTTACTCTTTAAAGAATTTAACTAATCGAAACAGTACGAATACACTGAAAAATTAATAAAAATCATTGTCAATTTTTTTTTTGCCCTAAACGAACTATTGGACCGTCACTCCATAATCTTGAAGTCTTTTTCAGTGTGACGATTCTGTAAAAATAAAACAAGGAGCGAAAACAATCCTTGTTGTGTTAATTTAGTACGTTTTATGAACCAATCGCATAGTTTGTCGATTTTCACAATTGCTGATTAACGGCCTGGCTGTACGAGGCAAATGAACCTAGTACATATTAGTTAAGATTGAGATACTGATGTTCTTGTATTTGTCTTCAGACGGGCTCTGGGAAGACGTATACTATGGGCAGCGGATGGGAAGGCGAGGGGGACGGAGACGAGGATAGGCGCGGCATCATCCCACGCGCCATCCGCGACCTGTTCGCTGGCGCCGACCAGCGGGCCGAGGATGCGCGTGCGCAAGGACACCTGCCGCCAGAGTTCTCCGTGCAGGCTCAATTCATAGAGCTGTACAATGAAGATATAGTGGACCTGCTTGACCCTGCAAAAGATCCGTTTGCAAAGGTACTGCTGACACCACGTCTTGTTACTAAATGAGCCTAATTTATCCGATTATAATATATTTAAGTCTTGTAATTAGTTTCATAAACATTCGTTAAGATTTAATGAAAAATTACATTAACAATTTTAATGGACGTTTGTGCAACTTACTGTTAATCTTTCGTGATTAGGTGCAAAAGCTTCATAAAAAAAACACGACTTCGAATGTAAAAATTAGAAAATTTGTGATACGAGTTTCAACTTACACTTGATGATTATTCAAAAAAGTAGCCTACTTTATAACTAAAACCATGTGTACATTTATATAGGGAGCTCTAAGGATAACAGAAGACGGTTGCGGCGGAGTACGCATCGTAGGGGCGTCGATGCGGGCAGTCAGAAATGTCACCGAAGCATTAGGAGCGCTAAGAGCGGGTGCCCTCGCCAGAACCACTGCTGCTACTAATATGAACTCATCCTCCTCAAGGTAATAAGAGACATTACCAACATCATTTCGAGCTCATTAATACCCCAATGTATCTTTATAGACCTTTCTTATGGTTCCAAACAAACAGATACCTGTTCAAAGCTGAACTAATATGTATTAACAACTGCAGATAATATCAGACCAATGGCTTAAGTTTCTTCCGTATTGCGAAAAAAGTAGTTTTATAATAATTGTATTACTTTCTTTAACAGGTCACACGCAGTGTTTACACTATTAATGCGTCAAAGAAGACTAGCAGCCGATATGGAGGTCCAAGACAGAGAAGCAGACGCCGAAGCACCTGAACAATACGAGACACTCACAGCGAAGTTTCATTTCGTAGATCTGGCAGGATCAGAAAGGCTTAAGCGTACTGGTATGTGGAAGTGTAGTGTAGTTTTCGCTTAAAAGGGTTTGGACCTAGCTATTGCACATTATCAACTTTACTTTCCATATGAAAATGGTGGTATACCAGGTTTAAGTTCCTCTTCGCTTGATGAAATTTTATATTCCATTGTCCTCTTACTATGCGTACTCGATAAGAATAGGATCTGGTTACTGACCAACTTCACAGCTTATCTATTATTTTAGTGCAAAAATGTGCAGCAAAAAGTTTGCTAGACATTTTTTGGATTCATTTAACTTTATACATATGCTATATTATTAAATTAACAATTATCAGTATTGACACGACTTTATCAAGAATTAATAAGTTATTCTTTCTTAATTAGATTCTTGGTATTTTCTTAGATATGAAGTTGACGATTTTTGCTATAACGTTAACGCTGACCGTCCCAAAACCGTAGCCATTTTATGACGTCAGGTTCAATTACTAATGTCAGTCTATGATTATTCGTTGATTTCTGAAACAATAAATAGTTCTTGTTCCTTTTTTGCACCCCGTACACTATGAAGTTTGAAGCGCAATACGAACCAAAATTGTCATTTGACAATACAAAGGATAGTTTACCTCGCATACTATCTTTTAACTTTTTTGTTGTTAGGCGCAACAGGAGAACGTGCTAAAGAAGGAATATCGATAAACTGCGGATTACTCGCTCTCGGTAACGTGATATCAGCACTGGGCGACAAATCTCGCAAAGTACTACACGTGCCATACAGAGACTCGAAGCTAACGCGACTGCTACAGGACTCGCTCGGAGGTACATTAGCTATTACATATAAAAGATAAGAAAAGACAGATTGCATGGACACAATAGTATATCAAATTATAACATATCATGGCATTTGATTGTGAACTCTATTTTCATCAGTTTAAGGTTTAATATGGATTGTAAAAAAAATCAAAATCAAAATTTTGTTTAACCTAACATACTGCTATACTGAAACATTTTGACAAATTTTGAAGTTGATACCAATTTTAGTACTTTTATGTATTTAGAAATGTCTAAAATTGAACACGTTTGAATATCGATCTTATGTGCAGAGCAGAGCTAGATTAAAAATTAAAGATGAAATTTCTAACAAAACTAAAGTTTAAATCATTTAATATACATCTGAGAGTTATTTTTTTATACATGCATTAAGTTTACAGTTCATTATTTATAACTAAAAAGAAAACGCCATTCGATGAATTTATGATGGTATTTCAACAAATATTTTTAAGACAACTTCTCTAATTATTCAGAAATCACTAAAAACACAATTCCTATTCACCAGGGAATAGCAACACGGTAATGATAGCATGCGTATCTCCAAGTGATCGAGACTTCATGGAAACTCTGAATACGTTGAAGTACGCGAACCGCGCGAGGAACATCAAGAACAGGTGCGTCGTGAACCAAGATCTGACATCGCGCACCATACACCAGTTGCGACAGGAGGTGGCCAGACTACAGCTCGAACTCGCTGAATATAAGCAGGTTAGCTAGTCTCTATCATCTTAGAATATATTGCATGTTATAGTCAAAGAAATATAACTGCTATATCCTCGATCAGAATATCACAAATACTCAGTACCAAAATTCAGGACAATTTCTTAGATCTCGTGAAACACCCCCAAAGGTTTTGGTTTAAACAAGCTGGAGAGCTAGAATTTTATTATGTGTAGAATTTGTAAATGCTACTATTTCCGGCCTTAATAAAACCTAAAAGTATAGTTTATGAGTAGGTAGGTAGGTAGGCAGTTTGTACTTTTAGTTAGTATAATAACAACTTAATCAAAAAGCACATAGTTTTAAAATAATAGTAAATATGATAAAATAAACATACTTGAAAAGCACACAGAAAGTAAGAGGAAAAAATTCTTTTACTTACCTTATACATCTGACAAACACCCGAGTGAAGCCTAAAAATAGCTTGTTTCGCGCATTTCATTGCAAAAATCTCTAAATTAAACCTTATTTCCCAGGGCAAACGTATCATATCAGAAAACGGCGAAGAAGGATGGAGTGACGTTGTACAAGAGAATGCGATCCTTACTGGCGAGGTGGAATCATTGAGGAGAAGAGTGAAAGCCATGCAGGGCACCATTGAACAACTGTCGGCTAGAAACACCGAGTTATTGGCGGAGAAGGCGTTAGGAAACTGGGCACCGAAAGACAGTAGCCCAGAAGCTAGTGATTGTTCACTTAGTAAATTAGTACAGGTATGTGTTTGATAAAAGAATCATCGAAAAAAAAATCACTGAATATTAATACACGATAATTGTGTTTTGTTTGTATTATTTTTGTTTTTTTAATATTTTATATATAAAAATTCAAATTATTTTATTGCATATAAACTTTAAACTTTCGCTTTGTATTATATTAGATTGTATAAGCGGCCGTGGTCACGGCTGGTCGAAACGTCGGGAAATATAGGTAGGTGAAAACCTAACCATCGAAATTTATCGCGTGAATACCCGTCTTATACAATCTAATATTTTATTGCATGTCACATTCTTACAAACAAGTAATTATGTAATAATACATTTATTTAATATGATTAAATAAATTCATTATAATACGGGTGTAGACAGTACACGAAAATAAATACATATTATTTTTTTCTGGTGGTTAATTAAATAATAGTACTATTACCGATAATCATACTTTTATACTTATTACATTTATAATATTGCTTTAATTAATAATGAAAAATCAAATATTTTATACTTGTAGTCACGTGACTGCAAACAGTGCGTGACGTTACGCTCCTCTTACTCATATCAGAACTTAGAGAATTCAACCTTATGCATACATAGAACGATATTAGTTTCAGAAGGCCGTGACGTCATAGCGATTTTGAAAATGAAATGAAATTTTAGATTTAAACTTATTACACGAATAAATGATAAGTTAAAATCGATAAATACTTTTTAAGAAATTTTTAGATAAATGTCATGTTTATCTATAATAATAATAATATAAAAAGGTAGTTTTATATTTTCGATGTTTATAAAGGTAAAATAATGTCTTTTAATCTAAACTATATGACATATATTATTAAAATGCATTAAAATATGTCATATTATAAGTTCCTATTCTTTTTTTTTCTAAAGTAATAGAAAAAAATATTTAACCAATTCACTAATTCTAAATTCTTATACTGTGTAGGGATATGTGGGCGAGATAGAAGACCTCCGTGCTCAGTTAATAGAAGCTAATGCTTTGTACGAGGCGAGTCGTCGTCGCGAGCTGCAAGTGACTCGCACAAGACACGACTCCACTAACGACGCATCCTCTATATTAGACGACGCTAAACGAGAACTCGATAAGGTAATTTTAATAGCAATAAATCGGAATTGTGAGTCAAAATAATAAACTCTATATGCGTTAAAATAACGTAAAGTTGATCGAAACAGTTTTGAAAATGAAAAATTCTCTCCTTATATGGCATAAGGTTGATATTTGAGTGTCACTTAAAATCTACTCTGATAAATCTGAGTTAGCACAAATGATTTATTTTTTACTATTCATATAATTTCAAAGTACTGACTTACTCAAACCACTGTCTTATTGAACGTTTTATCACTATTTACATTGCTTTTATTTATGATTATTGTAGGAAAAAGAGATACTAGCGCGCAGTATGGGTGAGCTGGAGTTCCAAAGAAAACTAGATATGAGGGAGAGCATGACGATAGAGCGAGATGATAGAGAGCAGCGGCCAATAGGAGAGCGTGAGCGCGCGGAGGGAGAAAGTGCGGACGACTCGTCGACCTCGGATCATGGAGATGCATCTGATTCGGATGCCGAGGACTCAGAAACTAAAGGTAAGTTAGACGATTTTTTTCATGTTTTGTGCTTAAGAATTATGGATACGTAATTTCGACCACCAATAGATTATAATTATCTAATGTAATCTATGCTTACATGCAAGTAAGTGAAATCCTATTTCAGTTAGAAAGAGAAGATCAAATTCTACTCCTTATATTATATGACGCATTTATGTCATCCCCTTTTCCCCATCCAGTCTTTTCACTTGTTAATTTGGTTTCATTCATTCAATACATTTCATTCATCGATTATCATTTTCATAAATTTGAGTTATAGACGCACAGAATCTGGTAATAGATCCATTTATTTTACTTTTTTGATACAGGACAAAGAGTGCTCTCAGCTCAGTTAGCCGCTCTAAGCGAAGATATTGACACAAAAGCACGCTTAATAGAACAGCTGGAAGTGTCACAGCGGCGGCTGGCGGCGTTGAGGCAACACTACGAACAACGCCTGGACACTTTACATCATCAGATCAAAGCCACTAGTGATGAACGAGATAAGGTTCTCGCTTCAATAGGTACGATTTTCGAAACACCTTCCTTTTTCAGACATAATAACTAAGTGGCCTACTTGTGGGAATAAATATAACTCGCACAAGTAAACAACTAAGTAGTTTTTCTATGTTCAGTGAAAAAAGATAAATAAAAAATAAAGAGCTCATTCTGAGTATTTGTGCTACCTCTGTTGATCTGCATGTTTCTGTCTGAACCCCAGTCATGGCCTACATTGGCGGGACGGTTCACTCTGGAGAAAAGGCTGTCAGGTACCAAAATACTTTTCCGTCCTCAGGTGTCCAAGGTAAGGGCTCCTGGGATCTGAGTACAATGTCATTTCTGACTACCAGGCACTTCCCTTAAAAGTAAGGGTGCATCGTAAGAGGTTTATGCCCAGTTCTACAAACATCCATTAAAGTTTAATGGCAACTTCAAGCTCTAGTGAATGTTCTGTATTTAATAATTAGTATCGATAGTGTAGCCTTAATTTAATGATAATTTTAATAATTTTCAGAATCCAAAACTGCTCTGCCCCCCATCAGGCAGGGACAGCACATAAAACATTCCCCCTTACTACATAAAATAAAATAAAAATTATTAATAGATTATAACGGTAACCTTATTCGGTAGCATCCCAAGCGTCACCGCCCAGCGACAAACTAAAGCGTGTGAAGGAGGAATATGAACGTCGTGTGTCCACGATGTCACGTGAACTGAGACGGCTACAGGCGGCGCAACGTGAACACACGCGCTTACAACGTTCGCAGCAGCAGACCGCAACACAACTATTGTCGTTGCGCAACGAGCTGCAGAACATGAAGCGAGACAAGGTAACTTGTTATACAGGATTTTTTTTCTATACTTAAAGTTTTATACTATGTCCTTAACGTAAATTTGAACCCCTTTTTAAACCTACTTATATCGTAAATAAAGAAAAAATCTTCTATATAAATGTTGCTACATTATGGTCACCCTACTGTCCTCGAAGGTTAACGACCTATTTCCGTTGACATACCAACAGTTTGTTTACGGTTTAAAACATGCATGTGTAACAGAAAATATATTCAATACATACAACATGGATATTTCAATATGTTCATCTTTAAACAAAATAACTATGTCTTTGTGACGGCAACATGACTTTAACGTAATTTTCAGGTTAAGTTAGTTCAAAGAATGAGAACAGAGGCCAAACGTCACGCGCAGGCAGAAGCTGCGAGAGCCAAAGAGGTAACAAAATATTCATTAGAAACTGTTATTTAATAATTATTTATCATTTATTCTAATAATATATTATCTGCAGGTGGCACAGTTACGAAAAGAATCGCGAAAGAACGCCAACCTTATCAGATCATTGGAAGCTGAAACTAAACTCAAAGAACAGGTAACAAAACATTAATATTAATGGTACGTTATAAAAGTATCGCTTCCATAATCTTGCTTACTCCAAAGAGACAATAAAGAATTAAACTGAAATAAAATATAATTATGATCCTCTCTTCATATTAATTTTTATGGCAAAGGAATTTTAGCCCATACAGGCAGGCTTCTCTTCGGCTAATAATCTGTTTTCATATGATTTTTCAGTATAGTAAACTAATCAATTTATGAAGGAATTAATGTAGTCAACAGGAAAAAACTGGCCCGTTTGCGTTCCCGCCCTAAATTTACACAACACTTTTCTCGTTTACGACCTGTGCGCCATATCCTTACATTGAATTGTCATTTATTTATTTTCATGACACTGTCTCGCAAAATAACACCACTATTTGAAGCAAGAGTCACTCTAAACCATAAAAAATGCAATAAAATAAGATGACAGTAATGACTACCGATTCGCGCCAAAAACTTTTATATTTTTGACTAATAGTGCTGCCATTATTTTGTTCAGTCGACTATCTTCAAATTAAAGATTGGCTTGTCAGCTACTGTAATCGTTCATTAACATTTAAATTTTAATAATAACCATTTCAAACGAAAAAATCTATATAGATTTGTGTCTCGTCTTAAAACGAAAAAATCTATATAGATTTGTGTCTCGTCTTAAAACGAAAAAAAAAAATAAAGAATTATTACTTGTACATTCCGAAATATGAGTCATGGACGTTAAAAACGTGTAAAATTAGTCTGCATTTTTAGCATTAATATTGAGTATATTGTAGGTGTTGAAACGGAAACAAGAGGAGGTGTCACTACTGAGGCGTGGTCACAGAGACAAACTAAGTAGTCGAGCCGCTGGCAGGTTACACGGTAGGTGATGTATTCATTGCGTTTTACATTATTTTGGGTTAGTTGCACCAACTTATTTATCAATAATAAACATGTTAAAGTACCGGTTAACTAAATAATAATGAATTATAATTTCGCAATGTTTGGATGACATCATAACTTTTTACTGTATTTACAATTCACCTTATTTCCTATTTCTATTCCCTTTTTTTTTTACACATATATAATGTTAATCGTAGCTTTTGTTGAAAATAAGTCTTTCTTACGTCGCGTTAAATATATTCTATACCGCTTAAGTCTTATCCTTATTGACAAAGACTTATTTTATATTTTTCTTGTATAAATCAAAATTTTGACAAAGTTTTTGGATAGCAGCTGTACAGTCGGCCAAGAAAGTGGTCTACCACCCTAAGGTTGAATTTCGCGTGTTACGTCAACTAACAACAAGGTTGATTTTCCGTAGCATTAATTTTTGACACGTCAAGTACACGTCATTATTGCTATCTTCATCATTTTGACGTAACCTTTGACAGTAATTATCTATACCTATAATAAAAATGTAACAAGGTTACATTTGTAAGATATTTTGCAAAAAAAATATATGGACGGCCTTCATAAGACTAATAGAAGCCAAAAATATTTTTTTTTCTGTCTGTCTGTTTGTATGTATAAATACTTTAGAGTTAGAATATCGTAAATAAATTCTTATAGTCTACAAATATCTTACATTAGAATGTAGATTAATTATATTTTAATACAGATTAAAAAAATCAGTAGGTAGTGAAATGCTATGCGTAAGAAGCTATGCGTGTTATAGGCCTGAATATACTGAGATAACGGATAACAGAAATGAATAGCGACGAAAAACATATTGCGCCGACCCATAGCTTAGTGCGAGACAAGGGCTAAAACTAGAAGAGATGGTGAAAATGCTAATTCTTTGGTTGTTAAAAAATATATACAATTCTTTTATAAAATTATAATTCTTAAAATCTTGTGTAGCCGCCATCTGCCTCTATAACAGCTTGGAGACGTTCCCTCATCGAGCCCACCAGTCTTGAGCAGATATCAGACCCACGTGTTTCCTCCCAAACCTCATTGCAGTGCCCTTGTAGTGCTTCTGCTGTTCGTTCATTACGGTTACACCATCTCTGAACCGTAAGACCTCACATATTTTCAATAGGGTTGAGATCTGGCGATTTTGCAGGCCATGGTATCAAGTTTATTTCCGGATGTGCATCAAACCAAGCACGTGTTACCCTTGCTTTATGTAAGGGACAGTTATCCTGTAAATAATTAAATTGACGCATTTCATTTTCTGGTTAAACGTTCCGGACGGATGGCAACATAGCATTTTGGAGAACATTAACATAATCTGATGCCGTTGCTCGTGGTGGCAAAAAGGTCAAGTCTCCAACACCATCAGCAGTCATCCATCCATACAAATTTACCGAGATACGACCCGATTCTCTATTTGGCACGACATGATTTTGCGTGTATCGCGTTTTATTGAATCGCCAAAGGTGTAGACGCCCGTGTTGACTGGATTTAAAAGTTTTCTCGTCACAGAAAACAGTGTTACTCCAATCAAAATCCAAATATTCTATGTCGAAATTTAATCTGGCCATTCTATGAGCGTCAGTCATATAAATTTTCTTTGCATAACGCCTGTGATGTAAGCCCATGTAATGTAAATGGTTTCTAATGGTTTGGAGAGTCACGTCAAATAGGTCGTCAAAATAACCCGTTGGTATAAAGCCAGATTCCTCATAAATCCGTCTCATGAAGACTCACTGAGTATCTGATATTTCAGGTTTACGACCGCTACGACTCCGAGCGTTCAAATTCCCCTCCTCGCTTTCTCGTCTTATCCAAAGACGGACAGCTTGTCTCTATAATCAAAAATAAAATATGAACAGAATAAATAAAATAAAAAATTTACACTCGGACTTGGTCTGAGATTTTACATTAAACTCACGTCAGACATAATAATACTTACCGACACATTTAATTCTCTAGAAATCTCACTAATATTCAAACCATCATTGTGTAATGCGATTATTTGTGCTCTTTCGTTAATGGATAAATTTCGGGGCATTGTAGTGTAAATTAATTAGGAAAATACCTACGGAAAATGCCGAGAAAATATTTGACATGAATTGTCAAGTGATATATTCTTTTTCAGTAAAAGAGTTTTCGTAACAAAATAGTTTCCACTTTGAAGTGACCTACTTAAATTTTAAATTTATGAAATATTGTGAAGACTATTTGTTGTTGCAAATTATTATCTAAGTTGCCTAATTGCCTAATGCATAGGCTGCAAAGGTCAAAATAACATTTGTGCTCTACGACAACACGTCAGCATTGTGCATCTCTTTTATTGTTTGTATGCAATTCTAAGATTCGCCTTTAGCGATGCTTTAAAGACACGGGAAATATTGTCAAAACTGGTAGACCACTTTCTTGGCCGACCGTACATGATATAATCACTTTTTATATACTTATAGAGGCTACGTGTGCTGGGATATTACGTGGATTAAAAGTAGCCTTATCACATCATCATCATCAGCTCTTTTACGTCCCCACTGCAGGGGCTCAGACCTTCCTTATGGATGGTTAAGGAGGATGGGCCCTGACCCTCCACACTGGCCCAATGCGGATTGGAGGGTATTAACGACTGCAAATACAGAAAGTTGCCTGTATTCAAAATACTCAAAGTTAATGCTATTTGTTGAAGCGGATGTGACGACAAAGTCTACGTTTAAATATTTCGTTGTTAGAAAAAGTTAAGATCAGTGCAAGAACATTAATGTATTATGTAGAAAAAAATTTAAACAGATTTTTATTTTAATGATGGTTTAGACTTTTATTTTGGTTTTATCAATTTAGTCTAAACTAAATGTTTGTCAAAACAAAATATATTTTGAAAAAAAAAATCGATTTCCATTTAAATTGTCATATCGGCTTTGTCGACATTGATGTCACGACAATGTTCGTAATTGTTACTCAATTCCATCATATATTAGCCGGGTGTTTTTTTTTTAGTTAATCACATAAAATAATTTTTTAATTTGCATATTAGTGAAAGAATTATGTAAAAATAATAATCACGGATATGTATACCTATAACGTATACAGAACGTAGCCGCAAGAGTCGCATGGCGGCGTGCCGCGAGGCGTGGGCCAAGCTGGAGTGCTGGGTGTCGCGGTCGTGCGCGGCGCGCAGCACGCTGGCCGAGCTGGAGCAGCAGCTGGAGCAGCAGCTGCGGCAGCGCGACCGCGCCATCCGCGACCCCGCGCCCGACCCCGACGCGGACCACCTGCTGCGCTACCTGCGCGCCGCCATCGCCGACACGCAGACGCAGATCATGCAGATAGAGGTACAAACACACTTCAAACTTTCTTAGCTATCGCTTCGCTTGAGTGCCGTGCGAGGGCGGAGTGATAGGGGTGCAGCAATAAACTAAAGCTTCTAAACATCATCTGAGTGAGAGCATCTACTCACAACCTACCCTCTTTTCGCTTCGGCGGCAAAAGTTGCTTGTCTATCGGTTTATAACAAAATCGTACCTTTTGGAGGAAAATGCTGCCACGCGATCGCTAATCAGCGATGTCAACTCCGGAGAGAAGATAGGTCAAGGGCCGTCGTGATATTGGCGCGCCACCCACGCGTTCGACGTCACGACAACACCAATGCCGAAGTCAGCTCTCTCGAACTCCGCTAATCTCGAAAAGACCGGCTGTCATCCGGCACAGTGACGAGCAATTTCAATTTTGACAATTCCTGTCAGACTAACATTTTTTTTAATGAAGGGAACGATTTATTAAGCCCACCTGTCGTTGACACACATGTGTCAAATATTCTATGTAACAAAATAAATTATAACACCCAACCGCATAAACTTTAGTTACTCCGTAATTAAGGCGTTTGCATCAGGGCTGAAATATCAGGAATTCAATAAAAAGAAGGTACATGGTAGCAATTCCGTTTTTAAAAATCTTATGTTGAGTGTTATGAATGACCATGTAAATTTAAAACAACAGATTTTAACTATATTTTATTTTTGTGATTTTAACTTGCTATTTATTGCATGCCATGACGGAACATCGTGTGACGTCACATTTCAATAAACTAAACGTCAGTCTTTACAGATGTGACTATTTGTTTCCGCGGGACAATTCAAATTAATGAATAAAAATGTTCTTCCTTTATTTGATAACACTTTTTGGCGCAAAATACATCTAATAGTAGTTTCATATCATCATATGAAAGTTTTGAAATACTTTTCCCAAATTCAAATCCCGGCATATGTTGGGCAACCAGGAGCTACAATACGCTACAACCATATGTTGGAGCGTAATCGGCCAATCCTCGTCTCTGACGCCCTCCAAGTGTGACAGACACGGAAACCGTCTGCATTGTATTTTATATTTATGTGTATAAATATATATGTGCGGTTCATTGTAGCGTATATAAGTATAATATAATATATAAGTAATTAATGACATACTTCTATTTTGTAGGAGGAGAACGACGAGAACGAATTAACTCAGTTGCTAGAGTTAGTGCAATCAGCGGAAATAGGTCGCTACACGTTGGAGCGGCTAGCGGCATTAGCGCTGCAGCACGCGCAGGATGCGGCGCGCGCGCGTGCGCTACTAACGCAAACTAACGCGCAACTCAAGGAGGTCAGAGTTTTAATAATAATAATAATAAATGGCTTTATTTCACATAAAATGTAGTTTTAACAATACAGTTAACAATGTCTCTTTTTAGATAATAAGTATCTGTATCAAGAGACATTGCTCTTCTATAGCTGTAATACATATTGTTTTACAATTACATATAAAATATTTCAAACCTTCAAAAATAAAAAGTAAAAAAAACATTAGCATTTCATTGATTCTATTAAATATTTATAAAGCATGCAGGTAGGTTAGTAACATATGTTTATGCAGTTTATAGTTACTTATACTAAAACTGGTTAGATCGTAGTGTTGTTCGATGTAATGAAGTGATTTATTTAATTATGTAGCTTTAAACTGAGCAGAAAAACTGAATAGTAGTGTCAACATTTTCCTTTTATTTATTATTTATATTTTGCATACGAAATAATGTCTTTCAAAGTGAAACACACGTTTATTAAACTGATAACGTTGACTAATACTAATAAGTGCATGCGATTTCGACTTTGACTGATATTCACTAAAAATATTTATAATATGTTTCTGTGACGCGTTTCACAGATGGTGTTCGGCATTTTTAAAGCTTATGGTATTTGTTTGTCTCCTTAGATGGAAGAGAATTCCGAACGTGCTGCGAGCGCGCTTAGAGCGGCGGGCGGTGGCGACCAGAACTTAAACGCGTGGGGAACACCGCACGCGCTCGCCGCGCTGCTCGCGCACGTGTCCTCCGGCACGTGCACGCGCGCAGTCTCCCCTGTGGACAGGTAAATATTCATCATCATCATCGGCAGCTCTTTAACAACCCTTCATAGATGGTTAAGAAGGATGGGCCATGACCCTCCACGCTGGTCCAATGCGATTCACAAAGTATTAACGACTGCAAATGCTGCTGGGAATCAGTCCCAGCAGCATTTGCAGACTTACGGTGCCTTCCGAAGCACGGAGTAGCACGTGATATTAAAAAAATTTTGGTCACCCATCCCGTGACCGACCCTTGCGAAAGTTGCTTAACAACAACGATGGCGGGCCGCTGCGCTTGTCCAGTACGCCACCGGGCTACTCACTGAGGTAACGATTACTTGTACGAAATAGCATGATACCTGATGGACTATTTATTATATTTCTACGAAGACGAAATTTCGTCTTTTCGAAATGTTAACACGACACCAAGGAAACGCATTTTTGGATAATATATGAAGCATCGAAGGTAGTACCTGCCTCTGCCTATTAGAATCATATCCAGGAAGATTATCGCTGTTCCCGGATATGATTTTAACAAAATTATAAGAATTTTTCGAAATTTTCCAAATTTACGTTCAAGGACAAATAAAATAGGCCCTCAGTTATCACGTTAATTCACATGAAAGGTGTCATTTAAAAGGTGTATAACTACATTTAAATTACTAGTCAAAACGGAAACAGCAGTCTGTACATTAATACTACTATATAATCGAACACATAATACATTTTAAGAATTATTTGTGATTCTTAACATAGACATATGTAACTACTGAGAACTAACAGTCGGGTTTCGATCTCTTTTTTCTTTTAATTAAACTCTAATTGATGTTGCGTATCTTTAAAAACTCGTTCGAGCTAATGAAGATCAACAAGGTTGTTGTAAAAAAAATGGACAATTACCACTACAATCTGTGTTATACTGTACATAATTTTTTTTTCGCTATTTTTTTTTTCATTAACAGTTCATTACAAGACACACATCGAGCATCAAACGGCGTTCGTGAAGTAGCTACCGCACCTGCATCTCCTCCCGATGACAATTTTAACTCGCCTTTCCAGAGAAACACGTAAGTATCTGCTTCGATAATATGTTAAAAATATATAATTACAATTTCAGAAGTTAAAATTATATACAAGTGATTTTTTTAATTCATGGTGGTAAAAGCAACATATATATAAATAATACAATACAAAAATAAATTAAATCTATACTTTTTGGGACCTTTTTACGTCCGTGAAAATGCCGTCCGCCATTTCATGATGTCACTTCGATATGTAAACAAAAAACAGACATTAGAAAAAAATACAATCAAACAAGTTTCATTTTACGATATTACTTCAAAATAGAAAAAGGAATTAAAAAGGAAGGAGCAGCGCTATCTAGGAATCTCTTTTATTATAAAAAGGCTGTTTACTTATCTAAAAGGTGCAAAAATGTTTATGCTGTCGTCAAAACGTCACACCATGACGGGTCGTCGTTCGGGTCACGTAATACACTAAAGTTAATTATAATTTAAAAAGATAATCATGGTATTTTCTTATTAATAGAATTTTAATGTTAATCGAAATATCAATGTTTATTTCAATGTAAATCTTAGTTTTTATGCAATTGTGTAAAACAATATTCACTATACTATACTATACCCTAGTTATTATGTTTAAATTTATTTTTATAATGCCAATTATGAATTATGAAAAGAACAAGCATTGTTGTTAGCTATCTAGCCCTGCGATGTTATTAATTTTTCACAGCTAACCCTGTATATAATTGTCTTTCTGTCAGCGTTCGTCGAGGATCAGTACGTTTGCGCGATTTAGGTGTATACGGACGGGATGAAGATCCTATGACGCAGTCACTTGTTGAAACCGCACCACCAAGACCTGCTCCTTTGAGTCGAGTACCCAGCGCCCCGGGAAGCCTAAGGTCAGTTACTTTTTGTAACATCGTTTTTATAACCATTACAAACTCGTAGCACAGAATACTTAATAGTACAGTTAAGATACAATTGATTTGGCTCACCGATGTACCTGCGCAGTATTCTAGATTTCGAAGAGCAGCAAATATTGTATCCCGCCGTTGGGCAATCCACCAGTAACCAGTTAACTTACGCGTGTGGGTGAGATCACTTCTTGGTTATTTCAACAACATTTATAAATTCTAATCATACGTTCGGTCATCGTCGGAATTGGTAGATCGACTCTTTATCCACACGAGGATTCATCATGGGCCATATTATTTGGAACTTATTGTACAGGGTACACATAAATAGCGAGCCTATTACTACTTAATAAGGTGCAAATTCAGCCTACAAGATTCGTATCTTTTTTTCGCATTTCTCCAACCCTTTGATGGGTATTTGCATTACATTCTTGCACGCGTAGCAAGTCGAACACGAAAACGCTTTGTCTACCCCCAAATGTCACTTTTCTCGTACAATATCTCACTCTCGATGCAAAATTGACGTTTTGTGTAGACAAAGCGTTTCTCGAGTTAATCATACCACTGGTGTTGGAGTGCAATAAAATTATATTTAATTATGTCTACCGATAGACCAATACGTATACCATTCCTGTTCCGAGGAAAACTAATAAGAGCTTTATACAGAAGTATTAAGTTAGGTATTGGTTCAGGGGGCTGAGTCCATTGGGCGGGGCTTCGTCACCAGTTTCGCCCCGACGTGTACCCGATAGTCCGCGATTACCAAGACGTCATCCACCGCCCGCACCTACTAAACCATCATTGTAAGTAAACATACACTATGTTATATAACATACACATACACATAAATTACTATAAATATAAAACGACAAACTTAGCCAAATTGTCGACTAAAGTAAATTATTGACAAGTATGAGTTGTAACTATCATTTTTCGTTTTCTATCTGCCTATACCTCTGTCGCAATGACTGACAAATTCAACGTATCCGGTGGGAAATATACATTACATACATCGAATGTTTATTAAAAATTACTGACCACCGGACATTAGTATTATTCGTATTCGTAAACCTAAACTCATAAAATAATACAAATACCTAGTATAGATAAAGTTTAAAATAAGTTAACTGTGACCTCTTCTTAGACAGGCTTAGTTTATTCAAATTATTAGTTTCAATTTCAAAATTCGATGCTAAAAACTACTTCCTATCAAATATATTTCAAAATCGTATAATTCTTTTTTGAATCTTAAATAAGTATATAGATTATTGAAATTATTATATGTCTTAGTGCTTGAGTAGATATATCTATCTCTGTCCCTCTTCCCTCCGCAATCTCGCCACTGTCCGCATGGTACACTGCTTGGGTATATGTGCTATAGATGATGTAGGGGTTAGATGGTATGTAGTTCGATTTATGTAACATATTGTGTTTTAAATGTATGACAAAATTACAGTCTATAAAGTCACGAAACATATAAAGTCAATGTAGAAATATTAATTTTTCCTTTTCGCTTCGAATTTTTATAGATATACTTTTATATATCTACACAATGTTAATAATGCATATTCGTATATGTTATTATAAAGTCTCTACTCAAATTGCTGTAGTTGCTGTTAGAAATCTTTCTTATACCTTTTACGTAAGAATATCTTTATATGTTTCACTGAAATCTTTCTGTGTAATGTAGTTTTGCAATACGTATAAGTAGTGTTTATAATAGATTTCTGGGTAATCTTCATTACATCGGTGTTGTCTAAATCACATGTGCAATGTATCAACTGTTTAGCACCAAACTATTCCACATCTAAATTAACTTCAGGTTGCAACAATTTTCGTCTTTAATTGAATTCCCAATAGTTTGTTGTACTGCTCAGCTCTACATGAGGAATGATTAACTCTATTCTCGATCTACTATCTAGCAGTTTATTTAAAATTGAACTCTGTGGAGTACTGCATAAAGTGAAATATTAATATAACTCGCTGCATTGCACACGTGATATGACGAACGGTGTGCGAGAAGCGGGAAAGGTGGTGGTAAGTGGGCGCCGCGGCGGCTCACTTTTGACTGGTTAATTGCAGCCTGCTGACTGAACTCTCCATAGTCGAGGACTGACGTGCCCCAAGCCCGCCTTCTCTACGGTAACCCGTGGCCCTGACGCCGGTAGCATTCCCACGCTATAGCCTAGCCAATGTATAACGTTTGATGGCATAAGTATTTGTAAAAGTCACCTGCATATTCACATTGTAAATCAGTAATATCCGGCTCGAAGGACCAAACTTTTAAAACAGATGATCCGTTTACAAATACTCGATTAGCCATCATTTCGGAATATTGAAAGCATGCCTCGTATATAGCTTGTTATATGTTTAAAAGGGATTCAAGAATATAGACAAATACAATATAAAAAAGATTTGCTCAGTAAATGTTGCCAAAACCAAATGACTTATCAAAACGACGCTCTGAAAAAGGAGTTCCAACGAATGTTAGTTATATTAGATTAATTAAAAAATATTCGCCAAAGTAGTAACGAAGTATACATTTAAACTAGTTATGGCTTTATAAATATTTGTATGAAATGTTAACTTACATACTTTTATTTATTAATTAACAACTTAATCGGGTAACGTGTCAATTTATCAACTAATAACTAATAGTGCAGCTGATTAGCTTAAGGAACGCATTTTATATGACTTAGCTTTAAGTTGTGGTCACAATGTATGTAACTTTTAGCTTTAACAAGCAATGTATATAGATGTAAAGTAACTTAAGTAATAAATTGTTGGAAGTAAGCTTGTCTTTGTTTGCATTACCTAGCATGCCGCACTGCAGAACGTTGTATTTAAAGCATGAGAACAATAATATGAAATCGCAACGTAAGCTAAATGCACGTCACGGATTTAATAGTTTAGGTAGAATGTCAAAAGATGACGCTAGTGTTCTAACTTGATGAATATTATCCAATAAAATATATTTTTGATTAAATTTGAATAATATTAAGTGTGTATGTGTGATATGCATTGTATCAGATCTCCTACTGTAATCATCAATTACTGAGATGTAACTATGAGAGAGTTAATTGAAAAAATCTAGACCTTGAGGCAACCGGTCTGTATTGAAATCAAAAATATTTTAAAGTTTATAATAAAAAAAAATATTGTTATGTAACCAGAATATTTATTTTTGTTAAGGTTAGTTAATTTAACGCTTAACGGCAGTTTAGAAACCGCTGGTTTTCGGAAACTCTAATATATAATTATTTACATTTCGTATAAAAGACTAGACATTGTCGACCAGTGTGTTCCGACCTTTTTGTTGTCCGCATAAGCTTCGATCAACAATACAACTAGATGCCTGGTCAGAGTCTCAACAATGGTCGAAGAAATAATGCCTCAATTCAAATCGGCCTCACCTCACTACGGCGCCGACGTTCGGACGTGTTACGATGCCACAGTGCGTATTAAAACTGCATAAATAATTATCGGAATAAGAACATATCTGTTGGAATATCAATTATTTTGTTTTAAATATCATTTAACAAAGTCTATAATAAATAATCAAAGTATTTAAAAAAAATAACAGTTTTGTTTCTGAGCCAACCTATGCGCCAATATGGCAAATATTGACAAACATTTTACCAAATATTCGATGTTCTAAGACAGCACATAGTACATGGAAGTCAAATGAAATTGACAACAGGACTCAATACTTAGCTAGTCCCGGAGCTCAGTTATCGCCTGAAATATTATCACAGAATATACTATGTGGTATTAAGTACTTGGTTGTCGCAATGTCCCATACATTGCGACATTGTCCAATACATTGGCCGTATTTGAGTATTGTTTTAGTATGCGAGGCGTTATCTAGTTGTATTGTTAATCGAAGCGCATTAGCTATAATCTTGCTAAAGCTGGTGATAAAAGTCAAAGACACGAAAGTATTATGCCGATTTAAAGAAAACGATATGTATGACTAGCCATAGGAATCTGAATCGTTACCGCGTTGTAGCTTATTGTACGAGGTGGAGTCGGCGATATATAGCGGCCTGTACAACAAAAGAGTGCTACGCGAAACGATACAGGCTCTATGGATAGCAATAAGTATCGTTTTCTCTCGATATTCACATAATAACTGTATCAGTGTCCGTTTATTTGCCTGTTATGGGAACAGACTAAATCACATATGTTATGCTAGACTCACTGAATTATAGAAGACTAACAGGAAGATTATAAATGTTACATAGAAGGCATAAATCTTTATTTAAAACTTAATTGTTGATTTCATAAGAAAGTAAGTACATTGTTTGAATAATTACGAATATTTAGCATTGATTGCATGTCTGTCACCCATTCCATATTGGTAATATTATTTTGCTTGTTTGTTACTAACAATATCCATGTTTTGTTTATGGTACCGCTTATATACATTGTTTGTGCGTCATTTCACAAGACTCATCTCTACAAAAACTCAAGATGCATACCGACTATTTGAAAGAACAACACTTTTTCTATATTTATTCTTTCTTCAAAAATGAATAAATAAGATGTAGATTGTTCAAATGTATTTCTAAAAAAATATTAACAAATTGGAGAAACAATCATTTTCACCTGTCACAACATATCTGAAATCATAGTTTAATACACACATATATATTAATTTAGATCACTATGTAGCTAACGGTCAAATCATTTGAACAAAGGCATATTTCATAACTAATCTTTCAAAAATTCTTTCCATCTTGCAGAACAAATAACATTAAATGCGAAACAAAAAAATCTGAAAATTAAATAGACTGTGAATAAAATCCTTATAAAGCAATTGGGTCAAAATAAGGACATGGTGCTTGGTATACATTCAATTCGTGCTCGAGAATTATCGTACTTAAGCCCTATTTACTCTCAATGAGTACAATACAGAGTTGAGTTTTCTTATTTCTCTGGCGATTTAGATTCCTTTTGGCGTTCTAAAGCCGTTAAAACCTAACCACAATTAGGACTTCACTCGCCAGAGAGGCAAGTTAACACCCCACTGTACTAATTGAAGTATAAATTGATCTGAAGAGTACAGTATATATATTTTATCGAATCTCCATTTGAGTTTTGAGTAAATCCATCGTATCAAACTACCGACTAATTCATAGGGGATACATAGCACATACAAACATGGAGGTGAAACATCTCATTACTCTTAACAGTATTCGATTGTTTACGTTGTGCGGCTTCAGCTAACGCTTGCGACCACTTGCGACTAACACAGAGACAGCGTGATCGTGAACACGCCGCCCGCGTCACCGGGGGCGACGAGACGGGCACGTGACGACGACGTGTTTTTGCGGCTCGCCGGTGCGCCTGATAGCTCACCTCAAGGAGTCGTCAAGGAAGTGCCACTGAAGGTAAAAAGATTATGAATAACGCTTGATTTGGTGACTGACGAATTTGGAAATGTACTTTTTGGTGTAGAAAATTAAAACTGAAGTTGAATTTCTGTGTAATCGTAATCTTAGCAGGTCTGAAATACTGATCCGATCATGAAAATTCTTTCATCTACGGGAAGCTACATCATATGTAGGCGCTATAAATAACGTGGGCGAAGTCGCAGGAAAACCGCTAGTCTTTTATATAAGGAATGTTAAATTCACCGTTAACTATAAAGTTGTGTTATACCATGAAATAATATCTGATGTTAATCGATCATTAAATAATCTGCCCATGCCGTACCTTTGTACAGCACCTTCTAGAATTTTCTAATTGTGAAATCATCAACTTTCGTATTTGTATCATTTTTTTTTTTTGTGATTTCTGTCAAAGAACGTTTGTGTGAAAATTTCTTGTGAATGTTGACATCTGATTGTACGGTATTGCCTATCCGTCGTCATAATAAATATATATTTTACGAATATACTCGTACTCGTAAATATATATTTTACGAATATTATGAATGTTGACATCTGACTGTACGGTATTGCCTATCCGTCGTCATAATAAATATATATTTTACGAATATACTCGTACTCGTAAATATATATTTTACGAATATTATGAATGTTGACATCTGACTGTACGGTATTGCCTATCCGTCGTCATATTCTTTTTTGTGAAATACAGCTGCGTATCGCTTTGAGGATTCCGTGGCGTCCTATCGCACGAACACCCGATTTCTTTCTCGCTTTAGTAAATGACAGTTACTTTCAGCCCAGTATGTCCAATTCCTTAAAAGTCCCGTTCTCAAGATGCTCGATTCCGGCAATGTGCAGTTCCCAAAATGTCCACTTCCCGAAATTGTCCAATTCTCTCAGTGTACAATCTACTATTATGAGGAAAAATAATATGTAGCAAGGTTAACATTTTTACCAAAGTCTATGACGACTTATTCAACTACCTTGCTATATATTATTCATTTGTATCAACAAACCCATTTGATACAAGATTGGACATTTCAACATTTTGGAAATTGAACAATCCGTGCTGATATATTCACTAAGATTATAGCAATAACATACAAATAGCATTCTTACCTTCCTATCAATAATATTTTCTTTTGGGACCAGAGGATCGGTGCAGCTGGAGCGAACAGTTCATCCTGGTTATCGTGTACACACGTGTGTGAGGGGCACGCGGGCGCGGCGCTCGCTCTCGCTGCCACTAACCATCTCCTATACAGTGGAGGCGTCGGTGAGTTGTAAACACGATATTTACCCAGGAGTTATTTTGTTGAAAATGGGACGTTAGAGTGGGAGTCACGCCTTTGAGCACTAAAGACATAATATTTCTGTTTTATTTGTTGTTGAATCTGTAGATTTCATTTATTTTAGCTGTTTCAATATCTAAAGTTTTAATTATAAAATATGGTTCATAATTTTTATTTTAAATAAATATAATTTACGAATATACTCTTAAATTAAACCTTATATTCTAATAATATTATGTTATATGCACAAAGCATATGATTGCAACTGTCTTCGTCATGTCGTTTTAAGATTGGGTAAAGTAGTAAGACTTAAGTGATCGACTTGATGCATATGGTTCTAATGATACACGTTATATTATAATCAATTTGGTTTTTCATTCGCTGTGCTTATTTTACTGGGTTATACGAAGAAGCTTCCTCAAAACCATTTAACTTAGCTCTGACCGGCTAACCCATTACACAGTTTCATATAAATAAAAGTTAAATTATCCGTTTAGAGTTCGCGCCATCTATTGACAGGCAAAACAAATGAAACTCCTTTGTGTGAAGTATCTTAAGACAAAGTACCTGTTTGTGTTTAGATCGCACAGTCCGCGGCTGGGACCTGATGGCGGGCGTGGAGGCGTGGCGGGGGTGGTGTGGGGGCGCGGTGAGTGCACTGGCGGCGGGGGACGGGGGCGACGCGGGGGGGCGGCTGCTGCTCGCCGCCGCCGGGGCCGCCGTCAGACTGTTCGACGTACGCAGCCGGACGCCCGTCAACACGCTCTGGTAACTGCCACGAGGAAATCTAACGTTTACATTAATCTCAATTAAATAAATACCGTTGCTGGCGACTGTACCAGC
Source organism: Diatraea saccharalis (assembly GCA_918026875.4). Taxonomy (NCBI): domain Eukaryota; kingdom Metazoa; phylum Arthropoda; class Insecta; order Lepidoptera; family Crambidae; genus Diatraea; species Diatraea saccharalis. The sequence goes on along the minus strand of OU893340.1, from coordinate 3,758,274 downwards.
ATTCCTGGAGTGGGGATTGAGTAAATAAAAATCTATTCTAGAAACATGCGAGAAAGATAGAGCCCTAGATGTGGGCTATGAAAAATGAACTGTATGTTTAGGTTTATTAGCAAAAAAAAACTTAATACGTAATATTTATCTAAGACAATTATTATCAAAATGTACCTTGCAAACACCTTATAATTTGGATGAAGAATATAGGCCGAAGAACAGTAAAAGTGTTTGGAACATGCGTACGTACCTTGCTTCCTCTCCCTCTTAGTCCTTCATCAGTCCTTCAGTAGGAGCACAAGCACACTTTGTACAGGTTAATGTACTATAATTATATACAATTATTAAGCGGTCGCAAATAATTAAAACATATTGAAAATACTCAACGTTCGGCGCGGTGGTCTTTACATAAATGGATTTAGTACGCATGTGTGTTAAAGATGGGAGATGTATAGGTGTTTGCAAGTGTGTTAACTACCCTCTGTTAAAATTAAATGAACTGCCACATAGTAAATCCAACAACCGTCATGTGTCCTTCTTTAATTAATACTCTGTAACTGAAACCTTTTTGTTATGTATTTTAACCGCTTGCTTAACCCGTGTTAAGTGGCTAACTCAAACGCTAACATGTAAATGGGCAAGCGAGCGGTTAAAAAATAAAAACGGCTATGATGAAGAATAGGAGGCGGGCATGCGCCTTCACTGCCTAAACTTAATTATGCAATGATTTTTATCAAAATTTCTAGCTGACTACGTAAACTTCCTTATAAATTCGTAAGATATAGTATATGTTACTCGCTGATAACGTTTTCTTTTTTATTTTAGTCAAAGATTTTTTTAAAGTTTATGAGTTTATTCATCACAAACAAATAAAATCTTTTATTTTTATAATATTATAATATAGATTGATGTTTCGTAACTTGAATTTTTTTTAAAAGACTGCAAACGTCGTATCCCCTCTCATTCTGAATAGTAATTAGTAATATATAATATTTTATACTGATAAAAATTTAAGCAAATCACGGAGTTTTAGTTAATCATATGAATTAATAACGCTAATGGACAAATAAAAAAAAACGTCTAAGTTAACTCACCAACCAAAAAGGTTGAAAACCCCTGTAACACAAGTTAAAATGTCACGAAGAAACGCACCTGCAGAGGGTTGGTATCTTTTATTATGTATGTTGTATAGCTGTGTAATGTAATGTACAGGTCGTCTGGCGCGACTGGTGCGTGCGGGGCGCGGGGCGTGGGGGAGGTGGCGGTGACCGCGCTTGCGCTCGCGCATCAACACCGACTGTACACCGCCTCCGGGGACAAGCTCAGGCTGTGGGACTTGCGCATGTCAGTACCTACCCTATATATACATACTTATTGAACCTTTCGTACCGTCTTATGATTGATAAATGTAGTATAAAGTCACAAATGGTCTTTTATTTTTATTTAGAAAAGGTTAAAGATTCTTTTTGTTCAGATTTTTTTTCGGATAAGAAATGCCTTTTATGTCGCACTTGAATGGATGCAAGCGAATATGTTTTAATGATATTTTGTTAATTTTTATTACAATGCTTCTGGGAATTATACAATGACGAACCTCTTTGTCTCATGACCGACCACGCAGCTGACATTTTTTTATTTATTTAGGACAACAAACAATTGCACAATACATGTTTTATCAATTTGTACGGTTAGAGATAAGTTATAAATTGCACAACCAGCACCGTTATCCACAAAATAACTGTAACTGTCATCTTCATAATATAACCTAGTTTCACATTAAAACCGACTGTAGGTATTTCTATAAATTAATCAATAATCTACACAATAATCAAAACTGTATAAGGGACAATATATTTATACTATGTAGTGATAAATGGTGGAAAAAAACTTCTACATTTTCAAATTTTACTTAAATATTGTGTCAACTGTAGATAAACCTAATAAAAGAATATGTCGAATAGGGGTGTAGACAACTTTTTTTTTAATATTTTTATTTTATAGATATGCATATAAAAAAATATTTTAAAAAGTATGATTCATAAAATTTAAAAGTATCATTCGACTAATTTTCAAAATTTCCCGCGAAATCACCACTTTTCTCATGGCGTCGCTATGACGTCACGGCCCTCTGAAACTAATATCGTTCTATGTATGCATAAGGTTGAATTCTCTATGTTCTGCTATAAGTATGAAGTTCACGACGTCAGACGCTGTTGGCGGTCACGTGACAACGAGTATGAAATATTCGATTTTTTTTTTTCATAATTAATTTAAGCAATATTGTAAATATAATAAGCGTAAAAGTGTTACTACCGGCAATAGTGTATTAAACAATACCAGAAAAAAATATGTATTAATTTTCGTTTACTGTCTACACCCGTATTGGGCTGGATTCAGATCAACAGTGAGTCCATATTTAATTAAACAAATAATAATAATAATATAACGAGTATGGTTTGGTGTTATGTTAGGATGGAGTGTGTATGCAAGGTGTGGTCCGGTCACGCGGCGGCCGTCATGTGCCTGGCGGTGGGCCGCGGCGTTGGGGACCTGATCGCTACCGGCTCCAAAGATCATTACGTGCGGACATTAGATATGACCCCACAGGATACAGGTATAAATCAAAATTAAAATTATTTATTCAGTCTAGGCTGTTACAAGTACTTGTGAAAGTCGAGAGCTACGCCATCGGTTCGTAAATCTACGCCGGGAGACCTTGTACCGAGAAGAACCGGCAAGAAACTCGGCAAGGGCTGCTTTTTTCTCCCTATTTTATTTCATACAGAGCGTCAAGATTGAAAAAGACTTCATTAAAATATGAACGCATAACGTATTATGGGCTTTTATAATAATGAAGTATGAGGATTTATTTATCTATATATGTCAGATAAACATGATACACGTCAATACTTATTTAATAGTGTGCGCAACGATTTCAGTTTGTATTGGAATTGCACACAGATTTTCATATGCAGTTGAGAAAATCTATCTATTGCGTAAAAGCATTATAAAATAATGACATTGTATATTCAAGTAACCCTGTTTATGAAACACCATCACCTATTATGGTGTTGTCACATTCCAAAAATTGCCAGAATTTAGGTAAATTATGATGACTCTTGCGTGATGAGAAAAGTCCAGAATTTCATAATTCAGTAACATAATTTTTTACCTTAATGATTTTTTATCTTATATTTTATTTGATCATGTAATATCGTAATTTATATTATTATTAAAGGCAGAAAGATTACTCTTCGGAGAAACGGATTTCTCCGAAAACGTAATTTCATCTATTTTCGAAAAATAAACACATTTTTAATAATAATAATTCATTTATGTAGCAACCACACACACCGTGATCCTAAAAAGGTATCCATTAAGCATAGTGCCGAGATGTTTTATGGTAATTTATTTTACACAAATGGTTTTATCGGATATGATTTTAACCAAAATATAATATAAGAACTATTCGAAATTCCCGTTCGTGGAATGAGTAGGTAGTCTGATCATTCCGAATGATTTATGTTTGGCGACAGGTGGCTGGGAGGCGAGTAATCGTCGTCTACTGGAGCCACCTCACTACGACGGTGTACAGGCGCTCGCCCTCAGTACTGGCGGGGTGTTGTACAGTGCCTCACGTGATACCAGCCTCAAGCGATGGAACCTCACGGACGGCACACTCACGCATGTACGTATTATTACTACGTCAGCCTGTCTTGGGACAAAAATGTAGAAAAACTAGCTGTTTTCCTGCCACTTCACCCGCGTAAATTATAGCCTAAAAATATGTATAGCTTCTCGTAGGAGAAAGAATTTTCATAATGGAGTCAGTATTTCGAAAGATAACCTCCTACAAACGAACAAACTTAAACCTCTTATTATAATACGAGAACTAACTTTAGTGCCAGATTTAAACCATTAGCCGACCAAAATAAGTCAGCACCTTTTTGACCTTGACGTTTTTTATCTTTTCTGTTGTTATTAATTCACTTTAGGCGGCCAATGGTTTAAACAGAGTACTAACTTTGATCCCCGTTTTATAATCAGATGGATTAGGTTTCAGTATAAAGGCCAGCCTTTCCCAAAGTGGGCGATAACGTCTCCATGTGGGCGTTGCTGGCCTATAAGAGACCCTATGGGGGCGATAAGAAACCTAGAAAAAAATGGGGACTTAAGAAGTGTTAATTTGAAACTACCTACTGCGCTAAGGTCTCAAGTAAACTTTTGCGGGTTATCTCCTCCTATAATATAGCTTACAATAATTAATTAAATTTGAAATTATATTAGTCGGAAAATAAAGGCGCTAAAAATTATTTATTCTCAAAGTGGGCAGTAGACTAAATAAGTTTGGGAACCCCTTATATAGGCACTCCTCGTACTTTCGGCACGTCGGTCGTAATTTATTGATTAAAAATAGATGTTTAATCGTCATCATCAGCCCTTTTACGTCCCCACTGCAAGGGCTCAGACCTTTCATATGGATTTTTAAGGAGTATAGGTTGTGTCCCTCCACGCCCATTACGGATCGGAGGGTATTACCGACTACAAATGCAGCCGGGATCAACGGCTCAACGTGCCTTCCTGTCAAGATGTTAAGCAACTTTCTCAAGCCGTCAATTTATTGGCCGTCGGTCCCAACTGTTAACATCCACCAATATGAAATGAGCCCTCGCGGCGGGTTCCCTCATGGCCCGTTCACCTTCTTTGATTCGATTAAATTCATAGCTCACTACGTCCCAGTTTTGTGGAAAATGTATAAAAGCGTGACGTCATGTGACATTTTAACTTAATATATCACGATTATTTATCTGACGGCCAGATGAAAAAACTGAGTCACCAATATCTCGTGTTATCGTGTCGTAGAGCGTGATGAACGCGCACAAGGGGTGGGTGACGGGCGTGTGCGTGGTGGGCGAGGGCGTGGTGTCGGCGGGGCGGGACGGGCGCGCGCGCGCATGGGACGCGGCGCTGCGCCCGCGCGCGCCCCCCGCGCCCCTCGCCGACGCGCCGCACGCGCTGCGCCACCACGCCGCAAGCCCCAACCACCTCTACACCGCCGGCAAGTGAGTACACCATGTGCCATGCGATACACTGCCCACACAGAACATTCGGGGCAAGTTGTGGCGAGTTCACGACCCTCTCTGAAACTAATATCGTTTTATGTATACATATAAAGTTTAATTCTCCAAGTTCCGATTATGAGATGAGGGACGTGGCGTCACGCGCTGTTTGCGGTTACGGGATAATGAATATAAAATAAACATAAAAGTATGATTATCGGTAATAGTATATTAAACTCCATCAGCAAAAAATAATATGTACCTATTTAGTTTCGTTTACTGTTTTTTTTATTCTGGCTCTTCGTGACCCACTAGATACGTCTGAACCAGAGCTGATTCCGTAAGATGGAACGGTACACGTCCATTAATAGTAAAAATGTTTTATTAATACTGAATATTGCGGTATCGCCTATTAAGACACTAAATTTTTTATGCGAAACATAGAGTTACTCCTTATTTTTTTTTCCTTATATATATATTTTTTTTTATGACCTAGTACCGGGTCGCAACGGGGCAAATCGGAAATGCTGTGTTAAGGCGTTCGCTAAGTTAAGTAGGCGCCTTTTGTATATTGCCAATCTAATCGCTCCAAAATCAACCCCAAAATTTTATTACAGGTTGCAAAACTTCATTATTATTGTGTAATAAGAGTAATATATGTTTCATAAATATAGAACAATACCTGTTAACAGGAACGCGTATTCTATAAACAAAAATCTCCTTGAATATCGCTAGATTTTCGCACAATATAAGCAATGTAAATTGACTAATTGTGATTTCTTTTGTAAAAATACTTACAGTCTTTAGATTCTTGACTTGCAACTTTGATCCAATCACATCATAGCATATTATAACATAGTTTTGTATTTCGGTAATTGTTCTCTAACACAAAAATTGATTTAACTGTATTCGCGTCTGCACGTTTGGGAAACTTTTGTTGCAACAAAACAATACATGGCAAACGCTTATAGCCGATCCAATTGATGTGGGTTTTTATCCCAAATCGAAGCTAATTTGCAGATTATGTGTTTGTAGACATCAGAAGTTTGCAGCAAGTGACAAGCGTGCGGACGTGGAATTATACTTTAAACTAGTACGAATTAACATGACACCCGAAGGCCAATAATTTATTAAGTTGGTTATACAACACTTTTATTTAAGGGTATTATTATTTAAAAGTAAGTTCAATCGTATTTAAAACTTATAATAGGATAAGCAATTCACTATTCTAATGAATAGGATGTTAGACACCAGTAGATTAGGTAAGGACTAGGGACTGGATTTTGACTCGGGATTACTTTCTTATTGTCCGTAGACAGGGATTATATGATTATAAATAAAGTTTGATAAATGCTTTTAATATTTATAAAATCCTATCTCACTGATAGGTTTGGGTACTAAGGTTCTGAGTTCAGAATATTATCCCGGAACTAACAGACATCCGCATATCTAACAAAACAATGATTTTTGCAATTTTGAGGCAACCTAATGTGTTTTACCTAATATTTTTAGGTCACTTATCAATTAAAATATTTACAAGTAGTTTTTCAAACAGATTAGAACACCTTATATTAATATTAATCGATATTCACTTAAATCATGTAGCCATTCAAAGTCAAAGTCAAAATAATCTTTATTTAAACAATTTTCATGAAAAGTACCTTTTTTTAGTCTATCAAATCGTAGGACCGTGCAAGACTAGCAATTACATCATCGTTCCACTGGATGGGCGATGATGAATATGTAGATAGATGACGATGCGTGGCGTGTCGTGGTGTTGATGTAACGCGAGTGAGTGGTGGTGTGTGTGTAACGTGTTGCAGCGGCGGCGAGGTGCGCGCGTGGCGGGTGTGCCTCGACTGAGCGGCGCCGGCGCCGGCGCAACGTGTACGCTCACACGCTGTACGCTGTACGCATACTATACTGTGTCACCCCCCACCCCACGATAACATTACCATAACCATACACACGCGTTTCGTTCCTAATATACGAATTGTACAGAATGTAACAATACGACATATGTATTATTGTTGTTTTCAATAAATAAACCTCGTTTTGTAATGAAAACTAATTTTAAAATTTTGACTGTTGAAAACACCGCGTAAACGGCTCGGAGGACTTGACGTCATTTGTGTGGTAAACGAAAAAGATTAAAAAAAAAATATCGTCTGCTGTACTTATATTCGACCGATCGACATTGAAATTTTGCCATTCCGTACTCCTGATTGGTTCACTAGCTTACTCTGGCGCAAGTTGCAATACGGAAAAATCTTTTTTTTTTTTTCAAGATTCAATAAGCTGTTATAAGTGGATTTTTAAGCATTTTTCATTATAAATATTTTTCAGTATAGCATTGTGAATGCAAAATTGGTCGAATATAATAAACAAAGTTTTATTAAAGTTTGGGGCGAAAGTTGCTTTCTTCAACTCTCTTTACAAGATTTAACAAAAAATAATACTATAATTCATTTTTTAAGCTCACAAAGAGTCAAACGACAAAAAACTACCTGCACCTAATAAATATTATATTCTGTTTCTCCTAAATATACTCTTTAAGAATAAAACGTGTGTGTGTGCGTGTATATGTGCTTGTTACCCCTCTGTTTTTGCTTTCTCGTGGCGGGCATTCAATACTAACATTACCATGCCAATTTGGAGAAGTTGCACAAAAATACCTTGTAAATTTTGTATAGAAAAAATAATCCTTGCTTTAGAATATGTAAACATGTTCAAATGATAACTGTTAAGTATCCACAAAAATACGGCTTTTCGTTATAAATCTTTGTAAATATTTTTCATGGTAATTGTTTGCATTAAACAGCAGGATAGTTCTAGTAAGCTTCTATCACGCATCGCCGCCGCTTCGCAGTTATAGCACTACCCACAGGCAAACCGCAATTTGACCTTTAAAACCATTCAATACGGTCACTTTTCCTGTGTGTGTGTGCAGTCATCATCATGCGTTCACCGTCTCCAAACACCATTTGTATACTAACGCCCTTCAACTAACAGCTTTCGTCGTAGAACCATCTAATGACGCAATTACCTGTATAATTATAACCATGTTTCGGTACCTACTTTTTACTCGTAGCTTTCATTGTCGTTCGTAGTGTTGATCTGTTTTTATGCCTACAAGCGAATTAAGCAATTTTAGCGTCTTTACTTACTAAAGCAAATTTTTGTTGCCAATTTTACATTTACAGCTTTCGGAACGCCAAAGTCGTTTACTAATGACAAACCTGTGCTCTGTATTAGCCAAGCCGCACTAAATGCATATTTACACTGGTCGATGGGGTCAGCACACGGTGTCCGAGCGACCTCTGCGCGCTCATCTCTCTAGCCAGTAAAACATTGACCGATCATTGAAAACGACGAACAGAATGGCGATTTCTGTCAATCGCTTTCATTAGCTGGGCTTGAAACCGGTTCAGAATAAACCGTTTTTATTTAGGTAAAACCTGTTCTCTTAAAATGTTCCGTTCCGGGTCGGAACTAAATGCAGAGTGAAATTCGGATGGAATAAAAACCGATTGTACGCTATGTTCTTACGCTTTTAATGCGAATTATTTCATTTTAAAGCGACGACATTTATCATACCTGTGTACGGATATAATAGATAGGAGTAATGGCACTTAAAACCGTGCTAAAGTTTCAAGATCATTGTCTGAAGTCATATTTAAACCGGTTAATGAAGAAAACCGTATTTCTAGTGAACGGGTTCAAAAGCTATTCAAAGGAGCTGAACCTTTTATGTAAAGTTCCGCATGTACTTACGTCGAACCGGTTCAAAATATAAACCGGTTTCCAAGCCCTGTTCATTAGTCAATCGGCACGCGGATGTCATCGACCAGTCAGATTTCAGATCAGATAATAAGAAATGCCGTTAATTAACTCTATAATTACGATCATTATACATATCTCTACTGAGATAATTAAGTTACCGCGATAATAAACAGTTTCTTCTAGTTTGGCATATTAATTATTGTGTTTTTATATGGCATACAGGGCACCCACTTATGACTTGGCGTTGAATAATTTAGAGTACATTCATAATCGGTTGCGTTTTTCAGTGACGGGCGCGTACGTTGTTGGCGCATGAGACTCCCCCGGTGACCCCTACCGGCGATGGAGGGCGATATGTCTCCCCCGCTGTCGCCCCGTACGAGGCCACACTCGCCCCACCCCCGCTCCCGCTCACCCCTAGCGACGCCCCCATCGCCCCGCACCGCACCCCCTTCACCCCACCACCGACGCGCTTGGAGGTGACCGTCCGAAGACGCGACATTACTACACTCATCATTTAGAAGATCGGACGTCTGACTATCGAAACTGGTTTATATTCTAAGGTATGGTGGAATACGTTGTGATAAATTCGATCGATGAATCGGCTAGATCTCAGGAGGTTGCTCAATTTGACGAGAGTACGACTAATTGAATTTTTGAAACGAATTGAAATTTCGGACCTTTCGATATTTCCTTTCATCTCATTGAACTTGAGAGGTAGTAATGTTATGAAGATATGGTAATATGTAATTCTTATAGAATGAGTAGATTGTTGTAGTTAACATATTAAATCCAATTTGTTTAACATGAGACATCGTTCAAATATAATAATCTGATATAGAGCGATCACATGTCGATGCCTAAATGAAGTCAATTTTAATGAATTAGTTTACGTATAAACAAAAAGCAGCCGAACAATTATTGTATCCGCATCGTATTCCGGATATTTTTTACATTATAATATATCACGTCAAACATTCATATTTTACAAGAAAAATAATAATACTTAACGCTTTCGCCATATAATGAGCTATATTAGAATGACACACAAACGTCAAGTGTATACTGCTAACTTCGTAACCATGGCCTTCATTAAGATAATAAGATAGTTATATTATGCAAATATTATACGGGACTATCGTTATAGTTAGGGAACATATAGTGTGTTATGCATAGATATTTCGACAACGAGTTTAGTTGTCAATTGTCAGAGACAGACGAGACAAGAGTAAATCTTATAAAACCTCGTCTATTAAAAGACAAATATTCGCACTCGTGGTCGCTTACAAATTATTTAAATAATACAATTATATATCATTAAGTATTATATTAGCTTAGCAGCTTTAGTTCCTGTGATTAATTCAAAGGTACCTAGTAGAATGTTAGAAAGCCAATGCCTTATTGCCAAATCGTACGCACAATTATAAGTGTCGTCACACATGGTAGATTTATGACTGGAGTCGACCAATTTCGACCCTATTATAAAACGATACTCTGATTACGGACATTAAACTTGTCCGTTAAAGAAAATGATCTTTTTTGTCCGCGATTATCTGTTTTAATCTACAATTATCGCTAATTTTGTTTAATAGAATTGTATACGATCTATGACTGAGTAATATATATAGAAATCCGTGATATCCGTCATCTGAGTAACGCATAAAAAGACAATGCAAATAATAATTTGCCTGAATGAGACAGCACTGTATTTACTGGTTCTTTATATTATACACATTTAAAACATTAACAACAAATATAACAGTTATTTATAATAAGCGTAAATCATAACGAAAAAAGACAAAAACAATCAGGAACACAATGTTGTTACTTATAAAAAGAATAATAATGCAATCTGCATAAATTGTGATTAATGATTACACACGTATATTTTTATACATTCCTGTGCTACGGGTACATTTTAATAATCTCCAGACACTACATAACCATAATAAAAGTAGTTAGTTCTGACTAAGAAATTTTCAATGAATTTTTAGAAATTTGAAATTTTATTATAAACATTAATAATGTCCAAATATTAACGTACTTTTAGTATTACATAGGCTATGAATCTTAGTCAACCAATAGCAGATTTTAAGCTTGTTGTCAAGTTTGTTTTTTTTTCTTATTATTTTTTTAATATTAATAAACATAAACAGGTATATCATGTCAGTATTAATGATTTGTTAGATTTTCATTTTTTTACATTTATATTAGGAATTATTAACATGTTAATTTATCAATATGATTAAATATATATATATACGTTTCGTAAAGACCTAGAGAGGATGTTGAATCTTTTTAGCTTTAAAATAAAACATTGTTGTCACTTATATTTAGTGACTGCAAAATTACACCAGCCCGCATGGTATAATGAACTAGAGAGACTCAAAAACGAACGAGATTTTATGGGCACATCTCACTATTGACACGTTTCTCGAGTCTTATTTCAAGTTACTCATGATACCCATGCTATTTATCTTAGTTGTCTTATTTAAGCGGGGAATGTATTCATACATTATTATTATTTTTACTTTTAATGAAATTTTACTATATTAGCAGCTAGTCATGTTATTATGAATGTGTATGTGTGTGTGTGTCTTTATATTTCATGTGTTATCCTCATTAAACTTTATTTTTTACATACATGACTATTATGCTCAATATTGATTTCGGCTCTCTCATGAATCTAGCTAATTTTTTAATGAATTAATAAAAATAATTTGAAACTTTTTAAATAATTTTTATAACTGCCATGCCCAATAAATAAAGGCCTATCTTTTATATAAATAAAGGTTTTTATTTTAAACAATTCAAATAGTGTACATGCATTATTCACTCCTATTAGTGTGCATTTTCCATAGATCTCGTTGTATGATATAGTCCTGGAATAAAGCAATCATGTACATTCAGTTTTAACGAAAATAACGCTACAATGTGGTTACCATCTTCATCCCATTTTGTGATAATCATACGAACAAGATGTATCAGAGCAATATTTTTTTAGAATACAATTAGGACTTTAATTATATAGGATTAAGATTTAAAATCAACTGTAGGACGTCAGTTTTGGATAACCAAACGTTAGACTTCAATAAGTGATTACTATCTTTTTTATCTGTTCGTCGGGTGACTATTTAAGAATATTAAACGCGATTTGTTTACTTTTTGCTTAACTTATTGATAATGGCAATTAATTGATTTGAAATGTCGTATGACGTCACGTTTTTGTACATTTTCTACAAAACAGTGAAGTAGTAAATCCTCACTCTTCAACGATAATGCTTACTATCTAGGCCATTTCTTGTTTAAATTGAAGCAAAAAAAAATACTGATGACTGACAGACTAAATAGAATATATATTTTTTTTACCAAGTTGTCATCCCTATATATGTTCAGAATATGTTACTATGATATTCATGTTATTTACACCGCAACGCATGATGCTTCTACTTTATCTATGATATACTCTACGATGTTTAGTCACTGATCTAACTACGCGAGGCCTATAGTTTATACCGTAGGGCCTAACTCAAGATATAGGCAATAATTGGGAATGGTAGTTGATATTTTTTTCTTATTCGTGTGAAATGTATGAGATTACTATTTACTTACTGCAAAATCACAAGGTTAGTTGTAAATTCACCTGTATGTAGCATAGATCTACCTATATGCCCGCTACAATGTATATTGTTTTAACCTTTTAGTTGTTTGGTTTATAAAAAACAACAATGGGTGTATTTCCAATTAGCTCTGTAGGTAAAGCATATTTTAAATTAATAATTTTATGTATATTATTGAGTTTTATTTAGAATCGAGTTTTTATTGTTTATTTTTACAATACCCATAGAAATTTAAATAAAATTTTACTGATAATAAACGACTTTTATTCATATCCCAATAATATGTACTAGCGACTCGCCGAATAGTGGTTTCACCGAATAACCGAATAGTATTCGGTTTAACATAAAGCGTACCGGATATTCGGCCGCATTTTTCGATTTACCATTTCATTATTTTTATTTAGCTAATGTTTCTAATTGCTCCCTATTTATATAAAATAATTTAAGCTTGAATAACCTAAGAATATCTAAAAAATCCATTTGATTTTTTTTAATCCTTCAAAAAAATCCTTCAGATTTTCGTTACCCAGGCCCCCCTGATATTGTAACGGTGTGCCGTACCCACATTTATTTCGTCCTATGTATCCTAATATCTAATATAATCCAATATGCTCTTTATGAATGTATTGACATTGACATGATAATGTAATCATATAAATTTATATATAAAAAAGTTAATAATAATTAAGTTATTATAATTTGAATAAGAAAATTGTTAATCTAAAAATATATCTTCGTGACATATCTTCGAAGTTTATATATTACAGAAAACCCAGAAACGGGTTTTTCTTTTCCCTTTATTATCTTATAATAAAATCAAGTTCTCAAGCTTAATCAGCTTTTCATTCATTCGCCCAAGCATTGAACCCGTCTCAACTATAGCGAACAATGATTGCGGAAGCATAACCCATATGAAGAATAAAATTTCAAATAATACTTATATCAAAAGTAACTCATTCGAGAAACTGCAATTGAAGTTGGGCGAAGGTTTAGTGTTGGCAAAGGAGTAGCTCGGTGGCGTAGTGGATAAGCGCCGCGGCCCGCGATCGTAGTCGTTAAGCAACTTTCGCAAGGGTCGGTCACGGGATGGGTGACCAAAAAATTATTATCTCGAGCTACTCCGTGCTTCGGAAGGCACGTTAAGCCGTTGGTCCCGGCTGCATTTGCAGTCGTCAATACCCTCCAATCCGCATTGGGCCAGCGTGGAGTGTCATGGCCCATCCTCCTTAACCATCCATAAGGAAGGCCTGAGCCCCTGCAGTGGGGACGTAAAAGGGCTGGTGGTGTGGTGGTGAAGGTTAAGTGTAGGTTATTATTTAAATGAGACATAATTTTATTATGAAAAAGATGCCGAATTCCGAATACCAAATGAATATTCGGCACAACTCTAATATGTACAATAGGTTGCCTGGAAGATGTTGGTGTTTAGCAATAAGGCCGCCTTTTTGTTACTCATTAAAGCGTTATTTTTGTTATTGAAAATTGTAGATAATATGAGATTATCTATACAGGCAGGGCAGACAAAGAATCGAGCGCCACAAGCAAGACATGACTTAACATCTTTCACGCCCTTCACTTTCATTATTCTTTTCATACATGATCTCCAGTGTAAGTCAAGTGGTCTGCTATACGTCCAGCTAGTAAGCACATTAGAAATACGATTCGTATTATAAATAACAAAAAAATGTGACTCGAAAGTGACTTCTACACTACGTACTTCCATTAATAATTCAATACAATTGGAGATATTTATTTTATATGATTATAAAGATAAGCCAAAATATAGTTTTCATTTTAAAAAAAGTAGCTACGTTTTGACAAAGTGTTTGTAGCTCTTAAACTGCTTACCCGATTTTCATAAAAAGAACGCCGCAATGACCAAGACTTACGATAAAAAACGGTGCCACAGACACAAGATTAAACTTATAAAACTTCTCTTTTCGGGGATTAAATCTAGGCATAGATCAGCCATAATTACATAAAAGGTAAATTTTCCTTCAACGGGATGAATCGTGTCCAGTAGTGGCAGTCTGTTTCTTGGTAGATTTTGTGTGATGCTAAAATTCATATGTCTATAAGTCCAGCCAGTCACTAAATATAATTTTTTATAACACGAATAAATTACTGGCATTTTGCAAAATTAACAAAACTCGCTAATTATGAACTATTTACATATAGTACATAGTCTTGTGGCTCTACCACGTAACTGCAAGCCCAGATGGGTCTGTCAAGTTGACACAGCTCATTTTGGGATATCTCTTGACTTCTACGTAGTCCAAACAATATCACCCTCCTTCAGGACGATGAATAAAAAAACAAGCAGACAATTTTAATACTTATATTTCTATTTACACTTAAATTAAAGATCCATCAGTATTTGTATTTGGCATGTTTAGCGTGCTTTCTGTGATGGTGTCCGGGAGGCGTGGCGGGTGAACGTCTCCGCCTCTCTCGTTCTCTCTCCCTCTCTCGTTCGCGTTCCCTCTCTCTATCTCTCTCTCGTTCTCGTTCGCGTTCGCGGGATCGTTCTCGCTCCCTCTCTCTTTCCCGAGATCTGGATCTTGATCGTGATTTTCTGTCACTATAACACAAAAAATATAAGATTATTTGCTGTACAGAAATTAGTTAAACTGTTTATCACATAAAAATGAATCGCCGAAATGTATGTACGTAGATAACTTCCGAACGACTGAAACAAATTGGATGATTCTGTTTTATGTGTTCCTTATTCTCAGGATAAAGTTTGCATACAAGAAAATTATCCAGGATTGTACATTTATATAAGAAGTATACAATAAATAAATAAACAAGCAAGCGTACGTGTGCCTTGAACGCTTTGGAGGCGGTGACAACGAGGGTTCCCGCGATTTCTTTGATTTCTTTGAAGAGGTCCTGTAAAAAAGTTTTCAGCGATTAGTAAATGTTTACTTTATTCAGCCAAAATCACTTATAATCAACGGGTGATCTTTAAGAGCATTATCTCATATTAAGGTATTATTTCTTTGTTTTACACTTAGTATTAGTCAATTGTGAATAACAGTTATTAAAAATACGCAAAATTTGTATTTATACATGCCATTTTTTTAGCTCATTTTTATACACAAAACCAGATTAGATACAAATGAAAAACATAAAATTTAACTTGAATTTCTCTTCGGTAATACTATTTGTTAACATGTCGCCTTAACATATTTACTGGCGTATGACGTCACAAATACCACGTGATCAACACCATTACATAGAGCAGCGTTTTTTTGCCAGACTTGGGCTATTTAAACTTTCACAATTGAAAATAGAACATATTCCCATGCAATACATTGACAGTGTATTTATAATATATCAAACAATGATTTAAAAATAGTTTTCAGGAAAGTTTCAAATACCCTATTGCGTTTATTTTACACAGCTAATGCCTCTGACAGTTACAATGTAATATAGTAATAGTTACGAGTACGTGTCTTCGTCGACGGGCGAGCGTCGTCTCGGTTCGGGCGATGTTCGAGTCTCCTCCGCCGCGCGTGCCGCTCGAGCTTCCTTCACAGCCTTATTACAAAATAAGTAAAAAAGTTAATATACAAATGTTATGCTTTTCTAATGAAGTGTTTTTTTCTTTGGACTTCTCTGTATTCAATAAGATAGGGAGAAAAATCCAGCCAAGTGCCAATCGGACCCGTGCCCAAAGATTTTCGTACTTCTTAGTACAAAGTCTAATGCCGTAGATTTGCGATGCGATGGCATTCACTAGTGCTTTTAACATATTTTTTTTCTAGTAACGGAATGCTTAACGTATCTACCGTAATCGCCCTCCGTTCATCCTCTTTTGGGGGAAAGCCTGGGATACAGCAGGGCCAGACCAACTAAATGATATTGAATTTGGTCGTTTTTAAAAGTCTTGTAATTCATTTTGGTTGACCTGTCAGTCTGATAATTTTTTTTTTAATTCTGTTACAGGCAAATGTAAGAATAAGTTACAAAAATTCGACATATTAATGTAACCATGGTAACCAATGTCAATTATAATGTTTGTACTTTTCAATAAACCAGAAAATTCTAGTGTAAGAACAAACATGAAACTCGGGCTTTATTTTTGTTCCTATTTCAAGGCACATAATACTTTGTTTCCACAACCTCAGAAGGCATTTGATCATATAGCAATTTAGACAACTACTGAGGGCTTACCAGGTCAATACATAATCTTATTAATTTTTACTATCAAAAATTTGTTATGGACTAATATTTAAAAATTTCAACCAACGACCGATTTCTTTGCTAAATGAGATAGCCTATGAAGTTGGTAATAATAAATAAAATTATCTCATTTAGTGGCATGAATTAATTTATAAGGAAATAATTAAAGAATATTTAGATTTAAGTTCATAAAGCAAACAAATGGTTATTATAATGGAAGACGTGATTGTGTGCGGTTCAACTGATCACTTTTACAAGATGGCCGCCTTCTTTGCTCGATGTTTATTCGGAAATGTAATGTAGATGGCGCCACCCCGTAGAGTTCCACAGACAAATGAGTGTTATTACCTTTTTGATGAGTTTCCGTCTGTAGTGCTGTATCTGTTGTTGCGGCGCTAATGTGTTCCGTCTCGCTCTCGCACCCGCTTCCAGCTCGTCGGCGTACTTTAGCACGCGCACCTCGATCTCACGCAACGTGTCACGTGACAACAAATGCTCCTCACCGGACAACGTGCCACTGTCCACAGAGAACACATTACTAGATCGATGTACGTTAACGTGATGCGTTTTTCATGAAACGGAAGAAAAAAGCAGTTGCAAGCATGATGGGGTGGCGTCGGAGGGGACGCGAGGCTTAAGTATCAACTATTACATAAAAAACCATCTGTATCGGGTACCAGACTCGATAATAATAAAAATAAATTAATTAGCAACGAAAGTACACACGGCTGTGCGTCAAATTCCCAAAATTATGTCAGTTGTACCCAATAGATTTTGACTTCTACAAACTGCAAAAATTAAGGTTTAAAATCTACTGGGAAAATTTTACAGTTCTGTATAGTATACTGTATAACGTGCGGTTGATTGTACGTCCGGTGGGTATTCGAGGCAATCACTGTGTTCCAGTATATGTATAATCTAGTTACCGAGAGAGAGAATAATCGAAAAGTATTTAAATTAATATCCCTGTGTAAAAAGTATTTTGAAAATATCTTTTATCAAAAAAATATTATAAAATTACGTGTTCACTGTCACAACAAAACTCCGAGTATTGCGACGTATTTTGTAATATTTGGAGCGTACCCGTACGTTACTACTACAAAACCAACCGAAAGCAGCTCATTTTTAATGTACACTAAATCGATGTAATAGCTTAAATGCGCACAAGTGGTAAAAGCAAAAAAATGCAAATTATTTTTTAAAGTAATTACAAAGCACCAGTTTTCATTTTAAACAAAAACGGACACCACAAGGTGTCTGCTGTAGATGCCGGTTTACCTGTCAGCGGGCGGGGGCGTGGGGTCGCGCGGGGGCGCCGGCGGGGGCGGGGGCGGGGGCGCGGGGTCGCCGGCGGGCGTGTCCACGCTCTCCCAGCGCGACGGCACGAACGCGCCCGCGCCCCCCGGGGACCCCGCCCCGGCACCGCCCCCGCCCTCCAGCGGCACACCGTCGATGTCTTCGTCCACTGTTACAATAATAATAGTTCAGTTATGTGACATTTACGGATTAAATAGAATTTCTTCTGATTTTGATGACGCCTGGGCTTTAATCCTATCTTAAAAAAATATAAATATGTGGTTCGAATCCAGCTCTGATATCTAAGGTAGGGTTGATACAGTTCAATTATCCGAAAGAACCAGTTTCCTGATCAGTTTTGATAGTTTATGTTCTACAGAAGTGTAACATTATAATTTAACTAGCCGTTTCCCTACGTCTCCCGCATATATATTAGGGGCTGTCCATTAATCACGTGAGGCTCGTTAGGGGGGGAGGGGGGAAGTTGTCAAAAACCACGAAATACCACAATATATCACGTGTATTTGTTTTATAGATTTTTGTTGATATTAAAAAATACACGTGATCTGTATGAAGGGGGGAGGGGTTAGTCTTAAAACTCACCATGTATACCAAGGGGGATGGGGGAGTGTCAAAAAGAGTTGAAAAAACATCACGTGATTAATAGACAACCCCTTATCGGAGGTGAAACAATTTTCAAAATCGGTCCAGTAGTTTCGGTCTTCTATTCGATGCAAGAGAAACAATCCAACGTGTGCTGCAATAATTTAGAACTATATCGAAGACTATATGTAGTGACCTGGCACTCCGTCGATGTCCGCGTCGGCGTCGTGTGGCGGCGTGTGCGCGGCGTGGGGGTGGGGGTGGGCGTGGGCGTGGGGCGGCTGGTGGGTGGCGGCCAGGCGGCGCAGCGCGGCGCCGTCCAGCGGGCCCGCGCCGCCCCCGCCCCACTCCGCCGACGAGCTCGAGCCCGGGGACGACGCGTCCGACCCCGCCCCGCCCCCCGCCTGCCCGCCCGCCGCCTCCGCGCCGCCCTCCGCACTATCTCCGCCCTCTCCGCTAGTCTCCTACGCGATAACATTCGATAACACTCGATTTTAAACCTTAACCACATTGTTGATCGAGTTCTAAATCAAATTGAAGAAATTTGACATATTGCGGTAGCCCGACGTGCAATCGGGTGTCCGAGAAATTGTGAGTTTTTTAATCGGACCATTAGATGATTGACCTTTTTTTGAACGCTACGAAATACATGCCTGCGGACCCGCCCCCGGGAAAATTTCTAGTCAATGAGTTGGGGCCTACCCCCTAAAAAATAGCGATGTCTCTCTCAACGAAGGTGATACACGGGGCCAGCCCGAAACTCCTTCACGGTTAGATGATCGATCTGACGTCAGATCGATTGAGTGTTGATGGTAGATTGTAATGGACCAAATACTATTCAAATAAATTAATTTTCGACCCGCAACTTAGATCTGATCGCGATCCAGAATAATCGTCTAATGGTTAGCTAACGGTCGGTCCTTCAGTATATGGAAGTATCGAGGGTGTAGCGTCGTCGCCGCCAGGTGTTCCAGCTGAGATTTCTACTTGTCGAATAATGTTCTTATTCCATATACGTATACTTTGATGTACCACTTTTTGCATAACCGGTTGGCAAAATAAAAATTGCTGTAATTGTTTTAGCATACAGCTTACGGTGGCGTACCTATCTTTAAGCTTTAGCGGAAAACGGCGAGCGCATATGAAAAGAATAATAAACTACTAATATTCATTGGGTATCTTGATTTTATTCGCTTTTTAAATAATATTTTATGATATTCCACACGTAAACTCGCATGGCACTAAGGTTGGAGCGTTTAATCATTGTTTGTTTATATAAAGAGTTCATGAGCTTTACGAAAAGGGTAAAGCAAAGAGTAGTAAAGAAAATAATAAAGTATATATCGACACTGGAAAGCAAACACGTAGTAACCCGCAAAATCAAAATTGTTCTTCAGAGCTGAAAAACTTTTGTTTATTTTGATAAATAGTTCCTATAAACGTCTATGGGAACAAATAAGATTTTACTTAGTCAATTTATACGGAAATAAGATATATATATTTTTATGGAATATAAAGATTTTCCACTCTAAATATCTATTTTGGTTTTTCAGGTTACTACGTGTTTGCTTTCCAGCGTCGATATTCACTAATCGATAATCCATATTTGTTATTACTTTTTGTTATTATTTAATTTATAATTCTTTTCGTGATTCATGTGTATGTGTGGTTTCTTGTAAAATCTTTTGCTTGAACTACTTTCTTTTTTATAGACGATATGTGGACGACAACATTAATTAAAACTGTAAGTGTTGCAAAGACTGTTATTTATATATAGCTTGTTCTTGTCAGCTAAAAGACGTCCTGAACAAGTGGTAGGGGAAAATATTTTTTTTGGACGATTCAAAAGCCTACTTGAATAAAGATATTTTCATTTTCATTTTCGTCACTATCGATTTTCAATCTATTTTATTCAACAATGTTGACGAATAAAAGTACTATACTAACCTTGTCCAGTCCCAGGAACACGTCGTTGATGTGCATGAGGAAGTCAGTGGGGTACACGGCCCAGTCGGCCCACGCCTGCAGTATCCTGGTGACGCGCGCGCGGAACCCCTCCCGCTGCACGCGCGTGCCCAGCGACATCCACGCCACGTGGCTGTGGCGCATTATCTCCACCAGACGCTGCTGGAACCTGACACGAGGAGCGCACGGTATACATCACTATGGCTTCTCAGGATGTGTCTAATTTTATAGACTACTTATAAGGGTAATGATTGCCAGCTCCTACTTCGATCACAGTGTTTGAATTTGTAATTTAATTTGTTTGTTTAATTATTATTTATCTATTGTAATATCATTGTTGATAGCATTGTTTCCCTTTTTTCATTCCGTTATTATAAGTGAACCCTTGTATATGGTTTATAGACGTATAATTAATTTCTATGGTGTAATTACAGCTGTAAGTTTAACTTAAATAAATAAAATAAAGAAATAAAATTAACTACAAAATTGGCTGCATATTAGGGTTTAAAATTAAATGAAATTAGGAACAAAATATAACGTATCGCTACGGAGCGAAGCGGTACGATGTTTCGTCTATCCGTTAGGCATAGGCATTACGTGTTATTTCAATCGCGCCCCCACCGTCGAGACGTTTGTCATATAGGTATGCATCAGTGAGAAAGGGACGGTCATTTGGGAAGAAAGGTAGGAGTAGCCGTTCTAATGGATACCGGAGACAATCAAGATGACAAGTCATACGTTATTGATGGTTTTATTTGATTGAAGATGCCTTCAAATGCGCGCGTCAAATCAGCGAGTTAAGTAAATAGGGTGTAATTGAATTACTTCTTACTCCAGGTTCGACACCCGGACTTTTTGAAAAATAAAACTTACTGCTACTTAGATACCGATTGTGAAAGTCATAAGCATTTAATGTTACTATGAAACATGATGTCTAAAACAAAATTAGACAATTTTACGCATCTAAACAAATTTAATGTTGTAATAAAAAAAATATGGTTGTCATTTCAACATAAAAGATAACTAGGTACTAAAATAAAAGATATAATGTAATAAAAAACAATGCAATTTATAAATTTTGGACATCATGTTTCATAGTAACATTAACTTCTTAAAACATACACAATCGGTATCTATGTAAAAATAATGCAATTTCAATAATAGTAAAAAAAATAACAAAAAAAAATTTTCAAAACATCCGGGATCGATTACAAAATAGAGAACTAGAATTTATTATATAAATGTAGTTTTTCTTTTCCCTAAAATCAATGACATGCTTACTCAAAACAGATTAATAATTTCCCATACTGACTGTTCATAATGTTACACCTGTATATATAGGGAAAAGAGAGCCCACTTTGATATTTTTTTGTCATACTGTCTGAGGATGTTGACAGATATAGTCTTTCTGCATTACAGTGTCAACGCGATGTGCGATACTACACTGAATTTTCAGGCCCGACGGTCTGATTTTTTCCGGTCCGGCCGCCGGACCTGAAAATTCAGTGTAGTGCACAAGCGCCCGAACTCATGCGTCTCTGTGTATGTGAATCTGAAAACCTTCGTAATTTCTGCCATTAAATTAATATGTGTGTTTAGAGTTTAATATAATATAACTGTACGGTGAATGACCGTACATTGTACTAATTCAGCGTTTATGTAAATGTAATTTATTTTATAGTTTTTTAATTTGCACATAAGCAATATTTTTCAGTTCACAATTAGCATTTGTCGCGTGTACTCAATATTATAATTTAGCATATCATTTAATATCAATAAACTGTTTATCAATCAATCAAATCTATTATCATTTTAAGTTGTAAGGAAACACCATACAACTTAATGGTCCTTCGATTTATGGACCTCGCGAGTGCGTTTTGATTACGAGTGAAGTCGAGTTAAATCGTTGCGTGAGGTATTTGAACTAGCATTGACACGTGGAACTTACATTCCTGGTGTGATAAGTAATCAATCAAAAATCAAGAATGGAAGATATCATTGCCAAGCAATATCAGCTTATGCAAAGTATTGAAACTTTGTATATCAACTTTAAGAAGGATGGGCCAGAACGCAAGACCTATTCTAATATCCGTAGGCGCATAGTAACACTGCAAACCTACTGGAATGAATTCAACAGCAATCATACACAGCTTATGGATTACCATATCAAAGAACAAGATTATTTTAAGAATAATTACTATCAAAGAACAAAGGATTATTATCAAGAATTAAATCGATACCTAGAGTTCTATTGTTTATATACTGAAGATCCTTCTGTACAAACGATGCCGGAGAAACCTAAACTGGGCAAATTATTAGAGATTGAATCATCGAGGCTTAAATCATCAGCAGCTCTAGACAGCCGAGGTTCTGTCACACCGCCTCCATCCAGATCATCAGTTACGCCGCCGCCGCCGCCCACAGTCGCCGGCCCTTCCGCTGACGACACCTTTGTAGATGCATCAGCAAAACCAGTGCCGCAAAGGAAATCAAATAATAATCAAGCAAAAGAAATCAGGAGCAGTAGCACTAGCAGTAAATTAGATGAAATGCTACGCAAGCAAAAAAGTAATTTTAAGGCGTTCTCTCGCACGATCACTAACATCAATTTGCAAGATATCTCAGAGAAATGGGAGTTCGAAGATATTTTAAAACACATCGAATCTCGGTGGGCTGCTATCGATAATTTACACTGGGAGATCGATACTGAGCTATACGAAGAAGACAAAGAATACGAGCGTACATTCAATATCTATGAAAAAGAATATAATGACATCAAAAAGGTTCTAAATCAAAAAATGTGGTCAGCATCATTTAGAGCACATTCTACACCAACTATGGACATCCCTACATTCAGTGGTGACTATCATAAATGGAATTCATTTAAAGATTTATTTTTGGAGGCTATTCACAACAACCGATCTATGTCAAATGCTCAAAAGATGCAATTCTTGAAAAGTAAAATAAAAGGAGAAGCTGAAAAGCTCATTCAACACCTAAACATAAGCACTGAAAACTATCAAATATGTTGGGATATTTTAAACCATAGATTCAACAATACCAAATTAATATTTAGTTCGCACATCAATATTCTCATGAGTTTGCCAGTAATGCAACATCAAACAGCACCATTTATCAAAAAGATTCATGACACTGCCAATGAGTGTCTGAACGCCATAAAATCGCTCGGAGTGGACATCAGTTCCTGGGATCCTCTCGTGGTTCATATACTATCGCAGAAACTGGACGCTGAAACGCATAAGGACTACATTGAATCACTAAAAAGTCCACGAGAGTTACCGTCATTAAGAGAATTTTTTGATTTTCTAGAAAATAAATTTACTTCTCTAGAAGCTTCTAAACGGAAACAAGACAATATTACGCAAAAATCTACTTCACAAAACATGTCATTTATACCAAAAAAGCCTAATCAACAATATAATTACAATTACAATAAATATACTGCAAATAATACCTATCAATCGAACAAGCCGATTGCAAAAGCATTATATGTTTCATCAGCATTTCGATGCCCTCATTGCAAAGGAAAACATGGCATTTTTAACTGCAAGGAATTTCTAGAACTGCCAAATGAAATGAAATTACAAACTATTCACAGCCTCCGCATCTGTATCAACTGTTTATACGATCATAAGGGTCAACAATGCATCTCAACAAAAACATGTAGTGAATGTATGAAACAACATAATACATTGCTACATGACGCATTCGTTAAATCAAGCCATTCAGATATCAAGACAACCGATATCGTCAATGTATCACAACAAAAGTCTTCGGAGATTCTTCTCTCAACAGCAGTAATCAAAGTATCGGCAGCAGACGGTACACTTCATACCATGCGAGCTCTTATCGATCAAGGCTCGCAGATATCTCTTATCACTGAGAACGCAGCACAACGACTCCGATTACCCCGTCATCGCTGTAGAGGTGTTGTATTCGGATTAGGCGCACAAGAGAACAACAGCAAGGGTTCTATCAAAATAACAGCTTCGGCGTTACATACCGACTTCACCTTCAACACCGACGTCATCATAATGAACAATCTCATAAATAATCTCCCTAATCAATCATTCCCTAAGCCATCATGGTCGTATATTGAAAACATCAAATTAGCGGATCCTGAATTTTACATCAGTAGACCTGTAGATCTATTACTAGGTGCAGACATCTATTCCCTTATCATGTTGGGAGGAATCATTAAAGGAGATAATGAATCACAACCAATTGCGCAACAGACCCAGCTCGGGTGGTTATTATGTGGTAACGTGAAGACATATCAATGCAACGTGATCTTGAACAATATCGACGACATTGAAAGATTTTGGGCAGTCGAAGACATCGCTGATAATCCTGAATCTACGTCATTAGATGATCATTATTGTGTTCAACAATTTACAGAACAAACAATACGACAAACGGACGGTCGTTACATCGTTAGAATTCCAATGAAACCAAACGCAATGGAATTATTGGGAGAATCTAAACAAAAAGCAGTTACACAATTTTTAAATTTGGAGAAGAGGTTTATAAAAAGTCAATCATTATCTAACGACTATCAAGCATTTATAAATGAATATATAAAACTCGGCCACATGCAAAAAGTAAACAAAGGCACCGGTAACCAGACACCAACGTGTTACTTACCGCATCATTGCGTCATTCGCGCCGATTCTTCAACTACTGCACTGCGAGTTGTGTTCAACGCGTCATCGCCTACGTCATCGGGCCATAGTCTAAATGATTTAATGTTTAGCGGACCTAACTTACAGAAAGATTTGTTATCATTGATTTTAAGCTGGAGACAGTACAAAATTGCTTTCACTGCCGACATAGAAAAGATGTTCAGGCAGATCAAATTACATCAAGAAGATCAAAACCTTCATAGAATCATCTGGAGAGATCAAAACCAATCATCAACCAGCAGCACCAACCATACACTACAAGAATATAACTTAACAACCGTCACTTATGGCACAAAGGCAGCACCTTTCCTTGCGATGATGACGTTAAAGCAATTGGCGAAAGACGAGGGTCACAAGTTTTCAACCAGGACTAAGCAAGCATTAGAAGAAGAGTTTTATATGGACGATCTATTAAGTGGTAGCCATGATATCAACTCAGCAACTAAACTCAAAACTGAGTTAATAGCATTACTCAACTGCGGAGGGTTTAACCTTCGTAAATGGTCTTCCAATAACATTGACATATTAAAAGGAAATGAACCTGCCACACAACAAGCATCTTTCGATTTTAAGTATCATGAATCGACTAAAACTCTTGGATTACGCTGGAGCCCTCAAGAAGATGTATTCTTATTCCAATTCAACTTAACCAATTTAACATCAAAACCACTATGCAAGCGCTTATTATTGTCGGAAATATCAAAGATCTTCGACCCACTTGGTTGGCTCTCCCCGGTAACCACAAAATTGAAACTATTATTTCAAAAGGTTTGGCTTCGTGACCTTGAATGGAATAGTGAATTGCCAGATGAAATCAATAGAGAGTGGGAAATCATACGACACGACTTAGAAAATATCAAGGAGATAAAGGTACAAAGATGGTTAAAAAGTCACGAAAAGGACACAATCGAGTTACATGGCTTTTGTGACTCATCAACTAAAGCATACGCTTGTGTCATCTACTACAAAATTCAGCAGCAAAATCAGCATATCGCGGATCATTCATCAGTTACCATAGGAGCAGCTAAAGCAAGACTTGTACCTGTAAAGAAAAACTTCACATTACCTCGTCTCGAATTATTATCATGCGTGTTATTATCAAAACTAATGGATACCGTTTCGAAAATATATTCAAATTACAATATTAAGAAGTTCGGATGGACAGATTCCACAGCAGCGTTAGGGTGGATACAAGGCGACTCTAATCGTTGGAAAGCATTTGTAGCAAACAGAGTTGATCAAATTAAAACAGTTATGCCTCCAGAATGTTGGCGTCACGTAAAATCATCAGAGAATCCAGCAGACTGCGCCAGCAGAGGAATATCTGTTAAACAACTACAACAACATACTCTGTGGTGGTCTGGACCCCAATGGTTAGCCTCATTCAACTCTGAAAATCATAAGAAAAGGCCTTTGTACGTCACAAACCAAGAAATAAAACAAATTAAGAAAGTTCATTCAACTGCAGCGGTCATTACTGCAAATAAATACAATATTATCGAAGAAATTATCAGCAAACACAGCAATTTCAGCCGTGCAATCCGAGTAGTCGCTTGGATACTACGCGCGGTGTCACGTAACCGACAATTGACAGAGAAACATATGTATTTATCAGTGAATGAATTATCAAGGGCAAAACAATTAATTATTAAACACTATCAGCATCTTGAGTTTAATGAAGAAATGAACTCTCTTCAAAATAAAGAAAGGATCAATTGCAAAAGCAAAATTCTAAGTTTAAATCCTTTCTTAGATAATGAAGGATTACTAAGAGTGGGTGGCAGAATCAAGCATGCACAGATTAACGAAGATATGAAATATCCTTTAATCATTCCCCACTGTGGTCATCTAACAAACTTGCTCATAGATCAAGCTCATAGAAACACATTCCATGGAGGTACACGATTGACTCTATCATACCTTAGACGTCAGTACTGGATAATTGGGGGTAACAGAGTAGTAAAGAAGCACATCCGCTGCTGCATCATTTGCAGGAAACACAACCCTGATAAGCAGAGTCAACTCATGGGAGATTTACCAGCCGCCCGCAGTAACCCTACTCGACCCTTTTACAACTGTGGAGTCGATTTTACTGGCTACGTGGATGTTAAAACGAACAAAGGTCGAGGGGTCAAGACGACAAAAGGATACATCGCTGTATTTGTTTGTATGGTGACAAAAGCGGTGCATCTGGAGCTGGTCTCTGATTTATCTGCATCAGCATTTTTATCAGCACTCAGACGAATGGCAGCCAGACGTGGAACACCACGACATATCTACTGCGATAACGGCACCAACTTCGTCGGAGCCAGTCGCATCTTACAGCAAGAATATATGTATTTAGAAAAATTAATAGATGACGACTTTTATTCACAAATATCAGATATGGAAATAGAATTCCATTTTAATGCACCATCATGGCCTAGCGCTGGCGGGCTCTGGGAGGCCGCCGTAAAAAGTTTAAAACACCACCTTCGTAGAGTATTGGGAGAACAAAAACTCACCTATGAAGAGTATTCTACATTATTAGCACAAATAGAAGCATGCTTAAACACCAGGCCGCTTTGCGCTATCACAGAAGATCCTGAAGACATTGATTTTCTCACGCCGTCTCACTTCTTAGCTAGTGGCCCTACATTAAGTATCATCGAAACCGAACGGGATGAAAGAACAAGATGGCAACTAACACAAAAAATTTTTAACGATCTATGGAAGAGATGGCAGAAAGAGTACCTGTGTCAGTTATCAGCTCGTAGTAAGTGGAAGCAAAGCAAGCAAAATCAAAAAGTAGGTGACATAGTTATCATTCAAGACACGAACTTGCCCCCAGGCAAGTGGGCACTTGGAAGAGTTTGCGAACTCCATCCCGGAAAAGATGGATATGTACGAGTCGTGAGCCTCAAAACAAAAAACGGCATTATTCAACGACCTATCGTTAAATTATCAACGTTGCCTATAAATGATCAGGAAAAGCATCACGAGCAAAAGAAACAGTCGGAATCATCAAAAATTACACCTAAAACATGCACCCAGAAAGGAAACCGTAGTATCAAAGCAGCATTCATCACCCTACTTACAATGATGATTATATTGCCAGTACGATGCACATATAATATATCACCGTTAAAGAACAATCAAGCCATCTATTTCGATAAAAAATCAGATATACATCTTGCAAGAGACGAGTGGAAGCTTATCGTCTACTACGACATGCAACCATATTGGGAAGGAGCCGAAATATTAACCAAATATATAAACAGTTTGGAAATTTTAAGTAACAATAATAATCAACCATTGTGTCATGCAATTATGTCACAATTAAAACACGGCTATAATGAACTCGATCACTACAATCATCTGTTACTCGGTCAGCAGTTCTCATCGGTCGCCGCACCAAGGTCGCGTGCGCGACGAGGTTTTATCAATGGAGTAGGAAATATAGGACGCACACTATTTGGATTACTTGATGATAAATTCGCCGAACAATATCAGAGGGATATCGAGTTACTGCGTTCAAATCAGAAACACTTAGCCGTGCTATTTAAAAATCAAACATCGATAATAGAAGCAGAACATAATTTATTACAAAGAGTCGAAAACATCATGAATAAGCAGCACAAAATTATTAATCAACATATCAACCAAATAGAAAAAATCACTAACACAATGAATCAAAAAATTCAAGATATCATAAAAGACGACGAGTTCATATTATCAACTATTATAGTAAACAATGTTTTGCTGAATCTCAGAAACATTCAAGACTATCTACTCGACACAATCGCCGACCTTCATTACGGATCCTTTAATATTCACCTTATAACGCCGGAACAACTGACAAATGAATTGAATATGATATCAGGACAACTTTCAAAGGATTTATCATTACCTATAAATAACATAATAAGCGATTTACCTAAATTATATCATCTGCTTAAGGTCAAAGCAAAAATGACAAACGAATACTTTATATTTTAAATTAGATTACCACTGGTGACTCGAGATAACTTCGAGTTATATCAACTTATTCCTATTCAACATGGGAACATAAGTCACACGATCAACATAAGACCTGTAGCAAACTATATAGCATTAAATATACAAAAGGATTCCTACATACCTATGAGTCAATCAGATATTGAAAAATGCAAACAATATGACGAAATTACTTACTTATGCCTTTTACAAAAACCGATATTTCAAATGACATCAGACAAGAGTCTCTGCATAAGGAGTGACGTAACAACAGACTGCGTCACTCATATTGAATCGTGCAAATCAAAGTGGCTGGAATTACATGAACTAAATACCTACATGTATTCATGTTGTCAAGTGTGTACACTCCGTATCATATGCGAAAATCAAGTTTCATCAGAAAAATTGAATGGTAGTGGTATCATACGCCTCGGTGAAGGCTGCATTATTAAAAACGAACAATTTACAATATATGCACATAAACAGCGAGAAAATAATCTACATACTGAAGCAGATATATTCAAAATAATAATTCCGCCGACTAATCACATCATAGATTTGTCGATTCCCAATATAAATGCTACATTAGCATCGAACCAAGAAAATGAGTTTCATCAGAATCTGCTTCAGCAAGAATCAGATAAAATACGAGATCAGATACAGACGTTGAAAGACGCCGATACAGAAATAAGTCCGACATCGGACACTTCTACCCATGATATTACCCAATATGTTTTAATCAATTTTATTTTAGGTATCATTATATTGGCTGGAGTAGCACTGGCCTGGCGAAAAATACGTGGACGGTGTCGGTTACGCACCGCCAGCTCGACGGGCTCAGCAGCCCTGGGTGAGGTGAGAGCGCAGCAGGATGCGCGTACAACTTCTCCGCCGCCGAAGCCCCTACGCACACTTCGTTCGCATGTTACAATCCGAGCACCGCTGCCGCCAATGAAGTCACCTCAATCGCACCCACATAGTAGTTCAGATAACGATATTGAAATGAGTGACTTGAGATATGGAAAGATATCTAACAAGGCGACGTCTCCAAATTTCCGTAATCATTTTAGCAAATAAGATACAATTTATAAGTGAAATGTAAATATTTAAGTAACCAAATTTGTTAACCATAATCAGTAATTCCTTTCCAGCATCCTTTCATTTCCTCTCCCGGAGCATGTACGGTGAATGACCGTACATTGTACTAATTCAGCGTTTATGTAAATGTAATTTATTTTATAGTTTTTTAATTTGCACATAAGCAATATTTTTCAGTTCACAATTAGCATTTGTCGCGTGTACTCAATATTATAATTTAGCATATCATTTAATATCAATAAACTGTTTATCAATCAATCAAATCTATTATCATTTTAAGTTGTAAGGAAACACCATACAATAACAGTGTAAAATTCAAAACGCAGTAAACCAATTTTCGCAAGGGTCGCGACAGGATGGACGACCAAAAATTATCTCTAAATGCTACGTTAAACCGTCGCTTCTGGCTGTATTTGCAGGACGTTAACACGGATTCGACCTGGACCCGCGTACCCCAGTCGTGGTTGACATTTAACAAAGTAAAAATGTTTATTTAAAAAAATATATGTCAGTCATAATAATTAATTATTAGAGTAAGTAAACAAATAAAAATAAATACTGACGCTCCGCGGAATGCACTGGCGTTGGTGAGTTTGGCGCCGGCGTTATGCAATATGTCCGACAGCAGATAGAGCCTCGCGACCCGCTTGTGAGGGGGGGTGGTGGGGCCGCACAGCGCCTCGGCGAGGCACGAGGCCACCTCGCCCGCCGCCTCCGCGTGCTCGAGGCACCACGCCATGGCCGCGCCCACGCTCCACCGGGACGGGCTCAGGCCGCGGATCAGCTCCTCCAGACGATCCCGCTGGCTGAACAAATACCGACACACAGATGACCCTCAATTCTGTTACTAACTTAAATATTAACGCAATAATCTCGTTCGTGTCTCTATTGATTAAGACTTTTTAGTGGAAAATATTTTTTGAATGGTTTCAAAAAAGGAGGAGGTTCTCAATTCGACTGCATGATTTTTTTTTTGTTTGATACGCGATTACTCCGCAAATTCTTGAGCGATTTTCAAAGTTTAATGGACTATTATAATTGCGTTATTTTCTGAAAACCAGCGACAAAGTTGTGTATAATTAAAAGAAAAAAGTAATCGACGTCTGAAAAACCATAGTAAATATGGAACGGGTATTGATTTCATAGATTCATTTCACTTGAAGAAGAGATGAAATTTTTTTTAGTTTTTAATGGATTGTTTCACTTGACGAGAGGTGGATATTTTTTTTCTTTTTTAATTTTAATGGTGTGGTGATTTTTTAAAGCATTTTCATTAAAGATATATATGACACTGACTTGTTTGATAGCGTGCCGCGTATATTCTCCTTGGCATCATCCTCCTCGACGAGCTCGTCGGGCATACCCGCCGTGTACAAGTTCATCACGGGCGGCCGCCACACAGAGCCACCTGAATAACAATATTATAGGTACTTTATTTACGGAGTAACATTAACACATACTAGACGTTTTCCCGCTACTTCACCTGTGTAAACTTATTAGAAATAAATTATATACACATGGAGTCTGATCGATATACAATTCTAGATATATGTATACATAATATATCTTTTTAATAGCCACCAGCTTATATATATGACATAGGATTTTATAATTAGTGGAAAGAAAAATATATGATATTAAAAAGAAAATAACCCTATTAAAGTTTTATGTTAGCGGCACCAGCCAACTTTGCTATTATCATATAACCTGAGTCTATTTATGACAAGAGTGAACAAGCATTTTTGTTTACTATATGTACTAGAGCTGCCATCTACGCTGAGCTTTGCGTAATATTGCTTATTGTAACTCACCTTTGAACATCCTGAAGTCGTTGAGGGACCATTGCTTAGGCGAGTCACCTTGTAACATTGAGAACAACTTCCAGCGGTAGTAGACGTGCGCGGGGGACTGGTTCTCGAATAGGAACCTGAAGAACGGGTTGTTCATCTCCTTGTTCATGATAATCGCCTCAAACATCGGACCCTCGCGGATCACGAACTCAACCATACGATGGATTAGCATCAATATGTTCCTGTTCAAATCAATGTGTTCATTGATGAAATGAGTTTAAAAACTATTATGTAAATATTAATAGCCGTTTTTATTGTCTAAGATTAAAATGCGTTTTACCAATGACAACAAAGACATAACGACCTTAAGCATTATGCGGCACCGAGCGCTGTCTCTTTACGTGTAAAAGCCAGTAACGTGACTTTTGCGGAATTGTGTAAACGCAAATAAGTCATACATTAAAATAAAAAAAGAGGAACTGAAGCATGCAAAATCATAAACAATTTAATCAAGTGCTTAGTAAGGAATTACTTGACGTTACAGGTTTGGTAAAAATTAAGTGATTTCTAGTAAGCTATGCCTTATTCTAGGTTAGTGAAATAGGGGAAGGGTGGTTACCGTCGATAAAACTAGCACTAGACAAAAACTTACAAGATGCCAAGTGCCGCATCGGCATTTTGGAATGTGTGCAAAATTTGAATACTCATTTGTAATTCACCATCATGTGTTGGTTATTGCGCATACATCAAAGTTTTTCAACTTTATAAATTATTACTAAAATTATATGAGTTATTAATATAGATTCTAACCTTTCCGTAGGCACTACTACTTTGACGATCGACTGCGACAATATCTATGAAAAAAATAAAAATAGATCATTATCGTTATATCAATAAGAAAACTTATTGAATATATGTAGTTTCATACCTGTTCATAGACTTTTTGGTCTTCCGGATCACTGGGGTAGTAGTCACCAGGACGGACACGAGGAATCTACATGACGTGAATATGAATAAAATCAATTATTTGGAGCAACAAGTGGATTAGTTATATAAATAAGTATACTGAACAACTTTTACTACGGCAGTAACACTGAATTCACGAAAAAGTTATCAGTTGGTTCATACTGTCTTGGCACGACTGGAAAATAATAATAAGAAATAAATATGTAAACAATGATGTTGTACATCGTGATGATGAGTTTGACGATCTTCAAGGCAGAGTAACTAGGATGTTGATGTCGAGGTATCTTCATCTCTGAGATTCGATTCCCAGTCGGGTCAATGATCAAAATGACGTTTTCTTTATTGCGTCTTAATAAGTCTGGGTGTTATAGTATTTTCGTTGTGTCAGTTTTACATAATACAAGCGTTAAAAGCTATTTTAATATTGGTTACAATTTTAATATCGGCTTCGCCCGCTTTGTTCCTAAATAAACGGACTATTGAATTAATGAATGAACACTTTAATGTATACGAGAAAAAGATTACGTGACAATTTCCTATTCAACACAAAAAAAAAAATTCAATTCGAACCAGTAGCTCCTGACATTAACGCATTCAACTAAAACAAAACAGTTCAGATTTATATTAGTATATGTTTAAATAGAATGATGTGTGTGGTGGTGTATGTACCTTGTGCGCGCGATGCCGCGGCGGCTGCGCGTTGAAGGGCAGGCCGGAGGGGGGCGGCGGCTTGCAGGGCTGCTGCAGCGCAGGCGGGATGTAGATGGGCACCGGCGGGATCACCACCGCCTTGCCCCACCCGAGTTTCATCTCGTAACTCATTATCTCCTTGCCTACACAGTACATCTCAATAGTCATTAAGACACTACAAACTACTACACTCCAAAACATCAAAAGCAGCGATTCTCAAACTATTTTGGTGACGGAACCCTTATGTAAAGCGAAACACCCTAATTTATAACTTCATAAATAAATAAACAAATCGCGACTTTATTTTATAGAGTTAGAGAGGAAAATTGCTTTTTCACAACTATACTGCCTTATCTCAAAGGCGGTTTTTATCAAAGGAAAACCAAATATACCTATCATCAGTGGTGGCGATGGCATAGCGGTGCAAACAACTCTTGATTTTATGCTATGAACTTAGAGCGGAAAATAGTTGTTTAGTTACTTAACGTTAAAATGTCAAACAATTCGTATCGTGCTACTGTCAACCAAAGAAAGAGTTGTTTTGACGGTCTTGGGGAGCCCCCACAAGTGTTTCGTGAAGCCTCAGGGTGCCGCGGAGCAAACTTTAAGTATAACTGATCTATTAATTTGTTTACACTTTATGGAGTCAGACCTTTTCTATTCACGCAACCAAACAGAGAATAGGCCATAACCCCCACGCGGGCCCAGGACGCATAGATGAGTATAAAAGACTGCAGGTGCAGATGGAAGCAATGGTTTAATGTGATTCTACATTTTTGGTCACCCATCCCAGAAAGTCACTTAACCTACGCTTTGCAGATTGGACGTGCTAACCACGCCGCCATCGACCTTAATTTCTCTTCTGTAGAAAACATAGCACCTAAATAGAAAAACAATCCGTTTAACGGTATTGTGGTCAACTTGCTCCTTGACAACGTTTCTTATGCGATTGCAATAGGTACTCATATTTATTAAAATATGACGTCACTACTCGAAATGTCAAGTGACTGATTGTTTTCGCGTGACAATTCAAATCAATGGATTTGAAATATTTCGTTTTTTTATACCACCGCTTGTTGAAAATTAAGTTTGATATTGGTTTAATATGATCATATGAAAGTTTTAAAAAATACTTTTGCCAAAACAGTCGAGTAATTATAATGTTGACAAACAAGAAGTATCTTTACAAAATATGAATGTTCGCTAAGTACAATCGTAATGCATACCGTTGATACAACGTAGCGCTCGCTCGCCGTCCTTGCGCGACATGAACGCTACGAAGCCGCAGTTGCGACCGCGCGCTTTCTCCTCGTCCGATCGCGGCCACATAATCTTAATACTGGCCAGGGGACCATACCGTCCAAATATCTCCATCAGTTGCTGTTCTGTTATCTGAAACGACATGAATATTGCTTATGTATGCATTATTATGTAGTACGTTTGACTATTTGGTGTCTAATTAAGGTCCGAGGTATCCATTTTCATACATCCCAATGAGGTTTCATATCAAATATAGCTGTAAATAACAACCCTTTGGGAACGAAATCAGTTTCCCAGTCTGACATAACTGAAAACTAATGTTAGGAGGCTGACGTTGTCTGATTATTATCCCTATTAATTGAAACTTTCAAAAACTCATTGGATAATTCTAGTACAACATAAGTCTCCGCTTTATTTTATTACACCGATGAGAAAATAATGTCAAATTTACTTACCAATCGCAAAATTTGGTAAGCAATTGTATCAACAAACAAAAACTAAAGCTAAAAAAATATATATATATTTAAACTTCACTGTCAGTTTTGACACTTTTCTTTCTTGACTTCACGACCTTTTTACAAATCGAAAAGATGTGAAATCTTTTATCATTTGTTAATCTTGTTGCATCAAGGTAAAGGTAAGGCAAGGTGGACCCCTAGGTAGGTTTATGTTTCCACCATAATAAAATATTTTTATATATATTATAAATACCTTAGATGCAACAAGATTAACTAATGATAAAAGATTTCACATCTTTTCGATTTGTAAAAAGGTCGTGAAGTCAAGAAAGAAAAGTGTCAAAACTGACAGTGAAGTTTAAATATATATATATTTTTTTAAATTACGGTACTCTAAATTTGACCGTGGGATAAGGCCCATTAAGCGGCGTTGTAAGAAAAATCCATGTGACGTCAATTTTACGTTACACTAGGATAGAGTAATTTGGGGTTCGGTTCATTATAGAAACCCAAAACAGTTTGAGAATTTCTGTAAATATTATTGGACATGTCAAATTAAAATTTCTATTATCTATTGTTTTTAAAATATGAAGAATCAACAAAATAACATAGTTTATCTCTATCTAAAGTTAAGTGATTAAATAGTGACAGTAGTAACCTTGGGGTTGAGGTTGCCAAGGTAGAGATTGGTCGTGTTTGGGTCCCCGGTATCGTAGGATCCCACATCCGGTATGGTATCGACCGCGGGCTCCACACCTATTGCGCCGCGCTCCCGCAACACATTCTTGTACTTGTGACGCTCTGAACGCTCCTCCTGTATTCTAATATACATTGGGAACTTATGAATAAGGATATGTTGACACATAGATACAGTCGCATCCAAGAGTATAGTATAACTTTTTTTTAAACTATACTCTTGTATAATTTCTTGTTAAATTTGCAACAATGTGTTGCTGTGCAATGCGATTTATTAGCACACCGTCGTATTTCTGTACGTTATCGCTATCCATAAATCATGTACTGCACGCAGTTAGCGCAGAAGACCCTGTAGTGGCCACTGCCCCCTTTTTGGCAATTTGGCACTTCAAGGCGTTCTATCTTACAATAAAACAGGGATTAACTTTAGAACCATGTTTAAACCATTATCCAACTAATATAAGTCAATATTTAATTAATAAGACTAATGCAAAATGCTTAATAAATCCACAATGTTCCTGATACTCTGAGATGGTATCATATATAACCCATTGCAGCGCAGATATAGTCCTAGCTTTTTAATAAGACAGATATAGTCTAAGAGTGATATTATTTGATTTACTGTCTGAGTTCCTCCTTAAAGAGTTCCAAGTTGCTCTTCTTCTTGTCCTGCGAGCGTTGTTTGGAGCGTACGCGGGGTGGTTCAGGTCGCGGCGCCAGACTGCGCACGATGTCTGCCTCGCTGCTGGTGCGCTTCTCCTCCAGACGGGATGTAGGCTTATATAACTTGCCACGCTCTGATGTGTCTTCCTCTTTAATAACATACAGATATTGGATACATTACCTACAACTTGAATTATGAACCATGTTACCCAAAACATTAACCCAAAAAATGGACAAAATTTTAGGTAGAATGAGTTGGTGAATCAAATCAAATCAAAATTTAGTCATTCTAATACTTCATCAGTAATAAGTTTCAATACGTATATTACAATTTTTATAGTAACATTTTGTTGTAAGTGAGGCAACGAGTGAAAGACTTCATCACTGTGAGTACAAAAAATAAATATTTAATAGATACTATAGTATTGGTGAATAACTATGGTATAGAATTGAGGGGTGACAAAATTTTGAAATTGTACTGATGTTCGAAATGCTACTAAAAAAAAAACAAAGAAAGAGAATAAATTGTTTTAAAAGAATTAAAGTTGCATCACTTTTTGATTTCTGAAATGAATATAAAACCCTAGGTTTCTGCCATCGGCTTCACGCCTATGGTTTACATGATGATAAGATATTTATACCTATAAACACCTAATGATTTAGTGAGATAAAAAGTAGCCCATATGTTAATTCAGACTTAGAATTATCCATATACCTACCAAATTTCACCAATACCATTCAGTTGTTTTGCGTCCATCCTCATACACTTTCTCATTAAGAAGATTAATAGAATAACATTTAATTACTTACTTCGTGCTCCAGCATCATAAGTACCAGCTTTCACCCAAACTTTTGAAGTAGTACTAGGGACTTCTTGAAAAGTCTCCACAAACTCTTTGAATACCTAAAAAATAATAATATAAAAATTAAGCTTCTAAAATAGCTTAAAATTACAACAAATACAAGATTTAAATAATATTCATACATTCATTATTCCAGATCGAGCAGTTACATTGCTCTACCACTTAGATTATAAAATGTCCCCAATAAAGCACAATGACATTGTGAAACTATTTGATGTGCGTGAGCAAAGAATTTTTTCATTTATGTGAGTGATATGATTGGTAACAGTATATAATGATCAAACTAAAACATTTAGGCTATATATATATATATATATTAAAACAACTTAGAAAAAGAAAGGAAAGCAACAATAAAAAATGAAGAAATTAATTTTATATCCATGCCAATATTCATGTTTTAATACTTTACTGTTTAGTTTCTTTATATAAGCATTTATTTAGAAAGAAATATGCCAGCAAATTACTCCCTTATAATTGAAAAGTAATACTCAAATCCTCATCTTTCTCATCTATATAATTTAAGCATGATTTTACTACCCAAATAGTAATTTTTATTTAAAAAAAAATCATGTGCAGCAAAGGCCATTGTCATTCTGTCCACAAAACCCACCAAAACAATGTTTTGGCAGATCTTAATGGTATTCAATTTTTAGGTACCAACACAGTATCTGGATATTAAATAATCTAAGCTCTACCAGTTAACTTCTGACATTTTTTATAATCATAAGTAATATAGGAGTACTTAATGCATTCATTATTAAAATCATCATTTCAGAAATAGGTAAAGTTTCATTTTCTTTAACAATCTTGCCCATGTTTTCAAGAAGCATAATCTAAACTAAATATTAGATTTTACATAACCTCCAAAATAATATTAAATAAGGAATATTGTGATACAAACATGAGCTGCAGCTTCTTCCTCCTCCTTTTTAC
The DNA here is from genome assembly GCA_918026875.4 of Diatraea saccharalis. Taxonomy (NCBI): domain Eukaryota; kingdom Metazoa; phylum Arthropoda; class Insecta; order Lepidoptera; family Crambidae; genus Diatraea; species Diatraea saccharalis. The sequence goes on along the minus strand of OU893340.1, from coordinate 3,719,673 downwards.
GTAATTCTTCTAGCTCCTTCTTAGATAAACCTCTTGAACTCATGGTGGTAAAGTACTGTTGCCATAAAACAACTCAAAACTTCATCACTGCTCACATTAATAATGTTTCTTCTTCTTCCCTAACGTAAGTATACGAATCTTAATAATTTATCTTTTATTGACTTATTAACCATCCACGGCAAAATCAACGATGTATTTTATTTTTTTTGGTAAAACATTCATAAAAAACACCATAACAAGAAAAATAGTGCACACAGATCACAGATTAACAATATATAGCTACACAGATCACTATAATTCATCGATCAGTCAGGGCCACGAATGTCAACTTAAACTGGTCAGGGCAGCTAGTCAGGGCCACGAATGTCGTGGTCAGGGCAGCTAGGGATGATCGATGAACATCGATGTTCAATAATCAAGAATGTTGAAAGGAAAAAATTTGTCTTAACATCGATGTTGCTATACGAAAAATAACATAAATCAATGTAAATGGAATCGATCACTGATATTGACTCACGGCCTCACGCCAGACCAATACATTATTTTATATACAACGTGTCCCAAAATTCAACGATAAGCGGGCGCCAAGAGGTAGACCTGCTCATGTGTACTTATGGAAAAATAAGAAAAAAATTATATCTTATTAATCTTTTTTATTATAAAATTAAATTCGAAAATCTTCGAAAATTTACACCTTTTATGATATTTTCAACTACCACGACCACAACTTCTCAATTATGTTCAATCTTTTTTAGGTATCGGATACCTAATTAGCACTACTATTCGCTACAACTGTTAAAAACACCAAAATGCCCGCAGTTTTTACACAAAAAACAATGAAAATGTATTTTTTCCTTAAATTTTCACAGATTTTTACGTTCCGTAATCTTTGACTTACGGTCTTGTAAAAAAAAAGTATGGACACCACTGTGGCAAGTTGTTTTTAAAATTGACTGAACTCATCAAGATTCCAAAATGATATAATAATCTAAGATAACTAGTCACAGTAAAAAATATGCACACCATTTGTAAACAAACGAACCAAATTATAAATATTCATTAGATATTTATTTATTAGGTAATGCTCTATTTCTGCTATTTTGAAAGTATTGTTTTCATGCCACTTCGCCCTTTACTTGTGTCTATGTATACCAAATTACCAATTCTACCAGCTATCTGCACCCGAGCGGCTGCATCCCTTTATCGAAAACGAGTTCTGCGGCATTGTCACATTCCTTTGACGTAATTTGTTTTTCTAACTCAGTTCGCACGTTTGTAATGGCTCAACTTATAGTTGACTCAACAGATAGCGAGAAGGGTATGTTAGAGAGGGATAGATAGATATTTTTTGTAGAATAACAACAATGCAGGTACATATAGTGGCAATCCTACACGACATAAAAACGCAAAATACGGCGTTTCGTGAACAAAAGATATCCTTTGGCAGGTTTGATCTGTAGGTCCAAAGGATTGATTTAAGAAGTGGAGCCACCTGGATTTCCCTTGCAGGTGAGGGGGGGAGGGGGGGGGGGAAGTTTGCACCCGCCGCGCTTCGAATAAAAAATTATAACTGCTCCAGTTATGCATACAGTGGCGTGTTTGGTATCGTTTTCGCATAAGAAGAGTACGGGGAATCCGTTTTTAAGGTTAGTTAGAGATACTTTTGTACAAAAAGTCAATAATTTTCGAAAAAAAGTAAATTTTAAAGTTAGTTTTTTTTTCTTTTAAATATATTTACCTTAATAAACAGATCGATTTTGTGATAAAAAAAATAGTATTATCAAGCTCATACTATCTAGTTTTTAGAAATATATACATTACGTATACTTCTCTAACAGTATGTACCCCAAAAAAAATACCGCGCGAATCTAGAAAACTTAAGTTGTAAATCATTTTACTGTTTATCTTTTTTTAACTGCTCCAGTTATGAATACAATGGTATGTTTGGTATCGTTTTCGCTTAAGAAGAGTACAAGAAATCTATTTTTAAGGTTATTTTTAAACATTTTTATACAAAATGTTTATAGTTTTGATAAAAAAGTAAATTTAAAAGTTATCTTTTACACATGCTTTGGATTATTTTTCGCAAATTAACTATTATCTTCTACGTTGGAATGTATAGTTTGTTAAAGAGGAGTAAATAAAATAATGATAAAAAATAAGCAAATATATTTATGGACAACTCAGCCCAGTATCTGGGAGGCGGCACGAGAGCTGGTGAAGTGTGGATGCAAGAACAGCTGCAGAGGCCGATGTTCTTGCAGACGAGAGGGTATGCCATGCACACTGCTGTGTAAGAGCTGCTACGGAAACTGCGATAATACCAGGTATATTTATGTTGTCAAATAACTTTGCCTGCTGAATTTCGTATTGTTATTTACATTGTATAATATTATTTCTATTTTGTTACAGTGCAATAGACCTCGAGGCGCTCATCGAAGAATAAGAGTGTAACAGATACTCCGCTAATTCCAGGTAGGTAGGTATATTTAAATTGTTAGATAACATTAGAGTTTATTATATTTATAGTTTATTAAAACTAAACAGAGATTATACATTATTACATATAATATTATCTTTTTTGTTTCAGTTTTGTAGTCCGCGAGGCCCTCCGGAGGAATTCGAAGACTTGAGAAAGTGTTTGATTTTAACAATTTTTTATTTTATAAATATAAAATATATTTGCTTATTTTTTATCATTATTTTATTTACTCCGTCTTTAACAAACTATACATTCCAACGTAGAAGATAATAGTTAATTTGCGAAAAATAACCAAAAATGTGTAAAACATAACTTTTAAATTTACTTTTTTATCAAAACTATAAACATTTTGTATAAAAATGTTTAAAAATAACCTTAAAAATAGATTTCTTGTACTCTTCTTAAGCGAAAACGATACCAAACATACCATTGTATTCATAACTGGAGCAGTTAAAAAAAGATAAACAGTAAAATGATTTACAACTTAAGTTTTCTAGATTCGCGCGGTATTTTTTTTGGGGTACATACTGTTAGAGAAGTATACGTAATGTATATATTTCTAAAAACTAGATAGTATGAGCTTGATAATACTATTTTTTTTTATCACAAAATCGATCTGTTTATTAAGGTAAATATATTTAAAAGAAAAAAAAACTAACTTTAAAATTTACTTTTTTTCGAAAATTATTGACTTTTTGTACAAAAGTATCTCTAACTAACCTTAAAAACGGATTCCCCGTACTCTTCTTATGCGAAAACGATACCAAACACGCCACTGTATGCATAACTGGAGCAGTTATAATTTTTTATTCGAAGCGCGGCGGGTGCAAACTTCCCCCCCCCCCCTCCCCCCCTCACCTGCAAGGGAAATCCAGGTGGCTCCACTTCTTAAATCAATCCTTTGGACCTACAGATCAAACCTGCCAAAGGATATCTTTTGTTCACGAAACGCCGTATAATTTCTCGTAGACCGGCCACTAATAGAGAAATCCTGTTCTCAGCAAATCTGAAGTCGGATCAGTACGTTCTGCTCCTTTGTTTACTGCGCATCTTTCTGTATTCAATTGACGTGGCTCTCGTACTAACGACTTTTGGCTTTCTATTTTGGACTGGAATTAAGTGATCTGCAAACTGGCATTAATTTGGACTGTGATAGTGTTTTGTGAATTGGACTTTCGTCGTATTTTGGATTGTTTAGCGTTATCATGCCGCTACCATACACGCCGATGGAAAACGCTAATATGCACCTCATTTATGGAGAATGTCGGTGCAATGCTAACGCTGCTAGCAGATTGCATCGGGAAAGGTACCCGAACGCCCAAAGATACCCAGATTACCGAGTATTTATGAATGTGCATCGAGCGTTCTCGGAGGGTCGTTTGCCATCAGCCAGAAGCAACGCTGGAAGACCTAGATCGGAATACGATGAAGAAGTTCTCAATGAAATAAACATTGACTCAACTACTTCAGTACGCGCCATAGAAGCAGCTACGGGAATCCCAAAAAGTACGGTTCATCGAATTTTAAAACGTCACAGGCTTCACCCATACCACTACAGACGTGTGCAAACATTGCTACCACGGGACTATCCACTACGGATCACATTTTGCCGTATTATGCTTCAAAAGCACCGGGAAGATCCTCAATTCTTGGACAAAGTACTATGGTCGGACGAAACAACATGCAAGAAAGATGGATATTTAAACCTCCACAACCTACACAGCTGGAGCAATGAAAATCCACACCTAATGAGGCAGGAAAAATCCCAATATCAGTTTAAGGTTAACCTATGGACGGGCATATTAAATGGAAAAGTGATCGGGCCTTTTGAACTACAAGGAAACTTGGATGGTGACAGTTATTTGAACTTTTTACAAAATGATTTGCCAGAATTGCTTGAAGACGTCCCCTTAAGAGATCTACAAAATATGTGGTTTCAAAATGATGGTTGCCCAGCTCACTACGCTCGTCCTGTGAGACAATACTTGGACCAAGAGTATTCCGCTGGTCCTATCTTATAGCCACCCCGATCACCCGACCTAAACCCCCTGGACTTTTTCTATTGAGGTTGTCTCAAAGACAAAATCTATGAAAATCCCATTACGACATTGGACGAGCTTCGGCAAAAAATTAGTCAGGCTGCGTCACATATCAATGCTAAAAGGTATGCACGAAAAATAAATCGCTCTTTTTTAAGGCGATGTCGTGCATTTCGGAGAGAAATAGCGGATTCTCTGGATATATTAGCATTAGACTTAAATATAAATAAAGTCCTAATTATAAGGGGTAGAATTAAGTTGAGACATTGGGAGGAAACAATATTATGTGTACATTTAAAAAAATAGTGTGCCACATCCGGGTTAGATGGCATAAGAGAACACTGGGATGCTGTGCTCATATAATGACCATAGCTTGGTATCTTGGATGGGCCAGACACTGTGATGGTATTCATTAGAGTTGTAATGAAGAAAAGAAAAATCAACATGTTTTTTTGCTATTTTAAGAGTTTTTCTAATCGTATATTATATATTGTTATTATTTTCACTCCATTTTAAAGCCAGTTAAATACTGAACTGAATTATGGTATATATTCAAAACTACACAGCCGAATTTGACAATACGAGGGTCAAACTGAAAGTTCTTAGAACTGGCCACTTATAAACAATATAATAAAAAAAATAATTCTAAAATTTGAAAATATAACTCTTTGCCAATATTACTGAGTATATATTTCATTCATTTGTCATTTGTTTTACGATTTGGCGGCAAATTGAAAATTGTCTGTGTCACGTCATCATGAATTTAACACGAGAAAATTTTCGTGCAATGATTTTTTATGACTTTCGATGTCATTTAAGTCAACAAGAAAGTTATGATAGACTACGATTGGCCTTTCACGATGAAGCCCCATCTCGTGCGACTGTTTACAACTGGTTTAATGAGTTTAAACGTGGTCGCACTAATCTCACTGATGATTTACGTGAGGGACGGCCTTCTACGGCGACGACTGAAGATAACATCTGTGTTGTGCGGCGTATGATAGAGACTGACAAAAGAGTGACCTATCAACAGATTCGGACAAGCTTAGGCATCGGTATGAGTCAAGTGCACAAAATCCTCCACGAACATTTAGCGGTCAGGAAGCTTTGCGCCCGGTGGATACCTCATAATTTGACTGAGGCTCAAAAACTCCATCGTGTGGATTGGTGTCGTAAAATGATTGAAAGATTTAACGGAGGTGACTCAAATGCTGTGTTCGACATACTAACAGGTGACGAAAGCTGGATTTACTGTTATGATCCTAAAACCAAAAGACAATCTGCTCAGTGGGTGTTTCCTTTCGAGGAGTTGCCAACTAAAGTGAAGAGAGATCGAAGTGCGGGAAAAAAAATGGTGGCCTCGTTCTTTGGAAGGATAGGTCATTTTGCAACAATTGTGTTAGAGGATCAAAAAACAGTTTCTGCAGAATGGTACACTACCAATTGTTTGCCACTTGTCTTGGAAAAAGTTCGAGAGAAACGACCTCGCAGTAGGATCCTCCTTCACCACGACAACGCCTCGTCGCACACCGCCAAGCGAACGATCGACTATTTGGCGACATCAAACGTTGAATTACTGGGTCACCCGCCGTATAGCCCCGACCTCGCGCCTTGTGATTTTTATTTATTTCCAAAAATTAAAGAAAAACTTAAAGGAAAGCGGTTTATGAATGCTGAAGAAGCGGTGGCTGCGTATCGCGATGCCATTGAAGAAACCCCTAAGGACGAGTGGGCAAAGTGCTTTTCCCAGTGGTTCCATCGCATGCAGCGGTGTATTGACGTGAATGGACAATATTTTGAAAAGATATAATAAAACTAATAACTGGCTAATGTAATCAGTTTTTGATTTTCTAAGAACTTTCAGTTTGACCCTCGTATCGTTTTGAAATTAGTATTTTCACTACTACTTTATATAAGTTATAGTGTAAGATAGAAAAGTAGATTTATTGGGAGCAATCTTAAAAATTCTATTTTTTTTTTGATGTTCATTGGTTCACAAAAAATGATTTTATGTCTTACAGTCAATAAAAATAATATATCAGATATGGGGCAAGTTTGAAGTATTAAGTGAAAGTATGCACTTCTAGGACTACGATTAGGCATTATCTGACGTGTGCTTTAGATATTTCAACTGTAACTTAAAATAACGATAAGTATAAATAACGATAGTGTAAATAAGTAACTTAACCTCTATCTTAAAATAATTTAAATAATACGACATAACCTCAAAACATATTACACTATTACTCGATACTCCCAGCTTTTAAAAATATATTTAATGTCTTTCTTTGTTCTAGTTGCATAGACAAACAAAATAACATATGTTTCATCAAGTTACGTTTTATTCGATTTTACTAGTCCAAGCATGTTAGGAAGATGGCCATTGTTCTTTCAGTTTTTTAATATGTTAGTTAAAAGGAACGGAAATTACTGTCTTTGGTCTATTCGTTTCCTGCAAAAATCAACTTTTGCTAGAGTCGCTCCATATCTGATATATTATTTTTATTGGCTGTAAGAAATAAAATCATTTTTTGTGAACCAATGAACAAGAAAAAAAATAATAGAATTTTTAAGATTGCAATAACTCTTACTTTTCTATCTTACATAATTATTAAGATGCGTTCAAAAATAACATAATTTAAACTGCAACGCAGTTAGAATATAATAGACATAAAGAACAAAATAGACATATTTGAGACAGGATTATCTTTCTTTTCCCAGCTTTTAAAAATACATTGTTGGTATATAATAATTACATTCAACTTATACTACATTTTGGTGATAGTTCCATATCATGGTATCATGGTACCAGTATCCATGGTACAAGAACTTTTGTTTCGTAGTCCATTTTGCCCATTGTTCTTTGAAAAGTTTGAAACTTAGACATCAATACAAATACGAAAAAGTACAAATAGAATATGAGTTGTTTATTTATTGAGTTTTGAAAACTAATTTACTTTTAACTTGAAATAAAACCGGAAAGGTTGTAATCTAGTTTGATTTCGGGAACTTATGTTCCCATATACGTTCAATCTCCAAATATTCTAATGTTCCAAATCATATCCAGATATTGAACGCTTTTATACCGGTCATTAACAGTATCTTTAAATAGAATAACAATACAGAAAATAAAACACATTTTAGATTATATATTTATTGAAAAACGTATACATCAAAAAGATTTCGATGTAAAATTAAAAAAGAAATGTGTGCTATCTTTTTTTCTTGTGTGAAGTACTCTTGTCACTATGATACACATGTGCCTATGGTGCAGCGCTGCTAGCTGCGTTTGCTTGATAGTTTTTGTAAGACAACCAAATGTACTCATAAAAAGTCGAGAACGACACTCAATAGATACTTTATAAAAATCTATAATTGCTATGAGTGTGTTGTTCACATCTTTAATGCTAGTCCATGCTCTTTAGACTAGCCGAGCAGTACTTTGCGGCAGTACTGTGTCCGGTCAACTATTTCAAATTTTTATGCTAGTGGATTTACTTGCCGGTTGTTACTGATGCAATGAACAAAACAGTTCGATAAATAAGCTTCGAAAATACTCATCGAATTATTTATGCAAATCGACAAATATTAGCTTTTGCGCGAAAGCTAATAAAATTTAAATCTTTTTTCAGCAAAAATCACTCTGGCTGTAAAATAACAATAGCTTATTTCTGTTCAAGTTCAACATTTAAAAATTGCTTATATTCATTTACTTACATTAATATATAAATAATTCATATCAAACGGAAACATTACATTATATGAATAACATTTGTAGCTTGTAAAAAGTAAGTTTAGGTGCTTATGGACTGGTTAGGTCAGGAATGGAAGGACGAGACGGAATGACATTTAACGCCCGCGAAGACTAGCCCAAGCTGCCTTTCGCCGCAATATATCGGCATAATAATCCACGTACTTTATTTTTACAACAATAAAGTTTAAATTGTTCTATCTAACGTTTGAATAACGATGTGACCAGAATTAAACTAATTGGCAAAAATATATTAAAAATCATCGTCTCGTTCCTCAATGCCTTGCCTCGCCAATCTAAAATCACCTTTAAATTATCATATGATAGGACCTCGGTGCAAAATACGACCTACCACGATACACTCAAATATTACCTCTTAAGTTTTCAATAATCATAGGGTACATGCAGGGTTAATGGTACTTAGTACTTACATTTGCTGTTTACACGTAAACAGACATCTATAACAAGACATATTGATGTTAAAACTTTAGAATTGCATATTATTATAGGAGTGCTGAATTAAATATATTACGAAAATAAACGCAATATGATATACGGAAATTAATGTACACTATAGATTGCAACCGCTTAGGCCCTATACCAGACCGAGGTATTTAATGAAAATACTTTTGTGCATAATAAAGCTTAACTTATAATAAGACATAATTTTACAAAATTGTACTGTACAGCAACTTAAATGTTAATTATCATAGTAGTGAGTGTTCATAAGACATTCAATACACCGGCCATGCACAACAGCAATTACGGTTAAAAGACGGACTCGAGATATATAAAAAACTAAATCAATACATTCCCTTTGTGCATTTTACGCAAAACTATAGTATGAAACATTTCCTCAATTTATTACCTATTAAAGACATCTTTAATTGAAATCTAGAATCTTATCTTGTCTTGTAATATTAACATTTTACACACATTATACATTTTTACATTTACCGTCGAGAAAGTGTTAAACATGCACGTTAAATTAAGTAAAAAATAATAATGAAGAAGTTATTTGATTTTTAATTCCATGTTAAAGGCCGCAGACAAACTAATAACAGTTTTATTTTTATGCAGAGGAAAAATAGAGAAAGGTTAAATTGCACTTTGCAATAGACTGAATAAAATAAAAAAGTTATATATGTATGTATTACTGAATAATAAAAAAAGCTTTCATTTCATATTTTTGGGAGTATGACAGAAATAAATAAATTCATAACATGCTTGTTTTTTTTTTTTGAAAATTTCAAAATAGACAATTAAAAAGTTTTTTTAATGATTATAAAAGTTATGTTTAGGACGTAAGTGATTTCCGACACAAAACATCTTACCTCCGAAAACACTTAATTTTATTATAATTCTAATATAAAATTTCAAGTAATATAATTTGGATATATTTTTAATTTATAAGACGATAGGCACGCGCAGAAATCTTTCTAGAAAGGTTTTCATGAACAATCATTTTTACTTAACAACATTAATTTCCTGCATATTCCGGAAAGAACAAAAGTAGTACTACTAGTACGAATTATCATGACATGACACTGTCTATTTCTGAAATGATTTCAAAGAAACGCACTTTTTGATAGTTTATCATGGACACTTCCTCTGATGAACATGTATGTTCACAGCTATGATGTTAATAAAATTATAAGGACAATCCGAAACTTTAAATTGCCGTTCTAGGACAAAAAGTCATGTTAATTCGTAAGAGTTTAAAATATGCAGCCCACCAACAGTCTGTAATTATAAATAAATCTATTGATTTTTTTTATTATTTTATGATTGGCACAACAGAAATAATATATGAACAGCAACTCTAATACAAAATTTTAATATTCGTTAATTTGACAAAAAGCAATCTACAAATATAGGTTTCAGATAAATTGAGCATTGATAATAATATGTAAATTGTATATTGATATTGCATTGAAATAATTGATAACCCTGACTGGGAATCGAAATAACAATATTAATTTAAAATATACTATAAAAATCATGGTACTGATATATTTATATAACTTTTCAAATACCAACAGAGCTGCGAATAGGCTACGTATGGCACTTTTCTCCGTATTGACGTAGTGACGTCATTAGTTATAATTGAATTTCAGTTTTAAATGGGTTTAAGTTCCAATAGGTACGTTATCGAAATTGAAATATACAACAAACAACTTTATTCTATTAAATGCATGTTACCGAACACGTTGTACTATTTGTTGACGGTAATATAGATTGCCAATGATTCACCGATAACATGAAAATTATAACATGTATACACTAAATAAGAGAACTAATATTGTACTCGTATAATTTGATCAATAGACAACTATTATAATAATTTTCACATACAATATACACTGAATATAATATAAAATTTCATTATGCTAGTGTCAGGAGCGCCTGGGAGAGCTTTTCGAACAGTGACGTTCAAATTTAAGTCGTAATGTTGTACGGATTGAAATTAAAATTGTAATATTTAGAACGGGCTGCTCTACCAGGTGTTACCGACGTATGATATAGTGTCATTCCACGCAAGGTTTCAGAACCGTTTCACTGGTAACCACAGATTATAGACCTTATTTGTTTCCACATACGGTTTAATTTCTCACCCCCAGATTAGGCTCTATGTATTTGGTTATGTTCATTTAACTTTAAACAATATTATGTACATGTAAAATACTAACCAGTTCATACAGAGGCGTTTTGGTGGACTCGGTGAAATAGTTCTGAAAGTGTGGACGTCTCGTCTCAACTAACGTAGTATTTTCTACTGGCCCGATTTACGTAACAATCACCGAACACATTTTGTATCAGTTGTTATAATACACGATTGAATTGTTCAAAGGTTGAAATATTTATTTGATATTATGTAACATGAGCTTGTCATCAAAATAATTCTTGCAATACAAAATCAGCTCATAATTATTTTGACTTTAAGTATACAAAGTTGTGCTATATTTCTTTTTAAATTTTCTGTTAGTTGTATTAACATGAGTCATATTTTTATAGAAATCCAACGAAATATTCATCATCTTTTTAATTATCATCATCGTCATCATGATAGTATTAGCACTAGTTTGCATTCCATCAATAGTTACAAACGTCGATGTGCCTCAGCTGAAGTGAAATTTAAAGTCTCACTGTTCACTTACCATGACAATTATTTATATGACATTACGAGGAATATCTCTTGTCCGAAGAAATGTATACTTGATTATCACTTTTGTAGAGAACAAAAAGACTATTGGTATCGGTTGCTCGGTTTGTTTATTCTACAACAGTCCGCGATATGCGTTAGCGCTCGAAGCGAAGTCTTGTGTGTTATTTATTATTATATTATCGTATAGTTTGTGTTGGGTGGGAGTAGTGTTCAAGCGTCTGACTCAGCGCCCTTTAGCCGCAACCGCGCGAAGTCTTCGAATATGATGTCGTCATCTTGTTCTTGTCCGTTCTCGTCCCTGGAAAATACTTTATGTTATTTCATTATAGAATCAAATTATTTTACTAAGTTTAACTTCTACACAAACTACAGACTTCTAGCGAGTTTTCTTACGATGAAATAGTCTGGACAATGTATTTGTTTATATTTTCGATCCTCTCCTAAAATTATATCGATTGATGCTTTATATCAATTAAATAAGCTCAGTACTTTTGGAGCATTCATTTGGAGGATTCGAATCCTTAAGGGTTATGGTATTTTTTCATTTAAATGCTGTAGTTGGAGATCTGGCTCGACAGTAGGCCTACCACGTAACTACATCAGCTTAAAATTGATTGAGATTGGATTCAATCAAATTGTATTCAGTGTTCAATAAGATAGCACAAAATGCAATTTATTGGTTATTGAAATATTTATTTAAAATATTGTTATAGTTATTTACTAACTTTTAATTTGTTGCTAGAATTGTCGATAATGATAAATTAATATGTTAATATTAAAGTACATGAAAAACAAAAAAAAAAATCATAAATTAACATAAAGGTTGTCTGGTAGAAACCGCTGTTAGCGATAAGACCGCCAATTGCTACATCATCGTGTTATATTTTATTTGTAAATTTTATATTAAAAAATTGTAACTGTAAAATGGTGTGACAATAAAGTATTATTATTATTATTATTACTTTGTGATAGATAACGCGATAGAAAACGGAAAGCACATTTTTTTTAAATAACCATATGTTATAAATTAAATGTGAAAATCATAAGAGAAGTTGTTTTTCAGTCAACCATAACAATTACCATTAAAACTTAACAAGAAAAAAGACAATAAAAATATAAGAAAAACTTTGTGAGATCTCAACACAAGCCAACCAAACAAATCGTCAACCAGTGTTCTTTTGTTGACGGTACTGATCGTTGTACACGATTACGCAATCAAAATGGCGGCCAGGCGCATACGCAATCTGACGTGTGTGAATATGATATACTGACGGGTGCGGGTCGAGCTGTATGAGGTCGTGGTCGGTGGGGGGCGCGGGCGCGGGGGGCGCGCGCGGCTCCTCCTCAGGCTTCGGGTGCATCAGGATGAAGGGCAACTCCGCGCTCAGGTCACTGGCGGAGCAAAACAACACAGTCCAATCATCGTCATCATCATCATCAGCAGCCCTTTTACGTCCCCACTGGGGCTCCGACCTTCCTTATGGATGGTTAAGGAGGATGGGCCATGACCCTCCACGTTGGCCCAATGCGGATTGGAGGGTATTAACGACTGCAAATACAGCCGGGACCAACGACTTAATGCCTTCCGAAGCACGAAGTAGCTCGAGATAATAATTTTTTGGTCACCCATCCCGTGACCGACCCTTGCGAAAGTTGCTTAACAACAACGATCGCGGGCTGCGGCGCTTATCCTCTACGCCACCGAGCTACTTATCACAGTTCAATGAATACAGGGTTATAAGCAGTGGCGTAACTATACCGTTTGAGGCCCGTGGCAAATTCATCGGATATTCAATTTTTTTTTTTACTAATTGCGTAATAATAAATGTCAGGAGTAAGTAGGAGATCAGGGGCCGTGGCATTGTGCCAACTTGCCACCCTGTAGTGTTGCTACTGGTTATACGGTTTATTGTCATAATTAGACGGTAACCTGCCACACAGGATACTACAGAAACCGGTCTCCAGCCTCTCGCAAAGTTAAAATAAATTAATATAAACCTTTAGTCTCATGTATATAATTTTGTGTTGAGATAATAAATTATCATTGTTATTACTCGTATTATTATGAACCGGGCAATAGCGAGCGATTTACCAGTTTTTAAATTCGAATTATGCTTCAATTATAACAATATATTGCAAGAATATCTGGTTCACTCAATAAATCGGTTAATTCGAATCGTTCGCCAGCCCTGTTCGCCAAGAATCGCTAAGGGTTTTTCAATAGTTTAATATACTCAGTTCTATATATTTTTTTTAAACTTAATAAAAATAAACGTGATTCCACTCACCCGCCTAGTGGTCCTAGACAGAGTTTCACTTTGACTTTGTATTGGACTATGATACCTAGGTTCTCACGTTGCGAAGGGTCTGCGATCCTGCGAATGAAACGAAAGATTTAACACATGTTAACTGTACAATTACGTTTCGGGTCGGCTCATTATACATATATGTATTTGTATATTCATCATTAAATCGGAATATGTACAGAAAATTCACATAGTGCGCCTCGTTCTACTCGGTTAGATCTACTATGGAGAGAGATCGAGAGAGCTTGAAATACAGTATAATTAACACCCGGTTCCTGAATAGAGTATTTAAAGTTGCACTATAAATAGTACATTTTAATGATCAGTCGAGGGTAGTTCGATAAAAACTAAAAACATTTTGCCTTGGGAAATGTAAACAAGTAATTTAGTGGTTTTCTCAATTCAGAAACCGGCCGATAGCGTTGGTATGGGCACAGGGGGCTCACAGCGTGCTGGAGGCGAGGTTGGTGTCCTCGTGCTTGAGCTGGCCGTCGAGCGCGAGCCCCCACTTGTCCTTGTTGTTGGCGAGCAGCGGCGTCAGCGTGAACACCTTGCTCAGCGTGAAGCCCGGCCCCACCGGGCAACCCTCTCTGCTCGACACACAACCAAACCATATGTCATACGTTTATAAAACAAATCATCATTCATCAGAGATGTACAAAATACCCTGTACAAAGTATCTGGAATACAAGATACAAAATACTTTTAAATTAAGTATTTCAGATACCAGATACAAAATACTTTCGAGAAAAGTATTTGAAATACTAGATACAAAATAGGTATCTTATAGATACTTTTTATAAATACAAATACTTTTCTAAAAAAAGATTTGAATTTCAGTTTGTTTATTAAAGACCACAAAAACCTAAATCTTAGTCCAGATGGTAAGTGGATTTTTTAAGCATTTTTCATTAGAAACAATTTTTGTAAGCTTTTATTTAGTTTCACCTGTGTTTGTACTCAAATCTTACAAGCTAAATTTCACCCAATTTTCCTCCGTTTTATTTGTTTGTCAATCACAATGTAACATATAAAAATACAAATATTTAATACATCAGGTTTAAATTATTTTAAATTTTTTAGTTCCTTTTTAATAATATTTTTTTTTCAATATAGCATGGTGAATGAAAAATTGCTGAAATATAACAACAACAATAATTATTTAAATTTAATTATAAAATTATTATTTATTAAAAAGCTCGTTTTACGTACGACGTAAAATTACGGAGAAATGAAAATTCATTTTTTCCTAGTGAGATGAAGAGAATGGGTAAAAATAAATACAGTACTTGGTTTTTAAAATTAATAGCGTGACTTGTGACGAGGTGAATGTGCGATAGTATGTAACGGAACGTATATTAACTTTTTTTGCAGAATTACCGAAAATTATGCCCCTTTAGTGCGTTAAGCTAAGTTGAAAATTTTTAGTAGAAAATACTTAGCTTCTGTGGCTGATTATAGTACGTTGGTTTGTAGGAAAGGCTTATAATACGTAGATGTACCTAAAAAGACGTAGAGTTGGTATTGCTGGTACTGTTGGTAATGCGCCATTAGTTACCAATCTGATCGGATAAATCCGGTCTCAACCGGATTTGAAGTATTAATTAAGTCTTTATCTATGATATTTCCGGTTTTAATAAAATAAATGAAGCTTTATTTTCTTATTTCTATTAATCAAAGTAATCACCCATGCAATCAATACATCTTTGCCAACGCATTGGTAGTTTAATGATGCCTTCTTGAAGAAATCAGCTGGACGGGAGGCAACAAATACTTCAAAGGCATTTTGTACTGCCTCTCGGGAATTTATTTTTTTCCCGCTAAGACGTTATCCAAATTCTGGAAGAATAAGAAGTCTGTAGGCGCATGGTCTGTTAAGTACGGCGGATGACGGAGAACTTCAAACCCCAGCTCTTGTAGCTTGGGTACCGCCAATTGTGTAGTATGAGGTCGTACGTGGTCGTGGAACCGAACGATTGACAAAACCTGGTTGGAGTTGTGCCAGCTTCTCCGTCATTGTGTTCAGTTCTTCACAATACACACAGTAAATCTGCAGTTATGCTCGTCCTGTTTGGTAAGAAGCTGTGATGAAATACATCCGCGTTAGACCACCAAACAGCAACCTTTTCGTAAACCAATAACGGGCAAACCAATAACGGGTGGTGCGTTCGTTTGTAGTGTTCGCTCTGCAAACGTTGTAATGTTGCGTGCCGCTTTGCTGCCACGATGGCACACATACTCCATAATTACTCGAATTTTTAACTTATCCATGACGACGGAAAATATTCAAATTCATTGAAAACAAAACACTTACTATTGAACAAATGACGATTTAAGAAAAAATAATTTGATATTAGAATTATCAGCCAAAAAAAAATAGTTTGATTTTAAATGGCTAGTACAGTAGAACGGCAATTACATAGGTAAAGACCTAATATTAAGACAGGACTCCGCCCATTTTTTTGTTGTTTCTCAATAAAGATCTCTTGAATTAAATGGTTACTTATTAAAGCAAAATCTACCATACGATTACATCACAGATTGTGTTGTATTTTTGAAAAATAAAGGAGTATTAATTGACGATGTCAAAGAAATTATTTGAAGAATTTGTTCTATTAACAAATTTATTTTTATGACGAATTAGTTGAAAAGCAGTGGGTAATTATTTTCAATATATGCAATGACAGCACTCGTTTCCGAACTACTGAAGATTTGTCAGTATTTTTTTGTATTATGCCTCATAATGCGAATATTGATTTTTTTTTCGCTCATGAATATGCAGTGGTCAAAAGATTAACTGTTGAGTCAATAAAGGCAATATTGCTTTGCTCACGGGATATAATTTCAAGCATTTGCCATGTATCGAATTTCACAGTGAAATTTCTTTAAAAATAAACTTTTTGAATGCTGTTGTTAGTGGAAAAAGTATAATGTGCAAAAAAGTAATAAAATTTAATAATGAGTTTAATTGATATACTGAGTTTTATTTAAAGCATATAACCGGGTTTTTACATAAATCAAGATTTTTTATTGCTTGTAACTGGTTATTCGATTTCAAGCCCTATGCGCCATCTATCAATTTTTACTAGGGAGGGTGTATTACACCGGTATAACCGTACGTTCAGTTCTACGCATTTACTTTTTAAATGACACCAAACAATGTTTGGATTCGAGTCATTTTTAACTAAATATTCATTGCGTTGATAATTGAACACTTTCTTTTTGTAAATATGTATGTTTTAGGCAAAGAATATTTTGTGATATTTATAAAATGTAAGAAATAATCTTTTTATAAAGTATTTTATCAGAAAAAGTATTTAAAAGATACTAAGATACTAAACAAAAGTATTTAAATACAAGATACAAAATACTTCCTAAAAAAAGTATTTTAGATACAAGATGAAAATACGTATTTTGTATCTTGTATCTGTATTTCAAATACTTGTATCTAAGATAAGTCACATCTCTGTCATTCATCTATACTCTATGCAAATAAATGAAGTCCGTTTATAATAGTAAAAGAACGGCTTTGGAATAAACGCATCAAGTACGCATAAGCATCCGGGCGATTGCTCTCATCCGGGCGAGTGAGAGCAATCGCCCGGATTGCGAAAGGTCATCGGTCCGAGTCCCATCTCGAAGTGCCAGAGACAAAGTAGATTTTTTAAGTATTTTTCATTAAGAATATTTTTCAGTATAGCATTGAGAATGCAAAATTGATCACACATGTACTAAAATATATTTTTTTTTACATTTTTTGTCTGTCCGTTTGTTCCGGCTAATCTCTGAAACGACTGAACCGATTTTGACGGGACTTACATTAGCAGATAGCTTATGTGATAAGGAGAAACTTAGACTACTTTCCACGGGGACGAAAACGCGGGCACAGCTAGTTATATATAAATATGTAACTATTAAAAAAATAAGCTCGATACCACAATTGATAGCTCTGCGATGCGAAGATTGAGCATTTTCCGCAAGGGCCGTAGGATGGGTGACAATAAACTATTGATCACCTACGTGCCTTGAAGATACATTAAGTTATTGTATCTCGGTTGTATTTGTTATCATTAATGCCCACCGATCCGAACCGAACAGGCAGCCGCGTGGAGGGTTATGGCTCATTGGCCTTGTATTCCATTCATAGAAAAGGCCTGTGTCCAGGATGTGTGTCACGATGATTGAACCACAGCTTCCAAATTCTCATCGCCCATGTGATAATGACAGTGTACGTACTGTGGGGTTTTAATGGCCTCTGAGGTTCTATTGAACGAATACCCTCTGGGTGGACCCACTGAAGCGTCACATATAACTTCGAGGGCGTGACGACGATGTGCACAAATTTTCATGTGGTGTTAAAAATTGTAAATCATATTAATGTTTTCCTCTCTCTTCTATTAACCAACATCAAAGTAAAGAATAAAAAAAATATAAACACGTTGGTACTTATGAACACTCTACTATACCCGGTGGTTGATAACCTATTTTTATCGAAACACCTACAATTTGTGTACTATATATTCAAATAAATATGAAAATTATAACAAATATATTAATTTAAAATATTTAATTAGGTTTCGATGTTACTTCTTCACGTAAGAACTACTGAACGGACTTTAATGCGATTTGGTATACGGTTAATTTTCAGCCTGAATTGAGATGTAGATATACATATAGGTAACTTTCTATCACACTAACTGGTTCTCTAGGGAGAAAAGTACCATCAAGACATTATACAAGTGCGAAGCCGCCGACGAAAAGCCATATTCAGATATTTTGTAAATGTTCTATTTATGATACTAAGCCGCAGGAAAAAAACGTGCCCTATTTTAAAACTTAGCCTCTATAACATAAGGTAAAACACGTTAAATCTAAACAATTTTATAAAATATATTAATTAATTAAGTAACTCAAATCGTATTATAAATTAAACATATTATAACGCCATCGTTTGCGTCTTGCTTCAGCAGTCTAGAAGCACCTTTAGTCTATGTATTTAATATATTCCGATTGAATCTTGCAGTACAGGCAAAAATAAGTCAAACGCCACGTGGCATTTCACACACCTCTTTCTCCGGTCAACAACCGGTGACACTATTCACACTCACTGGTTTATCAGTAAATTTCATTCCAACAAATACAATATTCTTATAAAAAAGAAAATGGCATTAATAAGCGACTCAAACAATTATTTATAATATATGTAATATATACATATTATGACATGACATAATGTGTATGCGAGTCATGCACTCACACGCAAACATTTACTTACAGAGATTGTATTTTTAAATTCTTACTGAATGTCTTTATGAACGGATAATCAAATATTTTCTTCGCCTTCGTTTTGCGCTTCCTGAATAACAAATGTTTCGTCAAATGTGTCTGCGTGTTCACACATGGAAAATACAAATACACATAATAATATAGTAAGATAAATAAACAAATTTTTAAACCGGATATGCCATTCTGTTAAATAAAAGTGTTGAATATAACACTCTCGCAGATTAGATAGCAAACGTTTCTGTTCCGTTTCTTTTATTAGTCTTTTTAATGATCAGTTGATAGCAATTTGATAAAATCCAAAACTTTTTACCTTGTGAAAAGTAAAAAAAGTTAAATTTTTGAGAATAATCTTTTGAGATTTTGTACTTTACTCAATACAGAAACTGATCGTCAATCACAAAAAGACACTAAATATAATAATAAGTAATAAAAAAAAATATTTTGATTGGAACTCTAATACTGCGACAGCGCTGTGTTATAAAAAAGCTGTTTAGTTTCTTTGACAAATGTAAAAAATAGTATACACATATTTTATTCGTCAATAGATAGAGAAGAAAAGAAGTAATGATAATGTATAAATTTAAGTAACAAAGCTCATATAGAATAAGTTTATAATAAATATACACTGTGTTTATATACTGACTCGCTCTCTGCTTCGGCGACGGTACACTTGTACTGTGCGGTGGAAAAGAGACAGATATCTGCGAACTGCCTCACAGACACCTTGATGCGTTTCACAGACCGATTCGAGTTGTTCGCTATATGCACATTCACCGCTATGTTCTCCCCATGGTGATATAACTCCTATTAAATGAAAATAAAATGATTAAGAATTAAAACATTTCAACCAGAGACCATCCTTACACCCGGTTTCTGAATTGACAATTTGAAGTTAAGCATATCTCCAACCGTATTTAAACAATTTCAAACGACACTTTAACAAGCTTTCGTTTTTTATTAAAATTTTTTGATAATTGATAAAACTAGGACATAATGCCACGAAAAACTTAAAAAATTAAGAATAATCACTTGAGCTTTCGTACTTTTCTAAATTCAGAAACCGGCCGTTACTTTTATAAAAATATCTATCTACACGATTACATAGTCCCATTGAAATTGAAATTAGAAAAGCGAACAAATTATTAATTATAAAAAATCTACCTTGTCTAGCGACGCTTCTAGGTACAGTTTGTTGGGGCTCATCATGAACTCTTTGGATACCTCGACAGACGGTTGCTCGCCTTGTTTACTCGGTGCGTACATAATCTTCCTAATTGCCAGTCGCACTGAATTTCTGATGACAAACATAATAATAGTAAATACTTTATTTTATTGCCATCATATAGTCACCATTACAATACCTGTGTAAGCCACGTGACCGCGGCAAATAAATATTTAAGGTACTCTTTCGATTATTCTTTGTTAGTCATTGCATTTACGACATAAATGCATTCATAGATAGCGTTACGCCAAAACGAATAAATACTTTATATATACAATACAAATTATATATTCACTGAATTAATGTTTGTAAACAAAACGTTTTGCTGACCCTCGTTCAAGAAAATGTTGAAAAATAGATAACTGTATATTTAATGAAAAATGCTTAAAAAATCTCTGTGTGTGTACCTGGGGCAAGCGGATTATTTAAGTATTTTTCATTTTGAAACGAAATCGTTCAATTGTTATTATAATGCTTAAAAACGCAGATAATCTATCAAATTATGCTTTTAAATATATTTGATTAATTTTATCAAATATAGTCAAAAGTATTATTTGATAGATTATCTGCGTTTTTAAGCATTATAATAACAATTGAATGATTTCGTTTAATTCGTAGCACAATTCGGCGGTTCGACTGCCTAATTTCCTTGATCAAGCTTTTGGTATAATCAGTTTTACTTTAATTGAATGTTAAGAGCAATAACTTTGAATCAGCAGTTGTATGAAGTTCAATAAGTTACACAATACATCCGTCGATTCGTAGCACAGATCTGGAGTTCGAATGCTACGAATCCATGTAGTCCGTAGCACATACCTCTTGTGCGGTTTGTCATCTTGCGAGTCTGCTACGAACGCTTTGAGCTCGTAGTCGACTCCGCACGGTTTGCCGGTGTCGCCGGGCGCGGGTTGCAACGTGACGGACGCGGGACAGTGTGGCGGCAGCTCGAAGTAGAACGGATGGGCGGCCGGTCCCAGTTTGCGGACCAGACGCTCCTGTAGCCGGGTGAGGGGCCGCTTCGCGCTGTTCGTCGATGGGTATATCTGTCGATAGATAGTCGCGCGACTCACTTCACTTAACTCACAAAACTAAATAAGCCAACTAAGAAGACTTTAAGGTGAAATTGCAAAGATTACATCATTTTTCGTCTCAATTACATAAATACAACTATTTCATGTTTTTGTGTATCATATGTTATTTAAGTTATTGAAAATATCCATATCTTTTATAACGATATTTTTCCGTTTATATTAGCGTAGGTTATTATTTTGAAATGAACACAAATAAAAGACATTTTGCGTAGTAGTAATTCTGAATCGTTCACTTATCAATTAAATTCAATGTTATTGATGAGCGAACATAATAACTTTAATAATAACTATGTACGTTATTATGCAATTTACCGGGCAGACATGCACAACAAAACATATAAGGGGCGGAAATTAATACAAATACGGTAGCTTCAATGAATGTATTATGCATATCGATAATTCAATGTGCATATCAGTTTTATTATATAAGTCTAAATAGAAGGACACTATTTCTATAGAGTCGAATATTATTATATATATGGATAATGACGACGTCAATATCTACACAACAATTTATACATACGTTTACATCTTTAACAGCAAATCGATTATACTTAATTGTCAATGGTTCACTAACACGCGAGTGACTCAGGATGCATAATTAGCTTATCAACTAAATAATTTATTGTATTGCTTCAATTAAATTAGCATAATTGGACCGTAGTAATTAATATTAAATGGTAAAACACAAGTTTATTGTAAATGTAATTAATATATAATTTTTAGTTGTTGTATGTAATAAATTAAAACGACATCGGCATAATAGGACTCTATTTTGAGAGCAACTTTGTCCTAATATCATATTAATTTACGAATATATTTATTATGGTCACTAGATAACCTATTAATTAAGTGAGAGGAAGCACTCACGTGAACTTTATACTTTGCAGGTGGAAGTCCTGTTTATTTATTCTTTCGATTATTTATCGTTTTTCTATTCTCTATTAGTAAGAGTGGTTCGATATCCAGGCATGTTCGAGACGGATATATAATACCGCAAGGGGAATAGGTAACGTAAAAACCAGAAGTAAAGATAGAAAAGGAAGCAGAAGGTGAAAAATTTAAAGAACAGACGCATCAAGAAATCTGTAGGCCTACAGGTCTCTTGAGGCATTGCTCTGCTAATGTTTACGTAATACTTGCCCATTGTATTGTACTATCTACCTGAAGTCCAATATTATTATATATCTGTCACCGTTGTTTGGTAAGGAAAACAGCACTTATAATATTGGCATAAGGTACATCCACCACTTAGTTCGGAATAGAGCTCTAAACAATACAATGATACACATCGCGTAATACCTGTTCCGCTGCTAGATACAGGTCCTTTCTGAACGTTAGTCCTAGCACGTCGAGGTCCTCGCGGCCGTATCTGAACGCGGCAAGTACGTGTCCGAACACCTTGCGCTCCTTGACATACTCAGGATCAATCAACACCACACCGTCTGGAATCAATCATACACATACGGTTAGTAGAAGAACAATCAAACTCTCAGTTTGATGTTGCCATAGTCATACCAATTGAAATACGTATTAGTGAATTGTATTTTTATTAATAAATTACATAACGGAACTTTTACCTTTATAATATCCCAAATAATATCATCACCAGCCCTTTTACGTCCCCACTGCAGGGGCTCAGGCCTTCCTTATGGATGGTTAAGGAGGATGGGCCATGACCCTCCACGCTGGCCCAATGCGAATTGGACGGTATTAACGACTGCAAATGCAGCCGGGACCAACGGCTTAACGTGCCTTCCGAAGCACGGAGTAGCTCGAGATATTAATTTTTTTTGGTCACCCATCCCGTAACCAACCCTTGCGAAAGTTGCTTAACGACTACGATCGCGGGCCGCGGCGCTTATTCACTACGCCGCCGAGCTACTCAAACCAAATAATACCCAAATAATATACTAGTATGTACATATAAAACCAGTACTTCCAATTTAATTAATTAATTAATTTACAACTTTATGCACTAAAGTACAAAGGCGGACTTAATGCCTTAGACATTCTCTGCCAGTCAACCTTTAGGTGATATAGAGAGTAAATATAAAGTAAAGGTAGGTGCATACCAATACACTCAAACAATTAAAAAGAAAATATATACTTACATCTATGTATTTATACCTCTGTTAGTATAAATTCAGTGCTAAGCACTCATCAATTTATACAAACAGAGATATAAATACAGAAATAAATATAAAGTATAAAGTCACGCAACTTTGTTTTGAAAACTAACCGATTGGGGGGACTTTCCGATGTCTGGGGGTAGTGCGTACCATAGTAGAATAGCCTTAACGAAAAATAAGGAGTAGATGATGTCAGAATGATGAGAAGGGCAAACAAGTAGTTGTGTGACTCGTGCATAAATACTGAAAGTGGGGGGTTAGATAGCTTAGGGTATTAGGTGATTCTAATAAAGGAAACAAAGTGGTCAATGCCCGCACATCTCTACGCATTCGTAGAGGCATCGATTTTAAAGGAGAGTATTTACGGAGATTAAAAATGAATCAAATGCAGTAAATTATTTTCTTTTCTACCTGCAAAAGTTCATAACTGATTTCAAAGTTGTTTTCACTGTAAGGATTACCGTGCGTGCGAAATGTAAATACATAACGATAAAGAAACTAGGTATTACAAAAAAATAAACCTGTTTAAAGCACGACTTCGAAGGTCGATTCCTAATATACTCTCAAAAGAATTACAATGGATTAAAAACATTTTTCTCTGTAGTATAAGGCCAATATAAACTGGAAATCAACACGGCAACAGCCTCCGAACTAGAGCTCCGAAAGATTATGAAGACACTTACGGCACGCAAGAAAAACGTGCCGATGCATAATCTGTACAGCTGTTTGAGAGCTTTTTATTTGCGAAGGTTAATATTCGGATTATGATATTTTTTATAATATCATCGGCGTCTTTTTTATTTTATTTTTAACTAGAATAAAAAGATCAGTGACACGCTATAGGAAAAAAATGTAACTCATTTTGCGGCGAGAGTGGAAAAAAGCAACTTGATATGATGATTTGATTTTTGATTGATAATTTTTATTTAAAAGAAAGTTACAAAATTACAACACTATAATTCGCTGTAAAATAATCACTTTTAAAATGGTAATTCAAATATTCTGAAATGGCCCACAATTTTGAAAACGTCACACATGTCAATACTAGGCATGCTTGTATTGGCCGGTTGTCGTAAATTACTAAGTTTTATTTGTATCAGTAATACTGGCGACTATTAAAAACGGCCTATAGATCAACATCAAGTATGATTTATCAACGTTGTCAACAAAGCATTCTTCCTAGAAGAGCAATACCTAGGTATATGTATACCTAGTTACCGATAAGTTCCTCCTTTTCGATTTTGAAATCCGTTAAAAATGAGTTACGGCGTTTTTGAATTGCAAATTTTTTCCATTAAAATATCGATTTAATGATCGCCGTTAACTAATATAAAGCTAATATAAACCAATGATAATGCCATTACTTTATATAAATATAAACATTTCTGTTAAAGGATTGGTAATTTCTTACGCTCTTCTAGGTCTTCTAGAAAAAAATTGTTAGACGATTCAAAAGTGCTATCAATAATAAATTTTGAATAAGTACCTATTTTCATAAAAATTTATTTCGAACTCACCAATCGGGTCTACATGTGTTATATGGTCCACGAAGTCCCTTTTCCCTAAATATACTGTTATCTGAAACAAAGAAATTGCGTAAATATTTACTAATGCGATCTGTCCTGATTTGTCGTAGCTCGGAGGATGTCCGGTGAGCGACCGGGAGGGTTTGTATATTGTCCGGGGTAACTAATTATCGGGTATCGATAGAAATGCTCGGTTTTAGCCCAAGAATCCGGGATTGTTCAAACACGAGTAACATGACAAACTCGAGAAATGCTTTTGTCTACTAAATGTCACTTTATTACGGTCGAAAGATAATTGCATAGGAGCGCCCGGTCTCTAATTCGTAATGCTTAAATACTTTCTGATATTTTATCTTTTTTAAATTCTCAATGCTATAGTGAAAAATATTCTCACTGAAAAATACTTAAAAACTTCACCAGCCCCACTCACTAGTAGCGAAAAGTAAAAAGTGCTTGAAAAATTCCGTCCTGTTAGTTCCTGGGCAGCTCAGTGGTTAGAGCAGTGCCCGGTTTGCGTAGGTCGTGAGTTCGAGTCCCGTCTCAGAGTACCTGTGGCTGTTGGATTTTTTAAGCATTTCTCATTAAGAAAATATATTTCATCAACGTATAATCTATCAAAACTTCTAAAGTATTTATCTTCATTTGACAAAACGACAGAGTCATCATCGTTATCATCTCAAGCCATCCTTAACCAGTTTGGTATAGGCCTCCATTTATTTTTCTATTTTTCCTATTTTGGACTGTTTGCATCCAAATTTCAGAGTCATAAACAAATAATAGATATGATATAATATTATCTAATACCTTTCCATTGGGAGAGCTCTTCTTGAAGACCCGTGTCGCTTGCCTCTGCTTGTTGCTGCCTGTGTCGTCCATGCTGCCGCCGCGCCCTCCGCACCACTGTCCATAAACAACAGGAACAGAAAAGATTTTAGAATAGGTACTATATATTTATACTATATATACCGGGCCTTAGCAGGGTAAACAGAACTGAGCATCACAAGGCTCATACGTATTTCGCTTCTTTAACGTTAAAATTCATACCCTTTTCATACATGTACGCCAATATAGGTATATGGTTTCTGATGACTGCATCCTTTTAGTTCCGCATTCTTTCAATATATCCGTATCATCGGGGAATTATAGAAACAATATAAAACGAAGAAATTATATGTATATGGACATAGAATTATGGTTGTTTAGATTATAGTATATTTTTTAATATTTACATCTGTGCGAGGGGAGCATCAGTAAAGCACTAAGTGCTTTGGGGTAATCACGAATGCGGAGAAAATCCGAAAATGACATTTAAAAAAAAGCAATCGTTTGTTCTGTCTAATTTTAACTATTTTCATCTATTATATTTTTTACTATTTATAAAAAAAACAATAGTATTTCGTCATTTTCGGAATGAAACTTTTTACATACGGAAAGCACGTGTACTTATGGTGACACACAAGCGAAAAAGATCGTCGAACCACAAGTTCGCGTACTTACTCGCACGTCTATCACCTACTTTACTGTCGCGAATATGTAAAGAATACGAAACATTAAAAATTTGTAACATCTAAATGAAAAATATGTTTCAGAATTAACAATGGTAATAATAATAACAAATATCTTCAAGTCAAAAAGCCAAAGAGACTACTTTGTCATCGGCTTTAATTGGGTCAACTCGGCTGTCTTTATGAGTATAATGAAAATAAATTCGCTGTGCTTCCTTTATGAAAAACTGTAACATATATAACATTGACTTAAGAAAGTACCCTTTTAATTAAGGAGGTATTTGTTAATAATTTACTCATAATACGTCAGGGTTTCATTAATAATTTTATTTTTAGTCAAGATATTATTTAAATGAGATATAATGGAAAAGGACACCGACAAGCGATGTCTTTCTTTTTCGGCTTTACTATTCTATGAATATACAGTGTTAAATACAGCTGTCGTACCCATTTGAAGTAGGTTTTACTCTATTGAACCTTTTATTATATTTTATGGATTACACTTTTGATAAAGTTATACTTACGCGGGCCCTTGTAGGGCTCCAGGGTGCGCGTTACCGGCACAGTATGCTGCTGCGCAGTCGCACCAACCTGCAACAATCAATATTGTACATTAATTCGCTGTTGCTGTGTAATAAACATTATTACACTAATGGATCATTACCCCATTATTGGTAAACGAATCAAACTAAATGTTTTCTGAACTACAAATTAGTTTTCTTATAAAAGCGCCATTCACTCATGTCACATATATCACTACAAACTTTATGGGTAAAAAAACAGTTCATAAAATTTCTAAGATGATTCCTTAAAAAGTGCTTCTTTTCTATTGTTTGCCAAAATATGAGTGAAATTGAATTCGTCTGTCTTGGAAAACCTTAAAAACTCAGAGAATAGAATTCTCCGTATAGTTAATCGTCCTTGACCCTAATACCCAATTACGTTTATTGAACAAATATCAGGGGTTCCATTAGGAATATCTAACAGGGCTGTGAGACTTCTTTGAAAGAAAGTATTGAAAACATGAGGTTGAGAAAATGTTAATGTTGTATAAATTATAATAATCGGATCAATAAAATTGTGGGTTACAGTAGTAATAGAGTATTATTTCATTCAAATTATTTTCCAGACGAAAACGAAATGTTGAAAATTATTTACATAGACATTATTCGAATGCAATAGGGGAGCGAGGGGCTAGTTGTAACAGGGGTAAGTAGTAACAGGCCTTTTTCAATATAAATTTAATCCTTATTGACGCCTTTTTCTTACTAAATCTTACGATTATAACTCGCCGCACCGCATGATCACAGCCAGTGTCTCGCCAGGCGGCGCTGTGAGTGGATGTGTGCAAGCGCTTCGTTGTCGCCAGGTAACGTATTATTTCACTTTCGTAATTTTTTGGTTGGCATTTCTATTTACGACTAATAAGAGTTGTATGTATTTTATTTGATGCTAAAATATAACTATTTATGATGTTCTATATCAGTTATCGAAATAACTAAGTTGATTTAATAGCTATCGTGATAAATATTAAAAATTATACCTAGGGGCTAGTTGTAACAAAATCCCGGGGTTAGTTGTAACATGTTACAACTTGCCCCTAGATTGCTGACAGTTACTGTTTTTATTTGTAATATAACATACCATATTTGTTTTTATTTAGAATGAGAGAGTATAAAAGAAAGACAGAGCGGGCAACACAAAGCCAGAAGGTGTACGAGTTGGCTGCAGCTGAAGTTTTAGAAAACAACTGTAGTATTCGGAAGGCGAGTAAGAATTTTGAATTATGTCACGTATCTCTGTACAGATATATTAAGAAGAAGAAGAATAATGAAAGTCCAAAAGTAGGTTATGTCAAGCCTAGACAAGTATTTACAGACGAAGAAGAACGTAAAATGTCTTTATATATTCTTAAGTGTGCCGAAATATATTTTGGATTACTTCCTATCGAAATAAGGAAACTAGCTTACCAATGTGCTGTGCATCTTGATGCTAAAAACATTCCCCCTTCTTGGCATCAAAATAATAGTGCTGGTCCTGATTGGTTCCAAAATTTCATGCGCAGAAATTATCAACTGTCTTTAAGGACTCCAGAAGCGACGTCACTGAGCCGAGCAACATCATTTAATAGGACTAACGTTAATGCTTTCTTTGAAAAATATCAAGTCCTTCTCCAAAGATACGAATTTACCGCTTCTCGAATTTGGAACATTGATGAAACTGGGGTCACGAACGTTCAAAAACCAAAGAAAATCGTAGCTGCTCGTGGTCAAAAGCAAGTTGGCGCGATAACATCAGCCGAGAGGGGAACACTTGTGACACTTGCCTGTGCCGCTAACGCTGCGGGAAATTTTATTCCACCGATGTTCATTTTTCCCAGGCTTAAATACTCTGAAATGTTCATTCGCGGTGGACCTCCAGATTGCATTGGAGCTGGCAATTCTTCAGGGTGGATGACAGAAAAGGAATTTTTAGTTTTTATGGATCATTTTATTAAGCACGTGAAACCCACCAAGGAAGAGCCAGTTCTATTACTACTCGATAATCACAGCTCACATGTGAATATTTCAGTTGTCGAAAAAGCCAAAGAAAACAATGTTATCATGTTATCGTTTCCCCCCCATTGCTCTCACAAATTGCAACCTATGGACGTAGGAGTCTATGGCCCTTTTAAAAACTACGTGAACAGAGCACAGACTGCATGGATGCATAATAATCCGGGGAAAACGATGACAATATATGACATCCCAAGTGTAGTGAAGAAGTCATTGCCACTTGCCTTGAACCCTGCAAACATTATCAGTGGATTTAAAGCTTCTGGTGTTTGGCCTTTGAATGTGGATATTTTCCAAGATAGTGACTTTGCACCCTCTTATGTTACTGATCGTCCAGATCCTACAGAACAATCAGAAAACGTTCTAAATGAAAGTGAAAATTTATCGTTGAATCTTGAAAATCCAGAACTATTAGAATCTGTTCCTGAAGTCGATATAAGCACCACAGAAATTATACGCCACATCGAAACTGCGAACGAACCAACTCCAAGTTGCTCTGGGCAAAATCAATTTTCCCCATCGAAGATTAAGCCATTACCGAAGGCACCACCACGAAAATCAAATAGGAATTGTAGACGCAAGAGGAAATCTGCTGTTTTAACTGACACGCCTGAAAAAGAATCTTTGAGAATGGAATATGAAGAAAAGATAAAGAAAAAGCAAAAGAAAGATGATAAAGATCAGGGAAAAGGAAAGGGAAAGGGGAAAGGAAAGGGTAAAAAATCTGTAAAAAATAAATATAAAGTAAAAAGAGTTAAAAAAAGAATTCTCAGTTCAGATTCAGAATCTGAAGATTGGCATTGTCTTGTTTGCGATGAGGCGTATAGTCATTCAAAAGGTGATTGGGTTGAATGTATTGTATGTAAAATGTGGGCACATGTAGGATGTGTCACTGGAGATACTATTTCTTTTGTTTGTATCAACTGTAATTCGGATGAAGACTAAATTCTTTAGTAAGAAACTCATAGCAAGGCTGATTATTGTAAGATGTTATGTAGAACTAAGAGATAATTACGAGACTTGATTTGGAAGTTTATAGTTTATTAGTTTACTGTGATTTTAAAGTGCCATGTTGATATATAAGTACCTCTTGTAGTACATAAGTACAAAATAAGATGAATAGTTATTAACTTAAATCTTTAATTTGTTGATTATATAAAAAGTATGTTCCAGTTAATTATTTAATAAGAAAATTACATATTATAGGAGTATTTGGTTAGTTTTTGTTGTAAACAAAGCAAAATGATTCAATATGTGAAAAAAATAAATGATTGGAGTTGTCACATTTTTGTTTTTAATTGATGTTACTACTTGCCCCAATAGATGTTACAACTAACCCCAAGCACGGGGTACGTTGTAACACTTCCCTTTTTTAAATAAAACAGTAATTGCGAAAGAGTTACCTGGATTTTTGATATTTTTTTGATTTGACATAATAGAAGAATAGTTAAAGTTTCAATCAAACTTTAGTCAATGATAAGCTAGCCAAGATATCTCGAGATATAAAAGTATTTTTGAAAATCGTTACAACTAGCCCCTCGCTCCCCTACTTATCGCAATAAAATCTATTTAACCCTTAGTTTTTTTAAATCAGAATCATATTCCTTATTGTAGCAAAAAAAAAGTCTCAAAATTTTACAGTCACTACAATGACTTAAGTAAAGTAATGCCCGATGGACGAATTTCCGACAACTGGATGACCACTAGCACGTCATTATTATTCTACACAGACGAAGTCGCCGACGCTAGATTGTACGTTATAAATCATAGCGAAGTGTACCTGCGGAGCGAGTGATGCGTCCTGACACACAATAATTGGCAAGATCCGAGCCGTGACGAGACGGCGCGGTAATCGGATTGCCGGTCCTCCCTCTATAGGGATGCCACCAAAATTACATTTCTAGGACATTTCTATGTTATCGTCAAGAGCGAAATTGATCTGAATTATTAAATCTTCTTCGTATGTCAATAAGATCTACATAATATAGACGAAGTTATAAAACTCAATGCGGCGAGACGGAAGATCTGTCAGGCGTTTCACTCTTGATTGAAAGACTTCAATTGTTATGTTACATGACGAGCTCCCCCTTCCTCTATTCAAGTCTTAAATATCTATATCCTATCGTCGTATCCCTTGTGGGGTAGGCAAATACAATAAATTATAATGTAGCAAACAGACATTGAAGTAGATACTAATTTATGAATCTGTGTTCACTTATTTAAAATAACTGATATTATTATTACAAACTGTCATTCCTAAGATGCAAAATTCTTTAGAAAATAAAGCAGTTATATTTTCATTTAGGTAGAACGTCATACTTTCATTATTTTTAACAATCAAAAGATGGGGCTTTTGATTATTTTACAATGATAATATTGCACTTGTTTTAGCAATTTTTATTATGTAGAGAACTATAAAGTTATGTTAAAGTTTAATATATACCTATATTTATTTGAATTTTAATGTAGTTCCTCGATTTTATTCTTCTGAAAGCGATAAAAAGGATGCATCGTTACAATGGTAATGCAAAACCATAACCAAGACCCAACATTTCCCAGGGTGACTTTTTACTTGTCTATTAGCTAAAATTCTCTTCTGTTCCGAGTTCGTAAGATAGTAATTGTTTACGATTTTGAGAACTATTAACTTCTATAAACTAACATTAATTAACAGGTGTAACATAAAAAACGTATATATACGTGTCGAATTGAGAATCACCTCTGTTTTTTTGTCTGTTAAAAGATATCGGTCATTCTTAGATCAAACGTATGGTCACAGTTTTGGTCTCGGACCGGTCGACATCCGGCTTGTTTACTTTTTCTTTTATATCTCATTCCCTCACATTGAACGTCAACTATTCTATCAGAGCTTGATTGAAGATGTACCCTTAGCGTATTTACGAACGGATCGGGTAGTCTTGTGTGTGCTAATTTATTGATCGATTAGGATGATAAATAGACATCAGTGAAATCTAAAAGGTAGATATCGTATATCTTTCTACATTATACAAATGAGGGTTTAGTAATAGGTATTAGTTTTACAATAATAATATAATAACATGTTAAACAATATTTGTAACCAGTGGTTTTCTTCTCACTTCAGGGTTTTGATAACAAATATTGATAGTTTTGAATGTTCATAATGAAATACGTATCATTTTTAAAACCAAATTATATAGATAAATACAATATGTATATCAGCCGTCATAATAACTTATTGATAACATCACTTCTTAGAAAATAAAAGTATCTAAACAGACAAAAAAACTGAAAACCCACCGCCTCCTCGTTTTTTCTCCTCGATAAATATTAGATACGGATAGAATCAGTGACAGGTGTACAGAGGTGGAAAACGTGAAAATTGCTGTGGAAATAAAGTTGAAGCGTGGATGATATCTTTACCTCTCCAGGTACCACGACACATATAGTAACATTTTTATTGAATCCATACCAATCTACACACTCATACGTGCCATATTTGTAAACCTATAGAATTACCAAAGTCCTGGTATAAAGTGTTGATTAATTTTAGTAATATCCAAACAAGAAAAAATACATTGACCATTTTCAATTAATTCTAATCTTGACATAAGTATTAGATGTGAAAGGGGTTGCTGTTTGTTTGGCTGGATACTGGATATTCGGTCAGTATTGTAACCGGGACACAAGCATATCAACATATAACCATTTGCTCGGTTTTCCCCATCCGTACCCCCGTCCATATTTATCCTTAGAGGATTAAGTATTTATCCTCGATATTTATGCTCATTGCCATTTTTTCACATACAAATAAAAGTCTATATTAATATTATAAAGAGGAAAAAAAATATTATTTACATTGAGTAGGCTAAAAACGACTGAACCTATTTTAATAATTCTTTCACATATTGTGCCACAGGTTAACGGCTCATGCGATTGAAGTCACGGAAAAACAGCTAGTATCTTATAAAATTCGATTCAATCAACACTTCGAAATATAAACATCAATAAAACATGGAAATTTAAAATTACAGCTATTTATGAACATGATTAAATGAAGTCCATCAAATAAATCTACTAAGATCTCTCATCGACTATTCAAAAAGTTTTTATGCCAGAAACAAATATGTTAGTGGCAGCTAAATAAATACTTTGGAAATGTTTCACACATATTAATAGTCATGGTTGGTTTGTTACGCGAAGATCGTATCGTATTTACCATCAAAGCAAATCACAATATTCTTTACATGTTTATTGCTGAGGTTTTGATAGCACATTTGAATCTTTGTTCGTAAAACGTAACATAAAACTGCGTACCTTTGTACAGGATAATATTTCATATTGTCATATAAAAATAACACAAACGATATTTACCGATGAAGGGCTGTTGTGTTACCTTTTTCTTTACAAAGACAACTACAAAAAACCCTGTCTGTCAATGTTGATTCTATTCAAAGTTTTCAGTATCCTGTTAAAAAAACAAACACGAAAGTAAGTAGCTGTTTTCTCGCGATTTTCCCCGCGGAAATTATAACCTATATAGCTTTGCGTAGTTGAAAGAACTTTATAAATCGTCCCCGTACTTTCGGAGCATATTCAACAAACTCTATAACATTAGTATAGATTAGGTACGCTAGCTTCGCTTGTTCGATTTCTAACTTTTTCACGTGACATACAGGAATGAAGACATATTGATCTTTACCGATAAAGGTAACGACTTGGTCCTTTAAGGGGGTACATAACTCAAAGCCGTACACATTACACATAATGCAATATTTACGAATACACAAAGTCTGAGGCAACCCTAAAATTGTTTGGTATAACAATTCCAGGAAATTCAAAGGTGTAAAAATCTCAATAGCCTTTTGGAGATTTCCGTCAAATATGCCGAAAATAGATCAAAAGTAAATAGAGGTCTTAAAGGATTAACATGAGACACGTGTGCCATTTTATCTGCTCCCATTTTCAGAGGAATTGTACGTAACAAAAATAAAACTTGCGATAGTAACAAACAATGCCGCCATGTTTGATAGTTCAGCTTCTATAGGTACCGAGATAATGATGTTCAAGAGGTAATATTTGATTGTTGTCTGTGATCTATTTTAAAAAAAACCTCACCTAGGGGACGTTACATTATACACGGGTACGGAAAAATGGCTAGTTTAATATAATTTTGAGTAGTGGTATATTATCTGCAATTTATGAAACTGAAAATTAAGTCTGGCTTTAAATTAAACATTCACACATGTCGGCATTTTATCGTGACCCTAATGCAAACTGCAGTGCTATTATGTCAAAAAATCAACGACTAATTTGAATAGTAGGTTCAATCAAATAAAACCTACTTCAAAAGGTTTTATTCCATCAAACCTCTATGCTGAAACTGCGCTGTACTTTACGTCGGGGTAAGAATAGAATTATTCTTAACAATATATAAATCATTCAAATGTGAGATTACAAAACACGTCCAAGTTAATGTGTATGTATGTATATATAATAAGTTATATGTGTATGAAATCTTTGGTTATATGATTTGGTATGGTTTACAGGTACACTTCTGAAGATGCAATGAGCCGGCACATTTTCTTATACAAAAAAAAAAATATTACAGTAGCTACGAGAGAGAAAATGTACAGTGTTGATTCTTAGAATTTATTACAGTTACATTTCTCTCACATTAATTATTCATAAGCTCGATTCTATGACATGGAAACATTGAAGTTCAATTTGCGTCTATAAGATACGACATTTTGTTTTTACCTTATGAAAATTTGATTAAAGGAGAAAATATGCCAAGAAAATCTTATATAGATAAGAAATGTGCCTAAAGAAGACGGTAGCTACCGAATGTACCTTACAGTCACGATCTCTGTATTGAAAATATTATAATAATGAGGTTTGATTCAACGTGTTTTAATATTGAAACCATTAGCGATAGAAAAAAAAACAGGTTCGCTGAAAATATCATTGCGCTCAGTTTAACTGTTAATATTCCAGCGATGTTACAATGTGTAAAAACACTATAGTGCACTCTGCACATTCAATTCAGCGTATTGTCATTATTGCAGACTCGCGTGAGTACGATACCTAACTTAGCTTTCAGACGAAAATAAAACTACAATCACATTAGAGAGCACAAACGAATTAGCGAACGGAACGTACACTGAGAATAGAGGCGTGCCGTAAACACCACAATGTTTATCATGTACGCTGTTCCATTACGACTATTTACGAGTATAATGCGCGAATTATTGCGACCAACGACGCGCGGTTGGCTGGAACAAAACGATCTATAAACTGAGCGCGAGCTTTGCGTGAATGCAACGATGAGACGTAGAACATAATGATCAATAAAACACAGGCAAGTATAGGGGGTGGTTTGGCTTTTTTAATCAGACTGATTCGATTTCAAACTGCTTCGCTGACTGAATACAATCGGTATCTTTTGGTTTGAAAACGCATCAAGTTATAAGCACACACGCGGGTGGTCGTTGATATTTGTAATAAAAGAATATCCTCTGAAATAAGAACGAGTCCTTTTGAAATCGGGCGGTTATTTGGAGATACTTAAAATTAAGTACTAACCTCTCAATTTTAAGAGTTTTTCTAATCGTATATTATATATTGTTATTATTTTCACTCCATTTTAAAGCCAGTTAAATACTGAACTGAATTATGGTATATATTCAAAACTACACAGCTGAATTTGACAATAAAATTGCACCGTCAATAAAAAAAATTTGGTCAAATTTAGAAAAATCCACATAGCATATACGAATAATATTACTGTAATAACTTTATAGTTTTAACACTATTTACATTTTAATATAAATATGCTCTAAGCACATACATAAAATTATGTAAATGTTTAGAGTGGACTTCAAATTACTCTCTTAATCATACATAAAACGATAAATATGCTATCATAACAAAACACAGAACGCATATTATCTGTGATTCAGGTATAATATACCTTAACACAGCTTTTAATGTGCCCGTGTGCCCACACATAATGTGTTTTTATCTTATCGTGACGACATAATAATGTCGTTAACAAATTAAAAGCGACAGACATGACCAGTTGTAACTAGACTAGACCAGAGTTTGACCAGATTTTTCAAACTACCAAATACCTCCAGTATTCGAACTTATGATTTTTACCCATACGGATTGTTGGCACCAACAGGGCTCGGAAACCGAGTTTGTTATTATTAACCAATTGCTTCTACGGAACTTCATACTTTTTTTTTGAAAGCATATCCGTTTAGGTTATTCAGAATCGAAATTATTTCGGTATCAAAACAAAACTGTTTCTACTACCGTAAAAATACCGTATAATTTCGCTCACATATTTTGACTCCGCTCCGCTTCGCCCATGTGTCGCTTTCACTATCATATTTGTACATTAGTCTAGTGCCACTTTTTTCTAGAAAAAAAAAAAACAGTCGTCATATGAAAAATGTATATCTCAATGGACGGCGTACGAAGCTCCGCCTCCATTTTTGCTAGAAACGAACAATCCCAATGATTATAATGCTCAGGTAACGATCCTTCTAAACTAGAGTTTTAAAAAAAACCTGATTAAATCTTTATTAGTTTTGAAGCGTTCACAAGCCCTGGGTACAAATGATCAAAGATTACTCGGCCGTCAGACGCCCGCCTCGATAGAGTTACGGTTGCATTAATTTTGACTGCCATATTTTGAAAGATGTTGTATTTGGTTGTTCTATTTTAATTCATCCATAGAAAATATTGCAAAATAATATTGTTCACGTCTTAAACTACGACTTTGGTATTTTTCTTTGAAGTCAGATTATAAATTTTGACATTTGAAATCATAAGTGATTTATCCTTTGGGTTAGTAAATCTCATAGATGTTAACTTTTTGCATAATTGATGCTATTAAGTAATTAATATAACGATTAACGTATATTTTAACTGACTTTTAATCTCTCTATCTACGGCAAAGAGCTTGCCATGTTCATGTTTTTTATTTAGTCTTGGGTGGGAAGTTCAAACTGCCCACGTTACTACAGGGCGACAACAGACACGAAATTGCGAATGAATTATCTACTTGTATATTTATAAAACCTTGAAATCGGTCAGTTACATAATTCCTCAGCGTGTTGCTGATGTAAATCCGTACTGCAATAAAACACACCAAACGTAAATAATTAACGTAAAAAAAAACACATAATCAAGGTAATCGACTGAAAAACATTCCCTGAGTACCATAATTAACAGATGTACAAATATACGTATCTAAAATATACACCATCTGTCTATAAGCCATTAGTGTGGTGTCACTTTGTAATATTAATTAATTGTATTCCCTTTGGAGTGGTGTATTACTCTACGTTTCAGCGACCTATGGAGTACTCCACAATATCCAATATTTACGCGAGTACGTTTAAAGGGCGGAATTTATAATAGGGGATCAGAGGATATCCGCAAAAAAACCTTAACGAAGCGTAAGTGCAGGAACTACATAAAAACTCTTTTTTTACGATCAAAGAACAACCAAAGCATTTTTTAAATTATAACATTTTGATGGTGTTTTTTGGGTGTACGCACATTCTCTTATTAACCGGCTTCAATATCCAAACGGAGGATGTTATGTTTTCAACGGCAATGTATACTTTCGTTGACTCTGATTTTCAAAATCCCTTTTTTATACGACAACTTAACGGACCAAGGCGGTCCCATTTGAATTTTATCTAAATCAATTTAGTAATTTTCCTTTTATAACAAAACAAAATACGTTTATCACCATCTATCACTTAAATATTTAGATGATATTTTATGTATCAGGTAAAGAGAAAAGATTACTATTTTGAATGAATGAATAAAGTTATTAAAAGAAAATAATTGATCGTCTGTTTGCTTGCATTCTTTCACCTACGGGAAGCTACATCTTGTGCGGTGAACATAGGCTATATTTTATCCCGATAAATAGCAAATAAACGTATGAAAAGGTTGCTATGGTAACGATTGTTTACTATTCAATTTGTCATTTCAATTGAACCGTGTCATCGCGTCATGATACGAATCGATATCCAAATTATACGTTCCCTAGGGACTACGCGGGCGAAGCCGCTAGAGGTTAACTAGTATTTAATATTTTTAAGTAATTAAAATACCTCCGTCCGACTTCAATTGCATTTGCTTGAATTAGTCGTTTTTGAGATAAGTATTATTAATAACTTTTTAAAAGTTGTGTTTTCATCATTTGTTATTGTATTGTGTTTGTGAGGTTATGGCTTTGACATTTCTTTTATTCGATAGTAAACGGGTAAACAAAAAACAATAAAAGCATCAAATTAGAAACAATAAACAGAAATTGAAAAATATAATTTCCGTAACCGCCTACTTTTAAATATTAAATATCGAAATCAATTATGTTTAAAAACTAAACTATTAGGCTTAGATAAAGTAATTTACCATGTGTCCCAACATATTTCATACTCCATTAGTTTGTAAACATATCAGTTTATAGGGTAAGTGCTATGTAGACTGATACTCGACCCAGTGGCGTCGTCAAATTCACAATGCAACTTGCACATCGGGTTCATTTCAAGGCGAAACATGTAGCGGAAACAAGTGTGTGGCACTTGTCAAATACGAGGGTCAAACTGAAAGTTCTTAGAAAATCAAAAACTGATTACATTAGCCAGTTATTAGTTTTATTATATCTTTTCAAAATATTGTCCATTCACGTCAATACACCGCTGCATGCGATGGAACCACTGGGAAAAGCACTTTGCCCATTCGTCCTTAGGGGTCTCTTCAATGGCATCGCGATACGCAGCCACCGCTTCTTCAGCATTCATAAACCGCTTTCCTTTAAGTTGTTCTTTAATTTTTGGAAATAAATAAAAATCACAAGGCGCGAGGTCGGGGCTATACGGCGGGTGACCCAGTAATTCAACGTTTGATGTCGCCAAATAGTCGATCGTTCGCTTGGCGGTGTGCGACGAGGCGTTGTCGTGGTGAAGGAGGATCCTACTGCGAGGTCGTTTCTCTCGAACTTTTTCCAAGACAAGTGGCAAACAATTGGTAGTGTACCATTCTGCAGAAACTGTTTTTTGATCCTCTAACACAATTGTTGCAAAATGACCTATCCTTCCAAAGAACGAGGCCACCATTTTTTTTCCCGCACTTCGATCTCTCTTCACTTTAGTTGGCAACTCCTCGAAAGGAAACACACACTGAGCAGATTGTCTTTTGGTTTTAGGATCATAACAGTAAATCCAGCTTTCGTCACCTGTTAGTATGTCGAACACAGCATTTGAGTCACCTCCGTTAAATCTTTCAATCATTTTACGACACCAATCCACACGATGGAGTTTTTGAGCCTCAGTCAAATTATGAGGTATCCACCGGGCGCAAAGCTTCCTGACCGCTAAATGTTCGTGGAGGATTTTGTGCACTTGACTCATACCGATGCCTAAGCTTGTCCGAATCTGTTGATAGGTCACTCTTTTGTCAGTCTCTATCATACGCCGCACAACACAGATGTTATCTTCAGTCGTCGCCGTAGAAGGCCGTCCCTCACGTAAATCATCAGTGAGATTAGTGCGACCACGTTTAAACTCATTAAACCAGTTGTAAACAGTCGCACGAGATGGGGCTTCATCGTGAAAGGCCAATCGTAGTCTATCATAACTTTCTTGTTGACTTAAATGACATCGAAAGTCATAAAAAATCATTGCACGAAAATTTTCTCGTGTTAAATTCATGATGACGTGACACAGACAATTTTCAATTTGCCGCCAAATCGTAAAACAAATGACAAATGAATGAAATATATACTCAGTAATATTGGCAAAGAGTTATATTTTCAAATTTTAGAATTATTTTTTTATTATATTGTTTATAAGTGGCCAGTTCTAAGAACTTTCAGTTTGACCCTCGTATGTAGGGCTGTCAGTGCAGCGGACATGTTCCGTTATATTTTACAAAATTAAATACTATTAAATAATTAGCTGTTTTCTCGCGACTTCGCCCGCGTTAATTTTAAATCGGTCTAATAGTTTGAGAACCTATTCGATGCAAAAAAAAACAATTAAATTCTTTCTCTGCATAACAGTACCTATATAGTATCAGTGCCTATATAGTACAGTAATTGCATTTGATCAATTTTGCAAAAAATATTCTAAATGAAAAATGAAAATGCAAAATTTATCTAAATATTATAATTAGAACAAATTTTCATCTTTATTGAAAATTTAAATATTCGTGAAAATATTTCTTTTGGCTGTTTGGATGAATTGCCTGAACATTGATGAAAATACGCTCTGTCGTAGTTTAAAAAGATACAAGTGCTTGAAAAACTCGTCGGTCCTGTTAGCAAAAGGGTTCGAGTCCCATCTTAGATTGCCAGGGACAAAGTAGAATTATTAAGTATTTTTCATTAAATATTCTTATAGCAGTATAGCATTGTGAATGCAAAATTGATAAATATAATAACAATGCAATATTGTCGATTCGATAATCGTATGACTACTTTTTTAAATAATACACGAACAAAAACTGTCAAATTTTTCAAGTAAATATTTATTGAGCGTATTTATATAAATATTTAAAGTATTTAAACCACTCAAATGTTTATTATTAAATAATCAAATTAAAACTACGTAAATTTTTATTTAAAAAAAAATAATAACTATACATGTTAATATCAGAAATGTAACATTACTTTATTACAAACATCCGCTTATTAGCAAAGAAAATAAGTAAAAAATTGGATTTAGAGAGACCAAATATAAAGGAAGTTGAGGAAAAACCTCTTTAATTTATTAATATTGTTACATCTAATTATATTCAACGAGATTTTCTATGCTTGCCTTATTAAAAAACAAAATCTTACTCTATTCATCCGATTTGAAAGCTTTTCGGATTACGCATAACAGAAAAACGGATACTACGTTTCTGTTTTTTTTTGCTGTAGTAAGAAACAGCTCCTATCGGTACTACGAACTGTGTAGAAAGCATATTTTTTATTTCTTCGTTTTTACGAATAAAATGAATGTCCTTATGCACTATAATGTTCCGTGGTCCACACGCAAAACTGTTTTTTTTTTCTAAACTTAACCAAATAATTGTTGGTGTACATTAATTTCCGATGTAACACGTATGTATTCTTCGCTAGAAATGCGTGAATTTCTAGAAGTAGTAATATTAATATGTATTTCAATAAATGACACAGTGACTTATTTATTTATTCAAATCCATATTAATATTACAAAGAGTAAAAAAATGTTTGTTTGTTTGCATTTTGTTAAAAAAATTAGTTTTAAAATTCTTTCACCTACTGGAAGCTACATTATATACGGGTAACATAAGCTAACATAACGCAGATGAAGTCGCTAGAGCGACTTATATTACATAAAATAAGCAGTATGTTACTTGTACTGTTTTCTATTTGTTCAGAAACTGCATTGTCAATTTGTTTCATTATTTGTGGAAATAAAAAGAAATAACATCAAATATAAACAAATAACTTTAGAACAAAATATTTTATTAGTCTGATATTTAGTGACTATTTTCTAATTATATACATCGAAAAGTAAACAGAAACTCCTTTATATGATGAAAATTAAATATACAGTGTTTTGGTAGATTTTTTGAAGGGCCGTTACATTTATGATACAAGAGAGGGGGGTGAAGGCAACTCTTGGTCTAAAGGAGGAGTGACAAAGTGACACGGCAGTATACGTATCTACGTTTTTTGAAGGAATAACGTATTTTATGTGCCACGAAGCTTAAAAAATGTGAAAAATGTGATGTGAACTCCTTTTGCTGTATTGTTGAGCCTGATACGGTCTCAATGCTTCCACTGCACATAAAATTAGGTCTCATGAAGGAGTTTAAAGGCTCATCGTCAACACTCTGAGGTTTTTACAATTCTTAAAAACATTTATCACGAAACTGTCAAAGGTCAAAATTAAAGACGATTTTTGCGTTGGTCCACAAATAAAAATAAAATAAATCTACTGCTAATGAGTAACCATAAAAAATAAGCTTGGCTTAGCCTTAAAGCAGTCATCCATGGCTTCCTTGGCAACAAAAAGGAGCTTATTTCTAATATGCTTTACAACTTCAAAGTCATGGGATGCAAAATATCAATAAAGTGTACGTGCTTCATGCGAACTTGATAAATTCAAAGACAATTTGGGTAGATATTGAGATAGACAAGGGGTACGCTTCCACCAGGATATAAAGAACTGAACAACGGTATCAAGGACAATATGACGAGAACATGATAGGTGACTATACTTAGGGGTTCATACGTGAACTTTTTGTCTTTAACATAAAAAAAAATACAAAATTATTTTTGTGTTTATTTATGCCGCCTTTTATAATTAAAATTAATAGAATACATTATTCATAACTTGCTTTTCTTTAAATATAATTGAAATAGTAAAATAGAGATTTTCCTTAAAATTTGTAATTTCATTTTGGAAGGTACAAAAGCAAAGTTTATTAGATAAAATTGTTTTTCCTTATATTAGTTAGCCATATTTAATTAAAATCACAAGAACAATACTCGGACTCCAAATTCATATTGACTTGTGTTATATATCTGTCTACGTCATTATTTCAGCCATAATGTCCATTGTTGATTCTTATCCCTACAATTTCGGTACAGCTTTCTATATTTGGGTATTTATCTATCTCACAGGTCATGCCATACGACCAATACTACTTCAACTTATGGTAGACATTTTAACTTTTGTTCGTTTCTAAATCTCAACTCTTAGAGAAACTGCAAAGAAAACGCTTTCGATAGTTCGCTGTGTTGATATGACGAATGAGTATACTTATGAGGCTCATGGTGGGGCTCGTACCTGTCTAGTTGGACTGTTTGTCCAAAGTATAAGTAATCTGTAAGAACTCTTTAAATGATATATTAATTGTATAAATAAATAAAACCTTAAAAGTGGGACAAGTCTCGTTAAAAAGAACCGTCATCGACAAAGAAATAACTTTTCAAAAAGACTAAATTACAACATAAAGATATTAATACGCCACTCAGAAAAAACATTATATAAACCGTACATAAAGTTGAATTTGGTTTACCTACCCCCAATAGAAATTAAAAATGTTCTCAGATGAATAGCTTACTCAATAAAAGGGGAGGAAGCCCATGAAAAATATTCCGCGTCATATTTTTTTTCATAAAAGGGTAGTTAGTACCTACCTAATTGCGTCGGACGGGATTTTCTTTTCAAGCGATGCTGTACTTCTATTTTTACTATAACTAGTAACTACTTAGAAATTAGACTTTTGGCACCATAAATTTGTAGAAATATGCAGTAGATAACTTTTAACAAACGCATCTTTTACTTACAAGTTACCTTTGCATACAAAATTTATTATAAAGAAAACTGTTGTAAGAACATTCGTCTCGGGTCGAACTCCACTAGGTGAGACTCGAACCCCTGACATTTCTGTAACCGGTTAGCGAAAGGTCAAATAGGTAATGTAAACATCAATATAGCATTGTGAATGCAAAATTTATCAAAAAATAACATAAAATTTACATAATCTTAGTATAATTTGTTTACTAGATAGATGCACGAAAACGTCTGACCCCGTGTGGATCAGTTCTTTGTTGCAAAATCTAAGTGATTAACGTTGAGGATATTTTAATTAATGAAATGAACATTTGAGTACATAATAGTTATATAATACGATTTTAACATTTT
This sequence comes from Diatraea saccharalis, assembly GCA_918026875.4. Classification (NCBI taxonomy): domain Eukaryota; kingdom Metazoa; phylum Arthropoda; class Insecta; order Lepidoptera; family Crambidae; genus Diatraea; species Diatraea saccharalis. Next base: position 3,675,922 of record OU893340.1, on the reverse strand, counting down.
GAACTTATGATAAATAGATTAAGATGTTAATTGATTGGAGACATTTGACAGTTTTTTATAACCTATTATTAGCTTTGCTCCAGCGGCTTTGCCCGCGTGATCCCTAGAAAACAGTATATTTCAATATTGACTTATATCATGACACGGACATAATTACAACGACAAATCGGTATTATGGTAACGTTTTAATTCCTTAAACTTCCACTCTCATTTTCTTACGTTATTTGCTGTTTTCGGGATAAAATATAGCCCATATTTATCACATATGATGAAGCTTCCCGTAGGTGAAAGAGCAAAATATTCAATAAAACAAATAATCAAATCTTTCCTCTTTATAATGTTAGTATCAGATTATCGGTCAGTTGCACGAACGTCCATTAAGGTTTAATGACGCCTTTAAGCTCTAATGAATGTCTAATTTGTATGGGTAATCTCACTTTAAACTAATGGAAATTTTAATGGACGTTTCTGTAACTGGCTGTATAACAATTAGCGAATTTTACGTCTCCTGTTTTTGTCATATAAGTGTATATTGTCTTTGTGTGTGCAATAAAGAATATTCTATCTATCTACATGCAAAAATACAACATTATAAAAAAAAACAGCACAGAGATATATTGGGAGGCCAACCAGGTGCCTCTCTCAGTGATATGTTTTGTGACATTAAACATTACAAAAGCACTGATATTCTGAAAGCACCTGTCGTGGAGTGCCATACTACGTTTTACTATACACTTATTAACAACTTCAGTTGCGTTGTGTCATTACAATTGGTCTATTCCATTGGTCCATTCGAAATTACTAAAACTATTTAAAAACTTACGAAATTTAAGAAAAAAATACACACTGTAGGTAAATCACAAATTATAACGCGTAAATATACGACGAGATCCGCTGTAAGCGGGCGAACAAAATGGACAGTCGGCACTTAATTCGACTTAGTCGTATCCTTTGAAGTATTTAAAAAGCTATAGGCGTAATTGCTATTAGCGCTTATGCGTGCGAAAACAGCAATTTTTTTACGGATTACAGCAACGACTGGCGAGTTTTACCACTGCCACTGGTTACTGGTGTTTTACAAATAACCCTGTGTAATGTAATATTGTTGCTCTGTTTTCTTCTAATGTTTACAATAAAATATAGATTTTATATATCCGATAACTGTGGATAGTGTCAGGTAACAACTAGACTACAGAACTAATGTTATCATAATACCAGCAGGCATCTGGTGGGACGAAATCAGTACACATAAATCACATGGCGCGTATCATACGCTTTTTCGAACATCACGCATTCCAGTACATACCTACGCGGCAACGCTCTGATGGATCTCACTCGCGTAAGGGAAGGTGACGTCATTACGCTCATGAGAAATCAATGAGTAAAAAGACTACGGGAGTCAAAGTGAAAATAATTTCAAAATGATTTTCGTCCTTACTATTCTTAACTCATATTATTTTACGTTAAAATTTTCCAGTTCATTATAAACACGTACAATAAAAAACAAATGTTCGTTTTAAAAGGAATACAGTGCCAAAAGAGGAATTTCAAAAAATTTCTCTATAAAATTGCAAATTTACATTTTAAATTTAACTATCTTATATTAGATCTTGTAATGACATTTGTTTTATAATAAAAATTGATAGTGTATGATTCACTTTTGTGATAAGTGAAATGTTATGCGGGTAATTTATAAAAACTAATTTTTGAAGCTCCATTTGTGCAAAAGGCCATCATTTATGTTTACTTCTAAGTATTTAGTCTTTGATTATAATTAATCGAAAACACATGTTCAAGCTTATATTGAAATTAAATCTTGATAACTATGATAACCTGTGGTACCCTCCAATTCACATTGGGCCATGCTTGCAAGGTTATGGCCCATCCTGAAGGAAGGCCTGAGCCCTTGCAGTGGGGACATAACGTGATAAATTGAGATACAGTTTATTCATTAAAATATAGATCAAAAAAATTGGTATAACTATATTTAGTGAATTATACATAGATATTTTCACAAACAAGTGTCTTGCTCATCATGTTCAGACAATAAAGTAATAAAACAAGTAATATAAATTTCTAATAGGAGTTTAGTAAACAGGACGAGAAACGCGTCTCACTGAGATGTCAATACAATCTGCATTTAATAACAAGCAATTGTACGATGGATACACAATATTGTGACTTTGTTATTATTATGAGTCAAGGCGACTTAATTTATTTCTAGCTCTACAAAAAAATATTGCCATTCGTTAAAATTATCGATACTGGAAATATCAATTAATGTAAGGGGCAAGATACGACTATTCGGGAGAGCAAATATGCGTTCTTTTATTCTGTTATCGGCCTATATCTTTTTACAATTAAATCCGATGAAATCAGTTTGTAGAGAAAATATCCTTAGAATATTTCCTTTTAGCTATAATAGCTAAATTGTAGAAAATTTTTCAAAATTATTTTTATTCGATAACTTGACGGCCAGATGTTACCATATTATTTTTCAATCATAACGTAAAAGAAAAACTGTGAAGACCAAATAAACCTTTCATAAAAACCAAACTTACACATCTTCTCTCTGAGTAAAATTATAGGCAATCAAAATGGTTGCAGGTTTTTTGCCCCTCCTGATAGAACCAACTTGATAGAATAAACTTGACTCCTGATAGAATAAACTTAAAAAAAACAATCAATAATACTTATCTCAAAAGACATTTATTCAAGAAACTGCTAATGAAGTCGGGCGCGTATCATTTATTTAATAACCCACAGTAAACCTCCGTTCCAGTTCCGGAGCAGTACATATTGCATAAAGCACTTAGAAACAGTATGGTTAAATAAAAATAATGAAATTGTAAACCAAATAATTCGGCCGAATATCCGGTTTAGTAAAAGTTTAACCGAATACTATTCGGTATGCAATTATTCGATGAAACCACCATCCGGCGCATCTTTACTTTTAACCGATGTTTAAATATTATGAGGGTCAACATTTTTTTATGTTATTATTACTGAAGAGTTTAAGTTCCGTAAATTGCTAATGCTCTGGAATCTTGTCTAAATAACAGGCGCATGACGTCATTTGATAATAGAAACTATAGATAGCACAGTAAGCAAGAGATAAATTATTAATTATAGACATATTTATAAATAATCCCCAAAATATATTGAATTTGAATATATATACCAATTTCATTATATTGAATTTTGATATACCAATTGACCGGGTGTGCGAATCAGTCAGCCATCTCGGAAAAGCCTGTAAGATACGTTGGTCTACGCGTATCCGCCCTTTTGTTATGCCGGGACGGGAATGAAGGCCGGGCAATCTCTATAACTATCGACTATTCATTCTGTGTAATAGAATCGTTGCCTTTATTTGCCATTTGACGAAGCAATGGGCCTTGATCATCGCTATATATTCTTGCGGTCACAATAGACAGATGTCGACAGCGAACGGATTAGACTGCAATCAAAATTGCAGTGATAGTGTGGTTTACTAGAGCTTTAACCCTTAATTGGGTCAATAAAAAACATCACGTGATTAAAGTACATACTTACGGCCACTTTTTACTTAATTACTTGACTCATTTAAGATAATAACCAAATATACATTATGAAATTTGTTTCCGAACGCCATCCTACACTAATGTCCTTTTGATCTTCCTTTTAACAATTATGGCATAAGTATAAAAATACCAACAATAAAATAGGTTGGGGAAAGTTTCTTCGCATTTTATATGAAAATTCAAAACATTTAATAAATTTTATTATATTTAACTAAAGTATATAGGTACCATTTTGTTCAATAACTTTTTACCATCTTATAGTAGGGCTAGGGTAGGGGCATTGTTATAGAAAATTTAGGGCTTCTGATTAAAAGACTGCGACAAGTGGTTTTAGGAGTCCTCGCGTGATGTTTACCTGACACTGCCTAAAGAATTCTAAAGAGACACAGGTAGATACATTAACACCTCCCAACCAAACTCTATTAATTTTTGTTTAGTGGCAAAAGATGTGTAAGGTCTAACGATATCATGATGAAAAACCACACCCCTTCTATTGATTAATTGTTACCGTTTTCTTTCACTTCTTGCTTTAATCTCATTAGTTGCTCGTAATAGAGATCAGAATCGATGGTCTGCCTGGCGGTAACGATTCATAATGAATAATGCCCTTCCAATCCCGCCATACACACAGCATCATCTTGTTGCGAGTTAACGCAAGTTTCACCACAGTCTGTGAAGCCGGACTGACCGTTGACCACGACCTTTTTTGCATTTTCTTCTCGAATGTGATCCACTTTTCATCAAAAGCTTCTTCAAAAATAGTGCAGTTTCATTACGCCGTAATAAAGAATCATAAATGAGTTTACGGCTCATTAGGTTTCTTTCAGTGAGCTCGTGAGGTACGCAAATATACTTTTTTGTGTAGCCAAATTTTTCAAATGCGCGAAAACTTTTTTGTGGTCCTATCCCCAGTTCTTCAGCTACGTCTTAACTACTGATATGCCGATCTTGCTCCACTTTTTCAAAAATTGCATCTATTTTGACGTACATCTTTGACGTCAAAATTTCCGGACTGAAAAGGCTTAAACCAAATTTGTGCTAATCTCACAGAAACTGCACTAGGACCATAACGTCACTAATTATTTTCGCGGCTTGCGATCTGTCCTAATTTTTAATGCAGGCAAAGAAAATAAAGTAATTCTTTGGATATAGCTTATAATTCTTAACATTTTTTATGACTATTTAATGGTACAGTAAATCTAGATTTCTTAAATTGTGCCAAGTGGACTATGTTATGCTCTATGTAGGATAATACATTCTGTCCAAAGTGTACTTTACTTTCTTTGGTCTGCACTTTATGTTTACAGAAAAACCTAAATTTTCAAATAACAACTCTTAGTTATGGTCGAGCTTAGCTCCAACAATATATTTTTTTAGAATAATATATTCTATCGAAATAATTAATTTATTTTTTAACCGGTACTTTAACTTTTGGTATTTTTGTACAGGCTCTGAATAGTCTTTTTTACTTATGCTATATATATTCTCTGTTAATGTATTTTCGGATTGAGTACAATTACTCTTTTCTTCGCGCACAACAAATATGTATATGTAAGTAAAACGAGGTCAGTTTACAAGAAGGCTTGTTTGCTTTGTCGTGCTTCTCCCACGTAGTGAGATGTGAAGCTGCTAACAATATGTTCCATTACATTAAAATATACTTGTTACCATAAACAATCACAACCATTTCTAAAATGAAATTCATAATAAAAAAATATATAACTACTACTAGTAAGTTCATTTAGCTAACGTTAATATCACTGATATTAGAAAGAAACAAAATAAGAACAAAAATTTAATATACCTAAGAGAAATTATTTTCGCCATATCTAAAATTGGCAATGGAATCTTTTCTTTGCAGTAAATTTATAAATAGATTTATTTTGAAATAGAAACAAATTACATTAATAAAAATGATAGAATATCTTCTAGAATATTTTATCAATCCAGGAGTTATATATTATTGCTTTATTTATACTAATTTAACGAACGATTTTAGCATATAATTATTTTCTTTACACGACTGCCCCTAAAAAGGCCCAATACATAGCCTTGATTTACTGAAACACATATTGGTAAAAAAAAAAAATATTCACCGATTGTCACTACCGAACTATACGTTATAAACATTATTCAATTCTTACCACATTATTCTTCAAATTTTTCCTTACATATAACTTGATCGAGTGCCTTGTTTACGAAAAACAGTGGTCGATTGTTTGTATATCAAATATACCAACTGACGATCACCCCTCGTACTACCTGGTCTACCTGATATTACTTCCGTTTTTGACACTTCCCTTGAATTAATACACAATGCCGTTTAATCTCCTTGCGTTCCATTGAACCACACTGGGTATGACATCAACTTTTATACATTATATTAAGCAAAAGAAAATATATTTCTGGAGACGGTTCTCTTTAAGTCGCTTGAGAGACAGAGTTGTAAGATTGGAATGTTTTGGACTTAGCTGAGACCAAACATAAGCATAAAAACGCTAGAAAATTTTATAGGCTGTCTTTTTCTCAATAAAATACATGGAACTGGAGAAAACATTAGTCAGCTAGATTTACACAATAATTATTATATAGGTCCGTTCGGAACCATTTTCTGCACTTTGATGTGCCCGGTTTCAGACTCTCAGATCGATTTATGTGTTAGTTTCTTCATTTGAAACAAATAACAATAATAAGATACAGTCGACAGCACGTCGAGTCACTACCAAAAGGCCAATTTCCTCCCAAGATTTTATACCAAGATCGGATGACCGATAGTACCCCATTCAACGAATCAATCGAATGAAAAGAGGAATCCCTCTCAGCCTTCGGTGTAAAATAACTACTATAATATGGTACACAAATAACTACTATACTTTTAGTCAAACTAATTTTAATTCAAACTGACATGCAATATTAATATATCTATATTTAATTTCTATTATTATTGACTAATTAGAGTTTAACATTGTAATGTTTTCATTGCAATGTTTCATTATAATATATAAATATTCTTAATCAATTTCATTTTCTTTTTCATAATTTGTAAACTAGTATTAAATTTTACTTCAATTGTGAGAAATTTTGCTAATGCTTTACACGCTTATTATGGGTGCAAATATCAGATGTGATTCTTGGTGATTATGTTGTCATTGTAATGATTTTTGAACTGTTAGTGTGTCTTATGATAATTAAAAATAATAAATAAATAATAAATAGGGGAGAGGCGGATGTATCGTACCGTATGATAAATCGTACCATCTCCAGTTTACTTGCTAAGTTAAACCGTAGTATGTTTTTAAACTGCAATTTTAAAATATGACATTACAAAATGGCAGGCGACTCGTGACGTTAATTTCACCAATATTATATAAAACTAATGTAAAATAAATGTAGCTTATCGATTGTTTGATAACAGAATTTGGGATAAACGCTCTAAATCAAATTAAGCAGGATGACGACCTTATTCAATTAATTTTGTACAAAGTTAATCTAATCTATTTAGCTAACTTGAATAAAATTTGGAGCTTGACAGCCACTCCAGCTGATTTTATTATATCAAAGGACTTTAACATAATTAAGAATGAAATTAATAAATGAAGAGCAGGTGGTTCGACTGGTAATCGCAAGGTCTGAACAGATCCAGATTTTTTTTTTTCAATTGGAAGAGCTTCATTTGCTTTGACTTGGATTGTATTCGATCAAAGTTCAATAACGTATTGAACATTGAGTATATTTTGATTTGGTCCCAATCAAACGCACTCGATGCTCAGTAAATACTCAACGCACTCAAGTAAATACTCACCGCTGGTACGAGTTCAAGCCTGATACCTAAAAAAAAAATGTTTTTGTTTAGCTATTTTAAAAGACTAACCACAAAGTGCCGTCATGGCTATCGACCACAGATCTCAGCAAGCTCATTGGCATCTGCGAGCATTTTGCAGAGTCTCACGGTCTTAGTTATATAATAGCCAACAGTGAATTGTTGAATCTGAAAGCTTATAAAGTTCCTTCTGTGAAGCATACGCTAGTTTAAATAGCGAGTCAAATTCGAAAAGGTCCTGGCACATTTGGCTGGATTTTATAAAGAGATTTATAAAGTGAAAAAAAAGAACATTAAAATACTGTGAGGAATAGTAAAAAGCTTTTTTAAATTTTCAATACCCAATCATACTGGGCGATACCAAGTTGGCTAGCTTAAAAAGAAGTATTATAATGATAAACGTTAAGTATTAAACTTTTATTTTATATATTCAGTATTACGACAGAGATCCAAATTCCGATATTTATGAGTTATACATTTAAATTACTATTATTTGTCGTATATATTATAAATAATCAGTTTTCCTTCCGCCCTGTAAATTTTATACAAATGAACTAATAATAATGCTGATACTATGCCTCTCAGCTACGAAGGTCGGAAATAAATAAAAACCACAAAGCAGTTTCTTGTTAACCTGTTTCAGGGCGAGTCGTTAAATAAGCCCTAAGGGAAAATAATGACCGTCAGTTATTACGACTATATAGCATAAATGAGATAAAATGGCGGTTTACGACTTTACCATTAAGACGTCCAAAGGCCGTTTTTGGCGTGATTAAGATAAATTGATGACAACTGCTTCTATTAAAAAGATTTTCTGATAAAGATCATGTTTTTCAGTTTTCAATGCTATCGAGATATATACTTTTAAACTTGAGTATTTTCAAAGCTAAACAGCAATAGTCGTAACATATGGTAAGCAGGTAAGGATAATATAAAGATAAAAATTAATATATGAATTCAAGCTTGTTTATACTCCGTATTATATGTATTATGCTGTATCAAATACAGTATAATATAATACGGAGTATAAATATATATACTCAAAATATAGAATAATATTTTAATATTCAATACATAATTTATTTAAATAACATAAGACTCATTATAGGTTCAAATGAAATGTTACAGTAATACGTTTTTGGCATGGTAAGTTAATTTCTTATCATTTGACAGAACAGAGTACCCTGACAGTCGCAATTCCAACCTGTAGAAAATTTATAGGAGAAATTTAATCAAGATTGACAACACGGTGGGAGGATGTCGACAAAATTGAGGGAGCCGCTACAGAGCATACCTATATATTACGGTCGTACTTACTAGACACAATAGGAGGGAATATTTTATTCGCATTATCTCTCGTTTTATCATTTTCCTGCACGATGTATCGAAAGGTTTTTAAAATGCTGAAGGATAATACATTTTGCTATAACATTTAACACCATTCACTATAAAAGTTTACAGTTTTCAAATGCCGTATAACAGTGGATGCCAAAATCGTAATCGAATTAAATAATTAAATAGCCAATCGAATTCTTATCGAGTGCAAATGCCAAATTTCCTTATTGGAAATAATACTTGCCTTGACAGAGGTAGGTGGCGCTATATAAATAACAATACAATAATCTGACACTTGCTCGATACGAATTCGATTCGCATGCGAAGATTCTTCGTCCTAGGGCACAGAAAAACTATTATTATTTTGGCATCTTAAATTATATGATTTCCTGTTGTGTTTTATATCTTTAACGAAAACGTCTTTATCAAAATTTCCGATATTCAATTTACGTAAAGTATACAAACGCATCGCAAGAGATTCACAAAGATTCGCCGTACGCTATAAAATACACTGACAAGTAAGAAAATTACATTGGCAGCTAATACAAGAGCAATATCCGGCACTTAGAAAGGTCTGTCTGAGGACGACGGGCGGAACAGGCGTTCTGCGATATGGGACACCCGTTGTTTTCAATATGGAGTTCGCAATAATGCCTATATTACCTGCCTACCCCGCCAAACCTTGCTTGCTACCAAGTAAATAACGACAAACTTGCTTCCTAAACAACCTGCTTTTATTTACGATGACACATAATAACAATTTTGTAGTAAATCTACTCGCAAATAGAAATACTGTAATAGTATAAACATTTACTTACATTGCACCTCTGAGAAACTAACGATATTCATAACTAGGGTTGTCAATCATCTTGTTTTCGCAGGATATGTTGTTTTTTTCTCTAAATAGCTCTTAAATAAAGCGGTAGAGTCAAAATTTAGTTTAAATAACTATCTACATAGATTCCATATACTGATATATTTGTCTACGTTCCCATTAAAAATTTCAAAATTTGATATGAGAATCATAAATCAAATGTTCATTTAATGAAAAATGTTTTAAAAAGAAACTGAATATGGTCGAGTTTTAGAAACAACTACCTTTCTTTGTGACTTAGAAATAAACTTAGAATAATAAAACTTAGAAATAATTAAAGCTGATTAATTATAGTTCATTTTGATTCGTACGTTCTGTAATTTAATTGTATATCTTTTAAAATCACTCAATTTAGAATAATCTCGTCCACCTCCTTCGTCTTTCAAACTGTCTAAACGAAGAAGGTACTACACATAATTTATTTGGTTGGATTGCAAAGCCTCACAAGGACAAACTCATTGTGATAAGTAGATATTATTATTTTCCATTTATAATGGTTGAAGGCGTATACGCAACAATCACATAAAGGAATGCAAGTTATTGAGTTTAGAGTTTAGAAGTTTATTGTACCGATATCTGTACATGCATAAAACAAAGTCGTTTCCCGTTGCTATACGCTGAGATATTTTAAATTACACAATAAACAAAGTGATTAAAGAAAAATGTCTAATACAAAACCACGTAGGTGAAGCCGCTGGCGGAAAGCTAGTAATAAATAAATGAAACCTGCCCCTCTTCTCGTTATCCCTTTAGATAGTCTATTTTATTATTTACTAATCCATCTATCAAGAATTGTAACCATGCCGAAAATATCATTCCCCACTTGACGAGTGTGTTGATTTATAAGTACACTCACTGTGACCCAGTAGTGGGATCCTATGTATGATGATGATTATGATTTACAGTGAATACACAACTTAAAAATTAAAAAGATTAAAAACTCTAATAATCAACTGGTGACGGACAACTGATGACAACCATGATCAGAGATAGAATCGACGAACCGGACACAGATTTAACGGGAGCTTCTCTTCTCTTTAAACTAGTTACAGTTTCAAGTATTGACCGACCGTTAAAGGTTGAACAGTTTCAATTAAAACTTTATACTGTTCTCCCCTCTTTATACAACTGTATAAAGATTATATCTAGTTACACGAAAACAAATTTTGCTTGGTAACTTATATTTTATAACCCGACTACGGCGGCGAAGCGTAAAGGAAGGTTATGATTTTGGGCCGGTATGTCAGTTTGTTTTGTTATGATCAGTGGCATACGACTACGCGGACCTATGGTCAGTTGTATATCTACGCCTAGAAACTATTTCTATTGAAGCTGAGTGGAGAAACAACGCGGAAAAAAGGAATTTCATTATTTGTTTGTATACAACGCTTTATTTCTAAGTAGGCCTAATAATTACATAGAACGCTACACGTGGTTAAAATATAGGGATAATTGAAAAGGACGTCACTTTCGTACATCTCCTGCCCGTGAAATAATGCGAAGATATACAATACCTTTTCAATTTTTTGTCCCAAAGAAAATGCTTTACGCGCTATCACTGCTACATGACCGGCGCCAGAGTGAATTATCAAAGGTTTGATAATAGGAACGACTAATTCTTACTTGGTAGATTGTTTAAAAGTATTAAACACTTATTTTTTTAATTTCTTTCGTTATCATTAATGTCACATGACGTCACGCTTTTGTACATTTTCTACAAAACTGTGAGTCTCCTCTACTTTAATGTAAAAAAAAGTATCTAATATCTCTCTATTATCTAACTGACGGACTAAATTACTTTTTTTTTTTTACCCAATCGTCATCGATGCACGTTCAGAAACTACAAAGCAATAAATTGTTCTTATGAATACACATCACAATACGCGAACAAAACAATTTATTATTGTGAACTTTCATTATATCGACCGACCTACTTAATAAGAACACTCAACTCCGACTAGTGTTGGAAAATTCACACCGACATTGCGAACCGATATGACGCCAATAAATAAATGCAGTGAAACAGGAAGGAGATAGATGAGCATCGTTGCAAAAAAAGTATAAGTCTCATTATCTCATAACGTAACAGAGTTATATATGTAAATATTTTCTATTTACAAATATAATCCAATGTCCAAAGACTTTGACGCTGCACTGGAGGCGAACTGATACGATTTTTAACGGACTGGAATAAATTGCCAGCGTCTGTATTTCCGTCCGATTATAATGTGAATGTCTTCAAATCAAGAGTGAATAGGCTGTTACTAGGTTAATGCGCTATACCACCCAAGGCTTCATCACCACTTACCATCAGGTGGGATCGTAGTCGAGCGCTAATCTATAAAAAAAAAATTATGAGCCAGCTACAAAAACCATTTTCTCTAACTTTTTTATATCGGTGTCATTATGTCATATACTATGCAAATTTATTATCGCGATAATGTCTTGATAAATATATTTTGTATATTCATATAACACTACACAAACTTTGTATTTTAGGACTTACTTAAAAACTATATACCTAATATGGTTTTTCTGATAGAGAAAATTGTTAATGGACCTACAAAAACAAAATAAAAAAGATTATGCACCCCCTTTTAATTTATTCACATTTTCACGTCACTTTATGTTAAATGTGATTTACAGTTAATTTTTTTGTTTATATAATTTATATAATGTAAAAAAAAATACTTATTTATGTATTTAAAAAATTGTTGCAACTACGGATAATTATCTTATAATTATCATGATAGTTATCCAATTAAATAATCATCTTGATAATTACGAATCCTGAAATTCGGATAGCCTTCGATAATAAAAATAAAAAAGCTAAAATTGTAATAACAACGAATAAAATATACAAGACGTGCCTATGCTCACAATAAATTAACTATCGAAGTAGATATATGACTTTACCTGACATCCATTCCAGTTCCGATCACTTTTATCGTTCAGTCTCCTGAAGCAGAAACACGTTTACCACACCAGTCAACATTTTAGAGGAATTTGGAACACATTCGTATTTCCACCCTAATGGAATTGGGGATCAGGAATGGCCGGCTCATAAAATAGAGTGAGTCAACGAAAATGATAAGCCTCTATTGGACGTTGTCAATTCCCATCTATATTCAGGTGAGTTCAATAATTATTTTCATGTGACAGGTCAAAGAAATCCCACTCAAATTATGAGGTATTGTATGTATTCAATCACGCGTTTAGGGTTTGTATAATCTACAATCGTCAATCCGTACCAGTTCAAAGTGGGGTCCTCAATATGTACACAATCGACGAATTGCCAATTCCCCGAGTCGCCCAATTCGTGAGTCCTCCGACAGCTATGTAAACTGTGAAAGTCAACAATTTAAAAGATTCCCTCGGATGTTCTTTCTTTTATTAAAATTGAAGGCACGAAGTCCCAAATTGTATCCGAAATTGACTTCAATTTAACAGAAAATACACAGAGTTAAGTATTGATCACGTTGTAGGTACTCAAAACCGATAGTTTGTTGTATAGTAAATTTGATTAGATTAGGCTCGGTATTGCTTTTATCCGTTAATGGTTATTTTGATTAAAGTCTTACAGGAACTACGTATTCCTGAATATCTTCAACTGTATTAAATAAATTGCTTACACGATGCTCTATTCAATATTGTTTGTTTTCCTAATTATCACGTGCCCACCTGCCATGGCTAATTAGGTTAATTTGATTGGGGTTCGTAACGGAGTCGTAATCTATAATGAATAAGTTCGAATCCTCCGTTACCAACTATATTATTATCACAGACTATGTATTACAATAGAGTTAGTAACGTATCTTGTGAATTATACTAAAGATACGATAATACAATACAATTATGTCTCGGATCACATATTATTGTGATAAATTGTTCTACAACTACAACTACATTATTAAAAAAAACATAAATTACTATTACTCATCTTTTTAATGTTTTATCAGTTTTTTTTTGCCTATAGGACTCGTGAGGACGAGGAACACATGAATGCACAAAAATATAATGTTGTAAACTTCCATTTCCTACATGCATATTCGCATACTTTGGAACCAATAAAATAATTAAATTCTACGACGGCTTTTTTATAACAAATATCTGACAATCATCGCCGATTATTTCTATTCTAAGTAAAAACCGTGTTTAATCCTAATAGATGTTTTAATTACCATTCTGTAGATAAATAGAAACATTTGTTTACAACGGCTCATTGCAGCGCCCGTTATGTAATCAACGAAACAACTACCTAAGAACTATTGCCAATGAACCGCAAACATTTTACGGAAACCGTATCTAAATCGTTAAAACCGTTTCGAAGATAAATGGGAACATTTGATTGCACATATAAACAAGCTCGCACTCTAAACTCATACACCCTGCTCCGATACGTTGAGTTAACAATTTATTTGACCTTGCATAGCCGGTGTTGATTTAATACTTCCAAACGTGTTCGGCTTCACAAACAGTTTCTATAAATTTTATGCATACCGAGTAACGCGACTATATGCATACTGAGTAGATACCCCCAACAAATTCAGTATTTCATTTGAGTAATAGTTATTTACGAGATTGCTACCATGTACCGTGTTTTTATTAAGTCCCAGATATTTGGGCACTGTTACATGCCATGATCACCAAGCGGATTCCGCTGAGTGCTTTCGATAACCCACTAGCGTTCTCGCTCTAACAACTGTAGCGTTACCATGAGTTTACAATGACCGTACTCGCTAGCGACTGCGTAAAGATTTGTATGGAGAACTGTACAGCGCTCCTAGCGGTCACTTGTGAAACTAAAGATTGCTAGTATGAGTCCTATAGTAAATTTACCTATCGAAAGCCAATCGCTAGCGACTAACGTTTTTTACGTTCGTAGCTTATCCCATAGAACATCGGTACCATGAGTTACAAATTTGATAAACGTCATCGAGAAATACCGTAGCGACTGTAGTTAACTCTCTCACTTGCAAAACGTAGCGTGAAAACTTATTACTCTTGTTAGAGTATTGTTTAATAGATTATTTTCAGTTATTATTGACCCAAATAATGTCAACTAGGCATTATATGTATCATAAGCTGTATATGAAGACAAACGACGAGAACAGAGAAAATTTGAAGCGGATATGAGAAATATTAGTGAGAATAATTTTATCAAATAATATAGGCTTAATAAGGAGTGTTTTGGTTTACTAAGGTCACGATTTCTGTTAAAACATTAAAAAGGGATCCGTGATACGGATAACAACAAAAATAAATAAATGAATGTTTAAATAAATGAACGGGGTTAGATCGATAGCATTGGATTAGGTTGTATATTCTTACTATATTTCAAAAATTTCATAAACTGCGTCTATTTTAAAATTTTTATGTTTGATAAATTACAAAAAACAATGTATTATATTATTAAAGTCCCGCTAAAATTTACCTTAACCAAATAATGAGCACTCAGCATTCCTTAACTTTATCTGAACACTCAAACAAATATTTCGTCTAAAAAACTGGAGGACTACATTTTACTGTACAAAGTATATTCTAGGTATTAAATAATATAATAGAATTGTATTGAAGTACATTCCTTTCCATATATTCAACCAATAACTGTATTTGTGATACACTACTCCGCATTTAATGTTTAGATATTATGCACAATTTACCAAAACAACCGCCAGTCAAGAAACAGAAATACTCAATGATTTGTCACAACACGGAAATAACCGAATCAATTCAATAATCAGTTACACTTCGCGTTATGAGAATGATCAATGACGCTTAAAATTAGTAGGGTTTCATCTACTTTTTAAATTTGAAGATCTAAATAGTCGGTTTTTAGCCCAAAGTCATCCTTTCTCACTCTATTCAGCATAATTAGAACGAGACAGTTTCATTTGGAGTGAAGTTAGGCGCAAACACGGTCACGTAACAAAAACTATTCGAATGTTCGAGTTAACGTTAGCGAGTATAGTAAATGTAAATGTGACTCATGGTACAACTTCTATCGACTACTATTCGAAGTGCGTTTATTCGCTAGCGACTGCGGTAACGTAATGAGAATTTTCGATAGCAACTCATGGTAGCGCTACTGGCGGTTCTGAGCGATAGAATGGAAAGAGCGAGAGAATGAAGTGATAACTGCTGGATGGAACTCGAGTCTAAATGGTTTATTCGGTATATAATATGGATAGAATACTTACTATAGTAAGGCAGGCGGCTATGCGGACGACCCGCAGTGACTCTCACGTGGCGAGCACATTCACCTGTTCACAATACGCATTTTACAATCGTTTAATAATTTAGCAACCATGACACTAAGTTCTATCTTTTCACATACTAACTAAAAAAAATCATCATTATTATCGTGTTTTTATAGATTTAAATTTTATGACAATAATAAACTACCTTCAACACATCACACATTTGAAGCAGTAAAAAATTCATTTTATATATTTGACTTTGAAATATGATGTCATATTTTACACCATCTCCCGCTCCCCTCCTAAAGTGTGACGTAATTTATGGACGAACTCTAACCCAGATCATGTAATATTGGTATTACAATTAAATCATCGTGGCATATAAATAAATGTATTTCAGGTATCAAGGGGGAAAGTCAGAAAACGTGAGTTAAATGGCAAATCACACATAATGACATTTTACACCTCACTGGAAAGATATTTATTATCTGTGCGATTTAGCAAAATTGTCCAATCACGATGTTATGATGACATTGCGTACATCTTTCTAATATCGCATACGCATACCATGAGTCAAATATAAACTTCTACATTATGAAATATTAATTTAATATTAAATAAATAATATAAAACTAAATTTAGTCTTATTTGTGGCAAAAAAAAACATTTTATTACTTTACCAAACTAAAACCCCATTTTAGTGGCAAGATAATATTTATAACATGATTGAATGAAACTATTCTGTGTGCGATATATGGATATGAATATTTTATCGTAAAGCTATCAACACTAAGCGTAATATTAGATTCAAACAAATACGATAAGAACGATATTTATTACATGAACATTTATTTTTTTCTAACTGCATGATTAAAACATTTAAAAGCCTCCAAATTTTATTTTATATAATGTTCTTTTCAGTCTTCATTTACTCGTGTATTGGAGCTGTTTCACAAGTTAAATCAAAGTTTGATTAATATTCGATATAAAGTGGCAACAGGGAGGTAGTACAATGTGTAAGGTTGTCATATCATAGAGTGGCCAACGGTCTTATTTTTCCAGGACATGTCCTGTTTTATGGTAATCTGGGAATAGTGTTTAAGTAAAATCCTGAGTGCGCCTTGTTTAAAATCAACTATTTTGAAATTAACAAAGCGTTTGCAATAGTTACGTTACGGTTTAAGAGTACCTATTTGTTATGCAAGATAGACCTTTTTCGGTTATTTATTAAGTTACTTTTTTCTAAGTTACTGTTTTCTTATTAAATTGTACCGCGTTTCCAATTTTACGTCCTAGTTTTTGAAAGTTGAGGTTGGCAACCTTATCTTTTTAAAATGTTGCCTGCCAGCAAAATAATAAGATCGTAACATTGCCGGAATACACTCACCGTATTCATTATTAGACTATACGAACCAATATCGCGAAGGCTCTTAAAGCATAAACCAATATCCTCCCCCCATCCCCTCCCCCGACATATACCGTGATTCGAATGCGACACATGTCAAATTCCGACGATGGCGTCGTCGTCGGTATCATAATTAATTTAATTTTCATGTCGATGTCGGCCTGTTGGCTCAGAGTACTTTTCGTGTAAACGCTAAAAGGGTGCAAATTTGAGTTTGTCGATTTCAGCCGAAATATGGAAATACACTTTTATACGTATCTATTTTATATTGTGGTATTATTGCAGATACGTATAACATGTAAAAATTAATAAGTAAAAGTCATTAAACGACATCACGTGGATCCCAAATTTATTGATATCCATATCAGAGTGGTTTGTACACGTGTTTCGAGGTATCGTCATTTCTAAAAACCCGGTTCGAGTCCATACGATAAAGGAAATTTAAATTTCTTTGTTTTGGGTTGTGGTAACTTTTTGTTTCAGATGTCCATAAACCATAATCTGGTTAATTTTTTCAATTGATTTTAAACCTTAATCTTTATAAGATAGAGTTTTAAATCTACAGGAGTAATTTGTCATATTGTGGAAACCTGACGTGCAGCTATGTGTACTATCATCATTATTATTATCACGCCCTATCAAGACCATCGCGATCACTGAAGATTTTCTGAAATTGAAATATGTTAATTGATTGAATATTTTATTAACTTTTTACAGCATTTATTTTTAAAAAAAATATATGCATATCCTTTAGGTTTTTGTGCCCCTAATACGTGTAATAATAATACTAAACAGCATACGCTCTGCAAATTTCTGGTATCTAAGTATTGTTTATAACCGCCTATCAGCCTTACAGGGTACCTAAACAAAACGATATGCCCCTAGCATTTTTTAACGCAAGGAAAATTGGAAGGGGGAAGAAGGGAAGGAACCCGAATCTAGCAAGGAGCCCGCCAGACTCAATATGTACCTACCACAAATCAATATTAAAATTATCTAGATCTATTATAACCTTCGATTAAGAAATACATAACTTGTGAATAAATTTGTCGTTTAACGTTTATGGACGGCATCAAGTACATACCCTACATCACACAAAACCATTGAGACCAGTGCTCTACATGTCACCAGATAAATACCCCGCTCAAGAACATATTGCGCAAAAGAGAATTTATTTAAATGTGCTTTCTAACCAATCAATACAAATCTTGTACCTATAATAGAGAAATCTGTTACTCGATCATATCATATATCAATACGATAATTTAATATGTCGTTAAATAGAGATTGAATGAACTTTTATGCAGTCAAAAGACTGAATTGACCTTATGGAGTCTAACGACAGGTTTTTTGGACGCTTAATTTAGAGATTAAACTTTTATGCAGACTAAAGACTGTTTGAATTGACTTTTTGGAGTCTAACGACAGGTTTTTTGACGCTTATTAATTTTTTTGTCACTTTTATCTGATATTATGACGGCATAGGTATGATAAATGCTCATTCGTGGAATCGAACAACATGAAACCGTTCATAACGATAGCCAATTACAGAAAGGCGACGGCTTTTGTCTTTGATATAATATCTACCTGCGAATTCTCCATAACGTATTGTTTATTCACATTCATACTAATTATCCTTTTGTGCAGTATCAAAAGCAGTGATTATGAATGACAATAGACTTAAAGACACCTTGAAATAAGTACAATTTTTAGGGTTTCGTAACAAGGCCGG
The DNA here is from genome assembly GCA_918026875.4 of Diatraea saccharalis. Lineage (NCBI taxonomy): Eukaryota > Metazoa > Arthropoda > Insecta > Lepidoptera > Crambidae > Diatraea > Diatraea saccharalis. The sequence continues at coordinate 3,656,993 of OU893340.1, read as the reverse complement.
GTTCCGAAAAGGTCATATAGTGGACCATATTTATAAATTGCGCCAAGATATTCAGAAGACTTTCGTAGACTACGAGAAAGTCTTTGATTCGATCAAGACATGAGCGGAGATGCAGTCTCTCCAAATGTGTCATGTGGATTACAGATACAAGGTGCTAGTGTCTGTATGAGAATGATATTACTACCACGTCGGTCCGTTCACAAAACCAGAACTCTAATTCTATCCAATCGCAGCCAGGCGTGACCGCGTGAGGCAAGGAGAAGTTTTCTTTCCGAAGCACTGATATAGGTGACATCCTAAAGAAATGTTATATTCAACAGTGAAAATTGCATTGCAATTGGGTTGCGTGATTTGGTAAAAAGAACCCAATGAATGCAGAGAAGGAATTGAAGACGCGCTGAGAGACATACGGTCATTTGCACAAACGTCCATTAAGGTTTAATGATGCCTTAAAGCTCTAATGAATATCAAATATGTATGGGTAATATCGCTTTAAACCAAAGGTTCCCAAACATTTTTTTCTCGTAGACTTATTTAAAAAATGTACTGGTTTCGGTGGATCCCCTGCTGCTACATTTTTACCATATTCCCAAAATTCGTACAAAGTGTGAAAATCTAACGATAGAAATTGGCGCCCTATTTTTATTTCACGCCAACGTAGACACCCCCGTTGAATCCCTCGTGGACCCCTAGGGGTCCACCTGGACCACTTAGAAAATCACTGCTTTAAACTAATGAAACGTTGGATGTTTGTGTAACTGGCTGTATGTAGTAATACGGATAAAGAACTGCATTGAATTAAATTTTTCATTACCTCGTGTGTTCATAAGTTTTGAGCCCCTTTAAAAAAAAAAGTTTGACGCATTTACAAAATTTCAACACGATGTATTTAGTCACGTCTTTCTTCAAACCAAGAAGAGCAGTGTTTTTGTTTATTTTTGACTTTCATTCAAATTTTTTGAGCTGTTTAATGTTCTAACAGCCACGAATAATTAATTTTAATTCTTACTGATTTAATATTACTTGCAAGTTGGTCAAATACATGAGTTTTGTCTAATAGGTCCAAATATGCACATTCTGACCATAGTTATGTAGTGTATAAACTAATTCATCAGTAGCAGTGTCTTATTTCAAAATATTAATGTTCCAGTCATCACACATCACTATTTTTTTATTCTTATATCTAGTTGTAAACAAACATATAAGTTTATCCAATTTGTGTAAATATATACCATGTGTGATTTTGTTTGAACTGGTATTTTGTAAATATTTTCAATTATAAACCCTACTCCTACAACATTCAAAATAGTAATCTGTAGCTATACCTGAAATAGACAGTACTGATTTTGCCTCTAAAGTATTATTAAACAATATACAAATCCCGCACCGGGATTTTTTACGACAAAAATTAGCTATCAACTTATAATTACTCAACTTAATGTTTGCCTTCCAGCCCTCATGAATAAGTTTGAGGTTGCGAATAAACAAACAAACAATCAAATCTTTCGTCTTTATTATATTACCTCGTTTCTATCTCCTTTTAATAAATGTAGGAGCATTCTGATGTCTACATCATTTCAATTTGGGTTTTAACATTATTCTATAAATTATGCTTCTCTAGATATACCTTATTAGAACTTCTGTTATCTTGGTTATTTACAGTATTGATAATGTTATTTAAAACGATTAAAACTAAATATATTAGTCCAGTTTCTGTAGTGAAATTGCGAACACTAACATTAATTCCATAGGAGTTTAAATACCTTGTGTGTACATAAGTTTTGAGACGAAATAAAAGTTGCGTAACTTTTTTAATAATTAACTTATATAACAAAAATTTTCAGTAACCATTAAATAGATAATAATCAACAATAAAATATATATTTTATTCAATATGACCGCTCTTGTTTTTAATACAGGCCCTTAGACGATTTGGCTAGTCGTCAATGGCGGCACGAAATTTTTTTAGGGGATTTCACTTTGCTTCTCTTCAGTGACTCCAAGTAAGGGTGGGACTTTCAGTAGGCCCTGAACTCTAATTCAGTCCATAAAGAATAATTTGAGCGGGTTGAGGTCGGGGCTGGAGGAGGGCCACGCGTCCGCCGGGATAAGGCCAGCATATTCTCCCTCAGCCAAGCTTGGGTGCTTTTTGCCTTATGGAATAGCGCCGAGTCTTGCTGAAAAACCTAATCCTTATTGTGAAATAACGTATCAGACAGGGGTTTCACCACGGGCTCTAAAATGTTACTGATTATTTTTGGCATTCACCTAGACATCACTTGAACAGAAATGGAACAGAGTGACATACAAAACTCCCCACCATACCATCACATTAGCCGGACGATGAGTGCGCGAGACATTCCGTGCAGAAGCTGGGACATCCTTGCTACTTTTAGCGTACACGTTTTGTTTTGTCGGTTGAACTTTTCTCCGACAGTAAAAAAATTCTCGTCAGTGAAGAGTATATTCCTGGTATAATGTCTCCTCAGCAGCAATGGACAACGTTCGCGTCGTAACTTACGAAGACGATCGTTTAAAAAAGTCAGCTTTTCTACGGCTATAGGCCTTTACCTTAAGATCATATTTCAGTATTCTGTTCACTGAAACACGCGAAATATTAGTCTGCAAAGGGAGTTTATTCTGAGTGCGACATGGATATTTGACGCTCTGGAATATTTTGATGTTCGCAGGCGTCCTCACTTCTTTATCTGCTTTGGCGATCTTGCAGAGAATTTGTCTCTTTGTACGGCCGTTATATTGTGTAATAGACGAAGTTACAGGAAAACTTTTCAGCTCATGGAAAATCTGCTTCGGTTTTTTTCCCGCCTTTAATAGCGAAATGACAGTTGCGAGTAATTGTTTCGTTCCCTCCATCACGAGAAAATATAAACAAATAAATTTGCGATACAAATAAACTAATAGTCAACATTCCAAATTCAAAATCTGTAAAAAAAAAATAAGAGCCAGTAACATTTTATTTTATTTTTTTCAGAAAAAGTTTGTCTCAAAACTTATGAACACACGAGGTAATTGACGTAAGAATTTAAAAAAATCGTTCGTTATGTGACACTATTCGATTGAGATACGTTTATGATTACGTTCAATACTTATAAATGATACATGTCATTTAAGAGACGTTTGTGTCGTAATTCTTCATCCGCATTTATCAAAAAACAAAACTATTCAAATGTCAAAAATCTAAGCACAAAAGGTGGAAATCCCTATCGGTCCGTCAATCATATTAAGTACCATATGGATATGAGCCATTTGAAATTCTTTTAACATTACAACATACTTATCTGAGAAACAGTTTATGCCTTCACACGTAACTTAAGACGAAAATATCGTCCAAGTGTGAGTTGACCTAATAAAAATTATTTCGGTCAATAAAGCCAGAATAAAATATCAAAGCTTTACATATATATATATTAAATCTAGGTCATACGTTGTGAAAGTCGAAAAATGTGTCAATAATCTACTAAAACATAATAAATTTCTATCATTTTTATTTTTCATGATAGAACTTGTATTATTTTAAAATTTCAAATGTATTCCTATTACGATATTTTTAATGAAAAGGGCAGGAAACATTGGCGTAGCAAAAATGAACTAATTTAAGGTTTCTCTTGAGGCCGGACGAAGGAAAAGAGTCGATAGATTTAATCCTACGGGAGGTCCGTAGGATCATCGGATACCACGCTATTATAAATAGATAGTGCTCTATAACGAATAAACCATCGAAGAGATTTACACAATTTGCTGTTGAATACATATATCGTATATTCTATTTTACACGAACTGCGTCACGTTGAGCGGTAAGTGTGGCATTACAATTGCACACATCTCCGCCGGAAAAACACTTACAGAGCAATGCACTAGATGAGACACTTGTGTTGTTCAGACATTATGTAGACAACATACGGCTTAGATTGGCACAGCTAAGCTTTGTGAGTGGTTTGTTACGTCTATCGTGCACTTATACATGCAACCTACGGCATCACGTCATGGACATAATATTGCGCTGCTGAATAACATAGACATATACGTCTCCCAACACTCCCCAATGTATCCCGAGTTTCATTCCATTAATAATGTTTTTCAGTATAGCATTGTGAATGCAAAATTTATCAAAATTAGAATAAATTTTCATCTTTATCGAAAGTTTAAATATTTCTTTCGGCTGTTTGGGTGCATTGCCTGAATATTGGTAAAAATACGCTCCGTAGTAGCGAAAAAGTAAGAACTGCCTGAAAAATTCGTCCGCGCGGTGTATGGCCTTCGGGCTGGTCCCGTGCATTGCCTTCCATGCGAGGGACATCGCTGAGTTTTAGTGGGTAATCTCCTGTTTCTTATCAAGCCCCCTTGGGAGTGGGGCCGCAGGAGGAGTCCCACATAACCCGTGAAGCCCGCGCTGGGTGTAGCGGGTATGCGTAACGCATTTCTCAGCGTCAAAAAAAAAAGGTCCTGGGTAGTTAATGAGGTCATCGGTTCGAATCCCATCTCAGAGAGCCAAGGAAAAAGTAGATTTTTTAAATATTTTTGATTAAGAACATTTTCCAGTATATTGTGAATGCAAAATTGATTAAATATAATGATGGAATCAAGACCTTTCCTATAGGTACTAAAAATTAAACACCTAGTTCAGTAAGAATTAGTTCCGACCAAAACATACAATTCCACTGTACCAATAAAAACGGTCGCACATATTAAACGAGAACACCAGATGGCCCATTCGCATTTGGGCCACTTTCCTTTGATTCAAGGCTTATTTGATCTGCGCCGTGAATTATTGTTTGTAATTAAAGGTGGGGCAGTTCCACTTCTGAAATAACTTTTGGGTCAGTGACTCCTCACTCCTCAACACTCACTGTGGTGTTTCACGTGTGTACTAGGACTCCTTGCCATACGAAGAGGGGAGCACTATTCGCTGATAATCAAGTATGTTTGAGTGACATTTTCCGTTTTGTCAACAAGGTGCCCGATGGATCGTTGTTCGTAGATACCTAAACAATTTGATGTAATCCAAAGATTTACTACATAAAAGACCATTATTGTAGGGAGTACTTCTCAAAAGACGTCATAATTAACAGTTTAAAAATAGAATACGGGAATTATTTCAAAATTTAATGTGCCCTTCGAACCGAAAACCAGATAGCATTTAACGCAACCACTCGGCGAGCAGGCTGACGTCAAGCGGGCTTACGCATTTAAAGAACTATGAAATTCCGTACGCTGTAGAACAATTGTTTATATTACGGTTTGGGTGCCATGCGCCAATCATAATAGCCAACTTGAAAGATTGAGTAACCATATTGTTAATGTATATTAAAAAATAGTACCCCTCAAAGGCACAGGAATTTGTATTTATTTTTTATCGATAATTTCGTCAAATAGTATGACCATTTCCATGATGGCGATATTATTATGACTAGCTTCCACTATTCGCTAGAACCTATTTATTATTCAACTCTTCGCGCAGTGCCTCTGACGCGAGACACGAAGGTCAACTGGGAACGGCACTTATATGACTACCTGTTCATAAAATATTAAGATAGCTCTTAACCTGTTTGAACATTAGGCTAATATATATATATATATATGAATTACAAGATGAGTTACAAGAATTCTGATAAAGTTGCCAATTTAGTTACAGTTAAGTATGTGGTTAAACAGCCATTGTTCGCAAGTTGCAGCTTATTAAACGGAGCATGCTGTCGAACACCTTGACCAAACAAGCCTTGACATGGGCTGCGTCTGCGTGGGCGCACCTGCGCGCCATCTGCCTCGCATGATTATGTTTGTGTGTGCCCAATGATTATGGTGTTGGCACAAGCATTTACTATCTAATACATTGTTTGGAGAGATACATTGACACGTGTTAACTGAAATGAATATTACGCACTAAAATATACTTTCTGATTATATAACGTACAGAATGGGTTACATTACGGTGCATTTTAATATTAGCGGTTTGGACATTTGCGATACATTTCGTCTTTGTATCTATGCAGAAAACAAATTTTTGAGTAATACATTTAAGTTCAAAACCAAACCGTGCTTTATTTTTTAACTATGTGTAGATAATCTACACATAGTATAAAGTCGCTGTCTGACGCTGAGATCTTTTAGATAATTCAACAGATTTTAATGAAAACCCATCAATATACAGAGTGATCCGATACATAGGGTAGGACAGGACCACGTCGGCGCAGCCGCTGCTAGAAAACTTAATAAAGTAATAAGATACACTTTTAGTAATTGTTCACAAATAATTGATATAAGAAGCGACATAAAATTTTGTAATTTACTTGCTCTTCACTCGATCCGCCTGTTAAACAATCCGTGAAGCTTTGAGATCTCAAGTTTTCTTAACAAATCACTTTCACTGTTACGTAGCTGAAGTATTAATTTACTAACCATTAAAAGTTTTTGGGTTGACCTCGAGTTACTATAATATCGATTAGAGCAGTCGCCCGGATGGCAAAAGATCACGGGTCCGAATCCCATCTCAGAGTGAATTTTTTAAGGGACAAAGTGGTTTTTTGAACACTTTTCAATAAGAATAACAAAGACTTTACTTGACTAAACTAGGATTATGAATTCAACGTAGAGTGTTATTTATTTAAAATCAGACAAAATTTTAATATCAAATACAATTAAAAGGACAGATATTATATTTTTAAGCCTACAAAAATATTTTGTTACTTCGAAATACGTCTAAGATTGCTGTTGTGATTGTTAAAATCGTGTAACATCATCGTCATACCCAAAGCCCGTGGGAAACAATACCGGACGCCTGACGCGATAGGCAAAGATATTATAAGTTAACACATGTTATCTGCATAATGTTTATCACGACTCGATACTGATTAGGAGAATTATACGTGTCAACTTGTAACATCATTCGTGATATTTTAAAGGGAAAATGTTGAATTACGGTGTCGTCGAAGTGTGTGAGGAATAATAGAATATGTGTGATAACAAAGTCGTGTCACGCTGTGTGTAACTTAAGATCTTTTAAATTTTACAACGGATTTTTATGCGGTTTTTTATCAATATACAGAGTAATTCCAGATAAAGACTTATAAGTATAATACAGGACGACGCGGGCGAATATCTAGTTATTTATATAGAAAACGGATCAAGAAGAAATTATTATTGTGATTGCGTAATTTTTTTTTATAATACAATTGATAAATGACACAGCACAATGATGAAACTCCGTAATTTTTCATTGAGACATCATAACTTAATTTCTGTCATCCCACATTATAAAGATATATTTCGCATAATAAAAATATAAGATTTTATTATACACGCTTAATTTGATGTAAAGAATTTCTTTTACTGTATCTAAATGTAAATCGTAGCAAAGTAATGTAATATATGAGAATCGATATGCTAGTGAGGGCAGTATAACAGTTAGTAATCTATTTCATCCTGATCAAAATAATATCGTAGATGTGAGGGAAAGTGTTTGTTTGACCACATTTCACGTCAAAATGGAGTGACAGATTAATGTTATTTTCTGTCCGTGTGAAGATAGACGTAGAGACAGAGAGAAAAACAATAATATTTGCCATCCATTCATCGATCATTTTCAACTGTTCTATTCTGCATAATAATATTATGAAATGTAAAGTTCTACCTTAAAGGGTTCAAAATCCAAATGACAACTTTAATAATGTAAAACAAAACAGTAATTAAAATGAGAAAGCTACATTTTATTTCTCTAATGGCTCTGTCACAAGCAAAACGTGAATTTATAAAATTTTCCTATAGAAACATTACTGTTACCCGTGAAATTCATAATTTTTTCTATTTCTTGCTATCATTATAAATCTCGTTTTATAAAGAAATGTGACAAATATGCGAGTCACTCTGTAGCCAAGTGAAACATGCAGCACTTTTAAAATAATCGTAATAGTTTGCGTGTAATAAGGATAATGACTGGGGAAAAAATGAAATTCTATTTATTTAGTCCATCAATCGGATAATTAAATATAAACCGGCAAATCGCACTCGCGATCGCAGGGTTTCGTAACGAAAACGAGCAAAAAAAATCACGTATCTTGTATGGGTGCCCCCTTAAATTTTTATTTTATTCTGGTTTTTTATATTTGTTGCTAAAGCGGCAACAGAAATACCAACCATCATCTGTGAAAATTTCAACAGTCTTCTTTCAAGGTTCATGAAATAAAGCTTGGTGAAAGACAGACAGACAGCGAAGTTTTAGTAATAGGGTTCCCGTTTTACCCTTTGTGTACGGAACCCTAAAAATATTAGATACGTTTTTTGCTTCAATTTAACAAAAAAAGCCTTAATAACAGGTTGAAGTGTGGACGCTCGCTACGTCAAAACTTTGTAGAAAACGCACAAAAGCGTGACAACGTTATGTAACAGTTTAACTTGACGTACCGCCGTAATTTATTGATTACACAAAAAAAATACGTGTTCCGAAATCTTGAATAATTTACGTGACGTATAAAATTCAGTCATGATTTCTTTTGATTGAAACCCGTTTTTGCCATATTGGCAGCACTACTATTCGCCATCCTCTGTCTCTATCCTTATACATTTATTTCATTTCCGAGTGCAATGAGATGTATAATTTTTACGCCTCATCACTCTACGAACATGTAAACGCAATACGCCTAGATAAATTTTATATATAAATAAAGCAGATTGTTCATAAAAGGAAAATGTAAATAGGTACCATATTAATCTAGGCATTTTGTTCTATGTATTATTAAATTAAAAGTATTTTTTCCTTAAATGGGAGAAACATTTGGTTTTAATTGTTTAAATATACTACAAAATTTTGTAGGTATTTAAAATAAGCACATCATAATCATCTAAATAGAAGTGTTACAATCACAAAAAAATATATAATCTATCATATATAACTAAAATATATATATATATATATATATATATATATATATATATATATATATATATATATATATATATAAATATATATATATATATTTTCCTGTTGTCTACAAATCTACAAAAAATACCTATGACACTATGCTTATAATAAATCAATTATAATTATTCACTAACCAATTATTAGAGTCAAGAATAGTAACAAATATTAGTAATATAAATTGGTATGTACAAAATGTCCACCTCACCTTAGGGTCACCGTGCCCCCATGGCACAACTTCCAACGCCCGTGACTAATCACTAAACGATGAAATCTCGACCGTAACAAGAATAGCTGATGACTCACAGACATAGGCCAGTGACTGACTTGGTAAGTGCTTCAAAGGATTACACTGTGCATAACTACAAATCGCTATAAGAACACCTACTAGCCGACCCGATGTTGGTAAGTACATAGAGACCAAAGCAATGGCTGTCCATATCTATTGCCGGACATATTTATCATATGTCTCTATTTGCAGCAAAAGAAAATAGAGAGACTATAAATAGAAATATATTTAATTCTTTATTTTAAAGAAAACTTACAGTTGGTTTTAAATATATATCAATACAATAAATGCCGAAGGCTATTTAAGTTTTCCCTAACCATTACGATTATTGTAGAATTCTCAATCATGGGCTACAAATACACATTAACAAGAATCATAATAAAAAGTATATGATACGAGAAGCAAAACTAATATGTACTACAATTAGTAGTTTTTATTTCTTCTTAAGAAAATTTAGAGTCAAATTAAGAGATTCGCGTTTGTTTGCCCAATTAGTAGTAGTCTTACATAATAATCTAGGCAAGATGTGGGTATTTTTTTCATTATTAATGTCAAACCGAACAAATAATAAATACACCATTGCAACCTGTAATTTGACGCTGGCTAAATCATAGAAGAGCCAATAACAAAGAAATTGAATTGAATAATTTTATTTGGTATCTTTCTCATATGTATAATTGGGCTCAACCGCTTGATACCATCCTTTCGGAATTTGATTTTCGAATTTTTATATCGCTACTTGATTTAAGTATTTCTGGCGTCTTATATTCTTAACGCAGTCAAGATACGGAATAAGGCATTTGAAGATATGTCTACATATTTGGGTCAAGTAACGTATCGTATAGTTTCCTTTTTTCAACAACTTAAATTTTTAAACACTTAAAAACTTCGTTACGTTATCAAGACAATCGAATCGTTAATGTAGAAAATGTAAATTTCAGGTCTCGGGTGTGGGTGGTTGTCGTTATCTTTTTAAGATTTCCATAACAAAAATGCTCTAGCTACTATACTTCGGATATGAGCAATATACGCAATATTGTTTGCTATTCAATAATATAATAACCAGACAATCCCAAAGATAAACCTTCGGCTAAAATATCAAAGAACCAAGAAAAAATTTTTGTGCTCATGTAGTTATCTAAACCTTATTGAATAAAAATATACCTTTGCTGTACGAATGTTCGTTATATATTCTGTGAATTTTGTGGTTTATTATACCTATATTAGCTGACCCAGCCACGCGTTGTTGTCGCTTATAGAGATAAATCCTATCTTTTAAGTTAGACCAAATTATAGATAGGAACGGTTGAAATCATCAAAATCGGTTCATTAACGTCGAATTTTATCAACGACATGGTACATCGTGACACGAGACTTTTATAGGTATAAAGTAAAAACACAATGATTATACCTAATTACATTTTTATGCAAAAGCATATAAAAAGCAAACAGATTTCATTATTGGTAATATTTTCACTGATTTTCAAATAGTAAAACTGTAAGGTGCTTTGGGGTTAATCACGAATGCGTGGAAACACCGAAAGTTACATTAAACAAGCAATATGTTTGTACTATCTCATTAAAAGTATTGTCATCTATTTAGTTATTGTATTTGTCAACTTTATCAATAGTTGATAAAAAAAATGCCTGATTTTTCTGTTACCCGTACCGAAAGCAGAAAAATCAGGCAAATTTTTTATCAACTATTGATAAAGTTGACAAATACAATAACTAAAGCACTAATAAGTTATTTTATAACATGCTTGTTATATTTTCAAATAGTAACTATACCGATGGTGTAATATTACCTTACATAAGGAAACTTTATGACGATGCAACAAATGGTTCACTATTCTCGGCACGCAAAACCAATGAATATACATAAAGTGACGTGTATTACAATGCAATGGAAACGAAGGATCATGCGTCGCCAATATTAATTGTAAGAGTTGTCGATCGGCGCCACCGTTTGAAGGGAAGCCTAAGATGACTAGTACTTAGGTAGTACTAGCAATATAAGTCCTACATGTTAAATACGATTTAGGTAATTCTGGATTTAGGTTCTCGATGAAAATCAAGTACATTATTGAGTGGAGTGCATAATTTGAGTAGAAAATAAACAATTTTAATCTAGGCAATACCATTTAATCTAATTCCATATAGGAAGAACTAGTTTGGCGTAAGCAAAACTAATCAAAAAAAGATTGTTATGAAATCTGGTTTGGTCAGTAACATAATACATAATCAAAATCTATGGTGAAAATTGATGTTTGTTTGGCATGCTGCCTGAACTTAAATTATCTCAAAAACAGATTTTTATGCAATTTTCTCTACTTACTACTCTACATACTCATTTTTATATGGTGTATAATTTAATGTCTTATGTATTCCCTGAAATATATGTATCAAATATGTTAATAAATTATTTATTTAAAAGTTATTTTACATAACATTTTGGATTTCCAGGTAGTTATATTATATTATTTCCGCTATTAACAAAGTACATTACTGTGATACTGTTCAAGTTTCCTGCTAATATTACTACAATTTTAGAAAAACTAAATTACCCATGAAAATAAGTTTTCCAAATGTCTTGGTGTAGAAAAAAAATAAAGTTTTGTATGATTGTAGTTTCAAATATGTCTTTTTTCACCAATTGAAATAATTCTATATGTAACCAGAGGCACTCAACCTAGCCTTTACCTCAAACTTTTGTTTGAAATTGATCCAAAATTCAAAGGGGAACCAGACAGGTGATTGATATCATAGATACTGAGGTTTTAAATATCATTGTGTCTTTTAAGGCAATTTTGACAATAAGTGGGATCAGAATCTGCAATAATTTATAAATTAAAATAAATAAATTTACATAGATATGATGAATATTCTAGACATTAATATCTCTGGGTGCAAGGGATGATATGGATTTTTTAAGCATGTTTCATTAACAATAATGGAATGAACTCAATTTACAATTAATATCGTAAAAAAGGATATCAAAGGAATAGAATGTGGTACAAAGACATAAAAGCCTAAGTCAAAAATAACTACTTATTATTGTGAATACTCTAATCATAAGAAAAAAAAAACAATTTGATTAATCAATCACAAAAATATTTCTACATTGCTAATAAGTGCAAATAATCTGACTCCAACACTAAGTAGCCATTTTGGTACCAATGTCAATTTTGATCTTTCAAACACTTTTTTGTACTTGTAAACAAGTTCAAAACTGAAAAATAATAGTTTATTGTTCCCTTCTGAACATGTTTACTAGTTGTCTATCACTAACAGCTCAAAAAACATAAAATTTGTTTTATTATTTTGAATGAGATTATTCTAAAGTTAATAAATATCCTATGCTTATGACATCCACTGGACCTTCCTGACAGAACAGAATCACCTGGCGCAAATATATGAGGAGACTCAACCCCAAATAATGGGCACAGAAAAGGATGAAGAAAATGTTATGCATATACAGCATAGCCAACACAATAAGATTTTTTATGAAATAAGTATCAAGTGGGTTCCTATTAATGCATGACGTAATTATTAAAATATTTTCTTTGTTTTTAGAAATATTATTTACGTTAAATCATGCATTAGAAAAGGGTTTAGGTTTGAATCAATGACATTTTAATAATTTTAACCCAAAGTATTTACTTGCCAATTTTTATACAGGTTTTCACATACAACATATTTTCCACCGTTAGTAAAACATGCCTTCTCATTCTCATAGTTCTAAAGATTTTATTCATATTTATAGTTCTACTTCTGAATAATATTAATCATGATTTTAGATGATTATGTACAAGAAATTTCATATACAATTAAAGTTTTAATTACATAATCAAAATATTTTTTTATAATACATTGACGAAGTATTATGTTAAATAAAAAAAAAACTATGAATGTTTAACAAATGCATAAACTACGCAACAATGCCTTATGAACATGTTCAACTATGAAGACTTCTAAACTATTAAATAAACATCGCTTGAATCATTAGATTTCATTTTTGGAAAAGAATCTTATCGTAAGAAAATGTATGCAACAAAACAAACAATGTAAAGGTACCGGAGTATATTGCTTGTGTTTACTGATTACGAAGTGCATTAGTGATTTCACAAATACTTACTAGGAATCCAACGTTTTTAACAGGTGTCTTCTCAAGTATACTTAGCATACACCACTACAAATTCACCATTGAGCACATTAATATTTCATACAGCAAGAAGTACAGTAGGTAGAGTAGCAGAACACAAGTTGTCGACGACAGGGTCAACAGTTTACAAAGAATACAATATAATATGATTACAAGAGACACATTATTGTTTGAAAGAGAATCTGTCACAGTACCACAATCAGCCACTATTATAAATTCTATTCAAATATTCAAGTCTAGAAATTTATTTCACTATCCAAGTCTATACACCACCATTATTGCGCACGCATTAGCCGAATTGCTCGCATCCGGTGGTAGGTCACTATTTCTCGTTGACATTTAGTAAAATCATACTCTATGGTAAAATGACATTGGCAGTGTTGCAGACATGTATCAATGTGTATCAACCTTTTATGTATTAACTATGTAGGTAACACTAGTTCCCGAAAACAAACTAAAATGTCGCTACTACGGTACTTGATTTCTCCATGACAACCCTTCCGGTTTTCTTTCGTGTATAAAACTTAAGTAATTTTAAATACTCAATAAATAACTAATATTCTATTTGTACTTTTTTGTATTTTTCGATCTTTGCAAATTTCATTTTTTTATTAAAGTCGCTATATAGTGACGTGCTTTTTTTTTATTTAATACTTCTTCATTAACGTGGTGTGTTAGCTGTATGAATAAATCTATTGAAGTTAGATTATCTTTATATTTATAAAGCTGTAAAATAGTTGATTGTGGAACGTCCTTAGGGAACAGCGCTATACTTACTCTATGGTCTAAACTACTACCTATATAGACTTGGTACTTATCAGGACTTTTATCTTCGAAAAATTTAAGTAACAAAAATGAACTTCATCTTTGGTAGTTATTATGGTATACTTTTAATTGCTGTTTGTACAGAATCTAATCCAAGCCGAGAAAGATAGTTACAACAGAGGCCGTGTGTCTCGTTCTTTCATCTTGCCATTATAAAAAAAAATATCATTTAAAAATTGTAACTTAAATAACTTAGTTAATAGTCACCGCCATGTCTCTTTAAACAGTAGAAAATAAGCGAACAAATAAAAAAAAAGAATATTAAAGAAATTTATGTCACTATAACTAGTCTAACCATAAATTTTGTTACTGGCTGTTTACATACATTAAAAAAAAAATTTGAATTTAGAACATTAGCGTCTACGATAAAAAAAAAATATAGATTTCTTTCCCGCCATTATTGTATGTTTTTTGTTTAGAAATTATTTGTTTTGAAAATGGAGTGGAGTACTAAAGGAAATCGCACTATACAAAGTAGGTATGGATCCAGTCGACATTTTTGAAATATTAAAGAAGCTAGGGATTAGCCAAATGTTTGTGTATCGTACTATCTAAAGGTACACTGAAACCATGTCTGTTGATAACCGTGAGAGATCCGGCCGACCACGGTCTATTCGAACAAACGAGGCCGTTAATGCAGTCAAGGCCAGAATACGTCGAAATTCCATAAGGAAGCAGAAAATCCTTTCCTGAGAAATGAGAATCCCACCGAGGACTCTTTCTTGGATTATCAAACAAGACTTTAAAGGACACAGGACGTTCGATACGCGGATGAAAAATACAGAAAAATGCCCTTAATCGATGAAAAAAAAATTACAATCGAGGAGCAATACAACAAACAAAATGATCGAGAGTATGCACACAGCTCTAAAGAAGCTTCCAAGGTAGTGGCCAAAGTTTAGCGAAGTCATCATCCAGCATTCGTAATGGTTTGGTAGGGTGTCTCCTACCAAGGGGTTACAAAACTCCATTTTTGCGAAAAAGTTATAGTTAAGGTAAGTGAAAAATTCAGCCAAAGTGTATCAAGGTAACGTGTTAGAAGCGGTAGTTAAACCTCTCAACAACACCTTATTCAAAACCGCAGTGTGGACACTCCAACAAGATTCAGCCCCGGATCATAAGGCGCGCACTACCCAAATTTGGCTTAAACAAAATGTTCCAGACTCCAGAAAGGCAGATGATTGACTTTCGGCTCATCCGGACTTAAAACTAATGGACTATAAATTGTGGGCTATGCTAGAGGACATGATCTACTCTAAGCATCATCCAAATATTGAGTGGCTCAAGAAATCTTTGGAGTCAGTAGTGACCAAGTTTCCAATGGAAACCGTTCGTAAATCCATCGACGATTAGCCCGACCGTTTAAAAACGTGCGTTAAAGCTAAGGGTGGACACTTTGAATAACTAGTTTAGTACGTTAACAGAACTTTTTCACTCTTCATCTTCTCTATCGTTACGCTCTTGACAAAGCGGTCGTGGCCATCATGTTGTCTCGTTCCTTGTCTTTGTTAGTTTGTGCACTCTCTCTCGCCATTTCACTCTATTGGCCGTCATTCTGGTGCACTCATGTAGTTGGCCACCCACAGCTGCTTTTATTTGGTCGGTCCATCGCATGGGAGATCTACCACGGGGTCTGGTACCCTCACTCTACATAATCACATATAAAACTTTAAAATAAAATTATTTTTTTAGAAATTATCGGATATTTTCTTTGTAACAGAACTTATGACTAGACTAAGTATAATAACTTAAAATTTTGAAACATTTACCATTAAAATACAATGTTGAGAGTAGAGGTGAAAATCCATTGCAGAAAATAGATTGACGTAAACTCTCGATGTGCAGCCTGGTGTACATCGTTTTACGTTTAGACACGCACACCATCAATTCTTTGTTTGGATAGGTTCAAGCTGCGGACTTACCTTTTTACAAATGTTTTAGCTTAGGACACAATGTGAACTTTGTGTCCGAATACTGTCCTATAGATAGATAATACATAAATAGGTACGTTCTATGTTTAACACAGCCGCGCACTGTGTCGATTTTTGAAATAAGATCAAAGGCGAAGGGAAGGAAAGCGGAGTGCCCTGGGCCGCAATGCAGTACCACCACACATTGGAGTAGTCCCAACCATATATATTATATTATCATTATCAATGATAATTCCGTCCAATATACGATGTACACTTTTAAGAATTTCCTATATTTGCATACATAGTGTCAATGTTATACAGATAATATTAATTATCTTTTAGTACAAGGCTTTCTTACACCGGAAGAAACAAGTACGCGTGCTGCGATCTCTAACAGCTAAATTGGATTGGTTTGGATTATTTTGTTTGATTTTATTATCTCTTTCGCTACTGCGAAAGAGAAAATTTCAAATGCATATATAAAAATCGACTAAATAATCGTATACCAACACAATATATCAAAATTCTCTACTGAGTATAAAACTACTTGCGGAATATTGATATATTGTACTCTACTGAGTATAAAACTACTTGCGGAATTTTGATATATTGTGTTGGTATACGATTATTTAGCCGATTTTTACTCAACATACGATTATTTTCGCCACGGATTACGATATAAGAGTTGGATCACTGCATAGAAAGTAGTATCTTTTATTGGTCTGTGGCATAGAAATCGTGATCAAATCAAAACAAAACTGACGTGTTATTGTTTAGGCGTATGTTTAAAAATATTTTATAATATTTTTATTATCGGTAGTGAAAAATTTACCGTCACATGGTATACTAAATATTTTTATAGAGATGTCTGATGCTGAAAGACTTCTACAAAATAGCGGGCCGGCCGGAGAAGGCGCCGAATCAACTAGAGAGGGCGATTCATCTTCATTTGTACCAGAACGCGAGGCATATTTTCAGGCCTTACGACTATGGATTCAGCAAGCGCAGATGTATCACAATCTTTCAACGTGTTTTCCCTATTATATGATGACCTTTCAAGGTCTGCAAAATAATCCAACAAATGTACCACTTCTTAACAACAACTATCAATTACAAGGACAACATTTTCCCTTCCAAGTTCCACAGCCTCCTCGAAACGCTCCAGAGCCTCAGGTTCCCATTGAACATCATACTGCAGCGGAAGGTTTGAAAAAAATTCATGTTTAGCAATAATTTCAAATGCATATATAACAAATAAAGAAGCAAAAATTGATTTATTTGTATTGAACCAATTTATTCTTATTTCTTTACTGTTTTCAGTGATAGCTCGACATGGGGGCTATGAATATATGATACCCCCTCTTTACAAGAGACTTTTTGCTGAATTTATTGACTTTGTTCTACTGTTCATTTTGAAACTGCTAGTCACATTTATTGCCATTGATATGTTTGAATTAATGTAAGTATATACAGAAAATTAGCGGTTTGCTTAATATTCTAGGAGTAAATATTACACCTGTAGAACCTCATACTAGGTTAAGCTTTGCTTAGTTTATTTATTAATATGATATTTCACTTTTATTATTTTATTTTTATTTTATTTATTTCAATGCTTAACCTTGTCTATTAAAAACACTGACAGTGTATAAAATATACAGTAAACAAACTATGAAAGAAATATTGTCTTGACAAATGTTTTTTCTGTTTCAGTGATTTGGAAAAATTTGATTTCTATAAGTTTAGTGAAAATTATGATGACTATAAATATGCAATTGAACTAACATCAGAAATATTATTCCTTGAAATTATTTATAGAGTGCTGGTTTGCATATTTGAGGTAATATTTTATTTCTTTTACTGAAGTTTTGGAGTTATTTAAGAAATGTAATAAATCTCAATTTTAAGAAACAATAATAATAAAAGTAGTAAAAGCTGAAACTACAAAGTACCAAGTTGACCCCCTTAATTAAACAGTTTTAAATATATAACGAAATTTCTATTGTTGTAGGCATTCTGTTTAAGTGGAAGTGTTGGACGGACTGGTGGTGCTACTCCCGGCAAAGCCTTACTGGGCCTCCGTGTCGTAACTGCTTCAGCTATTATCCCAGTTGAAGGCCGCCCCAAGGAGACAGTGCTACTTTATCCTGGCCGGCCTCTTACTTTTGGCCTCGCACTTGTTAGGTCTCTCATGAAGAATTTTCTGATTTCCCTTTTGTTTCCACTCTGTGTTGTTCTTTTTGTTTTCCGTCATAATCGCACTGGTTATGATCTGCTTTGTGGTGTGATTGTTGTTGAAGAAAATATGTTCCCGCCCAGAAGACATGCCCCTTAGATGTATCATATCTTGACTTCTATTTAATTTGTTATGGTCTTTTTTTGGTTTAAATTTATTCCATAAGATAGTTTAAGATACACATTTTTTTGGTTATTAAATGTGTTTTGTTTTTATAGTGAATCATTTCACTGAACTTTCTTGTATTATATTCTGAATGAACTGTCAAAAGTATGAATTCAAACAAGTTGGTACATTTATCATATAATATTCAATTTAATTAAAGTTTTTAATAACTGTTTATATGATTATAATGTAAGGATGCTTTTTCATGGTTTCATTGAAATCGAGGTTTTAATTATTTCTAGCATTAGTGTAGTATTTGTGGGTTAGTTAAACATTTATTATTACATCCTGAGCTTATTCTGTTTATTTTCAAAATTAAATTGCCAATCATATCATACATCTACATTGTCTCATGTTTTGAAATGGACAATTATATTGGATTTTTACTATTAATATTAAATTTATAGTACATAAATAAATTGTATAATTGTCTTTACTTCCAGATTGATTTAAAACAAAAAATGTCACTTATTATTTATTATAAATCTTGGAAACTAGGTACATATGTATGGGTTTAACCTAAATAAATAATATAAGAGAAATCCTAATTAAAAGCTTTGTGATATTGATACCTAAAATATTTTATTTATACAAAAAATTCCAATAAATTTAATTTTACGATAAGTTTTCATTTGTTTCCTTTAAATTATAGTTGTAGTCTTTGTGACTGTGTTTAATAACTTAAGTAATACCATACATCAAAAGCGCCAAAGCGTAATATTTTTCCGAAATCAGCACGTAGCTTTGCAAATAACATTTATACATACTAAACTTATTTATATTATATTATATAGTATAAATGAGCGATGAGTCATTATCCATTTTTTAAATCACATAACGTAACCGCTTTCAGATCGCCAATCACCGATATCAAAACTATATTTTTGATAACTAGTTATTTCTACACCGCTACAAAGTCAAAGCGAATTTTACTCTTATACAACCACGATACAGCTCTATTTTGGGTTGGTTATTTGATTACTCCGAAAGCCGAGCAACGCGATAGACAGTGAATAACTGTCTCTCGCGAATAACGTCCAGACATATGTATAAAGTCAACTAGTAAAATATTGTGACTTTGAAAATTTGTCTAATATACCCATTCAAATCGAGAAAATAAGTAATCGATCGCTGTCTTTTATCATTTGGCCTTTTTATCATTGATATTAGATGACCTAAAAATAAAAACTAGTTTAAATTATGGGTGCATAAAATTGGTCTCCAATACAAATTCCCGATTTTGTTTTAAGATTATTTGAATATAAACAGATTCCATCCGGAAGAGCAGTAAGTGTTTTAACTTTATCGCAGTGTATCTCATCTACAGAACAGTATCTCATCTAATCTTGCATCCGAATTTTAAAACAGTTGTCCTCAATCGGTTAATCTGAAACTTAACACATATATAGTTTAGATGGCAATGCACAGTTAGCTTAAAGATATTATTTTAATTCTTTATGAGGGACGCTGTTACAGCGGCTTAATATTACATTAATCATGAGAGTACATTAAAAAAAATGTTAATTTTTATGATTTGAATAACAAATGGTTGGCTAAGAAAGAGATTTTTTGAAATTCTAAATCCAATATGGCGGACCACCGAAGATGGTGTACTAGTTATCTTTAGACACTCTCATAGCATGAATATCGAATAAAACTGTTAACCAAGGAGATCATTGTAAACAAGACCAATGAGACAGATCATATTCCTCTTATAGAAAATTTATGAAGATTGTTTATAAACCTAAATCAATATAGCATTTTGAATGTAAGCTTCAAATATTAAATTCGCCAGGATTTTTTTATATTCTCAATTTAAAAAGGCACCTCTAAAATTGAATTTTATTGAATTTCTTCTCATAATTATAGTCTTTTCAATAGGATAAATTACTTCATAAGTTTTTGAACGTCGATTTCAAGATATCACCGCCTCTGAAGTCCTGGGTTCGATTCCCAGTCGGTTCAAACTAGAAAAAGAACTTATATAGTTGTAGAACTTATATACTATAGTCTCGAGTCTGGGTGTTGTGGTACCTTCGTTGTCTCAGATACATTATAAGACTTGAGCTATAGCTACTCACCTTGTAACCGGAGCAGTGTATATGATATTGTCTACTAAACAACAATGAGAAAAGTTTCAAAAAGTAGTATCTCGAAAACTAACGAATTCCGCATCTTGACACAAAAAAATTAAACGACTTTAGCATCTATGTATGTGTATAAAAAAAATAAACTAAACTGAGCCATATAATTAATTAAAAAAGATATTTAGATAAATTAAAGTCACGTAAAATAAAAAGAAAAGGTTCCATATAATTGGGAAAATTTAAAGTGAATAGCAGTGGCAATAAAATAATAATTGAAATATATTTATTGCAACAAAAAGTTTTACAAGATTATTATGTATGATAATAGCCACGGTTATTAAAAACTGTACTATATAAAAAGTTTCACTTAACGAACATGTTATTATCACCCAATTTGAAAGAGAAAAATAAACTCTGTACTTGATATCTCGCTCGGCTTGCTTATCAGCTGGGAGTGCTCTGTCCTGAAAAAATACGTCAAAGATAACCCTAACCTAAAGTCCGAATATCGTTGCCATCTTTCATTCGTTTCATTTAACATGTAGAAATTAATTTATTCATTGATATTGGCAAAATTATGCGAAATGTGCAGATGAGCTATTAATAAAACAAGAAGAAGAAGACCTAATGCCTAAAAGAGCCGCCCACACGGTAGGAAATCAGAGCTCCGAGCAAGGTGATCTCGATCGTTGGCCAACTGTGTGGACGGCAGTTGGACCAACTCCGACATGACTTTGGACATGACCTTCAACGCCCTTGGTATGCTTCAGTACCGTATCGGAGTGTTTGCCACATTCGAAGAAGTTTCATGATGTTGATATTATTTTAGTTTATTTATTTATTTATTCTTTGTTGCATTCTAACACAAAAGGCGGACTTAATGCTAAAGGCATTATCTGAAAAGATGTTGGAGTCAGGATGTTAGGCGATAAGAATAAAAAAAACGTCACCATAATGTAATAAAAAAATAAATTTAAACTAAAATAAATCTGAAACAAAATTAAAACCCGTTAATAAATGACCAAGTTATATGTAGATAATTTAAAACAACATGTTTTCTCGCAAGGAACGTATTTGGCCTCCAACTCGACTGTGACGTTACAGCACCGAACTCGAGATCGTCGCACTACAAATGAGGAAGTATTTAAAAAAATAAAGAAACTTTAAAAAATTATGCCACTAGATGGCAGCTTAAATTCCCTTCGTTTCCCATGCGCTTGCATGCAAGCGCTAAAAAAAAGTGCACCGTTTACCATGTGCTTGTATACAAGCGCGCGGTCAGAGGTCTAGAAAAACCTTTATTACTATTAAAATCAGTGTCGATGGCGTATGGCAATTTTTTTCTCAATAGAGTGAAACATCTATTCATTCAAATTCTTAAACTAGATTCACTATTTAAACGAACGACAAAAAAAATTTAAAGCCGTCAGGTGGTTCATGTGCCGGTGTCAGATTACCGATAACGGTATGGTGCTCAGGCGCTGATTTATGATCGCGGTAAAGGAAGGAGTGTCAATTCATGACGTTAGACCAAAGACAATAGAATTGTCAGTGTTGTTATGAACTCGAGTAATACCAACGAATCTCTAAATAACTTTATTTTTATTTGTATAAAGAAAAATGGAAACTAACGTAATTGAAGTGAGCATAGATAAAGTTTTTTAAAAATTATGGAAATCGATAGAATTAATGCTGTGAAATTATTAAAAGTAGGGTTTAGCTACGGTATGCAATAATATTACCGTGAAATTGTTTTTATAAATAACATACTTATGCCATAGCAGGTCTAGGCATTTTTCATTATAATATTTAACAAAAGTTCTGAAAACAATAACA
Source organism: Diatraea saccharalis (assembly GCA_918026875.4). Taxonomy (NCBI): domain Eukaryota; kingdom Metazoa; phylum Arthropoda; class Insecta; order Lepidoptera; family Crambidae; genus Diatraea; species Diatraea saccharalis. The sequence goes on along the minus strand of OU893340.1, from coordinate 3,634,548 downwards.
AATAGGTAAGTTAGTATAGTTGCTATATACAGTGTAGTCCGTTTAGTACGACTTCCCATATAGCAACCAACCGTTTTTAGCGACGAAAGTTTAGACATTTGTTTGGTTTTAGTATAAACTTGAATAAATAGACATTTGTTTATTACGACTCCGCTTACAACGACTTTCCGCTTTTAACGACCGAATTTCACACATAATTGTCCGGTTACAACGACGAGCGTTGCCGTGTTTACAAATAATTCATAGAAAAGAATGAAATAAATGAACAGCTATCTCCGCCATCGCCCCGCGCGACGCCTCTGATTGGAAATTGACTGTTTATTTTATGGCAGTACGAATTTGTAGGTAATGAGTGACGCGTAATATTTTTGTTCCTTATTATTACTGTTTAAAATATTATCGTCAATAGCCACGATAGCGACGATAATAATGAGGATGACCTGGAAGAAAATTGTACTATTCCTAGTGTGTCTGAAGCTATAAAAGCAGCAGAAGTGCTAAATGTGTTTGTACATTCTAATTTTGAAGATGACACGATAAAAAGCCATATGTCTCGTTTATATAATGCAGTTCGTACTTCCTACTATACAAATAAAACCAAAAAACAAACAAAAATTACAGACTTTTTGCATTAAATGTAAAGTTGTTAGAATAGATTTATACTTACATATAAGAAAGCGATACATTATGTACGTACATTACACATCCTTACATAATTTGAATAATTAATAAATAACTATTTTGATTAAAATGAGTTTTTTTTTATCTGCTCATCACCTAAACGGGCATTTAACTGTAATATCTGTTATATAAAAAACAAACTTTTTTCTTTTCGTTTAATACGACTTCCGGTTAGTACGACGTAATGTCACCGGTCCCTTGGCAGTCGTTATAACCGGATTCTACTGTAGTTGTTCGTTGAATTTACAGTAACAAAACTACATCAAAATCTCAATGATATTTTATATTATGTGTGGTAAATTAATAAAAGGGGTTTATTAATCAGCAACAAAGATATAAAAAACGATAATTATAATAAAAAATCCGTTTGTTATCTATATATTTACCCGATATGTATCAAATATACTAGGTACTCGTACAAAATAACATGACTTCTGGTTAGAATGACGTTTGTACAAATTACAAGGTGCAAATAAGTTGACCTTTTGAATTTAAGTTTTTTTTAAACTAAGATCGGTTATGAAATCTTTTAGTCATAATTAAATTATCTTAATAAAAAATCAACAATCAACAACAAAACGAATTGCTTTAAAAGTTTAAAACTTTAAATTTAAAGATCACAAGACACATACATTTATTATACTATAGGTACTGAACTTGCATGTCGACGGTGGACGGCGAGCCAGGTGTTATGTTAATTCGTACGGTGTGTATGTGCTTTTTTTGTTATAACAATAATATTGTCAATAATAGATTTACTTCATACTCAACAGTTTTATTGAAATAGGTACATTACTTATTAAGTACTTAGATTAGTCATGCTCTCTTAAAAATCTCTGTGATTGTATCGGGTGCATCGGGTCGTTACGTTCTGTAACGGTTTAGATTTTATTAAACATATACAATTATTTTTAAAACAATTACTATAAAATTTGTTGTCCGAAGATTGGCAAACCAATAATTTTCTATATAGATAAATGGTGATGGGCTTGACAACATGTCTTGCTCGAAGCTATTATTCTCCGCGTCGCAGGCGCAATCCAGTTTTATGAAAGGTACAAAACCCATGGACGCGCTCCTTGTGAGACATTTCAACCGAAAGCAGCGTAACATCAATATGTAGTCCTTTAAGATTCTTTCGCGGCCGCTGTAGTTGCGAACGTAAAATTAACTTTTAAATAATTATGTTTCTTTAATTAATGTATTCGAAGTGATATCCCCGTATTGGGTAAGTGTTGCATAATTTCTAATCAATTTAGCTGTTTTTTTAGTCTAATTTTATATTGTGTTTCTCACAAACACAATATAAAATACTTATGTAATTTCCTTTTATTAACGGACGTGTTTTATTCCCATTGAATACCTTACAAATTATTAGTTAGCTAGTAAAATCTATAATGATCTTTTGGGTGTGGCATTTAAAAATTCCTACTTGTTTCTTTTATTTACTAGAAATGCACACCACTTTTTTTTGCTTAATTAATTAAGCAAAATAACTCATGGCGTTATTCCATCTGTTCCTGCTTCCTACCTCGCACCGCCTGAAAACCAGTTTAGGAACCTAAAGGTTGAAGGTTAGGTCCTACAGTGATGATGGAGACAACTGGCCAGGGAAACTAAAGGATAATTGTCTCCCTCCGAGCTACACCTAGTAGTTAGCCCGGGGACCGCGGTCCAACCGATGTAGGTTGGACGTTCTATTTATGTTAATTGGTAATTAAACTTATTCTGTGTGATGTAGGTTTCTTTGTTCTAAATGTCTTGTAATTATTAATTTATGATGTTTGTATTGGTACAACGCCATCTCGTTACTTGCTGTTGAAACTTATTGCAGTTTGTCTTGCTATCGATGGCTGCGACGATGCTAGTCTTCTCGCTATCGATTGATGTGGCGATGTTACTGCGATGAATTAGATGTCGCTATGTATCAGTCGCCACACCAGTGATGTCGCAGCCAACCTGATAGTCGTGACATATCTTTTTTATTTCATTTAGGGTTCCTTCCCGACCCTGAGAAGCTTCATGATCACATAACATTTGGGTGCTGAAGCGCTGGCTTCGGACCCATCTTCTGGCTCTAACATCCAGACCACTGGACCTCTTCGGCCGTACATCTCGGACTCGGACTACCAGGACAGTGGATGACCGAGACCTAGCTATTGCGAACTCTTGACTAGAGCCATATAAAATTGTACCTATCTATGTATATACTGATCCACGTTGCAAGTTTCCTGTTGAACCCTAACCCTCAAATCTCATGTCTCTCTACTTTTTGGGTAGTAAAAGTTTATTATAAAAATTTATTTGTTTTATTACCCATAATCTGTTAACGCACTTACGGGTCCTAAACCCACTAATAAACTAATAACACTTTTTTTCAAAGCGTAACACTTTGCTTTTTTCAAAGTTCCAACAAATATAGATGAGCGAAACGATGGCTGACTCATGTGTCAAGCTCGTCAACTGGTGCCAGTGGGGGTGTAAGTTGGTTCATCACTAATGTGGACATTAAAACTAAACATCGTTCCTCTATGCGTAACATAATAAACAACTTAAACATACGAATCAAATAAAATAAAATAAATTTGAAAGTTAGATATTATAACAAAACACGAAATGATGTTATATTTATTAATTTTCGATACTTAATTTACTTTTATTACGTCAGAGATTATTGTTATGAATATCATAGACAAGATCCAAACATCGCTAGTGACATCTAGTTTGATTACAAGAACTAATTTTTTTTAATATTTCCTTTCCTCATTACGATATGACAATATTTCAATGGTATGAGTCCTGTTATATTATTATTACGTCCATGGTTTTTGGTATCAGACCAAGATAATATGTTTTTTCGTTCGGAAACTTAGCAAAGCTGTCAATGTAACAGCTATTTTTTCAAATAAATTGGATAGTATTGATGAACTTGTTGTGTTTCCTATACCTTATTTTTAAGATCAGTTAATTATTAGCATTTACAATATAAAAAGATAAGCTTTATTGTAAAATATTTTTTTGCTGAGTTGGCTTGCGGGCCGCGCCGTCAGTCTGCCGTAACGTGGCGGCGCTACGCTCGTGTGTGTGCCGCAGGAGTGGCTTTGATCTGTCATTGTTCATGTAGTTTTCTGTGATAAGAATTTTTACTGTGAAATTATAGTTAAGAGAATTAATTTACAAACTCATAATGTCTGCTTCTGGCGAATTTGGTAACCCATTACGTAAATTCAAGCTCGTTTTCCTTGGAGAACAGAGCGGTAAGTTCTTGCGAATTATTGCTCCTCTGTCGTACATTTTTAATACATAGTTTCGAATTTATGATACGTAAGTATAGATTCGTCTAGACTTTATCGAATTACTGACCTATATAGGCCCCTAGAGTCGTAACATGTTAATTTATTGCGAGACTTATGTTCTTTTTGCTCAGGATCGTTATGACCGTCGTATACCTAAATTTTTCTACTTGTGATGTAGGTTACGTTCTCCAAACACAATATGAGCATTGAACCGTCTCTAAACTTTTCTCACGCATCATACAGTGCTATACCCGTTATCAATCGTGTTTTTTGTAACATTTGCAGTTAATAGGAGGTTCACTGACATGTAACTTTTTTTTCCAGTTGGAAAGACTTCACTCATCACTAGATTCATGTATGATAGTTTTGACAACACTTATCAGGTGAGTCACAGGTTTAGCAGTATGAAGTAGATGGTAGAAAATAAAATAGTACCCTGTTCATGACATAGAGTATAAATTGCAATGAAATTCAGTACACTTTTTGAATTGTTTATAAGAAACAATTGAATGTACATAAATCTTTTACTTATGTTTCAATAGGTAATAAGAAAATATTACCTAAAGAAGTTGATAAAATTTAATAGTGATTTTTGATAAAAAACAAACAGTAATCTAAGTTCCATCCCATAAACTTTGTAAATGTTTGTTTTTAATTTTAACAAAATGATTGAATTTGAATTAAATAAAAATTGTGTCTTTACTACAATTACTGATAAATATTTGCACTCAAAAGTGCATTTTCCATTGTTTTACACTTAGGTTTAGGTTTAAAGCTTTCGTGGACAAAAATCTTCAATTGTTCAATTTTCAAGTGGACTAAAAAGACTCTTCAATAATTTATTACTGAATCATATATCAAATACAATAAATTATTTCCTTTATTATTAAGAATTAGTTTAATAATTAAGAATTATCTAATTAAAGTATAACCAAGAATTAAAACTAAATTGATATGTTAAAATGAAATATGCATGATTTCTCTTTATTAAACATAATTATCATAAAGGACATATTACATTTCTTGTTTTTATTTATATTTTATATGATTAAATACAACACTGTTTTTTATAACATTTTAATTATTGAATTACCTATAATATTTTAAACAGTGTTGTATTTAGTTCACCATAAAATTAGTGATTCTAATTTTTCTGAGTATTAGAAAAGATAGCAATCTAAATATAAAGGTAACAGAAATGAACTTGAATTCTAGGTGATGACTGAATAAAATTAAAATAATAAATAATATAAAAACAGCCATTATACTCTGTTCATCTTCCTAATAATAATAAATTGGCTTAGTTTTAAATATATGTGCTTAATTGTAAGTTTTATTTATCCATCAATAGAAGGCTTAAAGTGTATTTCCCCTACATTATTAAAAAGTATCTGCTGATGAAAAAAAAATATATCTCCCTGGGAGGGAGATATATTTTTTTTATATATTATTCATTGAATATTTTTATTTAAATAATTTGGTCATTTTCATATCTATTATTTAAAATTAATTTAGCTATAAGATGCAACCTGTTTTTAAACTAAATTATAATCACCTTTCCGATTTTAGTTCCTTGTTTTTGAAAGTTAGAGTTGGCAATCTCAATCTAGTTGGGATTTTGGCCTGAAACTAATAAAATGTTTACGCAAGTAAACCATTTGGCTGCAAAGTCATAAGGCTTTGAAATATTTATATTGCATAAACCTTATGGATTGAGAAATTGACAACCACTTCTGTAACTTAGGAATGTGGAATTTTCACATGTATACTATGTACTATATCATAATTTTAAATGTTAACTTCCACATTTTAAATTCTAAGGTTAAGCTTAAATTCAGCTTATTTATTAAGTATTCATGTGTAGTAATAAATATATGTATAATACTAAGGCTGCCTGCAGCAACTGCACTGCAGCAACAGCATATTTTATTTATTTATTTTTTTTTTTTTTTATTTATTATAAATTGGCCATGTTATGACATGTATGTCACATTTGGCATGTCAGAATTTCACAATACTATAAATTGTTACAGCTTACATAATATAATTATATATGCAATTAGTATCATTATAAAATAATTCGTCATTCTCAAAATTAAGTTGCAAATAATTATATAAATTAATAATTTGATTAATTAACTACATTTTTATTACAAATTAAAATAACAAATTAAAACTACAAATTAAAATTACAATCTTTCCAGGTCTTTGTCAAAAAATCATTTACTTTATAAAATGGATTAGATTCAAAAAATAATTTTATCACAATTTTAAATTTTTTTAATGGTAACTCGGTAATATTTATAGGCAGCTTGTTGTACATATAAATTTTTAAGTTGAATCCTTGTGTTTGGACCTTTTTTAGTTTAGTCACCTGCATATGTAATTTCTCCTTGTTCCGCGTGTTATACCGGTGATAGTCCTTTTTCTTAGATAGTGTGTCTTTCTGACAATGCACTTCCAGAAGAGACTTATAAATAAAAAGAGATATCACTGTCATTATGTTGATATCATATGTTGATGTCATATAGTTGATATATTCAATATTTGTATTATAATAGGAGAAAACTGTAATTGTTTGTTTACACACATTAGGGGCTCCCTGTAGCCCGAGGATCCCTTGTCCACCTTCTCACTTTCGGTGAGTACGATTCAGACAAAGAGGCTGTAGCAGAATTATTACATTTTCTTTACTTTAAACGCAGTTCTAAAGCTAAATTAAATAAAAAGTTATATAAATGAGAATCGATGTTTGCACTCAGTTTACGTAGGCATTGTGTTTCTATGTGCGATTTCGTTAAAAAGGTCTGACACCGAAAAAACTTGTGTGTATGCTTCAAAACAGGTGATCCCAAAATGCCGCAACACGGCTCTATCGTGGTCATAAATTGGGATCTTTAGCTCACTAGGGAACGACTGAACCTTACTTTAGAGACCTTGCCAATATTTCTTGTAAGTAACGCCAATATAGGATATGTTTTATATTAATATTAGTTTTTTTTTCTTTTATTACGAATTATTCGGAAATGTTTGTTTTGTGTTAAATCGTCATTGTTAAGTCGTTTTCGTGTAATCCGAAAAACTTTAAAAACCAATTTTCGTAAAACTCGCTATTTCTACTGATTAAGACAGATAAAACAGCCTTTATTAGGTGTCACGAGTTCTATACGTAAGTACATCAACAACCAGCCCTGCGATTCAGAATCCAAACGCGAATTCGAATTCACTCATGAGTCCGAATTCTATTGATTCCATTTTTTATTTAAAAATCTTATATATATACAAATTTTGTGTCACGATGTATGTTGCCAATAAACTCCAAAATTACTGAACCGATTTCAATCAAATTTCGCATGTACCCGTATTTTGGTCTAACTTACTCGATAGGATAGTTATCATCTCAATTATTCGCTTATGTCGTGAATGTAAACAAATAAAATGTACTAATTAACTGTTTCTTAAGCAAGTGTTTATTTTACCGGAACGGTTTTATTTCCTCAGTTGCGATTAGAGAAATAAAATATGGCGGTACGAAGTTCGCCAGGTCAGCTAGTATAAAATAAAATTTATTGAATATACGTGTCTCATATATTCTATTCCTGTCATTTCGAAACTCACTCCACTAATGCCGAGAAACGTTATTACCAATCCAAGATTGAGAGATACCGCTTTCTGAAGTGAATAAGGACACATGAGTGAATTCGAATTCGCGTTTGGATTTTTGCAGAATCGCAGAGTTGGTCTTAGGTGGACAATAATACTCAAACTATTGGGAAAAGCTGTGCTCTAATAATAGAGATACTAAAAACTTGTATGATGAAAGTGTTGTGTGGATTTACAGGCAACAATCGGCATTGACTTCCTGTCGAAGACCATGTACCTGGAAGACCGCACGGTGCGCCTGCAGCTGTGGGACACGGCCGGTCAGGAGAGGTTCCGCTCTCTGATCCCCTCCTACATACGAGACTCTACTGTCGCTGTTGTAGTCTACGACATTACCAGTGAGTTAATTATCCATATTAATTGTTAATATTATAAAAAATCTATGTCTTCGTTTATCCTTTTAATTATTGTTTGCATTAATATTACCATTGACTCAGTCCAGCCTCGTATGGCGTTCATGCTCGTTTCCTAATCAACTGGGAATGGGTATAGGTATTTGAAATTGAAAATATCATTTTTGTGCATAGAAATCCCTGTCAAAAAGCATTTAACACATCGATGATGTAATTGCACCAGCAGATATGCGGTGAGTGTAAAATTGTGATTCCAAGAACTATTGCTTAAGCGACATAGTATTGCGGTCCTCCATACCTCGCCCACATTTTATATTTAAATGAATAAAGTAAACATCGTTTGAAATTTTAAATATTACCTTGCGACCTCTTTGACCTTATTGAAAATATAAGTCCACATGTTTTTCGTATGGAAGCAGACGTATATGCCCCGGCTGAATTCTTGATGAAAGCAGGTCTTACACTCCGGTGAGGGGCCGATGGCCTGAGCTTTCAATATTATTCATTCATGAAGTAACTTCACGATATAGAAGTTTTTTTTTTTCATATTTATAAACGTTTTTATCAATCAAACTGCGTCTTTTCATGCGGATATGGTAAAATGTAATTTTTGGAAAATCATGGATATCGGATAAGTCTTAGGTAAAACAATAAACTATGAATATGCGTAGTTAACTATTTTTATCTGATATTGTTATTTTTTTACGATTTTAATAACTGCAGCTTTATTTACTGATAAGATTACGCGGAGTTCATAAAATAATGACAAGTTTCATTTAAACAAAAACGAAGCTTTATAGGTACTATAGCTTAGCTCAGATTGTGAGTCTTTTAGAAATACATAATGTAATGAAAAAATTTTAAAAATAGAACCGACTTCAAACTTTAAAACAGTGATAAATAATACTTATCAAAATAGATTTATTCAAGAAAATGCTATTGAAGTTGGAATGAGGTTTTCTGTAGGTTTAATTGATACGGACGCCTATCAATAGCATTCAATAGCATTTCTTGAATAAGTCGCTTACGAGTATTATTTATCACTTTTTTTTTATTTCATACTACTGATTCATTTGCGTTAATTTTTTTATTAAATAACCACCTCAATCAATTAGGCTGTCGAATAAAACATTTAAAATCGGTCAACATACATAAAAAAAGACATACACCGCCTTTCGAACATATAACCTCCTCCTTTTGGATTTTGAAGTCTGTTAAAAACGAAATTAATTCTAAATTTAAAAACGAGAATGACAAGAGTTGAAAAGTTTCTTATATGGAAGGCAAAAGATACAATGCGGCCAGTTACAGCATGATTGGGTTGCATACGAACGGCTGAAGAGCTGAAAGTGTGCCAACGGCCTCGTTGCCACTCGCGAAGGTCACGGCACTAGTAACACGTTACATGATACCGAGTGCAACGCGTAATGAGATATCCATTGTTCTTAACCCGCCTCACCTGTTGATAATCGTGATAACGAATGGCCTGAAGTTTTCGTCATCATAAAAAGGAAGCAGGTTAAAACAGACATGATAAGGACTCATAAATTAAATACCATGCTCTGTGGCGACTATACTCTTTGTTCGGAGTATTCCTTAAATGAATGTTGGAAAAGATTGAAGGTTGGACCGGTGCTTATCGATTTTATCTAGAGCTCTTTTCTGTTTAGTTAATTACTTTAGCGTGTGATGACATGTTTATAGTATAGTAGTCACACTAATCCACGCTGGATTATAGTGATAATGTTCTAGATCTTGATTTTGCATTAACCCTTGTCTGGAAGCCTCTTTGGTTCCTCTGAAAACGAAATTTCGCGTAACCTCGGAATGTTCCTGTTGTCTTGGTAAAAGCATTTCTTTATGGATTGTGTGCTTCTCGGCAGCAATATCATATATAACTTCGTTGCATTAAATTGTATTATGAATTAATATGAAATTTCGTTTTCGGAGAAACAAAGAAAACCTTATTTGGAATAAATTTTTGAATGACTTGTACCGTGCCTTATACGAATATTTATACTGAATTGCTATATCGCAAAATATTTTTCTGTATTTAATTTTATTACGGCCACGCGCAATGAATTCGAAATTTTTGAGTTTGGAAAGTATATTTTGCTTTGCAAGTAATAGAAAAAAAATCTGGCAGATATTCGTAAAAGAGTACTTACTTAGTTGTTTTGAGCAATCTCACAAATATCAAGTCTCTTGTACTAGGAGACATTGGCAGAAAGTCTGATTGGAAAGGTATAAGGCTTTATTAAGAAAATTGAAATTATGACGTGGACATTCTATAGAACTCGATCGTGGTGATAACTCACCTCGACTCTTCTGGCGGCGTGTTTTTGATGCCACTCGTCAGTCCCCCTCGAGTCAAATCAAAAGTAATGGTTATTAATGTCTGATGAAAAGGAATAGTCTTGATGCGAGACGGGTGTTTGAAAAATAGAGCTACAGTAGTGAAACGGAGCAATAATGGTCTTAATGAATGATATAGCATAGGTTTTATGGTTATTACAGAATAAACACGCTTATCTCCAAATGATTCGGCAGAGAACTCCTTATTTTGCTTCTTTACCTGATTACTAGTGGAATTCAAAAAACAAATTTCTTTAATGTAAGCACTTTAAATCGAATATCGACATTTTTTACGTACTACCCCTTATGAACGTTTATAACCACTCACATACTGAGTAGACCAGGGATTCTCAATATTTTGATACTATAAACACACATAGACAAATTAATTTAAAATTTATCTCTAGTTGAGATGGGACACGAACCCTTGACCTTTCACAATCCGGACAAAGTCAAAATCAAAATAATCTTTATTCAAATAGACTTCTTAAAAGTACTTTGGAATCGTGCAATATTGTTTTCCCTACCGCTCGTTCAGGACGTCTTTTGGCTGATAAGAAGAACGAGCAAGAAACTCATGAGCTCTAATAGGAGTAATGACATTCACAAAAACCATGTCATTACCAGATTAATTCATTATTAATAAAGAGAAATAAACGTGTGGTCTTAAATGATAATGATAACTTAATAATTTAATAATTATGGAAACAAGATAATTTTAGAGATATAATGAGTATAGAAGAAATCACCTTTCCAGTCGCTGGACCATCTTAAGTCCAAGCATTCTTATCTGTAATATATATAGGTGCCTTATAATAAGTTTTTTTTATATATAAGTACCTTATAGTAGTACCTTATAATAAACTTTTTATTATATAAATAAGTATTTTTTATAGTAGATTTAAACTGCATGATATCTAAATGTTGTATTTTGCTTGGGACCTTAATGTAGAAGCTTACAAAGATTGAGTTATTAACTTATTGCAGTCTAATGATAGGCACCGTTAATTTATTTTTATTTCTTGTATTAAAATTGTGTACATCATTTTTTATAGAAAACAAACAAAAATTTTTACGAACGTACATTAAGTTTTCGTGTATGTATTGAGAAACAACAGTCATTATGTCTATTTCCTTAAATTTCTCCTTGAAAGAGGCTATTGCTTACCACAGAGCTACCCAGGACCTAACAGGACTGGCGAATTTTTCAAGTACTTGTTTCTTTTTTCGCTACGACAGAGCGTATTTTCATCAATGTTCAGGCAATGCACCCAAACAGACGAAAGAAATATTTTCACAAATATTAAAATTTTCGATAAAGATGAAAACTTGTTCTAATTATTATATTTGCTCAACTTCGCATTTACAATTATATACAAAAAATATTATTAATGAAAAATGCTTAAAAAATCCACTTAACACAACTTATATGAATTTTTGAAAGTTTCAATTAAGAACTTGTGTTACTATTAATGAGGGTCGCTTGACTCCCAACAAAACTGATTTCGCTCCCAAGGGGTCCCCATCGACCGCTTTCTAAACGAAATCATGGGTAAGGTTAGGACCCAGCATTTTATAAAATTTTCTTTGATCGAAACTGACTGAAGTGTGGTAAATGAATACAAAAGAAGCGGACGGCGACAAATAAAAAAAAGCACTAGTGAAAGTCGATACTGCGTCTGAAACTGTAACGACGTTATGAAACTCCAAATGGTTAACTATAGACAATGCAGTATATACTGAATTCTGTATTTAAAACTTGCTTACGCTCGTGAATTCGCCTGCAAAAACTTCGAAGCTGTGATCCCTTCGGAATGGGATATGTGGGTTTATGGACCGGGAATTTTAATACCGAATTTTTGTCGAGCGGGAACCGTTTAGGCAAGGCAAACATTATCCTGTGTCACCCTTGAGCCTTCCCACTAACGTTGTACAGTAAAATATATTAATCCCTCTCTTTGTTTTGTATTGAAAAAGTCGGAACAAAGAAATACACTCATATTTATGAAACCTTTATCATATAGGTAAATAGTTAATAGTTTTAATGCAAAGTTGGTCCAGTTTATTTTTCGATACCGTCCGTCGCAAATTCTTTACTTTTCTTGAAAGATTTAGGAGCAACAAAACATGAAATATAAGTCGTTTCAACAGAGGTCGCTACGTAGTTACTTGGATATCCATACTTATGTTTTAAAGAGGTTCGTTTGTTTGTTTGTAATCTTCGGAAATACTGATCAGATCCAATGAAAAGTCTTTCTCCTACAAAGCTACTTCACACGGGCCCTAAAGGCTATACCTATAATTCACACAGACGAGGTCACGGGAACAGCTAGTGGATACTTAAAAGTAATCGACCACTGGTTATCTCAGCAGGTGTCAAACTGATAAAGTTCAAATTATATACATCCTTGTTGATTGCATAGCGATGGGGTCGCAATATTATTATTTACGATGCTTCGGTTTATAATTACAAACATTATATATTAGCGTCCATAATGAAAGATGTTATGACATTGAAAGAATGTTATATTTGTCAATATATTTCATAAATCTACTCGTATATTAGTTGTTTGAAGTGAACACTTTAATTACTATTTTAACAGCTACCTATAAAAAACGCAAGCGAATACATCTAAAAAGCTATTTGCGCGTCAATATTCAAACTCATTAGCGCTCTTAACCATTTATTAGCTAACTAGCTGTATTTGTACGTCATAAATTAAATGAAACATATTAATTGGTCATTAAAACCGGTAGCGATTATGCGCAGTTGTTAATTTTGTGCAATTTATTTTTTTAGCGATTTTATTCATCCGATTTACATCGATTTAAAGGTGCAACTTCAAGTTAAACCTCCTAAAGTACTACCAAATTGTATTGCGGGGTACCTCTTTTTATTGGATTAGATAAAAAATGGTTGATACCAGGCAAGGCATCTAAATATATATAACTCAAAGGTGACAGACTGACATAGTGATCTATCAACGCACAGCCCAAACCACTGGATGGATCGGGCTGAAATTTGGCATGCAGGTAGATGTTATGACATGGGAATCCGCTAAAAAAGGATTTTGATCAATTATACCCCCAAGGGGATAAAATAGGGGATGAAAGTTTGTATGAAACCTTGTTAATTTTAAACCGATTGGGCTGAGACTTTGCATGCATAAAGCTACTATGACGTAGGCATCCCCTTAGAAAGGATTTTGATCAATTCTACCCCTAAGAGGATCAAATTAGGGGATGAAAGTTTGTATGAAACTTTGTCAATTCTAAATCTATCGGGCTGAGATTTGCATGCATAAAGTTACTATGACGTAGGCATCTCCTAAGAAAAAAATTGATAAATTCCACCCCTAAGGGGATAAAAAACGAAACTTTATTTCAGATATTTTACACGATATAATGAATAAATATTCGTTAGAAATGCTGCTCAGAGTAACATTATCACGCGGACGAAGTCGCGGGCAAAAGCTAATTTTTTATATAGACGTCCATGTACTTTGTTTCATGTCGAATCAATTAGGATCATAAATGATACTTGTGTAATATATATACCTGCCTCCGAAACGGGTATTTTATATAAATATGGTAATGAAGAATTCGCATTCAAGCGACATTTCGCAGCTGATACAATAAACGTAATTAAATTAAAGTTGTAACTTCAACAAATGATATAAAGACATTGAATGCATAATCGAGTACCATATTTGAGATCTTTTAAATTACCAACAGAATTGAATGCGGTTTTTATCAATACACAGCAGAGGTTCCCAAACAATTTTTTATCGTAGACCATTTTAAAAAAATTACTGGTTTCGGTGGACCCCCTGCTGCCATATTCCCAAAGTTCGTCCAAAATGTGAAGATCTAACGTTGGAAATTAAGCCTCTATTTTTATAGTAGACCCCCGTTGAAGCCTTTGTGGACCCTTGGGTGTCCCTAGACCACTTAGGGAACTTAGGGAATCACTGATATACAGGGTGATTCAAGTGGAAGGTTTGAATGTATAATACAGTATCACGCGGGCGAAGCCGATGCCGAGAAGCTATTAATCTCGATGAAAAATACATCGCAACTTTAAAATCCGACGATGTTCATTATTTGTTTTTCATTTTATTTTTATACAATTGTTATAGACAATCGTAATGGTTTTCGCTTCTTTCTTTCTTTAAAATCCTTTAAAATAGTCCTTTAAAATATTTATATGTCATCATAGTGACTGACCGTGCGACTTAGCTATAAAAAGCTTTATGCGCACTCTTAAATAAGATTACACATATCGTTACATTTTATTTGACATTTTATTAATCATATAATTTTATTGTAATCTTTAAAAATGGACAACATTTTTTTTATATAGTTCGGATTATTTTGTTTGTGTATGTAGCTATATATTTGGGAGTATGATTTTCGTTGATTCGTTTAGTGAGTCCAACCTTAGTTTGTCACTGGTTTGATCTGTTTGTGTTGGCGAATGACCTCCGTCACAGACTTGACCAAATATTTTCTTTACACGTGTCACCCTAGATTCTAGACTATTGAGGTCTTATTTTCGTGCAAAATGTGATTGGGCATAATGAAGCTTTGAGTTTGAATGAGTATTTTTTATTAACACCTACTATATATTTATAAGGCTCATGTCTGTCCTAAAGAAGGCAATGGATTTCATTTGTGCAGGTGCAGGTTTATAAATTCTTCAAAATGTCTTATGATTCACTCAAATCTTGTTGAAAACTCAAAGGGAATAAAACCAAGGAGTTTCCAAGTAATACAAGATTTCTCCAAGCCTACCGAAGCGGTACATAAAATTCTTCCGTTTACGTCAGATCGATACATAGTAGAAGTCGTTACAATGTTTAATCAAACGACATTTTCTCTCGATTCGTTTCGGTCATTTTAGAGCGCATATACTTTTATTATTGTCGAGATGTGTTTGGGAATAAATTAGGCGTTTATTTGCAACTGGCTTTCCAATGGCTTCGCCCGCGTGGTCTTGTAATATACATAAAAACCTTCCTTTTGAATCACCCTATCTATGAAAAAAACGCATCAAAATCCGTTGCGTAGTTTTAAAGATTTAAGCATACATACGGATATAGGGACAGAGAATGCGACTTTGTTTTATAATATGTAGTGATTAGTTGGCAAAAATCATTTCAATTTCAATTTCAATTTATTTATTAGCCATTTATAACAATATTGTTATACAAGGTATGTCAGTTCACAATTTATAGTTCAATTAAATCTTAATCTCAAGAGAAAAAATAAAACTTACAGTATCTAATTACATCATGTCATAAAAGTAGATTCGCTTATACGCATCGTCAAAAATTCATTCAAGGAATAGAGAGGATTTTGCTCAAAAAAAGATTTCAGAATACTTTTAAAGCTACTGTGGTTTTTGTTTGTAATACTTAAAGGTAATTTGTTATACATTATTATTTTTAGATAAATACCCTGTTTTTGAACTTTTTTTAGTTTTACCTTTGGATGACGTAACTTTTCATTATTACGTAGATTATATCGATGAGAATCACCTTTTCTTGCAAAATTTTCCTTCTCTACATGGATTTCCAACAAGCTATTATATATATATATAAGGAAACAACGGTCATTATTCTGTCTTTCTTAAAATACGCTGATGTACGCTTACTTACGTTATTTATAGTTCTTATTGCCCTTTTTTGTTGTTTGAGCACACTCTGTATTTCAGCAGCATTTCCCCATACATCATTTATACATATGTCCCTGCCCACACAACATGAGGATCTCTAGAAGCGAGAGAGACTGAAACTAGTCTCTACGAGTCGAGTTTTTCTTAACTTTCTCGAGTTCGTCATTCTACGTGTACAGGACTACTACTTTAGGAGAAGTTCAGGACATTGAAAAAGAAACCTATTCGAAATTTAAAAATATGATAATGGGTCTTTGTCGCGTCTCTTCCAAAACAGTGGACACGTTTTATTATTGAACGTTATCGCTTTAGATACGGCGATAATGCGAGTAATTGCTTATAAAATCAACGAACGAAATTAATACGCAAATTTGTTTTTTGATAGTATGAATGTATATATTTTTTATATTGATCATGTTAAGGATTAAAATGTCTTTACTACGGCCGAATTAAACAATCGTAAATTTGTATTAATATCGGCTTATTTATTGACATTATTCACATTTTTTTTATTACTAATTGTTGTTAGGATTTTCGATTTTTGTGTTTTATAGCGGTCATCTTATTACATTTACATAAAATTTAAAATATTCTTTAACATGCTATTTTCAATAATTACTACACTTCATTATTTATAATATATTTTATGAACATAAAGGTAGGTTTACACTAAAAACTCTTTTTTATAACGCAGGGGAAATGCACCTTTCTATTATAAACACGGCTCATCAAACAAGGACATGATTGAAGCATGTTTCTATGTGTCTTCTCAAAATTCACAGTGGGTTAAGACGCCAATTCTCCTCACGTTTCTATTCTATCATAGCGAAGGCTTTCCAGAAGTGGGAAAACGAATAGCTGATGTTGATGATGAATGAATTTTCTTCTTCAGATGCAAACTCGTTCCACCAGACGTCGAAGTGGATCGACGACGTGCGCACGGAGCGCGGCTCGGACGTGATCATCATGCTGGTGGGCAACAAGACTGACCTCTCGGACAAGCGGCAGGTGTCCACCGAGGACGGCGACCGGAAGGCGAAGGAGCTCAACGTGATGTTCATAGAGACCAGCGCCAAGGCTGGATACAACGTTAAACAGGTCAGTTATCTCCCACATGATAACAGCTGACAGCCTGAGCCTAGATGGCTGTGTCCAATAAGTATTTTTTGATGGTTTAAACAATACATATTGGACACATTATAGTTTTTTTGTATTCTGAATGTGTCCGATAGGTTTCGTTTGAAGGTAGCAATGCTTATTATTAAAGGACGACTAACATCTAAATCTAAGTGTTATTAATCTAAAATAAATTAATTTACCTTTAATCGCTCTTGTTTGCTGTTCCATCATAAAATGACCATATTAACTATTAGATATATATATTTTAAGGCTTTTAAAATTTTTAATTTTACTTGTCACTAAGACAGTGTAAATGCCTATAGCATGAATGTATAATATGTCCATATTATATTCATGCTATACATATATATGAATCTCCACAGCAGTGACTGCCTCGCATGTCGGTTTAAGGTGCTACCATATCTGAGGTTCTGGGTATGAAATCAATCATATCAGGTCTGTTAAATATAGAAAGCGAACTTTACAAAACTGTTTCGAGTCTGGTTGTTGAGGTACCTTCGTTGTTTCAAAGTTCCATAATACAAGGACTAAAGCAAGTTAAATTGGGATGTATTGGTGTTACTTATTTATTTATATGTATTCGGTCGTTCAATCTTGGATGAAAGACAGCGATGTATAATATTGACATGAATATTTCCAGTTGTTCCGGCGAGTGGCCGCTGCGCTGCCCGGTATGGATTCTGCTGAGAGCAAGCCACCCGAAGACAGTATCCTTTTACAAATATATATTACATACTCACCCTCACCGCTAGATGGCAGTGTACGATCGTTAAAAACCGTATCAGAAAGCTCATTTCGCAATATTAACAAGACCCAACTCTTTTATGACATTCCAATACAGTCTTTGTGTGCTCTAATTAGATGACGCCACACAAGTATAGAAACGGTCGCTAATCCACTGTGACTCTTTGTTACTAATATCTAGAACAGTATTAATATTTTGTGTCTTAACCGTCCAAGTGGCATAACCGTTCGGATTATAACTTGTTTCTAACAGGCGTTTTCGATTTTGAATCTTATAACCAAAAACACACGGTTTGAATTTAAAAACGAAGTGTTTCCTACGCCTTTACTGCGTTACTGAAATCATGATTGATCTATCACGTTGAAAGATTAACTATCGGCAGAAAAACTACGATTAATGTCCAATCCTACAGCAATCTTATTAACCTGCTGACGGTTGATCTCTTAGACTGACATATTTATTACTTTATTTTGATAATTCAATTGGAGACTTCAGTTACGCGGTAGAGCCGAGGGTTCCTCAGAGTTTTATTTAAAAATATTTTAAAGATAACAAATTTAATATATTATTATTAATAATTATTATTATAATAATGAAACTTTAAATCACTTGTGTATTTTACACAAATATATTATTATAGCATTAAGCTTTTTCATTTATGGCGAGCTTGGAGTATTAAGCGAAATATTTTGATGAAACACAACGTAACACATAGTTAACACGCATATCATTAACATGCACATATACAAATTACCACTGTCGAGATACGTGCGATCTCTTATTATAACAGATCTAAATAGAGATAGAATATTTAGAGGTGTCTTGTATATTTACTTTTAAAATTAAAAAGATCTTATAAATTCCTCTGATAAAGTAACCGGCTACTTTGGTGTCAAGGGAAAATACATTGTAGGTCATCAATTGAGTATATATACATACTTAGTTTAGTGAAAATAATGGTAAATACAAGTTTTAAAAAGTGTACGTTTACTTTAGATTTAGATGATATATGTAAATAATTTAAAATTATCCCAAAACAGAGCTTCTTAAACTTTAGATCTCTACACCCCAACTTGCAATGTAATATCAAAATTATTTTATGTATAGGTAAAGAATAATGGTAATGCCGTTTTATCAAACTTCATTCAAATTAAAATATAATTATTGCGAATCTTTGATCTTTTATTTCTGTGGATACAGCACTTGAGCAAATTGTTTGTTACTTTTTTTTCCATTGTAAATTATGGTCAATTGGTTTGCACAACTCAGTTTGACAAACCTTGTGATAAAATACCGATTCATAGAATTGAATATTAGTTATTACACTTTCTTAGTAAAATTTTTGGCTTATCTATATTATAATCATCGTAGCCGGATGCTTTAGCACGTTTGTTATATGTCGACTGTGGTACCTACGGTACGTGTACGCACGTCACGTTTTATGACGTCACATGTTTTATTAACACGCTCAACGTAGTCGCTAGTTTTTGTACGTTAAAAAATTATCCGATTTGTGCGATTGTTCGTGTATTGTAATAATTGCATTTGATACGGTTCATATGCGTCTGATCCAATTCTAGTGTAAATTAAATATCATGCGAGTTCTTTTTAACGAGATGTCGCTAGTTCGCTACTGATCTGGGAGTAAAAGAAAAGCTTAAGTTATCTAACGTGAACTATTTGTGGTTCGCGTATTCGTAAAAGCCGAATATTTTAAAGAGTTTATTGACTCTTTATTAAGGGATGAATGATTAAGACAATACAACTTAATTTATAATGTGTACCAATTTTTTAGCTAAATATACCTTTGATATTAAAGCCTGGTTCGTGTTTTCCATATCGAAAAACTCATAAGGGATTCCGGCGATGTAGTTGATTAATCGTATAATTATTGCTGTCTATCAAAGTAAAGAGCTAATTAAGTTTATGAAAGTTTTAAATGTTATCACAGGCTAGCGGCATCTAGTGGCATTTAAAGGATGAACAGTGACGGATTCGAAAATATTGTAATGTACCGTAGTAGTGTTACGGCGAAGTCGGTAACAGGGAACTGGGGGAGTGGTGTAGGTATCGTGGAGGGAGGTGGCGGTGTGTGATTGGTAGTAAGTAACGTTACATTACTAATGTGCGCTTCCGAGACCGTTTGCTAGTACGCTACGCAGCAGATAGATGGCGCTGTATCGACCTTTCTATTCCACGCAAAAAATACTCTGCGGTATAGGGTTAGGGCTTGACTGATAATTACATTAGCAAAAACGACATAATTAAAGTTTACTTTTTCTGTTTAATACGACGTAAAAATAACTCTTGTCTGAAGAAAATAGTCAATCGATTCACTTCGATAATCCTTAACTGATTTTTTGAAATGTTCTAACTGCTGCGTTGCGCCCGCTTGTGTCGTAGTTGTGAAGGCAGTTTGTGTATTTGTTTGAATCTTTTAATTGTTTGAATCTTTTAATTGTTTGAATCTTTTAATTTCATTTGCTAAAAATCTTGTTACTTTATGTTATGAGTTAACCGATACACAAATTTGTCGTTGGTGTTGTTGTGTAATTCTGTCTGCTTTTAACATAAACTTCACATTACGTTGTATGTAAACAGCTACGTTACGTAATCCGATTAATATTTATTTGGCTTTTTAACAATTTATTTATTGTACGCTTTATATTCTGTGTATACTTGTAAGTCTAATATTTTCTGTCTTATATCTCAATGCCGTTTATCAGGTGAATTCGATATATATCAGATTGAAACGAGAGTATTTTCTCTACCACTGAACATTAATCTGTTAGTGACTACAAGATGAAACATTACCAGGTTGTTTTACAGCCAGTTGCATAAACGTCCATTAAATTTTTCATTAGTTTAAAGCGGCATTACCCATAGAAATGTGACATTCGTTCTTGGTATTGCTATTTGTTTTTTTTTCTGAATCAAAACATCTAAACTCGCAACTGTTTTCAAATATGTATATGATTTATTACAGATTATGATGATGATAAATTTGTGTTAATTAAATTCTTCATATTATTTTATATCAGTAAAAAAGAATAAATATCTTATTCGAAGAAAAATCAAATATCAGATCGCAGCACTAGCTCCCAACTATTAGCGCTATAAATAAAACAACCGTGGCGTTTCACCTAAAAGTATCACCACTGACCGCGTCGTAGTTTGCACGCATTGTTTTAAATCAAAACAGACTGAAAGTATTAGAACCTTTCGATTAGATCACCTTATGACTGTTCGTTTCCTTAATATCTCGGTCGCAGTGCACGAGGTGATTCTGCGACAAGCGCCAGGAGACAACAAGGAACCAGACTCGAGCTGCGCCTGCTAATATACCATTCCCCCACCACACATCCAGCCCCCACTCCCGCCTTTATCACCTCACATTTTACACGCCGTCGATTTTTGCAAGCTTTTGGTTGAAGCATCGTTGAAGATTCCGCCTCTTCTGTTCTTTTCTGCATGAGCATATCAAGTCTACCTCCAACGTGAAACTCAGTGGATTGCCTCTCCAGGAAGAAACGAACGCTTTCCGGTTCTACTTAAGTATAAGTGTTTCATAAATTTGTAAGTCTTGTGAGTATTTCTTATCAGTTCCGTTGAGGCTATGTAAAAAAATTCACACGCAAGTTTATGTTTGGGACGATTGTGATGCAAGCTGTCGAACGGCTTTTATGCAAGCAGCCATTATTAACATTCGTTTGAGAAGCGATTTTGGTTTTAAAAACAATTTGGGTTTTAAAACTCTACATGCGATGATCTCTCGCTCTTTCATGACATACTCTGAAATATATAAGGTAATCTGATAGTATTCGTCACTTATATATTTTGTTCCATCTAAAAAACAGCTTATTTTAAATCACAAGAAAACAATACAAATTAATATTTGTCAAAAATTTAAGTGTGTATTCGTTTATAGGTATAAATTTTTGGAGTAGGCCTCGACTTATGGTAATATTCACATTGGAGATCGCGAATTTCGATGATTCCTTTTAGTCTCCTGGACAATACGAGAACAATTTATAAAATATTTCCGACACATAAAATTACAATGTTCAATTTTTTTGCCCCAACGTATTTGGAATTACATAAATAATAAAAAGTTACGTAATGTGTACCTCGACACCCGAATCTTGATTCATATTCAGTTGTTGGCAGTTTATTTAAAGCAGGGTTTTTAATCGCTTACAATTATGTATTATATCGTTGTCCCATTTGAAATTGCAAGTTCTTAAAACACGTTATATAATTATTCATACTATTTAATATAAGTCAAGAAAAGCCTTTTTGTGATCGCTGGTCATTGTTTAGAACAATTTTTCTTAATTTAGGTTTTATAATTTATCATCATTTTTGATGATTAAGCGTAAGAATGGTGATTACTCAACTGTCATATTTAAAATTTCTTATTACCATTTGACCCCTGGGGGTCAGCTTGTCGCATTTTGAGAAACCCTGATTTATGATAACATATTTAGTACACCGGTGTATCGCCGTAAAGTCAGTCTTGTGCTAATCTGCTTTTATGTGTGTCTTTTATAGTGATATTAGCATTAATCCTTGTAGTTTCTGATTCGTTTAATCTTGAAAATACGTCACGACACTTAAATGTCCGTATTATCTTATTGTGCTACCGAAGCGGGATCGGTGCGAATTATTCTCCTACCATATTCTCATATACTGCGTAAATCGCTTTTAGGAACATAGCTCAACACGAAACGATTTGATTGTGACAGTTAGACTGAAACTATTTCACGAGTCGTGACGGCCTATGTAGTTATGCGATTATTTATCGATCATATTTAATTTAACCACTTTTGAATGGTCATCCATTCAGCAGCACGTGTTTTATACGTTATATTTTTAGACTTTTCAAGATAGTTTCTCTGTAAAAGTCGCATGACTATATTTTATTTTATCAATATTTGTTCTTGTCACTCCCGTGCGTCGCTTACTACCCCACTACATTATTTTATAGAAAATTATAACAAATATATTTGAATATGTATTTTAAAAAATCTTTCGTATCAACGATTTACAATATTATAATTTCATATTTATGTTAAGCAATATACTATGCATGTGTTCATACTAGATCTTCTAGGTTGTCCTAGCCTGCACAAGATCCGTAACATCTAAAAATGTAATTATATCTCTTTTAATTTAAGACATACACTCGCTTTATAAGATTCAAAAGTGGTTTTGTCAAATAAGTAGTGCGCGAGAAAAATGTAAGAAAAAAGTATTTCGATAATATTACTTTTTAATATATTTTCGGGTATATGAGCCAACGCTTTTTTTTAAGGAAAATGCAATAATATTTATTTATTAAGTCTTTAATATATTATATCGCTGGCAAATCGCTAAAGATTAACGCTAACATAATTATTTTTGCCAACGGTAATGGCCATATGTTAATTTGTATATTTTTTTTACATCATAATATTAGTATTTACTGGTAATTATTTTCACTTCGGTCTTGTGAAGAGCAGGATCAGTTCGGTTATATTAATGTGTTTTATGTAATGAGTATATTATGGCTGTATGAATAATGGAGGGCACTGCGTATAATTATTAGAAATTAAAAAGAAAAAATAGATCATCTTTTTTTTATTAAGTTAAAAGAAATAATATTTTATTTTATTGAAATCAATGTTTTTCTCTATTTAATTATATACTGTATGAATATTTATTATATAGAAAAGGTACTTTAAAAACTATAATTTGATGTGACGATGTGAAATTTCCTATAGGAAATGACGTGTGCAGTGCCTGAGACTATGGTGGCTACCAATCTGTATTGTATATAAAACTCGATACCGTACTTGGTGCATATGATATTAATAGGAGATAAGACCTCGGTAGGCATTAGCCGGAGTAGGTAATGTGGATAAGAGTTTAGTAGTAAAAACCATACAGGGCAATGGGAATTTTACAAATTAAACACATCTATGGCGGTTTGGTCTTCAGATTAGAATCAATCATTGTTCAAAGGCTTAGCAGGTATCCTTATACTTATCGCAGTAGAGTGTAAGTTTGTGTGTCATTTTTGCTTGTACATTTTACTCTGCTTTTTCTACCGAGGTTGATCAGCGTAAATTTTGCTTTTTTTTTTAATTTTCTCAATAATTTATTAACCTAAAATTGTCTTTATATGTAAAGCTACATTTTCTTGTCCTAGCTACACTATCTCTGCGCTGGTTTCTATTCGCAAATCTCCACAATGTTTGTACATTAGTATTATTTATTTACATTAGTGAATAAGATTGTAATTCCTTTATTATTTACAGAATTGTTAGTGAGATCTTTCACTGCTGGCTTTGGATAAGCCGAAATGTATAATAAACAATTTGATTGGTTCGTCCACATTTGTATGTATACAAGGTTTATTTCTATACCAATTTTTCGAAACTTAAATTCCCGTAAATATATAGGTATTTTATATGATATTTTTTTAAATTCTAATAAGAATTATTTGCTATATATAAAATATTAGTTTTCTAAACATTATAATATAAGTGAAAATTAGAATTTCTTTAGGTGAAACTAACAACAAATCAACAATCTAATTTATGTCCTTGATGGGTTAGATTGAGCTAAAGAGTGAGCCCATTATAAATAAAAAAATAAAAAAAATACTAGTTTATAATTACAAACCAAATGTGGACAGCCGTAATATGCTTTTCGATTAATTAATATTATAATTGTAAAAATACAACACTGAATATTATTTATAAAAACAACGATCACGTGTTATCAATGAAAATAATATCATTCCTATTAGCTTTGTACACAAAAAAGAGGTCCGATGTTAATATAAGAGATATTTTTTTTATTTTTATTGACGTCGTGTAGTTGTAATTCGAGAAATTATTAATTAAATATTAATATAATGCTTATTAAATAAATTATTTTTAATAAAATGTAAGGTTTTATAAACATTTTATTCCATATGAGGTATTATGCTACCGGTATATTAAAGCAGATTATATATTGTATGTATGTGATCGGATTTATCGTCGATCGATCGATTTGTTAAAAAAACTTTTTTACACAGTTAAATAGATATTGTACATGTAGTATGTCTAGTCCGAGTGGAGAAAATCGTAAAATATTATTTTTTGTAATTCAATATTATCTATTCATCTCAGATATACCTCTATATGGTTAATACAATTTTAAATCAAAATTTATTAAATAAAAGAAAGCTATTTTGCACATTAGCGCCTCTAGCGGATACTATAACAAATAAAAACAACAGTGTGAGCGAGAGTAAAACTTCAAACGTAGGTTTGGACTATACTGGATAGCGTCATTCGCCTTTCCCGTTGCTTTATCATTTTCTGTCGCTCAGAACAGCTGTTAGAGTGAGAAAGATAGCGTAATGGCTATCACTTCAAGGATTCCGCGGTTTGCTATCGTATTTTATTATAACCAAAAAATAATTCCCTTTTTCGAATTACAATTGGATCATAAAAAGTTAGATTAAACTGTGTAATTGCTGTTTCTAATTAAATGGGGATAAATAACTTTTGTTTTGCCGTTTAACTCGCGATAGCTATTATTTATGCTATCTTTCGAGAATGTTCTTGAGCTACGAACGATATCGTCAATATTTTTGAGTATTCATGCAAATTACTACGTTCATTCTACGTTCAAATATTAATAAACTCGAAATAAATATACTGCATGTTACAAATATCTCAGCATATATTAACAATGCTATGTTATATGTACAGTGGACAGCACGACAGGTTACTACATAAAGTAAAATTATGTAATCGACATTAAGCCCTAATCTGTCTGTAGTTAAATCTAAAACTGATTGCAATTTGGCCGTTTGTAGTGCTGCCTGATGTGCTTCTGTGTATATAATATAAGACAAGTTTAAGCAAGTGTCATGTGATGATGAAACTTTGATTGGTGCCTTTGTACACGCTATGCGATACTGAGTACTAGCCGTTCGCTTCGAGTTGTTCGCTCCCATTTCTCCCGCTTCACCGCAGTGTAGGTCCGGGTAGACCCTCTGAGTATCGTTAGCAACGCCATCGAGTGCTTTTGCCATTGTGAAATTTGTTAATTTTTTTAGCAAATCTAAAACTCTTCTTTCTATTTAAAGTTAAGCCGAAGAAAAAACTATTTTGTAATAGTATTTAATGTGCCTGTAACGTCTTTATGTAACGGTCTTCGATGGTCAACTCGAAGCGAACGGTTAGTATGATAATGTTTTTGATTACTATTAGTTTTTTTTACTTTTGCGACATTATTATATAATTTGTAAATATCACGCTGATATCATTTGGAATAAAAATTAAAACATTAATATATCTTTTTATTTCAAATTCTTTTCTTAATAAATCTTCAATAGTCTGATTCATTGCCTATATACTTTACTATAACGGGTTTGGCTGTACAATTTTGATTAATAAGTCACCAGTTCACGGGTCTGGCGAGTGAAAGTCTGTTTAGATGTAATATTGTCAAGCACTGTTCCGTTACATATTTAGAATAAAAGGAGGATTCAAGTTTCCTACATAAAAACTGTCTCAAAGCAGTGGTATTAGCAATACACAACGACTATATTGATATTTTGTGAAACGGACGGTCTTAAACACCATTTGGGTGAAAGCTACATGATGACGTAGTTTCAAGCACTCGCGGCCGATCTAGAAATCTCTCTGAAGTTTCAATATTTAAATAAGCTTTTAAGACCCAATATATATTGTATCCAGCCGCTAGTACTGGATATAATAATCTTGATTGATCTGCTGACAGTTGATCTAACGGTCTGACAGACCATTCAGGGTTTAATTTTGACAGATGAATCAGGACTTCAGTTACGCAGCAGAGCTGCTGATTCTGAAGCTTATACATAAATTATGTGCTATATCATATCGTTGCCTTTTTTCAATAAACCGTTCCAAGTATAATTACAGTCAATAGCACGTCGGGCTTTATAAACCTGTCAAATTTCTCCACTTGATTTTAAACCTAAGTGTATATATAGAGTAAATAACAAAATCGCTTGCGGAAATTTGACATATTGTGGTAGCTTCACGTGCGGCCGTGTGTACATATTGACTCACCCCCAAAATTATGTGAACATTATGAATTATCTAAGATAAATTATAGAAATAAACACTCGTAGCCTGTCCCATATTATTACTAGTGGTATTTTCAAAACATCAAGTTAAAATAACGCCTCTAGCGGTTCATTCATTCAAATGGAATAGCCTTAACATATTACGATACCCTTTTCCACTAGCAAAATTACTGGTTGTATTGGGGAGTCTTATTTCTTAACAAACTTCAAAAAAAGAGGAGTCAATTCGACTGTATTTGTATTTTTTTTCACGCACTTCAAAAGCATCATCCACTCAACCTTTAATTGGCAAAAACGTTTCATGACATAAGTGAAGTGAGTTTCGAAATGATAGGAATGGAATGTCTGAGACGTATGAATCAATCGATCTTGTTTTGTATTTTTATACAAAAAATGGAATCAATAGAATTTCTACACTAAATGACGTGAACTCGGACACATGAGTGAATTCGAATTCTGGTTTTGATTTTAACAAAATCGCTCTGCTGAGACTGGTATGAATCTATCAATCTTGTTTGGAATAGAAGTGTATGAGGACGAAATTTCAAAAGAGGGCCGTTTTTACAATTTGGTCCTTAATTGCGCAAATATCTTACTACTCTGAAATTGTATTTAAAGTTGATGCTTATTAAATATTTGCCGTGTATAAGTTGGTACCTTAACTCTATTGTATAGCTGTGGATTTGCAAACGCAATCGCCTATGGGAGGCGAGCAAGAAGGCAACGAGAGTGGCTGCGTCTGTTGAACTATTCTCCCCCTCCACACCATCCCCCAATCACTCCTCCCCTTCAACTCAGTCACGCATCAACCAATCAGCAAAATACATCGTCACATATAGGTAATATTTGTTTTCAACGACTAACAGGTTCATGGAGATATTGTAATGTTTTAGAATTAAGATTAAACTTCTAGTGAATTGTAAGAGGACAAGTGCCCGTGCAATTGTAAATTACATTTGTCTTTATCAAGGCTCCCTTCAAATGGAAAGCTTGGCGGATCGTGTGAATTACTATGCGAATGTATGCACGTTAGGCTTAGCAGGTCTGATTTTATAGAAAGCATAATTTTTCTTGAATATATCACGATTTTGTTTTACGTGACTTAATTTTCTAAAAATAAATATTGTTGTGACGCGTCATTCACACATTGCAAATTACGGTGGCTTTTTCAATTGGTGGTAAAATTAATGCGTGTACATTCTTTCTTTCTTTAAAAATATATTATTTAGATTATCAAGATTTTTAGGTACTTTAAAAATTACAAACACACCGTAGATATTGCATTGCAATAAATTATCCAGTAAAATAGCATGAACGTGATATTTCATATACTTAATATATAGAAAAATTACATTATTTTTTTAACCCTCATTTATTTAATAAACACGAAAATAAATATCACTTGCTTATATTTTATTGTATGATTAACAAAATCATTTGTAATATTTTTTATCTATTTACTAAAGAAGAATGGCGAAATCAGACCCCATAATTTACAAAACCGTACATGGATGGTAATATGACAAATAAATAATATATGATTAATAGATTTAATTTCTACAAAATGGTGAATTTTAATGTCGGGGAACCAAACTAAAATATTAAATGCTGCTAATAATTATCAAGATAACAACACGTCTGATGATAGTGCAAAAACAAAACGCGAAAATCTTTTTAAGAAACGTACTGGTCTACGCAGAAATACTGCGTAGAAATACTACTTTAATAATTGAAAGCTAAGATACCACAACCGATTTAAGAAGATTATTGCCAGTTCTGCAGTTGATCCGCTGAAAGGTTAACGTATCGATTATTTTGTTCTAAATAATCGATTGGTTGATTTTATTTTGACAGGCTTGTTTTCATCTATGAATGTTGTATGATGATGATGGTGGAATGATAGTGGATGATTGGTTTGGTTTGTTTGTTGTGTGTTCCTTCGTGGAGTTTGATATTTATGTTAATATTCAACTTGACAATGAAGCATGTTTCTTCGACTAACGTTGATATTTGCATTACTTTTGGATTCCGAATGGCAATCGATTCGGTTATAACAATGACAGTTCAATGTGTACATTGCGCTTATTTGTCACTTTCAGTTGTAATGATTTAATTAAAGGCAAAGGGATCTACTCCACACAGTTTAGTCATATGTTATAAATGTTTCTTCTATTATAAGTGTCTTGATCTTATTAGATATGTAATTATTTTAATCTAGTTTATTAAACGGAGTAATCTGGTTACCCTTTTTCATTTATTTTAACGTCCATTCAACGAAAAAGCAAAGATACAATATATAACCCGACAAAGTATTTTATGCCATATCTTTTTAATCCCAACTTTTAAAGGAAAAAGACGATTAGGATTTTGTTAGTTTAGCTTATACCTTCAAGTACACGTTTATTTCATTCATGAACGGGACTTTAAAAATTCAGGTCCAAAGCTATATGGGAGTTCGCCATTGTTCTTTAGGATGTCTTCTTTCCAAGCCCTCTGAAAGAACGTACACCACCTACCATTCGCAACACCTGCCCTAACTATTAACAGATGTTATTAGTAGCTTCAATTTTTATACAGAGTTATCGTGGTTTACGCTTTTTGCGCAAGCTAATAATGAAAATGACTAGACTTATTTGAAATCGTTGTGCATTCTAGCTAGACACAAAAGCTATTAGTGTAATATTATTTAGGTGATATTAGCAATTTGTTACGAGGCGGTTGGCTAATAACTGCAGTTATTAATATTACCAGAACGTTTTATTTATTCTTTGGGAAAAGTAATTTTAAATACTTGTATGAAACGAATAAGGTAA
Source organism: Diatraea saccharalis (assembly GCA_918026875.4). Lineage (NCBI taxonomy): Eukaryota > Metazoa > Arthropoda > Insecta > Lepidoptera > Crambidae > Diatraea > Diatraea saccharalis. The sequence goes on along the minus strand of OU893340.1, from coordinate 3,604,713 downwards.
TGTACGCATAAAGTTTATATGTATATGTATACGCACGTCAGGTTACCACAATATGTCAAATATCCGCAAATGATTTTGTAGTCTACCCGCAATGTATTAAGGTTTAAAAATAAAGTGGTAAATTTTTACAGTTTTATATAACCTGACGTGCCGTTGACTATGCATGCCAGCATATCAAGCTACCTGAAGAGACAAATTTCTTCTATCGAAATTGAAATTGATAGACATTAAGACTTACAGTTATATGTAGTTTGGGCAGCTTGATATGCGTTTGATTGTAATAAAAGGATCGTGACTAAATTGCTGATTAAAAATTTTTTATAGGCTTTTATAATGGTATAGGTTATATTTTTATTTTTATATGAAAGTTAATAATAATATGTACCCAAATAAATACTAGAACATTTACAGTTTATTTGCAAATAAGAAAGGAGTATTCCTTGTTTTATGTTTGAGTAATTATATTCGTATCTAAAGATATTTTTTTATTATTCTACATCACCGTAGTATCACTGGTGACGATCTGAACGGTAAAGAAAAAAAGAATCTTCTGATAATAAAAAGAAATTTAACAAGAATTATACTTGCATTTACTCATACCTATGATTTGTCTCAAACCGAAGTAATTGGCGCTTATTCGAAACTGTATTTTGTGTGTACCACGATATGAGGCGCTGACAGGGGGCGTTTGCGGACAAGATTTAGATGTGATCTGAGGATTGTATTCATTGCATACTATACATGATTACTTAGTACAAAATGAATCTATGTACGCTAGGCTTGTGATCAGATTTGTGTAGGTATGTGATGTAACCCATAATACATTGTCTTTTGTTGTCATAGTTCGTCTTCATATTAAATAACAATTGTTAATTTCGCTAAATAAATAAACGAATATATGGATCTAATTTTCTTTAGATCAGGATCGACTAACGTGATAGTTACGTTGTCAGATCATTTAGGAATAATAAGTCTGACAACATTCGTGCAAGTATCACCGGCTATTACAATATTTAATACGAGTTACTTTGAATTTTGTATATGTCAGTCAATTAAGATAAAAGATTTTTTATTTTATTTAAAATTTTAGAAAATTGTAAATAAGTAATATTACATATTTGTGCTTTTAATTTAATTCTCAACTGTGTCTCGAAGGCAATTTAAAAATTAACGTTTGCCAAAGAAATGTTTAATTTAGCTGTAAAACGTAATACGTTATTTTTAAGACGCAATAATTCTCGTCTCAACTAATTAAATATCAAATATTTATAATGATATTTTGCGAAGTCAAAGATCAGCTTTCTTTAATATTCTTATGGTCAGTTACACAAACGTCCATTTAGGTTTAATGACTCCTTTAAACTCTAATTAATGACATTTGTATTTGGGTAATGTCGCTTTAAATTAATGTCAATTTTAATGGATGTTTGTGCAACTGGATGAATGTCTTTGAGTTTATTGTCATATGACAATATAAATAAAAATATGTGTTTTTCAAGAGATGGATGAACAGTACTTACGTTCTAATAGTTTTGGATTGACTTAATTGAAATTAAATATTTGAATAAATTACATCATAATTTGCTCAATCAAGATTTGCGTGAAAAGTCTGAATTTCGATTTATCGCCGATATATCGCCTTTTGTAATTACCAAAAGATTTATAAATCAGACAAATCATGATTGGTGAATTAAACCTTAACCTTAAACAAGGTAAAATTTAAATTACTATTATTAGATACTTCATGAGTTTTTATTAGAACACCTACAATTGGCACTAGAAATTATTGCATAAATGTATCATTGGATCACGATATTTTTTATTATATACTTATTTTTATTAATAAATATATAGATTTGGCTCTCATTAATTAAAAATATAACACACCTTGTCAATTCATATATGCGAAAACATTTGAATGGCCTTCAGCATTTATTATTTTTAAATAATCTATAAAGCAGCTGTAAGTTTTATTTAAAATTAATAAAATAAAATAAAGTTAAAGTATTTATATTTTCTTCGTGTGTAGTATAATAAAATAAAATGGTATGAACGAAAAGAAAAATTGAATCTAGACCTAGGATGGTATGAGGAATGGGTTTCAGTGCCTGCTTCTTGTGTACATAGTATTTAGTTAGCGTCTTCTTGGCGATTTGTCTTACTGACATGATGATAATAAGATTTCAAATTGCATTCCAGTGACAAAAGTATGCATGCAATAATTTTGTTGCTTAAGTCAAGCACAAACTGGCATATTGATGTAATATCACCTATTCCACAGTTCATACAGAAGTGTGTAAATAGTCAATTTGTTGATGTGACAAGCTTGAGCACAGCTAAAGAGCAAAGTCTGCGATTAATTACAAATTATAAAAAAAAAAAAATAAATATAAAACTCACACATATACACATATTTGAAAGACAAAATAAGATATCTGTAAATCTTATATTATTTTATTGTTAGTTATGATTGCTGAATTATCATAGTGTTTGTTTTTTTGTAAATCTTATTTAAATGTAGTTCTACAGTATTTTCAAGCTGAAGTATTCGTCGCGTTGATATGAAACGTGTTATAAGACTTGATGTAATGTAATATAGCTATTTCATATTTTATACGCAGATCTGCATAATTGTATTTATTAATAAAATAAGCACAATTTTAGTGAAATAATTTCAGTAACGTTGTGTACGTGTTATATAAATGAAGCCATGCTTTTATTTTTTAATCCTAACTACCGCTAGCAATAGTGAAATGTTTGTTTGATTGAAATAAAAACTTTTATTTAACAAAGTTTTGGATTATCATTTTAGAATACGAATGTTTCTTTGAAGGACTACCGACTTTTATCTTTGGTTAACTTTTTTTAATGGGCTATACCTATATTATGCTTGATTTCCGATGTCTCCTTAAATTAAAATGGTAAGCTGGTATTATTTTTTTGGGAAGTATGAGGCGTTATCAAAACTTGTTCAAAAGGTTGTTTGCAAAATGTTAATACACTCACAGGCAAAATTAACCACCCATTATCATTCATCACCCTGTTTGGTTCTCTCAAGTATGGTCAATCAACTGTTTTGTATTTTGTTAATTGTGTTCTATAAATAAATAAAACATTTATATCATTATTTTCTCTCCTAAATTTATGTCGCCGAAGGATTTTCGGAATAATTAGAAGGAGACTAGCAGAAAGTAATTTGAGGCTTTGCGTCCAGCTCGCGCTCCGCAACTGTTACCACAACACCGTAGAGCTTGACTTGGTTTTGCGCGAGAATATGCTGATTGAACTGTAGAGTAATGGAAGAAGGTACTGTTCTCAGATTAGAGCAGAATAGCCTTAAGGGTCCAGATAGACGTTAGGGTGTCTACAGGCGTCAAAATGAGAGGTTTGCTCCATACGTTATAACCAGAGGTCGGAATTAGGTAGAGTTATTTATGTACTTGCATCGAAATGTTGATATTAATGTGGACCTTCGTGGCAACATCGCGCATATTGGTATTTTGCAACTTTGGACATCCGATGTCATTGATGTAAGTTTGGCAACGTCGTGCGTGCAGTAGTTTAAATTGTGTAAAAGTAAATAACTTTTTATTTAAAAAAACGCGGGATTTTTTCTGCTCTTTAAAATTAATCTCGGGATTTGAGGCATATCCTCTTTATTCTATCGCTGTATGAAATCAGTGTAAGTACATGAATAACTCTACCTAATTCCGACCACTGGTTATAACTGAAACAGTAGGTTAGCAGGGAGGGTCCATAATGGTATGGTGAGGTATCTTTTATGAGGCTCATACCGATCTTGCTGTGTTCGGAAGAGGAAGTACGTGGAAGAAGTTCTTCAAGACCATGTCATACCTTTCGTTCCGTTCAGTGATGACAACTTCAAATTAATGCATGACAACGCATGTTGCCATACCGCAAGATCCGTCAGTAAGTACTTTAATGGGGTCGGGATACAAGGTTTACCATGGCCCGCACGCATTCCCGATCTTAACCCAATAGAGCACATTTGGGACAACCTTAAAAGACGTGTCCGAGCAAGTGTACCGGTCCCTACGACTATAGGATAGCTAAAAACGGCCGCAGTGGAGGAGTACAATATCCCCCAATTGGATAAACAAGACATCATGGATGGATTGACAAACTGGCTCCAAAAAGTCCTTAGGGCCAGAGGTGGCAACACCCACTATTAATTTTTATTTTTTTTAATTGCCCCATTATTTACAAAACCAAAATTTTAAAGTTTTCATTGAAGATTTCGAAAAACTTAATTTTTCGTAAACATCCTTTAATAAAAGTCTTTTTGCCAATCTTTCTTGTTTCTTTTTTTTAAGTAGGGGAGACCTAGGAGAGTTGTGACAATTTTTACATAAGGGGCTCTATCTCGCTTAAGAACCATTCCACAGTTATGACTTATGTGAATTAGTTTAGCGCCATTCCTTCTGTTTTCAAAACCATCACTAAAATTAATTAAAGTATAATAGTTTCTGAAAAAAATAACAAAATTCAAGTCCACTCCCCTTGTCACAACTCTCCTACCACCGAGGTAAGTTGTGACAGGTACCGAGGTAAGTTGTGACATCATTGTATTTAAGCTATAAGATATAAAAATACCATTACATACGACATAAATAAATCAAGCACGTTTTTTTTTTATCAAATCGGTACTTTAATCAGTACTATAATAATAAATTTGACTTGGAAAACACACACTGACATGTTTGCAAAAAGTTGTCCCAGTATTCTTGTGCACTGTACAAACTTAGTAGGATCGCAAATCAGTGCACGGTCCTTACAGCTTATCACGCGTACGTAGTTTCTACTGTTCGATACGGTTATATGTTATGATTATATTTTGGGGCTATTCGACTGATTCTGTAACTGCCTTTAGAGCCCAGAAAAAATGTGTTAGGAGCACATTTTATTAAACTAAATATTATGACCCTGCCATCAATCTATATATTCGAAGTTGGTATTTTTGTCAAACAGGATCAACAACTATTTGAAAATTGAAGACGAGATTGCGTCATCGAGACAAATTGTGGTGTACGATACCCTCTAAGACAGGTCAGTTGAACAAAAGTATCTTTTGTATGGCTCCAAAAATTTTTGATAAAATTCCAAAAACAATACGTAATCTGGATAATTGTAATGTTTTTAAAAGAAAACTTTGTAAATTATTAGTAGCTAAAACATATTATAGTGTAAACGAGTATCTAGCTGACAGTACTTTGTAAATGTATAAATACTTAATGAATTAGTAGAATTTTTGACATAACATGTTATTGATTAGATTAGTTGACAATTACTAACCTACAAATATTGTATGCTTTTTAGGCAGATCACGGTGTAACTATTCAGTCCTTGCATCCAATATCTTTATATAACCTGCGATCAACAATAAAGATTGATTTGATTTGATTAATCATCTTTTAATACCTACCAACTAAAACAACATAGTATTAATATTAATACTACAATAATATATTGATCTCAAAGCGATACAATATTTAGTTAATGAAAATATTATAATTACTTGTTATGAGAATATTCTCATCAGTATAAAATCTTAATCTAATCAGATTCACAATTATGCCAAACGTAATGAAGTTCGTCCCCAGTACAATCTAACTGTGTCTAGCCTTTGCATTCCAGGCTTTGGACCCACTGATCATTCGATCTGCTGTCTGCATAGGCTTCAAGGCAAACCAAATAAAAGCAATTATTTTCTACATCTTCTTCATCATGTTCTATTCTTCTTATTAGTCTTCTTTGCTTTTTTAGGTTTCTTTTTTTTCTTCGCTTAAGACACGCTTCTTAACATTCTTAGATTTTCAGTCTCTCGTGTATAGTTATTTGGTATTCTCAAAAAAAATAAGTATGCGGTATGCCATTATACACCTTAAGTAGCTACTAACACACCAACAAACATCTAAAGTTAAAAAAAAATGTAAAAATAGCCCAGCAGAAATTTGGAGTAAGTTAGGAGAGTTGTGACAGCCTGTCACAACTCTCCTAGGTGTTCAAAATGACGTCTTGGTCCGAATAATAATTCATATTTTCTAAACACGATGCGCATACAAAAAATCAGTGCCACGTATTGAGACTTAAATAACTACATAACTTAAGAAAAAATAACACATCAATGCACATATACTAAGATATGATATATATTCAAATAATATTTTGAAGAAAAACTTACTTTTCGTAATTTTTTGTACACTGACGATATATTTACGCAACTGTGCCACATGCACCGTCGACAGGTACTGAGTCGTGTAGCGCGTGTCGAGAACGACTAACAAGCGTTAATGCCATCTCGATTACTATAATACGTAGAGAGAAATCCTCCTTGTCACAACTCACCTCTGTCACAACTCACCTAGGTCTCCCCTATAGTTTTTAACATTCCTTTCATTAAATATGGTCTAAGTTTGTGCGATTTATGCGAATTGATAGAAACAGTAGGTAGGTAGTTAATTATGCCTGTGAGTGTAGTAAAGATGCAGACCTGGCAGAAAGGCATTTAGCCAAATTCTTAAATAAAAAAAAAAACACTAAATCTGGTTTAAAACTTTGCCAGGAGTGGCAAAATTATATTTTTATCAAAGAAGTGTTATAGGTACTCTAAAATTTTCACAGAATATATTTGTAAATAAAATCAAATATTGCCAAAGACAGTTTATTTTAGATCAACGTGAGTGCGAGAAAATGTTCTCTTTAAGTTATTATGTTTGAACTTGCCAAAGTAAACTAGACTTTATGATATAATAATATGATATTGTCAATTATGTACATTTATAAATTGTTTATATGTACACCATCCACTACCCCATCATTAGGTCTTTTATATTTAACTCCATGCCAACGTTGCCTGGAAGAGATCACTTTTAGTGATAAGGCCGCCAATTGTACGTCTCCTGTTTTCGTCATATAAGTGTATTTTGTCTTTATGTGTAGGGGAAGTCTGGGAGACTTGAACCTCTTTTTACTTGAATTATCATATCTTCGTATAGATTTGTCGTAGAGACTAGATTATAATTTTAATTCATGGGTAATTTTTATAGACTTGTTTTTGCATCATTAATTTTTAAATATTTCAATACTGTAAATTACTAAGCCGTAATTGAAGTAAAAATCGGAAATGGATCAACTCTCCCCACCATGAGGGACATATGATCAAAAGTCTGAGGAAACTGATTATCAGGGGTTTTAGTAATTTCTGTTTATTTTTTTAGTATCATCTTTCTATTAGAGTCTTTTGCGTAGTTTTGCTTTCATATATTTATTATTTGGAATTGATACTTATCGTTATTCTCAAAAATTATAAAAACTATTCTAAATGTTATTTGCCTTCTGTTCACTTGTTTTATTAACATTTATAATATTGAATTGAGTGCAAGTAGTATTATGGCAGAAGAATCATCACCACAGATGGTATAATTAACCACTGATGTCTTCAACAAGAACAGTGGTTCAACTCTCCCGCATACATCACTTCGACATAAAATTTTCATTGCAGCAAAGGTATTCAATTACTTTTTAAAAAAATTAACATACTTCAAACTAGAATAATCAGCAAACACGATAAAAATAATACACAATACTTACATCGATAAACACGGCCAGTATCTCAAAATTACTCATTATTTAAAATTTATTTTGTAATGACCAAAACACTTTTCGCAACTTAAAAGCTAAACAAACCAGGCATTTTGTGCAATAGTGACACATACATTATTGGTCTTCCATACATGATCTACGACTGTGTTAATGTTTCATTAGCTTGCAATTTAAGTTGAATTTAGAGAAGTGGTTCATCTCTCCCACCTGGGCAAGTCTCCCGGACTCGCTCTACAATAAAGAATATTCTATCTATCTATCTATAATAAGATGTCTTAAGCATTTTACAAATTATTGTCTGGGAGAAAATAATTCAGTAAGTTTGCGCCTGGCTCATGGATTCGGTGCCGCATTAAGCCAGAAAGGGGCCTGTAGCAAATTTTCTAAACCCCCAGAGAGGTCGTCCTTTGCTTTCCGAATAACACAACACAATTAATCTGTGACTTGAGTTTTAATTGTCAGTTTATGTTTCTACTTAAATATATGGGTTTAGTTTATTTTATTTCTTACATTTTGAAACACTTACTTCAAAAATTAACTTATTGGCTCTGAAACATGGCAAGGCTCCAATTGCGCGGGGCCCGTAGCATTTGCTACATTCGCTACGTGGCTAATCCGGCCCTGCATGGACTAATAAGAAAGACTCTTGTACCGTTTCAACATTGTCTATTACCTTTTTATAATAAGATATAAGCTTATCGTATAGGATTTTTAATAAATCAAACAATGTGTAAAAGTTTTGCATATTTTCATATATTCTTATTTTTAGTGTAGTTTCTCTATGTTTTTAATGTTTTCACGGAATGAGAGCGAACAGTTTTATATTACAAAATTTAATACTTAACAATAATTGTCTTTGTTTCATATGATTTCAATTTTAGTAAAAATTGTTGAGTTTTACACTATACAAATTTTATACTAGCTATTTTGTAGTAGAAGAAAGTACATTATGTAGTACCTAAATATTTAAAATTTAAACCTTAACCACTCAGATATTCATTTTCCAATATACAATGTACTATAAAGGAAAGGCAATTACATAAAAGTTTAACTAGTATTAATCGATGTCATTATTTTATTTGTTATTATTAGAACTAATGTCACCTAAGAAGGGACTACAAATAGAAGTCATTCTTACTGCTCAAGGCTTGAGTGAAAACGGTGGGCGTGTACGCTCATCGCTGGTGATACGATCTCATAATGGTTTTCTATAAAACTTTGTTCCTAGTCAATTGAAAAATGATTATTATACAAAATACATAAAACCCGATTTATATTGCGAAAGTAGTTGCAAATTTACTTTCATGCATTAGTTTCGACATATAAATTTTTACTATGCATCATTATTAGGTATATTTTATCATTATTAGGTATATCTGTAAAAAAAGGAACTGTTTTTTGTTTGTTAATATTATTATTTGCTACACCCTTACAGGGTGTCACATGAACTGTACTAATTATTGATTAACTTTATACTATGTGACATGTAATAAATGGATTTTTTGATACGCATCATTACTTTCACGAAAGTAGACTAGTTTCGTGCGATGCGCATATTTTTGATGTAACTACTTTCAACCAACTAATTTCGCCTCGATTTACATTCCGAAAGCAGTGTAACGACACTATCTGCGCATTGTAAAGCCTATAATAGATGTTGACAGTGCCAGTGTCTCAAAGGTACTGTTGATTGCACACCTTTATGAAAGAGTTTCGTGCCGAAATTTGTTTCGTGAAACTTGTTTTCAGTTTCATGCAACCATTTTCGTAATATTAATTAGTTTTTAGTGTTCTCATATGCATACAAGAAACTTTTTTATTCACTTAATTAATTACTAAACAATGATAGTTCGAGCTCTGCTCGTTAAGATGTTCGGAATCAATATCGTTACGTGCATACAATTTGCTGATTCATTCTTTCAAAAACGCAGTGCATCAAAAACGAACTTAACTGTGAATAATTTAAGTCTAAAATCAATTTTAGAAATTAGTCTTAAGTAGTTAACTGATGTGCTGTCGACTATACTTACTTATATAATCTTTGAAGTTACTAGTGTTTATTATTTTGACTAGCTACCTCTATTATTTTTTATTGTAACACACTATATATTATAAAAATATTACTGCCGTAAAGTACTACCGTAAAATTTACGTTTTAAAATTACAATTCACAGTTTGGTTTAAATGTTGTTGCCATAGTTAAAGTATTTTTTTAACAATGGATTTATGACTTATAGAAGCGCCATCTATAGGTAATTCGTAGTCGCAGTTTGATAAAAAACTTGAACGCCGATAATTTTATTTATCTAAATTTTAACAAAGAGAATGGCACACATCCTTGTTTGCCTTCATTATATGGCACTAATTATTTAAGTCCTAAACTCTAAGACACACTATGAACTATTCCAAGTCGATAAAAACAACAACAGGTACAATTATCTCCATTTCGTTATATTTTGGTTTTTGATTTATTTGGTCCACTTACAAAAAGTTTTTAATGCTTAAGAGAATATAAACACTTAAAATATCACTTATATTTATAAACAAGGAAGCAACTAATTGAGTTATTTATTTATACTATCTATATTTACAATAACTACGACGTAAATTTTTATAAGGAGATTTTTAGAGTGAAACCACTCCGAGATCCCATTTTCTGTTACTTAAATAACAAACTTGTACTATTTGCAAGAAGATGATACGCAATGAGGAAGTATTTAAAAATAAACATTAGTTCCCGAAATCAAACTAGATGTCGCTACGGTACGTTCTTGATTTCTTCATGACAACACTTCCGCTTTTCTTTCATGTTTAAAAGTAAATTAGTTTTCAAAACTCAGTAAACAACTCATATTCTATTTGTACTTTTTCGCGATTGTATTGATATCTAAGTTTCGAACTTTTCAAATTTCAGTTTTTTAATATGTTAGTTCAAAGGAACGGAAGTGACTGTGTCTGGTCCATTGGTTTCCTGCAAAAATCAACTTTTGCTAGAGTCGCCATCTAGTGGAGGTGCTTTTTTAGTGCTTTCTTTTTTTTTAATACTTCCTCATTGCTTTTACGGGCGACCAAAATCATGCATTAAAAAAAAAATGAAACCGAATATAGCCATTACATCACTAATATGCGATCCTATGGCTACAGAGTTAAGCGGTTGCATCCCAGAAGGGTAAGTAAACATTACTACATAAGGAAATATATAATCTGTGCACACAATTTATTTAATTAACCAACAATTCATGTTTTTTCTCTCTTCATAACCTAATAGTACGTAATAAACAGTCGTCGAACAGAAATAATTCCGTGCTTTTCGTATCTCTTACTCGTACGCAAACGGTATTCTGAGGTCAGTGACCGATTTTCGTTAATATGGAATGTTTTAACAATCATTGTAAGTATGTATGTTTGGTTTATATATTAACAGGAAATATTGTACTCCGATTGAAAACTTCAATCGTGTTTAATTATGACTATATCTGGATGTTGGAAGATACCTTATAGGTAGTACAAACTTATAATACAGTGTTCAGACTTTAATTTCTGTGTATGTACATGGAACGATAATTAAAATTTGTAAAAATCGCTGCTCTACCCTTGAATAAAGTTACATTTGTTTAAATAGTTAAATCAGATTAAGTATTTTGCTAACGTTTATATTTAATTGTTGGATGTATAATTAAATTTTAAAAAGTAAATTACAACTAAAAAATGATTCTTTACTATAATAAACACGAAAGTAACAGATTTTTTTGTAATTTTTACCTGAAATGGCTCTATTGAAAAGTAGAGATTACACAGATATGACTTTATTCTTTGAATAGGTCGCAATATTAATGTGCTTGATTATATACCAAAGTTACAGTGCTATTGAATATAATTACTTGTATAAATACGTTACATTAATTAATTCATTAATATAAAATGCCTAACTACATAAATTGATTATTTTCTTTTTATTCGGCTAACATTTTAATAGTTTCATCATCATCAATAATTTTATATATTAACAAGACAAAAGTATTACGAAACTTGAAAGTGTAAGCGGTGAATCGCTACTATTAAGCGATCATTTCGGATCGTCCGTTGCATACAACACAGGGTAAAGAACGAGTTTATACAGGATAATAGTTTGGCACATTACAACCAATTCCATATTAAAGACCGTTCACATCGGTCGCGCTAACCGCCCGTGTCGGACGATGCAGCGTTCTTAAACGTCGAAGAGCAGCGCAATGTTGTGCTGCGAGGCGCGTCGCTAGTAGTGTTCGGGCGGCGTGTGTGGGTGCGGCCGGTAGCCGCGGTACGCGCTGCCGTACGCGCTGTCCTCCGACGGTAGCGGCCCGCGCCGCGCCGGCCCCCCGCCCGCGCTGTACACAGACTCGCGCCGCTCCGATACCGCCGCACCTGGATACATACTTAGCCTTTAGTAATAGAACATGTTTTAAGTCACCTGACAGAAAAAGTGCACAAAGATATGATGGTAATAGAGTTGTAGGCGGTTTATGTTCTCCTATTTTAGAAAAATAGAGAAGATAGCGCGGTACACTATCTTTCTTTACTCGTGTCTCTTTATTTATTAATTTTGATTGCAATATAGAAGAGGGTGGACTTAATGCGGTACGGCTTCTCTACCAGGCTACCATAAGGGTGCCAATGAAACCATAGAAAGAGGCGTGACAAAAAGGTCAAGGTGACAAAATTATTAAAGTTTTTTGAATATTTCACTTTAATATTTCATATAAATAAGCTAAGTAGGTAACTATGACCACAAATAACAGAGTGATGGTTTGTCGTCCCAATCAATAAAGTGTTTAGGGATTTGTTGATACACTTAAGAATATGAAGCGATGCTCTCAGACAATTGAGCAAAAAAGAAGTTAAGTGTAAACTAATAACAAACAAAAATATCCGAAGACCCAGTAATTACGTGCCCAATAATTAGGGTAACCTATTAACAAAACTTATAATTAATACGTGTTTACCTGTCGGTCCGGGCCGCACTCCGTTGGGAGTGGTACCGTAAGTGGGTTCCCGTTGCGCGTTATGCGCGTTCTGATTGTGTGCGTTGTGCACGGTGTGCGTGTTGTGAGCGGCGTGTACTGCGTGCGCGGGGTGCGCGCCGTGGGCGTTGTGTGAGATCGCGTGCGGCCGCAGCAGCAGAGACTGCGCAGCCACCAGCGACCCGCCGGTCGCGCCTGTCGCAGAGCTACCCTTGCTGTACACAGACTGCGACCTGAAGTTACACGTTTTCGTCATTGATCAGTGTTACGCTAAGAGTAGAAGTGTGAAATAAATATCGAATGAATGGTAGAGTTAACAACACCACATTTAAAAGAGTGCTGAATTTAATCTCAACCTTATTATTATAAAACTTAAGTCTACGGAGTTGACAGCAGAAATTTAACAATTGGTGGACACCTGATGGGTGTTTATATAAAGACTTTGATTATCAAATAAGTTTAAGACATATTTTTTGAAACTCGTTCAATACGCTATGGCTCATTCTTCCTAATTGGTGCCATAATAAGCTGATGATGATGATCTTTGAATATGATAATTATTGTGACGAGCTGGATGCTTTCTGAAACTGACCTGTGAAGTGTATGCCGGGCAGGTGGCGGTGAACGACAATAAAGTGATTTGGTGCCGGAATAGAGTGGCTCGGACGTGTCCGGGCGTGGTGCAGCGGCGGCGCAGTAGGAAGGCGCGTGTCGGTAGTGGAAGGGCTTGTCTAACTCGTCAAGATCTCGCGGGGAGGAGGCGCGCGAGGGGGCGGGGGGCCGGCGTGTGCCCCACTCGTGCAGCAGCGCGCTGCAGCAGCCGCCGCCGAGCGCACCCACCCAGCTCACCCAGTGGCCTTCCCACCGAGATAACACGAATGCAGGGCCTAAAGCTCGCGCTGGATTTAGTGACGGCATCTGTTAAAAAGATTATTTGATTTCATTGCAATAAAAAAATTATAAAAAAGAAGTTTACAGGACAGGACATATTTTACGAAAGAGATGTCTTTAAGAAGGAATCATGTTATTTATATTAAAGAAAAATACTCTAAAAGATCACAAGGTTTGAATCGTGACTCAAGCACCTGAGACGACTATTTAATAAGAATTTTAGTAGGTTTAATGTAATTGAATACTTATTATTTTGTTTCGTTGAAAGCTTAGAGTATTAAGTGTTCAAAGTTATAAAAAGAAACAGCGGATCTGCCCACAATGCTCGTGAATCGCATTTTTTATGTTCTTCCATTGAATGCCTATTGAATAGTGCCTACACGGAATCGGTCGCCAGCGGAAACGTGCTATAACGTCACAAGAGTCGCGCAATTACAATCATAATATACACAATACGTCGGAAGCGTCGCACAGTGTGTTAGAAACCCCGATTTTGTCTTATCATGGTTTTATTACACTCTTCGACAACTAATATCATTCTTAGCCGTCACGGTTAGTGGCACAAACGAACATTAAGTTTTAATGACGTCTTTAAGCTCTAATGAATGTCAAATTTGTATGGGTAATGTCGCTTTCAACTAATGAAAATTTTAATGGTCGTTTGTGCAACTGGCTGTGAGATACTCCGACATAGATGCGTTCTTAACTATATATAGATAACTTGTTAAATACATCAAATAACTTATGTTCTAACACGGTTTCTGAATTGAGTATTTAAAGTTCGCCTCAAACTGTAGTTAAACATATTTTCGCTTCAGATTTTAGGTTTTTTAATGTTCAGTTGATAGCAGTTTGATAAAGACTAGGACTTTTTGCCTTGTGAAAAGTAATTGAGAATTATCAGTTGAGATATTGTACTTTTCTCAATTCAGAAACAAGCCGTTAGTAACTTTATGCTTTTCCATTTTCCTTATGTAACGTTTATACCTAATGGGTTGTATGCGGTATAAACTACTGACTGTAGGTCGGAGGTTGTTCATGTATATATTAAAATAAAGATTTCTATTATACACGTACACAAATAATTGCTTGAACAAGCGACAACCAGAGCGCGAGAAAGGAGAAAAAAGATAGAAAAATAACATTCGTAAGGACTGTTCACAGGATGTGTGATCAGAACATTATTATCTTGAGCACTGTGCACAACACTAACACAATGCACGTTAAGCCGTTAGTCTTGGCTGCATCAGCAACGTTAACACCCACCGATCCGCATTAAGCCCGCATAGTGGGTTATGGCCCATTGATTTTATTCGATTCGACTCCATTCATAGGAACAAAAGAATTCTACCAAAATACTTCCCACGCAGACGAAGTCGCGGGCACAGCTAGTTGCTTAAATAAAATAAATAGATTTCAGTGTTCGCAAATTTCCCCGAATTGATAGGATCACTTTTATTGTTCCTTTTTCCTCAAAACCTTATTTGCTTCTTGTTTGTACTATTTGAACAACAAAACTTGATAGAAATATTTGATTTGCGAAAAGGTATATTATGATATTATTACGTGATCGAAAACTTTGGCTTTCTATTTACAAATACGACGAAAGCGTATGGAATTCGGTACACTTAAAATTTATATGAAGGAGGAATGCAGAATGCTACAAAATAATATATACATTATTTATTATATATTTATAATAATGCTTAATAATGCCTTCTCGGGCACCCAATCAAGCTTTCATCCCTATTGGGCGACCACTGAATTTATAAATATGCAAAAAAATATATACTTGTTTTTATCTTTTTTCTCAAATCATTCATAGTTATTTAATTACAAACTACGTTGTAAAACTTACCTCTACATAATATATAATCTCAACAGTCTCAATACAAAATGGTTTCATATTAATAGCAGAAACATCTTATAGACGGAGAATAATATTCCTTGCAGGTTTTTGAAAGTATTCTCTATAGATATTGCGATCCTTTCCGAGCGTATTGTAGCTATCCTGACTTTTGTTCGACAGGACAGATGTTTACTTATATACAAAAAATGCACCAGCTGCTCGCTGAGAGTCACAATGGGCTGGGCAGGTATCTATAGGTGCGTTACATCCCACGCGTTCAATATCTCTACAATAACGTACTACTATTTTTGATTCCGCGTTCCTTTTTCAAGTTAAAGTAACGTAACTGTAAGTCTGTTTTCGACAAGGTTACACACAAATTGTTTGTAAAAGTAAATTAAATCTGAATTCACTCGATTATTTAGAGGTGCTTGCTAGATATTTTAAATAATATGATATCCGTGCCATACAGCCATAATTGTGAAATATTTATAAATATATAGCAGTTGTTGCGAACTTTCAATTTTGTAGTAAAATGTCACAGTGCGATATTACTTGTCCTGAAGTAATGAAGTGTCCTATGTACTTTTCATAAAGAATTTTGGACACTTAATTTGTGTAACATATCATGATTATAACAGTACTTAAAATAGATGTGTTCTTTGTGATAAAGCTAATTTTGACGTGTATTTTTGTACTTTGCAATATTTTTTCACGTTTTTCACCATTTTATTTATTCGCTAGCAATGGATGTTGCATAAAAAGAAATACAGAATATATCTGGTTATACTTAGATTATTTCTTACCGATACGAGACTAGCAGCACAATAGGCAGCGCCTAGCAGCGCGGGCGCGGCGCCTGTCCACCTGCGCTCCATTGCCGCGAAGTATGCACCGGTGAGTAGTGCCGACAGCACCAACTCCGCTCCCAGCCGCTCCCACGCAGCGCCGCCGCCAGGCAGCGCGGCTGACAGGCTGCCCGCATAACCAGGCACACTCACTCTGTAAAAAAATTATCAAACGTCAAATTTTAAAAATAGGTTCTATTATGCAGCATATGATTTAATGAAACACTATTAGACAAGTCCAGTCAATAAGGAAAATAGGGACAAGGTGTGGTTTATTCTATGAAGTACAACGTTATAAACTATTTCATTAATTATTTGCAAATCGAACATATAGAGTCAACCATTATACAATACAATCAAACATCATTAAAAAGAATACTAACGATATCTATTTGACAGCCAACATACACTTTGAAGTACTACCTTTTAAGTATTATCTACAGGGGTTGGCAACACACGTGAAATATAATACCATTGGGGTGGTGTCAGAAACATCGATGAACTAGGGTGGTGGTGGTACTGTTATCTGAGGTTTATGATAGTTGACACTTTTACGAAAGAAAAACGTTTAAGGCTGAGAGTAAAGACTATCCTATTTATTTAATTGCAGAAATGAACAGAGGATGGCTAATTGTGAGTAAAGAACTAACACTCATATCTAAAGTCGAGTAGAAGTAATTACTTGAGCCAAAAAAGTAATAACTTAAGCAAATATTTCAAATCAATAGACGAGAATTTGAATGAAGTCAGAACTGTCAATAGCTAATAGTATATTACTTTCCAAGAAATCTTATTCTACTCTTAAAGATTTAACTTCATTCAATTTCTTGTTTATTTGTTAAAAATATTTGCTCAAGTTATATCTTTTACTCAAGTAATAGTTTTGTCTGTTTGTCCGTCAAAAATAATGAACACGTAATTTATTCGCAATAATTAAATTAGGGCGATACGTCGAGTTAAAATGTCACGCTTTGGTACATTTTCTACAAAACTGTGACGTAACGAGCCCCCACTCCTCAACTTTAATACTTATTGTCTAAGCTATTTCTTGTTAAGTTGGAGTTAAAAAATATATGTACCTATCTAATATTTTTCTATTATCTGATTGGCGGATTAAATAGAATTTCTTATTTTTTAACCAGTCGTCATACCTATTGTGTATATACGAGATATTGTTAACGAATTACTTGCACACCATTACGATTGTTTATTGTAAATGTGTCACATAATTCTTAGCTCCCAGCTAAAAAGTGACTCACATATTTATCAAATTTCTTAATTATAAGGACAAATAGAAAACCCCGGCTAAGTGCGGACTCGCGCAAGAAGGATTATGTACAGGATACGAGCAAAAAATGTAGTATGGGATATTTATTTTATTCTGTTTTTGACGTGGATACGTCTATGTTTTCGTTCTACAGGGGGGTCATTCTGTGAGCAGGAGTATATGCACTAACGCCATCTATTGGCGTATAAGTGAACTGTGCTTGCTCTGCAGGGGGAAGGGCATTCTGTCAGCAGGAGTATATGCACTAACGCCATCTGTTGGCGCTAGTAAATACTTTTTTCATTCAACAAATGAACGCAACGAATATTTATTTATTTAGTGTTTAGTGTCTTCAATTTGTTTATTTTTTTTAAATTATTCATTTATAAATGCAATTATGCCACAACGTTGCATAATTCCGGGTTGTTTTGGAGAAGCGAATCGTTCAGTTTTTAGAGTGCCAAAGAACATTGATAGACGTGAAGAGTGGTTAAAAGCTATTCGTGATGTGTTTCCTAACCTGGATGTTGGTGAAAATTTTTATGTTTGTGAAAAACATTTTAATGAAGCAGATTTTACGGCATATATAATTGACAAATCTGGAAAAATTATTCAAAAGGTATCATTATAATATACAATACAATAAATATAATACAATAAAAAATAATAAAAAATTAGCTTTATGCCATACGTATGCACATCCATCTACGAACACGTAAATATAGCTTTATATGCGTTAGCAATAAAATGTAAAATATTTTTGAGTGAATTTGCTAATCTTTAAATAAAAATAAATAAATTCGTGCAAATTCAAGTAAAGGACATTGTCGAAAATGGCCCCAATATGAACAAGCATGAATATTTTACAATAAATCGCCGACATCTTTACTGTCATGTCGTACATGAAGCTGTTAAGGATGTTCTACTTGTAATGTATATAATAATCGATAACTTGATTACACTTTAATTTTTACACTACGAACGATTTTTTTCATTCGTTATAAATTGACATATTAATAAATGGCGAAATATAAAAAAAAAACTTTTTAAAACTGAATACAATATTCGTATATGATTTAATCAAATACTATTTATTAGCACATAATCGTATGCTAATATTTGGTTAAGCATTTGAGAGTATTGCATGTTTTTTTTTATCAATTACTCATATATCCATTCATACATAGACGTATCCACGCATAAAATATGGCTGTATCAATGATACAGCCAACCAGGGTTTTTTAGTATTTGTTGTCATAGTGGTAATAGAATTACATCATCTGTGAATATTTCAGCGGTCTAAGTAGTATAGTTCATGACATACAACCTGGTAACAGATCTTATTAATAGGGTACCATTTTACTAGCGAAATCTTAGTAATAGGGTGCCACTTTACCCTTTGGGTACGGAACCCTACTAATGAATTGTAAGAGTAACTTCGGAAATTTTATAATGCACGTTTTGATTCCAATAAAACATGTTATTTGAATTTAATAGTTTTATTGGAGTCAAAATTAGCATAAACCCTTATATGTCACAATTTTCTCGTTTTTAATTATATCTTATTTGGGGTAGAAAATCAATTTGTAGACAGTATTTTTTGGTGTACGCGCTCATTTAATACAGTAAGAAGGCAGATATGCTCGCTATGGATCTGTACCATTATCTAAAATTAATTTTAATATCTGACTGTGCAGCTACCCATACTTTATAATTAAAAAGGTAGTAAATTATGTATTTGGAAATTAAGTCATTCGTGTACGTAGATATTCGTGTACTGTATACTTTGAAAACGAGTATTTTTCTGTTCTTATAGTATCTTCGATACATGAATCTACGTGGTTTAAGTATGTTATACAGTAGGTTATCGAGAAAGCATTTTTCGCTATTTTTAGGCGTTCGTCGGCCATCGTCCTAGAGTCCAAGGATATTTACGTACCGGTCAATATACCCCAACCTGTTCTTTTTTTGTTTAAAAACCTTTATCAGATTTTTGTCGCCATAGAAATGGTAAACGTAAAATTTTTTTTCGAATCGATTATATGTCTCATTATTATAATAACGAGATGATTTTTATCAAGATGCAGAGGATGATTAAATAAAATTTAATTTTATCATAATCCTGAATAAATAAAGTGTTGATAAAAAACTTAAACTTGTTCAGGATTATGATTAAATCCTAGCGCGCACTGCGATAGAGTATCTGTTGAATTTTGTTATTTCTGTTAAAATCAACTAGAATGTGGTGTTGTTTATTCTAAAGCTGACTTTAAAATAAGTAATATCTCCTTTTATTTGTTTTTTTTCATGGATATTGAAGATTTTGAGATTTAATTTGAACTGAACTTCATAATATGATTCACTACAGTAAATCACGTGATAGACGCATGAGCGCATTCCGTCACATTGGTTTGGGATTCAGTATTTTAGATAGAAGATTCATTCATTCAATAGGGATGATCCTTAGCAAAAAAAAAAAGAAATTGTATAAAGTTTGTAAAAATATTTCTTTGGGCTGTTTGGGTGGATTGCTTGAATATTGATGAGAATACGCCCTGAAGTAGCGAAATGGAACAAGTGTTTGAAAGATTTATGAGTCCCGTTAGGTCCTGGTTAGCTCAATGTTTAGAGCAGTCGCCCGGATTGCGAAAGTTCATAGGTTTCCAGGGACCAAGTGGATTTTTTAAGCATTTTTAATTAACAATATTTTTAAGTACTGCATTGCGAATGCGAAATTGATAAAAATGTAATAAATTCTATTTAGTCCGCCAGTCAAAAATATTAGAATTATATATGTTTTTCGCTTTAATTTCATAAGAAATGGCTTTGTTAATGGGTATAAGAGTAAAGAGTAAAGAGAGTAATTAATTTGCTAGAAATGCGGTTTACAATAAAGATATCAGCAAAATAATAGTCCAGGCACATTTCGCTATAAATAGCATGCAAATTTTTGAAATATATGTCATTTGTTCAATTGATTCATAATATAGTTATGTCAATATTGTGAATTGGTGATACTCATATTTATCATTTATTATAATTAAACTGAAATGTCTCTTGTTTAAATATTCATTGACACAATAAAAACAAGAGTTGATAAGTGGGGGCACGCTACTTCACACTATATACAAAATGTACAAACGTGACGTCATGCGATAATTCAACTCAATGTATAGCCGTAATTTTTTGATTACGCAAAAAAAAAAAAAACGTGTTTAATATTCTTTATTAATTTACCCGACTGCTAAACAAACAAATAACAGTCGTCATCTCTATTTTGGACTATAAAATAAATGTGAACGACATCTCTACGTAGTATTATATAATCTGTGTCTCTACATACATTAGGCAAGTATCTGACGTGGAAACTTTACAGATTAGCATTTTCGCAACTGAGTACATATTTCGAATTCAATCTGCTGATGGCGACCTAATTCGGTTTCTATTGAAATCACTGAATATGTATTTGATGGGTTGAAGTACCTACTAATTTAGACGCAGACAAAACTAGGTACCTATCTATTGTGTTAATGTTATTTTCATGCATAAAGTTGTCAGTATATACTTAGGTAATAATATCTACCAGAATAGATTAACGAACATAATATCTCTGTCGGCCCATACTCATGACTGCCTTCATAATATGAGGTATTCTAACTGTAATTGTCCTCATATCCAAATAGTAGAACATTTCAGATACCTAGGACTAGTAATTGATGATCGTATGAAATGGACGAACCATATCGAAACTGTTTGCGATAAACTAAGAGCTATCCTGGCAAAGCTTTGTCTCATTAGGAGTAAAGTGCCTTATAAAATGTTGTTGACACTTTATATCGCACTCGGAGAATCGATCGTATCTTATGGCCTAAGTAGCTACGGCCGTACTTATAGGACACACCTCGATAAAATATACGAACTTCAGTTGCGTATATTGAAAAGCATCGTTCCTTATAAAATCAAAGAAAAATTCTCAAATGACCCCCTGGGTCTCTTTCACTATTGCAATCTATTGCCTATACATGATAAAGTAAAATATTTGATAATAGTGGAAAATTATAATAAAGACGAACTCATAGTTGCTCGCACATACACAAAGGCCACTCGTCAAGCGTTAAGGCCAAAGTGTATAGTACCAAATTACAGAAATATGTATGGAAAATTTATGCTAAAGTATCAAGTACTCGCCCTTTTGAATCACATCCCAAATAATATAAAAATGACATTAAACTCAAAAAACATTAAAACTAAAATTAAACAATATTTCATTGAAAAACTGATAACGACTATATAACTTTTCAAATATAAATTAATAACTACTAATGCATGCGTAATTGTGTAGGGAAAGTAATGTTTCGGTTACCTAAACTTATTTATTTATAACAAATATAGCACGTACTTTCATGTATTTATATTTACATCTTATATGATAATAATAACCACGTTGGTTGCAGCTATGTCGTTGTCACTAATATGCTCCTATTGGTCTGGGATATATATTTGTCTGATTTTCTACAAATATTATGATATTGTGACAATTAAACATCCTATATATGCTTCATGTGTTTGAGTGCGAATCGGCGGTACATGGAAAAACTTTTGTAAGTTTATGTTGTACCGTTCTGATATATTAAATTATTTGTATTCGTTTTGTTGAATAAAAATAAATAAATAAATTCAAACCTTAATAATAAACCCGTTACACAGACTTTCATATTTTAAATTATGTGGTAACCATTATGCAGTAGGTTTACTACAGAGTACTAATTTAAACTAAGAAAGAAATAAATAGTGTATAAAAAATAGAAAAGCTGGTGAAATATGATGCCATTGTTTCATATTTAATTACTTATTTCTTTGTACAAAACCTTGAAAAATCACAAATTTTAACCACATCATCATTGAAATCTTTTGAAGAAAAATCTACTAAAACATATAAAAGGATTTGATATACCTATATACTAATAATAAAGAAGATAAACCATTCGGTTGAACGATAACGTCGGAGTTGATACCTCATTTCCTGTCGAGTATTCACTTCTATAGAAACGAGAGTCTTCACTCTTTAACTCATTGATAAAAAATAATTAAAGACGGGGATTGAGCGTCGTCGGCGGGTCGCGTTGCCGCATTGCTTTTTTCACAATGAGATCGGTGTATTAAATGAACTTATTTATACGGTCCATTGTAGGTAGATGTCCTGCCTTTTTTCTCATAAATCAACAAAATGTAATAGTTTATGACTTTATTTTTTGCACTAGTCCTTAAATTGCGATATCTATATCTAGGGCTACGCCAAGACGAACTAATATATATCTACACTAATAAAGGATTTTTAGAAAATCAATTCCTAAGTGTGTGAAATAGGAGTGTGAAATTTATATGGACGACGCGGGCGAAGCCGCTGGCGTAAAGCTATACTGGCTTATACGATATCAAAATAGATTTTCCTTTATTTTATTTTGGTATAATACTTAATATTGTGGTATTAAACTTAAGAGCAGATATCTGAATGAAGAACATAGTATATAACACGCTTAACTTAAAGTTCTACACAAACTCCACAACTTAGCAAGCTGTTACTTAATACCAACTTCATACATAATTTCACATCCGTTCAAGATAAACCTAGCCAAGTTTACCCCTGATTACTTACCTATGTGTGCTATATATATATCAACTTCTGATATCACGTATTTTTTGACATTGCTGAAAAGTTACTTAGCATACTTTAAACCGCGTAAATACAATACTCTTTTTATTTTATTTACTAGCTATGCCCGCGATTTCGTCCGCGTTAAAAGAAGCCTGAGTAACCTTTTATTATATAAGCTACTTCCCAGTGAAAGACCCATCATAATCGGTTCACCTGTTTAAGAGATTATCCGGAACAAACAGAGAGATAGACAGACAACAAATGTTTTTTTATATGTACCGTGTATACATACATTTATATATTACAGATCTAGCTATTTTAATATTAAAGACTCTCCAATTTTATTTATTTGTATATATTTGTTTCCTTTTGAAGTTATAAGCTAAACGGCGAATAACAACTAATGTGTGACATAGGTATCTATATGTTTGTGTCAGTGTAACGATGTAACCACAAGTGTCCCAGTTCACGATAGCTATTGAGCTGTTGCGACAGGAGAGGGGCTCCAGCCCACACAATTCAATCCAGAAACTCAGACAATACGTTTCCTTCTCATTATGTGCGCGAGCAACCAAACTTATATTTTATATCTATACTTATAATAAATCTGTAGGAAGTCAATTCTGTACATGAAATATATTTCCAAAATAACTATCAGGGGGTGATTAGGGATCGATACTGATGCCAAAAATGCAATCAGTAAAATTTTTGTCTGTCTGTATAACCGTTATAGAAACAAATCTACTCGACGGATTTTAACAAAACTTGGTACAATTATTTTTCATACTCCTGAGCTGGTTATAGTATACTTTTCATCACGCTACAATCAATAGAAGCAGAGCAGTGAAGGGAAATGTTGGGAAAACGGGAGAAGTTACTCCATTTTTTAAGCTTCCGTCGCGTGTGCAATCTTAATGGTTAAAGCTACCCAGAAATCATGTATGACGGAAATGTTCTCATTTATTGAGGAAGGCTTTAGGCTATATAACATCACGCTGCAACTATTGGGAGCGAAGAAATAATGGAAAACGCGGACGAAGTCGCTGGCGGCCACTAGCATATATAAAATAAAGTCACACGATTTATAACTCGAGAACCGGTGGACTGATTCTGTTGTTTGAAGTTGTTTCGTCTGTTGGCTTTATCACCGCTCGGAATAAGTATTAAAAACAAGAATAAATTATAATACCTATATATATTGAGGATATATCTAAACTTATATAATAAAGAGGGTAGATTTTTTTGTATGCATTGAATACGCTCCGATCGGTAGTTAACCGAACTTCTTTCACCTACGGGAACGGGAATACATCGTACGCGGTTGACAGAGGCTGTCAATTATTTGGGCAAAGTCGCGGGAAAAGAGCTAGTCTAATAGCAAGCCCGGTCAAGTCATATTGTAGGGAGCGAAACCAAAGGTGGAAAGTTAATATTATATATTTTATACAGTTATAATCTGAATTATGGAATGAAATACCTTCGCAGTCAGGTAACAGATCTCGGAAATGATAGAATAACTAAATGAAAATATTCCTAGTAAAACTGATATACTATTAGATTCTAAAGTGCAATGTAGTGTAGGTAATTGAGATATAATACCTATTAATTCCAAAACATAGCAAATTCGTTCCCTAGCTTACCTACGTTTGCTATAGCTATTTCAGATAAGAATAAGATCAGAGATGTTTGTTTCGAAACAATTCTAAGAATCCAAAAATTGTAATATCAGTATATTATACGAGGGTCAAACTGAAAGTTCTTAGAACTGGCCACTTATAAACAATATAATAAAAAAATAATTCTAAAATTTGAAAATATAACTCTTTGCCAATATTACTGAGTATATATTTCATTCATTTGTCATTTGTTTTACGATTTGGCGGCAAATTGAAAATTGTCTGTGTCACGTCATCATGAATTTAACACGAGAAAATTTTCGTGCAATGATTTTTTATGACTTTCGATGTCATTTAAGTCAACAAGAAAGTTATGATAGACTACGATTGGCCTTTCACGATGAAGCCCCATCTCGTGCGACTGTTTACAACTGGTTTAATGAGTTTAAACGTGGTCGCACTAATCTCACTGATGATTTACGTGAGGGACGGCCTTCTACGGCGACGACTGAAGATAACATCTGTGTTGTGCGGCGTATGATAGAGACTGACAAAAGAGTGACCTATCAACAGATTCGGACAAGCTTAGGCATCGGTATGAGTCAAGTGCACAAAATCCTCCACGAACATTTAGCGGTCAGGAAGCTTTGCGCCCGGTGGATACCTCATAATTTGACTGAGGCTCAAAAACTCCATCGTGTGGATTGGTGTCGTAAAATGATTGAAAGATTTAACGGAGGTGACTCAAATGCTGTGTTCGACATACTAACAGGTGACGAAAGCTGGATTTACTGTTATGATCCTAAAACCAAAAGACAATCTGCTCAGTGGGTGTTTCCTTTCGAGGAGTTGCCAACTAAAGTGAAGAGAGATCGAAGTGCGGGAAAAAAAATGGTGGCCTCGTTCTTTGGAAGGATAGGTCATTTTGCAACAATTGTGTTAGAGGATCAAAAAACAGTTTCTGCAGAATGGTACACTACCAATTGTTTGCCACTTGTCTTGGAAAAAGTTCGAGAGAAACGACCTCGCAGTAGGATCCTCCTTCACCACGACAACGCCTCGTCGCACACCGCCAAGCGAACGATCGACTATTTGGCGACATCAAACGTTGAATTACTGGGTCACCCGCCGTATAGCCCCGACCTCGCGCCTTGTGATTTTTATTTATTTCCAAAAATTAAAGAAAAACTTAAAGGAAAGCGGTTTATGAATGCTGAAGAAGCGGTGGCTGCGTATCGCGATGCCATTGAAGAGACCCCTAAGGACGAGTGGGCAAAGTGCTTTTCCCAGTGGTTCCATCGCATGCAGCGGTGTATTGACGTGAATGGACAATATTTTGAAAAGATATAATAAAACTAATAACTGGCTAATGTAATCAGTTTTTGATTTTCTAAGAACTTTCAGTTTGACCCTCGTAATTTATGGATTCTTCATTACACCCCTACTTACATACTACGATAATCGGGGTCAAGAACAACTCAAAACCTTGTATAATTTATTATTAACTAAATAAATTTATTTTACGCTTTGTTTTCAACATAATTATCGATATATAAAACTTTCAGATATACCTAAACAGGCAAGAAAATTGCAATTTTAATCGATGGTCTTGGTCTTTTCTGTAATACGTCACTGTTTTTTTCCTCTGAAAAAGTAAAAGGAGTTGCGTACGCAAATCCACTTCCCGAATCGTGAATTATGGGTCTTCAGTTCTTATAAAAAGCCCTTCCAACATTCCAATTATTCAAGGAGGTTTTTTTTCTTCTCCTAAAACTGTATCCGAAATTAAATTAATAGTTATTAATCATTCGCCGTTATTAACGACGAGTTTATCAACGGTTTATACGCTACGCTTTGATATTAGATTTTCGATTTGAATTTGAGTAATACCTTTGTTAAGTCTACAAAAAATTGTTAACAAAAATAACCCCAAACAACCATTACACCTGAGTAAATCTAATGCAAATGGCGTATTTAAATCTAACATTGATTCTAATGTATTTATTTGGGATTAAAGACCCCAAAACATGCGACGGTAGCATTTGAATGAGCTCAAATAGATTGAAAGATAAACTAAAAAGCTTGTTTTATTACGATTTCCCGAAATTACTCGAATAAAAGATACTAAACGAGATAGCTGTATCATAGAATCATTGTTAGAGTAGAAAAAAAAGCATTCTCTATTTTTACGTAATATTAAATTCTAAGGTCAATCTTATATGGAATAAGATGGACGATTTAAATTGCAATGTTGGTTGTACCTGCCATTTCCAATTTTTCCGGAATCATGAAAAACAAACGTTAAAAGTTCGTAAAAATAGAAATTTCAGCTTTCATCAATTCTATATTTTCCGTAGAAACTTACCTAATTCATAGCAATATAGTAACTATAGTAACAACTTACCTACCCACTCTATTTTCGCTGCTTGTGAGCATATTTATAATATTTTTAACACAGTAGAGAATTTAATGCGCAATGGAAGTTTTAAAAAAATATTAACTTAAATTTTATAAAATTTCCCATTTTACCTTAATATGAAAAATCGCTTAGTTATTATTTTTTACGAATTCTGCATTCAAAATGTTGTTTGATTCAGACGTTAAAATTTTGTATTGACCATTCACATATTTTTTACCATTTAGGTTAACGCAAGGTAACAGGTTTAAAGCGATTCTCAGGCATATATAAGACGGTGTAATTAAAATGCTTGTTTATCAATAAGATGCATAAGTTAATAATACAAATGGCTAATTAGTAAAAAAGTAAAACCGATCAATCGGTTTTCAAATTATACGCTAATGATTAGGTATTTGAGCTTCTATTGTAAGTGTAACTAATACCTATTACTTTTTATCAATAAATTATTTACTAGATTTTTACTCTAGTGTAAATTTGAGTATAGTTTTCACCCTCTAATATATTCTCGACCCCGCATTGACAGGCAATGATTATGCATAATTTATGCACGGCTTAGGGTCAAGTGGGCATAATCGGGGCTCGCGACATGCTCACATCTAGCGCGGTCCCTGAATGGCGACCAAATTGGGAACATTCGCACCTTATGGCGAGATGACCGTAGTTTTTTGTGTCCATTGTCAGATCAGGGATATTTGCTTATCACCAGAGAACAATGCTTGGTATTAGCCTCCCTCAAAGCGGGGGTTAAGTGTAGGAGTGGAATAAATGCGATACTTAAAAAAATAATGTTCTTATACTTACAAAAACAGTGTTTATTAAAATACTGCTACCATCAAAATATTCATTTAGTATTCTTTAGGGATTTAGGATATAGGACTCTTCCCACATTCCCTTAATTATTATGACTTGTAAGTAAATATGTATCTATATATTTTTACATTAACATTAAAAATAATTCTAAAAAGATGAAACAAATACTATTTGCAATAGTTGAAAGTTAATTACGACTTTAATCGACAGTATTTTAAAGGCTCCTAGTTACCATCGTTTATCAACACACTACGAAAAAAATAATCTCCAAATAAAACAATCATTTTTCTAATTCAATATAATCGACTATAAATTACAAAAAAAGTTCAACTACGCGGATAATCGCAGTCCCCTATTGTTAACAAGCGAACAATTAAGTTTAATTTACGGATGCGTTTTTTAAAGTGTCCCAATATGGCCGGTTCCACCCCACCATATCATACTCGTATCTTTTCATTACTCGAAACCACCGCGACATTTGTTAAAAAACGCACGCGAGAGGGTATCAATGACCGTTTTTGAAAATCAAATTGTTTTCAAGTGTCGGTGGCGTTATACTTAAAATGTATCACATATGAATTAATGGTCTTTATTTTCTTCGTATTAAAGTTTATTTTCATTTGGAAATAGTTTAGTACGGAATAAAGGGAAACAAACAAGTGCATTAAATTTAATGTTCAGTTGATTCGCTATTCACACTATAAGTACTTTACGCTTAAATATGTATTAAATTTTCATTTATCTATTTAAAGTTTAGTGAAATTGTGGATTATTTGTTATACGATTTGTATTAAATGTTCTACCTTAATTTATTATGTTATTTGTTGAGATAATTTTTATTTTGGCTGTGCGTTATTTAGACGCCTTATATTTTGGATTCGGATTTTTACAGAATTTGTATTTAGTGTCCTAGCTATAGAGCACGTAAAAAAGACCTTTTAAAGCCGATAGCTATGATTATTTTATCAAAAAGGCAATATATCAAATTACGTATAGTGAATAAAAAAAAATATTAAGGACCAAAAAGTTTTTTATCTTTAGAAACTTTACATTATAAAATTCAATTTATAGTGGAAAAGGATCACAAATAGAGAATTCACTTAGTTTACAATAGGAACGCAACGCTGTGAGGTGCCTTTGTAAACAGGTAGAGTTCAATTAAAGTTTTGTGAGTGTTGTATACACGCACCGGGTGTACTCACTGCGACTTTAGAATTATACTTTAGCCGTTGAGAGTTTTCCTCCATGTTTAATGTGATTGAGGAAAAGTGTAATTTTCATCTATCTTTTCCTGCAATACTTTTGGGAATCAATTGATTAGAAATTGTGTAGTGAAAATTCATTGGATTCGATGATATTTTTAGGGTTTTTTCCAACGACAAAAGAAACTCCTTAGGCACTGCTGGTCTAAAAATGTATTGTTAATGCTTTTGAATACCGCGGACATGAACATTTTCAAAGAACAAAAGTCAATTTGCATACCATGCCGTCTCCTAAACACGAGCGCCATAGGCAGTTACCTAGTTTGCCTACACGGACGGACCGGCCCTGTTCGTATACAAAGACTCTGCGGTCCCAGGTTGTCAATTGTAAGAGGTTCTACACCTTTACATCTTTGTTAACATTGTACCACCATGTGGAAAGTGGAATTGTATGGGAATGTTTAGGACACTTAACTAAGTCTTCCTTTTTCGCATTAAGAAACTATACCAGCGAAATTTATATCAGACATTTGTTTATATAGGTATACAATTCTAGCTGTAAAAAGAAATCAAATTTCCATGTCAAAGCCTACCAAAAAATATGGCAATTCGACCAATATACTTTAGCACTTCGTAGGTAAAGCAGAATCTATAGACACTTTGCTTCTCTAAAAATCACGTACGACGAAAAGTGAGGTCATAAATAAAATCCGAGAATCGTATATGAGAAAATATTTTGTGCGCGAAAAATTTATTGTGATGTATATCGGCGAATGGGGGAACTTGTCTTTCAATCATATTATTTACTGTGCTTTCGAATATGTTTTATGAACTTAGGTAATTGTTGATTAGCTTGGTCATAAAAGCTGTTCAATTAGAATTATTGTAAAAAAAAAGTATAAAACGATCACTTTATTAGTTTTGAATTTTCAACTTTTATGTGGACTATGCAGGGCTAAGATAACATTATCTTAGCGTACGAAAATTTCAATTTTAATATTCACGTATAAAGACATTTAATAAAGATGAGAAATAATTAATCATGTCCATCTAAAAATATTTTTTTTTGTGTATTTATTTCGTTATTATTTATATTCGTTAATTAGTGTAAATAAATTAGGGCAAATGCCCAATGTTAAGACAGAGATGAACGAGTTGTTTTGAAAAAATTGAGGTTATATTTTTTTTTTATAAAAATACCCCATATCCAGTCTTCATTGAAGTCATTCAGAAGTTATAGTGGAATAAAGGAACTCACATTCATGTTCATTAACTTTAGGGTTAATGTGCAAGAATGTCCTTTATTTACAATACACTTTTTTCGCGCGGTCGTGTAAAAACTACACAAAACCAAATTTATTAAAACTTCTTAAATAGTATTTAAATTAAACATTAATCCCCCGTAACGTGCGTGCTTTAACCTTACGAAATGAAGGTCCCTTTTTAAAGTTTGACCATTAATCTTAATTTAGTAGAGATTAGCGAGCTCTCCTGAGCCCGCATTCAGTTTAATGACCGATGAAACATTAACCATTCTTAATTGAAATATCCGTTCTGACTGCACGAATCAATTATTTCAAAAACCAGACAATATCGCAGCACAAATCTTTGTTGAGGTTTCTCACAGTCATTTAAGTATAACCAGTGACCCCCCAGAAGTATTGAAAAGATAGCTCTCGAAATTTATTTGAAAAATTTATGGTCTGGTTATTGAACAATTGTCTATAATATACATATGTGCAGATTTTTTTCTGGTATAGATATATGTATCTATTCTTAGATCCTATCTAATAAATAACTATGTAAGTTGTTGTAGTAAAAAATAATTAAACGTTTTAATTTTCGTAAAAAGAGGTCCAACACCTTTTTTTTAGAGAGTCACAATATATTAGATTATTCATAGATTTTAAAACACTTTAATAATGATACCAATAGATTAAATAGGTTTCTTGTTATATTTATTAGTATTTCATCTATATATTATATTTGATTTTGGAATGGATAAACTAAAAAATAATAAATAATAAGGCTGCACGAGAATTGAGCGGTCAACTCGTTAATTATACATTGACAAATAACACTTACATATTACTTTGATAAGGAAAGTTAATCCTTAGGTGGAGTTCTGAACTTCCTAATAATTAGTTTGGAAACCAATTTATTTGTCTATGAATAGAGTGATCGTCATAGAGCATGTCGCGTAAATTGGACGCGCGTCATATGATATTTGATAACCGATCAATCATCAAGAACATATTAGACACGATTGCTCCACTCAACCCTTCCCACCCTTTGATACAACTTATAGATGGGGATCTAGTATATAGAATTGGAAGACATTATATTTAACACTAACTTGTACCCATTATCATTTCTGCGTTAAATTAATATTTCCAGTAGCTTATTTTTGACTCTGAACTTTAATCACTCTCTACAAATCAATGTTTTTTTAAACGAAAAGATAACTAAAGTGTCCACTATACTACCCAAACTTTTATACCTTTTTCTCCCCTTTAACCCCTTTTCTCCCCGGGTCAAAAACTATCCAGTGTTCATCCCAGTTATACTCCATACTTCATCTCAATCAATTCATCTGTTAAAACGTAAAAGCATTATAGACAAAGTTATTTTCGCATTAATAGGTAATATTCCTAAGGATAACAATTACATTACGTATTAAGCACACGACTGTCCAAAAGCACGTCTGAAAGTTCAATTTCCTTGAACGTACACAAATAACGTAATTAGCTCTAAAGTGTTTTGTCTTGTATCAATTTGTAAAGTAAACGAGACAAGCAAATGAACTTTGTTTTGGTTCACTTTGATTGAATAAGCCTATTGGATTCTTGTCGGCACCATTCAAACTTTTGGTAAGCTGGTGTCGCCTATAGACCCACCGTTCATGACAGCTTGAGTGCTAAAAAAATAACTAGAAAAGGTTTTAATTGGTCCTCATAGGGCTGTAATTCAAAACGTTTTTAAGTTTCTCTTTTAGCGCCTAAATTTTCTAAATACGCGACGTTTTATTATTTATTATAAATTTTAGTAAATTAGTGATGTTTGAAGAGCGTTATTTTAATTAATAGAACTAGCTGAGGTTGCTAACAAGCAAAAGTTTGTCGTATAGAAGATCAAGAAACGTGGTAGTAGTTCGGTATATTTAGCATCAAAATTGGATGTCAAAGAGAAATAAATTAAGTTCTTACTGGGTCTTATAATTATTATCTGTAAAAAGGTTAAAAGAAAAAAGTAAGCTTTTCCGAGAATACAATCATAACATAACAGAATAAGTTCGATTGTAATTTGGAAAGAAAATATAGGAATACGATCACCTGTTTATTTTGTAGAGTAACAAACAACCTTTACTGTATTCCTACGTTCAAGTTACACAATATCCTAGAGGCATGCAAACAAATGGATTAAGTTTTGTATAAATTATGGGTGCACGAATACTGGGGATAGTGTACATTTGTT
Organism: Diatraea saccharalis; assembly: GCA_918026875.4. NCBI lineage: Eukaryota > Metazoa > Arthropoda > Insecta > Lepidoptera > Crambidae > Diatraea > Diatraea saccharalis. Next base: position 3,572,058 of record OU893340.1, on the reverse strand, counting down.
TCTGGAAACTATTCTCATTAACTTTCTGATGCTATTCTTTCTTTATTTACCTTTCGTTGAATATGTAAATGGTAGTCATAACATAGAAAAAATTGCGTATGTACAATTGACAAACAGAAAATTTTATTACTTACCTAACTTTGTTTTGTGATTGCGTGTTATAATATGCATCGTCAAATATTAAGTAAAATACTAAAAAAAAGAAGAGGACGTGAAATATAGTCGGACCGTTCCGTTAATGGACCTGAGCTAAGAACCAAAGTCGCATCAAAATTTGTTGCGTGATTTATAAGTCAAAAGCCTAATTAATTAACACAAGTAATTTACAGAGAGAGATGCAAAGTTAAATTACTCTATGTAGTGATTATGAGTAACTGGGACACTAGGAACGGGGTATACAATGCCGCCCACAAAATCATACATAAAAATAAGCACCATACGTCCGTACATCTCATCCAACAATCCCGCTAATTCTATGGCGACATTCGCAATAATAACCGCATATCGCACACACAATGGGCGTTATTTTTTACACGCATATCTGAACATCTGTCTTGTTAGAAATAATATAGAGTCGAATATGCAGTTCCATTTGATGAGGAAATAGTTAATAGTTTGTTTATTGGTAGAGCGACCTCTCGGTGCGTTGATAACATGTGTATAAAAGGGTTAGGCAAGGGTTAGTCCATGTTATCTTTATGGGTTCAGAACAAAGGGCAGAGGGCAACCACCCGCTGTCTACTAACTGCACATTTTGCGGTAACAAAGATAACGCTAGATTAATGTCGCAAAAATATTGACGACTCTATTTCGAGAATATTATTGTCGTGCAACTGTTGCGTATGGTATTTATCATTGGTATCATGAGTTAAGGGTCTGATGTTTAGACGTTACTTTAGTTACACAATGCAGAAAAACTAAAGGCTTCCTGTTTCTATACATTAGACACGGAAAACCATTTATTTGAAATATTCTAATTTATACATATATGAAATATCTAATCTAAACATAAGTGTAGAGGGTGTTAAGTCTGTACATTAAAAACATATACTGTATGGAGTCTTAATACAAGTTACAGAAGCCAAAATACGTCATTTTTGTTTGTATGTTATCTTTTCACACAAAAACTACTGGGCGGATTTTGATGAAACTTTTATTTTTCGTATAGATATGAGTTCTTGGCAATATATAAGCTATAAATTATTTTGAAGATCGGAATATCTGATGTAGAACTCTTGATGCCCAACTAAATCATAAGTGATATGAATACAACGCCTTAGGAAAATATATTTAACAATGAACATTTTGATACGACGTATGAAAGTCGAAGATCTAGAACAGCTATTGTACAACCTTATCAACCCCAAGTCACCTTAAGAGATACGAATATAACGCCTTAGGAAAATTTATTATATATGATAGCGTTTCTTCTTGACATATAATAATTGAAGACCTGGAACAACTGCTGTAGAACCTTAGCAGCCAAACTAAACTTTAAAATATATTAATATAACTTATTAACGAAGGTTATTCAACGTGATGACCATTTCTTATTGACGTATATAAATAGAAGATCTGGAACAAATGCTGTGAAACCCTAGCAGCTCAACGTTATCTTAAGATATACAAATATAACGCCTTAGGAAAGTTGTTCAGGACGATAAGCACTTTCTTTTCAAGCTTATATTTTACGTCAGCTATTCTACGGATCCATAAAAGCATGAAAAGTTTAGAAAAGAAAGTGTGCGCATGTTTACGTATTAAATGTGCGTTACGTTTTTTCTAATTATAATATAGTTTGGAACAAAAATAATTGTCGATCTTGGGAAAGGATATAATATAGTTTTGTAGCGAAAAATAAGCTTAAATGGGTGGAAGTACAGTATGAAATATGAAGTGCGTTAACAACCGAGGAACACGCGGGCGAAGCCGCGGGCGGAAATATAGTGAAATTAATATATATAAGCCATCTTGTTACATTATACTTTCGCTTATTTTAGAAATTTCATACGTGAGATTCAGTAAAATTATGACACTAAAGTATTTTCAGAGTCCACATTTTATGAAGTAAAAGCTCGGAGGGTGCTCCGCGCTCCATCTTTAAGTCCATTGAATAAATATCACGGGCCATAACTCCGGCTTTTGTCTTCACAGACTCATTCAATTTTCCTAGAAAATGTTGAGGAATAATTGAAAAAAAAAGACGTGAATTGACAAACATTACGGAATATTTTAATTTAAACATGCAAATACATCGAATTGTTTAAAAAATGTAGGTGTATTAACTCAAAAATAGGCAACTTTTACTTTGCGAAATTATGTAAGTAAGAGATAAAATCGCATTAAACATTAAAAACGATCTAATTAGATCCGCACCTACAGCTCCCTAAAAGATGCATGATAAGGGAATTTGGCTAAACGTGTAAACAGTGTTTTATTAACCGTGTAGGGTAAAACGGGTGAAACTGGCAACTGTTACTAACTGATTGTTAGTTACTATTTACTTTTAAATACAAGGTATATAAAAATTAGAGGGTCTGTGAATTTACACAAACATCAATTTTTATTTAACTAAGTTAATATTCTGTTATGGAAAATAGTGTGGTGTCTAAAGGCCACTATACTGGGTGAAGCGTAGCCTATTTAAGTGGCAAAATTCGATAGTCGCTTTAATAAGGCCAGTGACACAATAATACATACAAAATATGTGTATAACGAAAGATTACTTACTTAAATCACTTTGATTTTACTATTAATTGACGAAAACGCTAAATGACTGTTACTAGTTGATTTGATTTAACCTAGCTCACGTTCTGTGTAGATTTGTGTGTAGATTCTGTGATTTCATCTCAACGATGATACCCTTCATCATTCAAGATTAAATATGTTGTAAAATTTTGATAAATATAGTGACCCGTATATAAGAACCCCGTATTATATAGCCAAAAGGGTATGACAAGGGTAATAAAAAATATAATGCTAAGGTTGAATGTCCATAGGATATAAAATATTATTAGGTAAGTACGTTCTTTTTGGTTGTTCTTTTTTTTATCAGATGAAAGATTTCCTTCAAAATATATTTAAGTTGGAACGCAACAGTTATATTAAGTAAACATAGCAATTTTTTGTTATAATGTGTGAAGTAGATAAAGTTGCTACCGAGTAACCGAATAAAGATTGTTACGTGTTAACCCTATACCTTTGTACATTGGATATCTAGTTTCGTCAACAGGATTACTCGACATCCGAACCCAGTGATTTGGTTCAATAGGTAGTAGGTATAGGCAAGTAATCGACTACCACGTAAAGAGTAATAAATTAATATCCTACTCATCTCTAGTAGTTAAAATAAGTATTTCTGTAAATTTGAGTTTGATAACCTTGTTTCTATATAGGATTAAGTAAACATATACACAGAATTCCGCCAATGTGGCGTAGTGAAAGAGACATGACATAAAATTAGAGATTTTATGTGTTCCAAAGGTGTTAATTAGGGATTGTCTGTCCGTTTCCGTCCGTTTGTGATTGTTCTTTATCTGCGCTAAAAAGAGAAAAAAGCAAAAAAATCTATAAAGTTAAAAAAAATCAGTTAAAGTTATTCAAGAAGACTAAAAGGAACTAAGTAAATCAATATCTTATATTAATAATATCATCAATCATATTAATAATAGAGGAAAAATACAAATAATTGTAAAAGTACTCTTTTACAATGAAAGTTTTCCAATGTAACTAAATATGAAATTTTGCATTTATAAAATACGAGGGTCAAACTGAAAGTTCTTAGAAAATCAAAAACTGATTACATTAGCCAGTTATTAGTTTTATTATATCTTTTCAAAATATTGTCCATTCACGTCAATACACCGCTGCATGCGATGGAACCGCTGGGAAAAGCACTTTGCCCACTCGTCCTTAGGGGTCTCTTCAATGGCATCGCGATACGCAGCCACCGCTTCTTCAGCATTCATAAACCGCTTTCCTTTAAGTTTTTCTTTAATTTTTGGAAATAAATAAAAATCACAAGGCGCGAGGTCGGGGCTATACGGCGGGTGACCCAGTAATTCAACGTTTGATGTCGCCAAATAGTCGATCGTTCGCTTGGCGGTGTGCGACGAGGCGTTGTCGTGGTGAAGGAGGATCCTACTGCGAGGTCGTTTCTCTCGAACTTTTTCCAAGACAAGTGGCAAACAATTGGTAGTGTACCATTCTGCAGAAACTGTTTTTTGATCCTCTAACACAATTGTTGCAAAATGACCTATCCTTCCAAAGAACGAGGCCACCATTTTTTTTCCCGCACTTCGATCTCTCTTCACTTTAGTTGGCAACTCCTCGAAAGGAAACACCCACTGAGCAGATTGTCTTTTGGTTTTAGGATCATAACAGTAAATCCAGCTTTCGTCACCTGTTAGTATGTCGAACACAGCATTTGAGTCACCTCCGTTAAATCTTTCAATCATTTTACGACACCAATCCACACGATGGAGTTTTTGAGCCTCAGTCAAATTATGAGGTATCCACCGGGCGCAAAGCTTCCTGACCGCTAAATGTTCGTGGAGGATTTTGTGCACTTGACTCATACCGATGCCTAAGCTTGTCCGAATCTGTTGATAGGTCACTCTTTTGTCAGTCTCTATCATACGCCGCACAACACAGATGTTATCTTCAGTCGTCGCCGTAGAAGGCCGTCCCTCACGTAAATCATCAGTGAGATTAGTGCGACCACGTTTAAACTCATTAAACCAGTTGTAAACAGTCGCACGAGATGGGGCTTCATCGTGAAAGGCCAATCGTAGTCTATCATAACTTTCTTGTTGACTTAAATGACATCGAAAGTCAAAAAAAATCATTGCACGAAAATTTTCTCGTGTTAAATTCATGATGACGTGACACAGACAATTTTCAATTTGCCGCCAAATCGTAAAACAAATGACAAATGAATGAAATATATACTCAGTAATATTGGCAAAGAGTTATATTTTCAAATTTTAGAATTATTTTTTTATTATATTGTTTATAAGTGGCCAGTTCTAAGAACTTTCAGTTTGACCCTCGTAAATTATAACATTAAATTAGAACAATATCGGTATCTACTTTGAACAGCTACATAATAGTCGGTATATTTTTGCTTCACTGAAAAAATATAACTTTTTGTAAAAGTTATTCTTAAGTTAATGAAGTTACTCAAAGTGTTCCTCGAAAGATGTTTTATAAAACTAAATTTGCCATTTATCACTTTGTTTAACAACACAATCGACCTACTTGCAGAAAGAAATTGTGTTTACTTCAAAGAGCCGCACCGCCGAAACAGCGCCCAGCAAAATGTTATGACTCTTTGAAAATATAATAAACGTATAGGAAAATTGACTTTTATGAGTAAATAAAGATTTAAACAAATATGTTTTGCGTTTATTATCAAGAGTTTAATGCAAACCTGATCTCAAAATATTATATTATTAAATTAATAGTTAGATAATTAGTAGTTTCTTATATTGATAAAGTTATAATAATATTCGTAGCTAATATCTTTGCCTGATTATCGTTAGGGAAAGAAGAGAATAAAGAGAATATTAATTATCTTTATTACGTCTAGATTGTTGTGGTACTGCCTTATTCCAGATTTCTATATGGCAATAGCATTAGCTTTTCGTTACTTACTTATTACTAATTTACATATAAGTTTGTAATACTCTTGGATGGGGTGGTTGTATATAGGATTAAAAATGAAGAAAAAAAAGTTTGTCGATCGCATCAGATGTTCTAAGGGTAAGTATGTAAATCTAAAAAAGCTCTTAATAATCTGACGATTTGGTTGTCACGCAATCTCATGGTCATTCTTAGAATGTGCAAAAAAAAATCATGTTGAAATACTCAAGCGCGTCAGACTAAGATATATACAGTTCATCTTTATGGCCTAGACGTACTGTATTTGACGATAATTTAGAGGGGATCATCCCCTCTAAATTACTATTAGAATCTCAGGATATAGCATGCAAATAAACCGAAGCACGGAGTAGCTCGAGATAATTATTTTTTGGTCACCCATCCCGTGACCGACCATTGCGAAAGTTGCTTAACGACAACGATCGCGGGCCGCGACGTGCACATTGTAATGTTAAATGATACACGAATACCCTAATATCGACAGAAAATTAATGAAGCAGTGTATTTGCTCATCCAATTTTTTTCCCTTAACTTAGTAGCATATATTGTTCCTTTGAACCTTTATTCCAAATCGTATTTGATCGGATATCGTTGTAACGCAGGAATGCGATAACGAGATGACTTGCTAACCTAAGCAGTCATTAACGAAGGTACTCATATCTGTAGTATTTTGTACAAGCTACATCTATGTACCTGTACAGAATTTTAAGTTTGGAATGGTATGAAATGAAACGAAAATATCTTAATTCAAGTAAGCTTATTACAAGCACTTTTGAATCGTCCAAAAAAAAATGTTTCCCTACCACTTGTTCAGGACGTCTTTTAGCTGACAAGAAGAACAAGCAAAACTTACCAGCTCTTTATCATAAGTAATGACATTTAGATAAATTATGTCATTACCAAAATAATATGTATTATCACAATAATAAATACAACTTTCAAAGTCTGGGTCATAGATAGTACATATAATTAGTCATTAAAGAACAAAGCGAAGGCTATTAATTCCATGCGTTGCGGTCCTTAAAATAATCATCAACTTTATAATAGCCTTTACTCATAAGTATAGGTATTCTTTACAAAAGCTACTAACTATTAAGTTTCATGTGTGCGTGTGAGCTATGTTCGTTTTCTATTGGTTTAATTTAGTTTTTCGCGTACGTACGCGCCATGTTCGACGCCCGAAACAATTTTGTGACACACCTTACATTTTTTTTTACTAAAACAAGCGTTTTGGTACTTGTATTCCATGGGCTTTTAGTTTACTCTCTGTGCAGAAACATCATCAGCCCTTTTTACGTCTGGTCTTCCTTATAGTTAAAGAGTTCTTCCTTATTGAAAAATATGGAAGCAAAAAGTTTTTATCGCGAATGGGCTATAAAACTCCATGTTGCTCCAATACAGATTAATGCTGCCGGGACCAACAGCTTAACATGTCTTTCGAAGCATGGAGTAGCTCGAGATAATAATATTTTGGTCACCCGTCCCGTAACCGACCCTTGTGAAAGTTTTTTAGCAACAACGATCGCGGGCCCGTGTCGCTTATCTACTATGTCACCGACCTACTCTGTGAAGAGGAATTTTGCCGGTATTACTTATAGATATATGTTTATTTTACGCCTTCGCCATTAACATAAACATATGTTTGAATATAAAGAATATTAGGACTTTTTTTTTTTAATTTACACAACCCACCTTCGTCCGAAAAATAAACTTATTACTTCTGGTTCGAAAATTTTACCAACGAATTTGACGAACTCGATGATGTTTCGTGCTACATCGTGAAAGGGGAGTCGACAACCAATAATAAAATGTTGTCATGTACAGCATAACTTGATTTGCTGTTGACTGTACGCAAAGGCTAGTACTTTCTGTTTGCGTCGACAAATGGATCACGAATGTACAGAAAACTGACACAATTCGTATCATGGACAGGTGGCCATACATCACGTCTAGTTATATTCGGAAGTAGGAAATGCTTTAAGAACATTTTATTTCTTGCTTATATCCACAAACGAACAAGACCCGATTACATATAATTATAATGTTATCCAATTCAATCTATGTATGTGCTGCATGAATATATTATTTAATATTCGATAATTTAATGAAAAAGTATGAGTAGCTCGGTGGCGTAGTGAATATACGCCGCGACCCGCGATCTTTGTTGTTAAGCAACTTACGCAAGTGTTGGTTATGGGATGGGTGACCAAAATATATTATCTCGAGCTACTGCGTGCTTCGGAAGGCATGTTAAGCAGTTGGTCTCGGCTGCATTTGCAGTCGTTAATATAATCCGCATTGGACCAGCGTGGAGCTTAATCATCCATAAGGAAGGTCTAAGTTTTGGCCATTTATAAGTTACGAGGAAGTGAACTTTGACACATAAAGCAATCAATGACGTTAATTTAGCTATAATTCAATTATCGTAAACGGTAAATTAATATATTTGCGTATCCATTAATCAGAATATCCTGAAGTCTGGTGCAAAAGAAACGAAACCGGATTTTCTACCTTAGTATCTTCTATATTATCCAGGCTGCGATAGTCACATCTCCGATTCCAAGGTATGTACCTTAGTTCGATTTCCTGCGATGTGTCGGGGGTCTATGTTGTTGATACACCGGACGTTTGTGTTTTCTCTAACACGCGAACTGCTTTTGTGGCTTTACCATGACAGCGATATATACAGAAAAAACAGTTCGGGTAATGGTTAATTAAAAAAAAAGTATTCAAATAATACAAACTCGTTTGACATTTGGTATTTATAATACCTAGTTGTAGCAGATTGCTAGATTAACTACGGGAAACGATGAAGGTTGAAATTCTAGTGTGTAGTACTTGTGAGTTTTACGGGCCACATTTGGGAGAGTCCTCACATTGTTAATGTGAAAACTTTTCACTCAGGTGCTTCTAAAATATGGAAGCAAAAAGTTTTTATCGCGACGCGCTCCTACCCGTCTTCGGAACTTCCCTTGGCGTTTCCACTTAATTAAAAAATAAATGCGAGGTAAGAATATTACATTTGGTGAACGGATGAGCTTTATTTTTTAAACAAGTTTTTTAGAAAATACAAACTCAATTATTAAAGTCCCGTAAGAGCTGAGCAAATTCTATTTTAGTTATTATAAATAAGCATTGCTAAAATCCAATAAACAATTCGAATTTCAAACTATTAAACTATGTAAGTTTATATTCGGCAGTAACAAATACTAACTTATTCACTAAACCAAACGGATAAACTAATTAGAATGAGCAAAAACGACGTTATTTCATTAAACTAGTGCTGCGCCGAACAACACGTATGAACTGAAAACTTCCAAACTGAACTCATAACTATGTTAGCATCCAGGTCGGCCCAGATACGTCAGTAATACCGAACCACGCCTCAGAATTGGCTAACAACTCGACCGAGCCGAACAATAGATCCATTACCGGTCCACATCACCGCTGAATTACTTTAACTACTTTAAATTTATTAGTTAAGTTTATTAACCAGTCACGATTAGGTTTAAATATATATTAGAGTTTTCGAGTTTGTTTTCAGCTTTAGACGGATGTTACGGAAGATTTCTTGGGGCACACATTAATCTTGAGACGTCACCCGCAAGACCGTTACACTGTTTGCTGCGATAAAATATTTTACATTTGAATTCTATTCGAGATGAGCAATTTGTTGAGTTGATACTTCCTTTTTATCTCAAACATTTGTTTTGTTGAATTTACAAATTCAAAAAGATGTTTATTGATGGTATATTCAATTAGATCTCAATGGTTTTAAGGCACCAATTTAAACACTTTATTTTTATATGACGCTCTCTGCGAATGTAATTACAAAATTGTCGAGTAAATATTGTTTGGGCCTTCAACATATCATACTGTAAAAACAACAATCAACAAGGAAATGCAAATATTTTCCGTAAAAATAATCTTAATACTTTTAGAAACTTCTAATTCTTACTTTTCCTTTGTAAGGTTTACGACAAAAACATTTTTTTCTACGAAAAAATGATACCAATAAAATCAAAGACGTTCACTGAAATTTAGAGACGGGACAGATGACATTTTCTCTTCGAACAACCAACGTAATCATCTGTTATTATCTTGAAACGACTGCTTGTTTGTCTACGGTAAAATATTCCCCTTCTATATATTATTGTTATATTGTCCCAGGTTAAAATGTATACATATTATATAAGAAAGTCGCGTGTCGCTGTCTACATCTTTTAAATAACGGATTTTAATGCGGTTTCATCAATATACAGAGTGATTGAAGTGAAAGAACTCAAGCCTACGAGGGCGAAGCCGCTGCCGGTTAGATAGTAATTTATAAAAGGTCCAACTAAACAAACGCTTTCTTTTATTATTTAAGTAGGTATAGGACTAGCTGTTTGCACGGCACTTCGCACCGTAAATTATAACCTACGTTAGCCCCGAATGAGTTGTTTCGGAGCCTATTCAACTCGAACAAACAATCAAAGCATTTCCTTTTATAATATTAGTATGTATAGTTTTGTATCTAAAAGAATTAAAATATTTTATATGTACCTAACAGCTAGGTGCACAAACGTCCATTAAAATTTTCATTAGTTTAAAGGGACATTACCCATACAAATTTGACATTCATTTGAGCTTAAAGGTGTCATTAAACCTTAATGGACGTTTTTGCAACTGACAGTAAGACTCGAACATTAATACACCAATTAGTTACTTAAAACTTGATTAGTGTCAAAGAGTTCTGGTTATTTTGGTGGGATTGGGAATCGTGACCTATTTTCTTAAGATACCTACTTTTAGTCGAATAAGAAGATTTATGTTTATGTATCTATACACACTTCATTAAAGTCCACTGAGTATCATTAGAGTGAAGTGACATTCTAGTTTTCAGATTATTATTTATACGATTCTAAACAATTTCTTATAAAACTATATTTCCAAAATAAATCTTTATTACTTGAGTGATGTGATACATATATTTTCGTCCACAATCATTATTAATTTCTCATCCAGTTTTGCCATTGAGACTCAATTATAACGGGTCTTAAGTACCCTCTTTATATTTTTTGTCGATAACACCGGGTGCATCGACCCTTTTTTGGAATTCCATCGTATTACTAATTTTAGAGTGAGCAAGAATGGCAAAAAAACTTTAACGTGCGTCGATTTCGAAACCCCTGCGACTTACGGCGGAAGAGAAGCCATTATCGGGACCGCAACGTAAGGAAATTATGGTGTACCGATCGAATCTCACTCAAAATGTTACGCCAAGTGAATGAATAAACATGGAAATACGTTTAGTCTGCACTAATTTTAAGTTTAAAATAAAATTATTAAAAAAGCATAAAATTCCTCGAAACTACAGTTATTACAGTATTACAGTATTTGAACTTACAGTATTTGTGAAACTAGTTTTCCGTTAGCAGCTTCGCACACGTGGTCCTGTATTATACATATAAAATTACCTCTAGAATCGCTCTATATATAGATTAAAACCGTATTAAATTCCGTTGTGTAGTTTAAAATACTGCGGTATACGACTTTATTTTATACTATTTGTAGTATAGATTATGTTTTTTATTTTTATTTCAAGCAATTAAGTGATGTTACTTGATATGTATTAATTTAAAATATAATTTAGTAATATAATCGATAGAAACTGAATGTAATTTTTCATTTTAAATTACAGCTTATTTAGATGTTATTTCTTTTACAAAATCAATTGAAAGGGTAGTTTTTGTATACGTGCTTTTTGACTGAAGCTTTATAGATATTGTCAAATTCAAAATGAGTACCTCTATAAATGGAATAATATAATAGAGCATTTATGAGATATATTATATTCTTATCGTTAAATACAAATATTCTATATGAATAATGTCTATATAATGTTTTATTAAGTGAAGGCCGTTAACAAGCACTTATGAAAATTGAAAAGCTTTATCATTGGTTCGCAAATCTATAAGCCCGATAGAGATATTCATAAAAATCAGTAATAAATTGAGTAATAAAATTCCTATGATAATATGATGAAAAAGGACTCTTGTGAGGGTATAATGCAATCTTAATCAATTAGTAAGGTAGTAAGCGTCAGATAAGGTAAGGGACCGTCCATTAATCACGTGAGGCTTGAAGGGGGGGGGGGATTCGTCAAGAATCATGAAATGTCACGTGTATTTAAACCGAAAAGCGGTGTTAAAAGTTAAGAATTTTTGTAAATTTCTCTACTACTTGTAATCGGGTGAGTTCACCTAAAAAAGAAACTCGAATATATATGTTTGTTGCAGGTATAGAATCCATAGTATAAATATTTCATAAAATTCATAGTATAATAATTTCTGTTTCTTTATTAATATGACTAACATTATTCAAATAAATGAATTCGAATAATAAGTGAATGTTTTTCGTTGAATTCTAGCTATTTTAAACTTCGAATATTGAAAAAAAGTAATCCGCAAAAAGCCGGTTACAGATACAGTTTATCAAATAAGACCCGATTCATCTTGGCTCAGCCTCAACGGGACATGAACGTTGATGACAGCGGTTGACATAGGGCTGCCATTCACGCGGGATAGTCTTTGTCTTTGTAATAATACAGGATTAAAATTATCCGACGCTAATTGCCACTTGTAGACATAATAATTTCTAATATGGCGGATGTCGCGATAGGCGAGCGATAGATTATGTGCTCACAAGTCCAAAGATTTCTAGCTTCTTGTCCTAGTGTACCGATCCTACAAATGATGACCCTAGGTTAACACCCTGAACAAAGAATATCTTCTGCGAATGAGTAAGTATTAAAAAAAAGCAGTTACCGAAATCAAACTAGATGTCGCTACGGGCCTTGCATGACAACCCTTCCGGTTTTCGTTCATGTATAAAAGTAAATTAGCTTTCAAAACTCAATAAACAACTCATATTCTATTTGTACTTTTTCGTATTTGTATTGATATATAAGTTTCGTACTTTGCATATTTCAGTTATTAATATGTTAGTTAGAAGGAACGGAAATGACTATCTTTCGTCCATTCGTTTCCTGCAAAAAACAACTTTTGCTAGAGTCGCCATTGCTTTTTTAGTGCTTTCTTTTTTTAAATAATTCATCATTGAACAAAAAAAAGGTAACTAAATAAAAAAACTTGCGTTCGTATTTTGTATTGATAATAAATTAATAATTTTCTGAGATATGATTATAGAGAGTACTTGACTACATTAAATGATCGAAATCAATAATAAAATAAAAATGAGAGGGACAGAGTAGACACATAAGATGGCGTAATTACCGTAATAGAGCGTCAAAAACTATTTCAATTAACAATTAACAATTTTTTTGATATGCAAGTAGCATATCAAAAAAATTGTTTTAAAATTTCATAATTGTGACTACGGAATTGAATCATTTATAACTTTATTTTTGTGTTTATAATCTTCGCTGCGAAGTGACCTCCATGTGTATTAAATTATCCTGTATTAATAGGTATTTATTTCGCAAAGAAATGGATCATTTGAGAAATAGCTTCGCAATTTCAATTTATTTTACAAATCCACGGTAGGACCGCCTTATTTTCTTATCTATTATAATGTTAAAATTTTCTTTATTTTATTTGTTCGTTCGAAATCAGTTCCAACTTTGTTTTTTCGTATTTATATAGGCATGGACATATCCAGGTTCTGGGTACTTGTGCAAATGCCGTCCTTTGTACATATGATTAGACTAAATAATCTATTGCTGTCATAATCATCTGTTAACGTAAACAATATCAATAACTTAATAGTATACCGTATAGTAATAGCCGACCGCTGATTTATATACGACTAAATCCGATAGTAAGGAACAAACGGAAGTTCCCGCCAGCTGCGTCCAGGGACCCATATGGGTTCATTTGTGAATAATGTATGTCTTCACAACTAGTGTAAAGTACCAATATTTCACAATACGACGAACTCCCGTAAATTCACTCTCACACTCACTCAACTCACCGTTACAGAGTCAAAAACTGTTTTGTCTCATTTCCAATTAGTTTGGATTTAAAATTGTATTAATCATGTGAAAGGATTTGAGATAAATAAATGATAAAAATCGCCATTTGGTCATGTATTGTAAACAACACACACACAGAGAGAGAGAGAGAGAGAGAGAGAGAGAAGAGAGAGAGAGATAGAGAATGAGAGAGAGAGAGATATCAAGTTTTTGTGTTCTCTATCAATTTATAGGGCAGCAAACTCAAGGCGCTATATTGAGTCTAAGGTGCTATATTTCAAAATACGAAATGAAATACTCGTTTACTTTTTATCGCACTTTAGGGAACACGAAGCCTCTGGCGGAAAGCTAGTGTAACATATTTATTTAAACTAATTAAAGGATTTTTTTTCTAAAATTTACACTTGTCGTTGGAAATATAGACGTATAATATCTGTAACATTTTCAAGCCCTGGATGTCCTCGAAAATAATGTGAAAATACGTGGCAAAGATAAGGCATTGAGGCAGTGACTAATGTCAGACGTGTATCGGAATCATCTGTACCTACCGCGGGGAACAATCTTTGTATACCTGCACGTATAATAAGAAACCACTGATTGATTGACCGATTTGTTCAGCTTTCATTATGGCTTTGTGGCAGACAAACATTTAGGTGTTTATTTTGTCTAGTATATTCATATTCACTAATTGTATTTGCGGCATCCTTTTGAAATTACATTCAAGCTCTCTCCAACTTCTTGTTTCGAACTGTCTACGATTCTATAAAAATCCAGTTTCGAATTCACTCATGTATCCGAATTCACGGCATTTAGTATAGAAATACCTTCCAATCCACATTGGGCCGGCGTGGATGTTCATGGCCCATCCTCCTTAACCATCCATAAGGACGGCCTGAGCCCCTGCAGTGGGGACGTAAAAGGGCTGATGATGATGAGTATAGAAATTCTATTGAATCCATTTTTTGTATAAAAATACAAAACAAAATTGATTGAATACCTATACGTGTCTCAGATATTCTATTCCTATGTCATTTCGAAACTTACTTCACTTATGGCACGAAACGTTATTACCAATTCAAGGTTGAGCGGATGCCGCTTTGTGAAGTGAATTCGGACACCTGAGTGAATTCTAATTCGGGTTTGGATTTTTACAGAATCGCAGGGTTGTTCTGAAAACGAGTTATTGATTGTGAAAAGTTTTTGATTTGAGTCTAACCTAGGATCAAAAACCCATAGATATCTTTACCTAAGATAATTGTTTTAAAAGTTTGTTTTATGTATTTGACTATGTCAATTTATTTTTTCAATATAACTTGCAATAGGAATGATGCTTGGGTAAAAAGAAAAAAAAAAACATTTTTAGTCCCTCGTTGAGATTATAGAAAAATATTTTCTTCAATTAAACAAGAAATGTCTAAGCTAATAGGCATTTAAATTGAGGAGTGGGGGCTCGCTACGTCACAACTATGTAGAGAATATGTTCTGTTGTACAAACTTTACGCGACATTTCAACTCAATGTATCGCCGCAATTTATTGATTACGCAAAAATTGTATTATAAATATATTGTTGCAGTGATTTCTGTAACTTGTACATTACAAAAATTACTACAACTTTTTATTATATATGTTTTTCTTTACAAAAAGTGTAATAATATCTGTTCGGTGGACAGTCTGTTTAAAAGCGAGATGAATGCGGGGAAAATGTGAAAAGACTCCTCGTGACATATCCTGCCCTAGATTCGTTTGTGACTTGTACTTGATGGCAGAAGAGATACGGACGCATCTTTTGTATCACTAAAAACATTCTGAAAATTTAATATTAGATATTATATATTTTACTAATATATCTTTTGATTAAACTAGTCTACTTAAGTAAATCGGCAGATTCTACAATAATAAGAAGACCGAAAATAAATAAAAAGAATAACATTTAAAAACCTAACATAAAAGGCATCTTTGTGATTTTTTAAGCCAATTAATTCGTTGTTAAATTTAATAGCATATTGCCAGAAAACTAAAACTAAAATAACGTCTTCATCAACTGCCAGTAACAATTAGGTATGTTGTTAATCACAATTACTTGCTAAGGACAATTAACAACAAAGATTTGAAACGATGTAGTTAATGATTTATGATATTATTTAGATACAAATTATGTGATACAAGAGACAAATCACAGAATCATATTTGTGGTAATGTCGAGTCAAAAAATATATGTGTAAGCCTGACTTATTTTGTGAAACTATTTACTACCAACTAGGTCCCGGTGAGGGTTTGATACAGCTGGGATCAAAGAGAATACTCTATCAAGAGATCTGAAATTACTTTCCCGTGTAATGGACCGGCCAACAAATATAGCTAACCCTATTATACGGCTACACTAAGTAATCAGATATATATAATAAAAAGTTTAGCTCGGTGGCGTAGTGTAGCTCGGTGGCGTAGTGGATGAGCGCCGCGGCCCGCGATCATTGTCGTTAAGCAGCTTTCAGAAGGGTCGGTCACGGGATGGGTGACCAAAAAATTATTATCTCGAGCTACTCCGTGCTTTGGAAGGCACGTTAAGCCGTTGGTCCCGGCTGCATTTGCAGTCGTTAATACCCTCCAATCCGCATTGGGCCAGCGTGGAAGGCCTGAGCCTCTGCAGTGGGGACGTAAAACGGCTGATGATGATGATGATGACTAAGAAATCATACTATATGTTATATTTCTTTCTTTTAAATTTAAAGATTATTCGTTTAGATTTCAAAGAAGGAGGAGGTTTTTACCTATTTTTGATTGGATATCGTTAAAATATGTCACAAAGAAGTTTTTAGTTATGTCATTTGGGCGAAAATATTTCTTTTGTAAATATCTGCTTTGCTATTCTTTTAAATAATCAGTGTTGAAAGCAAAGTGCTGCCATATCTTGGAGGTTCATCAACGTAAAACCGACTTCAAAAGGTAGTATAGGTAAAATAGTAAGTCACTCTGTGAGCTAATGTAGTTTAGATGTTTCGATCGATATCTCCGTTATTCAAAAACAGCTGATGAGTGCGTAGGTACGGTTCTTATCTCAGTTTATGAATACGAGAACATCAATGCGTGTTTATTATAAAAGCAAGGAGAAATATCGAACAAAAACTAAATTTATTTTGAAGGCACAACTAACCATATAAAAAGCATATATATTTTCATGTGACTGTTTCTATAGCCTATTGCATCACAGAATAAGGCTTGACTATGAATTTGACACGACTTAATAAATTAATAACGTTATACTATGAAAGATGGACAACGCAGTAAATTACTGAGAGCAAATTCAGACATGGATTTAACAACTGTACGACAAGATATTTTAAATTCAACTATTTTGGACTCAACAATGCTAAGCACATTATAGTGAGATATGAGTTTTCGCAATCCGGGCGACTGCTCTCACCACTGAGCTACCTAGGACCTAACAGGATTCACATCTTTACACTCGCGTGTGAGTACATCGGCCACGGCCACATCTACTCAGATATAATTATTTTAGTTGCAAATAATTGCACCACCTTTTGCATTAATACATCTATAAAATAAAAGGCTACATTATGAAAGATTTTGGACCAATTTTTCTAATACAAGTAAGTAGTCTGTTATTGATTTCTTTCGTAAGGACCTCCTTCAAATCGTGCTTGATTATCAGAGGGTCCCGTGGATAAGAAAAGGTTAGAAAACGCTGATATAGAACATAGTTTATTTCATTTCAATGTTCTCTAGAAATATTCATACTGTGAAAACCTTTCGCAAAAAATAATTGGTAGTATATTTTATTGTAATTTAGATATACCTAAACCTGATCAACTTTTAAAATTTCGTTTTGTACAATATCCACTGCGAATTTATGGACAAATTCCTTTATTATACAGTATTTTAAAGAAGAATGATCAGTCCCAAAGGAGCCTCGTTATTAAAACTTTTGACTCCAATCGTTAAATTGTTCTCAGAAATTTGGACATTTAGATTTTCAAGATTTTGGCGTTTTATAAAATTATGTCTTGAAGTTTGTAAGAAAATCGTTAAGCTCACTTTCTACTGAGCTTCCACAGACTACAAACTCTAGATAGGTTGATTACGTACTCGCTTTAGATAAGGCTTTAATAAAAACGTATTCAAGTGTGCATATTATATTACATTACAACGATGTAATTACAAGTTATTTTCATACTGATTAAAAGTAGAGCCAAAGTGTTAGCCTTTAATTGGCCGATTTATATTATCTATATAAATAAATAAAATTAAAGTGTCTGTTTGTTATATTAAAATAATCGTTTTTTTACTAAATGCATATATATGTATACACGGTATATATACCAAAATATATTTTTAGGTATATGTATACACGGTACAATCTGTTTGTCTGTTTATTACGGCTAATATCTGAAACGTATACGTATTTTTTTTTACTTAAGTTTAACAAGAAATAGCTTAGATAACAGACTTTAATGTTGAAGAATGGGGGCTCGCTACGTCACAGTTTGGTTGAAATTCAACAACAAATTAAATCAAAGAATTTTATTTCTATGAGAAGGTCCTTCCCGTAATTCCTATACAGATTCTCTGTCTTTGAACAGTCAAGGTTTGATTGTAAGCTAGAAATTATTATGTGAAGAGCCTCCAAGCGGCTGCTTGTTATAATAAATTGTGGTAATTTGAATTTAAGCGAGTTTCTTAATAATTAATTACGACCGTATTCCTATTACGTAGAAATTTAACAAGCTCTTAATAAATAAGCATTATAAATTAAAGAATATTTGGTTTGGTTACGGTTGTTAAGCAACTTTTACAATGGCCGGTTACAGGATGGGTGACCAAAAATTTATTAACTTGAACTCCTCCGTGCTTCGGCAGGCATGTTAAGCCGTTGGTTCCGTCTGCATGTGCAGTCTTTAATACCCACCAATCTGCACTGGGCTCGTCTGATGGGTCATGCCTCATTCTCCCTATTCGATATGATTCGATACCATTGATAGGGAAGACCTAAGCCCCAGTAATTCCCAACATTAATGAAAATATGTATGTAGGTTTTTATATTTTTGGTATTTTAGGTTTAGAACGATTAAAAAAAACATATATTTTTAATTTTCTAAATGGCGCCACACATCCGCCATATTGTATGTTTACAAAAGAAATATAGTGGCATCTTTTTAGTCAGCCTATACTAATAGAGGAATAAAGAAACTCACATTAACCCCAAATACAAACATAATAAAAAATTGGCTAAGTGCAAGTCGGACTCGCGTCCTGAGACTACCGTATCAATCCTATTAACCTATTATTTAATGTTATAAATGTGAAAGTTTCTTTGTTTGGATGTTTGGATGTTTGTCGGTCAATCATGCCGAAAATAATGAACGGATTTTGATGAAATTTGGTATACAGATAGGGTATTACCTGACTTAGATAATAGGTAGATAATAATTACTTTTTATCCCACTAAAAGGTTCCTTAGGGATAGAAGTACCTCCAACGGCCCTAAGTAATTGTACCACGCGGACGAAGTCGCGGGCAAAGCTAGTATTAAATAAACGAAATCTTGTTAATTTATATGATTAATTTTTTCACAACTTCAAGGGACTGTAGCCTAAGTATAAGGTTCTGATTTCATCTCGAAGTCTCTACGTGTTCTCGAATCACCTTTATTTACAGGTGGTTAACAAAGAGAATTTATAATGATTCCAATTTTTTCTTGTGAGGTAACCTTCAAAAAAGTCGAAATAGGAATTTAACTGATCATTCGAAATAGCAGTATAACGGTGCGTCGTCCTACCGGCCGTTTATTTCGTCCTTTCCGCATGCAAACTTTTTGTCTTTGATCTTCAACATCATTTCTTTTTATTATACACCTTTCGTAATTTGAAATTTTGAGTAATCCATTAAGCTCTTTAATAATGTCAGCTCGTAAAAAATTCGTGTGAACATGATAATTTAATCATATAAATCTTAATAATAATAAAGTTATCATAATTTAAATAAGAAAAATGTAAATATAAAAGTATATCTTCGTGAAATATGTACGAAGTTTTATCTTTTACGGAAAACTCATAAACGGGGTATGTATTTGTTCTATTTAACTATTTTAATAATGATAGTTTGGTTATCATACGGACTGTTTTTATATGCATTTTTTTGTTTGTTACAACTTTTTCTTATTACTTTCAAATAAATCAAATTTTCAAGCTTAGTCAGCCTTTTATTCATTTGCCTAAACATTGAATCCATCACAGCAGTAATTAAGGCTTAATAATTGAATTTTTTAAATAGATAGAGCCCCTTTTCTATACGTTAACGTTCGGGTTACAGCTCCCGAAGTTCTGGCGCTGTATGTTCAAAATATGCCGTTCAATGAGTACTCATGACCGGGTTCTACACGCCAATAGTGTTATTTATTCTGTGTTTATATGTATTAACATGGGAAAATCAAGTAAACGTGGGATGCTCTGTGTGCTTTCTCACGATCAGTGGCAATCTATATACAGAATAACGTGAAATAGGGACCTACTCTTATAAAGAAGTACTATAACAGATTTCTTACATCTCTTCGTATAAATATAATATTTGAATATAAACAATAAATATATGGTAAAACTTAAAAATAATCAATTACCTAATACTTTATTCAGTTATTTTGTTTTTGAAGTGTACTGTGGTAAGAGATCGTCATACCTGTTGTTAATAGATTTTGACGACACAAATCCTATTTTGTATTGTCTTTTAATAGTATATAGTTTGTAGCAGTCTTTACATAAGTATTCAACAAATACACTGTGTTCCTATTAAAATAAATATAAGTGGTTAATTAAGTACAGCATTTAATAACCTGGATGAGAAATTTGGTTAAAGGAACTAAACGCATAGTAGTTGTCTTACACATAAAATGTATTTTTGGATTACCAATTGAAAATTACAATACAGGATGGGTATTGGTCGATTATCGTGTACAATATTTTGTAGTAGGCCCCCGATTTGTTTAGACTATGGCTTAGGTAAGTAAACATACCTTACCACAAATGGCGCTTCGGATTATGTAAGCCATTACACGAACAGGGCTATATTTTTATAAAAAAATATGGCCTTCTGTTTATTTTATTTCTGGAAACATAATATGCAAGATTCTGTTGTTATTTCTTTGGCAGGCAGTGTTTTAAATATAAATTTGTAAAAGAAAATTTAAGCAAGCAGTTTGTAATCGTTTGAGTTATTATATACAAGCAGTAGACTGAAAGCTCGTGAAAAAAATGTTCTTTCCAAAGCTTCATATTTCAATATTTTGAAGTAATAAAGCTATACATCCAGTGTCAACGTCAGTCGCTAGAACACCTGGTGGCGGCTGTGCGAAACAAGCTGAATATGTTTGTTCATTAAATGAAAGTCTGATTATTTATCAACTACTTATATTCATTGGAATTTTGTTCCGGAACTCATTTCATACCAAATTCTGAGATCTTTCTGCAATCTGAGCAGTTTAGCCTTTTTTTATTATACAGGCAGTCCTCGACTTACGTCGTTTCAAGTTACGTCAAACAATGTTTTGACACTGTTCCTCAAGCATACGTCATTTGTTTCGATTTCCGTCATAGGAGAATTCACTTGTCACGAGGTCAATGTCCGTGGGGTTTTCATGTTAATAACAAAATTAGTGCAGCCTATCAGTGTTACCAAGACCTGTATGATAGCAAGAAGAAAGAAGCGAAGCAATCGAGAATTAATAGTTTCTTTAAGGCAATTTATTAAAGTTTCATAATTATTATTAAAATAACTAGCAATTTCATAAGTAATTTTATAATTATTTTAAGTTTAATTACTTACTTTTGATAATAAAGTATGTGAATCCTTTGTTATAATTGTAGTTTTTTGTTTATTTTGATTCCGTGTGAAACCTAACCCTTGAGTTTTACATGTAAACATATGAAATAATATGTCTCGACTTACGTCGTTTCGCTTTACGTTGCGTATTTCGAGAACCTAACATGCCGTAAGTACGAGGACTGCCTGTATTAAGAATAAGTTTTTCGTTAATTTCACCCCGCCGCCTTCAGGTGTTTCAGCACCTCTGTACGGGGCACTGAGTGATGTATACTCTTATTACTTCAACATATCGAAATATCAAGTTTTATAAAGCTTTTGTACATTTTTGGCACGATCTCTTAGACTTAATTAATTGTAGATAGACTCGTATGTCTTAGCTAAAACTTTTTGAAAATACAATTACCTAATTACACACAGATTTCTTGAAAAAAAAACCAACAAATTTAGCATAACCTACTGGGAATAGGTAAGCATTCGAGAGCGCAATTAATGGTTTTCGACACGTCTTTCTTCGAAACTGAAACTCATTATAACTAATTGGAATAGATTGAGCTGAATCATGAGAATGTTCGCCGTAATAACTCGTTGAACTTGGTTTGTCGGTTTGATTGTCTGCAGTAACTCAGCAATAATTAATTATCAAATATAGTGGGATGTCAATATTGTTATCTTTACATTAATGTTATTATCATATGCCATTGTAACTATTGCAAGTGTTTTTTTTTCAAAAGGTAAATGGGTCTATGAAGCTATTCAAGTTTTATAAGAGGAAGTCTAAACCAAAAAATATTTATGATATTGAGCAAGGAAATAGAGTCCAAAGAAGTTGCAATTAGCAATAACAAAACTACATCATACTATGACTAAGGGTTTTTTTTATTAAAAGATAACCTATTAAATTCGCGTTTATTAAGTTTAGTTTAGTAAGAGTAGTACAAGAGAATTGACACCATTTATATACTAAGTAACATCAGTGTCAACTCTATGTAATCAATTTCGAAAATATCGTAGATTGTAGAAATTTAACCTTTTATAGTAACATGACGTGTTATCGACTGTACTTTTCTAAGTATATTTAAATGGTCGTAGCAATTCGAAGTAGCGACTGTAATTGAGCCAATAATGGTTAAGTACAAAGATAAAATGGCAGAAAGCCAACCCGCGAAGATGTCTCCTTTGATGTTGAGCTTCTAACTAAATGGGCTTGCTTTTCCAAAACAATAAATTGTTGTTGTCAAAGTAATGTTTCTAATTAAGATAGAAAAATTAGACGACATAATATCTAGTGTTATTCGGGTCCTGAATAAATTTTAAAGAGCGTAATTTAGCTGGACGTTTCTGATCTTTTACGAAAATATCATGAAGCAGTTTTAGAATAAAATAGAAATTATCGTTCGTTATATTTAGAATGGTAATTTTTGCTGAGTATTTAATCTGTAGTAATATTATTAAAAGAAAACATTTTTCTTTTGTTTAATTGTATATATTATAAAAAGTAGGGGCCGCTTTTAAAAATACTTTGACCAATATGAAAATAGCTACATTACTAGCGAGTAATATCATTCATCAGTAGCTCTCAATGTTAGACACAAGCATTACCTAGGATAAAATCAAATAGAGAGTATGGGCCATGCATGATCCACTCGGACCCAGTGTCGATTTGTAGTGCTAATGACTGAAGACGCAGCCGCGATTGACGGCTTAGTAGACGGAAGCACGGAGGTAAATATAATAATAAAGTGGTATCACCTTTATGACTGAGGCAACCCTTAAAAGCGATGCTACCCTGTATAAAACTTCACCAGTTACAGCAACGAGCACAGTCCTTTCTCAACTCATTCTCCCTGGATTTGTCGTGATGTAGTAATAGTTAAAATTTATTAGAGAAAGATAATCGATAGTATTATCGGCTATGCCTTGCAATCACACCACTAAAGTTGCATCCCTAGATGTCACTTCCATACTAGTTATTCCGTTTCAGTATTCCTAGTTCCTAGTACAATCTTAATCATTGTAAATCCAAGTGCATCCATCATCTAAGTAAAATAAAACTCCTATGTATTGTGTTTATTTCGAGTTAATAAATATAGTTCAAAGTATTTTGTGGTTTCTCTCCAATGCGATCCACACCTCGTTTGAGCAGATAGCTAACACCAAGAAAATTAACATTGTCACTCGTGACTATTGTAATATTGAATTAGTGATTCTTATTTATTTGAAGTAAAAAGAGTTACTAAGATTTTTTATTTAATAATTGCTTTTATAATTATTGGTTTAATGCTATTCGAAAGTATAATAGGGATGACATTATTATCTTATCATATTTACAAAGTATTCAGAGGTTATATAAAATACATAATGATTAATAGAATCATATTGTAAAGCTACTCTGATGTAGCTGACAATATGTTTTTGGCATTGCAGTCATCTTAACTTTCGCAAAACATACAGAACGGGCTAACTTTTTGCTTTGAGCGCCTTATAATTAGGTCATGTTTTATTATTATAAGGTGAAACCAGTGCCCCAGTGTAAGCTAGTAAAGAACAGAACCAGAATCCCGGCCTAATAGCGATGCAAACTGATGAAATTTTATAAATATCTAACGGTTAACTTCAAAAGTCACCTTTTCCATAGATTATTTGATTCGTAGTGGAGGCAACTCACCTCAACATTCAATAATACGTGGCCTTTGTCCTAGGCACTTTTACATCTCACCATAATTTTCTGACACTCCCAGCATTTTTCTCTAGCACCACATCTCTAGTGCATCTCTCTTCCACTATTCCAATTCTCGTAATAACTCTATGGAAGTTTTAGCTTTACTCTATAAAACTGACCATAAATCAAAATCCGGCATATTAAGATCTGAACTAAATGACGACCAGTCTTGAGCTCTGACGAAGTCCGGAGCGTTCGTTTCTCACCAAGATAGAGTAGATTGAGCTTTATGTCCTGGCGCCGAGTTTGCTGAAAGGACCTTTCTTGGTTATTGAACACGGTGTTTTTAAGAGGCTTAACTATCTTCTCGAGAGTGGTATCTTGATTGTCTTGTGCTGATGTTTTGATGCATTTTTCACAAAAATATAGCTCGGTCACTTCTTCATAGCTAATATCCCACCAAACCATCACTGAAATCGGATCATGCCCACGTTGTACTCGATTGAGTAAAGTTTCTTTAGAGCTTTGAGCAGAAATACGGTCATTTTATTTGTTAAAATATTGTTCAATTGTAAAACATTTGTGTTGAAAATTTGTCTCCATATCTACTATATGTAATGAAATCAGCGGTTCTCTTTATCACCCCACTCCATTCTATATATCAAAATATTGAGCAATCACATAAAAATAACAGATACGAAATTCAAAAGTAATATTTTGTTTATTTTCAATTCCAGCAGTTTATTTTCAAAGATAGATAAAGATGATTAATGACTGACTGACATATCGACGCATAGCCCAGACAACAAGTTAGTCAACGTAGATCACGCGAATGAAGTCGCAGGCAGAAAGTTAGTAGACTAACTGAGAATGATAGCAGATAATGTTATAGGCCGTTTACGTGACTCTAAAACGTCTCAAAGTCTTTTAATTATGAACCAACAGATGTGTTTTTATGTATGTCAGTGTTTTTTTAAGTCGTAAAATTATAATGTAAGATAACAAAACCATTTTTCGATATGAAAACCTAGAAATAAGGGAAAAAAACGACTTTTGCCAAAAGATCCCTTAAGTCGAACTTTTTTTATAAGAAAAGTTTTAACTTGAGTTTTTCAAATATTAATGAAACAATTTTTAGTTTGGTCACGTAATACGAAGGTCCGGAGATAACTCACTGAAACGCTTTATAGGGAGAAAGTAAGACCCTCACTTTCTGTGAAAAATAAGGATAAGAATTTATTTACTAGAAAACTATTTATATGCTCACCTAGCTATACTTAAATTGACTTTTATATTGAGTGCCTGGTTCACCACTTGCTGATGAAGTTCCAGATAGTTATCTGAAATATAACGCTATCTGACAATTAAAATCCGTCAGATAGTTCTATCTGAGACTTGTGAAACCAAAATTTGCAATTTATCTGGCAGATATGTTTCTGATAGACTATTAAGGACTTTATCATCAAGTGGTGAAACTGGCCCTAACGAAAATGTCAATGTGTTTTTTTGTTGTCGAAGTAGTTTTTAAAGAGTAAAGCTTATTGAAAACTAATGTCGTATTTGATCCATTTCTTTTATCTTATTTTACATTCATTAATACGTTACGTTTCTAGACGTTATTTTTTCAAGATTTTATATTATCATTTTGTCCCGACAAATAAATCATAAAACCTTGTCAAATTGCTGCTTCCTAGTACTAAGAAACTCCGAAATAAGACACGGACAGACAGATTACATAAAGTAAATTAATACTTTGATTCCTTCTTATTGGTTGGTGTTAGAAAATATATTTAATGATTTTATTTGTGCACCGGAATAAACATATTTTCTTTTTTCTTTCATAACGTACTACCACGGACTACACACTCCTAAAACTAGGGTTACCGCTCGTAGAATATCATGTAGTCTCTATTATATGAGACTATTAGAGAACGCTGATACACGCTTTTTTCATACTATCTATATTTATAATACTAATGCTACTCGTGAAAATATAATGCAGACCTATTATTGGAATAAAAAAAGTGCCAAACAATACAAAAAAAATATATCTTCTTTTTAAATATTTTAATAAATTATACTTTTTTTCTTAAGTCCGTACTCTTTATTTATCTCCTATGAAATCAGATTTACTCTATTTCTTCTAAGAAATTTTGGTAACCCTACCACAGGCCATAAAACTATTGGTTTATATTTACAAATACAAACTAACGGTCCACATTTATGTAAAATCTTGCACGTTACATTTGTTTGTATAAAATACACACATATCTGTTTATTTATTTATGTTGCCCAGTGAGCAACTAGCGCCATTGTAATTTGTTTAGACACCTACTCGTTTCTAGTTCACGAAGCGTGGGAAAGTTGTTCGCATCAGGTGGGCGACCCTATTCTCCAAGAATACGTAGGGTAAGTTAAGGCGGCGATATACGGTTGCAGTAAGTTAATAATGTAGAAAATATTAAAAACTAGAAAAATTTTTAATCTAGAAACACATGCACAGTAATTGTCAAAGAATATGTAGTGATTTGTTTAAACAACATGATTAAAAAATCTCAGTCTCTTCAATACAAATATTGATAGTCAGCGTATTGTTATTATATTTTCACTGTTTATATTCTCATATGTTCCGTTAGGCCGTTTAATTACTCTAAAACGTCTCAAAGTCTTTTAATTATAAACTAACAGATGTGTTTTAACTAAAACCATTTTTGGATATGAAAACCTACAAATAAAATTTGCTATTACATATAATATTAAGTGAACAATTTTGAATTTTACAGATACGGTGCTATATATATGCCCATGGCCAAGGTCTCTATCGTTTACCATCGCCTTAATCAGAAATTCTATCTAGTAATTTCGTCAGTTCAACATCAAAAGGAATCAATTCATCTAAATTCTCTTTGCTTCAACATCTTCAATAACTTCAACATCAAAAAGTAGGTATTTACAGTAACAAGCTTTTGCTCGATGTTAAATATTTACGTTGTGATTGAAAATTGCAATAAAATCTATGTATAATTAATCCGTTAAGATTAATAATAAATCGTTTGCTTAAGAGAGGGCGTAAAGTCAAAAGACAATAGAGAATAGCGTAATGCGCGACAAAAAACTTTTTTAATTAATTCATCATCATCATCAACCTATTTAAGTCCTCACTGCCGGGGCTCAGGCCTTCTTTATGGATGATTAAGGATGAGAATGGGTCATGATCCTCCACGCTGACCCAATGCGAATTAACTGGTATTAACGACTGCAGATGCAGCCAGGACCAACAGCTTAACGTGCCTTCCGAAGCACGGAGTAACTTGAGATTATAATTTTTAGTACACCCATCCCGTGACCGACCTTTGCGAAAGTTACTTACCAACATCGGCCGCGGGCCGCGGCGCTTTCCACACTACTTTTAATTAATTTATTCGCAAACTAACACGGTTATTGTAAGAGTGCTGTATTCCCTCGGTTACAAAGTGGCTCGCATATTTATCAATTTTCCCTATATATTTAATTAAAATTACATATGGAAAATTGTGAATTGGTGAGAAAACTTTGTGATTTTCTTAACGAGATAATTTTATAAATTCAAGTTTTAACTGTGTATGTCAGAACCTTTAGCAATATAATAAACCACAATGTTTTCTCATTTACAGTTTATATTTATATAGATATTGTGCACACTATCTGTTTAAATATAACTGTATAGGTACTATCACAGAACACAAAAAGTCTTGTGAGTGAACGTGTGAAGGATACTATCACTTAATCATATGCACACTGCATTGAGTTATCAAAAGAGCGTCTAATGGGGGCAGTATTTAGTTTGTTGATCGCGGACCGTGGGCGTGGGAACGAGCCCTACGAGTTAGAGTCTCCAGGGATTAACCATTACGAGGTCGCTTTAAACTTCAACTTAATAATGTTCTCACTCCTACACGCGATATTATTATAACACAATGAGATTTCGTCTTACTTTATAATTATACTAATAGCTGTTAAGGTGCAGTCAGTCAATTTAAACAAACATTATGTTATGTTAAACATTATGTTACCACAAAATGCTAAACCCCAGTTCATTTTGGTCTTAAAGGATGACAGAAAGAAGTTTAAAATTGATTGGAGAAGGTGTTGATATGCTTCTGACTGTAATATGTGTGATACTGATAACAGAGCGCTATTTCTGTTAAAGAATCTCTGGAAAATAGAAAATAAAGGAGACGGAGATAAGATGGCGTGTGTATAAAGATATTCACGAACTTCATGCTGCCACTATTTGATATGTGATAGCAATTATAAATATATATTGTAAATGGTTCCTCTAATTACATATATTGTACACCAAATCAACATCAATCGACCCGAACACTTTTTAGTGCTCTCTACAAAATGAAAAAATATCGTTAGCAAATAAATGTTTTTCATTAAATTAGTTTCCTGCCAAAGAAAAGAGGTCATTATCATAGTTAATATATAGTAATGTCTATCCGTTCACGCATTGTAAAATGGGTTTCTAACGAGACTCGCTCAAAGTTGCAGCCACAGGACAAATAACTGTTTAAAGTGTATTTAGATAAACATTGCCTGGCAACTAGAAAAAGATTACAATAAGACTGCCTTTTTGTGTTTTTCTGTTCCGTACCCCGATATAAAAAAACAACAACCTATAAAGGATTACTCGGTTGGCTGTCCTCTCCATCTGTCTGTTACAGATTTGCTCCGAAACTACTGGACTGATTAAATTTTGATATCATACACAATCGGTAACCCAATTTTAAATTTTTTTTAGGAACATTGGAATGAGTTCAACTTTAACCAGAATAAATTATCCAGCTATATCCAACTAAAAATAAAAAATCTATATCAAAAATTACATTAACTGAACACAATTATTCCTAAACGAAAGGAGGGAATGCTCACTATCGTCGAAGTTCTAAAACACAAGTCTCTTAAGTCTCATAAAAACTACAAAGTAAACAAATAAAAAGTCAACAGTCTTCTTTGTAAACAATGAAACTTTCACGTTACTGCTGAAAACAAATAAATGCTAAAGCAAATATCTCTTTAGACATTTCTTTATCTGAATAGATTTTGCAATATATATCCTAGTTTTTATATAGAAGCCCACAATGTTTGTTATCACTATTCTAATAAGGTACTTACACTATGATTTCATTGGCTGGTTAATATGTTTTCTGCTTTAAAATAGCAGCCGTTATTAGTTTTTATAAACACTTACATTTTGAATTATGTCGTCTATACAATTATTGCTAAATCGTATAATAATATCTGCCGAGTTATTTTTAGTAACAAAATATGTTGTTACTGGTACTTTTTAGTCATCTCGAAAATAATTAGGCAATAAATATTGTCACGAATTGCAGCGGCTATTCGTCTGCTCGTTACTAGATGCGTTAAGCGCCCCTGACTCGCGCTAACACTACACCGGCAGGGCCGAGTCTAACCTAGAATGTTCCTGGTTGTAATCTAGAACGTTCTAGATGTGGGTAATCTAGAACGTTCTAGATGTGGCATTCTTTCAGTGACCAGTGAACTGAAAACGAGAGCGATTACTACCAAATTCCGAAGCGAAAACTAGTGAACGAAGGAACTATCGGGACGATCGAATAGTATTGTAAAACAAGAGTGACGTGAATTGTGAAGTCGGAGAAGAAGGGATTTTGTTATAGATTTATTTTTGTAATTTTAAATTGTGTAATTAAATAAAGTCAGATTGTAAATTTAATTGGCGTTGATTTTTATCCAGAATCCTAAGTCGTAACAATATCTTACTTAAAATATTTTTTGAGAGACTTAAAATAATAGGCCAGTGACATGTTCAAAATTCGGATACAGCAAAATATGAGAAATATTTCCTTTCATTAAATCAAATTTTAATTTGTCCTATTTGTTGTCAATAATAAATTTTACAACACCGTGTTTTGTTCGCTACTTTAAGATACTATGCTGAATCACAAAAGATTTATATTTAAATATTGGAATTCAACATTTCATTGTATCATTAATTGCATACGCACACAATAGGCAACCAACAATAAACCAGGGATGTTAAGCTCCGACCAATAACCGAATCCGATATGAAAGTTACTGATAAGTTCAAATAGGCACGGAGGCTAATGAGACGGTATGGTAAAGCTAAATAAGGTATTAGTTGCGAGCTTTTTTGTATTTTTTGTTTTATACGGCTACTTGATTTACTAGAAACAAAACTAAATTATTAAAAATAGGTATATTTTTTATATTTTTACTTTTAAAATTCCTCAAAAATTTATCTTGACTCTTGATTGACTTGAACAATCAATTCGAAGATATGTATATTTTGTAAATAAAAGATCACCTTTGTAAACTTCACTTGCCTTTATGTTGTCAACAATAGTGTAATCAATGAAACCGAGTACAGTAATAATAATTAGTGTCCGTAATCGTAATTAATACAGGTTTGTCTTATATCCGTATCCGAAATTTGCCCAACACACAAAACGAACAATATCTGACACTCAGAACCAAATTAATACCAAGAAACGTGTATATAGCTTTACTTTTATAATCATCCGTGAACATCGTTATCGTAACAAAAGCAAACAAGAAAAGTAACAGCAGTCGCTTGTTGTTCCTTTTGACGAGTACTTTTGATATTCTTATATCACTGAGTGCGATCACGTAACATCTCTTGGCATAAATAATATTTCAAAACGAGAATATTATTTTCCATTTCATTTTATTTATTTTGGGAAAATATACTTTCATCATTGCTTAACTAGGTTATTATATTTTTATAATATTTAAAATGCAGAATTGATAAATGAGGCAGTCATTTCGTTTATTCAGGAAATATAAAATATGGAGCTAACCGATCTATTTTTGATATAAAAATTTTTAGCTCATCTTTCGTTTGAATAAGTAAGTGTTGTCCAGAAATTTAATCACAAACTTTCGATACTTAATTGCCCCTAATTAAACTATTTTATGGCCATATGTGGCTTTTAAATAATATATCTTAATGAAAATATTAATAATAACACATTGTACAGATTTTAAATTGTTACCATTGTTAGATATTGTAATAAAGAAAAATTTCTGCGCGGCTAGGGGGGGGGGGGGGGGGGGGGAATTTCTGCCTTGGTTGGCCTTCCGTTGTCATTCTGGGCCTGTTGCCGTCCCGGGCCTTCACCGCATGAGGTTAGTCTGCCACTGCCGGGACGTATTATATTTTATTCATGTTATTATATTATTTTAAAAAACTTTCTCGGATATTCTTTTATCCGAGTTTATGTTTATGCATTTAGCAACACATTTAGCGCGCATTAAAGAGATTTATGGATAACGAAGAGAATTGTGATTGTAATTTGAATTTTATATGATGAAATATTAGTTCGACAAACGGATCGAAGCGTAACTGTGATAAATCATATTGAGACCTGAACATCGGTATCGAACATTATCAATTATCGTAGCCTGTTCGGAAGCAATCAGTGTTAACACTTCTCTTGTCACCGGTGATATGATTGGCGCAATTATACAACCAAGTATCAAGTTATATAGATTTGCCTATATAACTTGATACTTAATAGTTGATGGTTTAAACACCGTTATACTATGCTTTATAGTTTACCTCACTATTTTACCACACTTTGCCCGGGTAAATTATAGCATTATGATGTAGCTTCCCGTAGGGGAAAAGGGTCTTATCGCTCTTATAACTTATATTAAATAGGTTCAGTAGTTTTGGAGCCTACTCAAACAAACAAACAATAAAATCTTGAGTATTCATAATATTAGTATACGTAACGATTTAATTTTTCAAGTGGTTATTTGAAATTTTTCGGTTTTAGTGTTTTTCTGTGAAATTATGTCATTTCGATTTTTACACTCCTTATGCTTGTGGTTCAATAAACATAAATTAGACCCACGTTTGGTAACCTTGTCGTTTATTACCTTTTTCTTATAAAAAATATATGAGAAAAATATATTTTCTGTTATTATATTTGTTCAATTTTGCTTTCACAATGTTACACTGAAAAATATTGTTAATGAAGAACATTTACTGTGTTTAGATAGAAATAAACTGTTGGATTTATTTGTAATTTCGTTGGCGAATCCCACAATTTATTACAGTAAGCATTTGTTATAATATTTTTTTAGTTTATTTTGCATAATTAGATCTATGAAATTCTCAGTTTCATTTAATTTAGTATAAATTAATTACAAACGATTGAGGTAAATAAGTAGGTAATCAAAGACTTCACTGAAAAATGCTCCGACTCAACAAAAAAAAAAAATAAAAAAAATTGAAAATCGTTGCAAAATATTCGCATTCCATATTTGAAATTTGGATATTTTTTTACAAATATTTAAAAACGCTACAGAAGCATATAAAAATATAAACTTAAATAAATTTCCTTTCTTTGTTTAGTAACAAAAAACCAATGAAAAAAACATAAAGTGGTACACAAAAGTGGAAATATGATAAATATGAAATCTACAAGTATTTTGTTTCTTGAAATTAAAACAATACGTTGTAATTGCAACGCATTGCAGATTTCGAAAGATACTAATAAATATGTATCTTTCGAAATCTGTTATAGGTGCGTACAGCTGACCTATGTAACCTACTTGTAATCTATGTAAGAGGAATCACAGCAAGGCTTCACGAGTATTCTGTATCGATTTAACCCCACCCGGTCACAGTTGCATTGAAACTGGACTGTCAGCATCGTTTATGAGTGGCACATAGCTTTAAATTATTGCTGTGAGTGTTTTCCTCATAATTTACATTTAAAATACAATTGGTCTGGGACCAATATATGAGAATTTAATATGAGAGGCAGGGGATTATGATTTCAGTTTTAAATTTTTAATGCGCATCGCTACGATGTAGTCGCAGATGTCCAATGCTACGATTTATCAGTGCTACGAGTGAGCTACGAATATAATTATAAATGTTACTAAATGAAAAACAATGTATATTCTATCTAGTTATATAATTATGGGGTGTTTATTTATTCATTCACATTCGTTGCGTAAATTTTATTCTTAATGTCTTTACCCATTAAATTGCCGAACCATACAAACTGTCAATCAGAATATTATGAACCTGTGTTTTCTAGCCGACACAACTTGTCGGCTAGAAACACAGGTTCATAACAGGTAACATATGTAATAGTTCTGAATTACTTTCTGGTTTAACTCTAATAATTAGTAAAATAAATATTCAAATTCAGTAATTCAATTTAATATGTATAATTACTAGCAAGTGCGTGTTGATTAACTACACACGCAAAAACAATTATCATTTATTCATTCAAGTAAAACTAAATTAAACTAATTCGTATCTTGTCTTCGTAAAGTTTAGATCTCTCGTTTGAACTACGTATAATTAGCAAGAAAACACTCTAGCTTGTATTTTGCATAATACAAAAGTAAAATATTAATGCAGACATCATGAAATGGCGAATTAGCCAAAAAGGTCTTATACAAAACTAATTACAAATGGAAATAATTAAAACGTCATCGCAGGAATTACACGAACATGTATATCAAGCTAACAGTGATAGTGCGTGTGTGCCGCAGCCGACACAAACAGACACATAAATAACCTTCCATAA
The DNA here is from genome assembly GCA_918026875.4 of Diatraea saccharalis. NCBI lineage: Eukaryota > Metazoa > Arthropoda > Insecta > Lepidoptera > Crambidae > Diatraea > Diatraea saccharalis. The sequence goes on along the minus strand of OU893340.1, from coordinate 3,538,306 downwards.
TCCAATCCCTATCCTCTTTATCTATGCGAACCTTATTACATACTCGCGCCGACGTTTAGTAGCCACTGTTTCAAAGAAATTATTCCCACGGTTGATTTCTATATTTACTATGTGGTTTTTAAATATTATATTTATTTAAGCTTTATTAAACAAATCTTATTGTACATCCTTTTGTAATGTTATTTGTGGTGGAAATAAATAAATATTATTAAAAAATATTATAAAATAAAAATGTACAAATGGCGGACTTAATGCCACGAGGCATTGTCTAGCAGTCAACTGGAGAGTTGTAGCAGAGAGCTTTAATAAGGCGGAGCAGCAATGAAACAGAATAACAACAAATGCAATTTCAATATGAAAACCCAAATAAGAAAGTACCTATGTGTATGTATAAAATTACATACATGTATAACTTATATATCATACATACATATTTTTATGCTAAATCTAAGATGAATTTATTAATTTTCTTTTACCAAATTTATATTGGCTGATTCTTTTGCAATCAATATAACAGACGATGGACGCAACATTTCAAGGGATATGGAAGCCGGTAATGTATTATCCCGAAGCCTTCGGACCTGCATAAATCAGAACGCGTGTGTGCCGAGGGAATATTAAGCAAACGATGCTCAAAAACATGTTGCAGTGAACTCGAATGTAGTATATAGTAAGTATATAGCGTTATTTTATCATAAATTTTATTTTAATCTTTCTTTGCCGCCGCGTCGAGCGGCTCGCACGCTATTTTTAAGGTGCCGCCATCTCTTAATATTTATTTATAATTTTTGTTTTTTTCATATTTGTTTTTTTATAATACTGTATTTTAAAAAAAATAATCAGTGTTTACCCTTGAATTCGCACTGACGTAACAAAATTCATCATATTGATTGGATTTTTTTTATTACACTAAATCCTTTTTATTGATTCCGATTAAAAAAAATAACAATAATGCGCGAAAAAGTTTATTAATAGTAAAGTAGGACCTTGAAAGTTCTAGCTAAAAGGTATGAAAAGTGTATTATTACTCGTATTATATTTCATCAATTTCGCAATTATATAATATACTGTAAAATATTCTCAATGAAAAATGGGAGAAAGCTAAATCTTTCCTCTTTGAATAGTTAAAGATTATACGAGAACAAAAAACAAGCTTTCAAATCACCAGATCCGTGGAAAGTTTATATCTTTAATCTCGAAGCAGTACAGAGTTTGAAGGAACGTAATTCAAAAGAAATTAAGTCCGAACTAATTTCGCAAACGTAACAATCTAGCAGAAGTTACGCTAAATAGTACGTTAATATTCCAAATGACTATATACTTTATTGAAATATATCATTTTTTTTATACGAAGTGGCATTATGAAACGGTAACGAGCCTGTGTAAGGACCGTGAATGCTAAATGACTGCTATAGCCCGTGCCGAGTGTTCGAAAAAAAAAAAACTACTTGGATAAAAGCGGGTAGGCACCTACTCAACGACTCGACGCTGCAGTTTTTGTTGCCTACATAATATTCTGTTTTAATATACCTACGTTATTATTGTCGCCGTATACCCAACTGACTCTGCTACATAAGAGATCCAGCTATTGCTCCTGAAATATTTCCCTCAGGAGCGATTCATGTAGTTCTAATGTACTACACAAACACCCTTGGTAGTTTTGAACAGTCATGTCGAATGGAATTATTATACTTGATACATCCTTCATGCATTTATCTCAAGTCACTAGTACCGCATTATAAAGTAAGCTGTTTTGTGGACTAGGTGGAGTTATTATCCATAGATACATCACTACATATAGATATATCGTTTATGTATATTCATTAAAATTGAATATTTAATACTGGAACTAAAATAAGCATTACCCATTACCTAAATTATTTCGTCACACAACGGCCGGAATTGGGCTAATTAGATCCAACTAGTTTCATAGTAGATATCACACAGGGACTTTGCATACGTCCAGTTCAGTATGAAGGCTTTTATATAATAGTTTATAGTAGATATCACACAAGGACTTCGCAGACGTCCAGGGGCTCTATTTTTGAATCATTCGTCTCGCGTCGAGCGCTCGTTTTCTTCTATCACTCGCATACAACGTTCGCTAAGCGACGAGTGGTTCATACCACTCGTTGCAGTCGAGCGATTTAGAAATGGCGAATTTGTTAAGTCGAACGAAAATCAGTAGAAAACGAGCGCTCGACGCGAGACGAATGATTCAAAAATAGAGCCCCTGTTCAGTGTAAAGGCTTTTATATAAACTACTTATACTAGATAAAATTGGCATTAAAAATATTGCTGATAGATAATCTGCTCTGAAACCTAACAGTATTGCCTCTTTTCATTGTGGTATAACGTTAGATTTCTCAGAAAGTTAATTTTTATAAACAATTTGTATGCAGTTGTCTTTTTCATTCGAACTGACAGTCATGGTGGAATGGTGTGAACTAAGTAAGAAAGAAATAAATAAAATCAAACAACGGTTATAGTATAAATGTTGGGTAACAGGATCTCTAGAAGCTTTTATATTGGACTAGCTTTTGCCCGCGACTTCGTCCGCGTGGTAAAGTCACTTTGAGCAGCATTTCTAACGAATATTTATTCATTATATCATGTTAAATACCTGAAATAAAGTTTTTTTGTCTTAGGAAATGCCTAAGTCATATTAGATTTATGCATGCAGTCTAAGCCCGATCGGTTTTGAAATTAACAGTTTCATACACACATTCATCCCCTATTTTATCCCCTTGGGAGTAAATTGAACAAAATCCTTTCTTAAGGGATGCCTAAGTTATAGTAGCTTTATGCATGCAAAGTCTCAGACCGATCAATTTAAAATTGACAAAGTTTCATACAAAATTTCATCCCCTATTTTATCCTTTTGGGGGTAGAATTGATCAAAATCCTTTCTTAGCGGATGCCTACGTCATAAAATCTATCTGCATGCCAAATTTCAACCCGATCCGTCCAGTGATTTGGGCTGTGCGTTGATAGATCACTATGTCAGTCAGTCACCTTTGAGTTATATATATATAGATAGATAGTAATCTACTGAAAAGTTGATATCACATATTATGAACAATTTTTCTATTGTAAAACAACATTATTTAACTTTGTATTTATATATATTTGAATAAAAGTTGTACCGGTCGCGAAAGTGATACAGCTTCGGATACGGAAAGTCAAATATCTATGAGTAAGAATCTATGTAATACGTTACGTGCTCCTATCACGGCGTATCGGGATCAGGCGCGACATTCAAAAAGGGTTCAATTCAATCGCCTCAACACTTTAATATAATTCGTCCCTTACATTTAGACTATTGTAACGAATTTTAAGGAATACCCTCATGCATCACAAATATCTGAACTTCTCAATAAAATACAAGTTTTTGTGCGCAGTTTCACCCGTATGATGTCTGAGTATGATATAGCCTCATTCAAAAATAAAAGTTTTTTTTCTAATAAAACAATTACTATTCTCAAAATTTTAATGATTTTATTGCCCATTACATTTACAGTAGTTTCTAAGAAGGTATGAACATAGAAAAAAACAACAAAGGCAACTAAACACATGTTTATACCTACACATATGTGATTGGGTAATAATATCTATTATAGATCATCTCTACGATGTGTTATGTGTGAAGTCGGTTATAAAAGACATAGGTAATATAATAATAAGTCAATATAGAATTATGAATAAAAAATTAATTTCATCATGGCTTACGTGATATTGCCAACCTTTTAACTGTTAATTGTTTAGAAACGTAGGCGTCGACTGCTTAATATACAGAGTACATGCTCCAAAGCAATTACCATGGAAAACCGTGGAACACTCCACGGCCGCCGCCGCAGACCCTCACAAATTACTGTATAACCCGAGCGCCACCTCTCACACCCGAATTACAGAAATAATTACTAACAATGACAATAGTTTGAAGCTGATATTTCACTTGATTATTCTATACCTCTCGTTGTGTTCTCTACATATATGCTCAAGTTCAAATAGTTCGTATGTATTTACTTATATTACAAAGAGGTAAAGTTTCAACTTTGTAGGCGGTAATTTTCTGAAATACTGGTCCGATAATGATAATTCTTTCACCTATGGGACGCTACGTAATACGCGAGTGATATTGGCTATAAGTAACAGGCGAAGTCGTGGGCAATCAGCTAGTAATAACATAAGCAGGTTCGTAGATTGAATTTCTTAGTCTAGCCTATACACATATTAAATTAACTAACCGCCCGCGGCTTTCGCGTGAATAAAAATCTTACAAAATATTTAAACCGTGAAGTTTTAAATTTCACAAAATCTTTGCGACCTTCCTCTCTACATCTCTATTCTAATCGCTATCTATCACTATACTAATAGCTTATACATATTATCTGTTCTATTATTAGCCTCTCTATATAGTTTAAAAGCAAATCTGTTTGTTTGAACATGAAACATATTTTAAGTGTCTTTCAGATTTTAGTGTGATTAGGTACTCATCGCATTTCAACGCAAATATTCACAAGCATTGCTAACAAATTGTTGACTTTCAGCAAGGTGATGCCAAATCGAACTTATAAGATTAAAAACACCATTTAATCTTCTTAGAGAGCTCTACAACACATCCAACTTCTCTAAAAATATTTTCTATAGAATAAAGTAAGCATCAGAGAGAAAAAGTCGTAAAGGCTTACAAGTAATTAACAGCCAGTTGCACATACGTAAAATAAAATTGTCATTAAGTTAAAGCGACATTACTCATACACATTTGGCGTTCATTAGAGCTTGAAGGCATCATTAAACTTTAATGGACGTTTGTGCAACTGACCGTAAGAGTTATGTAAAGGACAGATATGGTAAACTAACTTGACTATGGTAGAACGTCTTGAGGGAGATTAATTACCTATACAGTCATATTGTTTTTCATGAATTATCTTTTTATTAATTTTTAAGTAAAACAAAGTTCCTTTTTACCCGACTGCGCGACGCAAAGGAGGGTAATGTGTTTATCAGTCTATGTATGTATGTATGTTTCTATGTGGCGTTCTAGAGACCAAATGCATAGGCCGATTTTGATGATTCTTACCTCAATCGATTCGTCTTAACCTTTCGAGTGTCACTAAAGACTTGACAGTAATCAAAATTCACCACAGCGATAACCAGACGCCATATTGACAAAATGAAAAAAAAAAACGATGAGCCATGTCAAGTGGGGTGTCGTTGAATAGATATTTTAAAATTATCTTTAGATTCCTTTTATCATTTTTCATTTTAAATAATAGTTTAGGATATATAACGATTTAAAGTTGTTACACAAAACATTCTCACAAATTTTCTTACTTATTGATTTAAGTTTTTATTTAAAGTAAAAACGATATACAAACAAAAAAACGAACAGTGAAAAAGCATGAAGAACAATTATTTTTGGTAAAAAAAATAAAGCATATGTAGCTTTGAGCCGAGTAAGGTCTCTAGAGGGATTACCATCGCAAGTTACTTAATAATCCCCACGATATTAACTCCCTCAATAAAATGACTAGATTGCGAAATTTACCATCTTTTAACGTAGTCAACGAATCGTAACTAAAAAGTATAAAATAAAAATAAATAATTTAAAGAAAAACAAAAAACCCGACTGCGTAAAAACGAATTTTAAAAAACACATGAAAACTTAAACTTAAATAAAACTGTGAGGCCCCGACTGTGAGTCTTTCTGTCCTGTATTACTTAACAGAATTCTAAACTATTGGGCTTGTTTCTTTTTATTTAAGTTTAATTTTTTTTTTTCATGTGTTTTTTTAAATTCGTTTTTACGCAGTCTGGTTTTTTGTTTTTCTTTAAATTATTTATTTTTTGCTATCTGTACGCTGAGATCTTTTAAACTACAAAACAGATTATAATGCGTTTTTCATAAATATAAGGAGTGATTTAAGAGAAAGAATTATATGTATACGAACTGAACCACTCAAGCGAAGAAGATGCTGGCGGGAAGGAACTATAATTTATGGAGATAGATACCTATTTGATTAGATTAAAAACCTATATTACATTCACCGATTGCTATTTTCATTGAAGCAAGAGCACACGTCTGTGCGTGACGCACAATTAAGTGGGGTGGAAGGTCAGGGGGGTGAGGTAGTCAATTTTCTTCCCACGTACCGGTGACATTAAAAGGTTCGTATTTTTAAATACCCTATCGACTTTAGAAGGCCTGCCTCATTTAACTTAGAAAATACTAACTTGACATTCATATAATGATGTATTTACATTAGTCGATGATTACCGCATGCGGCGTGCAGACGACTTTCTATTCGTCGTTTTCATTGTCGATTTTGTTTTAATGGCTAATGAGATTAGCGCGCTAAAGTAGCCCGCACTCGACGTACTGATCCCATCGACCAGTGTAAATGAGCCATATGACAAAATAAGATTGGATAACATGTTACTAAGCGAAGACTCGAGAACAGCTAGATTAAAGCATTATTTTTGATATAAGTCTGAAAAAAGTTCTTTTTTGGAGTAATAATAGGACAACACTTTCCTTTTCCCATTGCAACTTTTTCTCTGCCAAAAGTCCTACAGCCAAAAAAGCGGGATTTATATTTAAGCCACGGTAGTTTTAATTCATTTTACTTGATACGCGGGACAGGGCTAATGTAATCAGTCTCATACTAAATATATTTCCCAATCCACGAGGGGTGGGGCAGGGCGGGCTAAATATAAACGTAGCAAAAATATTAACGGCCCCGTTATGGTACGGAGTCAAGCCTGAGCTCTGAATATGAAGTGCTAGCGATCGTTACGAGCTTTTAACGGACCAATGACCACTCAATGGAAATAAGCAACAGAACTCGTCCATACCCCGCATGCGGGCTCGCAACGAATGTAAATAAGAAATTAACGCAACAACAATAAAGCTCGCACTATGAACTTTATAGCGATAAAACGCTCACCGGGTCAGTCAGTATATAAATAAAATTAATGATGTTCGTTTGTAAGCGCAACCAGTCGCGCTGTCAGGTCGGGTCGATTTGGTTATACCCTTTTTAATGTCCGAATAAGCACATTAGGAAGAGAGATTTTTTTTAAGTTTATTAGTTTATAGAATAGAATATCAAGCAGATTTGGACAATGCGCGCATATAATTACAAATAAATATGCACTAGATGCACTAAAATTAAAAAGTTCTCCTTTTCTCTTCTCTTTTGTTTTTGTTTTTACTTTTATACATAAATATAAAATTATTAAAATCTCACATATAGAAACACAGTGCTATGTTAATGGAAGAGTGGGATCTCCCAATACAAGCAAAGATTTGCTTAAAAGGAGTCTCCAAAACCTATATGTATACGATATTGTCTAGATGATGAAATAAACATTTTTCATTCTTAATTTCCAATAAATAGGACATTTTTTTTGTAATTATATCAATATCAAAAACATTGCGATATTATATCCGTTTTATTTGAATCATATAACATTCTAATGGAAATAGAGAACAAAAAGGTATTCATTGAAAATAACCGTCGCTTCTAGTTTCAACAAAAACAATTAAAAACTGTTCCATATGTTCAGTGGAACTGAAAAATCAATCGTCCTATTTTGTTTGTGCAACAAATCATAACGTTCGCTCGCATCGTTAGGGAACACAAACAAATCCGAATGCAAGTTGCAACACAAACATTATGACATATTTGTATAATGATAGAGGAGTGATACTGACGTATCCATCATCCTAAGTAAAGGCATATCGATTGATAAAATGGACATATGTGTGTTGTCATATATATTTACAATACTGATAATTTAAAAAGAAATATTCACAGATGAAACGAAAGATAAATGAGGTATATTCGAATTGTGTGTGCTTTTATTAAGGCAGAAACGTCTACTATCAGTCTGAATTTTAATATTCTTTTTGTTCTAAAGTTATAGCTGTACTCCTGAGATGGTTATCAAGAAAAAATTATCGAAATCGGATCAGTTTTTCGGTTTTTACATAAAAATAACTAGAAGAATTTACCGATTACTTAGACGACATTTGATATCATTTTAGTGTGTATATGAAATAGCTGACCAGCTAGTTTGTGAGGAGCATAAAAATATTGTTTTTAGATACTCCTACTTTTTTTTCATTTTTTACTCGTAAAAACACGAATGTTACAATAAAAAATTAGGTAAATTGTTATTTGTTGGGTTTTGCGCTGGTAATACATATTAGATTAATAAGATACTCATATTTCAACAGTCAGTAATATTACTTATTATTTTCTAGTTTTGAACTATTAAATTTTTGATACCGTAAACTTCAAGCTATAATTTGAATAATTATCACCTATGAATAGATAATTGTTGAAGATTTACCATGTATCTAAATGCCTTTAATAATTTTATCAGATTCGCTAAGTTATGTGAAGTAAACACGTCATATAGGAAACTCAACAAAAACAAAGTATGTACCTACATTGTAGCAATCCCGTAAAAACTATCATTCTAATGTATATAACCATGAAAGCTTAAAACAACATGTCAAGTAATCGACGCTGGAAACCAAACATGTAGTAACTTGCAAAACCAAAATCGATATTTAAAGTGAAAAATCTTTATATTTTTCCAAAAAAAAAAATCTTATATCCGTATAAATTGACTAAGGAACACCTTATTTGTTAACATGGACGTTTATAGGGATTAATTATCGAAATAAATAAAAGTTTTTTTTACTCTGAAGAACTATTTTGGTTTTGCGGATTACTACGTGTTTGCTTTCCAGATTCGAATGACTGAAATGTTGACCGACATTAATTTACGATTATAACAAAAAAAAAAAAACGCTTTCAAAGTAACAAGAATATGTCCTATCATTTTGTGTATCTAATAAATTTGGAGTGTATAATTCTCAGTAATATTTTCATTATAACTTTGGTTTGTTTTGCATTCCAGTCCTACAGCCATACGGGCTCAAGTAGATCAAATGTTTGTTCACTGCCTTCTCTGTGTTTCTTACCAAAAAGGAATAATGTGTTTTTCGAGTTCTAACGTCGCAAGTTCTCGTTTTATACGAAGATTCTTATTACGTAGCAATTTGCCGTGATTTTGTTCGGGCGTAAAATCATTTCTCGTGGGATTTATGGGAATCTCTTTTTAGTGACTCACCGCTCACGCCCACGCTTCCATAAATGGAAGCATTATGTAAAAATTTACCTTTTCCAATAAAGGTGTTTTTAAATCAAATTTGGCTGTTTACTTCTCTTTTAAGTCTCACCTATTATTATCCACAGAGAAGAGTGAATGACGATCGTCGTTATGAAAGATTTAATTGTTTATTTGCATTGAAAAACTTCCGAAACTACTGGATCGATTAATAAAATTCATTCATATACGGGAAGATATACCATACACGGGTAACATGGGCTATAATCTATGCAGGAGGAGTCGCGGGAAAACCGCTAGTTCTTTTATAATTATCTCCTGTTCGGAAAGTATTCTATGTATCTCTGTATATTGCCCAGTTGCTCCGAATACAATATGCGTTTAAAATCCGATACTTGTAAGAATTATAAGAATAAAAGACAAGTTGCGTGCTGTTCCCCTTTTTTTTGTTACACAGGTAAAGATTTCGTGCAGAGCGAAAGAATTCAACTTTGTAGTAGTGTAAAAGGTTTTTTTTACGCAATATGTCATGTGTCCGTGTAATGGCGCAGTATTGTTGTACAAAGGATGTGATGCGAATGTGGAGAGACCGGCAGCCAACGGTGGTGATTAATCTCTTTGCCGGCAGGTACGCGAGCTATTGTTGCAATATTGCCCATCGATACAAAAAAAAATGTTGAATAAATGTGCCGCTGGCGGGAAATCTGGCGCGATATTTTATTAGTCAAAATATGACGCTGCTTTTAATAATACAATTTTAAATCCTCAGCGATAGCCTGAGTATTTTAAACATCTTTGATGTTTCAGGTTCTCGACCGTCGTAACTCAAAGATAGAGCACAGTTATTTGTTTTGTTTTTTAAGGCGACATATAAAATCAAAAAATATATATATTTTTTTAAATTTTAAAATATTGTTTTGATATATGTTTATCAGTTTTCGAAATACCTTTATATCTGAATTCGACTTTTTTAGAACATTTTAGTTCCTTAACAATATTTCTTATAATTAAGCAAACTAAAATAATGAACTAACATAATTATTGATTTAACTTATATAAATTACAACGAATTAAAATTATAATAGCCGTTTTAAAAAATACACATGTAATTAATGAATTTTCACATAATGTTATTTAACCTGTTTTTGATGTGGACAATAAACAACTTTTGCCACTGTTATTAATAATTATTAACTTAATTAACTTAATAAAGAGTGCAGATATATATTCATTGACAAAAACGATAAAACGTTTTTATAGCTAAGTATTCGCACTAGCTTTGAGTTGGCGGTCGAGGCAGAGAAATATAATTTTAAATTCATCTATAGCTGTTCGCAAATGAAAATGGATTCTCAGAAAGACAAATGGATATCCAGCTAAGAAATAAATTCATAATATAATAAAGTATGATTAATTAAAGGTGTAATTTGATCTTTTGAAGTAAGTACTATTGTTGATAATGACTTTTATAAACAAATTACATGGCTTGAGATCAAATCGATAGAAACTAGAATTATCTTTGATTTTATTTGATATTCTAATACATTTATTTACTTTATATGCGCACTATCTTTGTAGTATTTGTTTCGGAACTTCCTCTTAATTATAAGCAAAATGCTTAATTAAGACGTGATCGTTATTTGTAAGATAGCATAGCACAGTTTATATATTTAGTTAGTATTAGTATAATTTAATCAATATTTTTAGTTATGTTAGCGCGCTCGATCTCCGATGTAGAAGTTAAGTAACTTACGCAAAGGCCGATCATAGGATGGGAAATCATTTATTATCTCAAGCCCCTCCGGACTTCTGAAGGTCCGGACATTAAGGCAATGATCCTGCCTGCATCTGCAGTTATTAACACTCACCAATCCTATCTGGATTCGCGTGGTATGGTCATAACCCGGTCAGACCATTCCAAAACATGTGCTTCTTTCTAGTATAACTTCATTAGAATAAATTATTTTTTGTGGTATTAAAAAAAAGTACGGTATTTACACCAGAGTGCTTTTGTTTTGAAATCTCTCGTATCAGCACAAGATTTCTAATAAGTGCCTAATTGTTTTTAGCATCTGTATAAATATGCTAGGAAATGTTTACGGAGTTGAGTGTTTTTGATACCCTCACGTGTCTACACGTCGACGTCCTAGATTAACCTTACTCTCTTCCACTTTGTTATTTTATTATACACGAGCTGACAGACGTTGACCTGTCGAATCCTAACGGACCAGCACTTTTCTAAAACTCCCAATCTCTTGATTGGAATTTTTAAAACGATTAAAAATACATTCAACATTTTTTCATCCCGTTAAAATTTACATGCTGTTTAGTAATCACAATGTTTTGCACAACAGAGTATTCCCATTGTGACCTATGAAACAAAAAATAATAATTGTTTTATAAAAATGTAGTCCTCGAATTATATAGTACCTATGAAATACAAAAATATTTTCAAAAAATATAACTCACTTCAAACAAATAAAAGGAAAGAAATGATACGTATCTTTAAAGCGGTTTAACTATTCATGAAACTGCTATTGAATTCGGTCGGTTATCATTTTAATAACTTACAGAAAACCTACACCGAAAACAAAAAGAAATTTGTAACAATTCACGGGAAAATCGGTGAACATACATTATAAAAAAACATCATCGCCGTCGAGTATATAACCGAATACTTTTTGATTTTAAAGTCGGTTAGATAGTACAGAAGCAGAGCAACTGTCCTCATTCCTCAAGACGTGCTACTGTATATCATAGTGTCGTAGAAAATAAATTCCTAGCAAGTTGCGGTCTAACTTGTTGTGGAGTTCTGGATATAACAATGATCGTTCGGATTTTAATGGCTTCAGATACGGTGCACATTTGAATTCTTCCACAATAACATAAAATTTATCGAGATACACGGGAAGTTAAGAGACACAAATAGTCACCGAAGAATAAATCGCACTTCATTGTATGTACAAGATTTTTCTCTAATATTAGTTTTCTTTGAAATAAATATCAATATGGCAGTATGAATTTTCAAACATTTGTCAAATGCTAACTTTCTATCAGATGCTTTGGCCGTGTCCCCGGGGAACCGTTTAGTGGGATTAATATGTTATGCCAGGGTGAGAATTATACGTATACCAAATTTCATTAAAAACAGGTTTTTAGGTGTAAGAATAATAAACATACTAATAAACTGTTATATTTTGATTATAAAATCACATCTCAGAGTGCTAGGGACAAAGTGGTTTTTAAGCATTTTTAATATGACTAAGAAGTAGGATAATACACGTTCATGTATTTATGCCTTGCAGCCTTCAGTTCAATAATTTAACACCACACATTATTACTGAGATAAACTAAAGAGCTCTTACGTGGACCTCGATCGTTATCCATCATAAAACATTAATACTTTTATACGTATCATATATATTGTATAATACTCTAGACTCGGAAGGTCTTACACGGAAAGAATATTAAAAATTTAAATGAAGTCCTTGTACACTAGGGTTGCTAATTTTATGGCGACATTGTACGGCATTATTATACTAAGGACCCCAATGAGGGTTACGGGAACCCGAAATGAGTTTACCTACGTAGGCTGAACAATCGGAATTTTCCTTTTGTTCAACGCAACGTAAAATTACCTTCGGGGACAAATCTAGACAAACTTAAAATCATTCGCAACGTCGATAGAAAAATACGACTTTTATCGTATATTTAACTATTATATTATCACATAATATATTTGCCATATCTAAAGTTAATTAGTTAAAACCGTTGTGTTGTGAAGATCTGAAAGTGAGCGCGTGAACGTAAAACTTATACTTACCAAACAAGTAAAGTTTTACGTTAACGCGTTCTCTAGTAAACGAGTTAAGAGTTTGTATGGAGATTTGTAGTTCTTGATAGTTACCGCTAGGGGCGCTGTACCGGATTCCATACTATCATCTTAACGTAAAATTAAAAACTTCCAGAAGATACGTATCATAACATCCAGTGACGAAATGTGAAGTGACTATTGGCGCTAGTATTCCATATAAAGAGTACGATACGTCATAACTGCAACGTCCTTAGATCGCGATTGGGTTCAAGAGTAAGCATGCTGGTAGGGAACAAAATCGGCACCTCAGAGTAAAGGACACCTTGATTCTGACACGCATAAATTAATATAATAAACTACGAAGGTTTATTAATTTGTACTTTATGTGAAGTTCGCCAACCTCTCATTGTTTTAACATTCTTGTATTAGATAATGCTCGGTTTAACCTCTTTCGTATGAAGGAGTTTTAATTAAATTCCTGTGTACCTCGTTACAAAACTTTAATATTTTAAATGGAGTTACTTGTATCTTGTCAACACCAGCATATTAGTGGCCTCATCCATGGACGGAATCGAATCAAATCAGGAAAATGTGTCCAGTACGGATTGGTGGGTGGCAACGACTGCAGACGCAGCCGGGACCAGCGGATTAACGTGCCTTCCGAAGCACGGCGGAGATCGAGACAATAAATTCTCTGTAACCCATCCTATGACCGGCCTTTGCCTAAGTTACTTAACAACCATATCGCAGACCGAGCGCGCTAACCACATCGCCGTTGAGATCCATCTTGTATTTTGTATTCACTAAAATTTGCAGATTTATTTGGCGGAACGAACCATGACATAAATATTTACTATGACAAATAACGTGTAGATACTTATTTCACGGGTAACTTACAGTATCGCTATGATTTAGTCTGGAAAATGTTGACGTCAAAGATTGACGAGGGTCAAACGTGTTCAAATTAGGATAAAACGATATATCCTTCAAATAGTATATGTATTTTGTAATACAAATCTAAACAAAATCGTTCTTATAATGCGTAACAACGCCGATAAAAATCTATAAAAGCTTTGTTACTTACAACAAAGCTTTTATACAATGTTAGATAAACAATTTTTCCACCGCAACCATTTATATTCTAATAGTTCTTACCATTAATAAGATCAAAGGATCGGGCACTAAATAGTTACAAATTTATTCGTTCATAATAAAACAAAGTTCTCACACCGCCTATGTTTGTTAGTTGTTTGCCTAACATGATATACTACTGGATGGAGACTTGCTGAATTACATTATGTCTGATAAACCAACTGGCAAAATATAATTTAAGCTACCGATGAAAGGCTGTACTTGAAGAACCAAGCTGTCGGTCGCCCACTGAAACAGACTTTTGATGAACGCTCCTAATCTGCCGCGGAGTGGCGCTTTTTAACGATTAACATGAATGCAGAATTTCCATATTTTTAACTTCAAACATGTTGACGTTCGCAAAATGCCTTTGATCTGTAGTCGGAGCTTACTATAGGTATTAAAGATTCCTTGGATTGAAATAAAGTACCTTAATCCGGAGAACCCAATCTATTTATAGCACTTTATGTCTTGAAAAATTAATATCTCAAGACTTCGTATCCGTGATCTTTCTGCTCTAGTTTCAAAATATCAACCCTTAATAATAGAATTATGTCGTTATTTTGTTGTCCGTAAAAAAAAGAGTAATTTTTAACCTTACTGAATATCTCCAAAAAATTTATCACACTATCTTTGAAATAGATACTAAAACTATATCCAAGTGAGTTTTTCGGATATTTTATCCGGAAATAGGCAGCACTGATAATAACGAACTTTGATCTTGATCAAAGAAACAAACGCCTACAACGAAATCCTCGTTTTAGGCTTTTGTTTTTCATTATGGTCTCAACAGCCATGTGCAGTGCACTGAACTCTGACGAGCAGATGGTGCACAGGAGCATCGAACACGTGCAACAAAACGCAGCACGTGTATCCCACATCCATACTGGCCAATAACGAACCTAACACCCAATTATTAAGATTCAAATTGCAACTGGAAGCTCTGTGAAGGGTTCATATCAAGCTGAAGAGGAAATGACATCACTGCATGTAATACATTTTTTCTTTGTTTCTTTTTCTATCTCATGTGTGTCTTTTAGTTAGATATTGTTGGCAAAATTTAATTTTTCATGCACTATCATTGATTAATATTTATGTTAATTTTATGACAACCTGGCGACACGGCAATGTATCTTGTCACATTCGTCGTAAAAATCACGTTTGTCGTATGGGAGCCTCCTTAAATATTCATTTTATTCTGGTTTTTAGTATTTATTGTTGAAGCGGCAACAGAAATACATCATCCATGAAAATTTTAAATATCTAACATTCACGCTTCGTGAGATACAGCCTGGTGACAGACAGTGAAGTTTTAGTAATAGGGTTCCCGTTTTACCATTTGAGTACGTAACCTTAATTTTATCTCACTTTCTTTCTCCCTAAAGGTGACACATGCTGAAGTTTTATAAATAGCTCATTGACAGCCAATGAGAAGAAGCCTTTTTGTACTTATTTCGAAAAAGCCATATTTCTGAGACGAAAACGTATATATAAACATTTAAGTATGAGTCCGATAGCAACACTTAATACGCCTAAAATAAATTGAATAGGCCAGTAAACAGAAAAAGAAATAACGAAGCGCCTTATCGTAAAACAAAAACAATGTAGACTCGTTTCGCCATTCTGCCGAGCTGAATGACGTCATTGTAATATTATGACAGTTTTATGTCACATCGAACAGATGAAAGTTGCCTAATTAAAAAGCAAATATCAATTAAAGTTTAGAAAATGTTTTCGCTTTAATTCTTCAATAAAAATCAAGTGCTCAGTACCGTTTCAAAATACAGTTATATAACAAACCTTCGTTTCATAATATGAAAATATACATCATACCAATTATTCTTCATGAAACAAATTTAAATCATTATAACATTAAATCTTTTCAGTCTAAAAGACATAAAAAGCTAATGTTTTTTTTGTGCCTAAAAGTAAGAAAAGTATGTATATATATTTAAACATATATTTACGTATATCAAAAGCTCCTCAACTTTTCAATAATGTGCTATTCAAAGATTTTCTTTGTTCTCACCAACAACGAATAGTCTTTTCATAAATTTTCAATTGTCTTACTGAAATATAAGCTCTATAAAGTTCAAGAAGAAAGTTTAATATTATATTTCTACAAAATATACACATAATATATTTATGTATATTTAACTAGCTTCTACTCGCAAATTTGCCTACGTGGAACTATTATTTTTAAGCTTATTTTTTTCTACCATCAAAACGTTTTTAGTTTTCTTCTTCGCGATGAACTTTAGACTTTATTAATTCACTTGAGAGATAATTGATTGTCTATAAAAACTTCTATTCCTTTATCATCCCTTTGTGAGATGGCCTTTAGGATAAAAGTTATCCTAAGTCCTTCTCAGTGTTTCATTTCAATACCAACTTTCGTATAAATCACATGACTATTACATCACATGAATATGAAATATAAATTACAACAAATTACAAATTTATCTTTCAAGAGAACAGTTATAAATTTATGATTTGCCTGTCCCCTGACCAGGCTAAGCCTGACCTATGGGAAACAGCAGAGTACGGTTTCCATTACAAATGTTTAAGGCACTTTATAACAACAAAATGAAATAAAAGTGAAAAGAAAAATTAACTGCAAATTCAAATAATGTAATAATAAATAGTGAATGAAAAGGTTGTTGTGCTTTTAGGAGTGTTACATTACTATTATTTATTTTTATTATTAGCCGAGCGCATCAGCGCGAAATTGAAATCGGCCAGAAGCATCACCATCATTTTTATTTATAAAACATTAGCATTTAAAATACTAGTAAAGATTAATTTGCAGAATTATATCTTAACTGAGACACAGTTAAGACTGTTAACATAATGATCAGTCTGTACTGGCAGATGTTTATGTTTGATTGACAACTGGCCGTGTTATCCCAGACTTGGCAGCTGACAGCTGCGCTTGCTTCTTTTAACGATTTCAATAAGATATGTTTAAGATTTCGGCATAGCAAAAGCGTTGTATTATGTTTACAAAATATGAAATAAGTAGGTCTTAGTATAAATAGCAATAAAATAGAATATATTTTATTGGTGCTATAAAATGTTTACACTAGCAAATATTAAACGTTAATAGCAGCACTTAAATAAAGAATGTGTCGCAGTTTCACTTCAGGCCACTTCAGTCAAGTTCGGTTTCAATAAATAAAAACAAGAAAAATCCGGTCAAGTGCGAGTCGGACTCGCACCGAGGGTTCCGTACAAACTTGTAGATATTTATTCAACATTTTATTTTTGTTATATCTATGATCAAAAGTAGTAGCTCGGTGAGTAGCTCGGTGGCGTAGTGGATAAGCGCCGCGGCCCGCGATCGTAGTCGTTAAGCAACTTTCGCAAGGGTCGGTCACGGGATGGGTGACCAAAAAATTATTATCTCGAGCTACTCCGTGCTTCGGAAGGCACGTTAAGCCGTTGGTCCCGGCTGCATTTGCAGTCGTTAATACCCTCCAATCCGCATTGGGCCAGCGTGGAGGGTCATGGCCCATCCTCCTTAACCATCCATAAGGAAGGCCTGAGCCCCTGCAGTGGGGACGTAAAAAGGGCTGGTGGTGATATGTATGATAAATAAAAATTTACGGTATTAGCAATTTTTCCTTTATCTGTATGTACTATGAGACGTTGCTTCGTATCAAGTTTCAAGATTCTGAATTCACGGGGAGCACCCTGTGGATTTTGATTCCTTTGCGAGTATCGAAAATTTAGGGCATAAAGGACTGTATCTTTTCATTGAGTTGACTTAGAAGTTTGATTTTTTTAACAGCTACAAGGGACAGTAGACCTGAGTATTTGATATAAATTTAAGCTTGATACCTCCACACGTTCTTGAGAAAAAGACTTTGACAACGGGGCGGACGGACGGACAACAAAACGATCCTATAAGGGTTACGGAACCCTAAAAATCAAGAAAAATTGTAGTGGTTACACTACAACAAACAAACTTGGAGTAAAAAAGAACTAGAAAGTATAGGCCATTTGTCATAAGAATATGTTTGGAAAATAAGTACTAGATTATTTTGTACGCAAATACAGAATTAAAACATAAATTAATATTTACTTGTTAGATGTGCGTTCTAAAATAGGTCAGCGGTATATCTCATTCAGGCATTGATCGATTGAAATGTATTCATTTAATAAAATATTCAATTTTCGTTGAGCGAAGTCTCTCTTTGTTTTCACAACGATTAATTTCCCATATACGTATAAGCTGAGGCGTGAGAGACGCTATCAATTATGAAGATAAGCTTTTAGAATCTTCCTTTTGTAAAAGCTAAACGAATATATAAAATATTCTACATATTGGGAACATACCGGAACAAAAAATGGGTGAAATATCATAGCAATATTTAATCTAGTAAATAATCAGGGTATTTTAATATACTCTGGGTATTTTGTAAAGTCTAGTGTTAACAAAATACCCAGAAAAGAGAAATGTAATGAACTTTAAAATTTTAAATCATACTATACATGTATTAATAACTTCCTGTATTACGTCGGGAACAGATACGATAGCTCTATTAATACGGGTAATGTACGAATTAAGATGTCTCTCAAAGACAAATTAATTAATGAGCGAGACACTGAAGGCGAAAGTGCCCCCCTGGGCGCGATCTAACTTGTATATTTATTTTATTGATGGTGCATTCATAGCGCAGTTTATGCTCTGCACTGAGGCATGTCTGGTAATATAAGTTTTATGCAAGTAAATGTTGTTACTGTTAGATCAGATGATAAGTTAGTTTAGTTCTTTCTTGTTGTGAGCCAATAGAAGTTTTTTATTTAATTAGGTGGTAGATAAAGAAAACTGGATATATTAAAAGTATTTCACTCGTTTTTTAATGTTGAAGATGTTACGCTGTGCAATAAATATTTTTTCTATCTACGTTCTGACCCCGTAAACGGTAACTGTGAGATGGATGTTGAGAGGTGTGTTTCTTCTAAATTCTTTGCTCGATTTTGTAATTCTAAAAGTAACGCCAAGGAAAAGTTTCTCATAACCAACTCAATGATAACAAGAATAAAAGTACTGACAGTAGACGTTCTATACCGCAGAATACGCCTCAACAGTAATTTGGTAAGAAAGTTTCAAGTCCTTTCCATCTCGAATTAGATTTCATTAGCGCTGTCTTCGTATAAATTGTGAATTATGGTATTATAATCTACATTAAGCACATTTTTGACACTTAAGAACAACTTAAGAACATTTAGATTTGATGTTCTACTTTAGAAACGTTCATTTTCATACACTTATGTTAATATTTTTTCTTTCTAAAGAAAAAGCTTTTTATTACGATACTAGCTTTCGCCAGCGGCTTCGCCCGCGTGGACCCTAGGGAAATGTTTAGTGGAATAAAAAGTATCCTATATTCTGAGTCAACTAATATCCTATCTGTATACCAAATTTCATCAAATTCCGTTCAGTAGTTTCCTCTTGATTGACGGACAAACATCCACACATCTAAACATCCAAACAAAGAAACTTTCACATTTATAATATTAATAGGATATATTATTGACACTTAATATAAAGTTTCAAATAAAAATATATTATTTTTCTTTTCCAGGAAACAGTTCCTTTTTAAGATTAAAAACAGCTTCGGAACAGTAATTTTTATTTGTTTAGGGAAATTTAGTTTGGGAATACAAAATTGTGGTCGTTGACCCGGTTTTATTTGTCCTTAGTACCTAGGACGCAAGAACATCGAGTTTTTCAACAGTATTATCATATAGAACAATTGAAAACAATAATTTCATCTTTTCATTAAAGTATACTCGTATAATTTGTCTATTCAGTAGACCCGTCTACTTATTTTTGCTAGTCGCTATGAATATTGCTGAGTCGTGCCAGTTATTATCCCGAGGCAAACTGTTATGCTGAGTTTGTGTTGCGCAACCAAAATTATTCATTCATAACTCTGATGCAGTTGATAATTCAGAATGGTTTCATATTTAAATTTAATTATTCTTAACAAGAGAACAAGAGTGCTATAACTAATATTTATGTGTATGTGTAGTCTGATCCTAGGACAATCAAAAATAGGCTTTTTTTCAATTTTTAGAAATATTATAACGACAAGCTTTTGGTAATGGTAGTAACATAAGTTGTTAGCCAAATCCCTTCCCGCTTACTGTACTTTGAGATCTTTTAAACTACAGAACATATTTTAACACGGTTCAATTCAATCAATAAATAGAATTAACGCAAATAATTATTAGAAATGATAATGATAATACGTGTAATATAGTGGAATATGGAAAATAACATTATTTGCTACCTGGAGGTGGGCGCTAATGGTTGCACTTCAGTTTTCCATTTTAAACTACCGCGACTATTATCGTACACTATACTTTTGTTAAACTTTTTTGTTCCAATAAATACATTTTTTTAAAATGATTCGTGAGTAAAGTCTATATGTATAATACAGGACCACGCGAGCGAAGCCGCTGACGGAAAGCTAGTATTTAAAAGATAAATATCTGTAAAGTATCAATAGATGCAAACGTTATATAAAAAGAATAATATTACCTTGGTCATCATTTCATCAGCAACATACAGATACGAGGATTCTATTATTAAGTTATTGCGATATCATGTCTACTAGCTCAAACAAAGTTCTTTGAATATTTAAATTACTGCATCAAAATGGAATTTAAACTTTCCTGGCTTATATCGAATAGACAGATGGATTGAAACTAGTGATGTGCCGGATCGTTAAAATGTATATCCGCGGATACGGATCCGAATACGGATATTTGGTGTCGAGATCCGCGGATACGGATACAGATCTTTATAATTAATATTTTTCAAGTTCCTCTAATTTTCACTGTGTTTGCTCGTGTAATCTAATGTTTAAACTTTATATAGTAGGTAGCACCTACTAGGTACGCAGTATTAATTTACTTTTATCAGAATAATCATTCAATTAGAATTTATTTTTGGTTTTCTCATCATCTCATAGTTATAAAAGTGATCTTATAACTTTCTATTATATTGATTTCATTTTAATTAAAAAAAAATAAGTTTTGGTTTTCTCATTTTCTTATATTTATAAAAGTGATGTTATAACTTTCTATAATATTGATCTTATTATAAAGATAGTTGGTTAGTACCTTTGAGTCATCTACTATTAGTGTAGTAACTTACTACGATAAATATTTATAATAATAATAATAATAATACTTTATTCATGCCAAAAATAATATAAAATAAAACATACATTTGAACAGTTGGTATGCAGTATTAGGTCTTAAGGTAATTAGTTATATAAGGCAATTATTATAGACGGTATAAATCACAACTGACCCTAATAGATTATACAAATAACCTGTATTTAGGGATTCAGTTCCTTTCCCTATATTCACTTTAGTATGAGCACCAGATTGCACTAAGTTACGATAAATGTACCTAAGGTTACTTATAATAATCACAACATGACTGATAGTTACAAATTTAATTTATTGACCAACATTGTTCATCTAAAATCAGGTAGTTTGTGTGTGTGAGTGTGTGTGTGTGTGAGTGGGTGGGTGTATGTGTGTGTGTGTGTGTGTGTGTGCATGTATGTGTTTGTGTGTGAGTGAAAGAGTGCAAATGTTGTGTATGTGTGTGTAATATTATGTCAGGATATTATTGTTAGAAGTTTTTCCGTTTCTTCATATGTCCTTCCGAGTAACCAGCTGTAGATTAATTTCTTACAGCATGAATATGATAGATGGTGATGCTGTATAATTTTATTGATTTTATTATATAAGTGTGGACCGAGAAATATAATAAATTTTTTTTTAAATGTAAAATTGATCTTAGGTGTTTGACAAACATGAAAATTTGCAATATAAAGGTGCCAAATATTTGATTTTAAGAAATAAAAAATACTTGAATTGTATTTAATAGTTTTTTTAATCTACCTAATCACCTAAATATAGCATTTCATCCTATTAATTGAAAATTAATAAGTTAAAAGATCCGTTAAAGACCCGCGAGAAAAGAAACGGATACGGATCTTAATTTTTCGTCGGATATCCGCGGATACGGATACGGATATCCGGAACATCACTAATTGAAACTACAGGTTACTTGATAAGATTACTTCTCATATAGCTTATCGAAATAGTAAATATTTTTTATTGAATAATAACATCTTACAATATGGCACGGTGTAAACAAAAATATTTGGGAAAAAAAATTGTAATCACACATTGAATTACTTCGCTTGTTTCCTTTTGTCGCTCATACATTTATCGTCGTTACCTCAAGACAGTCAAAATGTTATCGTGTACTATATAATAGACTAACATAAAAAATTATATCTTCTATACAAATAAATAAAATTGGAGTGTCTGTTTGTAATATTAAAATAACCGCTTATCACTTAATACATAGGTATGTATACACAGCAAAAATACAAAAATATATTTTTTGTCTGTCTCTCTGTCTATTTGTTCCAACTTATCTCTGAAACGGCTGGACCGATTTTGACGGGACTTTCACTGGCTCATTGCTTATGTAATAAAGGGTAACTTAGGCTATTTTTCACGCGGACGAAGTCGCGGGCAAAGCTAGTGTGTAATATAATTGTTTAGTCCTATAAATTTTATAGTTTTATGGGGTCAAGTCAGTGGATGCATCATTTCTGTTTGCAGTGTTATAGATGCTTTGCAATGATTGTTTCTTTTTTATTACAGAACTGTCTGTATTGTCACTTTCTAATTTCTTCTCTGTAGGAAATAAAACAGAGAGAACAAAACAGCTCGTGTTGACTGTCTTACCGGTTCTTCCCAGTACAAAGCTTTCGGCGTAGGTTTGCGAACCGATTTCGTAGTATTCTAGACAGAATAATTGATTTTGAATTTGAATCTATTTAGTGAAGAATCGCATAAAAAGTTTATTGTAATTCATGGATAAATAAATAAGTGTATTACGTGAAAAAATATTGTCTTCTCAGTATTTTATTAATTTAAAATATCACCTGTTATACAAATTAAAAATAAACTTGTTAATTTTGAACAGAGTAATCATAAGTTTGGACAACAAGGAGTCGAAAATAAAGAACAAAGTGAATTTAACAAATTATATACTACTCGCTGTTTACTTCATTGGCAAGTTAGTTAAAGAGAAGTTTCCCATTTCGGAGAAGAAAACACAAACCAAACGCAAACAAAGGACCAAAACAATTGTATTTTAATTATTTCTTAATATATTTTTCTACTAGGTAATTGTGACTGTTAAACTCTAATAAAACTCTATAAAATATTAAACTCTATAGTTCTTAAAAGAAAGCAAATAGTGTCAAAATTTCAAACTCAAGTATATTCGTTTTTCAAGCTAACACATCACACCGCATCGCACGAATAATTAATTATCTTATTACGAGTCATAGAGGTGGGCAAAATCCCCAATAGTAAAGGAATTACAAGTTACCCGTAGACGGCGGCAGCGCCGGCGATGGCTCCACCGCACTGCGCTGCTATATAGAGGGCGGTACGCAATGGCGTCACGCGACGCCGCATACACAACGCCACTGACACGCCGGGGCTCACGTGCGCACCTGTAAACAAGGATATAGATTTTTGTAATAATAGTAAACAATGGGAAAACTCATTCAATCATCATCATCATCATCAGCCCTTTTACGTCCCCACTGCAGGGGCTCAGGCCTTCCATATGGATGGTTAAGGAGGATGGGCCATGACCCTCCACGCTGGCCCAATGCAGATTGGAGGGTATTAACGACTGCAAATGCAGCCGAGATAATAATTTTTTGGTCACCCATCCCGTGACCGACCCTTGCGAAAGTTGCTTAACAACAACGATCGCGGGCCGCGGCGCTTATCCTCTACGCCACCGAGCTACTTCGATACTTCTATTAAAATAGGTAAACTGGTAAAGATTCTATCTTCTTTTATTCCGATCGTGGGTTATTTTTAATTACGGTAAGCTTCATGACACTGGGTGACATAGGCTATAATTTATACGGGCGAAGTTGTGGGAGAACAGCTAGTTTTACGATTTATTGATGATTGACATTAAAATTATCATGAAATAGTCGTGCTTTTTATTTAGAGTTGACGTCGAGTTTCTGACTAGACCATTATTTGAGCAGGTTAATGATATCAAATAAAATATTCTGCGAGATAATTGTGTAATACATTGGAAATCTATGGGCTACGAAAACCTATATAAGAACAACAATCCATATTTTCTCTCATCTTTTACAAAATGTAAAAATACCTTTCTTAGAATAGTATTAAGTACCTACATTATATACGATATTATAATGGCTATATATGGCTACAGGGTTATTCTGTTAAAAACACCTAGAATCAAATAAAAACAACTACAAAAGGTAATAAAGGTTTTATTTGGTTTAATATAAGCACTCATACTCTGAAATACTTTAATACTAATACCATGGTTCCATGTTGTAACAGAATAGTAAAGAAGATTCCAATATATCCACCCGCTCATAACATAAAGAAAACCTAAAATATATAGAGCAACCTACAACGATTTTTCACAAAGGCATAAACTAAAGGCGCGATTTTTAAGAAGGAGAAATATAAGGTGCCTATTTAATATATCATAGTATAATAAATTATGCAAATCCTATTTTATAAAAATCAGGTAGCAGTTCTCATAACAGGGTAGCGCAAGCTATCGGAATACGCTATGTCTATCGCTATCACTCGTATACAAGAAATAAAGGATAGCATCCATTACCGGATTCCTGGAGGTCCTTAAGCCCGTCAGCCTGAAGCCTAATGTTTCGCTAAGATAAGGGAAAATAAGGGTTCACTTACAGAGTTAAAATCATGCACTCTAACCCATTAAAATAAGAAACATAATCCCATAGCTTCTCATAAGCCGCATAATGTCCATTTTTCTCCATGTGACATAAGAAAATGTTAATTCGCATCTTTCCTGGTTTAAATCTATTTGTTCAAAACTTTTTCAAGAAATAAGTATATCTTTAATAATACAAAGACTTGTCTTTATAACTCATTTTATTTTTTATATCTCACATAGATTGCAATTTAATTTGTACTCACGATTCTCATAATACATTCTCATAATTTGAAGTTATTACTGACCAACAACATCGTAGCATAAAACCAAGACCATAAAAT
The DNA here is from genome assembly GCA_918026875.4 of Diatraea saccharalis. NCBI lineage: Eukaryota > Metazoa > Arthropoda > Insecta > Lepidoptera > Crambidae > Diatraea > Diatraea saccharalis. The sequence continues at coordinate 3,513,063 of OU893340.1, read as the reverse complement.
GTGCCTTTATTGCTGCCACCGCTCACTCGGTAATAAAGCTAATTGCCTTGTGTTATTGTTATTACTATTTGAATACTATTTGCCATTTAAACCTTTAATAATAATATTACGAAGGGTCGAGGTTAATATGATAAAAGACGATTTCCCAAAAATGTTAATTGCGCATGATTAATTTTTGATACTTAATCTACTCTTTGTTCCTTCTACTTATCAAATAAAACTTATAAATATGGCATTTAATGGCATAGCTACAGGACATCAGAGTACAACATATTATTACTAGCTGTATTCCAGCCCATATCTTAAAATCTTACTCTTTATATTATTAATAAAACAATAAGAAAACATCATTACATTTAGTTAGTAACATTGTACATAAAAAGTACGTCTCAATTGAATGTCCTATGACTGCGTCATAAAGATATATCTGTCCCGAATGCCACATATTTGCAGGCAATGCGTCGTCATAAGACCTATCGTTTGAAGTAATAAACAGGTAATCCCTACCGATGTTTTGCTCTTCATTCTCCGAGTATAGCATTTATTTTATTCTGTAAACATTTCCGATATAGATATACTTAAGTAAGTCTTTAATAATAAAAAAATAAGAGAATTCAATTATGAATTTACTTTATTATATTTATCGTACCAATAATTTATTAATTATTTTACAAATAATCTTTACAGTTTTAAAATAAATTATATCTAAATGTCAAGGCATTTAATTTTTCATATCAATGATTTATATTTTCCATTATATTGTATTACAAATCTTATTAATTGCAATTAATAAGATTTAAATTTTATAATACTCATCATATCAAAAAATTGTATTTTTTTTTTTGGAAATTGAAATTGGAATACATTTTCACTAGCTAACCGTTTCAGCTAGTGAAAATGTATGTTATCCAGTGTTGAATTAAATTAGGATGGTAGGTAAATAGTTAGTTTTGTGTAGGTATTAGTTGTATATCCAAAGTAGGTTTATTATAAAACGTGTTTTTACGCAACGCAAAAATAATAACGCAACAAGTTATAGAGTCCATGACAATAAATGTAAAAGGAATATGATTATTAAAAAAAAATAGTTTTCAAACACCCGCACTCAGCAGATAATATTTTTGAGAGTGTGGATATTGGACATGTTGTGATATAATGTAACATTTTGTGATTTATGACTTAAATTATATTAATAAGCCATCAACATCATTTTAGCGTAGAAAATCTTGGTACAATGATATAAAACCTTATCTAATATTGACATTACACCTCCTTACTTATAACAACACAATTCTCTATCTACTCAAATTCAATTCCACATCTCTCGACAGCTGGATCCGACGAAGTTATCACCAACATTAAATTCGAAGCCATCCTGTTCGTCATTAAATTCATACTTCTGTTCATTAATGACAGCAACTAAATTCAAGTGGATAACAGAAATATTCAGTGAACCAGTAATCGATTGGTGTAGTATCACTTTGCTCTATGCTCAGAAGTTATTATGTTATAAATAACTTCTGAGTATAGACCAAAGTGATGTCACGCACTTACACCCATTTTCACTAACTTAGAACAAGGCAAAGCTTAACTAGGAAACGCCTAACGTTAGCCTAAGCAAATTAGTTTAATTTCAAATATTTTTTTTCTTTTAGTCGCGAGTAACTCTACCGTGACGAGAATGAGAATCAATGGAGTTTCACTTTGTTTTATATAGTGTATTAGTCTGTGAAAATTCTAAGCAATTGTGCATTATTGTTAGTACTTGCTAGAATCAGGAAATACTTTAATGTCCGTTTCCATAAACTTGAGAGTCGCCCAAAACTGTCGCCTAAGCTAAAATGCATTTCACCATTGACTCGAAACTACCTAAAGAAATTAAGCATTATCTAAAGTTATAATATTCGTTGTGGGGGCATATACAGGTCATAAATGTCAAGGGATAAAAGAAAAAAAATATTTGAAATTAAACTAATTTGCTTAGGCTAACGTTAGGCGTTTCCTAGTTAAGCTTTGCCTTGTTCTAAGTTAGTGAAAATGGGTGTAAGTGCGTGACATCACTTTGGTCTATACTCAGAAGTTATTTATAACATAATAACTTCTGAGCATAGAGCAAAGTGATACTACACCAATCGATTACTGGTTCACTGAATATTTCTGTTATCCACTTGAATTTAGTTGCTGTCATTAATGAACAGAAGTATGAATTTAATGACGAACAGGATGGCTTCGAATTTAATGTTGGTGATAACTTCGTCGGATCCAGCTGTCGAGAGATGTGGAATTGAATTTGAGTAGATAGAGAATTGTGTTGTTATAAGTAAGGAGGTGTAATGTCAATATTAGATAAGGTTTTATATCATTGTACCAAGATTTTCTACGCTAAAATGATGTTGATGGCTTATTAATATAATTTAAGTCATAAATCACAAAATGTTACATTATATCACAACATGTCCAATATCCACACTCTCAAAAATATTATCTGCTGAGTGCGGGTGTTTGAAAACTATTTTTTTTTAATAATCATATTCCTTTTACATTTATTGTCATGGACTCTATAACTTGTTGCGTTATTATTTTTGCGTTGCGTAAAAACACGTTTTATAATAAACCTACTTTGGATATACAACTAATACCTACACAAAACTAACTATTTACCTACCATCCTAATTTAATTCAACACTGGATAACATACATTTTCACTAGCTGAAACGGTTAGCTAGTGAAAATGTATTCCAATTTCAATTTCCAAAAAAAAAAATACAATTTTTTGATATGATGAGTATTATAAAATTTAAATCTTATTAATTGCAATTAATAAGATTTGTAATACAATATAATGGAAAATATAAATCATTGATATGAAAAATTAAATGCCTTGACATTTAGATATAATTTATTTTAAAACTGTAAAGATTATTTGTAAAATAATTAATAAATTATTGGTACGATAAATATAATAAAGTAAATTCATAATTGAATTCTCTTATTTTTTTATTATTAAAGACTTACTTAAGTATATCTATATCGGAAATGTTTACAGAATAAAATAAATGCTATACTCGGAGAATGAAGAGCAAAACATCGGTAGGGATTACCTGTTTATTACTTCAAACGATAGGTCTTATGACGACGCATTGCCTGCAAATATGTGGCATTCGGGACAGATATATCTTTATGACGCAGTCATAGGACATTCAATTGAGACGTACTTTTTATGTACAATGTTACTAACTAAATGTAATGATGTTTTCTTATTGTTTTATTAATAATATAAAGAGTAAGATTTTAAGATATGGGCTGGAATACAGCTAGTAATAATATGTTGTACTCTGATGTCCTGTAGCTATGCCATTAAATGCCATATTTATAAGTTTTATTTGATAAGTAGAAGGAACAAAGAGTAGATTAAGTATCAAAAATTAATCATGCGCAATTAACATTTTTGGGAAATCGTCTTTTATCATATTAACCTCGACCCTTCGTAATATTATTATTAAAGGTTTAAATGGCAAATAGTATTCAAATAGTAATAACAATAACACAAGGCAATTAGCTTTATTACCGAGTGAGCGGTGGCAGCAATAAAGGCACATTTTATGGTCTTGGTTTTATGCTACGATGTTGTTGGTCAGTAATAACTTCAAATTATGAGAATGTATTATGAGAATCGTGAGTACAAATTAAATTGCAATCTATGTGAGATATAAAAAATAAAATGAGTTATAAAGACAAGTCTTTGTATTATTAAAGATATACTTATTTCTTGAAAAAGTTTTGAACAAATAGATTTAAACCAGGAAAGATGCGAATTAACATTTTCTTATGTCACATGGAGAAAAATGGACATTATGCGGCTTATGAGAAGCTATGGGATTATGTTTCTTATTTTAATGGGTTAGAGTGCATGATTTTAACTCTGTAAGTGAACCCTTATTTTCCCTTATCTTAGCGAAACATTAGGCTTCAGGCTGACGGGCTTAAGGACCTCCAGGAATCCGGTAATGGATGCTATCCTTTATTTCTTGTATACGAGTGATAGCGATAGACATAGCGTATTTTTATTTAAGATTTGCACTGAAGAAAAATTTAACGACGTCAAAACATGTTATATCTTAATAAAGATATTAATCAGTATTGCGTTCATCATTATCAGCCCTTTTACGTCCCCATTGCAGGGCTCAGACTTTCCTTATGGATGGTTAAGAAGGATGGGCTATGATCCTCTACGCTGGCCCAATGCGGACCGGAAGGTATGACTGAAAATATAGCCAATACCAATGGCATAACGTGCCTTCTGACGCATATTTTTTTGGTCACTCATCCCGTGACCGACCTTTGCGAAATTGGCTTAACTACAACAATCGCGGGCCGCAGCGCTTATCCAATCGCCACCGAGTTTAATTCTGTAAACTCGTTATAACAGAATTTATATTAAAACACACTGTGAGACAGTTGGAGGCACTAGAGAATTGCCGCTGTTAAATATATCTAAGTAATGAAAAAATGGCACATGTGTAAGTGCCAATCAGCTTAGCGTGATTTATTTATTCATTAAGATATTATTACATTTACATAAAACACAAAGTGTTTGCAAATGATACGTTTACTAAGTTTCAAAGAAATGTAAGTAGCTACAAAACATAAAAAAGAAAATACATTTTACGCAGATTGGTACATTTCTCGGCAATCTTATTATTCGTATTTTTAATGTCGCAATAAAAACACCTCCCACACCGGGGGCACTTATTAAATATTCACTGTCTAAAAGTATATCAAATTCATCCTAGGAGAGTATTGTATAGTAAATAGGCAAAAGTAAATAATTATTAAAGAAAACATACCTTACCAGTAATATGTAATGATCAGAGGTCGGAATTAGGTAGAGTTATTTATGTACTTGCATCGAAATGTTGATATTAATGTGGATCTTACCGGGATTTCTTTATTTCTTTCTTTCATTGATGTAAGTTTGGCAACGTCGTGCGTGCAGTAGTTTAAATTGTATAAAAGTAAATAACTTTTTATTTAAAAAATCCCGGGATTTTTCCTGCTCTTTAAAATTAATCTCGGGATTTGAGATATCCACTTTATTCTTTCGCTGTATGAAATCAGTGTAAGTACATGAATAACTCTACCTAATTCCGACCACTGGTAATGATACCTGTTAATGATACTATTGTTTGTTTTTTTGCACATACTGACATTATTCATCTATAGTATAGCATCTAACAAACAATCAAAACTTTCCTCTTAGTTTTAGTATAGATTCTATACTAATTCTATACTTCGATACTATACAAATATTAGTATAGATTCTATACTAATACTAAGAAGAAAGTTTTGTTTGTTTATTTGCATAGAATAGGCTCCGAAACTACTGGACTGCCTTAAAAATTCTTACAAAAAATATCTACAAAATGCTTCATAATACGCGATTGACATTTATGCGGAAACAATCTCGGGAAAACAGCTTTTAATTGGGTAGAAATATACGATACTCGTCTTTATGTCGGCCCCTCTGTGCTGACGGAAGCGTTGCAGCAGAGTTCTCTATTAACCGTGGTCTTCCGCTTGATGGGGAATCTGGGATATTGGTATTTGTAGTTCTGCGGGCATCTGATCAGACCATCGTCCAGGACTACGTCCTCTTGGTCGCTTACCATCCACTTTGCCGGCTATTATGAGCTTTTCCAAGTTATCTCTGCCATGAGCAAATTATTGTAGTACAAAGAGGCACGTTATAGAGAGACGTTGCAATGAATCTAGTTTGAGTTCTCTTGCAATTAACATGTTTCGACGCGAGTTCCTACTCAAGGGTTATATAAAATCAAAGAGTATAAAACCTAGTATAAAATCTATTTAGATATTAGAGCGCAGTTAGTCGTGAACGCTACCTTTGTTAACATCACCTACACACGACTGCACGTCAGGTTAGCACAATTAATGACTCAGTTGATTTCAAACTCTGCCCTCAATACATTAAAATTTTAAATCAGGTTGAGAAATATGACAGATTGGTATAGTTTTACAAGCTGTTGATTAGACATTGTTTAGGTTCCAAGATAAGTAGATAAGAGCCCTCATATTATGTAGTATTTGAGATAACCAGATCCGAAACAATATAGAAAAGTTCGTTTTCTATACTGACCCGACCGGGAATCAAATCTAGACGCTCAGAGATGGCGACACCTTGAAACCGGTGTGCAAAACCACCCAACTACGGAGATCAATGAATATATTCTGAATAAAGAAATCGAAAAATTTTGATTGCCTACATAAAACAATATTTATGAAAAAATATCAATACAATGTAGTAATTTCATATTATTAGTATACACTCAATACGTATAAAACATAGTTAATTATTACTTGTAAACCTTATAATATATTCATTGATTGAAATGCTTCATGTGGTATTAGTGAAGCTCCAAATAGGACATTTTAGGTGTATGCAGTCATTAGTGGAATTTAGGGCGGGTTTGCGGTCAGAACGGAGACAAACTATATTTGTTAAGGGGTGTTAAATATATTACAGTGAGTGTTAATGTCACTATGAAGTTCACAATGTATGAATAAAAACGGGATAATTAAGTATACCTAATATTTTCCACTCAAAGATCGAAATCGCTCATTGAGCGACAAAATAGTTTAGTAGTTGTGGTCACAGTAAAATAAATAAAAAAAAGCCTTTCATTAATTCTCATTTTTTAAAGATTTCAACAAATTTCAATTTCATTCATTTATTTATTGAATTCATTATTTATTTGTCATTTATAATAATATTTGTAATTTTATTAAGCAAAAGAAAAAAGTTATTTTTGTCTATTATTAAATTAAATTTGCTTGAATTTCATAATTATTCATTATCCAATTTTGATCATTATCCATAATAACTTTAATTTTTGAGAATCCCTAACAAGGCCTCCTGCATCCCTAACCACTCCTTTCTGTCCTTCGCTCTGGTGTACCACCGAGTTCCTGCCTGCGCCGATGTGTCATCGGCCCTAAGTCTGTAAGGTCTACCCCGTTTTCATTTTCCTTTTGGGCCCTCCCACAATGTCACGGTTTTTGTCCGATGGTCGTCCTCTAGTCTTGCTATATCACAGTAAAATATCCTCATTAATACTCAGAACGCGTCGTGGCTTTTCTTCATATGCCACAACGCGTTGAGGTCGAATGGCATGTCAGCCACGACATGGATTTCGCTATGTGCTTATTTTGCGATTGGCTATGGCTTTAATAGAAACGCGTCGTCGTGAGCATTTCCATTAGTTACAATATCTATTGTTCTTCCCAAGCAAACGATCGAATTCTCTAAAATAACAAGTGACATTATAAAGAGCCATTGAAAACAACATTTTTTATGTCCTAATTTTTAGAAAATACGAGACACTCTAATTTAAAAATATTCAGTACGAAAAATTTGTTTGATCGTAAGGACTAGTTTACATTTGCCATAACTTAATTTTGTTTTGTTGTTTTTGTCAAGGGTGATTTTAATAAAAAAAAGATTGCTGATTTATATTACGCATTTGTTATGTTACTTTAATCCCATTTAATTTTCAACCATTTCTATTTTGTATAAACAGAAATGGTTGAAATTTGAATAAAATTGGCTTTATGGCTGGAAATCAGGATAAATAACAATTAACCGCAAAAGCAGATATAATGTTCTAGTTGTATTACTTCTCCACTTCATGTTTCATTGCAGTAACCACATTTATTATAATACCAAAAACAAAAACACCGACTTTTATTAAATGTGTGCATTTTTAAGTGTGGTTTGTAAAAGCATCCTAAAGAAAGAATAAAATAATCATTTTAAAAGTTATGGTGGAATAAAGAAACTCACTAACTCTAATCACTACTCCTTTTTTTGAGCAGTCGTGTAAAAAGCAAATGTAAACCCAGCCTAAGGCAGAGGCGAGAGTATCAACACCTTTGTCATATTTAATACGCGGTAATTTAAATTGTCATTGTCATGTGATAGGCCGAGGGAAGGGGTGACTTCACTGCACGTGGCTCGATATTTATAATGCGGTTTAATGTACCGAAACATTTCATCTTCATGAGGAACATGAATTAACAATACTACATATCTGTCATATATCTATAACATGCATTTAAATATAAAAATAAATACTATAGATAAGACAGTATGCTTACTTTTTAAGATACATAGTTAAATCTCTCGTAAAATGGAATATGTATTACTACATCCAGATTCGATACAAAATTTCATTTTCTACATTGATTCGACCGGGAATAGAACCCGGGACCTCAGAGATAGCGGCACTTTGAAAGTTATGTATGGTATATTATTTATTTTCTTTAAAATCAATTATACATATTATTGAGCTTTTGCCTTTTTACATCGTCCCGGCACACATGCTTCAAAAAATCTTCCATATTTTGTCTCTTTTTATTCACTCAACATTTATAATTCCTGTCATGTGTGTGTGTGATATATACAAATAAAATTATAATTCATTCATCATTCATATACTCTAAATCTTCTGATAAATGTTGGCAACCCTACGTATGCTTAGATCCAAAGAGAAAAATAATACAAGATATCTAAAACTATGCAACGGATTTGGATGCGGTTATTTCTTATTAGATAGGATTATTCAAAAGGAAGGTTGTTATATATCATACTTTCACTTATTTATTTACCCTCTCCCTCCGAGAGAAGCCGCTGGCCGGAAGCTAGTAGTAAAAAAGATTATTGCATTCAAACTTTGTTAAATAAAGATAATCTTTTTTACAGCCAAAATATTTAATATTCGCTCAAAAAGTATCATCAAGTTGTTTGAAATTTATTTCGTTTGATGTTTCCTCTTATACTCTGTCCAACTTTACCCAGAAAATATTACACAGCCAACTCAATATCTAAATCATAACCTACGCAATGTGTCTACCGCAGAGCGTCGGATACTGAAAGCTAAAAAACGCAAACTTTCGCCGCACATTTGACGCCGCCGCCGCAGACCCTCGTTAAAAAGGAACGCATAATTGTGAACATCTGCTCGGCTTGTAACTCATCCGAGGACGGTCCAAGTGGAAATAAATTACGGAATGGCGGCTAGGGTTAATTGGGCTAGGCGATAGACGGCCCTCTCCGCAGTGCACGCACGCACCTTGCGTAAAAAAAACGTCAGGTTGAGTTATTATGATTAGATAGGTAGTTTGAACTTATAGAACGTACAATTGTTAGTCTAATTTTCTTTTGTCTCAATCATTATTAGTCGTTAATTTACATTTATGTTTCAAATGCCGTGAATACTTTTTATCTTAGTAACTAAATTTATCTCTATATAAAATCAACAAAGAGAAAATATTACCTAAAATCGGTCACATATTTTAACAATACGTAAGATTCTTGCTAACAATAAAGGTACATGACAAGGGCAAGCTTTTGAAAAGAAAATTCACTACGCACTCACGCTCTATATAAGCGTATTTCTATAAAATCCTATTATTCTTCTTACATATTTACAACTTATAGCTATACCATGTGAAGTTATTATTGCTCAATAAAATTTACCTTTCCTTTAATAACAAAGATTCTATATTTATTAACAACCTACAAGCAAGCTTAGCTTCGAGCAAGGGAGCGACTGTAAAATTTTCTAGCTAGTCTAGCCGTAACTATAAAAAAGTGTTATTGATTTGAGTAAGACATTTTATGATAATTCTTTATACATTTTTGGTGATATTTAATTTAGTAAAATTTACAATTCAGAAAGCTACTAATGGTTGTAACTTTATTCGTCTATAAACAAGAATAAGATAAGAATATAAACATACTCACTGATAAAATAAATAAAACGTTCAAATATGGATAGAGTCGTAACTAGAGATAGTGGTTAGTCGATCTTCAGATGGGATCTGTAAAAATTGTGAGCACAAACGTCGGGTAGAAATTATTGTATAATTGATGAATAGTCCCCTATTTTCATCTTCTGATGATGAGACTCTTCGTCGTTTAGCTGTTTTCGTTGTTCGGCTATTTTTATGGAAAACAAACAAGAACATCATTTTTCTCATTGGGCGGGCAAGAGTTACGCCATCTTGCCTACAGAGCCATTTTCTAGCAATAAAAATAAAATACCAGTCAGCAATCTTTAGGAAACACAACGCCTACTTTATTATAGAATAGTTTAAGCGGCAATCACAGCAACACCTCACCAGCTAGCGTTATTGAACAAACCACAGTCACTTGTCAAACCCGAAGAAAATATGATAAGCAGTTTGCAGTAAAATACTTTTTTTGACCGTTTTCGATATGTGTGCACTTGCGAACCATCAATCGCCAGGTCACTGTTATGTGTCATGGTGGCGCATCGAACGATGAATAAACGAGTGTGATTGGTTACTTTGAATTGTGAATTTCGCTGGGTACCCCGTCTTACCGGCTACCCTTCTTACCTCATGTTCCCCTACCGCATGAAACTAAATCAGTTGCAAGGAGATATACTTTCCACTGATTAAAATAAAGTAATGCATGCTTAGTTTGACCTTGGACATCTATAACGACATATTTCTATTTGTTTTTAATTTGTGACCTTAATTAATTAATTGTCTTAAGAAGATGGAACGAGATCAATTTTGCCAGAAAACACTCAAAGTTTGGGAAATTTTGGGAATCGAGCATAAGGCAAATATGCTTTATGCTCGATTCCCAAAATCAATTTCCAATCAATACCTATCTTATAATAACTCAGTTTCCTTTTTTATTTTAGAAATGGTTTACATAGCATTTTAACTTGTTTAAGGTTATGAACACAAATCAAACCGAATGGAACGCACCGAAGGAGACAAAAGAAAGAAATTTGAGGATTCTTTGTATAAAAACATAATAAAACTCCGCACACATTTACGAGCCGAATCGTCAGAAACAGAATTGTAATATCCACTTGTCATTAATTTGCGGGATGTAAAGAAAATTCTGCGGTATTTTTAAATCAATTCAACCTCAACAAGATTACAATAGGAAGTTTCTATCATAATTTACATTTTCATAAAAAGAGATCGACTACGAGTAATAAAGGTAGGCAAAGTTAATGAAAGCTTACGGACGAAATTCTTTTTTGAGTCACTAATTATTTTATGGCTTTCATTTTATCACAGTTATTTGTTACGTGAAAATCCAGCAAAATAAAACATCAAAACACATTACGCAAGCTGAAAAAAACGAAAAATATTACCTACAATGAAAAGGCAAAATAGATTCTTCTATCTGTGAGTATGCGTCACGAACGAAACATTCAACAAAATCGGTAACACTTTTATTTCCTCAGTACAAACTAGAGATGGGTCGATTGCTTTCATTAATCGATACTCGGCATAATCAACAATTTTATTAAGTTATAACTTGCGGAATTCTTTTGCAACTGCAAAACTACGATACGATATAGATTCACTTCTACAGCCAGTGTTACCTAAAAGATACCCGTGCACCCTCAAAGAACGAGCAAACAGTATAGTTAAGCATGTCATCCCTCCCACAGGTGTTGTCAGACCTTACAGGTTCAGCAGTAATTGGTACATTGCAGCTGCTAACTTGATGTGGGAGTTGTCATATTCTAGATTTACAGAGCGTCAAGGTCGAGAAATTTTACTACAAGCATTGTTCAAATTGATTTTTTGTCGCCAATTTGGTACTTGAACAGAATAACTCGTACGAGTAGTCAATTTAACTACCTCGGTATGAGCTGGAGGTGTAACTTACGTGTGCAACACCATTTCCAGTATTCAATTCATTTCCTGTCAGCCTACCAACATGACCGCTCTATTCATTTTGTCAATAACGTAGAAGATAGTAAAACAAAAAGTAGCAAAATACAAATAAGATAAATTTTTAGATTTCTCGGCTTAGTTGAGACTTTGTTCACTTTGTTCTTCTCAAAAATTTCTTTATATAGGTATGTTTCTCCTTTTATTTTCAAAGAAAATCCACAGTTCTATTAATACAAATCTACGCTTACATCCAATTAAATATTTACACTTTTCATCAGTTACAAAACACAATATAAAAGGAAACGAGCGAATTTAACAAACCAAAATAAAAGATTGCCTCAAAATAAATGTCTATTAGGAGACAGACATAATAGGTCCTTAACTTTTCAACACAAGAAATATAATTATTAGCTAATATTGTCATTATTATGTAAGTGTAGTTTCATTAGCCCTGTGTATAATCATCTCCACACACAAACTTATATGTGTAGGAGTGGTAATACTAACCAGTCTATATTTGTGCGAGTCTCGTGGGAATATTGCGAACAAACCGAGAATCATTAAGGACTTTGTTTATTTTCATTCCAAACCAGTCTTCATGCTAGAACCTAGAAACTTGTTCGATGGTTAATTTTTTTTTTTAACATTCCTTTCTGTGTCTAATTTTATTTTACACCGGTTGATATTTGGCACTTTGGCAACATAAAAGGTGCATAAAACCTTAATACATTTTGAAGTAGGTTTTATTTGATGGAATCTCTAATATTTTAACAGAATGACACTGCTGCTATCCTCTAATTTCTGTTGCCGACTATCAACCATGAGGTAAACCATCGATTAAAAACTTACCGGAAATTTTGGCAAAGCACAATGTCAAGGTTGCGATGGCACAACCTGAGGCTAAGGCTGTGGCGAGCAGCACCGCGGAAGCGGAGGCGCCAACTCCAGCACCCCCAGCTGCCCCACACACTATGAACACGTACAAAAAGGATGCCGCACACTCAGCCACCACTGCCTTCCACAGAGACAAAGTCCTCACTTCCATCCGCGCGGGCACCCTGCCCGGCAGCGCAGCATCACCATTCGCATTCGCATTACTACGTAAACACTCCAATTTTTCAAACAATGTTACTATATGCTGTTCTAAATTGTCATCGGGGATAGAGAACGTTTGCTCACCCATTGTGAAAAAAAAAACTTTTTACAAAATTAGAACGTTAAACATTTTTTTTTTCGAACTAATGCGCGCGAAACTTAAATCAGCGGAAACGGTGTCCGACAGCCACCCACGCGGGCCGACGAGCGGGATCGCTGTGAGCCGGCTTGTCGCGTGAATGAACAGAATTGAATGGGTGAGCGGGGGCTGCGCTCCCGTCCCGACACTTGTTACTCCCGCCCGGCGTCCCGGGACCTGCACACTTACCGAGGGCGTCATCAATTCATCGCCACAATAGAATTTAATTAGATAAACATTATCACATTGCATTTTAACCTATCGTTAAAAAGACTGCCGTTTCACAATATTATAGGTCCTTATTTGCATCTGTCAAAAAATTTGAATAGCTGACCATATAAAACTTCTAATTGGTAAGGTCACATACAAAATATTTGTTGCCTATCTTCAGCAGAGCATATTTTAGGAATCTATAACTTGGCATCTACACTCCATGAAGATACTAAAAAGCTTCTCCGCTTCGAGGCGGAGTTAGGTTGGCTACAGTAATATAGCTAACATTCAAAGGACCATTAAAAGCATAAAGTGCGATAAAAATTGAGCTTCTATATCTTTTCTAACCTAAGCCTGGCATCAAGCAATAGATGAATAAATATTAGGCAATATACACTGCTCACATTCCGAGATGAGTAGCTAAAGCCCCCGTATTATTAGATTATCTGTAAAACGAAAGTACCACAACATCTAGACCCGAGACAACATACGAAAAGTTCATTATCTACATATACCCGACCTACACCTGTAAACGACGTAAATAGAGAATTTTTACAATGATTGCATAAAAAAGAAAGGATTTGTTTCCATATGAATGCAGAATTTTCGGATATAAAAATCTGATCTGTCGACCCAACATTAACTAGGTAGTAGTAGGTACTACAATGAACATAAAGATGACCCAAATGCTTTTTTGTTGTATGTAATTTTTACCTGCACATCCCACGACGGTCGAAAGTGAATATTACGGCGGTTTTGTAATTATTTATCAGTAACAGAGGTACCCTCAAATATCCAGAACGCACTAACGGAATTTCACTGTAATCCTAATCAAAAGTAATGATCGCTTATGAATAATTAAGCTTTTACCCTTAATTGTGTAGTAATTATTTTTTATATTTACTTATAATTAGTCAAAATTTATATACCTAGTAGGAGGTTTGACGGGAGTAATATTTACTCCAAGAAGGTATGTTTGCTTATTTCTCCGTAAAATATGAATTTGGACTAATACTAAATTTGAAATTTTAGCGTAAATTTACTCTGACGTTTAACCTTGTTTATTAATATCGCTGTTAATGTTTGCACATATTACGTGCCATCTGTCCCCTTTTTATTAAAAACACTTAAGTTTCAGTTTTGCTACGAGTAAAAGAGACTCGCAAACCATTACAATTACGATTACCTATGATAAAAAAGTTGCATAGTAGTCCTCAGTTATAAAGTCAATTTACTCTATATAAAAATAGTATGATTGAAAAAGAAGAAATAAGAAAAAGGTGAAGAAATTGAAATATGTTATAGACATAAAAGAAGAGGACCGGCCATACCTACGAAAAAAGCGTATATGCCTAAACTTCAAATGCAAATTCTTCGATGGCGGATTGTCATAGGGCGTGACCCAAGATATCGATATTTGTATCGACATTGAAGTCATATTAAATAAAAGTTAGTATTTCGTGAAACTGCTACTACTACTTATTAAATAATATAATATAATTTTCATTGTTAGGGGCATGGCTAAACTATTACCTATTACACTTCTATTCATTTCACACTTACGTACCAATCCTATTTATGATTATTATTAATTAAATTGAAAAATTCACGCCAGTATCAAGAAAATAATATTTTTTTAAAAGTGGCGTGAATTTATCAATTATTTACAAATCATTAAGCAATCTTTTGCTCGTATTTTGTTGGACATCTAAAATTTCTTGCGTTCTTTGTTCTTGCGACTCCCTTGCGTCACTATAGTAAATATAACATATGTTACTAGCGTATGATGGCGCTTCCCACGGGTAAAAGATTATTTGTATTCCAAATTTCATTAAACTCCGTTCAGTAGTTTTTACATGAGAGTAACCAACATCCATCCTCACAAACTTTCACATTTATATTATTTAATAATATAATTTTATATGATTGTACCTCGATAAATATGTTTCTTTTTCCTCTAATATAGCCAATTTTACATAGTTTTAAGAACTATAGTACCAAAATATATATCTTAAAAGTTTTACAATAATATCAATCGTGTTTTATAATTATTTCCATATATATTGTCAAGTTGACATTTTGCAATTATAATTAAATAGTTTTTTTAACATAAGTTTAATTTTGCATCCACGGGAAGTGTGACTACTCTCCAAGATAACTACCACGGTAACTATAATAAGCTTTTAATGAGTCGATTGACGAATGAATTATTATGCTTTTTTTTGTCTGTTATATATTTTTTATTGTTTTGGTGGAAAGTGACATTTTGGTCCAATGAAGTCATTTTTTATTTTTCAGTACGAAATTAAACAGGGTGCAAAAGCAGCCCTTGCAGTTTCTTACCGGTTCCTTTCTTACAGTTTCTTCTTTTCTCGGTACAAGGTTTCCCGTAATAGATTGCTGAACTATAAGCACAGAGTTTCGACTTTCTTATATGCTTGTAACTAGTAAGCCAACTTGTCTATAAATTTATTCAATAAAATGTTTTGACTGAATAAATTTCGCTTCCTCCTCATTAAGAGAGATACCGTGCGTACTGTGTCACAATTTTAGTTCAGAACATCTTGTTTAGTAGTAAACATAGAAAACTTGAAACACCTACATAATCTTTGTATTATATTATTGGTAAAAGAACATAAAAATACTGTAAACTTTGATGAATAAACAAGAGAAAATAAAGAAAACAAAGTTGGTGATGAATAAGTAACAATTGGCATAACAGTAACATTATTAAAGAAGTAACAATTGGCATTTTATTTAAAAATTTGGTTAACAAGAAGAAAACAGCCGATTAATCAATAGGCAAGCATACAAATATTTTATAAGCACTAAAACAGTCTGCAATTCATGTTCTGTGAACAATCATGATAACGGTCAGCAATTTAAATTCAAAAAGGTAGCGTATTTTATGATGCATCAGCAAAATAAACATCCACGCCACAAAATAATTATTTGGGTATTAAGATTATACTATTGAACAGCAAAGAAAACCTTTAACTATGCCTTTAATTTGATAAGTGTGCATATTTTAATTTTTATTAAAATTATTTAACTCATTTTAAAATTATTTACATATTTTACTGGGAGTATATTATGATCAGAATTTTATATTTTAATATTATTACATATTGCATTCTGATTTTTTTCAATTAAAATAGTCGTCATATGACCGCAAGACTAAAAATAAGGTACATTTATAGAATAACAAAATGACTATATAAAAAACTAAATAAATAAATCAGTAAAATCAAATGAAAATTAAATAAGTGTAATAGACATTTTTTTTTAAATAAGTTAAAAGCAATTGTCAAAAATTCTTACCAGAGTATTTGATTGGCAATGCATCATCTCGTAATTTTATTATATTTAAAGTTCGATTCAAACAACTTTCCGTAAAATGAAGTGAGCAGATAAAAGTAACTTTTTCATTACATTTAATATTTTCTGCTTCTATGTAACTCGGCCATTTTCCTCTTTTGTTTCATCTTTTGGTAATCTAAAATAATTAATATATTTTTAAATATTAAAATTATCGATATAAACCATATGTTAAAGTAACGACACTAGCCATGTAAACAATATTATTTACGGACCGAAATATTATAAAAATATAAACGAAAAGAGCAATATAGCATAAATAGAACACGCCAAAATACGATATGTATCGATTTATACACGCAATCATTTTCAAAATAACTTACTTACGTTTTAAATACTGTTATTCCAAGAAAGTGTTTAACTTACCGGTGAAACGTAATATTGCTCGGTTTGCGGGATATTGATGACGCACAACCAATTATACAGCACCTAGGCATTGTTTTGCATAAATAGTTTACAATTTTCTGCCATGAAAGTTATATAAATTAAAGTTATAAATGAAAATAACCACAAAACTTATAACACTGACAGCTGAACTACTTCCGAGAATACGCAAAGCAAATTTGCAAATGGCTGACAGGTGGTACGATAGCTATATCTCATGACGTCACGTAAAAAATTTTGAACTGTCACACTAGTGTTATCTTTGTTTACTAAAGAAACTTCTTATTAGTTAAAAAAAGACAACATGATGTTTCTGATGTCAACTTCAGATTGCATGATATTTATATAACCATAGAAAATATTTCCACTCTACCTTACTCACCTATAAGGTACTGGATGTACTTTTCCTAGTATTATTTAATACTCGTTTCAAGTACATAATCCACCTTGTCTTGTTTATTGGCATTAAAATTAGCATATATAATAAATAATCATGTCCACTTTCCATACATCAATTGACTTGTCACATGTTTTTTTTAATCGCGTTATAATAAAATAAAATCTAAACATATTTTCATCTGAAGGTCAGGTAGGTTCGTGATTTCTAAATAATGTTTTCAGGTTATATGAACTGACAAAACTTGAGAAAATCATGAAGCTGCAATAAAATAAAAGATTTTTATAATTTGACTCGTAAATGTGAAAGTAAATTTAATCTTATGACGATAGAATATTTCATAGATAAAACGAAACGTAGCTTGTACCGTCACGTTGAAAACGTCATTGTACGGTCCAAATCGCATTGAGGTATTGTAGCAAACCGTCATTATAGGATCCGAATCGCGTAGGGGTCACTTTTTTAAAATATTTATTAGCTTCGCAATTTAATCCTGGTTTTATTTTAAATATTAAATACACGATACGAAATAAGTAACAAATTAGCAACGTTTTGAAATATCACTAGACGTGTTAGTTAATATAATATTTATGTTTATTGGGAACCCATTATCAACAAACGATTAAGACCTAAATTGAATATTATTATCTAGCACTTACCTAAATACCTACCCATGTACCTAGTATTAAAGTAAAAAATGCTAATATGATCTCTAGTATTATGGAGAGTCGAAAGTCGTGTTATTTAGAGAAATATTAGGTGGATAAAGTATTTAATTATTTGGAGTAGGTGTTGCGTACCTAGTATTGTAAAATAAGTGATACACGGATCTGATCTAGTAAATACGCCTCACCTCTATTTGACAGATAACTGACATAAACGACATCTGGCTGCTAAGAAAAAAAAGAAGTTTCGGCAAGCTTCGTATCGGAATCGTAATGGTGGTGTCTAAAAGCGAACATCGACGACTGATTACTTCTATTTTTATGTGTATTTTGTAATTAAATAAGTGTTCATTATATATTTAATGCAGTGGCTGCGGCCATATCATGCTTGCTTATGTCGGGTGTAGCTAAAACTGCAGTGTCTGTTGAGGAGGGTGGAAATCAGTGTAGAAAACGTTCTCTTCTTACGAACGATCAGTGCAATAATAAAAGATCTAAATCCGACGAAATGAGTGCCAATGAAAAGAAATCTAATTTCTCAATGTTAACTCCAAACTCTAATGGAACTGTTATGATGATGACTAAACCTGGTGCATCAGCCAAAAAGCTGGTGATAAAGAATTTCAAGAGTATGTTTACGATTAATTCGTCGTCATCTTACACCTAACCTAAATGTCATTCGAAGAGTAATTCGGTATTTGCTTGTTACAGGCAAACCGAATCTTCCAGAAAATTATCAAGAAACGACATGGAGCAAATTGCGGGAGGCCGTTATTGCAATCCAAACGTCGAAGGCCATTGCCTATTCCCTAGAAGAACTTTACCAGGCAGTAGAAAATATGTGTAGTCACAAGGTAGAAAAATGCTACTAAAAATAAATTACTCCCATTGATTTGTTGATATTTCTGGGATTGACTTAAAAATAGTAAATATTTTAGAAAAACTTAAGGGTAAATGGGGATATGTGTAATTCTTTTCACATATTCCCTTTTAAGTTTCTCAAATTAAAGTAAACAGTAAACCTAAACAAGAAAATATTATTTTGTTATTTGTGTAATTAATTTCACATAATGCCTATTTTCATGAGAGTCTACCTAAATATGAGGCTTAAATGAGAATTGACTATGTTTAAAAAATAAAAAGATGTCACTAATGATTAGAACTCACCTAACAATTTTAAGTCATTCCTTAAAATATGACTTGCATTATTCAGTACCTTATGCTAGACTTTCACATAACATGATATATCAATGATGGATTAAGGGTTAAAAATAATTTTTGAATATGCTTAGGAGATTCTTCAGATTAGGCATTCCTTAGTTAGGCTACACATTAGTCTAAATTAGTGCATATGAGTGTGATTTTTATAACTTAAAAATATTTTGTTCAGATAATTGAAGCTGTGTTAACTTCAAAATTTGCAAGTAAAAAAGTTTTCTGGCTCTTGCTGCATACAAAGTTATCATATTAAAAAAATATCTTGAATAAAACTTGATGTCTGTATCTCAGAAAAAATATTATAACTTCAAAGGGTTTCAAACTGCTGTATAATATAGGATGTTTCACAATTATAATATAGAAGACCATTACTTAATTTGACTTACCTGAGACCTTCAAATTTCTCAAGTATTTATTATTAACTGTTTTACCATGACCAATTCCATCAATATTTAGGCATTCAACCTGACAACAATTCTAATAATTAAATTGACATTATAACAACTATTATGAATAATAATTTGGCCTATCTAAAGAATAAAGTCATATCTGCTTAATCTCTACCTTTGAAGAGAGTTAATTATCTGTTACTTTAGTGTTAACTATTCTAGAGAAACAAGCAAATTTTGGAAATTAACTTTAAATTTCTATTAGTATAGTGAAATCACATATTTATTAGTAATGCATAAAATAAATATTTATTAGAAAGGTCAAGGAAGTGATGTAACTGTTTATATACTATGGATAAATCAAATTATACATACAAACATAATCCTAAAAGCTATTATTGGAATCTTTATAGATGGCATCTCAATTATATGTGAACCTAACAAATCTAGTGGAAGCCCATGTAAAGGCCAATATAGAACAATTCCTGTCAGAAAGCATGGACCGGCAAGTTTTCCTCAAGCGGATGGATGACTGCTGGCGTGCTCACTGCCGCCAAATGATTATGATACGTAGCATCTTCCTATACCTAGATCGTACTTATGTACTCCAAAATCCTAGTATACACTCCATTTGGTGAGTTCCCATTAATAATTATCTAGCTATTATTATAAAATGATTCAAAAATACTTTAAGTAAGTTTATTTAAATAGAGATCTTATTGTCTTACTTGTGTGTTGGAATTTTGTTTCTGATAACCCGCATATGTGTAAATAAATAAATAGTGATGATTATAAATAAAATATAGGAAACTATTTTAAAAGAATCCTGAAGTTATGATTTGAAAGATTAACACTATAAATTAAAGCTCTCAGTAATTTTATGGAATTTGAATTTATAAACATATAAGTATAAATTATGATTTATTTGTTCAACTACTTGGATGTGTCTCTTCAACTACTTGGATACATGAATAATAATAACATTAATTTACTATAATACCTCAATAGTCATCTTTAAAGATTGTTGTGATTGACAGGGATATGGGTCTGGATCTATTCCGACACCACATAGCGATGAACACTCTTGTTCAGACCCGCACTGTGGATGGTCTATTGTTATTGATTGAGAAGGAGCGAGGAGGCGACGCTGTTGATATTTCACTGTTGAAAAGTTTATTAAGAATGCTCTCTGATCTACAAATCTACCAGGATGCATTTGAACAGAAGTAAGTTTAAACAAAACGTGGCTATGCTTCATATATCTTAAAAGGTTCCTTGCATTGACATAGAATCTTCATGGTTTGAGGTTTTTGACAGAAACTTTTTTCATATGGTTTCTATGATGTTCTTCTTTTAAAAAATGTAAAACATTTGAATATTGACTTTCAATTGTTTTTGTTATTCAACATTCAGCCAGTTGCACAAACGTCGATTAAAATTTTCATTAGTTTAAAGCGACGTTAGCTATATAAATTTGACATTTTTGTGCAACTGACCGTTAGACAAGAAAGATGAATACTAATTATGTTGGATGATAATTATATATATGTTTTATTAGTTTAACACAATTAATTATATTTTTTGTCAGGTTTCTATTGGCGACTGAGCGTCTGTATGCGGCGGAAGGCCAGCGGCTAATGCGCGAGCTGCCCGTGCCTCAATACTTGGCCCATGTCGAGAAACGTTTACGTGAAGAGAACGAACGACTGCTGCATTATCTAGACCACTCTACAAAGTATTACATAAAGATTACTATCATATGAACATTTGGTAGCTTAACCTACGACAGACTGACTAAAACCTACCTAGAATATGCTTGTATTTTCTAGTTTTACGCAAATGAGAATTGAACTTCAACTGGTTGTTTCATATCCCAGCTCACGGATATGAAACAACCAGTTGACACTAATTAAATTTTTACGTTATAATAACACTTGTCTGTTCGACCAATTCTGGTGCTCTAGTGACTACTTGAATTTGGGCACAGATCGCATTTATTACTGGTCATCTTATTAGAATATATATAATATCTAGTACTCCAATTTGTGGACATAGAGAAAACTGGAGACTTTTTTTAGTTAGTTTATACAAAAGTTTATTGCATTCGCATATTGTATGCAATTATACTATTTGTAAAGGTACTCATACCTTTAATATAAAACAGTTGATATTATAATCAATTTAAAAACCAATCTGGACAACACTTGTAAAGCAATAAACTAATATATTATATTATTTCTTGACAGATGGCAATTAATTCACACCGTGGAACGTCAGTTGCTTAGCGAACACCTCAGTGGTATATTGAGCAAAGGCTTGAAAACTCTAATGGATGGACCTCGCTTGTCTGACCTCAGTACTCTATACAGTCTGTTCAGTCGTGTGAAGGACGGCCTCAATGAGCTCTGTAACCACTTCAACGCATACATCAAGGTATTAATATGAGTGATTGCCCAATAGGAGTGGTTGGTCAAAGCCAATAACAGATGGCGCTTTCGTAGCGTTGCTTTCATATAGCCCAGTCAAATAAACACAAAACAAGAAACATTAAATTGATTATAACATGTGTCATTAGAAAGAAACTAAGTTAATGACCCACAAACTAAGTACATATACAATAAAAAAATAATACAAGAAAAAAAACATACTACAAACAACAAAAATGGAGAGGAAGATAAATAAATAGGTGACAGTTGGGTCAATCAGGGTGACGTGTAAATAAATAAAGAAGTACATATAAAACCATAATTACAGTAAAATAAACAGAAATATTTTATAAATATAGCATTTAACCAAATAAATAAATAAAAATATATAAACATATAGGGAGACACAGTTTTTTTATTATCTTTTATTATTAAGATATTAGGCTGTATGCGCGAAACCTAAATCAAAATTTAGCATGACATGACGTCAACTTTTCCCCTGACTGCGTACGTCCACCACGTTGATAGCAAATAAAAAAAGATAATCTTGCTAATTACAGAACATGGTGCAAAGAGAATAGGGAATATGCGTCTGATTCAAAAAAAGGGTTAAATATATTTTATACAATCGTTATTGCTTTATAATAAAGTATATCTAAATATTTTTCAATATTAGTTCGTTTTCGTCTTGAAAATAATTATTAAAAAGTGCAAAATAAATGCGGTAACTTCAAAATATTTAAACGCCATGCTACTTGTCAGAGCGGATGTGACGAAAATGTACACGTATAGGGATGTCGTTGTTACAAAAAGTTAACATCGATGCAATAACATCAATGTATTATGTCGCAAAATAAACAACTGATTACAATTTAAATGATGTTTTAGGCTTTTATTTTTATTTCACCAATTTGGTAAATTATATGATTTATTAAAAAAGTCTATTATACTTTAAAAAAACGATTAGTTGTTAATTGATTTGCGTAATTGAATAATAATTAATAACTCAAAATCCATATTGATTTGAAATGTCATATCTCTAGTCGTGTACTTTGACGTCACGACGAGCGCGCCAAAAATTCCGGTGTTTAAACTGCTCGTAGCTGTTACTGATTTTCATCAATTATTAATGTTACAAAATTTAAGTTTTTCGGTGCCGGGTATTATTTTACAGTTATATATCGATGTAAATTATCATATAAAAACATTTTCCAAAAATGTGCATATTCCCTCTTACTACGAATTTAAACATTAGAGACATTGGCATTAATTCGGTGACGTTAAAGAAACTGTATTACGACTTAGAGTCGAGACCATTAATATCTTTCTTTTTGCATTTTATGTCTTGGGACGAAGCTACGACAGCGCCATTTTGAAAGATGCCTTCGCCATTGTTGAAAACGTTTGTTTGTAAACAATATTTATACATATTTTGAGGTAAATTTTTCGATTGTACAGACAAAAGGTCGCACCATAGTAATAGAGCCGGAGCGTGACAAGAGCATGGTGGCGGAACTGCTGGAATTCAAGGAACAGCTGGACCACGTGGTGGGCACCTGCTTCCAGCGGAACGAGAAATTCACCTACTCTGTTAGAGAGGCGTTCGAGCACTTCATCAATCAAAGACAGAACAAACCCGCCGAACTTATAGGTAAATATTATATATAGCTTATAGAATAATGTAATATTTAAAGTGACATTAATAATTATATTTATAATTTGCAGTTGCAGTTGCAGAATGATATTCAAATCACATTTCTCAATAGCTTTTAAAGCAATGTGTACATCTAATGCTTGACTTAAACAATTCGAATTAACTTCAAATTAACGTTATAGTTTATTAAACATCTTTTAAATAAATAGCAATCACTGTCACATATCAAATAGTTGTAGAGTGAAGTTCGGTAATATCTTTCAAATGTTAAATTGAAAGGAATATCGATAGATTTTAAAATTAGATAATTAGGCCCCAGTAATTCCGAACCGAAGATAACTGCAAGAAAATAAAGTTCACCTTTTATAATCTATACTTATAAAGTGGAGAGATTTTATTATTTGTTTGTTTGCATCTAATGACCAAAAGAACCAAAAAATTATTATCTAGAGCTACTCCGTGCTTCGGAAGGCACGTTAAGCCGTTGGTCCCGGCTGCATTTGCAGTCGTAAATACCCTCCAATCCGCATTGGGCCAGCGTGGAGGGTCATGGCCTATCCTCCTTAACCATCCATGAGGAAGGCCTGAGCCCCTGCAGTGGGGACGTAAAAGGGCTGATGATGATGATTGCATCTAATAAGCTCCAAAACTACTACACCTATTTTAAAAATTCGTTCATCTACGGGTAGCTCTATCATACGGGGTTGACTTACGCTATAGTTTTGAAAACTGCTGGTAGTAATATAAATTTTATTATTAACTAATATTCGATTCCATTTAATCGTAGCTAAATTCGTCGACGTCAAATTACGCGCCGGCAACAAGGAGGCCACGGAGGAGGAGCTGGAGAGGTTATTAGACAAGATTATGGTACTGTTTAGATTTATACACGGCAAGGACGTATTCGAGGCTTTCTACAAGAAAGACTTGGCTAAGAGGCTGCTAGTCGGCAAGTCCGCCTCTGTGGACGCCGAGAAATCTATGCTCAGCAAATTGAAACAGGAGTGCGGGGGCGGATTCACTTGCAAATTGGAAGGAATGTTTAAGGATATGGAGCTGTCTAAAGATATCAATATCACTTACAAGCAGGTGAGGACTTGAAGCTTTCATATTTTATAATACGCTGGTTGTTTTGGGGAATATGAGCCATGTAAGAATAGTACTATCAAACAGCTACTTTGGTTTGCATGTAAGGTGTGCAAAAAAAAAACGAAAATATACAATTTTTATAAATTAACTCGTTATCGTAGTGTTGTATAGAATTAATCGGACTGTAGTTTAATAAGACAAAAAGTAATAAGTAATATTTACGACTCACTAAAAGGTTCAGCTCACATGGCAATAAAAAGAGACAGCTCTGGATTCAATCCAAATGTGTTTTTTCGTATTTAAGCACAGCCGGCAATTAACCGTTCACTTCTGGAGTAGATTCCAATATTTAATTCGCACGGCGAAAAAAAGGCGGTTTCGCGGGCTAATTTATCCGAACAACGTTTCTTTTTTCAACGCCAGAGGCGCGGCTGTCCTGCGCGCTCATTTCCAGCAGTTGCGTTATTTTATTGCTAAGTTCCTATGACCACCATACGACTTCATCATATCAGCTTATTGACACCATAATTTTGCATTGTCATCTGACTTACATATCTATGCAAAATTTCAAGTCTATCGGACGTTGGGGATTAGCGCACTAACAACAAAAAATATTATACCGATGAAAATATACTCGCCAGTAGTGAAAAATGGCAACATTTTATACAACTGTATTATGTTTATGATTGCAGGGTAACAAAGAATTACAGGTATCACTATTTCAAGCGCTCGTTCTTCTACTATTCAATGACGGGGACAATCTTTCGTTTGAAGAAATTAAAGCTAATACTAATATAGAGGTTTGTTTATTACTTTTTATATTTATTTACTACTATTTATATTGACCCCTATGTATCGTTCTCCTAGCTAGTTAAAGCCTAAATAATGATTTATCGATTTGTTTATAGATATCCTTTATCGTGCATACGCCAGTTGAGAGAGACAGATAATAATTTATCGAAATCCTACTACAATGTATCTATATAAGAAAAAAAAAACTTTTAAATTGTCCTGTGGAAACAATCGGTCATGTGACATTTCGAGCCGTGACGTCACATTTCAATAAGCATGAGTACTCTTTGCACTCTCAACAAAGCCATTATTGCAATGTGACGTTATATGATGCTCCGTTTTGCCGCCCGCGTTTCGATTCTTAAAATCCACAGATTGTATATCGCTAGTATTTTTTTGCAAAAATAAATTATACTCACTTAAATATATTCACAATTTATTTTAAACATAAAATTCTACTAAAATGTCGCCTCCCACTGTCTCTACGCAGAAAGGAGGGTTTCTTCATACTATTAGTTTTTCAAAATTTGTTGTTATAATAAGTGTCAAGTAAGCAATTACTACGCTGACTGTACCTCAAATTTCTAAGACAAGTGTGTATCGATTCGTTTATATTTAGGAGGGCGAGTTACGTCGCACTCTACAGTCTCTGGCGTGTGGTAAAGCTCGTGTACTGACCAAGTGGCCGCGCGGACGAGAGGTGCAAGACGCCGATACGTTCACTTTCAACAACGAATTCACCAACAAACTCTTCCGCATCAAGATCAACCAGATACAGATGAAGGAAACGGTAACTAACAAAAATATTAATATAATATCTTATTGTCTTCTTTCGCAAACTAATTTTAGCTTTGGCTAGTTTATTTTGTCATCAGAACTCGAAGAAACTAGTTGTCAATGGATTGACAGTTTTAGACACGAGTGTTTTCGGGTTTGAACATAAATTAAATTGATTGTTAAATGATAGTTTTTTGTACTGAAATACACGTTTATTATATAAACTTAAACTGATAATGATAAATGATAATGAGTGCATCCGATTCCTACGGCGATTGATTCTACACTAAAATTATTTAAAAATATATGTTTCTGTGACGCGTTGTAATGACGTCACAGACGGTGTTCGGTATCAATGCAATGCACCGAACATATTCCGGGCCGGCTTAAGATGCCTTAGATAAAAATGATAGTGTTAGTATGATTACAAGGTGATTAACAAGGTTAACTTAAATTAGGTTAGTAGATATTTGTTTAATTAAAACATAAAATCAAATAAAAGTAACAAAAGACAGAAAATATGAAAGTAAATTATTCAGTTTGAGATAACTCAGTCTTAAATAATGCCCTATTAGTGTGGGGCGATGTTGCTTTGTCCTTCATTCGCACACTCATTTTAATGCTCGGTAAACGATTAAGTAGTTTGACACTAGCACTGCCGCGAGGGGCAACAATTTCTCTTTCGCACTGATCGATTTCGCGCACTACACTTACACTAGGCTGACAAGCCATTCTATTCACATCACGAACACTATCACTGGACACTACGTGCTGGGAGTGGACCTCTTCCAATCTTATATCGCCCGGACTTCTCGAGCTGGTCGCGTTCTTCGGCCGCGCGGTCCGCGGCCAACATATTCGTCGACTTCGATATAGCCAAGTCAAAATTATGGCAACTGCTGCTGCTACTGCTATGTAGCCAATGACGTACTGGTGTACATCGTGCTGGGATAAAGCATCAAGATCTAGCTCTTTGTCATTTGCTTTTAGACTTTCTAATTGTTTTCCAATTTCCGTGAATGTTTGATTTAATACGTCATCGTTTTCAATCTCTGTTGTGGATATGCTTAATTGTATAATGTGATTAATTTGATCTATTTTTGGAGTGTCGACTTTGGGTGATACGAACAATTTGTTTGTATGATATTGTAAAGGGTGTAATGTAAACTCTTTTCCTTTTACAATACAGTTCTGATTCAAATTAATAATACCTGCACCGCTCAGCTGTTGCTTTGTAACCTGATCTTCACACACGACCTTTATCGCGTTAATATTACAAGTGAAATAAAAATATTGTGAAGGTTCATTCAATGCTATCCATTGATTAGTGCAGATACTTTTTTCAGTTATACATTTGGATAATAAGCTTTCATTTGTTCTTACACACAAATTTTCATCATACAGTAAATGATTGATCGGTTGCTTAAACTGACAAATTTGATAATCTTCGATGAAAGAGCATGTTTGTAGTTCACTGTAGTCAACGTTTATATACGAATCTCTTTGGATATTGAATGCTACGTATTCTGATATGAGTGTAACGCTAATCATTTTTACGTTCTGTTGATGAGGAATCGGTATCAACTTATACATTTGATAATAATCTCGACTTACCAGTGGAATTGATATCTCAAAAATTATGTATTCTTTTGTTAATCTTGTTTTAACTTTAAGTAGCCTATACAACTGTTGCATATTAAACAATAAACTATTGATAGGTAACGTGAGATCTTTCGCCATTTGGCTGCTTATTATTTGTAACTCCGTTTTAAGCTGCGTAGGAGTGAGTAAGTGAAGATTAATTTGTCCGTGATAAATGTAGGTGATTGTATTTAGCAGGGTTTCTTGAAGTTGTTTTAGAGTCTGAAGTAGATTACTGCCAGTGAATGCTGCCAATGTAAAGTCTTGTATTGTACTTAAATTAACTATTTCAGTTTGTAAAACGTTTGTTGCGGCTTCCAATCCGTTAAGTTGTTTATGAATTATTTTGTGTTGTTTTTCTATAGTGCTTTCCATGCGTTTTATTAAATTAAACTCTGCTTCCACTATAGAGGTTTGGTTTTTCCAGAGGCTGTTTAAATGCTTTTCATTATTTTTTATAATATTGATATCTTGAGCGTACTTTTCGGCGAATTTGCTATCCAGTACTCCAAAAAGGCTATTTGCTATGTTACCAACTGCATCAATAAGGCCCCGGCGCCGGCGACGTCTAGCGTGCTCGTAAAAATGCTGGTTTAGCAAAAGATGATTGTAGTATTTTATTTCTTGATAGGTGTGTTTCAGTTGTAGTAAAACCATATTACAATTTGATTGTTTTTCAATTTTATTACAGGTTTTATCTAAATACGTTGATAATTTATCATATGCTTCTAATCCTGACCAGTAGGGACCCATGTCATAATAGACGACTAATTTCCACTGGTCTCGAATTATTTTGATTTTTGATATAGGGTCAAAGTACACCGATTGATTATTCGGAAACTGTGATATGCTGTATTGAGCTGTTGCTGTTGTAATCAATGTCATGAAGAATAATAGTGTGGTGAAAATTGTGGCTAGGGAATATTTTGTTCCTTTTTTACTGATATTTTCGTTTCGTGAATTTTGATTAGGGCTGTCAAGGTTTTCGTAACTTAACGGTAAAATAGATAATTTATTTACTGGTCGCTTAATGATCCCATTTTTTGTTTTTAAGCTTACAACTCTAACGAAATTGTCCCTTCCAGGGTGAACATCCATTACTCTCCCCATTGCCCATTTCCCAGGGGGAAGATTTTCATCCTGTATTATGACTAAGTCTCCTATTTTGATATTTTCTTTTGATTTTGTCCATTTGCTTCGTGCTGATAATTGTAATAAATATTCTGATTTCCATCGCTTCCATAAATCTTTTACTATTTTTGATATTAAATGCCACCGCGTTCTGGCATCGTGCTCAGTTTCGATTACGGTCAACCCTGAGTAACCTGTTAAAAAATGTGCTGGTGTTAAAATGTCGAGGTCTTCTGGATCTTCTGACAGTGCACATAAGGGTCTTGTGTTTAAGCAAGCTTCCACTTGACTCAGGAGAGTGCTATATTCCTCAAACGTTAATCTTTGCTCCCCAATGATGCGCTTAAGATGGAATTTTAAGCTACGCACTGCTCTCTCCCATAAGCCACCAGCATTTGGCCAAGATGGGGCATTGAAATGCCATTCTATATTCATACTTGTAACTTCTGCTATAAAAGTGTCACTAAAAACTTGACGCAGATGTTCATAATTTTCTTTTAAAAATCTGTCTGCTCCTATAAAATTCGTTCCCTGATCCGAATACATATGATGAGGTGCACCTCTTCTCGCTGCCATCCGTCGAAGAGCTGCTAAGAATGCTGAGCTGGTCATGTCGGACACTAGTTCCAAATGAACCGCTTTAGTGACTAAACAGACGAAGACTGCTATATAGCCTTTAGTCGTTTTAGTACCACGACCTTTATTGCTTTTGATGTGTACATAACCTGTATAGTCAACGCCGGTATGATAAAATGAACGCTGAGGATTACTTCTGGGAGCTGGAAGATCACCCATTAGTTGCTGCTGCATTTCAGGTTTGTGTTTTCTACAGATGATGCATGCTCTTATTTGCTTTTTTACAGCTCGGATACCACTCGTGATCCAAAACTGTTTTCTTAAATTAGCAAGGGTCAACCGTGGTCCACCATGAAAGGTAAGTTTGTGTGCTTGTTCGATGATTAAAGTGGTAAATCTGCTATCGTATGGAATAATTGCTGGATGCTTCATATGTTCTGGTATTGCTGCGTTAGCTAATCTGCCTCCAACACGTAAAATTCCTTCGCTATCTATAAAGGGATTTAAATGATGTAAAATGCTTTTTGGTTTTAAGCCCTTGCTTTGTTTTAATTGCTCTATGTCGATGCTAAAATGATCCTTTTGTACTAATCTAATTACAATGTTTTTTGCTTCGCGTAATTCTTGTAATGTGATATAGCTTGGTATTGTTATTGTTTTACGTCGATGAGTAGGTATAAGTGCCCGTCTTATGTAAGCAATTATATGTATGACTTTATTAAATGAACTATTATTTTCTAATAAACGATTTATAATATGTGGCTCTGATATTTGTAAAATATTCACATTTCTTATTTTTATTTCCTGATCTGTTGTATAACTCTTTTTCTCTTGATGTCTTTTCTCTTCAAAATGATGAAGCCACTGCGGTCCTTTCCA
This sequence comes from Diatraea saccharalis, assembly GCA_918026875.4. Lineage (NCBI taxonomy): Eukaryota > Metazoa > Arthropoda > Insecta > Lepidoptera > Crambidae > Diatraea > Diatraea saccharalis. Next base: position 3,482,472 of record OU893340.1, on the reverse strand, counting down.
CCATAAATCGTGATTTTTCGTCTGAGCGACCGATAGGCCACGACTTGCGGCATCCGCAGGGTTATCGCCCGTGCTTACGTAATCCCAGCTGTTTGGTGATATTATTTCGCTTATGCTACGAACTCGGTTAGCTACAAAGGGTTTCCAGCGGGATGGGTCACCTTGTAACCAACCTAATACTACCTTAGAGTCACACCAACAGTATAATTTTATATTTTCATAGGGTTCCAGGCATTTCATGACCTTTTTAATTAATTTTGAGAGCAAATGAGCGCCACTCAATTCTAATTTTGGTAATGATAATATTTTCTTTTGCGGCACAAGTTTTGCTTTGGCAGTGATCAATCTTACACTTGATTTTTCTCCATTTTTTACCTTTGCATATAATACACAACTGTAGGCTTTCATGGACGCGTCTGAGAATCCGTGTAATTCGATAAGACAATCCTCACGGAATCCTATCCACCGCGGTATTCGAAATTGATTAATATGATTTAATTCGTAACGGACCTTATGCCACTCATTGCTAATGTCTTTCGGAACTTCTTCGTCCCATTTTAATTTTGTTAGCCATACTCGTTGGAATATCAACTTAAGCATTGTAGTAAGAGGGGCAAGCCACCCTAAAGGGTCAAATATTTTTGATATTTCGCTGAGTAGTATTCTTTTAGTTATAATTTTTGATGATATCTCAGAAAAATTGCTGTTAAATATAAATATATCTTCTTCTGGAAGCCACCGGAGTCCTAATGTTTTTGACATATTATCTGTTTTGAAATTAAAATGATCATTTTCATTATCTTGCCTAATGTTTAAACTTTCTAAAAGTGTTGGATGATTTGAAATCCATTTTCTTAACAAAAATCCTCCTGATTTTAACATCGAATACATTTCTGATATATTTTGTTTGCCTTCTGATATTGTATGAGAGCCTCCAATCCAGTCATCCATGTAAAATGAACTTTCTAAAATTTTTGCTGCTGCTGGGTGATTTTGTTTTTCATCAGATGCCAATTTTCGTAAGGTCATCATTGCCAGAAAGGGCGCTGCCTTAGTTCCATATGTGACTGTACTTAATTGATAGATTTTTATACGTTGATCTGGATTTTCTCGCCATATTATTTTTTGATACATTTGATCCTGTTCATTGATATTTATTTGCCGATACATTTTTTCTATATCGGCGGTCCAAGCGTATTGATAAGTCCGCCATTTCAATATGAGCGACTGTAAATCTTGTTGTAAATTCGGCCCTGTGTACATACAATCATTTAAACTTAAGCCAGAAGATGATTTTACAGAAGCATTAAACACGACCCGAACCTTGGTGGTAACAGCATCGGCGCGTTGAACTGCATGATGAGGAAGATAATACTCGAGGATCGAATTTCGATTGCTAGGTTTCATATGATTTAAAGCGATGTATTCGTTCATAAACTCTTTATAATCGTTTGCCAGCCGCGGATTTTTTAAAAGTTTATTTTCCAAATTATGAAACTGAGCCATAACCATAGATTTAGTGTGTCCAAGATTATTGATGATATCTCTCTTCAGGGGCAAGCGCACCTCGTATCGACCGTCTTCTTGCCTGGTGGTTGTTTCGTGGTAGAACTGAACACATTGTTGTTCTTCAGTTGATAATGCTGTATCCTCGCAGATATCCTCTATCTCCCAAAACTGACGAATCTCGTCAATGTTATTCATAACAACGTTGCATTGAAATGTTTTTAAATGACCACACAGTACCCACCCCAGGTGAGTTTGTTGAGCAATTGGCTGCGATTTATCTTCTCCCTTTACTATTCCGCCCATCATGATAATAGAATAGATATCAGCGCCCAGTAATAAATCTACCGGTCGGCTGATATTAAACTCTGGATCTGCTAATTTAAGATTTTCTATATATTCCCAAGACGGACTTGGGAAGGATTGATTTGGTAAATTTTTGATTAGTGAATTCATAATTATTACGTCAGCGGTAAATGTAAATTCGCTATGCATCGACCTACAATTGATAGTTAACATTCCCTTGCTATTATTTTGCTGCTCTCCTACGCCAAATATTACTCCTTTACAGTGCTTTCTTTTCAAACCTAATTTTTGGGCTGCGCTTTCTCGTATGATTGATATTTGAGATCCTTGATCAATAAGAGCTCTAAGAACGTGTTGTGTACCATCAGAGCCCATGATCTTCACTAGGGCTGTGGACAATAATATTTCAGAAACATTTTCTTGTGACACGTGTGATGTCGTAGTTATATTTTCATTCGATTTCTTATTGTAATGGATATTTCTTCCGGTTGTTGATTGTTTTTGTTTAATACAGGCATCATGTAACAGTGTATTATGATTACCGGAACAATTGCGACATCGCTTAGTTGAAAAGCATGCCTTGCCTTTATGATCGAATAAGCAGTTTACGCAATAATGATATTTATTGACCGCATTTAATTTATCATCGCATGGCATTTCTTTAAACTTTGAACAATAAAATATCGCATGATCCATATTGCAAAGTGGGCAACTTTGTTTTGTATTCAAAGTTGATGTATGAAATGATTTTAAATAATTTGGATGCTTATTATTTTGACCAGAATAAGTTGGTTGATGCCATTTTCTTCCTTGAACTTGTTGATTATATTGACCAATATTTATTTTCGGTACGTTTTGATCAAATTTTTTGCTAGATGATTCGAGAATAGTGAATTTACTTTCCAAGAAATCAATAAATTCTTTTAAAATTGGTAGTTCACGTGGACTTTTTATTGACTCTATATATTCTCCATAAGAGTCACTGTCTAATTTTTGACATAAAATGTGCACTAAAATAGGATCCCAGGAACTAGTATCTATGCCTAAGTTTTGGATAGCGTGAAGACTTTCTTTTGTTACGTCATGCAATCGTTTGATTTGCCCTAATGATTGATGCTGCATAATAGGAAGATTTAATAATGTATTCAAATGCGATGTAAAAATTAACCTTTTGTTATTAAAACGATGATTTAATAGTTCCCAACAAACTAAATAATTGTCAGAACTTATTTGTAGATGATGAATGATGCGCTCGGCTTCACCGGAGACCTTCGATTTCAAAAACTGCATTTTTTGGGCGTTTGAAAGCGACGGATTATTATGGATCGCCTCATTAAAGAGATCTTTAAAGGAGACCCATTGTTGATAACTACCACTAAATGAAGGAATATCCATCTGTGGCGTGGACTTCTCCCTGTGAGACACCGACCATAATTTTGTATTTATTTGTTTTTTAAAGTAATTAAAATGATTCTCGTGCTTGCTATACTCCTTTTCGTACTCCACCTCCTCATCTTCAACTTCTCCTGCTATATCCCAATGAAGGGTATCTATTGCTTGCCACCTACTCTGGAGCATTTTCAATGCATCTTCAAATTCCCACTTATTTTTCAAATTATCTAAGTCGATATTATTTACACATCTCTGAAAAGCCTTAAAATTGATATTTTGCTTCTTCAACATATCATCCAGCTTGCTGTATGTTCCTCTAGAAGTTAAATTCAAATTATTTTGCTCACTATTTCCTGCTGATGGTGATTTTTTATTTTGTTGATACTTGCTTACCTTTTGGCCCTGATCTTCTGCTTCTTCCACCTGCTTACTTGTTCCAGGTCGTTCTTGCTCTTCTTGCTCACGTAATATTTTTTCTTTTCTTATCAATTCACTGTAAGTTTTCTGCAATAACTCCTTCGTCGTATTATACAGCTCTCTCATTTGTTCGTATTCGTTTTGAATAAAGTAAGGATTGTCTGACACTCCAAATCGTTCTAATTTTTGATGATTCGCTTTAAAATTAATCCACAATGATTCTAGTTGTTCAAGACGCTGTTGACAATATTCGACCGTTTTACGGGCGGATCCATCTTTTTTAAAGTTGGTTAAAAGTCTCAATACTGATTCGCGTATTTCTGCCTGTTTGTCATATAATATTTCCATGATGCTGTTATTAATTAAGTTTGTTTAGTAAGAAAAAAGGAAAGATCTTACTTTTTATGTTGCTCTGCTATACTTGCCACTCCACTGCTATTCTACTTCTAGTTGATGTTTCGATAGCACTGCTTTCCCAATGCGCTGATATCGATAAGTCACTGCTCACACCTCACTCGAGTTCTAAGACACTAATAAAGTCCTGACACGCGCGAGGTCCTGTTAATATCGAAGGACCATTTTTTGTTCGGGTTTGAACATAAATTAAATTGATTGTTAAATGATAGTTTTTTGTACTGAAATACACGTTTATTATATAAACTTAAACTGATAATGATAAATGATAATGAGTGCATCCGATTCCTACGGCGATTGATTCTACACTAAAATTATTTAAAAATATATGTTTCTGTGACGCGTTGTAATGACGTCACAGACGGTGTTCGGTATCAATGCAATGCACCGAACATATATATTATTCCAGAGTTAGCACAAGTTGAGATAACACACTCAACTTGTGCTCGATGGTGTAGTGGATAAGCGTCGCGGCCCACGAAAGTCGTTGTTAAGCAACTTACGCAAGGGTCGCTCACGAGATGGGTGATCAAAAAAAATATCTCTATCTACTCCGTCCTTCGGAAGGTACTTTAAACCGTTGATCCCAACTGTATTTGCAATCCACATTGGGCCAGCGTGAAGGGTTATGCTCATCCTCCTTAAGCATAGTAAGGAAGGCCTGTGCCTCTGCATTGGGGACGTAAAAAGGGCTGATGATGATGACCTAACACACTTAATTAAATAGTTTTGAGGATGCTTGCAGTTTATTTATTTTTGAGGAAATATCGAATGTAATATATCGCTATAAACGTAAAAATAGACAAAGAAAACAGTATATCAGTTATGTTTTTAAAGTTTAAGAAATTCATCGAGCTCTTGTTAATATATAACTTTTTATTCTTGTTGCCAGAGTGAAGAACAGAAAGCGACAGAGGAACGTGTGTTCCAAGACCGTCAGTATCAGATCGACGCGGCCATCGTGCGCGTCATGAAAATGCGCAAAGCGCTCTCACATAATCTGCTCATATCAGAGCTATACAACCAACTGAAGTTCCCCGTTAAGGTAATAACACCGATTACTTACCATATATGCTTTTGAGAATAATTTTGTGAGTCAAGGTCGCATAGATATTCATTCTTAGGTTGACCCATTTTTGTGCATATCTTCTGTAAAAATGTGTCTATTAATCTTGTGATTTTGAAAAGAATTTTCGACTCACGAAAACTCGCTCCCTTACTCCCATTTCATTAGGGAATAATAAATAAGAAGAAATATAAATAGTTAATTTAAGTAGTTTTAAAAATAACCGATGCCACGACTAGAAATCTTTAAAGTAAATTTCAAAAACCTCTCATCATATCTTATTATCTGTTTTGATCATGGCGACCTTTATTTACTGTTGTTTATCTCTGAAACTACGTAAAACATTCGCCCGTATTTTGTAATGAACTAATAAATATAGACCTGTCAGACTGAAAGACACGCTGTCAATTTCTACCTTCGAAAATCACTCAAAATCTAACTTCGCAATAATGTTTTATCTACCCACAGCCTGCCGACCTAAAGAAACGCATCGAGTCACTGATGGATCGTGATTATATGGAGCGAGACCGCGACAATCCCAATCAATACAACTACGTCGCGTAACCCCCCCTCACCACACTCGCGCCACTATACCACAATAAAACGTTATCAAGCAAAACCTCTATTATTTGCTCTGATTTTATGACCTCTGTGGTCGAAATAAGAGTACCCGGTTTGATTATATGTAATTGTTATGAGTTTTTATGAGTTAAGAGTTTCTTGGCTTATATTCCACGTCCGTTAACATTGAGTAGTTTATTATTGTTTATAAATTTGGAAGATAAGTAACGCATCTCCTTGATTTTATTTTTAAGGGTCATTCATGTATTGCATAAGCATATGACGCAAGTTCTTATTACTGATAATATAAAAGCCGGCGTATCAAGATGTGTTATATTTCTTTACTATTTCCTCCTATTTGCTAAATTAGCAGGTTCTAATTCGAACAAATATGGTAACCTAAAACTTTATTTACTTTGTTGTCAGTACTAAAACGACAGCTATATAAATCATGAATTTGGTATTTAACCCGATCCTAAACTTATTTTGCTCGCATAGTATACTATACTTATGTAGGTATACCAATGTTTACCCATGCTTTCATGGGGGGGCAAAGGAGGTTCGACTTACTTTCACTAACAAAGGAAAACTACGTTTACGTAATACACGAATAACCCGAGTAACAGAATTTAATCAATGTTTGAATTGTCAATTTATTGAAGATGAATAATTACAACTGATCCGTTTCCTCCAACTTTAGAAACTGCAGTGATATTATCATATGATTAACAAGAGATTATAATACTAGAAATCATTTCTTATATATCTCTTAACACTCTAATCTATAGTCGAGAGAATTTAGTACCTATCTATACTTGAGAAGATAGCATAAGATTTTTAGATGAGAGTTTGAATAAAGTAAGAACCATTAACAGCTACAACTTTTGAGAGTTGTTACTACATTCAAATTCTTGTTTATTTGTTAATGATATTACCTTAAATTATGATATTTTCTCAGTTAATCACTTTTCTTGACCATAGACACGAATGTTAATCTATGAAAAAGCTAAATTTGTCCAATAGTTGACGCTAGAAACAAACCAAACAAATTTTTGCGTGTTTCTGTGTTATCCTTAGGTATAAGGATTTCAAATAAATAAAGGATGGTCTAAATCGCTGATGTGCTCCCGCTGCAAGCTGCAGTTATTGGATGTTAAAATATTTCTTATAAAATCATTTAACGAAAATATGCGAAACTATCCTGCCATCTACTGATATTACATTATAAAATGGTGATTTAGTTAACATTTAACCACAGCAAGCCTTGTGTAAAAGTGACTGTCATACGTTATTCAACTAGATTCATAATTGTAGACATGTACATATATAAAGTATGAATTGCTAGTTAGATTATAAATATGGGAATTTGTAACAAATAGGCACTAACCTAACAACAAATCGCCGAAAATCTTTATTTCTATAACTAGTTAAAATCCTAGAACATAACGTGTGATATTAGAAAATCGATCTTCCTCCGGTAACTGGCCTGCTACAAGAACGCGTGTATATTTTGTTAAACGAATATAGAACGCCCCAGATAAGTTGATGCTTGTCTGACGACTTGCCATTTAGTTTACATCATTAGCAACTTATATGGGGCGCAGTATATTATTAATGAATCCCCATAATACATAATTAAGCGATATTACTGTGTTAAATGGTTGTATAATTTAAATTTAGAAGTCTTTTGGTTGTTTTGAGTTTCAAACTCATGATTTAATTCGTATGAAGATTTCTCGCATTCGTAGTTTAAGTAGTAAATAAAAATCTATTTTATAATATAGTTATAATACATAGAATAGATAAATAAATTCACGTTGTGTTTATAGCCGTACTGGAGGGATCAATAATTAAAACGCTATTTATAATTTTCTCTAGTGGTTTTATTTTTCATATTATCTATAAAATAAATATCAAAAAAGAATATTTACAGATCTCTTGATGTATTTTCATACGACCTTCTGAATTAGAATAATTCTATCTTCAAAGATCGCTCAAACTGATTCTTCACTTCGATATACTTTTCTAAACTTGTCTAATAAATTTTAATTATGTATATACAGAAAATTCATAAATATTCAGGGCAGTGACCTATTCGGCTGGCATAGCGAAGTTCTTCCGCTTTGTTGACAATAATGAGCCGTATTTCAAGGCATATAAGGTCGTGTTTTCACTTGTCGAGCATGTTGAGCACGGTGGCGAGATGATCGCGGTGGCAGTCCAGTTCGTCGGCCAACGCGGCCGCCAAAGAATGCGGCGTCACTTCACAACCTAAGTAGTCTTGCAGCAACACCTGGACCAAAATTGTACCAAAATATAATTAAATGCCATTTATTTCTTTACATATACGAGAACTTAAGTGTACGTTCGTAAAAATATTAGTTTGTTCTCTATAAAAAGTGATATACACAATTTTAATACAAGAAATAAAAATTAATAACTCATTCAGGGGACTTTGTGTGCGCTTCTACAATAAGGTCCCAAGCAAAATACAACAATTAGATACCATGTGCAGTTTAAATCTACTATTAAAATTACAATTAAAATACTTATAAAAGCTTATTATAAGGTATCCGATTATATAACAGATAAGAAGGCTTGGAATTAAGATGGTCCAGCAACTGGGTAGGTGAATTCTTCTGAACTCAAAAATTATCTTGTTTCCATTATTTTTAAATTATTATGTTATCGTTATAAACCCATAGTTTTTTTTTCTCTCTATTTATAATGTATTAATCTGGTAATGTCGGTTGTCGGTTTTTGTGAATGTCATTACTCCTATTTGAGCTGGTGAGTTTCATGCTCGTTCTTCTTATCAGCTAAAAGACGTCCTGAACGAGTGGAAGGAAAAAATATTTGGCCGATTCAAAAGTACTTTTAAGAAGTCTGTTTGAATAAAGATTATTTTGACTTTGACATGCACAGGTACTAACAGCTTTCAAAAGTGTTTTAGATTGACCCATAAGGAACCTTATCGTATGCTCTAATTTCGTACAATGAATGACCGCTACATATCTGTTTCACTCGTGCGTAAACCTATTGCTATTGCGCTAGCACGGATGCATCTAGCCAATTATAGTATGACCGTTTAAATGAGTCCTCGCCCGCGCGGTACAGGGGCGCGGGGTATGACGACAAAGGGGACCGAGAGAGGTGCGGGCGGCGGGCGCATTTTTGTTTTACCTCATTTCGATCGTTACGTGAGTAGCGAACACATGTGCTGATTTTTGCGGAGGCTTTGTGAGAGATATACATGAGATTACATTCTCAAGATGACTCGCATTATTTTTTGGACCAAAAAAAATTACATTAGAGGGATTATTTGCTGAATATTCCATAGAGAAGTGGGAGCATTGTGTTTACAGTACTCGTCCTCGATTTTAATTACGTGGTTAAATTAAAATCGAGGACGAGTACTGTAAACATGACGGACTTCGGGATGATGCTGTTGATTTTATTATTAACACTCAGGACGACTCTGATGATTCTGATGACGGCAGCTTTGAAAGTGAAGAATCAAGTTCCACTGATATTGATATGGACATAAGTGATTGATTTATAATTTTGATAATTCTTGTATTTAATAAATAGTACAAAAGTTTATTACTAAATATTTTATTTAGTTACCTACACAAGTTACATTTTCTTTCTTTTAAATTTTATGTAATCATCAATTGATTTTCAAATAAAAAAATCACAATTTGTTCACCGTTATCCACTATGACGTCACATATCTTAGGATCTGTCTAGTGTGCATTTCGTCTCATGCGCGCGCGCCTGCCGCCCGCACCTCTCTCGGTCCCCTTTGTCGTCATACCCCGCGCCCCTGTACCGCGCGGGCGAGGACTCATTTAAACGGTCATACTATAGAACATTTTGCTGAAACCAAATTTTGGGTAGTGCGCGCCTTATGACCCGAGACTGAATCCTGTTGGAATGTCCGTTTTTAAATAAGGTGTTGTTGAGAGGTTTATATTACCGTTTCTAACACGGTATCTCGATACATTTTGGCTGAAGTTTTCACTTCTTTTTCGCAAAAATGGAGTTTTGTAACCTTTTGGTAGGAGACACCCCACCAAACCATGACGTATGCTGGATGATGGCCTCGCGGTCGGCCGGATCTCTAACGGTCATCAACAGATATGGTTTCAGTGTACCTTTGGATGGTACGATACACAACCATTCGACAAATCCCGAGCTTTTTCAATTTATCGAAAATGTCGGCTGGCTCCTTACCTACTTTCAACAGTGCAATTACTGCAATCCTATTCTCTTTAGTGTCCCACTCCATTTTCAAAACAAATAATTTCTAAACAAAAAACACAATCATGGCGGGGAAGTCTATTTTTTATTGTAGAAGCTAACGTTCAAAACTCAAATTAATGTTTTTTTTAAATGTATGTAAATAGCCAGTAACAGAATTTATGGCTCGAATAGGTATGTGACCTAAGTATTTACATATAAATTGGCCTTTTTCGAAAATTCTTGCAATAAACGAACAAACTAAAAGTTATTAAATTATCATAAAAATATTCTTGGGATTATCCATAAGTATTTCAGTAATTTGTCTCTTGCTTTTTGTGCTATCTATCCTTTCTATTTTCACATGACGTCACGCGTGTTACTTAGACAAGGTTACTTCTAAACTCATTATCTTGTTTCCATTATTATTAAATGATTATGTTATCATTACAAGACCATAGTTTTTTTTTTCAATCTCTGTTTATAATGTATTGATCTGGTAATGACATGGTTTTTGTAAATGTCATTACTCTTATTAGAGCTGGTGAGTTTCTTGCTCGTTCTTCTTATCAGCCAAAAGATGTCCTGAACGAGTGGTAGGGAAAAAAATGTTGGACGATTCAAAAGTACTTTTAAGAAGTCTATTTGAATAAAGATTATTTTGACTTTGACTTTGCATGATTGACGGGACTCGTTACCGTACCTGTGGATGTGTAGCGCCGCCATGCCTCAGCACCGCGTGCCTCAGCCGGTCGCCGGCGGCGCGGCTCAGTGGATCGCCTTCGAACCGCCGCCGCCACACGCTCCAGGCCGTGGCGCGCGATATCAGGTACGAGTAGTACTTCGCCCCGTAACCGATCAGGTGGCTGAAACGATGCTGCCACGCCTGTGCAGCCGGAGCAACTCTCACAACCAACGTAATGGAGTGTTCGGTGGTCTATACTATAGCCTGATTTTTAATTAGGACTAAACCAGAGGTTCCCCAACAATTTTATTCTCGTAGACCATTTTAAGAAATTTACTGGTTTCGGTGCAACCCCTTGCTGCTACATTTTTACCATATTCCCAAAATTCGTCCTAAATTTCACGCCAACGTAGACCCCCGTTGAATCCCTCGTGGACCCCTGGGGGTCCACCTGAACCACTTAGGGAATCACTGGACTAAACTGATCGTTAGATTCACTTTTTTTTTCTTTTAATGTTGCAAGCTTTCGTTTCAGTATTGTAACATTGCTCTGTAAAATATTTCATTATTCCTTTCTGTGACATGTTACTCATTCGTTCGAGGCCTAACGAATAAGAAAGTTAATTAGTAATGTTGTCATATTTATCATTCTAATGAAAATACGTATAGTCCCGTTAAAGTTAGAATATTACTTAAAAAATATTTCAAGTATTTCAAACACACAAACTTCATTTAGAGTTTTTCTAACCATGAAAAAGTTCTACAGTTTTAAATCAATTGTTATAATTATCTAACTATAAGGATAACTAAAAAGTAATGAATGAAATGTGAACGAATCATAATTCCTTTTTATTAAAATATTATTTATTTATTTATATTTTCATTTAATTTTTTGTTCAATGTGATTTCATAGTATTTATTATTTTGTTCATTTTGATTGTATAATTTTTATAATTCAAAGGAACAAAAATAAGTTTAAACTATCATAAATGCCCTTCTGTATTTTAAAAATTGCTGCTGCGTAAATACCGATAATCATCAGATATTTATCGTATAATTATCATGAGAATTAACCGAAAAAAAAATATCCTCATAATTACGAAAATCACCAAGAATTAATAGATATTGTAATAAAACCATCTAAGTGGAGTTTTTCCATCTGTGACCAATAAACATGAACTGTTATTGTGTAACGTCATATTATCAAAAACATTCTGCATCTGTCAGATCGTCTACAGCCACTATATATTTATTTTCTAGCAGAGCCCTAGTAAGCGCCGTTCTTATTTATATAATATTTAGTAGCTGATCGCTAGATGGCACTGTTTTTGTCTGATTAAGCCGATATCTTTTGAAGGACCCCAAAGTCTGCCAGACATATGTACCCTATTATGTTATGAATAGTATGCATACCGTATTCTCTACGTACGGAAGGCCGTAGTACTGATGTTGGACATTACGTAGCAGTTCTGTAGTGGAGGCGGGGGCCTGTGGGCCGTGGTACTGTTGATCCAGGGCAGAGTAGAACACCTGAACAGTTTACATGTTAACATTACATCAACAGAAGAAACCATAAATTTAGAAAATATTCAACTAACCAACTCAATATCATATTCAACCTACATATTATCCTATCTGCAGACTAACGAATTAATGAGTTAGCCTCTGTATTATGGACTATCTTTTTAATGAAAATTTGGATATTGAGGCATTTTTCATTAAAAAAAAGGATAGAATTTTGAATGCAAAATTGATAAAATATAATGATTATTTTCCACATTATCTAGACATGGACTCAAATCCAAGCCATAATAGATGGCGATATCTCGAAACAGGCGTGCGAGCTACTCTACTACTGAGGTTATCAATTATAAAATATTCTCATATAGAACGTTATCTAAAATAACGTAGTTTCGTTATTTAAAATAAGTCGCGGAATTGCACAAAAACTTAAATTAACGTCATAATAAACATAAAAGCCAGTTGCACAAACATCCATTCAAATTTAGAACATTATTTGAGCATAAAGTCGTCATTAAACTTTAATGAACGTTTGTGCAACTGACCGAGAGATTCTGATTATGAGTCTTAAAGTCGCACGATTATCTTAAAATTAAAACTCGTGATTTATTGTCTGTGCGTCATGTGACTTGAAACACGACCCGCCATAGTGTGATGTCATTATGGTGACGGCTGTCAGATTAGTCTTAAAGATATGCTTAATAATTATAAACAAAATGCCTAGATGGCGCTGTTCTTAGCTTATTTATATTTTCTTATTTTATAATCGATCGTTAGATGGCACTGTTCTTGTTTTACTAACATCTTTTAATCTTCTACTCCATGCATCTGTTTTGAGTACAAAATGACGTCATAAATATGACGGACACCGTTTTCGCGGGTATATAAAAAGTTTATCTTTTTATTTAAGTTTAAAGCAATAAAACATGTTTATTTTTCCGAAATATTTGTTAAATGTCTTTTTAATTAAAATAATTTTATTATATCTCGTAAATCTAAATACTAGATTTCGAAATTGTAACGCAAAAACAGCTCGTAAAAAACAGATGGAGTTAATTGCAAACTTTTAAAACCTTTAAGGGTGAAATTAAAAAAAAACCCCTTCTTAGTTTCACTCACAGTATTAATAGATCTCATGTAAATTTTCAAATACGTAGATCAGTGCCCTGTACGTTGTTCAGTACGCTTTCATTTAAAGCTAGCTACATATTATACATAGATATTCACATAATTTTTCAAGTCCATCTTTAAGTAATCAACATGGTTTTCAAATAAACAAACCTGTAGCTGCATTTCGCTAGCTCCAAAGAGGTATTTAGAAGCGCAGAGTCGATGCAGCATTTTTTCAGGCATTGGTTCACGCGTTTGGAAGTGTCGCGCGAACCGACTGACCACCTGCAGATAAATATTATAGCGTTAAGTAATCCAGTAGGCTTACCTTTGAACGCAATCTCAATGTCAATACAATCCAATGACGATCTCAATTTTCATCAAATCTTAGCTTGTACTCATGAAACATAGACTAAATACTTACTCATTATCAATTAGTTCATTCAATAACCACGTAATATTAAGCCAATTGGCGCTAGTGTACCAAATCAAGACTACGAAACGCCATAATTGCAATGTCGATCGAACGCGACTACGTTCAATAGTAAACATGAAGGTCATTCGAACGGGTTATTATCTTGAATTTGGTAAGAATTTACAATATAGATGGTTGCATTTCGATGTTATACCTTTTATAATGTACACACATAACTTCCTACCGCACGTGATTTCGAACTCCGTTTACAATTCATTAATACTTAAAATAAAATAGTTTGTCATTTGCTTTAATATTAATGTTATGGGTTGAGTTGTTTCGTAAATTGAGTCAATTTTAGGAGTAATATTGGATAGACACAAAGCAGTAAGTAGAATTTTAATTTAATTATATGTGATCAAGTGTATGTAAACAAACAAATAAGTAATAAGTAGCAAGTTAATATTTAATTCTAGTCTAGATCTAAGGAGTAACTTAATTTTTAAAATTGAGTTAAAAATCTATTTACTACCCCACTGCGCGACGCAAAGGAGGGTAATGTGTTTATCAGTCTATGTATGTTTGTTTCTATGTGGCGTTCTAGAGACCAAATGTTTACGCATTTGGCTCTAATTAAAATCGCCGATTTTGATGATTCTCACGTCAACCGATTCGTCTTAACCTTGCGGGTGTCACTAAAGACATGACAGTAATCAAAATTCACCACAGCGACAATCAGACGCCATATTGTCTAAATGAAAAAAAATTGATGCTCTATGTCAAGTAGGGTGTCGTTGAATAGAATAATTTTACCAATCAAATCTTCCCAAGGGGCCCCGACTATAAATCGTTCTGTTCTGCATTAGAATTTATGATTTGTTTTATTTGTGTATCGATTATAAAACTATTTCAATTGTGTAGTTATTTGGTATCACTTAACAGACTTCTAAACTACTAGGCTTGTTTCTTTCTTTTGTTTTCATTTAAGTTATTTTTTAACACCTTTGCTCGTAAAGCTGATGTAATTCCACCGGTTTTAATTATGTAAAGCGGGTCATAAAAAACTCGTGTGTTACCAATGCAAATAGATTAGTTATAGTCCATACAAATTCCATAACAGTATTATTTGCCATTTCGCGCGCTTTTGCTATTCAAATTTCGAACTAATCGCCGCGCGGCGCCAGTCAGTAGGCAGCGTTAGCGCGTTGTTAAAATGGCGGGAAAGCAACAGTGTACATTCACAGATTGAGTTTATTTAACGTTTTTTTTTCTGTTTCCTCGCAAATGTGTTAAAAACGTCGTACGATATACGTGCGTATTGGTTATAACCAGAGGTCGGAATTAGGTAGAGTTATTCATGTACTTACACTGATTTCATACAGCGAAAGAATAAAGTGGATATGCCTCAAATCCCGAGATTATTTTAAAGAGCAGAAAAAATCCCGTGATTTTTTAAATAAAAAGTTATTTACTTTTACACAATTTAAACTACTGCACGCACGACGTTGCCAAACTTACATCAATGACATCGGATGTCCAAAGATGTCCAAGATTGTCCATTAAAAATCCCGGGAAGGTCCACATTAATATCAAAATTTCGATGCAAGTACACAAATAACTCTACTTAATTTCGACCTCTGGTTATAACGCACTAGTATCGTATTAATAAAATATCTATTTTTCATGTATTTTTTAAAATTAGTTTTTTTAATGACGCGTAAACCAGCCAGTACTTATACCTGCGGGCACGAGGCGAAGTACTCCATGAGCACGGAGGGCAGCTCGGCCAGGTCGGTGGGGCAGCGCGTGCCGGCCACGTGCTGGTAGCGCGCGCGGCCCAGCATGGAGTGCAGCGCGTGGCCCACCTCGTGGAACAGGTTGTCCACCGCGCCCGCCGACAGCAGCGCGGGGCCCGACCGGTGCCCGCCGCTCAGCGACAGCATCACCACCACCACAGGATTCTGCACGACGCAACCGTCTACGTCAAATAGGGTTGTTTCGGTGGCGAAAAATAAGTCACGTTAACGTGAGATCGCACAAAAACTAAAATTAATGGCTATCATTATCTTATTATCGTAGAAATTGTCAGATCACTCGTAAACAACGCCTATTTGTTACACATTTTTTTTCTTTTTTTTATTCTAGATAGGCAAGCTCTTGACCACAGATCACCTGATGGTAAGCAATGCAGTGGTCTAAGATGGAGCGTGCTTGCCTAGAAGGAACCGATTCACTCTTGACTTGAAGAATCCCAGATTGATTTATTATTATAATAACAATATGTATCTAATATTTAATCCTGATAATTAAATGAAATGCATGCATAAATCACAGGGCTCATGTGTACCTGATAAGTGCCATCAGGCAGCAGTTTTCCACCCTGTATGGTGAAGTGGCAGTCCTGGTGTGGTTTCCCAGGTCGCTCATACAGATCACAGTATATGTACCCTAGGAGACCTTCATTCTCTTGTACCACTGCAAGCTTATAGACGTCCGGCGACCATGACTCACCTGTATGGTTATGAAACATTTTATCTCATTTCTTTATGTTATATACTTTAACTATAAATATTTTGTATCTTTTAATTTATACCTCATTCATTAGAATTTTAATTTAAAAATACAAGATTGAAAAATATTTTATGTTAACTCATAATGATTTTACAAAACTTCAAAAGTTATTTTTGTGAGCATTTATGGAAAAAAAAAATACTACATAGATATAAATTACAAACCTGGCAACATTTCCTCAGAATTCAAACTTATTCCATACAACTCTTGACAGAGCATATTCAATCCTTCCATGCAACCGCCTAGCGAGAAATACGGGCTGAAATCAGAGTTGGCGACGTTCAAAAGCTGCGTTTTCGCTTTGTGCGTGAAGTAGGGTGTGTCCCAGCACATGAGCTGATCTTGATACGGCGTCTCCACCTGCTTCATCTTCAGCATCGCATCAAAGTCCATTTTAGCGCGATCATGAAGGTTATCTGACAGAATATCTAAGAACTGGCGTACGTTCGACGCAGTCTCCATTGTGCTAGCTTTTATTGCTCTGTAAAGAAACTCAAAAGTCAAAAGTTTATTTGCAAACTAAGCATTGGAACATACACTTGTTTCAATACATAAAGATCTTAATAACTTAGTTACCGTTCGGTTGAAAATCACCATAAACATTTCTACATAATTGTCAATTAGGTATACTTATGTAAAAAATATATAAAAAAAATATTTTTTTATTAATTTATTGTTTTATTTAATTAAAGCACTTATCATGATGTCAATGTCCACGACTATGGCTATGATATTTGGAATTAACATAATTACTAAATTCTAAAGTAATTGTGTTCATGATACTCATATTTGACCCTATTGTCAATACCATACACTTTTTTATACAACAATAACAAAAAATGCTAAAAAACTTTGTTAATTAAATAAATAAATATCCAAAATGGTCAGATAAGTAATATAAAGAAGCAATATTAAAAACAAGTAGGTATATATAGTATCAAACCTGTCAGCGTAGCTTGGGAAGCCGCAAATGGCAGCCATTTCCTGTCTGGCGGCCAGCGTGGTGCAGAGCAGACGCTCTTGTTGGGCGTCAGGAGCGAGGTACAGACGGTATGCGGCCTCACGCGCCGCCGCCTCACCACATTCAGCGTATACACCACTCACCACTATATTGTCACCCTCGCTGCTAAAGCTGTTATATATATATGTATATAATAACATAAACAGTTAATGTATTTTACGTATATGGTATTTTAAAATCATATTATTTTAACATAAAAAATGTTATATAACAAATGTTACACTTGCATTGTTACAAATTATTACAATGTAAGTACTTTACAGAATATTATTTGTAGACTACAATATCAAACCGATTTCACAAATGAGTAGTATATATTTTCTTTGCTAGAGATAGCATGAATATATAGATAGAGAATAATATAAATATGCTGCATAAGAGGGACAAAATGCTTTGACAAAATGTTTGTGTCCTATCTCTAGGCAGTTCCTAGAGATAAGTGGATAAAATGTGTCAGTGCGGAGATCCATTAAGGACTCTAAAATCTAATGGTAATCAAATAACAGGATAACAACACTTAAATAACTTGATATCTACAATGAACATTATATACTTGGAATTGATTTTATCCTGTTGTTGAAAGTCAGTGTGGCGATAGCCGTGGGTGACTCACGGTATTTTAGAAAGCACGATTTTGTCTCATCATGTTTTTATTACACTTTTTAAAAAAACACGTATCTAATATTTTTCTATTATCTGACTATTGTATCAAAGGCTTTCTTTAAATTAATGAAGATGCCCAAAAAGTTTTTTTATCAATTCTCGTTTTTATTTGTGTAATTAAATCTATAGTGGCTGAGAGAAAACCTTTTTGGTTGAGATATGAAAATAGTCTATTATAGAGGATGCGTTCAAAAATTTTAGAAAAAACCGATAACACTGAAATGGCATGTAATTGTTAGTCATTTTTAAGTCCAGATTTGCGGACAGGACTAACTGGCTATTTTTAAGGAGTCTGGTGTTTCGCCCTCTAGTAAACATTTATTTATACAGTTTGCTAGGTTGCCAGCTACATTTCCTTTCAAACATATTATCGCTTTCGTACTGACGCCATCCATTCCGGCACTTGAGCTACTATCTAGGCTATCAATTATTTTCAATATTTCCCTTTCAGTACATGGGTCAAAATGAGATAATGTTACATTATGTTTATAGTGTTTACATGAATTTTTTGAGGATTTTGCCCAAATTACTACCCACGGTAGAAAAGTTAGTCATGAAACATTGTTGGGGAAATTAGAGCATTTTGGTGTGACGAAATATTCACTTAATCTAATAAAATCATATCTTTCTGCTAGAATTCAAAACGTAGTAATAATAAAAAAAAGCGAAATCTGCAGGGGCATCCATTACTATGGGCGTTCCTCAGAGATCGGTATTAGGACCATTGCTTTTTCTAATTTACATTAATGATCTACCTCACTTTACGAAGAATTTGTGCAAGACAGTGTTATTTGCTGATGCCACCTCTTTAGTGTTTAAAGGTAAGAGGGGTAATCATTGTTTTGACAATGTAAATGATGCTCTCGACAATGTTCTACAGTGGTTTGATAATAATAATTTAAAGCTTAATTCAAATAAAATGAAATGCATAAAGTTTGCATTACCTAATGTGAGGCATGTTAGTACACTTACACATGTAAATAGTGAAAAAGTTGAGATGGTAGAATCGACAAAGTTCCTTGGTATTACGCTAGATTCCCGACTGTAATAGGATCCTAATATTGATAACTTGCCAAGTAGACTGAGTTCTGCAGCATTTGCTGTTAAGAAAATTAGACTCTTGACAAATGTTGAAACAGCAAGCTTGGTATATTTTAGTTATTTTCATAGTGTAATAACATATGGTCTATTGTTGTGGGGTTCTGCGGCTAGCATTCAAGATATTTTTTCCTACAAAAGAGAGCTGTCCATGCTATATATAATCTATGGTCTAGGGAATCTCTCAGAGAAATATTTAAAGAAATAAATATTTTGACTGTTGCCTCTCAATATATTTATGAAAATAATATGTACGCAAGAAATCATTAGGATTCCTTCACAAAAAGAAGTAGTGTTCATAATCTTAACACAAGAAATTAAAATAAACTTGCCATTCCAAGCTTCAGACTTCAGAAAACCAGAGGATCATTTCTGGATAAATGCATTACTATGTTCAATAAAGTTCCACAAAATTCAATTTACCTACCCATAAATAAATTTAAAATTCATGTAAAGAACATACTTATGAGTAAAGGCTATTATAAAGTTTATGATTATTTTAAGGACCGCAATGCATGGAATTAATAGCTTTCTATAACAACTAACTATATGTACAACATATGCCCTACAGACGTTGAAAGTTGTATTTATTATTGTGATTCTTGTGAACTTGTGATTCATATTATTTTGGAAATGACATTATAAATGTCATTACTTATGATAAAGAGCTAGTAAGTTTCTTTCGCTTGTTTTTCTTGTCAGCTACAAAACAATGTCAGATTGTGACTATAAGTGTAATTTAGATACTTATTCAAATTTAAAATATATAGCTTACTTTAAAAAATCTACTAATGGTAAGTTTTAGTATATTGCCTAAAATGATATAAATTATTCTAAATGAAAAATGCTTAAAAAGTCCACTTGGCATTTCAGGGTGCCAAAGTGCATTTTTTTTAAGTGAATGTGAAATTTATCAAATATAATAATGATATAAACTATTGAAAAATCTAAAAAAAGACATGATGAGCCAAATTGGGGTTCCAAACACACTGTGTGACATAGCCCCTGATATTCACACTCACAATTGTCTAATATTTGCAGGAACTGCATTCCTTGGCACTTTTCTTGGTTTGGCTGCTCCAGCCATGAATCGTTGACCAGTTTGCAAGATCAAGTCATTCAGAGCAACCACTCTCTTCCTTGGTCCTTCTTCTAGTTGTATTCCACTCTGTTCAAAGTCAAATAGGAAGAGTTCTGCCAAGTGCTGATCACCTGATGTTCCACGTTTTACAGAATCACGTAATGCCTCATAAAGACCCTTGTGTGTATTTAACCTAATCAAAAAAATATGATTTTTGTTATCCATTTAATAAATATATGTTACAAAAACAGTATTCAAAGATCTGATATTTATTAGTGATATATAAAAATTGGATATTATCCTATTTGTTTACTTTTTGTTTTTATATTATACTGGTAATAGTAGCAGGAATACTTTTTTCTCATAAATTACTTGTTTTTCAATTAAACATCTATTTCGGCAATGATCTAATGTGATTCCCAATTTTGAAGATAATGGCACTAATCTGAGTAATTAGGCGTGAAGATATTTAGACATATATCAGAATGCCATAAAAATCACAATCAGGGTTTGTTGTGATATTTATCACAATAGTTTTCTTGAGAAACATATATATATATAGGTCACAAAATGGTGTGTTATAAATTATTCAAAAAAATAATAATCTTGATAAATATGAACCCTGATCTTGATACCATAGCGCCTTAGATGTCTTTGTACATTAATTGATGCTTAATGCTCATAATTTTCAAACCAAAGGTTTTCCATACTATATAAAACTGAATAGTAATTAAGTGAGGTTGCATTTAATTATTTTTATTATTTAATTATTATTATTATTTAATATATATATATTTTTTTAATTTTTATTCAGAAATAAAAAACCAAATTCTTATTTGTTTTGAGAGCTAATAATTGTTTAATTTACTCACTTTTCTACAACTCCGCTGACACTAATGCAAGCATCTTCAGCTGCTGCAGCAAAATGGGACTGGGGATGAGCAATTCTTACAAATTCTGCAAGATCCGCTACTTTACATAATGTGTCTGACAACTCATCAAATATCTCAACCATAGGTCTTTTAGGTTCATTAGTAGCTTCCTCAATCAAACGGTCAGTAGCCGCTATAGCTTGTTCTTTAAGTGTATAAAAACCCTCAAAACTAGTGAGCTCAGGCTTATTAAATAGACCCTAAAATGTAAAACAGTAAACTGTTACTAACATCAACATGTTGATTGTGTAATAAATAATCAATACAATATCTTCTCAATTTTACTGCTGGTGTTGAGAGCTGGTAAAAGGAAACTATATGGTATCTTATGTTAATACTAATAACATTAGAGAAGTCACAACTATTATATTTCAAAATAAAGTCCCTTAATTTGTCTTACAGTTCTTTCTCTAAGAGAATCAAAAATAGGTCTAGATGTGGGTCGTGTATTGAATGCAGTAGCAAGTGGTGACCATGTAGTAACATTGCGTCCGGGCCTCCTCCTTTTAACATGTTTCAAAATCCAGAGTGGTTTTAACATCTTCATGTTGAATTGTAACCTGAAAATGCGACAAAGCATGAACTTATTTTGAAGCAACATTAACTAAACATTAACATTACTGATAAGTATCATTATATCCTAACCTTTAATATTAATAATCATTCATTTAAGATTTCCGTAATGTAAAATATCCAGCACATAACGAATGACCGCCAGACTGAAAAAATATTTCTTAATGTAATAAAAATATTACTACTAACGAAACCTTTACTTATACAGAACAAAGAATTTACAAACCAATAAAAGATATTCTAATTAATCTTTCGATTTTAATAACCAAAATATTTTAAGTTATGTTTTGTAACCTTCATTGCAAAAACTGATTCTGACTTAGAGATTCTTTTTTGGTAGATTATTCCGTAAAAGAAAGGCGAAGAGAGCTTTACCCATACAGCCATTTCTGACTTAGAGATAACTGAAAAAAAAGAAATACCAATATTTTTTTCTATATTTTTTTTGGCTTGGATGAAAAGTCTTTTAAGCCAAAACTTTGCACTATTCATCCACATTGCAAAACCAAAAGATACAGTTAGTTCATTCTGTAAATATTAAATCCACCAAATCCGCCAGTTTGTTGTAAGTGTGGATTCATTTTAGTTAAATGAGGAAGTATTTTAAAAAATGAAAGCACTAAAAAAGCACCTCCATTAGATGGCGACTCTAGCAAAAGTTGATTTTTGCAGGAAACGAATGGACCAAAGACAGTCATTTCCGTTCCTTTTATGAATCCACACTTACAACTGGTTCTGTGATTATTTTTTTTTCCACTGGGCAAACATATCACAGAACAATAATACTCTACGACATACATATTACCTTGATATTACATAAGTAAGTAATAAATTTAAAATTCGTATATTTTATTGTTTTTAAATAATAACGGGTGATTATCGGTTTTTTACTGTATATCACTGTATTTTTTTTTTGGAAACTGACTGATGTAGGCCAAGATGGTAAAGGCCGAGGCTGTGAAAAATTTAACATAAGAAGAAAGAACGAAACGCCAAAAATCAAAAGCGAATGTGAAGTGTAGCAAGGACAATCATCGCCATCTTTCATTAATTTCATTTTCATTTTACATGTAAAAATTAATTTATTTACTTGACATTGGCAGAATTGTGCGAAATGCGCAGATAAGCCATTAATTAAAAAAAGAAGAAGAAGAAGTGTAGCAAGATTCTTTTCTGTATTTTATGGATTTGCATTTTACATTTTTATATATATCAACAGTAACTTAATCATGTAGTTTAATCAATAAATAGAAATAAGTTTTCTTTAAATTGTCAGTTTCAATAAATAAGATCGGCAAAATTTGAATAATGGTAAGCTTGTTTTATACTTAAGTCTATTGTTTTATTATTTTTGTAATCAATGTTATTGTGACTGATATTGTTTTGTGTTAGTCTACCCCACCGCCCTCGATACAGCTGCGTCGTTCTGCTGACGAAACCAAGAAGACAACTCCACCGCCTTCCAGTATTGTTACCCGAAATGGGGCTCGCAAGGCCAAAATTCAAACACGCGCCATGTCTGCTGGTGCTAAAGTAAATATTTAATAGTCTACAAATCTTAACTATTCATTTCATTAACAATAATATGACATAATTATACTTAGCCAGCTAAAGAATATAGTTCAACATCATTTGAAATTAATATTGCAGAAAGCCTATTCTCCTTACCTTATTAAGCGATTCTGATAGTTTACGATTACGTAGGTGTAAAACACTGATTAATATGTTGACACCCACAATACATAACAAAGAAACTATGAATTACATATTTAAAAGAGTTTCAAGTGAGAAACTGTCTTTGATTACAAACCTTGATTAAATGACAGATCACAATAAAAACAAATGATGTTTGTATAAATATTGAATAATGTATAAGGTTATCTGTTTATTGCATAAGTCCTTCTGTTTTATCTTTATAATATTTACAGTAATTTGATATGATACTATATTTTGCCTATTTTTGTCATTTGTTTTTAGCCTTCAGCATCTGTACTTGCTGCTAAAAAGAAGGCTCTCCAAAAAAAGAAGCAACCTATTGACTCTGTTCTAAGAGATCACTACCAAACTGTAAGTTGTTATAATTTTATCATTGAAAATTAATATTATGAGACAAAAAATGTTTAAACAAGTATTTTTATTATTATTTGGTATAATTTCCATTACTTGTTATTATAAGTTTCATTGAATTACATACGGTCAGTTGCACAAACGTCCATTAAGGTTTAATGGCGCTTTTAAACTCTAATGAATGTCAAATTTGTATGGGTAATGTTGCTTTAAACTAATGAAAAATATAATGGACGTTTGTGCAATTGGCTGTTAATCTATAAATATTATAGCCTATACTGTACTATATATAGTAAAGAAGTAACACAAACAGGTTGTCTGTTTGTATTAATAAAAAAAAAAAAATCACTTACTGGTTGATATTGGTTAAAATTTATGCAGGTGAAGTCACAGAAAAACAACTAGTAGTCTAGTAGTATGTATCTATGTAAAAGAAGATATCAAAAAACATTCAGTTTGATAAGTACTTTTAAATTTTAAAATGTTTAAGTATAATTTATAAAATCATTTATTTTTATTTATTTCTTCAGGCTATGGAGTCAAAAAACAATGTAAAAGGTCCAACTGGATTTGTAACTGAGCCTCGTATGGCTGAACACTTATGTTTATGGGATGACAAGTATCCAGAATGTCCTGAAAGATTAATAGGTGTCATAAATAGGTTAGTAAAGTTACATGTTACAGATTTAATAAGAAATCAGATAAATGCAAGCTGAAATCCCTCATCATTAAATGGGATGATGCCTGGGTAAAAAAAAAACAATTTCTATTATCTGGTCCAAAATATGTTGGATTACAGGCATTAGAATTAAGCAGTGGGGGGGAGGGGGATTGCTACAACACGGCTTTGTATAGAATGTACAAAAGCATGATGTAATAGATATTTTAACTCGATGTATCAATGGATTTATTGATTACACAAAAAATAAAAAATATATATATTTAATATTTTTCAACTGTCTTATGATCATGATCCCTAATAGTAGGCTATTCAATTAAGTTAGTTATTTTTTTTGGCGTGTAGTATAATAGTCTTGTGGCATTTCAGTGTCACACTTTTATAATTCATAGACACAGTTATACAGATATCTTAGGCTAAGGACACTATAGAAATGATAAAAAAAATGACATTACTGTTCTAGGTGTAAAGAGTTGAACTTAATTGAACAATGTGAAAATATTCAACCACGAGCTGCTACAAAAGAAGAATTATGTGTACTTCATTCTCCATCAATTTACGAAATGCTTGAAACTACCCATAAGAACAACGATATTGCATACTTGGAGGAGTTATCTTCTAAATATGATGCCATATACATACACCCTGTAAGTTATTATTTCTTAAAAAATTATGAATAATATACAGGGTCATTTATGAAACATCAACCTTGCAGGACTCTATAGTTAACATTATAAATCGGGGTTTATTCTGTTTGTATAATTTCTATAATTTATACCAAGAAATTTTGTTTTTTCAATTATTAATGGCTTTCTGTATTAAAAACATTGTTGCCTATTACTATTGATATTTATCATGATGATTATTCAACAAATCATTATCTTGATATTATGAATCCCCGTTATAAATAAATAACAATGCTTGTGTCATGGCTTTTGTTGAATTTGTTACTTTTTGCTTTCATTAAAAAACAACATTACATACTTAAGATCTCATATTAAGTAGCTAAAACACTTGTGTTATGGAAATTGGAAATGCTGAAGGTACTTCAACACCCAGACCCTTCACAATAACTAAAGTATTCATTTTCGATTGTTTATTTGCCAGTCATAGGCCTGATAAAGTATAAAGGGGTTGTGGATTCTGTATACCAACTGCTTACAAGCCTGGCACTTGTATTGATGCTATCAATTTTACTTGAAGCACTTACGTCACACAGTTGATAAATAAATATTAGACAACATCACATACATTGCTCAGACTTCAAGATACCACCATATTATGAAGTATCTGAGACCACGAAGGTGCCACAGCACAATCTGCCCGAGAATCGAACCTGGGACTCGGAGATGGCGACGTCTTGAATCCGGCATGCAAACCACTCAGCTACCGAGGTCATAATGTTAAAACTAACAGGTCACATGTTGTATATTATGATGTTATCTATTTATAATGACTTTGTATATAAACCTTATAATATGTTCTTACAAACATATCTGCTCTAGGATAGCAATTTAAGTAATTACATTTGAATGCTTATCTAGTGTTTTATCTAATCTCAATAATGCGTAGTTGTACATATTTACCATTATAGCATATACATCATAGCAGTTTTATGTCACTGTACGCACACTATTTGTTATATGTGAAGTTTACTGTAATAGGCATGATGAGTAATTTTTTAAAATTTTCTGCATAATTAATAAATTACGCCGATACATTTAGGCACTCAACTTTAAAGGCTACTCATAATATAGATAAATTGAAGCAAAAAAAAAAAAACATTTAATATTTAATGTAATAATTAGTATTATAGCATCAAATATTTGAATCAAAATCAAGCCATAGAAAGTCATGACTATCATTGGACAATTGTATCAAAGTTTACACAAGCAGGTTTTCCTTTACCATAGAGTACACATGAGCTCGCGTTGTTAGCGGCGGGCTCGACTATAGAGCTGGTGGACCGTTTGGTGCGGGGCGAGGTGCAGACGGGCGCGGCGTTCGTGCGGCCGCCGGGGCACCACGCCATGCGCGCGGAGCCCTGCGGCTACTGCTTCTATAACAACGTCGCGTTAGCCGCCAAACATGCCATACACAAACACGGACTCAACAGGTTACTATTAGATTTATTGTAGTATCGAAACTCCAAGTACAAAGAAACTTTTTAAGTGCACTTATGATTTTTTTTAACAATTTTCTTATTTACCAATGACTAAGTATTTAAAAAAAACATTAGTTCCCGAAATCAAACTAGATTTCGCTACGGTACGTTCTTGATTTCTCCGTGACAACCCTTCCGCTTTTCTTTCATGTTCAAAAGTAAATTACTTTTCAAAACTCAATAAACAACTCATATTCTTTTTGTACTTTTTCGTATTATTAATGATATCTAAGTTTCAGTTTTTTTATATTTTAGTTAAAAGGAACGGAAATGACTGTCTTTGGTCTATTCGATTCCTGCAAAAATCAACTTTTGCTAGAGTCGCGATCTAGTGAAAGTGCTTTTTTAGTGCTTTCGTTTTTTTTTAAATACTTCTCCATTGTTTTTTACGAAATTCAAAGGAATATGTTTTGGAAAACTGGATCAGGGGTGCGACCGCATAGCACTTCGATGTTATGAAGATAAATTCGTTTCATGTTTACTATTTTGACATGTTTTTTTGCATAAATTTGGGATAAATGACTAAGTTGGTAACACTGCTATCAAATCCATAATCATCATTCTTTGTTGTTCGTTCGTCGTTACTAAAGTACACGTCAAAATGGTAAAATCGCTAGAGAGTTAGGCGGTCGCTCTGCTGTTAAGCGGAACGTTACCTAATGGAACTAAACCCAGCCCAATAAAAATAATATTTTTAAATGATATTCTTCCGTCCTTATTGATCCGTGGGCGAGAATTGTAATTGAGCCATATTCTAGTTTGCTTTTTTGCACTTAATAGGACAGTACCTTATATGAAACTGACAACTGAAATCTATTGTTGCAGAATACTTATTGTAGATTGGGATGTGCATCACGGGCAAGCTACGCAGCAGATGTTCTACGACGACCCTAGGTATGGCTAGATGAGATGACACAACACGATAAATTATCTCAGTAGATTATACATCGACTGTCAAATTAATTGCTTTAATCCTGTGAAAATTGAGAACTATGGGCAAATGTTTTGAAATCTTATAAATCGTCCCCAGGGTGGTGTACTTCTCAATCCACCGATACGAGCACGGTTCGTTCTGGCCGAACTTGCGTCAGTCGGACTTCCATTACGTGGGCGCGGGTCGCGGACGAGGTTACAATTTTAACGTGCCGTTAAATAAAACCGGCATGGGTGACGCGGACTACCTTGCCATCTGGCATCAGCTGTTACTGCCAATGGCTTTTGAGGTAAATTATTCAAATTGCTTATAAATGTGTGATATAGGGTGGATGCACCAGTAGCAGACTAATTTAGCAATATTTTGATAATGTGAAACTTGAAATGGTATCCCTACTGGTTCCTAGTGTGGGATTAGCGCATTCACCCTATTTCATACCTCTAATCCACATTGCGGCGGCGTGGATGGGTTGTCTATGGCCCGTTTCTTCGTGTTTGATTTCATCCATAGAGAATGTCTGTAGTAGTAGGGACAATTGTTTCTTCTATTAGTAAATTTAAGCCACCGTAATTCTGTTTTTCATATACCTTTGGATGACAAAGGTTTTCTGGAAGAAATTGCTTTAAGCAATAAGGCCGCCCTTGTACTACCTTATATACTATTATTCCGATTATTTTTTTTTTTGTAAACAATGGTGTGTACAATAAAGAATTTTTGTATTGTATTGTATTGTAATGATAGGCTGATGACGAATACATTTATTGGAAAAAAAAACAAAAAAGTTAAAAAAATATAGTTTCCCCGTCCTTCACTAGATGGCGCTATGTCTAAATGCATCGTGCAATTTTTTTGTTTTATTTAATAACGATGTGCGCGTTTTTCAACCACAGCCGTGATTATAAACACAATAAATAAATAAATATAAATAAACTTGTGAATCTAAATAATTACTAGTATTACATTATGAAAGCTTAATTAAAATAGTGGCATGTAAAAATGATGAATACTTATTATATTCTTAACCACTGAGCTACCCAGGACCTAACAGGACTGACGAATTCTTTGGGCACTTGTTAATTTTTCCCTACTACAGAGGGTCTTTTCATCAATATTCTGGAAAAATTTAAGCATTTATCATTAAGAATATTTTTAATGCAAAACTTATTGAGATTGAATTTATTGATTAAATTTATTGAGAAACAACAGTTTCTATGATTATTTTTCTTAACTTTTAGTTATTCTATTTTAATTAAATTAGGTATAAATGACGTTCTTTAAGCGACATATTGAACAGAACAAAGCTGTAGTTGAATTATAAAATGTTTAATAAATAATTAGTGGTCGGTGCTATATTATTATTTACATTGAATAATGTATGATTGAGTAGCTCGGTGGCTTAATGGATAAGCGCCGCGGCCCGCGATCGTTGTCGTTAAGCAACTTTCGCAAGAGTCGGTCACGGGATGGGTGACCAAAAAATTATTATCTCGAGCTACTCCGTGCTTCGGAAGGCACGTTAAGCCGTTGGTCCCGCCTGCATTTGCAGTCGTTAATACCCTCCAATCCGCATTGGGCCAGTGTGGAGGGTCATGGCCCATCCTCCTTAACCATCTATAAGGAAGGCTTGAGCCTCTGCAGTGGGACATAAAAGGGCTGATGATGATGAATGTATGATTTAAACCTATAAAGCCAGAAATAGTCACTACCTTTATTATTTCTGTTTGTCCATCTAGCCCCTCGTTACAGAACTTTTGTTATTAGTAATGTTAAGTTTTATATCACATATCACATTACCAGCTTTCTCTGTGGATGGAATGGCATCACAACGCGGGCTCATTGCGGTCAGACAAAAAAATATTTAAAAGAAAAAATGTGTCTCGATAAATTTTCTTTACTTTGCTTTGTCTCCAGTATCAACCGGAGCTGATTATTATATCGGCTGGCTACGACGCTGCGATCGGCTGTCCCGAGGTACTCTATCCCTTACTGTTTCTATGTTATAGTTATAATGTTGTCTCTTTCAGTTCTCGCCTGAAATGGTTATCGTGTCGGCTGGCTATGACTCGGCCCTAGGAGATGAAAAGGTGAAATAAATATTATTGTGTCGCTTAGAATAAGCGTTTATTACGTAAGAAATAGAGGTCATAATTCTACTGCATTTCATTTAATAGCCGAACTTTTATTAAAATTATATTAAATTAATCATCATTCTTAATTTATAGCAAGTTAATGATGTTGGAGACTCTTTCGTCTTCTAGGCTTAAATCTTTATTATGATACGTTTTTTGCTTAATAATATAAATTGGACTTGAAATTTGTTCAAAAATGAAAGGAGAATGGGCAGAAGTCGGCTAAAATTGCGCACTAAGCATTTATTTATCAAAAATTTCTCTTTAATTATAATATATTCTATACTATAATATAACTACGACTACCTACTAAGTTTCAAGTTATTAATCGACTTGACGTGCGAACTTCCTACCACTAATTTTACAAAATAAAATATTTTAACATTTTATTGCTCTTATATACGTAGATATTATAACGACATAACCTCAAAATCCTTGATAAATATTCAGATATTATCCAACTCCGGCATAAACTTAAAATGATTTTTTTTCTTTTCATTCTAATAATAATTCTCTATAATTTGCCGTTAGTTTCAACAAGCTGCATAGTTACGCAAAAATAGCCGAACTCTCATAGTAAATTGCCCATTCTCCTTTACGTTGAAATAAATATACATTTTTTTTTGTAAAATCTCGTGATTATCTTATTAAAAAGAAGATTTTTTAAATCTGTGTATCATGTGACCTGAAATACTACCTCCTTGCGTCGGAGAGGCAAAACTAAGATTCTTATTTTGTAGCATAGATCGTCTATTAAATAATATAAATATATACCGATTGGACGTCATAAACTTCACAGGCATAAAAGGTTAAATCGTGTTTATTTGTTTATTTTTCCGAAATGTTTTTCGATGGCACATTGAATGATAAGCTCATATGTCCTTTTATTAAAAACTACATTATTTTATGACTAGTTTATATGGAATTAAGTAGATATTTTAAGTGATTAAGCATGTGTAAACACAAATAATTAGTAAGTTAATATTTAATTTTAATTATGCTCATAAGTCGTTATGCAATATTTAACTTTATACTTTATAAATACTTAGCTAAAATTCTACTTACTGCTTGTAGGAGTCATCGTACATATCTGTCAAAATAATATTATAATAATTAAAATTGTATATCAGTATTTTTGCCGTGACCCAAATTTATGTACAATAGCAATTAAAATCAATCTGTGCAATAAGCGCGTTACATTTTGAGAATTTTCTGAGCATTAGCACAATTATCTTTTACCCTACACTATTTATATATTTAATCACGTGTAAATCAGCCTGGGAAGGGAAATGTATCGTATTCTGTGGCTACGGAACGTATTTATTGATTTAGATGTGTCGGTACGGTAGGGCGAGATGGAAGTGACGCCCGCGTGTTACGCGACGCTGACTCACCTGCTGATGGGTGTGTGCGCGCGCGTGGGCGTGGTGCTGGAGGGCGGGTACTGCGTGCGCTCGCTGTCGTGGGGCGCCGCGCTCACGCTGCGCGCGCTGCTGGGCCGCGCGCCCCCGCCCCCGCCCCCACGCCCGGCCCCGCGACCCGCCGAGCCCAGCGACCAGTGAGTATACTGTAGACCAGAGGTTCCCAAACATTTTTTTTTCTCATAGACCATTTTAAAAAATTCACTGGTTACGGTGTACCCCCCTGCTGCTACATTTTTACCATATCCCCAAAATTTGTCCGAAATGTGAAGATATTTATTTTTATTTCACGCCAACGTGGACCCCCGTTGAATCCCTCGTGGATCGCTGGGTGTCCACCAGGACCACTTAGGGAATCACTGCTGTAGACTGTGTTACACAGCATGGGTGCGGTGACATTTGTTAACAGATCGATTTCATGCAATTTAAATTTGCATATTAAAAAAGACATATAGTATAGGTTTTTTAACAGCCATAATTACTGAAATCTAACCCTCTAAAGTTTAAAACATCAATACTTGTAATAACAATTGGAAAGTTTTTTTAATATGGATTGGATTCGTAAAATCGTTTTAATCGAAATATGTATTCGGTAATCATTTGACAATTTGAAATTATTGTTGTTGTCACAGTTAAACTTAACTATAATAAAATTTTGTATATTTCTGATAGGGATCAGAAAAATGCAAAATTTTATTATAGTTGTGTTGACTTTTTTTATGCCTTGATAAATAGATCTTATTCTTAAATCCTGTTTAATACATTGACTTCAAAATCTATTGTCTTTATTAGAAATGAACTTAAACATATATCGAATTTTTGTATATATATATTTTATTATCACATCATAAAAAAATATCCTAAACGTCTTACTACCCATGCTATGTGAATAAAACTATACACTTGAAGAAGGTCGACGCCACGACCGAGGAATTATACACCGTAAGAACCGTATAGTTCTGGACTGAAGTTTTACACTTTTTTGCGATTTGGCATTTACTTTTAATTTAGAGGTTTGAATTGCACCAAAATTACTGGAATAAATTTAAATATTGTATTCGTTACTGTAAAAAATATTCACGATTTTTCTGTTTCTCTTTTTAAACTACTAACATGAGCGATAAAGAATAAAAATTCCGGCCAAGCGCGAGTCGGACTCGCGAAAATCGCTTTCAGTCTGTCTGTCGCTATGTATGTTAGATCTGTAAATTACGTAACGGATTTTGATACGGTTTTTTTAAATAGATAGGGTGATCCAAAAGAAAGATTTTTATGTATAATACAAGACCACCCGGGCCAAGCCGCAGCGGAAAGCCAGCTATATATCACAAAAATTACTTTCATGGGTGCCCCATCAACATTTGTGTTTTTTTTTTGGGTGCGGAATTCTAAAAAAGATTTCCATAAAATATTGCTACTTACCATTATATCGAAAGATAATGACCGATTATTGTCAATGACCTTCAGTTTGATTACTAATATTAAATTAAACGCGAAGACTGACTTGGTGCTAAGGGGCGGAAATGTGATCTTATATATATGATACTAGCTTTTTGCCAGCGGCTTCGCCCGCGTGGTCCGCTGGTACCTTACTCATAGATCTAAACTCCCCTCCCGCACGCGCATCCCCCGCCTTGGTGACGTCCACTTCGCAACGGACCGTGCAGCAGAAATCGTAATATTTTAATTTCGCCCTAACTTCAAAACCAAATGTCCAATTCTACATAAACTGTACTTAGTGATGAAATAATTTATTTTGATAAGGATTAATAGCACGAATAAAATAAACGCGTAAAAAATAAATTCAAGATTTTTAAATAAAAAAAAGGGTTTTTGTGCCTCACTCGACATAGATAGGTATAATGTGTCGCGTACTTTTTTGTGGATATTTATAAGATCTACAATAAATTAGAACATTTTATGATTCTATCTATTATAGTTTAGGCAGCGTACGCAACATAAGTAACTTTTCTGGTTGATTTTTTACACCTTGTGTCCGAAAAACGCAAATATCTTACGGAACCCTACTTTTTCCCAAAATAAAATATAGCCTATATTACTCGTGGATAATGTAGCTTTTTCGAATGGTGAAGAATTTTTAAAATCGGTCCAGTAGTTTTTGAGACTATTCATTACAAACAAACATAGTTTTCCTCTTTATAATATTAGTGTAGAAGACATTATCATTCAAAAGTTACCCTTCATTTGGGCCTCCGACTAATTTTCATACAGAGCACGCTAGGCTACTGCATTTTACTTTGCACATTCGATGGTTTATTGCTAACTAACACATATTTTTGAGACGCTTGACGGATCTTTAGTCCGATTTAAACCGACTTTTATATCATTTACACACGGTTTTAGCCAATGTCAGCCAGTTACACAAACATCCATTAAAATGACATATTATCATTACTTTAAAGTGACCTTATCCATACAAATTTGACATTCATTAGAGCCTAATGGCGTCATTAAACCTGAATGGACGTTTGTGCAACTGACCGTGTATGTATTATACGTAATGACCCTTTACACTCACCCTGATATTAACTTCATCATCTAATCAATTTCACGATGTCATATTAGTGTATATACTATAGCAATGTTTATTTTACTCTTTTCAAAGGATCCGGGAGACCATCCTGAACTGTATCTACGCTCACAGACCTTACTGGAACTGTTACAATTACCAGCTGACGTACAGTACTGACAACAGCGTGCCGAACGTTTGCGATAGTCAGAAAGAGAAGCACGTAGTGAAGGTGAGGTGGGAGGGAGACGAAACGAGACCGGAACGATTCGCCACACGCGACTGTTACCCGTTGCAAGATGATAACACTAAGAGGGAGATTATGGAAAGATTGAACCGTCTTGAGATTGGTGAGTGTAATTTTAGAACAGCAGCAAGTCAGATTACCACAATATGTCTAACTTTATTGCGATTTTCAACTTTATTGCCAAATTATTAAAGTTTAAAATTGATTGTTGAATTTGACAGATATGTTAACGGGACGTGTTGTATACTGTACAAACCTTAAATTCCCCTTTGTCATCTTCGTCGTTATATATAAAGACATATTGACTTTTAAAGAAAGTGATAAACTAATCGTATAATATCTATTGTCGCAGTCAACAGTACAGTCGGGTTATGTCCTCTAAACTCTTTCAATTTTAAATGAAATCGAACAACACTCCTCAGAGATGGAAACATCTTAATACCATCATGTGGCAGCGGATGTTTATTATATGTGGTGCTTTTTATATTCATATTATATATATATAAATATAGCAAGCGTTATATATATATATAAAGTAACATATGTTTTTGCTTTCAGTCACGGATCTCACGTTGCCACAGCACGAGGTCGGGTACGTTTACGACCCGGTGATGTTAAAACACAGAAATATTTGTGAACCGTGAGTATATAATAAACTTTTATATAATGTGTGGGTATAATTATATTTACTATTTTTACTTTTTATTAATGTAAAAGATAAAATGCTTTAAATTTTGAATTAATTTATAACTCTTTAATTTTAATATTGTTGCTCTGATTATGCATGCCGTTTACGAATATTTGTTGTAGCCTGCATCCGATTGCTAACTTTCTACTACGTGTTTATGCTTCTTGTTAACTCTGTCATGTGTAACAAATAAATAAAAAATCCACTGCATTGACAAAAACAAAATGGGTGTATCGTTCACTAACATTTTGAAAACATCTAGTAAAAAATATTTTGCATTATTATGTTAGATAGAATAGATGTTGACGTAATTTCAACATTGTTTCTATAGTGGTTTGGTGTAATTTCAGCGGGCACGTGGAATGTCCGGAACGCATAATGCGTATACACGAGCGGCACCGTGACTTCGGTCTGTTAAGTCGCGTACACATGGTGCCGTCGCGTCTCGCTACTGACGAAGAAATATTAGCTGTCACTTCAGAAAAACATTTGCAGAGGTGATATATAGAATTTACAATTATATTAAAATATATGAATCGGTAATAAAAAGGTACCTAGTTATATAAAACCTTTTAAAATGCAAGTTTCTTGTCTTTGGTATCGTTCAGTTTAAATGTTTTAGTTTAGTATCTTTTGATTCAAATAACATTATTAGTCCCCACTCGTAGTAATACTAGTGGAACTGTTAATTTTTATATGTGATATGTAGTGTTTATCCGTTGTCATCTGTCATTGATGTAACTAGAGGACCTGATTTTATTATTTCGTTTTTCTTTTGTAGGTTAAAGGAATTATCATCAACAAAGCTGAGAGATTTACATAGTCAGAAAGACGCGTTCGAGTCTGTGTATTTTCACCCTGATTCTCTGGAGAGCGCTTCAATGGCAGTCGGCTGTGCGTTACAGGTATAATATATTGTAGGTAATTACGTACATCAGATTTATTCCCTTTTTTATGCAACGGCTTAATAATAATTAGTTTTAATCTATCAGGAAACTGTCCTGTTTGTAATGATAGATTCACCAAAAAGGTCAATACCTGACACATTCACCTTTGACATTTCACCTTTACAATATTTTAGTACCTTAGTGCAAAGAGAGTTCAGATTGTAAGTTTTTCAGAGACATTAGACAGCCAGTTGTACTAACGTGCCATTAAAATTGTCATTAGTTTAAAGCGACATTACCCATACAAATTTGACATGCATTGGAACTTAAATGTGTCATTAAACCTTAATGGACGTTTGTGCAACTGACCGATAGTCTTGCATATTGTATTTTCATCTACCGGTGGTAAAAAATACCGTTTGATGTTGTTGAATTTATCGCGTTTGTTCTGTTACAATTAGAATTAGTTTTGATGTCATCAATAAAGTAATCATTAAATGTAGAAGCAATCATAATTGAGGCTATAGCCTCTTCGTCATTATACACTGATCAATTAATATAATTCTTCTTCTTCTTCTTTTTAATTAATGGCGTTGCCCTTGTGGATTTCGCCAGAATCCAGTGTTTTGCTCAGTTTAATTCATGTTTTGATAATTTATAAACTCTGCTTTTTGGAAGATAGAAGTGAAAGCTCAAGTTAAATTTAGAATTTTGTTGAATTTAAATCATAGACGAATGTTTTTACTCTTAATATAATTACATAAGATGATTATAAAAGGAGAGTTAAGATATCTTAAGACAGATTTAAAATTTGTGGGTTTGGGAATATATGAGGGAATGACATCATACAAGGAAGAATGATTGAAAAAAATATGGTCGACTGTTCCTACGTCCAGCTCGCATTCATAAATAGAGCTGTCTTTGATCCTAATTTTTGCTAAGAAAACGTATTAATATAATTATTTTTAAAAGTTCACCAACAGTCTCATTTTGAATGACAGTCCAAGTTTCCTTACAAATATTCTATTACTTTTACAGACATATTTTTGATTTACAAGCCTTTTTGAACAATTTATACATTTTCTTAAAATTCCATTATATTTTAAGTACTTTGATCTATTTTTATTTGTTTTATTAGAGTAATATTTAAAACGAAGCATCTTTGTTAAACTACTTATTTTAGTAATATTTAAAACGAAGCGAAGTTTAACAAAGATTAAACTACTTATTTTAAGACCTTTGGAAAACCAAAAAATTGTTCAATATTCATAATTAAGACAGGACAACGTCTGTCGGGTGAGCTAGTAATCCTATTAATATTATAAATGTGAAAGTTTCTTTGTTTGGATGTTTAGATGTTTGTCGGTCAATCACGCCGAAACTACTGAACGGATTTTGATGAAATTTGGTATATAGATAGGGTACTTTTTATCCCACTTAACATTTCCCTAAGTACCACGCGGGCGAAAGCAAGTAAATAATAACGCGTGCACGTCCCGTGTCCGTGTCCAGATGGTGGACGCGGTGTTGTCCGGCGCGGTGGGCGCGGGCGTGTGCGTGGTCCGCCCGCCGGGCCACCACGCGGCCGCCGACGCGCCCGCCGGCTTCTGCCTGGTGAACACCGCCGCCGCCGCCGCCGCGCACGCCGTCCGCCGCCACCGCCGCGCGCGCGTGCTGCTGCTCGACTGGGACGTGCACCACGGCGACGGCACGCAACGGCTCACCTACCACACCAGTCAGGTCACTGTCTAATGGGTGCTTTACACGTGCTTAAAGGTTATGTCACACGGTCCACTCGAGTGAACTACGTTGTTTCTATCACTCTTTGTTCATACTCCGTCTTACGAAGACAATAATTCACTGCTTTTTATTTTAATATGTCATCGAATAAAGTTCGTTCGGTTCGGTGTTCGGACCGGTAATTTCTCGTTCATTCAGAGTGGGAAATAAAAATATCAGATGCACATGTCCAAAACTGTTGGTCGGTCCACTAATTAATTCATTCGGCTCTAATCTTTAATTTTGTGTTTAGACCTGACACTTGGAGTGAGATATGAAAAATGAAAGGAGCAAATGAACAAAAATTTACCCGTGTGATGTCATTTTAACGCCGTGAATACACTGACGCAATCGCATGCGAATGCGAAACATTTCAATTGTATGGCAATGGTTCGCATGTGCTTTGTCTCGGTCTATTTTAGCTCGATGAAATAGCTGCATCCTTATTATTACGGTTTTGTAGTCGACTACAAAAAAGTTGTCACGCAGACGCAAATGTTTCGCACTCAGGGTTGCCACCTGACCCGGTTACTGGTGACTCTAAATATCGCGAATTTTATTGCTCAAAAGGTGACTGAAACCTGTCATCATTCACATAGTTTTGCAGATGTTTCGCATTCTAGTATATGTTTAACAAATTTATGTGCAGTTTTGTCCATAAGCACAATAGTTGTTTGTGTGTGTTGTGCGTGTATACGTATACGAATGTCAGTTAATGAACAATTTGATATAAATTTTTAATTAAATTCACATGTAATTAACTTATTAATTTGTGTGTTTACGCGTACTTAATCGCTTAAAATTAAGTTTTAATATAAATATCTACTTAATAACGCGTAAAGCAACCATCGAGGAGAATCAACTATCCTCATTCACGCCGTTAGTACACCGACGCACATTCGATTGCGAAAGCGAAACATCTACGAAACCATTACGAATGCTAAATATCTGCGTCTGTCTAACGAAGTTTTTCGCAGTTGTCTGCGAAACAGTACTGACGTGGACGCAGCTATTTCTTTGAACTAATAATAATGCGTTTGTCTCGCTTCATTATTTATTTATTAGACGAAATACGAAATGTTGCCATACAACTGAGAGAACTGATTGTTATTTCGAATTCGCTTGAGATTGCGTCGGTGTACTAACGACGTAATAGCTGGTTTACACATATTAAGTTGACAGCAGAGCAAAAGCTTTTTAGAATCTAGTTAAGAGTTGTTCACCTTAACTAGTTCAACGATAACTGTTATAAAACTGTATAACCCTGTATAGTGTTGATTTCATTTTCTTTTGAATTTTTTTTATGTATGCGTGGAGAAGCGAATCCGTGGAACCTACCTGTTTTCCAAAATAATAATTATATAAACTGAGGCAGTTGATTCTTTCTGTATTCTCCAGTTCATTTTATTTCGTAATTAATGTTCAAAATTATTTCTGTAATTATAATAGAATTTGAAATGTTTATGTTTGATTTAATCTAGATATTGTATATATCACTCCACCGATACGACTACGGATCGTTTTTCCCGCATTCGCGTGACGCTGACTACACGGCCGTGGGCGAAGGGAAGGGGGAGGGGTACAATATCAACATTCCTTGGAATAAGGTAATTAAACATAATAAAGTACATGTTTACTAGTATCTAATCTAATTTGCGCTTAATTAATGAGCAATAGGATGTAGTACTGCAAGTTACTGTCATCAAATTTCAGCACTAGCATATTTAAAACATGTTTTTAATATACATCCAACTTCATCCAACATCCAATAGCGAGCCTAGTAGGAAATTAATATTTTTAAATTTTATAATTAGACCTAGTGTTATTTCATCTGTTCGGTTAATGACCGAACACTGCATCATATGCATTTTACGTAGTTTAGGTAAATAAGCGCGGCTCGTGGCGAAAAGTAGGTCACCGCCGGCCAGCCTGTAGTTACATATGTTTTTTCAGCAGAACATTTCGATCCCCGTTACCGGTTGGATGTCCTCTCTAACAATTATCTCACTTATCATTAACATTAACATTTTGAATTAACATTTAATAGACTTAGTAAACAATATTAACTTTTGATAGATACTTAGTAAAGTGACTTTAATACAAACATTATTTTTACTTTATCCTCCCCTACGCTACGCATACTCATCTACGAACATCATCCAATAATACATCATTACTGCGTATTTGGATGTATGAAGAAAGGGAATAATTCATTTCTAAAAGACAAAAAGTTCGAAAAAGGTCGATGGATGGCGAAATGCTTTTGGTCTATCATATGGAGGTTAAGCAATTTTCACAAGGGCCGGTCATAGGATTGTAACCTAAAATGGTCCTGTATGGTGGGCTGAAGGTTCCCTGAGTAGAGATATTAATAGACTTATGTTTTGATTTATACTTTTTTAAATCCTTACTCATAGCGTGGTATGGGCGACGCGGAATACTTGGCTGCGTTCACGCAAGTAGTGTTACCGGTGGCCACAGAATACGCACCAGAACTTGTAATTGTTTCCGCCGGTTTTGACGCCTGCGTGGGAGACCCGCTCGGTGGTAAGATGCATTACTTTTCATATTTAAATAATTATTTGAAACCGAATACAATTTTACTGACGACTAGGTACTTTTTAATGCCATCAGATTCCTAAGAAATGCCAAATCCGTTCCAAATAATTTTGAACTTAATTATCAATGGTGTAAGATTTAAAATTCAATGGACCAATTTCAACATTACAGAAATTAATTCCTGCCAAATAGGTTGTATAGCTTTGTATTCTCTTAAATGGCAAGATATGTAAATACATCTGAAATCATTCCTTAGGATGCAAGGTGACACCAGAATGTTTCGGTCGAATGACGCACCTCCTAAGAAGTTTGGCGGGTGGCAAAGTTATATTGTGCTTGGAAGGCGGCTACAACGTCACCAGTATCTCGTACGCTATGACCATGTGCACTAAAGCGCTTCTAGGCGATCCTATACCGCCGTGCGATAGTAAAACCCCGTGCCATCACACCGCCATAGAATCCATCAATGACGTCATACGCACCCACAAGAAATACTGGAAAAGTCTCAAATTTCAACTGGCTTTACCCTCTGAGAATGTTCTCGGGGAGCCGTTGCCATCAAGGGGCTTGATCGTCGACGACCGAAACACGACGTGCGAGTCCGAAAAGTTCGCGGAATTATCATTGAGCTCACTCGATGCGTCTGGGTGTTCCAAAAATGCTAGCAGACTGGATGGATCCCTCGAAAGTCATATGGCTAACTTGAGCATCGATAAGCGTAAGTGCGAAGACGGTGTACATTGTGGAACCGATGACGAAGAAGAGAAACCGGAGTGTTCGAAAAGTGTTAATAAATGTGTTGAAGGTGGTAGTAGTAGTGAAAAAAAGTGTGACACAACTAGTGCTAGTGAAAAGACCCCGGCCACTCTGGTTGATTATTTGGCGGAGAACATGCAGGCGATAGTCGATGGGGAGATGTTCGCGGTGATTCCTTTGCCTTGGTGTCCACATCTTGAATCTATATATGCGATACCACCCAGTGTAAAGTTTGAGCAAGGCGTCAAGTGTACAGAGTGCGATGAAACTGTGGAGAACTGGGTGTGTCTGCACTGCTTTGTTGTAAGTATTGTACTATTTTAAATTAAGTAACCATTTTAATTTAAAATGAAAGGGTTTAGCCGGATACGTATGACGAGTCGGCCCCCAAATGGGAATCGATATTGAAACTTATGTTTTAATATCGACTTGATGTTCAAACACGATTTATGTACTTTTCGCGACCGACTTCCGCTTTGACCTTGAGATAGAGAGCAAAATATCCGTATGCTTGACTATTACTGAATGTGATATATCTCTAAAGCTAATTAAGATAAAGAAGTGAAACTAACGCGAGGTATTAGGTTACATTACAGAGTATATCACATATATTTTTTTATAATTTTTAGAATAAAAAATTACATTAAAAAAATAAAAAGTAAAAAAATCATGTTTTTTTTTCTGAGTTCTCTGTGACTTACAATCACGAAATTAATATATGTTATGCTCCTTTGTGTGCTCTATCACCCATAAAAATTGCGTGAAAAAAAAGTTGGTGCAACACAACGAAAAAAAATTATATGTGATTTCTGTCTTATGGTATACCCCTGTATTATAAGGTTTTCACATTACATCATTGTTTTTTTTTCGAAATTTCACATCAGCTTGTTTTAAAACATAAGTAACTAGTCTTAAGAGATGGGATAATAATTAAAAAAGAAATGAAAAAAAAAACAGCCAGTATTCAATACTTATTATTATTACTTTTTCGTGTCTATCAAAATACAAGAAACAAACTATTAATCATCGTCACTGTTGTAATTAATTACAATCGGAACACTTTGAGTCGCAAATAACTTAGTTAGGACCTCAGCAGGACGTACGATTTTGGACAAATATCATCCATATGATAGATAATAAATAATAGCTGCTACATGAGAACAGCATCCCACTGTACGTTTGCCATTGGGGCAATCACAGCAATAACGAAGAATACTATTGTAGTCATTACCTTCGGTAATATAGTGAATGTAAATTCGATAGACTTTTCTATTTATATGTCTTGATTTTACTTCTGCTTTGATGATATTAGGTGCTGATTTCACATATTGTACTGAGAGATTATTTTGATCGTCCCTTATTTCGGCCAAGTTAAATGCTGCACATTTAGAAGTAGAAGCTTTTTTGTTAATATATGGGATAAGTCGACACTTCTTACAAAAAATATCATTAACTATTACGATTTTATTCAAACAGTCACTAAACACTTTAGCTTCTTCTTCATTCTTTATAATTTTTTATAACCAGGAATCGTACACAGGTACTTGTTACAATTTTTACACTTTCTCGACATTATTACTTAATAATGATTTGGTTCGATAGTTAATAATTTCAAAATGCTGATACAAAATACCTATGACAGAATTTGAGTCCCAAACTGCCTTCTTGTGTAATACAAATGACTGCTACTTTAGCTAAACAAACGATGCAGTAAACAGCTCGATAACAAGTTCGAACTTGTTTGTTTATACACTCACACTACAAGGCGCGAATCACATATAATTTTTTTTCATTGTGTTGCACCAACTTTTTTTTCACGCAATTTTTATGGGTGATAGAGCACACAAAGGAGCATAACATATATTAATTTCGTGATTGTAAGTCACAGAGAACTCAGAAAAAAAAACTTGATTTTTTTAATTTTATTTTTTTAATGTAATTTTTTATTCTAAAAATTATAAAAAAATATATGTGATATACTCTGTAATGTAACCTAACACCTCGCGTTAGTTTCACTTCTTTATCTTAATTAACTTCAGAGATATATCACATTCAGTAATAGTCAAGCATACGGATATTTTGCTCTCTATCTCAAGGTCAAAGCGGAAGTCGGTCGCGAAAAGTACATAAATCGTGTTTGAACATCAAGTCTATATTAAAACATAAGTTTCAATATCGATTCCCATTTGGGGGCCGACTCGTCATACGTATCCGGCTAAACCCTTTATGAAATATACTGCAACCTGCTATTTCGAAGTTAGCATTTAAACTGGAACTTGTCATATGTGAATTATAAGAAGTTCCAACTAATGTTTACTTTTGTTTATTCTTTTCTACACTTATTATGTTTGTGAGAAGTAATCTTTAGAAATACTGATCCAATCATGAATATTTTTTCACCTAGGGGAAGCTACATCATACATGGTGACAGTACAATTTGGTGTTTACCTGAACTGACCTAAGTCTATATTTATAACAGTGAAACAAGTAATTTATTATTGTAGTATTAACGTAATATAACGCCACCTAGTGGTAGCGTTATATAATACAGTAATTTTCAACTAATATGGCGCATAGCGAATCTTCGTTTGCGCAGAGGCGACCTACTAATACTGACGGACAATGACCATACATCAATTGAAATTCATAGTGAGCCTTGTATCAACAACCATAACATATAAAATACGAAGCATCAAATTTCTGTCTCACTCACACACTCTGTGGAAGTTAAGCACGTGGATATTGGTGAATCGCCAGATGGCGTGATACATGAATAATTTTGATTGGCCGACATGTTGCGCTTCGAAATTTAACCTTCTGTATCAATGAGCCACATCAGTTGTATCTTACTGTACTGTAGACAGTACTATAATTCTTTTGTACATTAATTATTTTTTTTCCAGACTGCATGCAGTCGCAGTATAAATGGACACATGCAATCACATTATCGAGCCTCTCAACACCCACTCGCGTTATCTCTACTCGATTTGTCAGTTTGGTGCAGCGCATGCGACGCTTACGTTGACAACTCTCTACTGTACGACGCCAAGAATAACGCACACCGCTGCAAGTTCGGCGAAGATATGCCCTGGTGCTATAAAAACGATACGATACATATGCAATAGTTATATAAACCAATATATAACTCATAATGATTAATTAAACAATGTTGCAAGTGACAGCTTTAAGATAGACTGCCATGGTAAGTATTAATTGGACAACATAAGGATTATGAAATGAAACGTAATTGGTCTCAATTTTATCATTCTGACATTACTGTATAAAAATTTCAAGGATGAAAACTCTGAAATAGGTTTCATGGAAGTAATTGTGGATTTTGGTGATAGGTCAGGTACCTAATTAGCTCAATTGTAAATTGACAATAAAAATGTTATGTGGGGTTTGTTTGTATGTAAAAGATTGAATTTACTATATAGTAATCTGTTATATATTTTATTACTAGTAACAGGTATTTCGGTGAAATATCAGTGAATTATCTTATAAGAAATATGCATACATGACTTTATGTACAGTCGGGTTATGCAACACTCGGTTTTCCCCGCTCGATTTTGAACCTTAATAAATTGAAAATAAAGTCAAAAGATATTTGACATATTGTAATAGACTGACTTGCAGCCGTGTGTGATCGATATAAATTTATTCATATCAAAATACTAAATGTCCATTTCAATTTCATATACCACACCATTGTATATACCATATATTTCTAAACAATAATAAAATCGGACAAACGCAAGTCTGACCCGCGTGCAGAGCTAAACAATATTTTAAGTCTCACAGAATTCTTTTTTATTTAATAAATCACATAATAAGGTTTGCAAAACTTTGTTTTTTTATTTATATGGCCAGTGTATAGACTTACCTATGTGTACCAAACTTCAATTCAAATATTTTAACATTATCACAGTAACGTTAAATTTATAATTGGACATCCGCGTATTTTGGGTCGCGTCCCAAGATTATGAAACTTCTATATATTCATACTGAATAATTACTAGCTCACTCACACACTTATTATTAATAAAGATAACAATACTAAAATCAGTAGACGAGGAACTATTCTGACGTTCTTGTTCTAGACCGCCATTAGCACTTATTTTCTATGCACTTGAGTTACGTGTGAGTAACTGTATGTAAGTTTTATCTGTAAATAGTCTAATAATATTTATTTTCGTTTTATATTTATGCAATACTATTATATCATGATAATTCTGAAATTAATCAGATAATCCTGTGAAACCACAACTTCTTTATATCGCTCACTGAATAGTACAGTGGCACAACTCAAAAACCATTTTTTCGAGAAAACGCCACAACATTGTGGTGGCATCCCATAGATAATTTAAAGAAAAATTA
Source organism: Diatraea saccharalis (assembly GCA_918026875.4). NCBI lineage: Eukaryota > Metazoa > Arthropoda > Insecta > Lepidoptera > Crambidae > Diatraea > Diatraea saccharalis. Next base: position 3,437,681 of record OU893340.1, on the reverse strand, counting down.
AAAACTTAACAGTAATAATATAATACAAACTATTTAACTGTTATGCTAAAAAAAAAATGATTTTTATGATTATAAATATATTAAATTTTCATAACTTCGGAGAGTGTTTCTCGAAATATGGTTTTTGAGTTGTGCCACTGTACTATTCAGTGAGTGATATCAATTCATAGAAATGATGATAGGTTTTAAAGTTGATTTTTGCAATTTTTTGTTGTTTAACCATTGATCTCTAGTTTAATATAATTATTGAAATTTTAACTTTACACAACATAAAATAATCCACTAACATTCTAATAAGAATGCTTGCATGTGCTTGATTATTTTTGCACCATCAATGATGTTCAATATTGGCTCTTTTCTCTTTTAGGGTAGCTAAACGATAATGTTAAAGTGAAAAGTGCACTCAATTTTCGACCCTACTGATTATTTTAAATCATGTCATGACAGTATGATCTTCATTTTTCTTTGTGAAAAATGCTTCAAAAATCAAAATATAAGAATTCTTCGTTTGATTACTTTTAATAATAATATAGTCGAATATGTATAATTGTACTAATCACTATTTTATATAACAAAACATAGTTAATATAGCTTTATTACGTTGGAGAAGTACCATTGTTTTGTAAACAGAAGCAGCACATCAAGTTATACAAAAGTTCATATTTCTGCTTATATTAAACTTAAGTATCGACAGATTAACTGTTAAAATCGATTAGAGATTTGGCTCTTTGTAGTAACATGATGTGTTGTCGACTGTACTATATATTTTTGACACTTCCTCAATCTGATTTTGAATAGAATAAGATTTAATATTATGGCAAAGTCTTGTGCCTACATTCTTAATGTTAGACATTTAGTCCAACGCATATGATATATCTTATTACGTTTATTATGGAGGAAATTTCAAGTGAATTATATTCCCTTTAGCTAGAGGTTTCATAAATGTACTTAAAACAACAAATCGATTATGACATGACATCGTTCTAATCGTGACAACGTAATCAACCCTTTCCATTTTACGTAATTTAATATGATTTGTATAGAATGTTATCAGTTCAGAATCTAAGCGTCAACAAAAAATGTATTAAATTTGTTAATTTTGCATAAAATACTTTTAAAAAATCGAATTGTATAACATTAACAACGTTCGCGCACTAAACTGTACGTTTACTTACCTCTACGAGTACATACATTAGACAACTTCATTTCCTAACACATCAAAATAAAAATAATACTGACTAAATAAATACCTTTGTTTTTTTACATTAAAAAATTAATTCCTATAAACCCGCCTTCTTATTTTTTGGCGCTAAATTATAAAGTACGATTTCCACTAATTGGGAAGCAACAGAGTGCGCCAGACCCAGAGTATGTTCCGATATACACTGCGAGCACTGCGCAGTGGTCTTACTGCTGAAAAATCCGTTCCGTTATGGACTGCCAGTACACTGCTACAGTACCCTAGGGAAATTTATGACGTCATAAATTGCCGCCATATTTGTACTGTGAGCACTGGAGATTTCGAGGTAAGGTGCTCTCAATGCTTTTGATCACGTGATCAGTCGAAACAGAATCAGAAAATGATAAGTTTCTAAATAAACAAAAAAAAAAACTTACGTTTATTATAAGATGGATTTAATTGATAAATAAATTTTTTATACACAATTTTAATATTTTCTTTTGAAAAGAGAGAATCTTTATATTTATATTCACCTTGCATTAACAAATTTGAAAATGGCGTCAAAAAATAGGATTAACAGTATACTGGACTGCGTTCCGTTTTAAAAAGTCACCAGTATAACTAGCTATAAAGGAACGGGCTTCCAGTATACTAAATTGACGTCATACTGTTCAGTGGTCGCAGTGTATATCGGAACATACCCCCGATACACAGTGCGCTAAAGGAGATTCGGACTTCTATATAACTGTCAAGGTTAAAATTGCATGGAGTTTACACTGCTTGGAACTCTGCTTCTAGTAACTGAAAAAGGAACAGGTAAAATGATAGATACAAAAAATAACTTATTTTAAATCAGTTTATTCCATTTCAAATTGTTTATATAAAAACAAATTACATTTGACTCTCAGTTCAATGTGTAAGAAACATTTCACATACGCAGCTGCTTAGATCCGTGGGTATAATTAAATCCCTTTAGACACTGAAAATTTTATGCGATGTGGAAGGGTGTTAACACACAAACAGCACATTAGATTACTACTAACAACTACTTATGCAATTAAATTATGAACTTGGTTATCGGTTGGAGAACTTTGGCCTTTTGTAATCAACTGAAATTGTATTATGTCAGCTATTAGACTTCTTGATATGCAATCTCATCTCTCAATTATTACAAAAGGATTCTAGGTAAAATAAGATTTGCAGAATTTATTGGTGGCTACTGTATAGCCACCACCACTCATAAAAGTATAATTTCCGTGTACGCATTTTTACTAATTATGAGTATTTAAGAAATATAATTCATCGGATATGGCACAAAGTGAGCAATAGTAATAAACAGACGCACTGGAAATTTACAGGAGTCCAAAGGCATAGATCAAAATTTATTAATTAAAACTATTTTTCTTTAACAAATCATTAATAAGCTTTTGAGTTCATATTGGATCGTGTACAATTTCCGTTCATGAGAATTTAGATAGTAAATAAATAAATTAAACTAGAAAAACATATTGTCAATATTAAAGCTGTTAATATAATTCTAAATTTAAAAAAAAAACTTACTTAATACACATAACAATTGTGAGCATACATTGAATATTGGAATAATTGTGATGTCAATTTTTTTCATGTCTGAGCATTTTAATTAATAGTAACATCTTAGCATACATGGGCATACAGTTTTCACGTAATATATTTCATTATATTATAGCTTATAGCTGAGAATTTTATGTAGCAATTAGTTTTGTCTATTACTCTAATTTAGTGGTTCCTTACCCTAGGGGCGAATTTGCTAATTTATGGGGGTATAATAAATTAATATACACCGAATTTAATTTAACGAAATTTCTTCATAATGTCTCTTCTACGATCAAAGAATAATAAACCCGTTATTATTCTTTGATTAGAGTTAAGTTTGTTAAAGATGAGTCTAGGGTTACTTAATTTTGATAATAATAGATATAGACGGGTTAGTTAAACTTGATAATAGTAGATACAGTCTTATTTTAAATTAAATAAATTTTGAAAGTACTTAGAGGTCTGACTGACTGGAGCACCGCACCAGGTAAATTCAATTCTCCTAATAGATAACCAACATAAAGTTATTAGGGTCTAGTTGGACTATTTGACGTTCTTTTAACTAAGCATAATATCCTAATTACACAAAGATAGAAACAAAAACAGCAACATTACAATTATAAATAAATGATATGTATAAATAATCACTAAATATAATAAGGAAAAAAAACACTTCCTTAATAGAGTATTTTAGGTAATAGCTAATTGTAAGATCTAACGGAGATTTTAACAAAAAGTAAAGAGAGATTAACAATTAATAATAACAGATAATAAATATACATATAAAAAAATGGACCGATCAAAATCACAACATGAAAGTCAACTTCATCCTTTTAAACGACTTTGCAAAATAATCTCGTTTTTTTTATTAGGCATGACTTATATTCTAAAAAAATGTTGCATCAATTATTGACTGAAAACATTATTTACGTACTATAAGATCATGTACAATCAGCACCACGTCAGGTTATACAAATCTATCAAGTGTATTCACTTGAATGCATTGAACATAAAGTTAAGAAATTTTGATGCTGTGGCAGGTACGTAATTTGTTCTCATAAGTCATTTACGTCACACACTGCAAATAATTTTTTAAAGTAGTTGTAAATATTGCTTATACGGTCAGTTGCACAAACGTCCATTAAGATTTAATGACGCCTTTAAGCTCTAATGAATGTCAAACTTGTATGGGTAATGTTGCTTTAAACTAATGAAAAAAATAATGGACGTTCGTGCAACTGGCTAATAGTTATAAATTAAATTGACAAAAGGCGAGTACGTATTATGAAGTCTCAAATCGGTTTAGTTTTCACTGGCCTTACTCTATATATTCTGAGGCAAAACTTTTTCAAAAAGCACGAGATTCTTTGGTAAAAGTTCAGATCTAGCGATTGAGATTCGTTCTTTCTACTGAGATTTTTATCGATACAAAATTGATCACGAGAGCTTGGAAACGATGGCAATGCTTCCGTGCAAAAATGAGGGTAGTACAAAAAGTCCTCCATCAGTTCAATATAGTAATAGTTTTTGGCGGTGTCGAGAATCTGCCTTTCCAACGAGCACGGCGATGCTACGTAAAATCTGTACTGCTTTTTATATTTGTGCAGCATCATTTCAGCTTCGGTTAGAACTTCATCTACTTTTGTGAACAAATCATCCGTTGGCATAGAACCATATTTATAGAGAAACGTGGATGGCGCGAGTCGATATTTGTGGCCTGTTTTTCTGTCTTTCCACACTTTTGTAGTGCTTTCCAACTGCAGCAGGAAAGTCGGTATACTGTAACTATGAGTTGTGATAACGTGCGTGTGTACACCGTATGTAGCCTTTATTTCACTGTGCAAGTCGTTCACGAAGGGATATATGCCACCTTGGTGTACAAATCCAAAAAATATAGTTAGTAAAAAGTTCAAAATGTACCAGTTGTATCTGAAAAATATCTTAAGCTTCCTGTGGTACGGGGCATCGGTTTCATTGACGTGCAGGTGATTTCCAAAGAGGTAGACTAATGGTACCAGCACTGGTATGATGAACCGAGCCTCCTGATGAGGGAATAGAGACAGCAGGGCGATTGGTGTTATCAGGGAGAAAATCATAAGCCCTGTTATGCTTTGGATTCTCGGCAACTTGCTATATTGTCCACGAATAAACCTGAAAGGTGAAAAGGGGAGTAACATTAAAAATAAAATTTTGAATGTTACTGTCTAAATGCTGCTACTTATGAAAAAACAGCAGTACGACACAGACATATTTTTTACAATTTTAGCACTTTACTCTCTACAGATTTAGATATAAAATTGTTTAGAGAAATTTGGGCATTAGTAGTAATCTGACGTACCATAAACTTCAAATACTTCTATCAGGATAAGTATAAATATCGTATAATGCCTTATTACAATACCTATGAATGTGATTATTTATACACTGAAATGTAAGTAATGGTATAGTGGTTGAATTTAAAAATGTACATGTCAATGCACTGGCACCATTTCATTAGAAGTATGAACTGAATGACATGTGAGCTGCAACATCAACCTCTACTTATCTTATAAACAGTATTTTTGCTGTTCATCCTCGGCAATCTAGTCTATTCGAACTTCAAAATAAATAACCATAAGAAAGAATAATGCTGTTTTGACTAACTAATATTAACAGCAATTTATTTATGAAACAGATTACAATGAATAGAGAATTTTATAATTATTTTTAAAGTACATATTTTGCCTAGACTGGGTGCTGGGGTAAAAAAGAAATTAGTCAAAAAAATTTAATCTGTCAGTTAGATACTTGAAAAATATCAGATACATATATTTTTTGCTTTAATTTAATAAGAAATGGCTTAGACAACAAGCATGGTGAGGTGTACAAAGGTGTGATGTCATACGACATTTCTACTCTTTGTTTCGCCATAATTTGATGAGGAATAAAAAAAGGTTTAATGTTTTTTCAATAATCTACCCAAAGGACACATAATAAGTCCCTATTACCGTGCAAGCTAATGACTTATCTTAAAAATACCATGCATAAAAACTACTGAAGATACAAACCTATAAATATGTCCAGACAATGTGGAGGCTGCGAGAAGGCCCAGCACGTTAAATAAGAGTGGAATGTTGACAGCAAGATGTAGCCAGCGTGGATGTAACCCGTGCTGTGTTAGGTTCCGCATGTCAGAATTGTATCTTAGAAAATTCAAGGGTGTTACCACCCAATTATCCCAAGTTATTTTTAATGTTTCGACATCAGCCATAGTCAAATACCCATAATAACTAGAGTCAACTAGTATTAAAATAAAAACTGGTGGAATGCCACAAACTATAAGCACAAATATTCTATAGTGAAAATCTTTAAAGCCTACCACTTTAGATCCTAGGCCCCTATAAAGCCAAAAAAACACTGGAGGGAATGCAAAACCGACAAATGTTGGTCGATTGAAAATTCCTACTACTACTAATGTTGATAAAATTAGCACCCGGTTCAAGGAATGTTCTGGTAAATGAGTTGACAGTTTGAATAGCTTTACTTTTTCCACAGCAGTTTTAGCTTCTTTATATTTTTCTTTTAGAAATTCATCATGGTATATTACTTTATCTGATTTCAGCATACATTCTGCTACTAACATGAGAAGTATTGAAAAGAACACCATTTCAAAAGTATTTGAGAAACTTCTACAACAGTATACAAACACTACATAAGAGCTGGCAAATATTTTTAGTCTGTTTCGAAAGTTCTGACCGTACAGGACACATATTCTGTATAAGCAGTAATCATTTATCAGTGAAAGCAAGCAAATAAAAAGTCTTGGAATAACTAACAGATAATAAGGAGTTTTTAAATCGATATTGAAATATTCTTTTACATAAGGATTTGCCAATCGTATGAAGTGTAGGGGTGGGCCTAATAACATTTTAGGTATAAATATATTTCTAATAGGGAATTTAGGATTAAACTCCCAGGTCCTTGCAACATCAACTGTGAGAACATCACCTGAAAAATAAAAAAGGGAAAATGAGCAGAAATAAAAAGTTTATCAAATTGTATTAGTTGAGTAATTATAAGTATGCTTGCTACAAAAAGCTTGCTATCAATTTTGAGCTTAAATGTTATTCTTATTAGGGCTTCCAAGAGTTAGGGGAAATTTGGCCTTTTGTAACAAACTCACATGCCGACGACTGTTATAGTAACATACCGGCGATAACTTCAATATTTTGGAAAAACTCATCAGGGTGTATATATCCTTGTTGTGGTACTAAAGTTAAAACAAATCTTAAACCTACTAATAACCAATATGACAAAGGTAGTTTGACTGGATTTCGAAAAGATATTGCTTTCAAAATCTCCGTTTTCAAAAACATATTATGCTGCACTTTGTATTGGGTATAGAATTAATATTTCAATAGTATTAAGAAGAAATTAATTCCTTGGTTTATTACATTCCTTTCTTATTTTTTTTTATTATTGGTGTGGTCCTCATGGATTCATTAGTTGTTTTGTCGATTTTTGCTAAACAAATTTTTCACAAAGCCGACAGAATAACGAATCCAATGTGACGTTGTTCCTCCATTTAATTAAATGTAAAGGGAATTCATCCATACAACCTATGGAGTAACTGTGTCTTTCGATTAACTAAAGACACAGACTTAGTAGGACTAAAGAACTTTAAAGACGTTTCATTTAAAAAAAACCAAAGCACTAAAAGCACCCCCACTAGATGGCGACTCTAGCAAAAGTTGATTTTCGTAGGAAAGAATGGATCAAAGACATTCATTTCCATTCCTTTTAACTAACATATTAAAAAACTGAAATTTGAAAAGTTCGAAATTTAGATGTCAATACGAATACGAAAAATTACAAATACAATATGAGTTGTTTATATATTTTTAAAAACTAAATTACTTTTAAACATAAAAGAAAACAGGAAGGGTTGTCATGGAGAAATAAAGAACGTACCCCAGCGACATCTAGTTTGATTTCGGCAACTAATGTTTTTTTTATACTTCCTCATTGGATGTCACTATGGTACTTTCTTAATAACTCCATGGCAACCTTTCCGGTTTTCTTTCATGAATAAAAGTAAATTAATATTCAAAACATAAGAAACAACTCATATTCTATTCGCACTGTTTTGTATTTGTATTGATATCTAAGTCTCGAACTTTACAAATTTCAGTTTTTTTATATGTTAGTTAAAAGGAATGAAATAGACGCGCTCAGAGGTTTTTTTTTCCATTACTCCAAATTGTCAAATTTTATTATTGTTTCTTTACGTGTAAAGACCACAAACGTGACATTGGCGGTATTGTGTAAACGCAAATAGGCCATGAATCAAAAAAGAAGAAGGAGAAGACTATTTATTTTTATAAAATTAAATCACAATGTTGTCCAAAGAAGATGTAATAAAAAACTACGTGAAAATGTCTTTAAATGTGATACGAACCTATGACTGGCTTCTCGATTTATATGTCTTGGTATGTAACTATTTGGATACACGCATTTCCTTTTTAAATCCTTTTTTTCCTTTACAAATCTGTTTGGATAAAAATACAAATGTTTGAAATGTTCACAATTATTTTATAGGATTTTTTTCAAGACGATCACTGGAGTAAACTCCCTTTAGCCTGGCGTCAATCTTTTGATAACATTGATCCTACAACTTTGGGAAATGTTTTATGTGGTCAACCAGTAAATATTATTTTACCGTTATCATTTTTGGCATTGAAGAAAGCTGTTGATTTGTTAAGTATTCCCAGAAAACAAAGTATTTCAAAAAAACATATTACATATGTACCTGATTATTCCATTGGAAATCATCCTAGGTTAAAAAACTTATTTCTCAAACATGTGAAGTTAAAAAAGAGACATGAAATTAGTTTGATGGCAGAAATAGTCAAAGATGTGGCTGATCAAACCAAATGTAAAGCTGTATTAGACTTTGGATCTGGAGTGGGGCATCTGGTGAGGATGTTGGCCTATAGATATGAACTGCATGCAGCAGGGTTAGAGTGCCAGTCTCAGCTGACTGAAGAGGCTAGGTCTGTACAGTTGGTATGTATTATACCTACTTTATATTCCAGAATAAGGAAATCTCAACAAATTAAATTGTTATTTTTATTTGTAGTAGATTTGGCATCCCAAATCTTACTTAACATTTAACTTGAAAATACTTGAAGTAATAGCAACAGGCTTAACTTGAACTGGTGAATTGTTACTAACTAGGTGATAAATATTAAATCTAAATACATTTTTAATTAATTAAAAACTGTAACATACCAAAGTAAACAATCATCTACTGAAATATATTAATATTAACATAAACATGTCAGTTTCTTTTAAAATAGTGTTTTTTATTTCAGAAAACTTGATTTAGAGCTTGAATATACAATAAGAAAACACATTACAGATGAACATATGAAGAAATTACATAAACCAGAACATCTTAATGTCAAATTAACCTGTCACCAACAACTCACTCATATTGAATTACCTGAAACATTAGGTACTTATGGTTTGGTCGGTCTTCACCCTTGTGGTGACCTGGGACCATTGTTGCTCAAACATTTTGTTAGTGATGACAAAGTTAAGTTTATCTGTATGGTTGGATGTTGCTTTATGAAGTTGACTGACCATGGGTATCCTTTGAGCAAGTATACAAAAAAATTGAATAGTGAACTGTCTTACCCAAGTAGAGAAATTGCATGCCATGCAATTGAGGTGTATTGTGATCGATTGAAAAAAGGAAATTATGAGGATTTGAAGGTAATTAGGGGTTGAGTATAACAGCATGTTGCCTTTTTACATTGCTCAATCTTTTTTTATATTTAAAATAGCAATTTGCTAGGGTCTATCACTTTTAAGATTTCAGTGTGCTATCCTATGTCTGAAATTTTTCTCACTCTTGCAAATGGCGACAAAAAAGGAAAGCGAGATACTATACTGCCAGATGCGACTCAACCATTGAATGGATGGTTATCTTTACTTTTGTAACATATTCATTTAAAATTTCAGATCCATGCTTATAGAGCTGCTTTAGAAAGGATTCTAGTAGATATTGATCCTAAACTGAAACATGCTCCTGTAAGAAGCATCAAACATTCTGATACAATGAATTTTGAAAGGTTATACATTTAGCTATTTTTAGAGAATAAGTTAACTACTAAAGCTATGCATGTACTAGTAGATTTTTGTCATATTGCCTTGTTTCTGTTACCTTGTTCACCTGTTCTTTTGTAGTGCCGCTGCTAGGATCTTTAAGCATAGTGATAGGAGACAAAAATTACCAATACCTATAATAATAATTGCACAGCCTTATGCGGCTTTACCATCTGTAAACAATAGAGAAACATTTGCATCTATAATTAATTTCTAATATTACTAAACAATGAAAATTGTACAAGATTTACCTCACTCAAATAAAAAACTAATATGAGTGTAGCCAGTAAACGAAAATGAAGACTTTTTTTCTGGTAGTGTTTATTTAATATACTTTTACCGATAAACACAGTTTTATTATGTTTTTTGGAATATTGCTTAAATTAATTATGAAGAAAAATATAATCCTTGTCACATGACCGTAAACAGCACGTGACGCCACGCCCCTCTTGCTTATATCGGAACTTAAAGAGTTAAACCATAGGCATACAAAGAACATGAATACATATATATCAGTTTTAGAGGGGAGTGACGCCAAAGCGATGCCATGACAGAAGTTGGCGTTTTCGCGGGAATTTAGAAATTAAATTTATTTTTAGATTTAAACTTATTATTTGAATATTGTTTTTCGATGAATACCTATAAAATAAAAATGTAAAGAAGCTGTCTACACCCCTATTTGGTTTTGGCAGTTTTATACTCGTATTTTAGACAATCTAACTGTATTGATTCTGACATACATTTATACACAGGTTTACATAAACCATATTCACTTATCACCCTCTCTCTCAAATATCGAAGAGGTTGTCAGTTTTAAGAACGACATTCGGATAATCGAGTATGATCCTTATAATGTTTGAAAATCGTTAATATTTTCAGATATTGTCATTTAGCAATGGAGCGCCTCAACGTTCCGTTACCAACTAAGACTGAAGTTTGGTTGCGCGGACAGACAGACGTGCAAATGTGGCGACGTGTTGTGACCGTATACTCGCTCAGACTGGTCCTAGCGCCCCTTGTAGAAACTGTGGTCCTATTAGATAGATTACTCTTCATTTTAGAACATGGTTAGTTTACATTGATTTTATTTTTTGCAAGTTGTTTATCTATTTATAAATCCGATATTTCTCTTTAAAGCCTTTTGCTTTCACTTACCACCCATAGGAAACTAGTCTTTATGTATAGGAAATAAATATAATTTTTTTCCTTGAATATTTTATTAAAGGAGAAAAATAAAAACATCTATACACATTCAAGATCTAAACATTTTTACAAATAATAAAACATTGATTCCACGTTTAAACTTACATCTGTATACAAATTTTTCACATCATTATTATGATTAGGATGTTTTAATTTTTTGGCACTCTTGTTAAGCTCATAACATATGGTTAAGATTCTATAAGATTTTATCTTGAGATACCTATATATTTTAACATCTTAAGCTATCACACAAGGTTATGATTACGATAATATAATTGCTATGATATTTCCGTATTGCTTGGCATCTTAAGATATTTAAAATGAAAATATTATATTATCTTAGCTGTGTGTTTTGAGCCATTGAAGTGTATATTTTATCTTGAGATATCATATTATAGCATCTCAACCGTCTGTTAGGACCTCTATAGCATTTATAGTGATTTTAAGTACATTATTATTATCAATAATCTTTATACTGTAGGTTTGAGAGTGCACTGTAAGTAGTTGTGAAATTTTTAGATTATTTTTAATGCGATTTTGTTTTTTACTTGTTATCTTATCGCAACATTTGATTTAGAATTCGGACTGTCAACTACCTACCATTTGGTTGACCGCGTATCCTTAAATCGAAATTAGTATATTGCATGGCACACAAGTTGAACCAAAATGGCGGCTGCACAGCAGGCGATTCTGCCAATGTTTACGTAACAATCGCATCTCAATAGAATATCAACTACTCACATTTTGCCGTTGTACTATCTACCTGAAGTCTAATATTATTATATATTTGTCAGCATTGATGTGTGAGGAAGACATTGCAGTAACATTATTTGGACTAAGTAGATAGTACATTGGTAAAATGCGAGTCGTCGAGTCCCTTTTAGTTCAACTTATGTGCAGGGCACTATACAAGAACCATGCATTTTATGGAAGATTACATTCGTTCGAGATTGAAAACTGACTGCGTTGGACTGAATGAATGAATTATGATTACAGGTATATCGTGCGAGATTCGGCCGGTGTTTGACCCCAAAATATCTCCAAGAAATCATGTTATGATAGCCAGAAAACAATGATATTATAACAAATAAATAATTGGATTACATTTCTGATTTACTTATTTCTATCACATTTCTGAATATACATATTTGGCATTACTTAAAATTAAACTATTGGCTATTGTAGTGAGCTCAATCCTGACACCTATTTATTACATGTATAAAGTATAAATATATTTTCAGCATATATTCTTACGATTTAATAAAGGACTTTAAATACTATTTAAATATGCAATACACAGCTCACTGATTTATTCACATTCAATAACTATATTTTTTTATAAATTAAATAATAATATTTCTCACTTTTTGTTTATATTGGAGAAATTGTCATCAATGCACATGTTATTTCCTAATATTACTATTTAAATTATGCGCTTCGGCTATATTCGTCAAGCTTCGGCAATCCTAATGTAGTTTAAAGATATCTATATAGAGTTGTTATTACATAATTAATCATTTCGCTTAAATTTAGATTAGGTCAGTCAATTTAAAAGTAGGTATACTGTGTTTCTTGCCATCAGGTGATACCAAAATGAAAAACCCAGATTAAAGAAATTCGAATTAAGATAAATCAGTTGTACTAACTAAATAAGTTTCTGACACCAGTAAGTAGAACAGTTTGTTTTTAATAAATCAAAATTCATCAATTAATATAAATTTATCAATTAATCACAATTTGATATGACTTCTATACCCGACATTTCAGACTCAGAATCATTACTGTCGCTGCTGGAACCAATGTTTTAGTACCTATATTCAAATAAGGTAATTTGGCGTATTACAGCTCTATACAATTCTTAATACTGAAATATTGCGTGCTGTCACTTCCATCACAGTCGAGGTACTGACGAGTTTTGGCAGCTAAAACGACGATCACACATTGGTTTCTTGATCGGTTAAATTCGTAAACACGAAATATACCGAGGCGCATAATTTAAATAGAATATGTGTAACATAGACATCTTTTCAACTTCTATCCGATGATGCGAAAAATAAAATAAAAAAATAGAAAAAATGTGCAGTGACTACAATTTTTTCCTTTACATATTATTTATAATAAAAATTACGTTCAAATTTTAATACCTACTTAAAGATATTGTGTGTTGTAAAATGTACCAACCCACAAATAGATTAAAATTGATATTTTACTTTAAAAATGGAAGTTGCAAAGAATTTTATCAATTATTTACATTAACCGACTCGCAATGAAAAGAAATTACTTTAATTTTGATATCTTTATGTTATTTTTGTCGGTTAATGACCCTTAATGCATTCCCCACAACACCAAGAATAATATACACATAAACGCATGAAATATATTTTGTCATATAAACAATAAAAGCTTTACAAACATTTATTTATAGATAATAAGCATTGACAAATTTAAATAAAAACTCAAATCAATGACGCGGTCTCGGCATTTAAAGGGTTCGATATCTGGTTGTAGTCATCGATTTTTAATCAACATTTATTTACAACTAGCTCTTATTTACATTAATGATATATAGATTGACTAGATATAACTGGAGATGCATAGACATATTTTTATTTAGGCCGTCGTTTATTAAAACCTTAGAATACTCTAAGGTTAAAACACAATTGAACCGGAAAGCAAATGATCCATTTCCGGTTCCGTTACGAAATTTCTGTATTTTGAATATCATTCTCAAACCGGAACTATATAACTACCCTCCTCTGTTTGTCTGTCTGCCACAAAGCTAAATAAGTGTCTTCACAGCTTTGAACTTGCTAAATTTATATCGATGAACAGTCACCAGCGCGTCAGGGTATACAAATCTGTCAAATGTATTCACATTATTTTAAATCTTAATTTATCGAGAATAGAGTACAAAATCAATAACGAAAATTTGACTTATTGTGGTAATCTGACGTGCAGCTGTGTGTACAAATAATATTATAAAAGCGTTGTCCAGTTTTAGTACACACGGATTCTTGTCCACGGTTACCACAACGTATCAAATATCCACAATTGAATTTGAACTCTACCTTCGATGTATTAAGATTTAAAATCTAGTGAAGGAATGTGACAGTTTTGTATAACCTGACGTGCTGTTGATTGCACAATGGATTATTTTTAATTAAAGTACATACAGCGGCCGATTAAAAATGCATCAGCAGAACTATTCTGAAATCAGCGTTAAGCCTGACGTCGAGAGTAGCGCACAATGTGTGACACAACGTAAATATTAAATAAAACTTACTTCAAAAGGTAATAAATATTTTATTTAATTGAACCTTTGAACCTTATTTTGTGAAAGCGTTGTGCCAGACGTCGAATTCGAGGCTGACTTGAGTAAATAATAGCGTATAATGGCGCAATATCTAAGGTGTGACCAAAACACTTGCTTCGGAGGGCAGGTTAAGTCTTAATCTCAAGCATCCGCCATTTCTCACTGGTATCTAAAGCTATGGTACGCGCTGGTCATTTAAGAAATAAAATCGAGTGGCGCTACCAAATTGACGTCAGCCCAGCAGCGCGACATTATTCCTAGATTCTCTCGTATTTACTTTAATCATTTACCGCCGCTACGTCCCAGACTGATAAAGGGATTAAATGACGATGTATCTTGGCTATTTGCCACTATTTCGTAATGGACTGTTGAATAAGGGACTGAATGATCAAGAATTCATTCCAAAATCGAAAAGAGCAGAGCTGCTAGCTTGACACACACAGGAGGCTTGTATCCCAGCTTTGGGAACATCGTTTGACTGATGATGATAAAAATAGAAATACAAAAATACGAACGTAAAAGTTATTTACAACTTGCTGTCGTATTAGAGATTTAGGTAGACGTCTCAGAAGATCCACTGTTTTCGTAGCCCCAACAAATCTATACAATTTAATAAAATTGAAGTCTCTGTTATATCTATTTAGTGAAATAAGGGGTAATTTAGGCTACCTTCCACGCGAACGAAGTCGCGGGCACATCTAGTTATTAATACGGTGAATTGAAGTTCTGCGGTCAGTAGACCGACAGTTAATATGACTAGTACGAAGGATCGAGTTTTTAAAAACACTGGGTCATCTTAGGCAGTACTACCTTGTAAGATAATTTAATTACTGATCACCAGAGGTCGAAATTAGGTAGAGTTATTTATGTACTTGCATCGAAATGTTGATATTAATGTGGACCTTCCCGGGATTTCTAATGGACAATCTTGGACATCTTTGGACATCCGATGTCATTGATGTAAGTTTGGCAACGTCGTGCGTGCAGCAGTAGTTTAAATTGTGTAAAAGTAAATAACTTTTTATTTAAAAAATCACGGGATTTTTTCTGCTCTTTAAAATTAATCTCGGGATTTGAGGCATATCTACTTTATTCTTTCGCTGTATGAAATCAGTGTAAGTACATGAATAACTCTACCTAATTCCGACCACTGCTGATCACGAATGCCGTAACAACAAAATGTTTCAGTTCAAATTAGTTAGTTTTTCTTTACGACTTATTATTATGGTGAATAGTTTTGTGAATGTAGAAGTATTATATCTGTTCATAAGTGTTGGCATCACGCGGTGGCGGGTGGGTGAGGCAGCATCGGCGCCGGTTCGTCGTCCGAGTCTTCGGAGTGCACGCGAGTGAAGCGCCGCCTGTCGAGTAGACGACGCAACTTGAACTCGCCGTGCCCGTACTCCCATCGGCGACGTGTGATACTCTTGCGACCTGGGAACATCGCGTTCTTGACGCTGCGTACACGAAATTAACACGGCAGCGGCAACTAATCTAAGTTAATACGACCGCCATTTAATTCAAGTTAGAGCTCCTTTATCTGAACTTCGTCTAGAAGAGAGGTACGAGTCGATACGTGTAAATGTTATTTAAATTGTTATTTCAAATTTAAATATATTTTTTTCTGTTATTGTGTGGCATTACCCTATCGGAGTTCATGTTTATGGTACAACGAACCCATCGAATGTGAAAGTATATAATTAATACCGTTTACTTTGAAGGAGATTGCCCATTGAAGTATATTCTCTTTTCAATTTTGAAATAATTTATGCATTAAACAAATTCTTAACAACATTCGGTTAGTTATCACAAACGTCCATTAAGGTCTAATGACGTCTTTAAGCTCTAATGAATGTCAAATTTGTATGGGTAATATTAAATTAATTACAATTATTATGGTTTATACAATACTAGCTGATTGCCTCATAGAAATGTGCCAAAAAATGGATTAATAAAAGTATGTTAGTCTTTAAGTAAATACCACAAAAATTGCATTATACATGTATTCTTCAATGGCGCACATGAGTGGTTAAGCATAGTGATTATAATAGCTAACCCAATGAGACTCAATTTCAGCCATTTGATGCAGAACAGTGTCATTTGATGTTCAAGTGTCGTGCTACGTGGTCTGGTTGCTACAAAATGAAAATGACTGCTAACGATTTTGACCTTAATGTTACTCAGAATCAGGTTTAAAATCAGTTGGTTGAGTTCCTTAACCATTGTTGTTTATAAAAGGAGCAACAATATCTGTGGTAGTAGCAAATTTCATGGTATAATACTTTGTAAGATAGTTTATATAATAATTTAAAAAGTGCTTTAATATAAAAAAAGGAAACATGCATAGGTGCTCAAAAATAAAAATACTAAAAGATGCTTCCAATAAATATATTTGAATAAATATTTACATGTACGTAATCAGATCACAATTATTATCCACAATCACAATAACAAGCAAATAATAATACTTAACAGCTTAAATTCTAAACCCACTTGGTTTTATAACGAATTATTGAAATGCCGCTTATGTATGTACGTTTTCAAAAAACATTTTTATATTTATTTTCGACCTTACACTTATGGCATTAAGTACAAATTTATACGATATTTCGCATTGTCTACGTATGGATATTAAAGAAAGTTAAATACAGTTTTATTATAACCTTTACGTTTATATAAGTCTCTCTTGAAATATTTTAGCTTATTCATCGAGGAAGTATTTAAATAAAACCATTAGTTCCGGAAATCAAACTAGATGTCGCTACGGTACTCTTTTGATATCTCCGAGACAACCCTTCCGTTTTCTTTCATGTATAAAAGTAAATTAATTTTCAAAACGCAATAAACAACTCATATTCTATTTGTATTGATATCTCAGTTTCGAACATTGCAAATTTCTTTCTTAAATATGTTAGTTAAAAGGAACGGAAATGATTATTATCTTTGGTCCATTCGTTTCCTGCAAAAATCAACTTTTGCTAGAGTCGCCATCTAGTGAGGTGATTTTTAGTGCTTTCTTTTTCTTTCTTGAAATACTTCCTCATTCTACGAGAAATTTCTAAGTAGAAAAGTACAATATGTGCAACTAATAAAGAAGCAAAACAAAATAAAATCTATGATATTTAATCCATATAAAGTAATCGAAATATAATAACATCACACGTGCATTACACTAATTAAGAAGCAAAAAAATTAACAACATAAGTAATTCATAAAATGGAATGTTTAAAATTAATATAAATTATCGATTTTTTTTTTAATAACTAAAACCAGTCAGGCTTAAATAATTCGATGGATCGGTATATACCGAACGTTATTGAGTTGTGTAAATTAAACAAATATTAATATTATTTTCATGCTAACTATAGTACGCCCTTCATGCGTTATTCCATTTGTTATAAACCAGTCATTAAAGGCAAAAAAAGGGGCTCAATCGTAGAATTAGAGATATTACACTGGAACCCATTATACATGCTATCCAAGGTCAATAGATTTTTCGTGATTTATCACACCCTGTACACTTAAAATATGAATTGTACATACCGCTCTAGCTTGCATATTTTCAACCTCATTAAATAGGACAGAACATAATGAAGTTGACGATATATCTAAAATTGGTTCGCAGTACTATAAAAATTATAGAACATTAAATATTTTTTTGTAATTGGACTTTTGTAACTTAATAAATATTTTGTAAATAAACTAATTTACAATTAATAGAACATAAAGGCGGTTACACATAACTGTAGTGTTATACAGGTTGTTTTTATAATTTGTATATTTTAACGTCTATTTATAATGTCAGTCAAATTCACGGTCAGATCGAATACTTTCACTATCTAATTAGTTTAATTCATTTTATGCCTTACGTTGTTATAATAGAGATCATTTTGTTATTCAACAACAATAAATAAGTTGTTATTTACAAAGCTCGTAACGTTAATGGGATATTACAACAGATAAGATATCCTCAAAGAAGTAACAATATTTTTAATATATCTAATATATTTTGAAAGAGTAACAGTAAATTCGATTTGATATTGTCAATGATTAGAAGTTTTCATTTAATAGGAACTGTCAGGATATTTACCGGTACTATAAATGCTATAATTGAGAGATTAGAAATATTATATTTATTAATGTATTATAGGCATACAAAAATTGTATTAATTATAAAAGAAAAACGGTAATTTTATAGATCTCAGTATGAATGTGTTCTATTTTGTTAAATGGCGCCTTACAGGATGCTCTTATCTATGTTTTTTATAATTGTATATTTCATAAAAAATATATTGGACTTCTATTTGAGGATTTTTTGAATCAATACAATTGTTAATACAGTGGACCCCCGGTGATCCGACAAACGTTTTGCAGTGCAGTGTCGGACCATCGAATTTGTCGGATTATAGAGTACTGTCTAAGACCCCCTATAGTTCGGATTTTTTACAAAGGAGTGCCTTGTTATTCGACATATTACAGATCAGTGTTATAAGTGCTCTGAAGTACAAATCATACTTCATTATGTATATCGAATCTAGTAGGTAAATTAGACAACATAATATAGGGCTTATATGTATTAATATAATGTAAAAGTGATGTCATTAATGCTAGAACTTACAAAAAATAATAACTAACTTACATAGGTATTAAAATGATTTGAAATTATGATTAAAAATTGAATCAATCAATTTATGAACCATGAAAATATTCTTTAATTTTTTTTATGTCATAAATTGTTGATCGCCCTACGCCGTATTCACTTGCCAAACTATTGAAAGATTAATTTCGATTTAAGCGATCTAAAATATCAGATTTTTCTTTAATTATCAGAGTTTTGTGCTTTCGCTTGTGGGCTTGTGATGACATTACTAGGTACGTAATACACAATGAATAAACAATAGGTAAACAATGAACGCACGCACGCTAGGCGATGGACCACTATCACCTGTAGTCAAATTCATACTAAGCAATCCGAATCAAAACAAAACCTACGCGTCGAGCGCAATAATGGTGGCGCGCACAAGTTGTACCCTGTTCAATCATGCATTATCAAAAAATATTCGGACATGTCGGATTACAGGGGGCGCCGGATTAGACAGGGGCCGGATTACCGGGGGTCCACTGTATTGTGATACAAAATTAAAACGATAATATTTCCTAAAATATAGTAGAACCAATAAGGACATTTAGCAGTCTTGCCATTTAATAAACCATTGCAACGACCGTTTCGGGAGGTAAATTGAGTTTCACCCTCTCTCACACGGAACTACTTAAAAGCGACGGAACTAACCAGTATACGGTATATAATAAAAAAAATCCTTTTTTGTAGGTCCTTTCTTAGAGAATTTTCTCTATCAGAAAAACCATATTCGATAGTTGTTTAAATGATTACACTTTAATAACAAGTCCTAAACGAGTTTGTGTAGTGTTTTATAATTATCAAGGTATATTTATCAAGATAATTGTCACACCGAACCCTGTTCAGACATTGAAGCGACTCGTTCGTAACCAGTAGTTTAAGAGCAGGTCCGTGCGAGAGAGCCGTATACAGGCAGCGGCGGCTACCGTCCGCGGTGTGGCGCGAGCAGCGCGGCGCTGTCGCGTGGGCGCTTACCGCGTGTGCGCGCGCGCAGCAGCGCCGCCGCCGCCAGCGCCAGCAGCGCCGCGCCCGCGCACGCGCCCGCCGCGCCCCCGCCCCACCACCACCACGCGCCCGCCTCCGCGCCGCCCGCGTCCGCGGCACCCTCTGCAACACCCGCGAGTGGATCAACAAACCGCAGACGCCAAAGAGAAACGTGAATTTATAAATCGGATCCCAAGACAAATAAAATCACAAAGACTTTTCGTTTTAACGCGTGCTAATCAAATGTATATAGGTATTTTATAAAAATGTAAGTCCCGTATAGGCCGTACCTCACATAACATTAATGCTCTTTATTATAGAATTAAATGGCTTTGAACACCGTTATAGTACAAGCATTTCCACTGGTAACTAAATATTTTTTTATCTATGTATGGCATTTAGTTACCATTACACTTTTTTTTTTTTTTTTTTCTATTTTTTTAAGGACTTTTATCTTTACCATTACACTTAAGTTATAAAGAAATATTGTTACTTAAGTTCCCCTGGAAATCGCCATTTTTTGTTTTCTACTGTTTAGTTTCTTTTTAATTTTGTACAAGGAATATAAAAATGTGACTTTGACGATGGCCATTCTTCAGCAATATAAACTTTTAAGATCTAAAGTTATAATATTCGTCATGCAGCGCCTTATGCTAAGCATTTGCGTTTATGATTAGTCATAAATAAGTCAAGGGATAAAAGTATTTATTTGGAATTAAACCTGCTTAGGCGATTCCTAGTTAAACTATGCCTTATTCTAGGTTAGTGAAAATGTGTGTAATAGTCCCGCCGTAGATTTACGAACTGATGGCGTAGCTCCCGACTTTCACAAGTGCTTGTAACAACCTAGACTGAATAAATAATTTTTATTTGATGTGATTTAAATCAAAGGGCGATGGAACGTAAGTGTGTAGGGGTAACTCCCTCTCTCTATAATCTAATTCAATGGGGACCGTGGGAATATAACCGACCAGTTGGCAGATGTAAGGATATCAGTGATGGATAAAAATTAAATTTAAACAACCCACCATAGGATACAGTGGAGAAGATTGAAGGAGGGCCGCCCCAAAATGGTCGAGGAAGGATATATTACGTTACTTTTTTACTCATCACAAATATTGACATATTAATGTCATTTCATATAAGTAAAGCGCCATCTTTTGGTGGCTTACAAAACTGTACGTTTTTTACTTTTCAAACCTAACGGTAGGTGCCATTAATGATTATTAAGAAGGTGGTCTACTGTTCTATTTACTCAGAAGGAAGTTATTTACACGTCAGAACAGAAAATACTATCTTTAAGTCGCTCTTTCATTCTTTGAAAATAGTGACATCAATGTCATGTGTAATTTATACTTAGGGCGCAATATCATGCTGCTTTTTCAAAGTAAATATTGCTTTTAAAACTACTATCAGAACTAAATAATTTTCTTAATGAGCTATCACAGAAGATTCGATTAAGAAAAAAAAATGTAATCTACTTAAAACACTGAAAATATGCAACCTTCGCTTCACAAATTATAACCCTCAAGCATATTCTTATCACAAAAAAAAAATACTTTTAAAAATAATCTCTGCCTTTATCCACTCCAGATATTTTCAAACTCTATCTTTATAAACGTAAGGATTAAATTGTTTTGTTAGCTTAAAATATCATGAAAATAGTGTTACTTAATTTAACTTTATAAATTTACCAAATACATTGTTGTTAAATAAAAAGAATGTAACCAATAACATAAAATTATATTAATATGTGTCTTATAATATGAGTCTACTAACCAACAGTAGCGGTCGGCTTCACAGGTAATGTTACATTCGGCGTAGCCTCCATTTGAACCGAATCATTGACAAACTTTCTAATCTTCTGCGGGTCCAATTCCACGACGTACAAACTCCTGCCGTCCGGCGACACCGCGACGTCGTGCGGGTTTCTGAGGCCGGTGTCCGGCGAAAAGGTGCCGATCAACCGGCCAGAGTCGAATTCGATCACGTAACCGCGCACCGGCACTGGTATGGTACTGTACGGTCCATTAACGACGTAAAGTCGACCACCTGTTCGAATAAAAACAGTATATTGGACATCGCAGCTTATAAGTTGAACTGAGCGCAGTAGAACATTTCCAACAGGTCCATTTTCTAACCAAAATAACCTAACCTAACCTAAAATAGTACCCAAAATCAGTTCGTATTTTATATCAATGGATCGCAATTTCGAAAGGTCAATATCGATGATTTCCACTGAACTCTATTTTGACACTTTATCTTTTATCAATAAACTGTTATTTCATATTCTGTATGCAGAATGCCCATGAAAGTCTATGATTTCGTAAATTATTTACTTTGATTTGAATATTAAAAATTATTTTATTTATGTTATGAACTGAAATTAACATTTTCAGATTGATTATTGCCTAAGCTATCTCAATGGCATATTTTTAAATTTTCACTCGTAATAACTTAAATACCGAGATGTAGCGCGTAACCAAGGGCGAATCCAGTTTTGCGGTCACATAGCCGTGGTCAAGTCATAACAAGTCAATTTTGATAATAGTTAGTCTTAAATTAATACAATTTTGAGATAAAATAAAACCTATAAAGGGATAAACATTATCAGCCAGTTGCCCAAACGTCCATTAAAATTAAACATTAGTTTACTTAAAGTGACGTTACCCAAACAAATTTGACAAACATTAGAAATTAAAGACGTCATTTAACCTTAATGGACGTTTGTGCAACTGACCGTATGTCTAACAATTTTAATAAGCACTGCACCTAATTCCTAGACCTAGTCTGGTTGTCATAATCCCCGTGACCACACCCCCCCGGATCCGCCCTTGCGCGTAACGTAGGCGACTGACCTTGTGCAGGAGAGTACGCGACGCTGAAGAGCCTGGAGCCGATCAGCTCGTGCGTGTAGGAGTGCATGTAGGTGCCGTTGTCCGCGCGGAAGCACGCCACGCGGCCGCGCTCGCGGTCCGCCACGCAGAGAGCGCCGCGCTCCTGTGCTAGCGCCAACGCGTGCGGCACGTTCAACGAGAAGTGATCGTGCCCGTGCGCTATACAAACGCATATAGCTCGTATGAATCGACATGGCACCAGGGGGATACACGGACAATTGGACGTGGTTAATCAAAAAGGATCCATCCCACACAATGTCACTTTTGAGATATATATAGATTAAGCTGTATTTGCACGTTTATGTAACATATTTGTGTATTATATTTTTATGTAATAGCATAGAAAACCACCTACATTATCTTATAGTAATGTCATTTTAACAGAACTAACAATTAAAATATAAAGGTTAAAGTATGTTTGGATCCTTTTTGATATATTTAGATTTTAATTACCTTATTCTTACAAAACAAATCTCGAAAACGATCCAAATGAAGATATAATAGAATAATTAACTGAAACGCTAAAATTTAATCGTAAAAACTACTTATTAAAGGCTCTTTATATTTATTGTTTTAATTTTTAATCAAATGTACGAGGGGTATTCAAAAAGTAGTGAGAATGACGTAGTAATGGAGCGTACTTGAAAAAAAAATATGGTCACGGAAAGATTAGGCCTTTGTTATAATACCCTCAAATAATTAGGTTTCTATCTTATTTGTGTCAGTTGTATTAATTATTTGTTTGTGACGCGTCGTTAACTCTAGCAAAAAAATGGATAAAATTGAAATCCGTGCTTAAAAAATTTTACTACGGAACAAATTTTTAAAGACATTGGGGGAGTCTGCTTCTCCATATCCCACAGTGGCTAGGTGGTGTGCAGAGTTTAAACGTAGTAGGACATCGGTTAAAGATGATCCGCGCTCGAGCCGCCCTTCAACGTCAGTCACTCAGGAAATGGGCGAGAAAGTTGAAAAAATTGTTCTGGATGATCGCCGATCCGTTTTATAGCTGAAGAGTTGGAGATTTCAAGTGGTAGTGTGCAAAGCATTTTGCAATATCACTTAGGAATGAAAAAGGTACCCGCGCGTTGGGTGCCGAGAATGCTAACGGACGCACAAAATCAAACGCGTCTCAACATTTCAAAGAGCTCATTGAAACTGTTTCAATGAGATTCTGATCTTTTTTTGGCTCGATTCGTAACCATGGATGAAACATGGCTTCATCATTAATGATACAGAAATTAAAAAAACCAATGTCTTGGCAAAGACCGACATCTCCCACACCAAAGAAATTCAAAAGTCAACCATCCGCCGGCAAGATCATGGGTTCAGTTTTTTGGGACAGCCAGGGGTTGATAATGATTAAATACCTTCAACATGGAGTCCTATCACAGGAAAGGTCTACGCAGAACAAATAAAAAAATTGCGTCAGGAAAACCATAAAAACAGACGAGGAAAAGTCACGAAAAAAGTTTTGTTCCATCAAGACAACGCACCAGCCCACAAGTCTGCAACTGCCATGGCAGCAATCCAAGATGCTGGCTTTGAGATCCTCGATCATCCGCCATATTCACCGGACTTAGCCCCTAGTGATTTCTACTTATTTCCGCATTTGAAAGAACACTTGAGGGGCACAAAATTTGAAGATGACGAAGAAGTGAAGGTAAACGATTTTTTAAGTACTCAAGATGAAGATTTTTTCAAAAAGGGAATTTAGGCTCTAAAAAAATGATTTGCTAAATGTATTGACCTAAATGGTGTTAACGTCGAAAAATTAAAAAAAAAAATTAAATATATTAATTCTCTCTAATATAGCCATTCTCACTACTTTTTGAACACCCCTCGTATTCTCACTATTTAAAATTACCTTCCTACACCTTTAAATAAAATTACTTTTTAACAAAAATTCATTCAAGCATTTTAACTTTTATTGTATTATTTTATTATTTTTAAGCTTTAATTTGCTATTTTACTATATGGATCCAAGAAGCTTGAGTCATTTTCATGGAACTAAAATATGAACCTACCAAAGATGTGGGATGGTAACTACCATTGAAAGAAAAGTCAAATATTTAATACAGCTCAGAGCTTTTTTCCTATGTGAAAGTATAGATCCTGATCGACATTTTGGTATATTTATAATAATTTGTAGGTTAGATTCTTTTTGAGTAACTACATCCAATTATGATTCAAAAAACAATTTGCATTCGAGGACAAATAAAACCATTAGCTCTTATAGTAATATTATATAATGGGACACTGCTATTATACCGTAAGGCGCTGTCCGGCTCGCTGCACGGATTAAGCATTGCTATAACCACAGAACACGGAAAAGAGGTTAGAAAGGCGATCATGCATCCTTTGTACGAAAACCGATGTAGCCAGTCTTGCCCCACTTTTAGTCCGCCGTACATCAGACGAATAATTAGACCAATTATACAAAAGATATGCACACACTTGTATTTTAAACATGCCAATCAGAACGCTCCAATATAACTATAACCAATCACGCTCAACCATAACAGACATCTATAGTGACATATCACACTAGTGATTGACATAAAGTTATTTACTATCGATATTGAAAAACAACAAGTCGATTAATTGAAAGGATACTAGATTAATGATTTCTTTATATTATATTGGATATACATTGGATTATTTTCTTTAGATATAAATTCTTAATTAGTTGGTTGATTCAATAAGAAATATTTAAATTACTAATGAACTAACATTGAATCGGTACTAGTCGAGCTTAAATATATGCATATAATTATTAATAATAATAGTAGGTTTTTTTTACGTTACTCGATTTCGTATCAAGTAAACAGATAAGATCGGCAACATCGCTTAAATGAAACTTGTAATATTGACAAACAATATAATGTAAATAAATATATACAAAATAAAAAAATACTATCAGTACAATAAATGCTCTTGGAACTTATCCTGAACAGACTCCGATGATTTAAAAAGTATTGTTGTTAATGGTTCAAAATAAAAAATAAAAAAACTAGTTTTCTGTTTCAATATTAAGAATATAAAAAACAGACTTATTACCACACTCATTATTAAATTAATATACAAACGCATTCCAAACGAAGTCAATATGGTTAATCTATGATAAAATTTATTTTTTATTTTTATTGTCCATACTTTTATTTAGTTTTTACTACCTAACATACCAAGAATCGATTACATGTTTCCAGGCACTTCACTACCCATCTACCGTAATCTATTATGTTGTTATTTAAAACGGTAATTTCGCGATATTCATTACATTACGTGCTTAGTACGACGCAATGTAATAAATATGCGCACTTCTCCAGCAATGTATATTTTCTTGGGAATATTTTTTGTGATTCACACTTTTGATAACATTTCACGATTTTCGACTAAAAATACTAAATTTGAGAAGTGTTCTACTTAATAATGGAAAGAAATCCTTCCTTTGGACCAACTTGAGGATGGGCTTCTTGTTTTGCAATTAATAACTGCGAAAGTCGGCATTTTTAACACTTTTAGCGGCGTGTTTCACAGTACTTACAGCGCGCGCGTTCGTGAATGACTAAACATCGCGATCGCGTGGTGAAGTCACGATCCTGTACATTTGTCTAGGATCGTGGCTGCACTGCCACGCCCACAAGGCCCTTCTAACGTCTTTCTGTGTTCTGTGGCTATAACAGCTCATTGTTAGGATCCCGAGGGCCTATTCTATTTGTCCTCGAATGAACATTTTGTTAGAATCATAACCGTGAAGATTATGTGTGCATCGTAGTTATGGAAAAATAGAATAGGCCTTCAGGTGAAATGTTAATTCGTACAATAGTACTAAACTTCAATTGTAGTAAAGCAAGACCTATTTTCTATGGAGCATGATGAATCTTTCGATTCCGACGAAATAAAAATAATGAATCTTGTTTAAATTACTATAAGGTGAAAAATAAAACGCATTGGGAGTTTGTCCCACGCACACTTAGCGAGATAGGCGCGCGGATCAAGCGGTTACCACGTAATTTAAGGCATTCTGATTGGTGGACATATGAGTGATGTGATGAATTATTTTTAATCAATCAAACAAATCTTCACTTGTATCCCACAGTTAATCAAATACTTTTACTAATTTGAGAAATATCATATACCATTTGTCAATAATATTATAATTATACATACCTTTGCCCCACTGTAAAATGATCTCCCCTTGAGAAGAGAACTTCAGTATCCTGTGATTGCAATATCCATCTGCGACGAAAAAATCCCCATTGGCCATAACAGCTACTGAAGTTGGCTTACAGAAGTGTTTATCGTCATTCCCAGGTATAAACCTGAAATTTTATCATTTATTTACAATCTATAATAGGAGGCAACTTTAAGTTCCAATAATATTATCTTTTATCAATGCTCTTTTACATATAGTGTACGTAGTTCACTAGCACAGTGGTAAAGGCGAGTGTGAAAATACAAAAAAAAAGAAACCACTGTATGTGTGTATAATGACACGCACATTCAGTTGTATGAGACATCTAAATATTTGAGCATTGTTTAGGGTGAAAATTGTTCAGAGATAAAATTAATTAAGTAAGTTGGAATTAATGAGTTTATATAATAGAATAAAGAAATTAACAATGAGATTTATTGAATTTTCAGATTTTTTAAATATGGACAATGATGACTTGCTCATGTAAATATAAGACCATGTATAATTTTTCTTGATAAATTATCTCAAAATATATATTTATGTTATTGTATCTGTACGTGTTAAGGCTATTGGCGGATTTTTGTAAACACTAATAGGCCATAAAAAAAAAGAAGAATGGAAGCATGCAAAACATACATAAACATTGCTTAATTAAGCAAGTGCTTAGTAAGGCTTGATTTGATTTGATTTGTTTCAACTTACTTTTCACCTAACATAAGTGCTGGTTTGTCTTTCTGGTTAGGAGTGAATTTAAACACTTGATGCAGAGCTACGTCTGTTACCCACACATTACCATTACCATCTATGGTGATTCCATGTGGTATATAGAAACTGAAAAAAAGGGGGCCATTAGCATATTAATATTACACATGTTTTGTTCAAGTTAATTGGGCCTAGTATTTCTATCAAACTTTTTTTGTAAGTGCTTCTTTACTTCCTTTTTTCTTTGGGAATATTTTCTTTTGGCTCTGTAAATGTAGCATGAACTCAAGAAACATTTTTAGGTAGGTATAAAGAAAAAAAAATCAGTTTTGAGATGCATATAATATATGGCATGAGTTCATTGAATCTCTTGAGTTCATCATGCAGTGTGCTGGGACTTAGCATAATTTTTTTGGCACTTCTTATTTTTTATTTATTTCCATATTATTATCAGTATGACAAAACCTAATAAGTCACATTCATATGGTAATATTATACATATATATCATCATTGAGTAGTTGCACAAATGTCCATTAAGGTTATATGGTGCATTGATGAGCTCTAATGTATGTCAAATTTGTATCAGTAATGTTGCTTTAAACTATTGAAAATTTAATGGTGGTTTGTGCAACTGGCTGTATATCTCTATCAGACTACTGACTAACCAATAGTCTTTTCAATTTCAGAAATGAGCAGAATTTAAATTCACTTGGTTCGATCTGAAGAAATTAGTAAATAATTAAATTCAATAATTTGTACATTTATTGATTTCAGTTTTTAACACTGAAGTGAGGTGTTGGTTGTCAGATTTGTCACTTTAATGTTTAGCATGCGTGGAAACAAAAAGTAATTAAAATATTCTATAGTAAACATACAGTTTATGCAAGTTTATTACTCACAGGTTCTTTCCCCATGTATCAACAAGTTCTCCTGTCTCATTGAAAACAAGAATGGTTGGTTGTGATATAGGGGGTTCACCTATAGACTGGTATACATTCCTATCAGAAAATGTTGTTGCATCCCAAACATTAGTGGCTCGATGAAACACCACAACATGACCTGCTCCATCTAAGGCTACTCCAGACACTTGTCCCAATTTTACCGGATCTGGCCAGTCTTTAACCCACTGCAGTGCTATTCATGAAGAAAAACAATTAAAATTTTATTAAATTGTCTCTTCCATATTGAGGCAAGAAATTATTAATAATTTGTCAATGTTAATCTCATAAACGCACTAATAGATTCAATTTGCTTACATTGGTCAAGTTTTTCTATGGCTGTATTAACCATTGTATCCAAACCTATGTGGGAGTAATAATTATTTCCATAGTAGCCTCCGTCGCGGTATTGAACCTGAAAACATAGTAGGCAAATAAAATTGGTAACTTCTTTAATTTAGAAAATATGTATTATACAATTATTTATTTACCCTGCGAGCATCTAAATTATGCAATAATGAAAATAATAAAACCACTAATAAAAAATATGCGTCTGTGAAACTATGCGAATATTTCATTTTAAATACGAATGTAGTACACAATTTTAAATACACTTCATGAACTATAATGATACATTTCAATAACTATTACAGAATTTAATCAACAAGTAGGTAGGTATTGACATTGTTTTTCCCTACTTTTATCAAATAAAAATTAAAAAACCAACTCAATCAAACGTGATGACGTTAAAAATTGCTTAGGGATGTTGTGTCGACATTTCGGAATTATTATATTATCGATATAATTATTATCAATACTGACTTCGGTTTATCTATTGCAGCCTTTCCCAAAATAGGCACCAACGCTGCAGGCCTAAATGGGGGCAGTACGAGAGTCAGAAAAATAAATGGGGCCATTGAGTAGAGGCTTAGGAATGGATAATAAGAGACTTGTATACTACCCACTCTACTCAGATCTCAAATTAACAAGGGTTATAGTAAAATTCTCGTTTAGAATGAATGTTTAATCTCTGCTGATATAGCTCAAAATAACGCAAAAATGCACAAGACGCCAAAAACTATTTTATTCTAAAAGTGGGCAGTAAACGAAATAAGTCAGAATCCGTGACTTATTGCGTTTAGATTCAAAGTTTTTTAATTGAAGGCATAGCTGTATTTTCACACAAATATTTCCAAACTCTTAACTATAGATAAATCAAATGGGTGCAACTTCGCATGCGCTACCCGCTCCATTGTGCTAACTCTATTCACTGGGCTGGATGTGATGCGCTATCACATTTTCAAAAAGTGAGTTACTTTTGAAAATGTGATAGCACATGTTGCATGTCAGCAAGAAAAAGAGCTAAAATGGCAGCAAATTGACAAGAATTAGCTGTTTAAAAAATAATTCCCTTAGCATATATCTTATTGCTTTTAAATTAAAGGAGAAAACCGACCAATTTTTTTGCGCTGGAACATTGTCTAAATAATACCACATACAAAAGGCAATAGATAAATGGTTTCATGAATTTAAGGAAAAGAATCAATTTATATGTAAACATTGAAGTATATGGAATATAAAAAGATATATATTTGCTTATTAATAACGCGATAACAAATGGAAAGGATATTTTTTCAAACATAACCAAAAGTAATAATGACATGAGAAACATTAGATATTTATATAAGTGAAATTATGTTTATTTATTGTGAAAATCATAATAGCAGTTGCTATTTTAGTCAACCAAAACAAGTTGTAACAAAAATTAACAATAACAATCAAAACCAACAAAAACATCATAAAAATGATGTGTAATTTTAATACAACCCAACTCCTTAAGTGTCGAGTACACTCAACCAGTGCTTAATCAGGAAGTATTAAAAAAAACATTTGTTCCTGAAATAGGTTTTTGATTTCTCTATAACAATCCTTCCGGTTTTCTTTCATGTATAAAAGTAAATAATTATCAAAACTCAATAAAAAACTCATATTCTATTTGTACTCTTTCATATTTGTATTGATATCTAAGATTCGAACTTTGCGAATTTCAGTTTTTTTATATGTTACTTAAAAGGAACGGAAATGATTATCTTGGTTCATTCGTTTCCTGCAAAAATAAACTTTTGCTAGGGTCGCCATCTAGTGAGGTTCTTTTTGAGTGCTTTCTTTTTTTTCACTGTGACTCAGTTTTGACTAGTTTAGACTGCCGTCCCCTCCTTACTCAAGATACCTTTTATAAAGTTGGCACCACTGCTGTGCTATCACTATCATTCGTCATTGTCATTGTCAGTCAGTTTAGTTTTCGACATGCAGTGTTGAACGTGTCCTTAAAATATTACAATTAGTCCCATTTTAGTTACTCATAATGTTTTTAACACATTAGAATCGGTTCGAATACCAGTTACTATTATGTTAATTTCGTGTAAAAGTCTACTTTGTTTACATTTACTTCAGAACCATGGACGAGGTAAGCTCTAGGTTACTCACTAAGTTTTGTTGTGTCACAATAATGTGCATTGCGTGGTATTTTATATTGCATAGTATTTTCTCAACCTTATGTTTTTTGTAGGAGCCTAACGAGCATGAGTTAGAGGAGAGGTTGTATGCTATGCTACATCATGTAGATGAAACACAGGCAAATACAAATATTACAAATCAAAATGAAACTTTGAAGATCGTGGAAAATGTTCCTCGTAGTACCTTTCGTCGTTACTGGCGCACTAGTGGTGACCAGCCCACGCAATTCCAAAAGATAAACTCTCCTAAAGAAAATGTTTCATCCACTGTTAATAAGAATTTAACAACAAAAAACACAAATAACAGTATTTCAAATCCATACCAAGAACCTAAAGAAGAAAAATGTGGTACTGAAGAAACAGTGCCAACCATAGATCTGTCTTTATTCCAATCACCACCACAGAATGTTAAGAAAACAATTGAAATATTGCCATCAGAGAATGTCCAAAGTGTTGTGCTTGAATCTAGTGACGAGGATGAGGTTATTGAAGTTGAGTTACCTCCTAAACCGACCATTACCATAGGGAGCTCTGATGAAGACGAAGTATGCATTGTTTCTAAACAAGGTAACAAAACTAACAATCAAAATGGAAGTAAACCTCAAGCTGTTGCTGATAACACTACATTAGTTACTGATCAACGAGGAGTCTCAGCTAGTCCTGTACCATCTGTTGTGTCCTCTGTATCAGATGAATTCATTAGAGGGGATTGTATCGCATTGAATATTTCATCAAAAAGTCATGAAAACCACAGCTTTGACTTTAGCCTTCATGGATTAGACTTACTTGGACAAGTTACACCAAGCAAAAAAAAGAGAAAGAAGAAATCGAAAGAATCTGCAACATCTACACCTATTCCTACAGCACAGATAAAAACAACATGCCTGCCACCTGACGCATGTTTTGCCACACCAAAAAGTAAAGCCAAAAAGAAGAAACAGAAATCAAAATCTTATATTGTTTCAAAGATGAGTATTCCTAGTGCTGATGTTTATGATTCAGACAGTAACCAGTCTGGAATAGATACAAACAAGAACCAAATTGCTTATTCAGTAACAGAGAAAAGTTTACCTAATACTGATGTATATGAATCTGATTCAAGCCAACCGGAGCCTCGTAATAAAACAAAAACAGCTGAAATTGAAAATGTTGTGGATAGTTCTGATAGTTTCATCTCTCTGGACATACAGGTAGTAGAGTCAGATAAAAATTCTAAAAAAAATGTTTGCAAAGAAACACAAAATAAGTTGGACAGTTCGATTGTTGATTTGACTGACAGCGACAATTATATTACCTTGGATAGCACACATATAACTGAAGATATTTCTATGGCAAATGTTAGTGGATTTCAAGAATCAACAGATTATGGAGATGAGCCAGTTGTTAACAGTAATAATGCACCAATATTAGGCTCGACTAAGGTGCCACAGATATTGTTGGAAAATCTTGATTTTGGCAATCTTAAAGGCAAAGATAACGTTTGCAAAACGAGAAAATATTCTTTAACAAATCTAAGAGCTGAAATGGAGAAGTTCTATAATGAGAGCTGGGGCGGAGAAAATTTTAATCACCGTGAAATACAGAAATATATGTCACGTAAGTGTAACATCTATTCTGCCCTTCTTATTGCAAACGCAGTAATTGCAAAATGGCGGTTTAAAGATAAACGCGGGAAACATATTTTTTGATCATTAAACAACAAGTCGATGTTATATAACATATAAATTGTTCCTAAAAAATAAGAAAACAGGCATGCTTTCTATCAACATATTTTTTCCTTAACTTAAACGGTATCTGCATATAATCCCCAAAGTGTTGATTACTGCAATTGCAATTAGCAGGGCAGTATTGCCTGTATAAAAATATGTTTTCAATATGCAAAGAACATGTTTTGTTTAGCTTACAAAAGGTTTCTGTTGATTACAGGTGACAAGAGTTTGTGGGTAATTGATCCTAAAGATAAAATACCTGCACTTTCTAAGAGAAAAGTAACGTAAGTATAATATATATTTGTTTAAACCTCACTTTTTTAATCTCTATAAATATAGTAATATTTATTGCATAATTCATATCAGTGATAGAACTTACTCTTAGCACTTTTAGATAATTAGGAATACATTCTATATACTGTATAAGTAAAATGGATAAGTGTTTTTTACAGTTGAATATGACTAAATCTCTTGAGGGCAAAATAACCATCTTTGTTGTAGATTGGGACAAATTAGTTTCTCTATTTAGATATGAACAGTGTTTGGTGATATACTTTGTTAAAAATATGAAGCATAATTTAGTTCATATATTCATTACAGAGCCTTTGTAATATGGGACATTTTGTAAAAACTGGACAAGGGGCTACTATAAACTTTATCATCTTATTATTCTTGTAATTTAGATAGTAATGATATGTTGAAACATAAGTATACTTTCTTTGATACTTTTTATATAATGTCATAGAGACTTCCGGTTTCATTTAAAGATTAATTTAGTGTCATCATCACATTAATGCTGGCTGTAACATGCTATATTCCTAGTGTGTGCTAACTAATGATATGTTGAAACATAAGTATGCTTTCTTTGATACTTTTATGTAATGTCATATACACTTCAGCTTTCATTTAAAGATAAATTTAGTGTCATCATCACATTAATGCTGGCTGTAAAATGCTATATTCCTAGTGCGTGTGCTTACGGTTGTCGGAATTAAATTGTTGATTCTGATTGCAATAAATGCAGTCGGAATCAACAATTTAAAGTGCCCTACTTGCGATAATTTTTTTTTGTTACCTATCTGACTGCTGGCGTTTGCGATATTTGCTTAACTAATGCCAACCAATGTGTTATTTTTTCTACTCCATTGGCACTAGATGCTACCAAACTTTATTGAGGAGCTCGATGGCGCAGTTGCGATACGGTTGTTAAACAAATTTCGCAACGCCCATACAAATGACGGGTGACCAACAATTTATTATCTCGAGCTCCTCTGTGCTTCGGCAGGCACGTTAAGCCGTTGGTCCCGGCTGCATCTGTACTCGTTAACACCGACCAATCCGTACTGGACCCAAGTGGCCCATTCTCCTTTTTCGATTCCGTCCATACGGTAGGCCTGAACCCCAGCAGTGGGTACAGATAGGCTGATATGATGATCAATGATGCTCTTTGCTGGGTATATTTCTATGAAAAATATTATTTATATTTTCAGATGTCAATACTGCAATCGTTCGGGACATCGGGACGACACTTGCAGAATGAAACCACCCGTGTGCTACATGTGTGGCACAATGGGACACTACGAGCCACGGTGCCCTAGTAAAATATGTGTCAACGTACGTACATACTGCACTGTTATTTAACATACATTTATTAGTAGTAACACATGACAAGATCATATGTAATTTAACAACCTAATTAACCATAAAAAAACTTGCCTTAAAATAGGATTTTAAATAGAAGACAATTTCACTGTAACTTTTCTTTTATAATACTTCTCTAGTATTGTTTTTAATAAACAAGTTTGAGACAAAATTCATATTATTGAACTAATACTTAGCAAAGGGTAACCCAATACGAGGTTCTACGGGAGTAATATTTACCCCTAGAAGGTAGTAGGTTCGCTTATTCTCTATATAATATGAATTTGGACTAATACTAAAAATTTCAATTTTAGCGTAAACTTACTCTGACCCTAAAACTTGTTTATTAATAATACTGTAAGATTATTAGACATATTTCAATTACTATGTCAAAATAGGATGTGCGTATTTATTTCGATATTAAGCTTAATGCACAGGCTTGCAATTTAGAAAAGTATTCATGTTTTATAATTACAATTGGACGCAATAATTACTCAACCAATCAATATTCTATTAAAATATCTATATATAACACAATATGGCATTATATTACAATTAACCTTATTAGATAACAATTATTAGGTAATAGCGTAATTAGTAAAACTTGTTCTAGATATAATATTAGTTCACTGCAATAATTAGGGTATTCTACTATGTTGGAAAACAATACTGGTTAGTGTTTAATTAATTAAAAAGCCATATAATAAGTATTAAAAAAAAATCTAAACATGTTTTCTAGCCTTTCGTCGTTGAGGTTTAGGTTGTTTTTATAATACAATGACACTGCAGGATTTTGATTTTGAACTTTCACAATGTGCCTAATTTTTAACTCTACCTTCCAAATGTATTAAGCTTTATTATGACGCGCTGTTTACAGTACATTGGTGTCCACTATAAGAAAACTATTAAGTATCATTTGTACACTCAAAGTACAGACATTTCCTTTTAAATATTGGGAGCATCGTCGTAATAAATGTGATCCGCGGCAGTTATATTTTTCGATTCTGCATTATATGGTCGAAAGTGCTTTTTATATATTTTTTTCAATTATATTGTCCGGCAAACTCCGTAGCCGAGTGCTTCGCAGGTCGGTTTCAAGGTGTCTCGGGTCTGGGTGTTGAGGCACCTCCGTTGTGTCGGATATTCTATAAGGCCTTATACGAGGGCGTTAGTTATGGTCTTGTAATCTGAGCAATGTCTATGTTGTTGTCTGTCTGTAATGATGTGTTTTATGTAAATATCGTTACTGTTCTTGAGGGCTGATAAGTTTCTTGCGCTTCTTGATAAGTGACAGCATTTTTTGAAAGATATTGAATGAGCGATATCTTACTTTTTAATTAAACAATGACGTTAATTGTCTCAGCAAACAGATAACACTTCGATAACTTTTGAGAAATGTTAAACGAAAAGAGTTGTATAGTATGCCAACTGCAGTTTTTCGACTGGTTTAACTAAGTTTTAATTGTTTAATGGTCAGTTGCACAAACGTCCATTAAGATTTAATGCCGCCTTTAAGTACTAATGAATGTCAAATTTGTATGGGTAATGTCGCTTTAAACTAATGAAAAGTTTAATGAACGTTTGTGCAACTGGCTGGCTGTATCTTATACAATTATATATAAATATCTATAATTTAATATCTACAACAAATACATCGATATGCATACATTTACTATACGATGGAAACTGATGAATCAACGACTCTGTTTTTAAGCTACTGTAACGTCCGAGCACATTGCTATAGGTAGGGTTTACTCTTCGGACGGTTTATGGTCAAGTGCTGGCTGTTAATATTTTAAATTATTACTTTTTTATATTCGAATTCGCGTGTTCGTGTTTTGCTGGTGAATAGTCTTTCTTTCTGATGGAGACCAGCTTAGGGTGAGCATCGTAGCATAATATTATTGTAAGTGATTAAATGTAATACTTATTGAAAATATATCAAGACTGAGGAGTTCTACCAGTTTTTTATTGCGCCACCCACCTCCACCATTAGACTAAGTTGCCAGAAGTCGCCACATGGTGGAGGCGCCGGGTACTACTTATTAGCTGACTGGTATTAAAGGGCCCGTCCATTAATCACGTAAGGCTAGAAAGGGGTTCGTCAAAAATCACGAAATATAAGGGTGGAGGGAGGGGGTGCATTAATATATCACGTGTATTTATTTTTACCTCAAACGCGCAGTAACTAAACAAAAGCGTCGTCAAAAATAAAAAAAAATGTTTGTAGGTACTAAAAATACACGTGGTTAGTGTTAAACCTCACCATGTGTCACCAAAGGGGGAGTGGGGATAAAAAAAAGCTGAAAGAAACATCACGTGACCAATGGTTCTTTTCTATGTTTGTATACAGTGCGGTTCCCCGAACCACATGTACTCGACGATGTGCCGCAACTGCGCGTGGTGGTCGACGCTCACGTGCGCCGAGTGCGGCCAGCGCGGCCACCCGCCCTCGCACTGCCCCGACCTCTGGCGGCGGTACCACAACACGGTCAGTCGAATACACTTAACGCTGCTTCACACGTTACTAACTAGATAAATACTAAGTAAACATAATATGTATTTTATAACATTTACCGATAAGCAGGTATATCGCAGGTACATCGCATTTTATTACAATATTAAAATTAAAATGCCTCACACGTTTTCACTGAAATAGGCAGATTCTAATTTTGATTTCAATAAAGCTCATAAGTAATTTACACGTACTTAATAACCTTAAAATTAAGTTGAAGATCTACTTACTATTTATCTACCTAATTACGTGTAAATTAGCCATTAGATCAATAATAACTTCGGACCTCTGTTTACGAATGATAAAGTTTATGTAGACGAGAAGTGTTGTCATAACCAAATATATTTGATTGAGACACATTATCGGGTGCCTTTAAATAATGATGTAGGCTGTGAATTATTTTACTGTTGAGTTTTTTGCATTTTCTTGTTTGAAACAGTATTAAGATCTTTATGTACATAGTTTCATTACATGTGTAAAACTATTATTCAAACATATCGTAATATTGAATCCAATTACGATACTCGCTAAAATTTATAAACAATTAATGAATTCGGTAATCTTTTATCGAAATATTTGAGGTTCCAATTATATTTTCTTTTATCTTAGAAGACTCATTTTTTAAATGTTTTTTTCTGTATAAAATCTACGGAAACATTAAAGCATTTTTAGAGATGACTAATAAATAATAATAATATTAAAATCAGAATTTTCAAAGTTCTTCTCATCTCTTCGTTAGAATATATATGCTTAAGTTATTACTTTTAATTAAATAATTGTTGCTACTCGACTATAAAATATATGTGTCAGTTATAATGTAATATTCTCGATTGTAGATCGACAACAATACTCCTTTGGTCACAAACTGGCAAACGAAGAAAAGCCATCAGCTGTACTGCAGCGGCTGCACGAGACGCGGCCACCTCGTGCACGCGTGCCGGGTTTCCTTACCTTTCTCTGGGTTACCAATTAACTCCCCGTATGTGGCGTTTTATCGCCCCATATATATGCCCGATTCACAAGATCCTACTTCGAAGGCACAGCAAGAACATATAACGGCCACCCCGATCAACGCCCGCCCCGACAGAAACAAGAGGCAATCCAAATCGCCCACAATGCACGAGAATCATATGAATAAAAAGAAAAACATTACCGTCACAGAGATTACGGAGGAGAAAACGAAAAATGATGACATGAGGCCTAGGAAAAACTCCGTGGGCAAAAATATAGTCGAAGACGGCACTAAGCCGAAGAATGTCTCCACCATAGATGTACAGCCTAACGATGTGTTGCCGGCCCCCGATTTTATACCTATCGGCTCGTCCGCGAATCACGACAAGAAAGGGCACATGATTCAAGACAACGAAGTGTCAGGCACGACCGATGTCGTTACGACAGCCAGGATTTACGTCACCACTGATGTCGTTGAAAACATAAAATCGGACGACGGCGCAAAATGGTTGAAGGATACGGTGGAAAAACTTAACGTCACTGTAGAAAATTCAGATTGCGAGTCAGTTCTAAGCATTAAAGGGAAGGTCGCCGATCAAGAAGCTTTCCAGAGAGAACTGAGGGAGTGGACGAGACAAAAGCCTAATACGGAAATCACCATACCTACCCGTGGGGATGGTGTACAACAAACCGACGAAGAGACCAAGATCCTAACGGAAAACATACCCAAAAAGAAATGGGATCTTTTGAGAAAACTTAGTACTGCTCTTGATTCTTTGAACTCTGATCTAGGCGACCCGGAAGCAATGTACGAAGAGTTAAATTATCTCCAAAACCGTCACGAACAGTTACTCAATCAGAAAGTCATAAGTACCGAACAGTTGTTAAATAATAAAAGAAATATTAACGGTATGATGAAAAAACTGAACATGGTTTTGCTCGGACAGATGGGTCTCGCCGGCGGCAAAGGTCATCTAAGCGAGCTGTATTCTCTGCAAAAGAAGATCACCAATGTCAGGAAAAAAACCGTGCCCTTGAACTTACGCATAGCGGTAGGAATGCACTACCGTACCATATTCACCCCATTACCCCGAGAGGACTACGCGGACTTGTTGATCAAGTGCAGTAAGAAGAGACATAAGACGCTGCACATAAAAAACAAAGTCCAGTTCGGTGCTAAAAAGAGGAACAGGACTCGTAAGAATTCCGCCGGATTAGTGCGCTCGCTTCCGGTGCCGCCGGTTCTAAAGCAGCCGGTCCAAAAAGGGAATCAAACTCCGGTCGTGCCCGAGTTTCATTCGCAGCCTTCCACGAAACGACCGCTGGCCGTCGGCAAGTTAGTGTTCTACCACAAACGAATCGTCAACAGCCGTCCGGCCGACGGCGCTCTCAGAAAGGAGCGAACGAATTTGGTGAGAAATCTACACTCTCAAATCGCATGTTTGAAGAAGAACGAAAATATATCTCCTAAGGCGATGAAGAAAGTGAAAAAGATTCAAGCGCGGGCGCAGATGTTCTTGAGTAACGTGTAATGGTCTGTGGTGAGGGGCGATGTATCTCGTCCCCAGCCGGTAGAATTGCCCGAATATTCGGATTTTTATTATAACCGATTCGCCGGCGACGTGTAATAGCACTTCACTGTGCATGTGAATTAAATATACTTCTTAGTGTAAAGCATCATTTCAACTCGTTTTATTTGTTATGGAAATTTGATTATACCCCTTATTATTTTAATTAAATCATTATTAGATATCATCACATGCATTGTTCAGCTAGAGGTAAATATAGTTTAGTGGAATTTTGTAGTAACAAAGGCACGCCAATGATCTGGACTAGGGATGACGACTAATTTTTTGTTTGTTTGTTTGTCAGGTAGATCAATGAAGAATATTAAATGCGTAATTTTTTATTTTTTGCGTAATCCATAGTCAAAGTCAAATTCAAAATAATCTTTATTCAAATAGACTTCTTAAAAGTACTTTTGAATCGTCCGAACATTTTTTTCCCTACCACTCGTTCAGGAAGTCTTTTGGCTGATAAGAAGAACGAGCAAGAAACTCACCAGCTCTAATATGAGTAATGACATTTACAAAAACCATGTCATTACCAGATCAATACATTATAAACAGAGATAGAAAAAAAAACTATGGTCTTATAATGATAACATAATCATTTAATAATAATGGAAACAAGATAATGAGTTAAGAAGTAATCACCTATCCAGTTGCTGGATCATCTCAAGTCCAAGCGTTCTTATCTGTTATATAATCGGATACCTTATAATAAGCTTTTTTAATAAGTATTTTTTTCATAGTAGATTTAAACTGCATGATATCTAATTGTTGTATTTTGCTTGGGACCTTATTCTAGAAGCGTGCACAAAGACCATTGAATGAGTTATTAACTTTTTGCAGTCTAGTGACAGGCGCCGTTAATTTATTTTTATTTCTTGTATAAAAATTGTGTACATCACTTTTTATAGAAAACAAACTTAACATATACGAGAACTTAATTTTTAACTTTACAAAATTAAGTTCTCTTATATGTATTGAGAAGCAACAGTCATAATGTCTATTTCCTTAAATTTCTCCCTTAAAGAGTCCCTAATTCTAAGATTATAATTTGACCGAATTGCTCTTTTCTGAAGCACAAAAATCGTTTCCCCACAATAGGATTCCGTACGACATTACACTATAAAAGTAACTGAAGTATACTAATCTGGCAGTATCTATGTCAGTTAACCTACATATTTTATGCTGCAGAGCTAAGTCTACTCGACAATCTATCAATACGTGGGCCCCACTGTAGTTTAGAATCTAATGTTATTCCCAAAAATATTGTGGCACCCACAAGGCCCATGTTCTTATCTTTTATATTAACATTTATACTACCTACTACCTTTTTAACATTAGGTAGTACAAATTTTAGGCATTTTTTAAGCATAAATTACGGCGATATATTTGACGCGTTCACTAGTGAGCACGTTAAGAATTTGTATGGAGATTTGTAGTTCTTGGTAGTTACCGCTAGAGGCGCTGCTCAGGATTTCATACTAAAATTTTAACGCGCTAACGATCTATGATGAACGTAAATGTCAAAAAAACTTACACTAAGTGCCCCTCACCCCTCGGTATGCTCAATCACCCTATTAATATTATAAATGTGATAGTTTCTTCATTTGGATGTTTGTCCGTCAATCATGCCGAAACTACTGAACGGATTTTGATGAAATTTGGTATTAGCTGACTTAGATAATAGGTACTTGGATACTTTTTATCCCACTAAACATTTCCCTAGGGACCACGCGGGCGAAGCCTATGCGAAAGCTAGTATACTATATGTAAAAAAAACCGTGACTTGTTAGTGACGGAATATCGTTACAGTAGATATTCGATACAAACAAACAATCGAAGAATTCCTCTTTATATTATAATATAGATTAGAGTGGTGTAATGACGTATTTCTTGATTACAAGACGATTTAAAAGTAACGGATAGAGTTACATCTAACTGACGGCGAAGCCCGTAGATCGAAACCACGTACACGAGGTTTTTTTTTGGGTCCAGGCCCACCTTGCTGGA
This sequence comes from Diatraea saccharalis, assembly GCA_918026875.4. Lineage (NCBI taxonomy): Eukaryota > Metazoa > Arthropoda > Insecta > Lepidoptera > Crambidae > Diatraea > Diatraea saccharalis. The sequence continues at coordinate 3,395,989 of OU893340.1, read as the reverse complement.
TACCGGACTCATCTATTCGCGTGAGGTAAACCGCAGCGGGTTTTACCAGGTAGGGCTTCCACATTAACCTGCCCTTTTAAGGGCGGGGTGGAAGAGGAGCCCTGGTTTAAGGGTAAGGCGCATTTCCTCTGCGTTAACATAAAAAAAGATATTTTTGAAAACCAACATTTAGATTTTTGCAAATTTCCTTTATTTCAATATCTAAAGCTGTGTTCATACACAAAAACATACTATAAAACAACTGCCCCATTAACCAGGAATAGAGGGAAAGTATTTTAAATACTGTTTTGGTATGATTGGCGTTTTTTTTTTAACAATCACTCTGTAACATGTGCGGCGTTTATATATTCCATTCAATCCCATAGTCACGATCGTTCTCGCTTGTAGGTTGAGTAGAAATCGTCAAGTAACATTCTTCAACCACCTGCCTACATATTTTCCCATTTTGTTAGCAGTATTCCTGAAATTATGAAAAAGTATTATATTAGATATACATGAATAAACAATTTTAATTTTTGGTGTTATATCAACGGCAATCTTTATTTAACGGTATCATAATAGCGGTCAATACTCATTTATGCCTCCAACTTAAAAAGACACTGAAGTCTGTTTAAGTTGGTGTAATATTTATTTTTAGACTAAATTGAGGCAAGCTTTGTATACTTTTAAGTAGGTATCTCGTAAATCCACCAGCTTATTGTTTTTTTTTGTTTAGAAATATTTCATATTAGACGAGCTCGACGGGTATCATGTGTCAGAGGACTCTCCTGTGAGATCCTCGTTATTTCTTTCGTATCACGTCGTTTGTTTGTTACGTGGTTGCAGGTCATCACCTACGCATTAAATACTCTGCCGATAGGCTGCTCACTGCAGAGGTCGGAACTAGCGCACGAGTTATTTACGGTCCTTGCATCGAACTGTTGATACTCATGTGGACCTTCCCGCGATTTCTAATGGACAGTCCCCCTGTGGCCAACCTATCTTACGGCTAAATAATAGGGGCAAGCGTTCAGGTAGACATATAAAACGAAGATAATCAACCTCCCTTTTTTCTTAGTTTACAGGAATTTACAAGGTGCAAAGTTTGCAACTTTGGCCATCCGATGTCATTGATGTCAGTTTGGCTAACGTCGCGCATGCCCCCCGTTTCAATTAGGTCAAAGTATATGACGCGTTACTGAGCATCTCCCGGGACCCTTTATGCCCTTCCTAACGAGTAATCTCGGGAATTTGCGGCACATCCACCTTATTCGTTTCGCTGTATGCAATCAGTGTAAGTACATGAATAACTCTACCTAATTCCGACCACGGCTGATAACGAATGTCGAATTTGACGTACATTATAGAGAAGCTGGTGTCGCAGCGCGCATATTGCTGTAGAGTAACGCGTTGAGGACGCGTTCTGCTGCTTGGTCCACGCTGACGCCGCGTCCCATCCAAACCGCCTCACACTCACACCTGATATAATATGACACGGTCATTCTTTATGCCACAATATTAAATAATATGTAACAATAATCGTATAACTTGTGCTACTTCTACAAATTAATATGACACCCATACACCCGAGGGCCTGTTCTGTTTGCCCTTCAATGAAAATTACGAATCGTTCTTATAATTTCGTTAAAATCTTAATTTGTTAAGATTATCAGTCCATCAAAGGTGTGACAGGTTCCTCCGTCCGACGCAATATAAATTAACGAAAAATGCGTTTCTTTGGAGTCGTATTAGCATCTCGAATATAGAACTTCGTTTTCGCAGAAATAGAATAGTCCTTCAGTTAGGGTAATTCGTACGAGTAAGTATGCTTGACACATGTCGCGCTCCACTATCATCAAATTGAGAGCTATGTAAACAATATAGAATTGTGCAGTTTCGACTATAATTGCATCGGTCTAGACCGGTTGGTAGTAGCTCGGAGTAGATCGGTGGCGTAGTGGATAAGCGCCGTTGCCCTCGACTGTTGTTGTTTTACCTACAGTATTTTTTACCTACAGATTGCGATACCTATGTATATTAAACTGGTCGGACGTAATAAATAACAAGACAGCGGGCTAGTTTGAGAACACGATATTTTGTTTGTCATTGGAGCACAACACATTTCAAATGTCATATTGCACTCAGACCATGACATGTATCATGATGCGACCATCGTAACTATATGGCTGGTTCCGGCTTGAAGGAACAAAGATACTGATATGGTACATACAAGGATGGGTTGGCAAATAAATCTGTCGCATTTATGCTAACATTTGCTAGAGTTCACTCAACAGGCTGAGCCTAGGGGTACATACGAGTACACATGACATGAAATATGAAAAGGCAAACCAAACTTGAATGTAGTTGGTCTCTGCTTAGATTATTTTGAATACCACTAGAAAATGTGGCACACTAATTCTGATGTGTAGGAAAAACCAAAAGGAAATAAATACTTAGACCAGTTAAAGCCAGACACACTTATGAAATGACACGATGGGGTTTCCAAATATGTATGTTTTTGCATACTGCACCATGCTCAAGAGGTAAATGAAAAGGTATTCTTACATCTGTGCAATACGACGTAAGTTGGCTTCGAGTACAGCGTCGAATGCGTCAGCCGTGCTTCGGAAGCTGCCCTCCGCTGCGCCGGCGCATGCCCATGCAATACATCCTCCGTGCTTCACTAGTGGTGATAGCGATTGTAAAACCTGGTAATAAGTATTGATAGTAGTTTTTTAATGCTTGTGTTGGCAGATGAGATAATGCAGTTTTATTTCTAACAAGAGAGATTAGCCGAAAATTTATGTGATGAATTTCGGCTGGCAAGTTTCGGTAAAATGTAACATATATATATATATATATATATATATATATATATATATATATATATATATATATATATAGTGATATTAGAATGTCAACACAAAGAAATGAAATGAAATGAAAATATCTTTATTCAAGTAGGCTATTACAAGCACTTTTGAATCGTCCAAAAAAACTTTTTTCCCCTACCACTTGTTCAGGACGTCTTTTAGCTGACAAGAAGAACAAGCGAAAGAAACTTATCAGCTTTTTATCATAAGTAATGACATTTACATAAATCATGTCATTACCAAAATAATATGTATTATCAATTTATCACAATAGTAAATACAACTTTCAAAGTCTGTAGGACATAAGTTGAACATATAATTAGTCTTTATAGAACAAAGCGAAGGCTATTAATTCCATGCATTGCGATCCTTAAAGTAATCATCAACTTTATAATAGCCTTTACTCATAAGTATATTCTTTACATGAATTTGAAATTTATTTATGGGTAGGTCAATTACATTTTGTGGAACTTTATTGAACATAGCAATACATTTACCCAGAAATGATCCTCTGGTTTTTTGAAGTCTGAAGCTTGGAACGGCAAGTTTATCTTTATTTCTTGTGTTAAGATTATGAACACTACTTTTTTTTGTGAAGGAATCGTAATGTTTTCTTGTGTACATAATATTCTCATAGATGTATTGAGAGGCAACAGTCAGAATATTTATTTCTTTAAATAGTTCTCTGAGAGATTCCCTAGACCGTAAATTATATATAGCACGGACAGCTCTCTTTTGTAAAATAAAAACATCCTGAATGCTAGCCGCAGAACCCCATAACAATATACCATACGTCATTACACTATGAAAATAACTAAAATATACCAATCTTGCCGTTTCAACATTTGTCAAGAGTCTAATTTTCTTAACAGCAAAAGCTGCAGAACTCAGTCTACTTGACAAGCTATCAATATGAGGATCCCATTGCAGTCGGGAATCTAGTGTAATACCAAGGAACTTTGTCGATTCTACTAACTCAACTTTTTCACTATTTACATTTATAAGTGTACTGACATGCCTCACATTAGGTAATGCAAACTTTATGCATTTCGTTTTATTTGAATTGAGCTTTAAATTATTATTATCAAACCACTGTAGAACATTGTCGAGAGCATTATTTACATCGTCAAAACAATCATTACCCCTCTCAACTTTAAACAGTAAAGAGGTGTCATCTGCAAATAATACTGTCTCGCACAAATTCTTCGTAAAGTGAGGAAGATCATTTATATAAATTAGAAAAAGCAATGGTCCTAATATCGATCCCTGAGGTACGCCCATAGTAACTGGTGCCCCTGCAGATTTCGCTTCATTGATTACTACCTTTTGAATTCTAGCAGAAAGATATGATCTTATTAGATGAAGTGAATTTTTCGTCACACCATAATGTTCTAATTTCCCCAACAGTGTTTCATGACTAACGCAGTCGAATGCTTTTGATAGATCACAAAAAATGCCAATAGCATCTTGTTTATTCTCCCAAGCATCATAGATATGCCTCAGAAGTGCAATTCCAGCGTCTGTTGTACATTTACCTCTGCTAAAGCCAAACTGATTTTGGTGAAGTAATTTATTTAATGAAAAGTGTGCAAGCAGTTGATTGTAAATCATTTTCTCAAATACTTTACTTAATGCTGGTAGAATAGAAATTGGTCTGAAATTACTGGGATCAGACTTGTCGCCTGCCTTGAAAAGTGGGATTATTTTACCATATTTCATTAAATCAGGAAAAGTTCCTTCATCAATGCACTTATTAAAAATAAAAGTTGATTGAGGTGCTATAGCTGGGATTATAGATTTGATAACATAAGTTGAAACGCCCCAAAGATCTTCGGTTTTTTTGACATTAATACAATTAAATGTTTTAATAATTGAGCAGACGTTAACGTGTCTAAAATAAAATTCAGTATTGCACTTATCAACAACTGGCTCTAGATGCGTAACCGCAAGTTTAGAACATGAACTAAGATTTCTTGTGATTTCTATTGGTGTCTTAGAAAAGAATTTCTCAAATGTCTCGGCAACCGCTTCATCTGTTTTAATAATTTTATTGTCAACCTCTAATGAGTATGTGCGTATATTACTTTTATTTTTACCCGTTTCTTGATTTATGATAGTCCAGGTTGTTTTTATTTTATTTTCTGAATTGTAAATTTTTTCAGATATATATTTTGCTTTTGCTGAAACACATACTTTCCTAAAAATTTTCGAATAATTTCTGACATATTCAATAAACTTTGGATCGGTCGAGGTACACTTTAGCTCATACAAATCATACAGCCTATTTCGACTTTTGTAGATGCCAGGTGTAGCCCAATCACTAAATTTCTTTTTTTAGTTAGTAAAGTTAATTGTTTTGAGTTTAAATGTTTTATCAAATTCTCCCTTTATCAAGTTAAAGAAATTATTATAAACATCATTTATATTTTCCAAATTACTAGTTGTCAACTGAGTCTGATATGCAGAAACACTGTTTTTAAATTTTTCTAAATTACTTTTGGTAATAGGTCTACAAATTATATTGCATTTAGGAGAAACATGATGGTGCTCGAAAGTTGCTAGAATTCCGCTATGGTCAGATTGAATACAATTTATTATAGATTTTTTGAACACCTTACATTTACAAAAAATATTATCTAAGCAAGTAGCAGATGTGGGTGTAATGCGGGTAGGTTCATTAAAAATATTTTCTAAATTAAAACATTTAAACAAATTCAAAAATCTACTTGATTTAGCACATTTTAGTAAAATATCTATATTAAAATCACCACATATCACTACTTTCTTATCGACTTTGCAAATTAATTTAAATGCATCCTCCATAGCAGATTCAAATTGACAGTAGTCCCCATCAGGTGGTCTATATACACATATAATAATATATTGTTCAAGTTCCACACATGACAATTCAATATGTCGCTCAATTGAGAGGGATACTATATCTTTACGTTCTTTACATTTTAAATAATTACTTATTATTATTAAAGAACCTCCTCGTATGGCATTTATCCTACAGAATGAACTTATAATTTTATAATTTTTAAAACCCGTAATTAATTCATAATTTTTGAGCCAGTGCTCTGTAATACATATTATATCAATATTCATACTATTTAAACACATTTCTAATTCTAGATCTTTTCCAGAAAAGCCTTGTATATTTTGGTGAACGATAGTTAAATAGGTAGACTTTTCCTTGGTCATCTCATTGCTAGAGATTTTCTCTATTGTCTTATTAAATTATTTAAATTATTTAAATTGTCAAAATTTAGTTTTGGAACATATTCCAAAGTCTGTTTGTTTAAGTCAATATCATTCTGCTCAATAAAAGCAGTAGAGATAGCCAAATTATTGGCTAAATTTTTAAAATAAAATACTAGCGAGGATGCTATTTGTCTCTTAAAATAGAAAGAAAGATAATATTTATCTCTTGTCAAATATAAATTACAGATTAATTTGTTTATGTCAATTACATGTATTTTTTTATTATAATTAGCTATAGTATTTAATGTCATATTAAACTTATATCTAATATTATTTTCCTCCTGTGGCAAACTGTTGCTATAAGGTAATGTAAAGAAACTATAAGTACAGATTATTACGTTAACGCGTTAAGAATTTGTATGGAGGTTTATAGTTCAATATAAATATAAAAAATGTAATTACAAAGCAAATATTTATTTTATATCTATTAAAACATTACATAAGAAAATGGTTACACTCATATCTATAGTTGAGAGAGAGACTAACAGAATACGAGGGTGGTTTGAAAAGTTCTCGGCCCGACCAGGAAAACAAAGAAAATAAATATAAAAACATGTTTTATTTTTATACATATTATCCCCTTGTCTCAATACGATGGTACTTGACATACGATTAAATAAAAAAGAGAGCTGTCGAATGACAATAAATTAGTTTACATACTACCCTCAAATATCGGTCAGGCCGAGAACTTTTTAAACCACCCTCGTACTATTATTATTAGCTATTAACAGTTCTTACTTAGTTCAAACTCTCGTCTATTGGTTAAAAATATTTTCTTAAGTTAATTTACATTTCTCGACTTATTAGATACGAGTGTAAGACTGTGACTGTAAGCCATCGTCGCATTCGTTTCCCTTTTGACATATTACTTACATGAGTCTTTTATATAATTTACTATCAAACGAACAAAAACAGTATAATATAATCATACTACATTTGTTCTTTTTTTTGTAAATATGTTTTATTAATAATACTGGAACTTGGATAAAAATGTGCACACATTTTATTTTGATTACTTACTCCGTAAAGTAGCCAAAATCATTGAAATTCTAATTTTTATGTAGGTTTATTAACCCTATTACATACGTGTATACCTATACTACCTATATATGCCAACCTCCGCATCCTAATGGTTCGCATGCCGGTTTCAAGGTATCGCTATCTCTAAGGTCCTGGGTTCGTTTCCCGGTACAGTCAACGTAGAAAATGAACTTTTCTATATTATCTCGGGTCTAGGTGTTGTGGTATCTACGTTGTCTCAGATATCATAATATGAATAGAATAGAATAATTTAATTAAATACGGCTCTTACCCCTAGATTATGATAAACGTCATCACTGACTAAATCGGCGATTGTTTGCAAAGAAGGTTTAGCAGCGGTTGCGTGTGCGCCGATTACAATAAGCGCGTCTACTCGATCGCATGCCTGCTGTTCTTGCCGCATCGCTCGGCGGTGACGTAACGACACATCCGTGCGACTCCAGGCGCGTTTTCAACACTTTGCCTAGTGTATTCGTTGTATCTGTAAGCTGTAACAATAAACATAATCTATACTAATAATTAAGCTGAAGAGTTTGTTAATTAAATCTCAGGAACTACTGGAAGTAATTGAATTATTGTTTTTGTATTGAATAGCCCACTTATTGAGGAAGGCTATATACTATATAACATCTCGCTAAGACATAAAGGAGTGGAGCAGCAATGAAAAATGTTACAAAAATGGGAGAACATTATACTTTTTTAAAGTTTTCCATGCGTGCGCTGCGTGAACGGTGAAAGTTACGCAAAAATCATGTATTACGGATTTGATCCTCTTTAAAAGTTCTAAAAAATAGTCTGCGGCAGAATATGTCTATCTTAAATCTTATCCCGAAAAAAGTACATAAAAGGGATGAAAATGAGAGTGGAAGTCCGTATAGGGAATTAAATCGTTACCATAGTAACCATTGTTTACAACTCAAATTGTCATTTTATTTATATGTCAATTTTTGAACAAATCCATTATTAAATGATTTAAGCTGTTTACGCAGGTTTGAATAATATTAATCGGTACAATCTTTTTCACTAATATAAAACGGCATATGTTGTATTTGTTAAGTACACGGAAATGTTACATTTTACCGCCTCTACTGAGCTCTAGATAATGCTACTGTACTTTTAAAACGAGTTTTTGATTTTTGTATTGATTTTTTTATATTTGTAGTCTTTATTTTTTTCCGATTTTTATTGAACGAAGTAGCTTTCGTTTTCAATATTGCGGGGTTTCCAATTACATAATTAATAGCGCGAAAAAATAAAATGTTATATTTGTACAGTACGGACAAGATGCTAATTGTTTTTTTTAATCGTGAATACATGTCTCTAGTTCAGAATAATAAAATTTTCAAGAGCAAGTAACATATTTCAATAATGACCGATAGATAGCGACTGCTCTAACCATATAGTGATTGATCAAATTTAATAACGTCGTTTTAAATTTATTAAAATCATACACATGAAGATTATCTGTGCATCAGGTGTGTGTCATGTTCTGCCTTTGTTACATCATAAATTATCAAAAAATGCTTTATTCAGAGTCGTGTATAAATTAAGCGTTTCGAATATAGATGAAAGTTTGTTTTCGGAGATAGTTGTCCCGGCAAGCGGGCCAAAAAATATATGACCATAGTGATTGGTTAGTAATATGTTGGCGAAAATTATTATAGCCCGGAATGGTTAAATAGCTGAGCCCAGCAACAGCGAGTTAATGCGGCCTTGACTTAACTACTTAATGTTCGTCTGTGTATAAAGAGTGTCAATGAAATACCTAATTGTTTTATGCATTAGATTGATGCTTTACAGTGTAAAAGTAGAAAATCAGAATGCTAATCTCCAAGTTGCAAATTACCCATACAAATTTTCAAATTTAGAACATTCATGGTAGCTTAAAGTTGTCATTTCTCGATCGGTTTAGTCGTAGCTGTGCGTTGATAACCGAGGCAGTTACTAGGTTTCATATTATTAACGGTCATGTGAAACAGCTAACTGAACGTTAATAATATGAAACCGAACCTAGTTAAACGTCTCACGATCAGTTGCATAAACATTCATTAAGGTTTAATGACGACTGTAAGCTTATATGATCGTTCTAATTTTGAAATTTTGTGTCGGTTTTGTTGCTGTAAACTATTTTAATTAACGTTTGTACAACTTGGTGTAAGCAGGGTAACAAATATTTTTTTTGTATGATTCACTGATTGAATACGTCGGTGCTCATCAACGCGTCATGTAGCCTAATGACCAGTGGTCGGAATTAGGTAGAGTTTTTCATGTACTTACACTGATTTCATACAGCGAAAGAATAAAGTGGATATGCCTCAAATCCCGAGACTAATTTTAAAGAGCAGAAAAAATCCCGTGATTTTTAAAATAAAAAGTTATTTACTTTTACACAATTTAAACTACTGCACGCACGACGTTGCCAAACTTACATCAATGAAAGAAAGAAATAAAGTAAAGAAGAAATAAAGAAATCCCGGGAAGTAGACCTTCCCAGGATTTCTTTATTAATATCAACATGCATATACATAACATCGATGCAAGTTTATAGTGTGAACTTTTAACTCAAATCTTAGCAATTAAAACCGTTTATTTAGCATATGTCAGGAGTGTTCTAGAATATGTTAGCCCTATATGGTCACCACAATACTTAATATATATAAATCGACTGCAGCGAATTCAAAAAATTTTTGTTAAGCACTTAAACTTTCGCTCTCGGAAGTCTCATAAAAGTTACAAAGATAACTGTACCGAATATAATTTGCTATCTTTGGAGCAGCGGCGTGTTGTCTTGGATATGAGTTTACTGTATGACATAATTAATAGTAGAATAGATTATCCGTACTTATTGTCAAGATTGACATTTCGTACTCCCAAATATCGTACCCGAAAAACACCATTGTTACATGTACCACTGTCACACACAAATTACTTACAAAATTCTGTTCTATCACGAATTGCGCGTACATATAACACATATTTTAGAAAAATTAATATTTTTACAAAAAACAAACGCAAATTTAAATACGAGGTTAGCTGGATAGTTGGCAATGGATGAACAAATGAAATCAATAGATAACTTTGGTCAGCACTGTATTTCAATAGTATGTAAACTTTATTAACTTTATTTAATTAGATTTTTTTTTGTCACAAATGTTGCAACACCAATATACTAAGTATCATAGTGTAATGATAAGGGAAACCTATTATTGGCCATACTTATAGTTAAGTTTTTTATGTAAAATATTATTTACGTAACGCTGTTGGTTTTCTCAATAAAAAAAAATAAAAAAAAGTACGTAAATAACTTTACCTAATTCCGACCTCTGCTAATGACAGAGTCTGAAAGGAACAATATAACAAGTTATGTATTTTAATTGTTTATAATATACATATAATGATTTTTTTTTTCAAAAAACTAATGTCATTGTTATACATATTTTTTGTAATAAGTTACAATGCTACATTATACTAGTTTGCTAAGGTAATAATTGAAAATCGGTATCTTGACTAATGACCAAACAATAATGTTTTCCTCCACTACTTTTTAACAGACGTAAAAAAAGGAGCCGGTTTTCCCATCTGAATCTTTTTTTTGTTAACTCGAAAAATTACCTTTTAATACTTTTTTTATGTAAGTAACTAAAACGGACTCTCCAAAGGCTACTCGAAGTAACATATGTCTGTTAATAATAATGTCCATCTAATGCTTTTTTTAAGTAGAATTTAGTAACAAGTAATAAAATAACTATTATAGTATTTTTTGTACAATAAAAAATAACTGGATATAAAATAATATAATTTAAATTTCAATTTTTTTCGTAAATTGTCTTACCATAACAGTCCGCACCGTGCGGTGCGTGCGCCTAGCTCTAGCCAGTCTCTTCCTCACTGTGTATGCGAACAACGCAGAAGTTGCTAACAGCAGTGAGCCGCCTTCTAAAGTGGCCAACAACCGCCATGCGAGTGCCGTACCTCCTTCTACTTCAGACATGTTCGGTAAACAAACCGTTTAAACCTATGAAAAATACATAAACAGATTGGTAAAATTATTAAGGCAGGGCGTCGAAAAGATTCGGGTTGGCGTTCCCGTGTTAGGATTTAGAAACATTAAGAAATGACTAGCTATAGGGACTTGTCCGCTTCGCACAATTAATTTTTAAATTGAAAGTATTAATTGGTTATTAATTTCAAATTGATTGCAGAATTAAGCCTTTTGCAATAAACCTGACGTATATCCCTAATTAAAGCATAACATTCTTCACTAGTGAAAACTAAATAATCTGATGACATAAGCAATTAAATTTGCAATTTACTGAAAGCTGAAAACTTTTAGAAGGCATACTTTTAACTTAAGAAAGATGTGACCGATATTTGGAGATACATAAGACAAATCAATTACAATTCCTACATGATTCAACTTCATCTCTTGATTTGCCAAAACCTAAAGTACACTTCTTGAAATGGTAAAGCTCAGATCTTTAAAAAAGTGAACTTATCTCTCCGATCTAATAAATTCAAACCTTAATCGTGAGTGATCGAAGAAAAAAAAGCGGCAAGCGGAAAAAAACCCAGGTGGGTATTGCCGCTTTTTTTTTCTTACAATAGGGGATTTTTGTTAGGTAACAAAAATTCCCTATTGTGTACAGCTCTAATAAATGACATTAAAACGAAAAACATAATTGTGCAAACCAAACAGTTTTGTAGAATATATTTTTCATTCTTTAATCTCCAAAATTGCTACCCAAAGTTTTGAAAAAAATACAAAAGAAATAATAGAAGTAAATAGTATTCTATATTACAAGATAAAATATTGGTAAAACTATTGTTAGAAAACGTCTTGTTGCGAGCTCGATTCACTCTTGGTCAATTTAATTATACTATCAGAGCATTTTTTTGCATCTGAATCTCAATGACAGGCCGGAATTATTGATCGATTCATCGCCCGGCTATTTAACGATTCCATTAATATTAATACCTTGTAAAAAACAATGATTTATTAGCAATATGTGTGGAACATGATTTTCGGGAAGTAAGCACGTTTTTTATAGAGACTTCCGCGTTATAATGCTTTTAGGATTTTATTGGGCGAGGCCTGAAAGCCAATGTCGTTGTCAGCGATTCTACGGCGACCATCTTATCGCTATGAAAATGATACCCTGAATGATCTGTCAAGCTGAAAGATATTTTAATTATTTTTTTCAGATTCAGATTATTTTATAATTTCGCATTGGAAGTTAAGTAGAGTTTAACACACGACGGCGGCGTTATAATCCATTATAACTTAAGCTGACCAATTAGAATTATGGCTGAGTTCAGATGTGGTTTTAACGGCACAGAATATTGTGTTTGTTTTTTGAATTCTGAATATGTGTGTGAAAGAAAACATAAATCTCTCCACTCGAAAATTATAAAATTTTAAAAATTTAAATAAGCTTGGCTAAACAAAATTCTTATTGGAGTCGGGGTGTAGGCAGTCCCTTAGATAACAAACTTTCCACACAACGGTCCCCCGACTGCAATCAGATTTTAAAGATAATTTTTTAAAGAGTAATTTTTTGGGACGTAGGATTATAATTTTTTTTTTTATTCTAGCAGCATGACAGTATATTATAATTTCACATGAAAGTATTTGTATGATGTATTTAGAAGTAAATAAAGTACAATAGAATCTGTTAAAATTATTGAGAGTAGGAGACATAAAAAAGATTTTTAATTCTTATGTACGCACTTAATTTGTGAACAACAGTAGGTTTATCTTTTAAACAGTATTAACTGTCTTTAATTATTGTTGTAACCTTCAAGCATTTGTAAGTAGGTTCTGCGTTTACTGCGAGCATTCACGCTACTGATAAGTAATTATAGATAATTACTCTTGTAAATGTTGTTTTAGGGTCTATTGTAGCATGTGTAATATATTAATGAATATAGGTTTAGTAGAAGCGAAAACCATATTTTAGTACCTTTTTAAAACCCACCTAAGAGACACCGTTCATAAGGACTTATGACTGCGTGTGCGCATAAAGCTAAAAAGAATACGAGACGAAACAAAGGTACATATATATAAAATTATTTGCCTAATTCCACACCAATACTATATATTATTAAATATATTATTGAGTTTATTGATACTTTGGCTACGATCAGTTTGCATATTTTTTGCCCATAATAAGTAATTCCATAAACTAGACCTGGCTGAATTTTTTAACCATTTTTTAAAGATTCAATTGTGAATGCAAAATCTTCATTATCCCCTATTCACAAATACACTAGTATCAACGTTTAAAAAAGTACATAGGTATAAAATAATGTTTTCTTAATGGACTATCCGGATTTGTCTTTAAAACAGATATTAATTAATTGACTTAAAAGTTCGGATATACGAGTAGATACCGTTAGCGAAAAACGATTTCCACATACGATTTGCATGGCGGATTGCATTGTTCTCATAGTTGGAACCTTTTATAAAACTGCAATAAAAAGGAAGGAATTAATTACAACTATGAATGGACAATGGAAGGGAAATTCGCTTTGAAATTATCGTTTCTCATGCTATTGATAGTACTTGACTAGGTAATATGTTTTTAAAAATTAGGTTGTAAGTAATTATCAGTAGGTAAAAAAGTTTACCGTTTCATAGCAGTCTTTGTGTTATAGTATCTGGTATCATAGCTTTATAACACACAAACATAACAAATAATACAAATATACACAAACTTACACTCATATACACATACTCATACTCTGATACACACTAACATTCTACACATACAGTAGTTATGATAAGAATGCATGTTATTTAATTTAATTTTAAATTTGAATTATATAAATATGTGAAGTGGAACGTTGTTCTTTATACAATGAATTATTTCTGTTTCTAGCGTTTTGTTAATAGGTTCATGACATTTTTAAATCAATAGGCAAAGTTTTAAAACATTTTTATTAAAAAAATGTTTTGCTTTACTTCAAGTGAAACATTTTTTTAGATAAATACACGACTAAGAGAGGGCCCCTTAATTATTTGCTTATAATATATAGCCACATTCACAGTAAAGTAACTTTCGCAATGAAAAATCCGCTTCAGTTTTCCATTAACAAGTTAAGATTTCACCATTTAACTGCGCCCTTTTTTCGTAAAGACCATTAGTGTGGAGATTAGTAACAATTTAACATTAAGGCAAAACGTAATGTTAAGCAGTCTAGGAAGAAAGTAAAAAATTATGTCATTAAACGTTAAAATTTCCTATTGTAGATGTGTATTGCAACTCAAGGTGTACCTTACCTTATTGCCACCCTATAACCGCTTAAAGAGTTAGTAAGACGCATCTTAGATCTACTATAAACCTTACGGAGTTAATATTCATACAGTTGCTTGTTTTGTAGTACTTAAAGGTCTGAAGGTAGCCTGTAGTTCTATTTTAACGCTTGAAGAGTCACTAGACACTTGAATACTGTTTTTACAACGCTTTAGGACTCAGCGCTTATGTATGTACCTTCACAATAACTATACTATATACCTAAATGCATTCTGTAACTCTACTATATCGCCATAGTGCAACCTAAGGCCATAAGAATTTGTGCCCAATCCAGGCGTACAGTAGAGTTATAGCTCCCTATAACTCCATCTCATATCACTTAATGAACACCACAGGATCTGTTTAGCTCTTTTGTAGATCTGTTCTAATTCTTATGTTAGCGCCTAATGTTACTTGGTTATGACTTTGATTGATACTTATCGGATGGGTATATTGTTTTATAATGATAGGTACCGATATAATTAACACAATAGGTACATAGTTTAAAATATGTCAATCTTTATTTATTTTGGCTTTATAATAGTCATGCAAAAGAACAATACACATTGACATGACAACTAGAAGCTCTTCTAAACTAAAACACAGAGTATACCATGACAGTTTGTTTGTTTTGTGTGCATCTGCAAGATTAGATATTTCAAATAATGAAAACAGTGGGGGTCCTAAAGTTGAAAGACCGATAACCAATTAGAAAAATCCTTTTTTTATAAATATTTCTTATGAAATATATATGTATAAAATATTAATATTTTAGAAAAACAACTTAAAAAAGTATGTACTTATTATTGATTTACGAAATTTTAATATTAATTTATTATATTATAATGTGTTTCATTCATCTGTTCAATTTTATTTAGATAAGTACTGTTTTTTAATACTTTCCCATTCCTAATCGCTATGTGCATGAATTTAGCGACACCATGCGGCCGCAATTTTGCGATCTTTGACGCTTTGAAATCAAATGTGATATTATTGTTACAAAATATTAAAATCAAAAACTATATATTAATTTCTACGATACTTAGATTTGGATTCACAGAGGGTTTGAAATGAGCTGACTTAAAGTTATTTAAAAATGTGTTTTATTTTTGGTTTCGAGTTTTTATGTATTTTCTCATTTTAATTGCAATTTTACTGTAAACGACGAAATTAAAGTTTCTTTGACGATTATATAATAGTATACATATGCGATTGTTCCTGTATCGTTAGTAAATAATAAACATTGATTTTAAATCGAAATGAGTGTTAATCTGAGGACCGAGTTTGTGTGTATCACTTTTAATATAAAATAAAAACTTCGATGTTCCTTTAAAATATATATCTAATATGATGTAAATTTAATGAAATAATATTATCATTGCGAAAGATTAAAAATATATTCCAGTCCAGTTTATTTATTGTTTTATCAATTTCTAAACAAATTATATAAAAAAAAAACTGTATAATAAATCATAATTAATAAACAGTTTTAACATTAATCAATGGAAACAAAAACAAGTACATAATATGTTATGACAAAGTTCTTTTGGCCACCATGGGCCTTGTGATAGATTGTGTTACCCCCACCTTATACTTCGCACCTCGCCAATAGGGGATAAAGTCTCGTATAGCGCCGATCCCGAAACTTCTTCTCAAAATCTCCTTCCTTTTTTTATGAAACAGATTAACTCGAGTCTTTTAATCATGCGTATCAATAATTCCTTAATAGTATTTTACAATTAATAAATAACTTTTTGTAGGCGTCTTGGTGACAGACGCATGATAATAAAAAAATGTCGCCTCTTTGGTGCGCTCTATTTTTTTTAAACTAAGGTTAATATGCCAGAAGGCTATCTTAAGGTGTTATCTAGTTATATAATTAAAATTTTTTACAAAATATTCCAACGGACAGAGGTTAGAATCTTATATTTAAAAGTTCGCGTCTGTTGAAATTTATTCAAGATGAGATAAAAATGTTCCTTAAGGAATTTTTATAACATTTGATTTGTAATCATGTTTCCTATACAAATAAGGATCAAATTGAATGACGTAATTTTTTATGTGGGTTCTTTATTACGAGTATCAGAATCACGAAGCAAATAGATAAAAACTGGGCCTTTATACCTAACCAACAAGGAAAACATACCAAGGACGACATTAAAAACTAATCTGTGATCGAACATAAGATCGAGGATCAGCTAAATGGATAGACTGTTGCCAGCATATAATTATTTATCATAGTGTCTGTTCACAATAAATAAGTAATAATAGATTAATAAATAGAGAAGCGAAGAGACATCTAGTGACAAGAGAATCAACTCAATGAGCCGAGTTGACTCGATAACTCAAGTGCATAGAGACTCGAGTGATCTTTTTTTTACACCTGAGTTAATTCGAATTCGGTTTTGGGTTTTTACAGAATCGCAGGGCAGGACTCAATGCGACTCGAGTCCTGTTTTTTCTAGAGTCACTCACTAGCCCCGGCTACATTTGTAGTCGTTAATACTCTCCAATCCACATTGGCTTAACGTAAAGGGACATGGCCCATCCTCCTAAACCATCCATAAGGAAGGCCTGAGCCTCTGCAGTAAGGGCTACCGATGATGATGATGAATAATGTTAGTCAGTTGATTTTCATATAATTTGTTCTGATTCCAAGGTTTTTGTACATTTGCAACAATATGGACAAGGCAATTTTCAATATTGACCCGACCCTGACTCTAATCCCGGACACCGGGAATATGTATAAATTATACATAATTTCATTTTAATCATATAAATTCAGTGTGGATATGTGCATATTACCTACTCATTGTCAGTTGATTGTGCATGTGGCCTTAATTAAATGAATCATCATGTTATGTACTTAAGTAATAATTTTATCGGGAGTACATACAGCAAGCAGCCTTTCATTACAAGCACAATTATCACAATATATCAAAGGAGACGGAAATTGGTGGGCCAAAATGTAATAAGTTGAGTTATGATAAAAAAAAACCAGTTGTATTGTTATTTTGCTAAAATTTTCAATCTTTAAGTATCACAATAATGTTTAGTAGTAATTTCATTTTTATAAGGTTTTGTGTCAATAAAAGGTGGAAAGGCTTTAAATAAAATCTATACGGTGTTATCGCGTGTATTTAAAAACAATAAAAAAGTGCGAATCGGACTCGCTCACGAAGGGTTCAGTACCATAACATTATCAATTAAAGAGGTTTTTATCATGTTTGAGGTTTTCTATGGTGTTGTTCGAAATTTTCGAGTTAAATAGAATTGGTCTACTTTTACTCGTAAACTTGTAAAGCCAACATAAGTGTGATAGTTTTACTTTTATCTTCGTTATATATAGGCATTAGTGCAGTAATATTTGAATCTTTACCATGACTGTTTAGTTAGTAGAGTGGGGGATTCGTGATTCTAAAATCAATTAAAGCCTACTCTTTAAAGCCTAATAAGTCACAAACGGTTAAATAAATAGAAAAACGGCCTTCCCACTGTTTTTGAAAGATCTATCCAAAGATGCTTATAATTAAGACGAAAAACAAAAATATCCTCAATGTACATGTAAGGGAGATACCAAAGTTTTAAAAAAATTTAAATTGTAATTAATTCAAAACTACATTACCCATACAAATTTGACATTCATTAGAGCTTAAATGCGTCATTTAATCTTAATGAACGTTTTTGCAACTGGCCGTGAGTGATGATTAAAAACATAACTTTAAACGTAGCAGAAATGTTTGTTTCAATTTAATTACCTATTACTACAAAATACGTGCTATAAAAATAACGAACACCATACGACTTACATCCTATGTTCTCGTTTTAAACTCTCAGAGTAATGAATTTTCGATATCATGTACGATATTAAATAGTAGCAGTCCTATATAATCATGTCATTTTAATCTTTAACTGTATATGCGTTATATTCATAGGCATTAGACGTTGTGTATGCATAAATGAATACAAGTCTAGAATTTAGGGTAGCCTTTACCAGTTTTAGGAGGCTAAGTAGGTAATAATAGTAGTTTACCTTCAGAACAGGTGTCAGTTTAGATGTAAAGGACTCGGTATCGGTGGCTCGCTCAGGGCCACAGTACACTTAAACATACTAAACTCTCATTAAAACCTTACTTTACAATTAATGACATCATTTGAAGCTTAATATAATGTTCATCATGAAACTATACGTGCTGCTGGCATTGCATAGCTAGGGCATAGGCCTTTGGATAAAATCGTATCGAATCAAATAGGAAAAATGGTTCAAACCACGCGGGTCGTGTACAGATTGGAGCCGAGACCAACGACTTAACGTGCCTTCTGAAACAACGAGATGTTTTTTCTCCATAGACGCAATTTTCGTAATAAGGGGTTCAAATTATTTAATTCACGTGTTAATAAGGGAGTATAAAACAGAATTATTTTCGTTCATTGAGGAATAATACTGTTGGTGATGTTAGTCAAAGTCAAAGTCAGCTGTTGGGAGTAGCTCGGTGGCGTAGTGGATAAGCGCCGTCGGCCCGCGTACTCGTGAGTCGTCCAAGCATCTTTTCCCTACCAGGCTCGGTCTCAGGACGTCGTTTGGCTGACCAAGAAGATTACGAGCTCGAGACTCACTCCGCTGCTAATCGGAAGGCACGTTAATGCCGTTGGTCCAAAAACGGCATGTCATTTCCAGTCGTCAATACCCTCCAATCCGCGATTGGGCCAGCGTGGAGGCTCATGGCCCATTCTCCTGATAACCATCCATCAGGTAAGGCCTGAGCCCCTGCAGTGGGGACGTAAAAGGGCTGGTGGTGGTGGTGGTGGATGTTAAAAAACAAAATCTATTGGATCCATTTTAAAATTTCTTTCAATGACTTAAAGCTATATCAGCGAATAATATAGAGTTGATTTCATTTGCTTGTCCAAACTAATATTATAAAGAATAAATATTTTATTGTTTGTTTTTCTGTTAAATAGGTTTCTAAACTACTGGACTGATTTTAAAAATTCACCGTTGATTAAGGAAAGCTGCGTCATATGCTGGTGACTAGGAGAACAGCTAGTTTGACGGTACTAAGTCCGCGGAATCATCTATTATATTATAGTATGTCTTACAAAGATAATATTCTATGATTTTCATCACAAAGTTGTGTGTTAAATCGTTATAGGTGCCTGGTTTAATATTGCATCTGAATATGATTGATCACCTCGGTTCGGTCGTAAATACATTATAACAAAACATCGCAGTTACCGAGAAGCTCAGTGGCGTAGTGGATAAGCGCCGTGGTCCACGATCGTTATTGTTAAATAACTTTCGTAAGGGTCGGCCACGGGATGGGTAATCAAAAATTATTATCTCGAGCTATTCCATGCTTCGGAAGGCACGTTAAGCCGTTGGTCCCGGCTGCATTTGTAGTCGTTAATGCCCTCCAATCCGCATTGGGCCAGGAGGGTCATGTGCATGGCCCACCCTCCTTTACCATTCATTAACAAAGTTTGCCCCTGCAGTGGGGACGTAAAAGGGTTGATGATGATGATAAAGGTACTTTAGTTAGACATATCTATATAAATATGTCATCTAATCTGTTTACTAGGATACAATTAAAATATCACCTTTAACTTGAATATAACCTGTTATTTAGTCGATCCAATCTACGTATTATAGACTTGAAAATCCTTAATATCAAATCTATATTATCTTGCATTGAAACCTAATATGTACTAAAGAACATTATAAAGTTTTCTTACGTTCTAAACTTTATAATGCAGTTGCACAAACGTCCATTTTCAAATTTAGAACATTCACTAAAACTTAAAGTCAACATTTAAAATTTAATGAACTGTCAATATTCAGTTGACTACGAACCATGAAAATGATTAGTAATCGGTCAATTGCACAAACGTCCATTAAGGGTTAATGACGCATTTAAACTCAAATATCTCTATTAAGTTAGGTTAATTACAAAGGTCATTTCTATGGCTATATGTATTTATTTTCTATTTTGATAAATATATAGGTTATCAATATAAATTTAGAGCTGATTTAATTATTAACTTGAACATTTTCCTATGTCCTATATAATTTAATACGATGTTATTGAACAAGCCGATGTTCTTGCGTCCTAGCAGGTACCGAGGGTAAATAAAACCGCGTCATAAATTGACCATAGTTTTGTATTCCAAAAACAAAAAAGCCTCTCTTACAAGGAAACTGACATTAGATATATACCTTTTTAAACAAAACAACACCGCGATATTCTAAATGTACAGCTCCATCTTTTAATGAAAATAACAAATATATACGTCATAAAAATCATTCACATAACCATAAATACATTATTTCATAAGCATTTTATTTGTGTTAATAATTAAACTCCGTAGCCGAGTGGTTCGCACGCCGGTTTCAAGGTGTCGCCATCTCTGAGGTCCCGGGTTCGATTCCCGGTCGGGTCAATGTAGAAAATGAACTTTTCTATATTGACTCGGGTCTGGGTGTTGTGGTACCTTCGTTGTCTCAGATACTCCATAATACGGGGGCTTTAGCTACTCATCTTGGAATCTGAGCAATGTATGTGATGTTGTTATATATTATTATTATTAAACTAAATACATGCATAAACGGCTTATACATAATCGCCCACCAAGGACAAACTAAGCTTTGTCCTTACTAAAAATAACATCATATGACATCGCCCACCATAACACAATATACCTATAACTTATCAATTAAAGTTACATTAAATGCAAATTAGTCACAATAAAATATTTTATATGTTAAACATGCTTTCAATATCAATCAGCAATAGGAAGGATACAAATCTTAGAAACAGGCCGTTTTAAAGTGCCGCCTTTAACCTTCAAAGTAACTACCCTAACTATATTATCATCTCCTGGATGAGTTGCAATCACTCTACCATAAAGCCAACGTCCAGCAGGTAAGTTATCGTCCCTTACGATAACAACATCATCAACCTTAGGTTGAGGGTTTTGTGACGACCATCGATATCTTTGATAAAATTTTGTCAAATACTGACGCGACCACTGACGCCAAAATTCCTGCAACATTCGTTGCGTGTATTGCCATCTGCGTAAAGAACTGACATTAGAAGCTTCATAATTTCTATCAGGTGGAGTAACCGACGCCTCTCCTATAAGAAAATGACCAGGTGTTAACACTCTCACGTCATCGATTTCATTGCAAGAAAGTGTGGTTAAAGGTCTGGAATTTAAACAAGCTTCTATCTGTGCCAACACAGTAGTCATCTCTTCAAACGTTAATGTTGATTGACCAATAACCCTTTTAAGGTGGTATTTTACAGACTTGATTCCCGCCTCCCATCCATAAACCACCAAAGTTGGGAGAACGAGATGGTATAAAATGCCATGTGCAACCGTTAGTAGCCAAAGATTCAGCTACTTCATGAATCATAGAACTCTTTTCAGCAACAAATAATCTATTTAACTCGCCAGCAGCTCTACAAAATTTTTAGTATTATCGCTCCAAATATCTGAGCAACTGCCCCGTCTTGCCACAAACCTTTTAAATGCCTGGAGGAATCCCGCGTTACCATGCATACAAATAAATATATATAAGCTTTATATGACTTATGACCGCGTCCCTTAGTAGTTCTTAATTGTATAGGACCGGCGTAATCCACACCACAAGACTTGAAAGGCCGAGTGGGAACGACTCTAGCCGATGGTAATTGTCCGATAAGTTGCGTTTGAATATTACCTATATTCTTAACACAAATCACACATTTCCGAAAACAAGATTTTACAAGTTGCTTGATACCAAAAATTCAATATTTAGACTGTAAATAACACATCATGAGCTGAGGGCCTCCATGGAGAGTCTGCTTATGGGCATCCAGTATAAGAAGATCGGTCAAATAAGACTTCTTAGGCATCAATATTGGGTGCTTACGATAATTGTTAAGTTCCGAATTTGCCAGTCTACCTCTGACTCTTAATATACCTTCATCATCAATAAATGGATTCAAAGTTCTGAGACTGCTACGTTTTGGTAAGTTTTCTCCTTCTTTTATAATATCAATATCATCACCAAAACTCTCCAATTGGCATTGCTTTATTAAATAATTTTAATGCGTTGCGTAGCTCCTGACTATTTAAAAATCCCACATTGTTATATGATTTACATCTTGTGTTATGAATAAAACGTTTACAATATGCTATCACTCTTATCAATCTAGTAAGTGAAGAAACTCGATTCTCTAATTTTTCGGTAATAGTACAACAAGTTTTAATTTTAATCATTTCCAAATCAGTACAGTTGTTTTTCGGTTTTTTTATAATCAATATCTTCCTTTTTCAGAAACTGTGGACCTTGAAGTCAAATTTCATTCTTCACCAGTTCCGACGGATACAAGCCACGTGACGCCACATCAGCTGGATTACATTACGATGTAACATGTGACCAATGATGAGAGTCTAAACTCGTAATTATCTCTGACACTCGATTAGCCACGAAAACCTTCCAACGATTTGGTGTACTGTTTAACCAAGCGAGAACTACCATAGAATCTGTCCATGCGTGTAGCTGAATTTTGTCTATATCTAGTACTGATGCTATTTCTATCATCAATAAATATTCTATCAAGCGAGTAAGTAAAACAGCACCGCACAACTCAAGCCTCGGGATTGACACCTGTTTTATAGGGCATACTTTTGTTTTTGCAGATAATAACACAACACTAATTAATAATCCTCGCATAAACTACGGCTGCGTACGCATCTTTTGAAGCATCGCAGAAACCATGTAGTTCTACAATATCACCAGCCTTGCTTCCGATCCAACGTGGTATAGTAAGGTCGCTTTAATGTATCAATTCCTGACGATAAGTTAGCCATTCGTTTAAAAGATTACCCGGTACTGCTTCGTCCCAATCTATTCCGGCTAACCACAGCTTTTGAATTATCATTTTTGCTATAATTATGCTTGGTCCCGCCCACCCGAGCGGATTATAGAAACGCGATATATCCGATATAATTTGCCTTTTTGTTACAGGTTCTTTGAAAGTGGGTACCACCACCTTATACCGGAAACAGTCTTCACTGCGATTCCAGGTAAGTCCAACTATTTTTATTATTTCATCTATTTTTATTTTTAATCCTTTAGTACCTTCAGTTTGAATACGATTAGTTTTAGAATTTCTTTCATCTTCTTTCATTGCTTTTAGTAATTCTTCATTGTTAGAAGTCCACTTTTGGAGTTCGAATCCACCTTTCTCTAATAATGAATTAATTTCTTTATATAGCTTAATTCCTTCTTCAACTGTTTCACACCCTGTCATAAGATCGTCCATATAAAAATCTGTTAAAACCTTTCCAGCTGTAAGTGAATGATTGTGACCTTCATCTGACGCCACTTGTTGTAAAGCCTTCACAGCAAGATAAGGAGAAGACGCTACACCGAACGTTACCCTTGTTAACCTATAATCTTTTATTTCAGAATGTACATCGTTTCGCCATAAAATTCTCTGATAATCAATATCATTTTGATCAACCTTTACCTGCCGATACATTTTTACTATATCGGCTGTCAAGCAAATACCATTCATTCGCCAGCGCAATACTATATAATAATAATAATAATTTTTATTTCGGACAACATTAGGGAATCCATATTTTTGTTAGTTTTACACAAAATACACTTAAAATCTAGTGTTAGTATCGATTACAATTACTTAGAAACTAATTTTGTGCCAGTAATACATCTCCGGACACAATGTACTACAATAGGAGAATCGTATCGTCCTCCTATGACTTGAAGAATAGAATTGCAGCTGTCACGCACTCTGAAGAGCAACGAAGCACTTTTCTTTCTCATGATAGAGTAGAAATCATCTATCTGCATTTGTGCAAACATACCTGACGCACTGCAGAAACGAGACAGCCCCAACAGTACTCTAAAAGCATTGTTATATTGGATACGCAGTGTATTAAGAGCGCGCTGACTATAATTGGTCCATATGCTGCTCGTATAGAACACTTGACAATAAGCTCGAAAAAGTGTTAATTTGACTGGAATACTACAGTGGGAGAATCTACGAGCCAGCATGTTACAGCGCACTGCCAACGCCCTGCGCTCCCTCTCAATGTCAACCTCGTCTCTAAGGCTATCGGTCACGTAATGTCCGAGATATTTAAATCGGTATACACGTTGGAGTTCCGTACCATTCAGACAAATTTTAGGTACATAGGATGGACATTTACTACCGGCAGCCCCAAACACAAGATATTCGCTTTTTTTAACATTGTATATGAGACCATGCGTAACCGCGTAGCGTTCACACATCAGTAAAAGCTCTCTCAACGCCCTCACCGTCGGGCTCAGCAACACCATATCATCAGCGTAACTGATATTATTAACACTTACATCATCAATGCGACACCCCAATTTCATGCTGCTGAGCCCAACGATCAGGTCGTTGATATAAAGATTAAAAAGTTGAGGAGAGGACATACCACCCTGCCTCACCCCACACTCCAACTTGAATGAGTCTGAAAGCGCGTTACCCCATCTCACATTATTCTCCTGATTATAGTACCAATATTGTAAGATCCGCAACAATTCCGCCGGTACACCGATGTCCCGTAACTTAGTCCACAGCACATCGTAAGATACGAGGTCAAAAGCACGAGACAGGTCAAGAAAACAGGCGTAGACAGGAGTCCTTCTTTTGGTATAATAATGCACCGTGTGCTTTAAAGCTAGGATTGCATTCTCTGTCGAAAGTCCTGACCGAAAGCCAAACTGAGCATCATGTATGTGTAAATACTTATTAAGACGAGAATCCAACAAACTATCCAGTACCTTGGCCATAATCGTGGCCAGCGAGATGGGTCTATAGTTACCTTTGTCGCTCGTATCTCCGGTTTTGTTTTTAACAATAGGTACAACTACTGTACGCATGAGTTCACTGGGAAGGTAGGAATGACACATGCAAAGAGACAACAACATAGCCAAGACCCTAGCCAAGTGAGGACCTGCGTGCTGCAAATGCTCGATGCTGAGACCGTCGTGACCCGGTGATTTACCTTTTGACATTCGTTTTATCACGTCACGCACTTGCTTAGGAGTGAAACGAATGAGATCAGTATCACAACAGGCCCCATCATCGATCATCCCCAGCGACGCACCTAAGGGCGATTCGGACTTAAAATGAGTTACAAACATGTTTGCAATCGACACCGGTTCATCAACACCCCCGACACTAACTGGCAGGCCAGGCTTAATATTGAATTTGTTGGTGGCCATCCAAAATTTCTTAAAATTATTATTTTTATGATGAGATGCCAAAATGTCTGACTTTATTTTTTCCTGATGTCTCTGACACCATTTCAGTTTGCTTTTAAATATTTTACGACTTAAAGACATTTCATTGTACACGAGTCCAGATGTTGGTTTATTATAGGAGAGCCAGATCTGATATTTAAGCCTGGCCTGTCTGTGAGCCTCTCGTACGTATTTATTCCAGCCCGTTATCTGTCGATATTTATTTGAACGACGCCTAATATTATATGTCTGCTTGGCTGCATCAGATAGAACATTTACAATACTCATATACATGTCATCGATTGGTCGCAAGTGCTCCAAATTTTTACAGTGTGTATCACCACACATCTCAAAATGTTGAGGATAATCTATTTGCCGTAGCTTAATATTACAGAGTTGAGAATATTCCTTAATCTGATCAACATCCCTCTCACCCCATATTACTTTACTATAACTAGCATTGTTTGGACGTACCGTCGATTTAATGATATTCAAGTTACAAGTTAAGATAATGGGAAAATGATCAGACCAAAAAACATCATATATCACATCAACATTAGCGATAGTGTTAAAAGCAGACTGTGTTACAACACAATGGTCTAGCCACCGCCTACACCCGTGCGCCTCACTGATGTAGGTA
Organism: Diatraea saccharalis; assembly: GCA_918026875.4. Classification (NCBI taxonomy): domain Eukaryota; kingdom Metazoa; phylum Arthropoda; class Insecta; order Lepidoptera; family Crambidae; genus Diatraea; species Diatraea saccharalis. Next base: position 3,369,616 of record OU893340.1, on the reverse strand, counting down.
TAACATCCAGATTCAATACCTAATTTTATTGTGTCCGAACACAACCAGTCCTGTTCTTCACAAAAATCTATAAGTTCATTGTAAAAAGACTCACCCGGATGAGCATTATAGTCACCTAACATAAAAACAGCTCCACACTCACTAGAATCGATAATTGAGTTCATTTCACCTAAACATTGTGTGAATTCAACTAGGTTTTCAACAGAATCTGTAGGCATATAAATACTGAACACTATTATTGAATAGTCACTTAGATTAACTTTAATGGCAGTAAGACGCGAACTAACACACTCTATCACACTTATAGATTTAAAGACATGTTTACGCCACAAAATTGCAACACCGCCTTAAATCTGATTGTAATTTAGGACCTATCAATGATTGATCATTCAATGACTGGTTATTGCTACCCTTGCAAGAAGCGTCATATACCACCCTTACCTTTTGTAGTATCTTTATCATCTCGAATGACAGCGTGATGTGCTAAGTATATTGCTTTTATATTTTTTATTTCTGAATTAGGTACTAACTCAATATGATCCAATTCAAAATACTCATTAATAACCTCAATGTATTTCTTTTTCAGGTCCCCAGTCTTCAATCTTTTCTCTAACAAATACAATCTTTTTTCAGCTATCTGCAAGGAGTGTGTGACTTTGGGAACTTCAGTTCTGAATGGAAGTTTCACAATATATCTACCAGTTCAACCCTGTATGTTGATTCAAAGAATATTTTTTCACATAACTTCTCTTCATTGGTATACAATTTACACTTCGACATCGGAACATCATCTTCCAACTCCCAAAATCGTTTGAGATGTTCATTTTCCTCTAATTGACAATGCATGACTTTTATTATTTCAGATGGCTTACTAGCATGCATCAACGACTCCCGACAATATCCATCCTAGTGATGTGCATTGCGCAAGTAGTGAACCACGTGCTCCCTTTTTAATTCCATCTTGTATTATCTGACTATACACTTCCGAACCTAATAACATATCAATTCGATTTGATGTGTAATAGCCAGGGTCCGCGAGAACAATCTCAGATATTTCCTTCCATTCCACTGATTTTATCTCCTTGGTAGGCAACAATGTGGTAATGGACTTTAACACATAAGCGTTAACATTAAGAATTACATTTTGATCGATACGTGACATTATTTTTATATTGACCATAGCCTTGGATATTAATCCACTTTCACCACCTACCCCACAAATTTGAGCCTTAACTGGAATTTTCTTTAAACCCAACATTTGAACCATAGATTCCGTCACAAAAGAAGATTGGGATCCTTGATCCAATAAAGCGCGAATCGTAAACATTCTACCATTTGCTGCCATAGAATTTACTAAGGCGGTGGCAAGTAGCACCTTCTTGTATCTTGCATGATTAGTCGAAATGCAAGAAACCATAGGAATCGACTCAATGTTGTCAATATTTGACAAAGAAGTACTTGGTTTCGGTCTGTCATCAACTGAAACCACATTGTTTACTAAAATCTTCTCTTTTTGGGAGACCGTACCCTCTGTACCTTTAGGATGCAAAAGAACGTGATGCCTTTTCCTGCAAATACGACATCTAACATTACTTTGACAGCTCTTAGCAGAGTGATTACGACCCAAGCAACAAAAACATACATTGTTATTTAAAACAAAGTTACGCCGCGACTCTACAGTCTCATTTAAAAAACCCTTACAAAAATTAAGTTTATGTTCTTCTGAACAAAACTGACAAACCAATTTTGCTATATGTAAAGATTTCATTTTATCAATTGGCATTTTATGAAATTGATTTTTATACCCTGTTTTATGCCCAGATTCTAAAAATTCGATGGCACGATATCGATTTTTAAGAAAATGCTCAAATTGCTTATAAGTTGGCAATTCATCTGTATCACTGTCAGTCACAAAAAATTCCCACTGCCGTCGAGTTTCTAAATCCAATTTTAAAGTAATAATATGTATTACAAGTACATCCCAACTATCTGTATTTACCCCAATATTAGACAAAGCGGACAAACAATCATTAGTAGTATCTAACAACTCCTTTAATCCACTAGCTGACTCGCACATAATATTTTTCTGAGACAACAACCTTTTCATAATATGACTACATATATATCTCTTATTACTGTACCTTTCTTCAAGTAATTTCCAACACCTATCATAATTACAGTCAGTAACAGGAATATTATTTAACAGTTGTTCAGCCTCTCCTTGTAAATATCCCTTTAAATACAATAATTTTTGAACATTTCCTAAATCATTATTATTATGTATCAAAGAACGAAATAGATCTCGAAAGGTATTCCATTCTGAATACTTTCCAGAAAAACTAGGAATATTAACCTTCGGAAGTTTTATATGAGATGTATTTGTACTATGTTGAGCAACCGTAACAGATTCATTAAACTGTTTATTTTCAAATGTTGACAAAATAGATTTTAATTCTATTTTATACTCAAAATAAACTTCTTCTCCATTATCATATATATCATTTTTAACATAAGTTGTTTCAGCTAATTCATCTGCGGAAGACACTGCACGCATCAATTCTTTATGACCCGCAGAGAACTCAAACCACATTTGCTCTAACAGTTCTATACGCCCTTCCACATACTCTTTTGTAATGCGGCCTTTAGGACTCTTTTTAAAGTTAATCTTTGCTTTTGTAAGCCGAGCGTACAAATCTTCTTGAAAATGAATCAATTTCTCCATTTTAACATTCAAAAATAAACTTCAAACAAAGCAAAATAAAGATCTTATTTCAATAACCTAAACACAACTCTTTTATACAAATCTACGACCAAATAATTTTTTTAAATTTTTCTAAGTCTTAAACCTCTTTTGTATCGGGCCAAAATTGGGCATAGGTTCCCCGTACCTTCGTTTTTATTAAAACTATTCTAAGTCCCTAATTCTACAATACAAATTATTCTAAGTCCATATAAGCAAACACTAAATTCATTAAAGTTAAAATCTTCTAGTACTTAAAGTTCAAATTAGTTCACTTTTATTTTTTGACTTCACTTCAGTTTCAAAGTTAAGCTCTTCATAAGAATAAGGTTTAAAATAAAAGTACTCACAGTTGTATTTCCGTTTCACTCACACATACACAATAGAACTCATGCCATCCTTGTCTAGCACGATCTCCAAGTTATCCGCGCCGCTGACTGCTACCTGGTTCCTCCAGATGGCTCATCTGCAGCAAGTTTCCACCTTCGTATCCTCCACGAGCTAGTGTCTCCAGCTCGTGGCCCTGACAGCGTCCTTGCTGTCTGACTGGTCTCACTGCTTCCAAGTGCGCTGATCCAGCCACCAGTCACGTTTGCAACAGCGATCCACTGTCCGTGACTTCTCCGAACAAAAATAACCTGCACTTTTACGTGCCCTCGGACTGTGCTACTGCACTATCCGGCTCCGTAGGACCATGAACAAGCCGATGTTCTTGCGTCCTAGGAGGTACTGAGGGTAAATAAAACCGCGTCATAAACTGACCATAGTTTTGTATTCCAAAAACAAAAAAAGCCTCCCTTACAAGGAAACTGACATTAGATATATACCTTTTTAAACAAACCATAACACCGCGATATTCTAAATGTACAGCTCCATCTTTTAATGAAAATAACAAATATATATGTCATAAATATCATTCACATAACCATAAATACATTATTTTATAAGCATTCTATTTGTGTTAATTATTAAACTAAATACACGCATAAACGGCTTATACAGTTATTATTTGTCCTAATTAAAATCTGAAAAAAAAAACAAACGCCAACTTGAAAATGTTATAATTAACGTATTGATTTCATAACTGCTAACGATTCTAAACTTTATTTAAGTCATCATTATAATAAAGTAGCTAAGTTTAAAATAAACATTTAAATAGTCTTAAGCGGTTTTTTGTATTTAGAAACTTATCATCATAATACCTTATTACTTGCATAGCTGCTACAGGATTTCATGAGTGGATATGCACTTGAGGAAGTATTTAAAAAAAAGAAAGCACTAAAAAATCACCTCCACTAGATGGCGACTCTAGCAAAAGTTGAAGGAAACGAATGGACAAAAGATAGTCATTTCCGTTCCTTTTCCTTTTTTCGTTAGTTAAAACTAACATATTAAAAAACTGAAATTTACAAAGTTCGAAACTTAGATATCAATACAACTATGAAAAAGTACAAATAGAATATAAGTTGTTTATTGAGTTTTCAAAACTTATTTACTTTTATACATGAAAGTAAACCGGAAGGGTTATCATGGAGAAATCAAGAAAGTACTGTAGCGACATCTAGTTTGATTTCGGGAACTATTTTTTTTTTAAATACTTCATTCCATTCAGTTTCAAGATATTAGCAAAAATAAAAATAATTGAAAAAACCAACATGCAAAACTCACTCAACTCAACATTCGAGAGAATTTGAGTATATGCATTCGAATAAAAAATATAATTCATGTAAATATAAATAAATACAAAATAAGAGCTTTTAAAATAGATAAAAAGGTTTATAAATCTATAAAAACATTTATGACTCAAACTAGCTATGGCACGCCGTGCATTAATATCTCGATTTCTACTTGAGCGGTACTGCATTTTATGTATGCGTTAATTTTTTCCAATAAAAAAATCCACGGTTTTTTATTGGGCTATATTTGTATTTCATATCAAAAATAGAAATAGCAAGACCAAGGATGAACCACGTTATTCTTGTAAATATTCCATAAAACTTAACAGCCGTTTCTGCATTATTTGGCAACATCATAATAATTTCAGTTGCCGTCTTGTTTACTTGTGCTTACAAAGATAATAACAGTTCTTACGACAAGTTTTTGCGTTTTCGTGACAATATTACGCAAAAAACAAGCCTTTTGATAATGATCGTAATGGCAGTGTCACATAAACAATAGAGGAAAAATGCTTAATCATTTCACTAGTGCGCCATTATGGTTACATTGTTATAGTTGTACTTACATAGGTAGCATATACATTCGTACGGCAACGTGGAAATAGGTACCTACATTAAGTTATGGGTTATGTAGTTATTAAGTTGTTTTAATATTCATAATCATCATCATTAATCACGCCATTAAATATAAATATATTATGAACTTTGTCATGCATTAATACGAGGAAGAGCATAGTTTTTGCTCATTAAAATTTATATGAATCATTTAGAATTAATGCGTACATTTTAGTTTTTGTTATTTACACATGAATATATGTGTTAGGGCAAAAAAAATATATGACGGTGATTTCTATAAATAAGTGATCTATATTCCAAAGATGTTTTAAATAATATTATGCAATTTATTAATATTCAAAATTTGTTAAAATTTGTCTACTCATTGTGATAAAATTGTTTGCCAATTTAAAGAATGACGAATGTAATTTTGACCTTCCTGGTTTTTATGTGTAAAAAACGCTGACGATATAAAAATAAATCCATAGAAAAAAATGTACTTTGTGGACATTTGCTATTGACCGCCGATGTTTCCAAAGTTTGGGGCTTCTGAAGTAGCTTATTGCTTGCTGCATAAGCATTCTGCATGTTTTTTATGTCGTTTTGAGGTAAAATTTGTGTTTTAATAAGTGACTTTATTCGATTTGAGTTACAGAACACTAAAAACACTTCAATAAGACGCGTAAAGGAAAGATAATCATATTTGTAGTGCTAATTTATTTTACAAAAAATTGATGTTATTTATAAAATCTATCAGGTAAAGGAAATAACTTACTAATACGTATACTTAAACGTATACGTAAACTAATGAACCTTGACTGAAGCATTTTTATGATAATTTTTTAATAATTGGGCCTTGGGAAAGGACTTAGTTTTTATCTCAATAAAGCTTTAAGGGGTTGAAATAAGGCATGAAAATTTGCATGAAGTTTTGTTGTGGTTGAAAATAAAAACACGAAATATTTGTATTTAAGCAATGCAGGAAGTAAATAAATATTTTATTTATAGAAATCTAAAAAACTAGCATATGTATTAGTTTTTTTATATATTGAATCCCACACAGGCGAAGCCGTAGGCGGATAGCTAATCAATTAATAGGACATTGTATTGGAAATATTACGTTTAAAACTTGTAGCTACAATATTAAAATAAGCTCAGACGTAGTATAGAGGTATATAAACATATTACGAAGTCACTGTTGCAAATATTCCGAAATATTTAAACCGATACGTTATTTTAACAAAATCTTGCAAAAGTGGTAATGTATGATGCGTTTGTATAATAATAACATAATATTGACTTCCGCTCACGTTATTTGCGTATTGACGAAAGTCATACGACTATTAGCGTGTTAAACTCTGTTTGTTTTATTTTTACTTTATTTATATGAGTTAATAAACTTCTATGCGTAAGAATCTATAAATAAAAAACACGAACTGTTAAATAAGTCCGAAGTGAGTCACACCTGACACTAGTTGTCCGTGACTTTGACAGACATACTCATAACCACATTTGCTATTATCTAAATATTAGAATGTTACTTAAATTTAGTGACAATTCCATATTAATATTGTAGGTACATGAACAAAGAAACATGATCCTTTCACATAGTAACGTATATTTGTATTTTTATAGTACAATTTTTATGTGTAGATAGTTGAAAGGCTGGAGAGCAAAATAAAGGCTACATTTTACCGCGAAAAGTAAAATAATAATAACAATCTACAATTACTAATAGGTATATAATTAAAAAGAGGCAAAGTTACTAACTTTGTTTAGTTTTAGAGTTCAATCTTCGGAAATATTTTATTTGAATATGAAAATTCTTTTACTAACGGGAATCTACATAATGAGTGGGTGACATATATGATTTTCGCGAACGAAGTCTCGGGATTAGTTAGGTAAACATATTTTTCAATACGCCATCTTCAAACGTCTTCTGATTTTGCAATTTTATCTAGTTTACGAGTGATAATATGTATTTGAAATCAAGAATGTGAAAAGTATTTATAATCACAAAAACATTACCTAAGTAAAATAGTTATTTTAGTTGTTAATGTCTGATAATATTTAATAGTTTGTGTAAATATACATATTAAATTTTTCAAACTAGAAATATTTCAAATACAATTTATGATGAGCAACTTCTACAATTATTATTAATACAGGCGGGCAATGATATTTGTAAGTATGTATTTGTTTTCTAAAGTAATTAGATCTATATATCATTTGCTTATAAACTTTAATGTTTATTTATTAAACCGAAGAGATTGTGTTATTTAATTTATCTGATTTAGTCGGTCTTTGTACCGAACCTTTCAAAACGATTTATAATAGTTTGCTTCGAAAGTACAATACCACAAATTAACGATGCCTGCTCCCGTTTACTATAACATGTAACAAAAGACTACTATTACTTTTGAAGGATATAATTTTGTCATAGTCAAAGTTTTTTTATTTGTTGTGTGGTTTTTATCTGTTTTATTATATTACTTCACTACCTACATAGTAGAAATTAAAGTCGCTCTCAGCCATTTGTATTTCTGCATATATCTGTGGATATCTAAAGAGAAGATTTACATGAAGATTTATTAGCTAAGATAATCTAGTAAAATTAATAATCGTTCTATTTCATTGGACTGGCTGATTACTGTCTTGAGGATTATCTCCATTTACACGAGCCCTAGACTGGCTTACTGGACTGTCTCGGCTACTGACTTCGTGCAGTGGTTCATTAGTCGTGGATGAACTTGCCAGAGAAATATTCGAGTCTCTTAACCCGCCAGCAGGGTACGAGAATAAGGGAGTGTGACCGTTGGCATGTAGCCTCGAGGCCTCACCTAGCACACGTGAAAAGTATATTATTATTTCTTAAGTAAACGAGTCGTCGGATTTTGGTGAAGTTAATAGCATTCGGGTATTTTATAATTCAGTTCAAAATATCGCCTAGAGAGAGATAGAGAGGAAGTTGCGGGATATGTGAATAAGCAATTATTTTTGCAAGCTAAAACCATCTGCAATACATTTATGTTCTACGTTAGTCGAACGCAACTGCGTATACGCATTCTATAGTTATTTTTAGCCGGGCAGACTTTCAAAACAGGGTCTTCTTAAGCAGCAGCAGGTGCGATGGTATTGGATTATCGTTATTTTTGAAGTTGGTAAACCGAGTGACTTGCTTGTTTTACTTATCCGTAAATCGGGTCGGTACTTTTAAAGCAATCTTCAAGTAATGGAGGTAATAAAAAATGAGTCTGATTACAGCGTGCATTTAGGTACATCTTTTAAATGACGTAATAAAACCACTTTGTTAAGTACGTATTTACAAAGCGGTGTTGTTACTTACAGAATTCATATATTTTTTTATATACCATTCTGTTCTATTTTTAAAATAACGGTAGAAATTAGAATAACATCGATCCGACTTGTTCATTTTAAAAGAATGTAAGTATTTACGAATATTTCAAAGTTACGTTTTTTTTAAATAAGGTCACTACGTTGCAAACGTCTCTTGCGTACATACCTATTTATGCAAAACATTTAGAATTTTTCTTTAAATATTTCTGTAAATGTGAAATAAATAACGGGTTCAAGTCCACTATCTTAATATCAGAAATAGTATCATTTCCTAGGGTAGTGTAACGTTCGTGCACATTACTATAGGTAGGTTTACTCTCCGGACGATTTATGGTCAATGCAGGCCGACAATAATAATTTTGAATTATTACTTTTTCTGCTGATGATGATGATGATGATGATGACTTTTTCTGCTTTCGAATTAGCCTTATCCTATCTTGCGGATAAATATTTTTTTCTCCATCATAGGAATAGTAGCTTTAAAATTAAAATATTTTTTAATTGTTATTCTAAAAATAAGATGAATAATATTATATATAAATATCTTCAATTCCATGAAAGAATCCCTATCCCAAAGGTGCGACAGAAGGTATCTTGGTTTTCGGTTCCTAAAGATTACCCGTAGGTAGCCCTAAGGCTTTGTTTAACGTGTGAAATGCATGGATGGTTGTATCCATTTCACTAGAGCATATCATTGAGCTCATGAACCATACACGATGACTACATAAGCTTACGATTTCTTTACTAAATAACAATTTGGTAGAGGCCTAATGTCTCTACTAAAATACAAATATTTTTTTAAATTTCAGTAACTTGAGAATTTTAATGATATTGAAAAGGATAATGGGAAAAATAATGAGTTTGTTGTTGCCGTGTTACTTTAGAAAACAAATGATTAATTAGTAATGAAAGTTATAAGGTGCATGATAAATTAATCAGTCCTGTTGGATCTCGGGTAGCTCAATGGTTAAAGCCGTTGATTGTATATCGAAAGGTTAAACGAAAATTGAAAGGTCTGAAACTGGTGAATTTTTTAGCATTCGTCATTAAAGATTTCTTAAGTAAAAATATATTATATGTATTGTTGAGTGTAAGTAAATAAATGAGGATCGGTCAGTTGAGAGACCAAAAATTCTAAAATTTCCGTTCTACAGAAGTCATGTTGATCCATGTTATGTTCCAGTTCTAGTCCAAATTGGTAATGGTACCGGCCTATAACTGCACCGTTTTCTCTCTCTTGAGGTACGCAAACCCTAAAAAATCACAAAACTTCCTCTAACCTTAATTACTTAATTTTTTTTTTCTCAAATTGATAAACGAGCGAGTCATTGGTGTACTCGAGGATCGACAAATTTAAAAGAAACTGATGGTTTACGAGGCATTATTTAAAATATTTTTTGACACTAGACGACCTCAAAATAGATTTTACTTATGACCCGGTGCTGAATCCTGTTGCAATGTCCACACTTTGTATTTGAATAGGGTGTTGTTGAGAGGTTTAATTGTAATAATCTTGTTAATATCTTGTCTAAGTATTCATTAATAATTGTATTAATGAATACTTAGACAAGAGACATAAAATTTGACATTTCAGTTTAATTATAATAAATGATAAATATGAGTATCACCAATTCACAATATTTTCATAACTATATTATGAATCAATTGAACAAATGACATAAAGATTTAATTTTTATTAATTAAAATAAATTATAAGATGCTGTATCCGTAAATTTATTATTAACATTATTAATTATATTAAGATTATATGTGTTATTTTGATTGCTTATTTCAATGATATCTGATGGACTTGCTAATTGTTACATATTATGCTTGTATGAATAATAATTTAATAATTATCAATTTTAATATTATTTTCAAGATTTTTGCATGCTTTTAATAGCGAAATGTGCCTGGACTATTATTTTGCTAATATCTTTATTGTAAACCGCATTTCTAGCAAATAAATTACTCTTTACCAAACTGCACTGCGCCCGCGTGGTAAGTCATAGCATTTTTGCTATTAAATCTATTGCACGGGTGTACACTTAGCAGCAGCTTATCACGAAATGACTTACTGTCACAAACAATCTGAACTCTATTTCCACCACGTTGAATATCATCCTCCTGCCCTTTATCCCACGTTACGTGGGGTCGGCACAACATGTTTTCTTCTTCCATTCTTCTCTGTCAGACGTCAGCTCCACATCCACACCTTTCTTATTCATATCCTCTTTCACACCAGTCGATCCATCTTTTCTTCGGTCTGCCTCTACTCACATATCCATCCATTTGCATACCCATCACTCTTTTCGTAGCATGACTTTCGTCCCTTCTCATAACGTGCCCACCACGTTGAATATGTAATTGATATATAAAGTCAATCAATTTAAGGTGATATGGAGACAAATGCTGGTGGAGTGCACTATTATGTTGGAGATTTTATTAAAAGAAAACAAAACTTAATAAGTACAGTACAGTTTTGTTCAACTTAATGTGATATTGACCGTACGAACTTATAAAAAGTACTTCTAGTACGTAATTATTGTTGATTGGTAACTTTTTTCTTATTAGTCCACTTGTCGGGCCAAGATGTTGTATCAAAACTTGAAAAACGTCTGTGCATTATTTGTTTTTATTTTTGACGTCATGCTATTCGCTTGGACTTGGGAAATACGGCCTAAATTGTAGTTGCTATTTTGTAATTTTGGGTGAATTTCGTACACAATTACAACATTCACAAAAAATAACTTCAGTGTGACATAATTCCTCATGCTACTGGCATAATATAAGGAGAAGTTCACGGTTTACTTATGGGGTTCGGTAAACTTCGGTAAAAATACTTTACAAATATAATAGTGTAAGATATCAAAAGAAAAGGATTACTGTGAGAATCTGTTTCGCTGGAATGCTTTATATTATACATTGTCCCCGCCGCTTGATAGGTGGTGACAGCGGATGTGTGGGACTCACTATCTGCACCGACCCGCCTGAAGGTAGTCATAGACGGATTCCATACCCACTAAGCCACCTTTGTGCACCCTTTCTTTTGGGGGAAGAGTGCTGGGCTCCAGCAGGGAGTGCCACTCAGCTTCAGTTATGAGATATATTCTTAATTTTCAGATAACGGTTTGGAAGATATTTAGAAAGTAGACTAAAATTAAAGATGACTTGTCGCAGAAACTACAGGATTAAACATTACTCAAAGATTACACATTTCTTTTTTAAATTTAATAATTGTATGGAACCTCGGTGCGAAAGTCCGGCTTGTAATAGAACAGTTTTTTCCTTTTTATGGAAACGGATTTATATCAATGTTAGTTCTTAAGACATAAACTCTCTACAGTTAGCGATCGCAATTTCGTCGAATTCCTTACCAACCCATAGCGATAGTATTTCGGCGATTATTGCGAGTCTATACAATTCAGTGTAACGTTTTCTTTAAGCGCAAATCGAGTTCAATTGTTAAGTCAGCAATATTATTTAGTTTTCTAGCGATCTTTTATGGTACGGCAAATGCGTTTTGTGATTGATACCCATGTCGAGACCGTATGACCAAGACAGTACCTACTGAGGACCAAATAGGCCAAAAGACTTTTCTAGCAAAATTGCATAGGGATAATGGGCTTTAAGCTACTTTAATAGTAATAAATATTAGACAACATCACATACATTGCTCCGATCAGAAATTCAGTTGCTAGACCACTTTTATTGTGGAAAGCTGAAATAACTAAAGTAATATAACATCCAGATTAGAAACAATGAGAAAGAAATGTTCATTTTCTACATCGACCCGATAGAGAATTGAACCCGAGACCTCAGAGATAGTAGACCTTGACACCGGCGTGCGAGCTTCTCGGTCACAGATGTCGTCGAGGGTCGACAATGCGGACCAAGTGAGGATAAGTGGGTGTTATAAACGATTGCAGATGCATCCAGGACCAAATGTGAGTTAACGTGAGTTCGATATAATAAATAAACTAATCGATCATCCAACGTTCGGCCTGTCGAGCCAAAGATTGAGCGCGCAAACAAAGTGTCAATGACCTCTGACAGTTTTAAATATAGACTAAAATCAGGACCGGTTGAAATCTTTTTTCTTTTTTTAGCAACATGTTTCATTAGGATCAATGTTTATCTTAAAATCGCATTTTTGTATTGACACTACTTAAACTAAGGCATTAAGAGTTAATTTTATAAGTTCAATATCAGTATCAAAAATGGAATAATATTTCTATGAAATGTCCAGGTGGAACTGTAATTTTTATTAATACAATACATTTTTTTAAGATCCTTTATAGTATTTTTACACCGAAGTTAGGTAGTTATTCTATTAATAAATAACAAAAACAACTAACCTTCGTCATGTGTTTTCCAGGAAAGTAGATTTTATCAGACACTAACCAGGATTATTTGAACAATTTTACTATAGATTGTCATTTTCGTTTATTTACTCTCCACCAAAACAAAAAGGATTTAACACAAGTTCATGAAACAAACACTGCTCTAAAAAGTATTTATATTCGAATTTCAAAAACTTTTTTGATCGTGAAACGCGGTCTGATATTTTTAAATTGGTTGTTTTCTGATTTATTACAGATATTATTTGTAGGCGCACAGGATGCCGCGTTCATTCGGAAACGCGACTAGTGCGCTACTCGTGAATTCGCGGCGCAAAACAACATTTTCTTTTCATTGACGAGCGCATACAGCTACTCACCTTGATTTTCCAGAACGCCAGCAAAATTCAGGTCGTTTAGATTTATTTACAAAGTGAAGAGAACATTTGGCAGTTACTTGGTGTGTATTCATTGGCAGTAACTTATAATAAATTACGTATTGGAATATTGTTTGAATAATTTATTTCCAAGCATATTAGGTATATGCAATACCATGGTTTAATTCTTTTTGATTGTTAATAGATAAAGTTTCATATTTAAGGATTAGATTCACCCGGCTGCAATGGGATCCTAATAATGATAACCTGTCAAGTAGACTGAGTTCTGCAGCATTCGCTGTTAAGAAAATTAGACTCTTGACAAATGTTGAAACGGCAAGATTGGTATATTTTAGTTATTTTCATAGTGTTATGTATGACGTATGGTCTATTGTTGTGGGGTTCTGCGGCTAGCATTCAAGATATTTTTATTATACAAAAGAGAGCTGTGCGCGCTATATATAATTTACGGGCTAGGGAATCTCTCAGAGAAATATTTAAAGAAATAAATATTTTGACTGTTGCCTTGAGAGGCATATATGAAAATATTATGTACGCAAGAAAACATTACGATTCCTTCACAAAAAAGTAGTGTGCATAATCTTAATACAAGAAATAAAAATAAACTTTCCGTTCCAAGCTTCAGACTACAAAAAACCAGAGGATCATTTCTGGGTAAATGTAATATTATGTTCAATAAAGTTCCATAAAATGTAATTGACCTACCCATGAATAAATTTTAAATTCATGTAAAGCACATACTTATGAGTAAAAGCTATTATAAAGTTGATGATTATTTAAGGACCGCAATGCATGGAATAAATAGAATTTCTATAATGACTAATTAATTATATGTACCAACCCATGTCCTACAGATTTTGAAAGTTGTATTTATTATTGTTTTAATACGTACTATTTTGGTGATGCTATGATTTTTGTATTGTTTTTATTAATGAAAAGGTCTGCACTCAAATTAATAATTAGTTTTTATTCATGTACCTAAACTGAAATACGACCTTTTTAAATTTTAACCTATAAAATAAAAGAAAGTATTTCGAAAATTTAAAAATATATAGTTCAGACTTATCACACAGAAAGAATAAAGCAATTTAAAGGGGTTTGAATGTCGGTTTAAATATGAAAAATAGAGGTGCCTGACCAATTTTAGAACTCCTGTCACCTATCTACGAGAAGCTACATCATACGCCATTGACATAGGTTTTAATTTATATGGGAGAAGTCGTGGGAAAATAGCTAGTATCTATATAAATACAATACTAAATATGTACATTGAAAATTAAAAGATGAGTATTGGAAAAGCATTACAATAAAAAAATTAGAAGCGAACGAACTTCATTACTCAACACTCAATTATTTATTGTCAACATATTGTGTATGTTACATTGAAAGGGTGGTGAAGCAAGACAGGAAAATCTTAATAATTACCAAAATAATAAGTCAGTGTTAGTTTTTGAATTTTAAAGGTTTTGTGTTGCTAATATTAAAATTTATACATACAAATAACAAATATTTGTTTATAATATGTATTTTTTGTTTTCGATTATTTTATATTCATTTAATATGAAAAAGTAAACCAATTTATGTAAACTATAAAAAAATTACAATGTGTTGCAACTTCCATACTCAGTCAGCATCTGCAAGACCTCAAGGCATGCTCTATTTCTGCGAAAACGAAATTTCGCCTATTTTCGAAACGTTAATGGGACTCCAAACACACACAATTATCGTCACTTTCGCGGATACGATTTTCACAGAATTATAAGAACGACAAGAACAGTCCGACATTTTCACACCTCCAGGGACTTTCCTCATGAGTTGTTACAGTGCCAACCACCAAACTTACACGGGGAAAGTGTTGTCTTTACTTTATTCAGCTTTTCTCTCTATTTTCTAGAACCTTTCTCAGCCTTTAAAGGATCTTTAAAAACTTACAAATATATTCAGCCAGTTTCTATGCAGATATTTTTGACGTTTGAATTGTTGTTTAACGAATTATATAAAAAAGGAAATCAATTTCACTGTTAGTTACTAATGCGTTGATGTCTTTTAGTTGGTAAATAGGAACAATGGTAATGGTTGTGATTCTATTGGCACAAACTAGACTAAATTGAGTGTTCATGATTTTGAAATGAGTTTTTACTCTGTAAATAAACTAACATGATAGGAATACACTATTGTTTCTTTAAATATACATTAATTTATTTATTCATTTACAGTATTAACATGTGTCAATCGTCACTTATTTTGCACACCGACTTTTATTTCCTAATAATTTTTCATTATAAATTTATGGCATTCCAAAAAGTATATAATCAAACCGTATTCAGTAAAACCTAGTATAGAATATCTATTTCATTACAAAACGTAGTTCGTCGTGAACAAATATATTAGATATGATGAAACTAAATCCAATTTAAAAATACTTATTTTTAAATTCTGATTAGAGAATAGTGTAACTGGAATTTATAGCACTGTAGTAGTAAAGCGGGATATAAATAATCTTTACTATTGTTGTTTACGCAATACAAGCTGTAAAGCTACAAGACAGCTTATTTCTTAGTGGTTAAAGTCATCGCCGTTTTAGACGTAATAGTAGAGTTACTATAACTTTATAGTTCGTTCAATTAAGGTCCTATTACTTCCTGGTACAGCGATTACGAAGTATATGATATAGACTATTTAACTGACTAATATTTATTAGTTTATTACATATACATTAAAATTTCACAAATGTTAAATCAAATTAATGTTAGACGAGATCACGTACCTACTTTGCAAAATTAAACATAATACAAATTTTATTAATATTCCACATCCAATGTTGTACATATCAATGTCCGCTCACTTGGCGAGACAAATAACAAACGTTATTAATTTGAATAATTAAGGCCATAGCACGTTTAAACGGCTCAGCGGCAGCACGGTATTGTCTAGACGCTAGCGCTAACCACGTGTTGCCCGCGAGGTGTATGCTCTCACTTGGCGAGTAGCAAACAATTGCTATCGGCAACGATGATTGCCGTCGGCGGGCCACTATTTGACAACTTAAAGTGGACAACTCACTATTTTATTAATGCTATGTTTATGAAACACAATATTAAAATATATAATATAAGATTTTAATGGTTGAATTTAAATTACAAGTTTATCGCTGGGTTGGAGCCGTGATGTCTAAGTGTGCTATGGGCCTTTAAAATGATATCTAATTGTTTTAAGTCTTGTACAATTTTTTGCCAGTGTTGGGAGCGCAAGAAAGGTATGTAATATATAGTCGCACATTAACTACTTAAATTTTGTATTAATATTCACTT
Source organism: Diatraea saccharalis (assembly GCA_918026875.4). Classification (NCBI taxonomy): domain Eukaryota; kingdom Metazoa; phylum Arthropoda; class Insecta; order Lepidoptera; family Crambidae; genus Diatraea; species Diatraea saccharalis. The sequence continues at coordinate 3,353,239 of OU893340.1, read as the reverse complement.
ATCACAACAATACCTGATAGGAATATGTTTCAAACATACAACTTCACTTGCCAAACACTAAGGATTATTCATATAATAATCTCATTTAAATTTAATATACATATAATAACATACCGTAACATGTTAATTTATGTTTAGAGCTTCAGCATGAGTTATTTATAGACTGTGAGCTCATGTAAAAAATATGCACGACTTTTGGAATGATTGATACTTTAGTATGTCTAGAAGAGTGCAGGTCAGGTGGTGGTACACTTTGCGGTGGTGGTACGAATTAAATTTCCGGCAATTTTAAAGCAATTTGAGTATTTATAAGCTTTCTTATAAAAATTTCAATAATTTTCAGAGCTGTTTTCACTACAATTTCTGAGGCGTGCTGAGTTGTCACATTCCAAGTTGTTTGGTATGAGAAGTTATTAAAAAAATAAAGTACATGTATTTTGCATTAAGTGATACTTTACGTATTTTACAGTGTGCTCGCGTGCCACCACCAAGTGTTCCTAACCTCGGGGAGATTACTGAAATATGTTTGTATGATTTATTTATTTGTCGAAAAATTTACAGCTGAACAATGAAAAAATATATAAAGCTTACAAATAAAACAAAAAATAAATTAATTAAAGGTCTCCGCAATTACGAATAATCTTTTACTACTTCGACATATTGAAGTACCCAACGCTGCAAACTGTTAATTATATGTATATTTTTTTACACTAGTTTTTATTGCTGAGTTCACAATCGAAGTAGTTAGCGCTTTATACCGCTTGTCTCACTTTAACATTGGCGTTTGTAATATTATTATTATTATTCATGAACTAATGGAAAAACCAATTTGTAAATTATCAAATGTGTTTTTAGATACGAGAACCAATCCAACGTTTGCAATTTATTTAAATTAAATAAAAGCTTATTGCATTAACCATTTTGTCCACTAAGTATCGTGCTTGCCTTTCTAAAGTTTGGTAAGAGAAGTGTGTGGATTAACTTGAATCCGAAATAAAGATACACCAGCAAATTAGAGCTCAAAATCTCGCATCGAACAATAATTTGACATCAGTTCAGCCAGCAAACTCAGTGTCTGTTGGTCGAGCAGTGGATATAATTACCTAATTATAAATACTATTTTTATAATTACGTTTTCACGTTAAAACGACTAAATGAAGTCTTGTTCAATAAATTATTCATGTTCATGTCAAATCTTTTTTAGGCGTCATATACCTGTGATATGTCACATTAAATTGGTATTTTAGCTTTGCTAAGCTTATATCTTATTCTTCTCTTCTTTTCCTCATATTTTTCAGTCTTAAACTTATTTTTGTTAAGATAAATATTAATAAAGTATATAAAAGTAACAATAATAATCATATTTGTATAGATCTTAACTTTAAAAAAAGCTTTTTGATGAGCATTATTTCGTACACATGCTGGTAAAACCTATTAACTGACCATTTTTACAAAAATGAGTTGGTGAAATTCATTCCGTTTTTGTCAAAATTGACAGTTAAGAGATTTAACAAGCATAGGTGCGATTTAATATTTTAAAAATAGGAAATAAGTCGACCGCTGCAGCTAAATATTCAAAAACATGACAGTAAAATGCATATAATGCAACTATCACCTTTTCATCGTCATTCTGTTTTGGTAGTGGACCATCTGGACTAAATTATAATATATATTAGTCTTTAGGCTTTTCGCTCTTTCAACATGTCCATGCTAACAAATACATTGCGGCAGAAAGTCCATATTTAAATTAGGCATATCGTTGTAATTTAATATTAACTTGTGTTAAAGTTTCAAAAAAACCTTGACCTAAATTATGTATACGCATTTACAGATTCGCCTTCGTGAAAAAAATGCAGTTTTTATATTAATATCTTGATTTAAGCGTGAAAGTATAAATGCACAAAACCAAGGCCGGATAATTATCTGATAGAAGGTTTGATAAAACGATTAAGATTCGGCGACAGGATTAATTACAACTACCGAATAAGTTGAAATAGCTTTGGAGGTAAAATTTAGCATTGCCATATCTTACGTTCAAGATTTTTCTAATAAAATAAAATAAATTCTCGCATATATTTTATGTAGATATTATTATAATATTTGTAAATACATTTTATTTATGCTATCATATAACTACTTTATCTTGTCCACTTTCCTGAGGATTTGTTGTTTTTCCTTAAGCCGACTATTTATTTTTGATTCGATTTTGAATATCAATATATAATTAGATCAGAATCTTACGAGTTTATTGAATATATCAATAATTTGTTAGCTTTATATCGACATCGTTATTCATTCATAACTTTTATAGTGTTGTTAGCTTCAACACAACACTGGCAGTTAATGCAAATATCGATTAGACCTTAGATATTTGTTAGGCCCGTAGTAGTCGATCCTTGGTCTCTTTGCAAGTGTACCTGACTAGGTATTACATATAAACAGGATTGGTTACGCCAGTTTACGTAACAGAATGGACTAACCGGGCACTTAGGTAAGTCGACGACGGTATGTGTGAAATGTATAGGATATTGCTAGAACCTGTAATAGAAAGCGTTCTTTGATAATAAATACGTATTTAGAAATAGGATCGTGTGATGGAGGTTTCATTTTAACCGACTTCAAAATAAGGAGGATATCTGGCGGGACCAATTTTAGGTGGTTTAGTTTTTTCAACGAAATCTTATCAGCAGTTTTTATATAATCATTAGCTGGTATCCGCAACTTCGCCTTCGTAAATAATAGCATATTGACCCTCGTATGATATAGCTTCCCGCAATTGAAGGAATTGAATAATGGGCCAGTGGTTTCGGGTTCTAAACTAACAAACTACCAAATCTTTCCTCTTTATAATATCAGTATAGCCAACTGAAAATCCACACTACCCTGCTTAGCAAGTCATGGTCATGACCTAGAAGACAAACAAATATCTTCCAATTACATACATATATCATAGTTATTGTTTGTTTCATTTTAAAAATTCTTTCACCAATGGAAAGATGTGTGTTACGTTGGTGACATCATAGCCTATCATTTACGCGAGAAAAGTCGCGGTAAGTCAGCTAGTTATCAATAAGAACACAAACGCCACTTGACAATCAACATTAATGAAACTATGATGTTCACACTTTAGAGCAATCTTTTAATTAAAGTTCGTTCTCGCCATGATTACATTTTATTAAAGGTCCAATTAATTTAACTCAGATACCATATGGGTAAGTGTGTAAGTAGGACAAGTACTTAACTGCAGGTGTATTAAAAACAACTACAGATTTTATTTAGGGTAAGGACGCTCAACTCGTTTTACTTTTTGTTTAATAATAAAATTACATTGTGCAATTTCATATATAACCACGCTGAACACTTCAAATAGCGGTCACAATAAACACATATACTCGGCAAATTTATTTCCTAATATGTCGCTTTAACAAATAAATAATTATAAGTAAAGCGTCTTAATTTAATATCGATATATAAAGATCATAATGTGACGTTAAAATGAGTTTCTTCGAGACTAATATTCCAAAGAAGAAAGATTTGATTATTTGTATTGGATAGGCACCTACTGGGTCGATTTTTAAAATTCTTTCATATATAGGAATCGGTGAGAGGTATAGCGGAGTCGAGGGGAAACAGTTAATTTTGGGTAAGATTGATTCCAAACTTCAGACTTCAGAAAACCAGAGGCTCATTTCTAGGTAAATGCATTGCTATGTTCAATAAAGTTCCACAAAATTTAATTGACCTACCCTTAAATAAATTTAAAATTCATGTAAAGAACATACTTATGCGTAAAGGCTATTATAAAGTTGATGATTATTTTAAGGATCGCAATGTTTGGAATTAATAGCCTTCGCTTTGTTCTATGACGACTAATTTTATGTACAACCTACGACCTACAGACTTTGAAAGTTGTATTTATTATTGTGATAATACATATTATTTTTTTGGTAATGACATGATTTATGTAAATGTCATTACTTATGATAAAGAGCTGGTAAGTTTCTTTCGCTTGGTCTTCTTGTCAGCTAAAAGACGTCCTGAACAAATATTTTGGACGAATCAAAAAGTGATTGTAATAAGCCTACTTGAATAAAGATATTTTCATTTCATTGATTAATGAGCACGTAGAAGAAAAGGACATTAAAATAATCTCACAATGACAAGCAAACAAGTGAGTACATAATTGGAATATATGTTGTGACACTAATGCTACATAAAAATAATAAGAAGTCACTATAGGTATTTATGATAATGCAATATAAAAATCTCACTATTTGATGTAAGATATATGGTCTTAGGAATAAAATTAATGACTTTTACTCACTTTAATAGAAATTCGTTTAATATGACAAGGTTTTATATTGCAGAGGAAATAATTTGCTTGACTATAGTGATGGACCTTGTAACTAATAATGAGATAAACTTCTGGTTACTTATCAATTGATGGTAGACTTTTTTTAAATTTTTGTATACGATAAATATCAATATGGGAATGTAAATGGGAAATTTATAATATCTTTAAACTATTTTTTCTTTTTTTTTTGTAAGAAAGCCTGGTATTTCCGGAAGGCTCAAGGCTAATTTACATTTTATTTTGAAAGTTCTAGCCGAACCGAAGGTATCTTTATTATTTTAAGTACCTGAATAAATAACTGTTAACAACTGAAAATTGTTGTTAGTAAAAGTTTTTAGGTTTCTTAGAATCCCCATGGCGGGGACAATCTCAGTGGCGGAGTGATTCTCACGTCGGTTTCAAGTGTCGTAATATTTGAGCTCCCGACTTCGATTCCTACGTAGAAAACGTAATTTTCTATATAGTGTAAGGCCTGAGTGTTAGTTACATACCTTCACTGTTTCACATTTCCATAATATCAGGTTAATATTGAATGTTGTTATGAAGCCCCTTGGCTTTCGAGGTAAGTAGGCTGACAACAGAAAATATTGTTTATTAAATGGGTTGGTGGGTTTTATTGATTGCACATGCAGCCGGGACAACGGTAATGTGGCTTCCAAAGCACGGAGGAGCACCCATCCAATGACTGACCATTGCGAAACTTGCATACAATCAAATTTACAAATGGCACAGCGGATCTCGAGTGTAGGTAGCCTGTTTTTTATAAGAGAAAATAGTAAACGTGCCAGTAATTTTATTTTACAATAATTTACAGTAATCATAATAGTTTACGGGTAATTAACTAAAAACGATAAAAAAGGATAATATTTTGGCTTCATGCGCCTTCTTAATAACCTAAATAAAACCTCTGTCCGGCTTCAATAGAATTATATATACTCTTTATTGCACAAAAAACAAAGTCAACATTACAATTGTATGTAAATCACAAGCAAGGGTGGGCTTATCTCTATAAGAGATCTCTTCCAGCCAACCAGGCGGTGTGGGAGATCAAGCAGTAACGGGAGACTGACAAGTGCATAATTGTTAAATTTGATGTGAATGAATATTAACATTAATACATATAGGCATGATATAAAAAAAAAAACAATAAAAAAAAAAATAAGAATACATAAATAAACAATATTATATAATACATATAATATACATATATAAATAAAAATAATAATGATTACAAAAAACTATGAATACTAACATTGTGCTAGAAAGTGCTCCTTGAGTTTAGTTTTGAAAGATATGATAGAGGGGCAGTCTCGAATATCTAATGGGAGTTTGTTCCATAGTCTAACAGCCCGTACAGAAAAGGAGTTGAAGAGAAAATTGGTGTTACTTTTAGGCAGCTCCAAAGTTTTGGTAACACAGTACCGCCGGGGACGGGATGGGGGAGGAAGCTTCTGGAAACGGGAATTCAGGTATGCGGGTGAATTAGGATCTTTAAGAATTTTGAAAAGGAATGAAAGGATGTGCATATCACGGCGAAGACGGATAGGAAGCCAGTTAAGTTGAGCTCGAAAAGCTGAGACATGATCGTATTTACGCAGTCCAAAAATGAACCGAATTGCGAGGTTTTGAAGGCGCTCTAGCTTATTTAGTTGATCTTCATTCACATCCAAGTAGCAAATATCAGCGTAGTCAAGAATAGGAAGCAGGAGTGATTGCGCTAGCATAATTTTGGTTTTAAGGGGAAGAAAGTATTGAAGTCGTTTGAGAGAGCGGAAAGAATAGTGCATCCGTTTGCTAACGTCAGCCATTTGCGGGGACCATGAAAGAGAACTATCCATAGTCAATCCAAGATTTTTTACTTTGTCTGTGAATGGAATCGGTATACTGTTATATACGACTGGAGGTATACAAGTCCAGTTAAGTTTGCTGCGGAGTCTGCTACTGCCGACAATCATAGCCTGGCATTTATTTGGATTGACCATAAGACCAAATGAAACCGCCCATTTCTGAATAGAAGCAAGATCTCTATTTAAAGCATCAATGGTATCCAGAGCATCGTCGATAGAGAAGTGCCTATAGATTTGAAGGTCATCTGCGTAAAGATGAAAAGGAGAGGAAATAACGGTAGAGATATTATTTATAAAAATAGAAAAAAGTAAAGGTGAGAGAACACCACCTTGTGGTACACCGGCTGACAAATTTAGCCAGTCAGAAGAAGAAGAATTGAAAACTACGCACTGAGAGCGTTCAAAAAGATATGATCGGAACCAATCAATAGCAGAGGCGGAAATGTTAAGCGAGCGGAGAGTACTAAGCAAAATGTCAAAGTCAACACAATTGAAGGCACTGCTAAAATCCAGTAGAACCAAGGCTGTAAGTTTCGTATTATCCATAGCATGGCGAATATCTTCAGTTATGTTCAACAGTGCACCAACTGTGCCGTGAGCAGGACGGAAACCAGATTGGTAAGGACACAAAAGAGAGTTAGATAAGAGAAAAGAGTAAAGTTGTTGGTGAGTGACAGATTCAAGTACCTTAGAGAGAATAGGGAGAATAGAAATAGGACGATATTGACTGAGTGAAGAAGGATTGTGAGTTTTAGGAAGAGGTATGACATGAGCCCTTTTCCAAGATGCAGGAAAGACATTGTTTTCCAAAGAGAAATTTATAATGTGAGTAATTATTGGAACAATGTCCTCCAGAACAGGAAGTAACATGTCAAGACTTATGCCATCACTTCCAATCGATTAATTGCCTTTAAAATGAATTAATACCTTTTATTTTTCCTTTGTCGAAGTCGGTTTTATTTGTATGTAGTAATCTAACGTCCTGTCACCTGTACTTATTGTAAGTAACAATAAAATTGAATTAAATTCCATCAACGATGTTTTCGCTCTTATTACAAAAGCGGAACCAAGCAAACTATTTCGTGAAGCGGACTTTTTTATAAAGGTTTTTTTATTATGTTGTATGATTTCAACGCAGTCATGGCATAACGTAATGAAATACCGATTTCATTGATTTTTTTTTTCTTAGAAAAGGTTCAGGCGGAGGGACTATTTGTTATCAAGTATTTGCAATCGTTACATTAGAAATTGTGTTTTTAAGATTGGGGACTCTAAGAAATTTAAGGAAACAGACATAATGACTGTTGCTTCTCAATACATATACGAGAACTTAATGTAAGTTCGTAAAAATATTAGTTTGTTCTCTATAAAAAGTGATGTACACAATTTTAATATAAGAAATAAAAATAAATTAACGGCGCCTGTCAGTAGACTGCAAAATTTAATAACTCATTCAGGGGTCTTTGTGTGCGCTTCTACAATAAGGTCCCAAGCAAAATACAACAATTAGATATCACGCAGTTTAAATATATTATTAAAATAAATACTTATTAAAATAGCTTATTATAAGGTATCCGATTATATAACAGATAAGAATGCTTGAAATTAAGATGGTCCAGCAACTGGATAGGTGGTTTTATTCTAAACTCATTATATCTCAAGAATTATCTTGTTGCCATTATTATATTATCATTATAAGACCATGGTTTTTTTTATCTCTAATTATAATGTATTGATCTTGTAATGACATGGTTTTTCTGAATGTCATTATTACTCCGTACATATTAAAAGTGTTTTAAAATTATTGTATTGCTTATTATGTTAACATTATAAGATCATAGTTTTATTATTTAATTTGATTTAAAGATTTTCTTGCAATGGAAAGTGTCATAAAGGCAGTTGTTAGTTGCATATAAATATTTCATATAGTTAAACGTTTGTTTTCTTTCGCTCGTTTCAAAAAACGCCCGACGAAAAATAATTTCAATAAAAAATACAAAATAAGTACTTCATTCAAATTCTTGTCTATTGGTTAAAAAATATTGTCTTAAGGCTATCACTTATAATCAAGCAATTATTTCAATTCTACTATCGATTATGATTATGATTTTAGTGTGAGAAGCAGCAAATTAACATTTAAAAAACAGAGAAACATAGTTAAACTGTTTATTCTTTTATTGAAATGATGGCGCTGTTTCCGCCTCAACTAACTTTATATGAAGATATCTGCTCGAGTATGGTTTAATCTCTCTCTAATTGTGTGATAGTTACTTGATGATATTAGAGTATATTGTGCGCAACCAAAACCATGCCCAATAAAAATAAATAATAAAGTCAATCACTTCTACTCGACAATGTAAGTCTGAAAGGGCTTGCAACAACGTACTGGCCGGGAGTGCAATATCTACAATGTGGTAATTACCGGACGAACCTTCACGCGTCACTGGCGGCTTTTTTATCGCTTTAGTCATAATCGAGAACTCTTAAACGAACAAATTTCGAACCTCTATTTTTTATGTTTTTTATCGATCAAAATTCCACTGTAAGAAATATGACTTGCATAATTTATGATTAGTCGAACTTATCTGTAAGTGAAGTCCTATCATAATTATGCGAGGTGTTTCGTTCGAACAGATTACCGTTATACACTTGTAGTCCCACATACAGGGGCGCCATCTATGCACTGAATTGAATGATAATGAAAAAAATAAAATAAGAACACTGAAATGAGAATGAAGTAAAGATAGTAGTGATTAGGTATCAGAATATCCACTTCGGTTATTTATTTTTTTACTATCATTCAACTCAGTGAATGATGGTTCCTCTGGACTACAAGTATATAATCTCAAGAATGAAACACAGAAGCATAGTTCTACGGATAGATAAATAAAAATAATACGTTGTACTACGCAATATTTCATTGTCATTGCTAGACCGATATCATCATGAAGGAGGACGAATATTTGTAACCTAACAATAAGCTAAAATTACAAAAAAAAGGAACGATATAAATAATAACGGGTAGTGTTGATGAAGCTCACATAGCACAGGTCTCAGACCAAATAAATAAAAACTTTTTATTTGGCCTGAGGCACAGGTAATGTAGATCAAAGACTGCGAACCTCTACCATATTAGAATTCGTTTTCAACATTTAACGAACATACGTTATACATTGAAAAATAAAAGCTTGTAAAACAGGAATCTCAACGTATATTTCCACATATTCACGTGTATTAGAGACGAGAAGCGATGAAGTAAGTTAGAAAGTACTGCGAAGAGTAGATCAAGATTATTCAAGACGTTGAATCTAAAAAAAAACAGCCAACAGTACATTACCTAAATTCAGGAAATTGGCAAAATTATCCCGCTCTTTTTTAATACATTGAGGGTAGAGGTTAAAATCCATTGCAGTAATTTGATATATTGTGGTAACCTGACGTGCAGCCGTGTGTACGTATCTTTATTAGTTGAATTCGGATATAGACACATTGTATACACGGCCGCACATCGCGCGACAACGGCTCAACCGTAAACATACCTATGTTAATAGGGATGTTCTATACGAAGTGCGGTCAGTACAAAGTTCACAATGTAGGTATAGTCTGACGTGCAGCCGTGTGTACAATTCATGAACTGAAATTATAGAGTTTGACTTAATATATGGAATGTCGGATTTGAATAGGTACTTCATGCTATGTGAGCATAGACTCAATCATATTCGAGCATCATATCATTTCCACTCGCAAGGTCCCTTCATGCTGCGAGCAGCTGGCGCGGAGCTGACGGGTGCCAAGTGGCAGTATGACAAGGGTTTTTAGTGGGAAGGCCTTTGTCCTGCGTAGTTATTTCCACTGAGATGGACCTTCCGTTAACGGAGGAGAGTCCCACATCTCCTGCCGTCAGGTAGCAGGGAAAGAGCGTAGGTGATTATTTTTCTTGAATCAAAAAAGTACTTAACGCTCAATTCGGCTTCCATACACGATTGAGTTTACCGTCAAGTCTATACTTGATTTTTATCTTGATCATGTATGACGGCCATAAGCGAAACTACTATAGTATTGTGACTCGAGTAGGATTTTGTGACTCGAGTCACTCACTTTAAGTACCTCACTCGAGCCATACTCGAGTTTTCGAGTGACTCAAGTTAAAAAGTTTCAAACGTGCAGAAAATACATACACAATATAAATAAAATATAGATTCAAAGAGTTTTGCGATATTATTTATATAGATAATCAAGAAAATAAAAAATAAGTGCAGGTCAATGTAAAATCGCGTCTAATACCCGGTACTACAAGTATTTAATAATGCAGCGCGATAGTTTAAAAGTGAATAATAAGCGGCATAGATTAATAAATTAGAGTAGCGAAGTGACATCTTGGGGCAAGAGAATTAACTCGATGCGTCGAGTTGACTCGATAACTAGAGTGTATAGAGACTCGAGTGATATTTATTCACTGGAATTCAAGCTAGACAAATTCACTCGAGCGACTCATGTAAAAATAGGACTCGAGTCGCATCACTAGATCACTAAGGAACATTTTATATGGAAACTTTTTATGTAGGTATAGTACGGAACCCGTTTACATGATACTATGGGTCATTTAACGATAGGTAGCAAATTTTTCCGCCGTCTGTAGCAATATTTAAACCAGTTCAATGTGAAAATAAACAGACATTGACCTCGGTGTTTCATATCCAGACGTGCACATTACCTACCATGTTTGTAAATACATTCACAACACAAGACTAGAATATAATTATTTTATAAAAAAATCTTAAATTAATTGTTTGAATTATCAATGATATTAAAGTAAATAACTAAGTACATTTATTTTACATTCAAGGGAAATAAGAACTGCGGCTTTTTAGTCAAAAGTCCTTTGGTGTGTATACATGTAGAACCCAGGAAAAAGCTTTGTGAGAAAAAGCTTGTGTGTTAGTGTCAAAATATTATTTTTTTGCAAATTACGTATTTTACGAGTTTAATGTAGAAAATTCAATAAAGAGCTTCGGATAATATTAGTTTAGGCGGGACGTCAGATACGTCGTCAGACTTCACTATAAAGTCTTCTTCTTTTTCTTCTTTTATTAATGGCTTATCTGTGCATTTCGCACAATTCTGCCAATGTCAAGTGAATAAATAAATTTCTACATGTAAAATGAAAATGAAATGAATGAAAGATGGCGATGACTTCCAATATCGACGCGTGAATCCACTATAACGTCTTCATAAAAATAATTATAAGGGCATTATGGTTGTATATCCGTAGTTTTTGTTTTTATTCACTACACATCTTGTTTATGAATATCGCCCTCAGTTGCAGCCGTAATTTCCTTCGTGACAAACTGATGGATACCTAATCATTACCTAGGCCTAATTAACAGTTATGATGGTTGCCAAAGTCACGCAACGAAAGGTGTTTAGGTACTAGACGATGTTAACATAGTACCTAATCTGGGAAACCACAGCGCTAAACACATTTATTATTATAAATAGTTGTTAACTATTATAAGTAGCAAGAGCAATAATTTTGTTTTAAAGTCTTGCAAAATGAACATTTTAATTTCAAAATAACCTTTTTATTACATTTGAACTACTTGCACTTATGCTCTCATTGCTTTTTTCAGGGCAAAACCATAGAGCTAACTTCGTTAGAATGCCATGAAATCAAGGAGATAGACTATAATTGCATGGAATTAACTCTGAAAGCAATACAATTCGGTCCTAATGATGAATGACATGAGGGAGGGCGCCATATATTTAATTTCTGTGCCTTAGAAAAAAACCTTAAAAAGCACCTCCACTAAATGGCGACTCTAGCAAAAGTTGACTTTTGCAGGAAACGAATGGACCAAAGCCAGTCATTTCCGTTCCTTTTAACTACCATATTAAACAACTGAAATTTTAAAAGTTCGAAACTTAGATACGTAGGCGGGATGATAAATAGCTAGCCCAACCCATATTTTGTATAATAATAATATAAAAGTTCCTTAGTATTTTACTCATTGGTTCATTAGCTGCCAGTGTTCCAAATTTCAAATCGATCGTATAGTTTTTTTTTTTTAATATTGACATTTCAAAAAGCATTCTTTTGTTTTTTCTGCAAAATGGATAAAATTGAGCTACGAGGTGTGATAAAGTTTTTGCATTTAAAAAGGATTAAAAGGTGGAGAGATTTTTTCGGGTAGAAGGATGTTTTGGGAGAAAATGCTCCTTCATATGTGACCATAAAAAATTAGGTGACTGAATTTAAACGTGGCCGTACCAGCACCCAAGATGAACATCGTCCAGGACGTCCAAAAAGTGCCACTACTCCAGAATTTGTGATCAAAATTCATGATGCAGTTTTAGCTGACCGAAGATTGAAACTTTCCGAGATAGCTGATACTGTAGGCATCTCTAAAGAACGGGCGCATTACATTTTGACTCAAGAATTATGTATGAAAAAATTATCCGCAAGGTGGGTGCCGCGATTGCTTACAACTGTAAGTTGACCAAAAACGCGTTCGTATGCAAATTTCACAAGAATGTTTGGACCGCTTTAAGAGCAATACAACTGATTTTCTGCGACGGTTTGTTACTACAGACGAGACTTGGATTCACCACTATATACCTGAATCAAAAATTCAGTCTAAACAATGGACGGAAAAAGGATCCCCAGCTCCAAGGAAAGCAAAAGCCGTGAAATCAGCGGGGAAAGTCATGGCGTCAGTATTTTGGGATTGGAAGGGTTTATTGATGATTGATTACCTTCCAAAAGGACAAAACATAAATGGCGAATATTATGCTGATCTACTGGATAAATTACAAGTGTGTATTCGTGGAAAAGACCCGGCCTGGCTAAAAAAAATAATCTTTCATCAGGATAATGCGCGCGTTCACACGTGCATCACTGCGATGGCAAAATGCAAAAAATTAAATTATGAATTGCTACCACACCCAGCTTATTCTCTTGATCTGGCACAATCTGTCTTTCATCTATTCCCCAAGTTCAAAATTTTTTTAGGTGGACAAAGATTTGAAAATAATAGCCAGGTGATGTCTGCCGTGGACTGATGTTTTAAAGGGCTTGAAGAAAACCACTTCAGGGATGGCATCAAGGCTTTAGAGCATAGATGGATGAAGTGCATAGTGCATAATAAATATACTTTTAACACACTAATTCAAGTTTTTCTATGCTAAGCTAGCTATTTATCATCCCGCTGTATCAATACAAATACGAAAAAGTACAAATAGAATATGAGTTGTTTATTGAGTTTTGAAAACTAATTTACTTTTAAACATGAAAGAAAACCGAAAGAGTTGTCATGGAGAAATCAAGAACGTAGCGTAACGACATCTAGTTTGATTTCGGGAACTAATGTTTTTTTAATAGTTCCTCATTATCAATTTTTATTATCATTTTTTTTATTTATATTGAGTTCACTTCTGTCCTCGATCTAGCCTGAGGACTTAAATGAAATGTTATGAGATAAATATGACATCTTTTGCTTTTCGTCACCCATCACCATTAATTGTGAAGTGTCATTAAATTAACAAAAATCAACACGCATCACGCCCGCACAATACATATTGATATTAGACATCATTTTGTTCGTGAGTCTATATCCACTAAACAAGTCAATGTGTCATTCATACCATCAGCTCACCAAACAGCAGACATTTGAAGGTGGGCGTTTGTGGCTGCAACTCAGTTTTTAAACTAAAGCAGCTGCTTTCGTACACGATAATATCTGTAAAGTGTAAAGTTCCAATAAAAAAATATTATTATTATTATTATTATTATTCTCACAAAGCCACTGCCTAAGCTAAGTGCCTAACTTATTTGTTTTCGTGTTGTTAATTGATAGGGCGTTAGTGTTAAGGTACTTTTGATACAATGTTTTTTTTGTACATACAGTGGTTTTAATATAAAGAGTGTACATAAGTGTCCTGATTACGGGGAGGTGTAGATAAAACCTTTTTCTATATTAATCAGACACTGGCATCATTTCGTATACCTTTTTTGTATTAAAATTTTATACACTGTTTATTGTTTTTATGTCACTCTTTTCTTTACTCTCGTATTATATTGCTATTTTCAACATGAAATATATTAAATTCTCCAATCCACTGTGACTCTTAATTCCTACATTTTAAGAGTTAAGCTTATACTTTCACAATAAATTCTCAATACAAACAGAGTAAACGATGTATTTGACTGTGATTGTTTTAGTATGTTTATTACGATTTCTAAGTTTGATGCTACAATAGTTAATAACAACGCAAAATGATAAACAACGAAGTAATTTTGGTCCTGTCGGTCACGTGATAGGTTAGAGGGTATTTTTTTAACAGATAACAAAACTAAATGAACATTTTTGTGGCTTTTAAATCATTAGTCTTGTTAAACGGTCAAAATGTCATAATAATTGAACTAGTAAAACTAGGCGAGCGATTGGGTTCCTAGCCATTTATTTGGATGGCTGTTTTAACTAGTTGGCTGCAACACATACAAGAGAGTTTGTACGAAACGGACTATTTGCTAGGTATACCTATGGGTAGTTTTTCCGATGAATTTTTCTAGGTACTTTAGATAGTTTGATCAATTTATTACACAATATTAGTTCAAAACAAGATAGAATACGTAAAGCTATGGCTTTTAGAAGAACTCATTTTCATACCTAGTAAGTCGGTCATTACCTTTGCCGTGTATGTAAACACTTCTAACGAATCTAGCAATTTATAGATTGAGCTACAAAGATAACGGACTGGACTCACTGGACACGAAGAAAAAAAGATTTCTATCATATAACGTAAGAGCCATTTGTCAAGATCGTGTTTTTATTTTAACGTCTGCTTGCCTTCTTCAAAATCACGATAAATAAAATGTAATCTTAAAACGATAAGTCTTTGTAATATTGACATAGAATTTTATATTAATGTAGTATTTTCTAAAAATAACAAATAAAACATAATAATTAAAGGTTTTTTTTTTAGTTATGGCCTTGTTCCATTATACACAGAAATTCTGCCAACATCCAATAAAAGATTATTAATAAGGATTAATGTATGCTGCTGCATGTCAGGTTAAGACATGTCAAATTTCTACAATAGATGTTGACCTCTGCCCTGAGTTCATTAAGGTTTAAAACCGAGTGGGGAGTATAGTCTGACTTGTAGTTGACAGTACCTAGGTGATCACAGCAAACTAGAGCTTATACTTCACGATGGCCTTAAAACTCCTATCCAAGCTCTCCTAGCAATATCGCATTCCAAGATAGTGCAAAGAGCACATTCTAAATGGAAGTTTTGTTCTTCATGAAGTGAAATCAACTTATGTTAGAATATATTTTAAATTGAAGGAAACTCTTTAGAAATATTTAATTTGTTTTGCATTCATGTTATATAGATATTTTTCTTCAGCAATATTTAGTATTTAGGAATGAAATAAGATGCTACTCTTATTTGGTTTTAGTAACATAAAAAAGACACGAAACCCAATAAAGCTAACTCATTTATTTTCTATATTTAAATTATAAATGGGAATGATTGTGTTTGCAACGTCGAATTATATTAAAACTCATTAAGTGAATTATCGCCTAAACATTGGACATAGTAAAAATGTTGGTATAATTATTTCATAAGAAAAAATACATTTTGCTAGAATTTGTAGTCAGATCTGCGTACACATTTATGAATTATTCAAAAATGCATCTTACAACATTAAAAATATTACAACATTTTTGTACTAAAGATAGAGATTGTAAAAGCCAAAAATTAATACTTGTTTTATATGAATATCAGTCTTGTTCATTTGTTTCATCACCACTGGAGCTTTCTTCACTAGAAGACTCTTCACTTGATTGATCAGTGGACTCATCATCAGATAGATCACCTTTACCAGCTTTTTTAGCCATGATCTCTTTAAATTGTCTCACTGTTATTTTTCTAGGCATAATTTCTCTAAGAAAATCTAACGTATCATCTTCCTGTACTACTTCGGCTATGTGTTTGTATTCTAAAAGTGTATTTTTGCTGTTTTTGAAAGCTCTTTTAGCTAAATCTATAACAAACAGCTCCTAAAATAAAAAACATATAAAATATATATATAATTATGATATACGCTAAATTCTTATTAGGGTATTTAAAAAAACGAATGTATCACAACTACAACACCCAGACCCAAGACAATATAAGTAGTTTCACTAAGAATTTAAGTAGACAAGCTATTTATTTATACATTTGACCTAACCGGGTGTCGAACCTGGGAGCTTGAAACCGAAGTGAAAGCCGTGCAGCCACGGTGGTCGTAAATACACTTTTAAGACAAAAACTTGATCATTAAAGCTTAAAACATCGTTGCATTTATATTTTGAGGTTATGATTTCTATGATGCTTACCGTGACTTTTGTGACCAAATATAATGGTTCTTGTCCGACAGCCTCAACGTCCGGAGAACTTTTCATAATCGTTTTAACTCTAGATAATGGCAAATGTAAGTCTTTTTCAGTTTTCGGCGTCGACATGATGATTTGTTTACAAATTAAGACAACAAACAAACCAAAGAGCAAAGCACGTACGTACCATGAACAATCAGATCATAGAGAGCAACTTTACTCTTTGCAACAGACTCATTGTTTTGTAAAATCATGTCCACACATTGGATTCAATTTTGTATTTACGCTTGGTTCCAATGAGGAAATATTTTAAAAATAAAAATTAGTTTTTGAAAACATACTTGTTATCACTAGCGATTTTTGGATAAGTGTTTATGATATTTTCTTTCAGACGTTATAAAATATTGATTATGTTACGTGTAAAGGAACTATGTTTGGCTTATAATAAATATGTCAACATTAGTGATGAGCCAACTTAATGATTACTCGTATCTTCAATGAGGAAGTATTTAAAAAAAAATAGTTTTTTAGTCAATCGTATTTGTATTGATATCTAAGTTTCGAACTTATCAAATTTCTGTTTTTAATATGTTTAATTAAAAGGAACGGAAATGAAAGTCTTTGGTTCATTCGGTTCCTGCAAAAATCAGTCGCCACCTAGTGGAGGTGCTTTTTTAGTGCTTTCGTTTTTTTTAAATAGTTCTTCATTGACTCAATTCATTTCATTTCATTCAATTTATCAATTCGGGTCTGGAATGAAGATCAAAAAACGAAGAGCATAATTCAGCTTATTTTTATGTGCTGTATTTCCATATGTGCCATTATCTATCCACACATGAAATGATTTTTAATAAAACTGATTTCTAAAGTAGGTTGAGTAAGGAAGGTATTGTCAATATTTTTGTAAAAATTAAGCACATACTCACCGTACGAATTAATATAACACCTGGCTCGAAACATTATACTTTCCTCGCTTCTTGCTACTCGCTACCTCGCACGATATCCCGCCGTTGCGTCGCCATGAGAGTTCAGTTCAGTAGCAATAATATAATAATTGTTACGTGTACTTCTCATTTGAAATTTGAAGATCGTTGCTGTTGATTTTGAACGGACGTTTTTTGTTGATTGTTAAGTTTTTATTAGGATAATTAAATTGTGAAGACAAGATTTATTAACTGATTTTAGTTATTTTTTTTTTATAAAAAATATTCTTATGTAAGAAAGGACAACTTATTTGCACGTTGTATTTTGTACAAGCATCATTCTAGCCGAAAGTCATGTTAGTTAGTACTAGTACCTAGTATATTAAAACGAATTGTTTATTAAATTTATCGTATTTATGACCTTTACTGCACATTTTAATATGCATTTTTAATTCATTTACCAAATATATTATATAAAAATTATTGAGACTTGATGTAGTTTTGTTGCTGTTAGTTCAACAAAAAACTATGAACAAGAAAACTAACTTACCTAGTTGTTATTGTTTTCAGAACTTTTATTAAATATTAGATCTGCTAGTGAAAAATGATTTTATTTATAAAAACTATTTTACAGTAATATTATTGTATACCATAACTAAATGCTATTTTTAATAATTTTATTGAAATATTCTATTGATTTTCATATCTTTAAAAAAATCTTTCTATGCTGACTTCCATTAAGATAGTTTCCATTTTCCTTTGTACAAATAAAAAGTAATTTATTCAAAGGTTCGTTCGTATTATTCAAGTTGCGTTTGCGTAACACGATCTTATTTAATTTCTAATCGATA
Source organism: Diatraea saccharalis (assembly GCA_918026875.4). NCBI lineage: Eukaryota > Metazoa > Arthropoda > Insecta > Lepidoptera > Crambidae > Diatraea > Diatraea saccharalis. The sequence goes on along the minus strand of OU893340.1, from coordinate 3,334,882 downwards.
TTAATCTGAGTTATTACATTCATAACTACACCAACACTTCTATACTCTTTGGTCAAACGTCATGAATGAGGAAGCATTAAAAAAACAAATTCGTGACCGAAATCAAACTAGATGTCGCTACGGTATTTTCTTGATTTCTCCATGACAACCTTTCCCTTGTTTTCTTTCACGTATAAAGGTAAGTTAGTTTTCAAAACTCAAAAAAAAACTTATATTCTATTTGTAATTTAACGTATTTGTATTGATATCTAAGTTTCGAACTTTGAAAATTTAGTTTTCTAGTATTAAAAGGAACGGAAATAATTCTCTGTGTTCCATTAATTTCCTGCAAAAATCAACTTTTGGTAGAGACGTCATCTAGTGAGGTGCTTTTAAGTGCTCTGCTAAGAGCGACGATTTCAGCCCTGAAGACCGCCAACTCCTGTTTCATCAATTCGTTGCTCTTTCTGAGCGTCGAAATCTCCTTCTCCATATTGATGGTCAAGGTTCCCTTTACAAAGTCTTTCAAGGCATTTATATTTGTCTTAAGCTGCCCTTTCATCTTGTCATTCATGTTCTTGGAGCTTCGCGATGGCCTTCGCATGAAAATCCGTAGCCGGTGGGAGTCGCATGTTTCCCACCTCCAGAGGACGTGTAGCGAAAGGCAAAAACCGCCGGCGACAAGCCCTCGCCCACGTCCAGCTTGGACTGGTTGTTCTTTATTAAGGTTGTCTCTTCTTGAGGACCCCCAATTAAGGGTAGCACAACCTCGGCTCCGCAATTGCTGGTCATGGTTTCATGACCAGAAGGCCCAACATCCTTAATCGTTCCGCTTGCTTCCCGGATTATCAGGGTTGCCGGCCAAGCCAGAACAGCGTCTCTGCTTCCCCGACTTAACGTCGGGGCGCCGACCTGGAGCGCAAAACCTCGCTAAATTCAGAGGGTCAAAACCTCCAAAACTCTTACAAGAAGACCCATGAAGGATCACACCCTGCACGGCTGCCACTACCCGGAATACGGCTAATACGCAAGCTGCGCCCCGGACTCTTTTCCATAGGGATCCATGGTTTTTTTTTTTTTTTAAAATACCTGGCCTTACAATCTATGGCCGAGCGTCCTAACTACCCCCACAAACTTGCAGGACTTTGTTTGCGAAATTCTCATACATATTTCTTAATTCTATTCTAAGGTGTTACCACCCGTGTCCCCGGGTACTGCTTATACCCTTGTCCAGTTTATTTTATTCTGTACATTTGCTCATCTTTTTGGATTTTTCCCCCGACAGCTCCACTCTATCACTTGTTGAGTGTGTGCTCCCGGAGGACGTTCCTTGTTATTAGAGTTCAGATTTGTTGGTGAGCCAATACCAGGAGATTTGTGGGTAGTAGCTATCAATTAATATTTTATTTGACAATCATCTTACAATTAAATTACCTAGTCTATTGATTTTATTACATTATTAAATATTTTAATTAGTCATTTCTTTACATATCAATCCATTACATACATTTACATTATTACATAACATCATTGAGCAAAATTATAAGGAATATTTTAATTATAATTGTCTAACTTCCCATTCCATCTTATTAACAACTCATATAATTTCATTTACAATTATAACATCCATTTGATCAGTCCAATTAATTCACATTTTCCATTTCATTAGTTAACATCTTAGACAAGACATTACATTACAAATTCAGTATCTTTACTATTTAAATTCATACATTTTGTTGCGACCCTGACTTGATTACATTATTGCTAGTTTCATTATATGCTACCCTGTAGAAATCTCCCCCTCTGCACTGTCCCACCCGACGACATAGCCATTTGCATTCACTAGTTAAATACCTTAATCTATACCCCATACTTTACGCGTTCCCGCATACATCTAATACAGTTTTAATCTTTATTTGATTCGATTGTTTTTATTATGATTGGTCTAACAAATTTCAAAAATATTTCTCTGTCCTCATCTTCGTACATTATTTGAGCCAGATTTTCCCTATTTAATGTCCTTTTTAGCTGCTGCTGCAGGTTGTGTCTTTCTAAACTATATATGGGACAGTCCAACACTACATGCAGTATATTCTGGTCAATTTGGGGGTCGCAAGAGCATCCAGGAGAGTCCCTACGCTTGAAACGGTGGAGGTACGCTTTAAAGCCCCCGTGCCCTGTGAGTAGCTGCGCGTTGATATTTTCCTTTTCTATCTTTCTTATTTTACTGAAGGCCTTTTCCGCGCTGGGGAAGAAGGCCTTCGTTACCGCCGCGGTGTCTTCGTTTCGATAACGGAGATCCCATTCAGCCTTTGTCAGATTACGTAGGTATCTCTTAATGTAAGAAATGGGACCTCCGTCATAATGTGGTTTACATTTTAGTCTTAGGGCAGCCTCCTTAGCTAGTTCATCCGCCCGCTCGTTTCCGATCACTCCGACGTGGGCCCTTATCCAGTAGAAATGGATTTTTAGGCCAAAGGCCATTACTTGTATCAAATTACCTTGGATGGCCTTTACGATCGGATGTGTCGAGTCGGGGTTCTGAAGCGACTGGAGTGCCGCCCTCGAGTCACTCAACACCGCGACTTCTTCCCATTTTTTGTCTAGTATTACCTCTGTCGCCCTGAGGATGGCGTATAATTCGGCTTGGTACACTGTGCAGAAAGGTTCGAGCTTGAATTTCCGGGCAACGATTTCAACCGCCCCCTCCCAGCAGGTCAGGGCGGCACCCACTTTGCCCTCCAATTTCGAGCCATCCGTGTAAATGCGCACCTTGCCATCTTGTTGTTCGCCATCCTCTTTTACATTCTCCAGGCACCGGAATACCAGACTACTCGCGCTACTGGGGTGAGGTGACTCCAACAAGGAAACCCTTTGTTCTATTCGTCTACCGCACAATATCTCCTGGGGCTTGCCTCTTTTCGCTTCGTATATGCTCAGGGCCTCTTTAATTCTAAGGTCCAGTGGCAGCAAGCCAGAGATCAACAAGGCAGAGTTAAGAGACACTGTGCGGTATGTCTTCGCGATTTTTTGAGCGAACCCCCGTTGGACTGCGTTTAGGACTTTCTTGCTAGTTTTTTTGTCTGCTTCTCCCCCCCATACACTAGCCGCATACAATATAATTGGTTCTATAACTGCCACGTATAATGTTTTTAAAACCGCCGGGCTCAGTCCCCAAGTAGTCTTCGCAGACGACGCTATCCCCCTATAGATGTTTATTGCCTTTTTTGCTGTTTCAGAAATGTGTTTGTTAAATGTTAACTTATCATCTATTATTACTCCTAAAATCTTCACTTCCCTAGTTATATTCAAAATAATACCCCCCATTGTAAAGGTAGGGGTTTCATACTTTAGCTTTTTTGTTATGATTATCACCTGTGTTTTATGTGGAGCAAACTTTAATTTGTTGTCTTTGCCCCACTTTTCGACTCTAGTCAGCATTTGATTTGCTTCTCGTTCAATTTCCCCTACCTTTTTACCGTTTATAAGGACCACAATGTCGTCTGCGAAGGCCTGACAATAGACGTTTGATGCGGTGAGATCATCGAGGAGAGTGTCAAGGATGAGGTTCCAGAACAAAGGGCCCGCGATTGAACCTTGTACGCAGCCCTTATTTGTTGTTCTGATAACCTGCTCCCCCGCATATCTCACCGCCACTGATCTATCGTTCAGGTAACTGTCCACTGTCTTCCGCAAATTTAGGGGGCATTTTTTAACGGCAAGTTGTGTCCTGATTTTTGGCCACCACGCATTATCGAAAGCCCCCTCTATGTCCAGCGAAAAAAGCGCGACTATCTCCTTTCTTTTAAGACATAATTTTATTCGCTGTACCATATCATATAAGGAGTCTTCTGTGCTGCGCTGTGGCATGAACCCGTATTGCCGCTGATTGAGCCGGGGTAATACGTGCCATTTAATACGCCTGACTATCATCTTTTCCAATATCTTACCTAATATAGGAAGCAACCCAATGGGCCTATACGATTTCGGGACGGTATAGGTCTCCTTTCCCGGTTTTTTGAGGACTATAACCGTCGCTCTTTTCCAGCATTTCGGGAAGCACGTCAGGGTCAGGCATCTGTTGTACATTGCTAGGGCAACATCCACATCCGCCATGATAGCCGCACTACATAGATCCGCAGTGAGTCCGTCTTCTCCCGGGGCTTTTTTAGGGCGGAAGGATTTTATTGAATGAAGAAGCTCAGCTTCTTCAAATGCAGGGTCGTGGTCTTCATCTTGTGTTCCCTTATTAACTTCTTCAGCTTTCCTTCGTGTTATTTTATGTATTACTTCTTCGCCCTCCTCTGTATCCCTCGGGTAGAAACTGTCTGCTATCATGTCTGCCGAGTCAATAGGGGTAAGGGTCAGTCCATTCCTTATCATGGGCAGATCCTCCCCATTTTGTCTGGTCCTCCCTATGACTCTGTAGATGCCGCCCCACATCGTCTCTCCCTCCTGTCTTGTGCAAAATTCCCTCCAGCTTTTTAAACGAGCGTCATCCATAGCCTTGGTGTAGATGTTTCTGGCTTCTTCATACTGCTCGATCAAACTCTTGCGTCGGTGTTCTGCTGCATTTTTTATTCTTTTGTACATCTTGTTTTTATGTTTTTTGAGTCTTTCAAGCTCCTCGGACCACCAAACAATTTTAACTTTATTAGGATACTTCTTCGGTTTTGTGTGCTCTGTGGCTGTTTCTGTTATGATGTTTGTATAAGTAGACACCAGGACTTCCATTTGTGCTTCGTTGTCAGCGTTGTTTATTCTCTCTACCGTTAAATCTGCTTTATGAAGCTTCATTCTTATTGCATTCTTAAATTCATTCCAATCCGTTTTCCTGGTATCATACTTCCTAGTTGTTTTATATTTTAGCGTTTTTATACTTCCTTTTAATTGTATCCCAAACGTAATTGCTCTATGATCCGAGGAAGTCATTCCAATGTTCACCTTCCAATCATCTATATTTCCTAATAGCTTGATAGAGACAGTCGTCACATCCACACAACTCTTGTATTCTTTGCCATTTCTCCATGTATGAAAAGTGGGAGTGTCACCGTTATTTACTATTTCCATTCCCCATTCGTTAAAAAGGCCAGTTAATTCCTTTCCTCTTTTGTTGGTTCTAATACTCCCCCACCATTGGCTCCAGGCATTAAAGTCTCCGGCTATCAGTATTTTACCGTCCCTATAGGATTTGGTCACCTTCTCCAGTATCGGTAAGTGTTCATCTATTTCTCCGTCCGGCTCCAGGTAAACCGAGGATACTATTATGGGCCCTTCGGGGACCTTCATTTCTATCGTTGTTATGTTGTGGTTAGTTAAGTGCGGGAGAAGGTGGATTTTTATATTGGCATCTAAGACAGCTATTGCTGCTTTCACCACCTTCCCCGTTTGTAGGTCCGCTTGAAACATTCGTACTCCTGATTGGCCCATTACCACACCCCTGTTTCCAGTATACGGTTCCTGGAGCAAGACTATTTTCACTCCCCTGTCTGCGGCTTCTTTTATTATTTCAACGGTGTTATTTTTGGATCTCTGCATGTTCGCTTGTATTACTTTTATTGTTGTATTGCTTGGGGTGCCCTTAGCAATAGGCTACTTTTGCTCTCGCCATCTGTTCCATTTTTTTCCTTATCGGGCACCCCGCACTAAAAGCATTGTGTGCTATACTTCTCCCTTTTTTATTGTCTTTGTTACAATTTACACATTTAGGCGGTGCTTCTCTTTCCAAGCACATGGCGAAAAGGTGGTTGCCGGCGCAATGGCTACAAACCAGGTCCTTTGCTCCACAGTATTTCTTGCTATGGCCGTATGCTAGGCACTTTGAGCATTGGATGAGAGGGGACTGATCCTCTACTCTGGAGAAACCAAATCTCATCTGTAGTGTCCCCTCATCCGTCATGGTTCTCCAGGTTTGCGGGTCTACCCTCATCACCACCCCCGCCGTGTGCTCATTTCGTCCTCGTCTTTCGTAAAGAAATTCCATCGTTATTGGTACCTTGTTTTTGTTTCTGCCCATTTTTTCCAGCTTCCTTCGCATGGCTTCCTCAACTTGTTGCTTCTTATCCGGACCTCTCACATCCTTTATAATGAGCATCGGGTTCCTATTTTCTGTGTTTTCGACCTTAAGCTTTTTGTTATCTCTCAATTTATTCTTTATTTTTTCGATTTCTTCCTTTTTAGCGCACCCTATGACTACTTTTTGGTCCTTAACTTTTTTGATGCGGACCACCTCGCACCAGTCATCATCCTTTGTTACCGACTCCTTTACCTCATCTAACACCTGTTCGCTGGTTTTGTTGGAGTCGGTTGACGCAACGACCACCGAGTGAATCGTCCGCAGTTGTTTAATGCCAGCGTTTTTTCCAGTTCTCTCTTCAGCTATTATGTTTGGCATATATTTCTCCTTTTTTCCCTCTTCCATCATCTGATCGTTATTTTGGTTTAGTTTCGTTTCAGTTTTGTCCAGCTTTTCCATTATATGATTTCTTGATTCTCTCTGTTCTTTTATTATCGTTTCTACATCTTCTCCTATTTTATCCATTTTACTTAAACATTCTCTTATTTCTTTCTCCCTTCTCGCTTCCATTTCTTTTGTATTGTTTAGTTTTTCGATTTCGTTCCTAATTTCAGTTACTTTCCTAGTCTGGTCTCTTATCAAATCCGAGAGTTCAGCCTGCTCATCTATTCTAAAGGAGGAGCTACCAAAAGAGGGCCTTCCCAATGATTCTCTTCTTTCATCATTGATGTTTGAGACTCCCCTTCTTAGCAGCTCCTGTCCTTCTCCTATTTCCTTACCGACTCTCCTTATTTCTCTTCTGTTCTCTCGGATCTCTTCTCTCATACCATCGTAGGTGGTGTTGAATAGGTCTTCCATGCCTGTGATCTTGTCCTTTATATCTTCTAGAACTGTATATTGTTCTTCGTTTACGATTACGTTTATTTTCTCGGGTGCTTTTTCTACTTTCTCTTTTTCTTTCTCTTTGATAGTCCTTATGGCGTGGAATTCCTCTTTCATTCTTGTGTAAACGTTCTTTAAACCTTCTTTGATCTCTACCATCATAGCCATCTGTTTTATGCTCTCTCTTTGTTTTTCTGATCTTTCCAATTCTCTGTTTCTTTCTTCTCTTTTCCTCAGGGCTTCACTTATAAGGTCCAATACTTTAGCACCGTTTTCTTTTCTCTCCCTTTCAAGTTTCTCCAGTTTTTCCAAATATAAACATCTACTCTTATTTCCTTCTTTGTCTATCATTTTTACTCTCACTATCAATTCCTTCGTAACCTCGTTTAACACCGTGATAGCCTTTTCTGTCTTTGACATTGCCTCTTTTGCAACGCTTGTTTCTAATACTTCTTTCATTATTATGTTCGTTTCCTTTCTTACTATTTCCTCCATTTGAATTATCGTCCTTTCTTCCCATCGCACACTATCCCTTTCGCTATCTTTATCCTTAGGTTTCGTTTCATTTTTTAGAGACAGTGGAGCCTGGTTGGTGGGGTCCGTCTTTCCCATGGCCCTGGCCTTAGCCAGTCTCTCCGGACGTTGGGACATTTCGGCCGGGTTGCTCCAGTTACAATTTAAATAAACTCCGCGGATCCAAATTATTTAGCTAACCGATAAATTAAAATCAATTATATGACTCAATAGTGGATTATATTAAATTAAATGTCAAATTTTAAAATGTCAAAATTAAATAAACAATATCACTAACCTAAGAATTGAATGGCGCAATAGCGAATAATAAAAAAAATCTCAAATTTTATAATATTAAAATTTAAATCAAAATGAATTCATAAGAATATTAATCGAATCAAATAAATTAGTCTAATTAATTAATAAATTGATAAATAAAGCAAAAGCAATTCCAATCCAAATGGCAATAAATAAATACCCAGTGATAAAATTAAATTAATAACTAAATTGATTTAATAAAGCAAAAGCAGTTAAATTGAGTATAAAATTAAATTTAAAATGATAATTAATTGATTGTCAAATTTCAAATAAGTAAAATCCCTAACCTAAGCTACCAAAATAAGTTAATAAATAAAATTATTTAATGAAGCAAAAGCAATTTAATAAAATGTCAAGTATAAAAAGTTTAAATAAGAAGTCCGTAAATAATTTATTGATTAGTGCAGAAACTTTAACATAACTCTACGAGCTCACGAGGTCCAGGGGGTCCACTACGCTTGCCTGGTGAGGCGCACAATTGCGCGTTAAGTGTCGCTTCGTGCGTCAAAATCCGTTGAGTAGTTAAGATATTATCGCACAAAAACACTTCTATTTTACACACGACACGTAGTGATTTTCACTTTTCTTTCAATAACTTTTCGAACCACAGCTGGAACAAGTCATCGTGTGATCACTTTCATCAATTTTGTGATAACATCCTCCGCAAGTAGTCATCGTGATCCAAATTAGCGGGTGACAGAAAAACGCGTCTGAACGGAGCACCACACAGAAGAGTGAACTCGCCCGCTAGGACGCGGCACGCTGCACCGAACGAAGCACGCGATGGTTCTTCTTGGCGGGTGACAGGAAAACACGTTTGAACGTAGCACCACACAGGCCAGTATCTCGACCACCACAACGCAGCACACGGCAAATTTTGATTTTATTTTGCTTGTAATATGAATATTCCGGAAGACTGAGATAAAATGATTGCACTACCGAATCCTTTCACTTTGTACGGGTGAATTAAGATTTGATTAGGTAATAATTATCACTTTTTACAAACTATTTTGATTAAATACTACGGAGCTCACAGGCAGACGTATGTACTTCAATGTATGTTCCTCCGGTTTGTATGATCCATGGTTTCGATATGTTGCGAATTCACGAATCCCTACACCCAGGGTACACCGTCCCGACACTTCACATATGGAGAGGGAGGGACAACGGCCGTGGCACATGAGGAGGTGTTCTGACACGTTTGTTGTTTGGGAGCTCCCTTAAATATTTATTTTAATCTGGTTTTTTGTATTTGTGAAAATTTCAATTGCTTACTCTTTACGGTTCACGAGATACAGCCTGGTGACAGACAGCGAAGCCTTAGTAATTGGGTTCCCGTTTTACCCTTTGTGTATGTAACCCTAAAATTGAAGGACAAAACAATTTTGTTTTATTCAATTCAATGTATATTTTTCCTACAACCTCGTTTTCAATTGCCTTTCATGGTAGTTTACCTGAAATTAGTCCCATAGGGGGGGGGGGGGGACTATTTTGAATTAGCATTATAAACGTCAACCGTCATTTTCGGCAGCCGCCGAGTAGACGGGAGAGCTCATGCACTACTGAATCGCGAAAATAAGTCCCTTAATTAAATAGGTACCCAAACAATTTTAATGTCGATGGAATTTTATTTATTTATTATTAAATAAAATTCCATTTCTTCAATGGCATTAGTACATATTGATTGTGGATTTCCATTTTACTTTTGCTTTATATAATTTTTTTTCCAGTTGTAATTTTATAAGAAAGAAATCACTAACGATAATGGGTTCTCTCTTTAGATAAGGGTTCTAAAACTCTTTTGGCGATGGATCGTGACTTGATGGATCTGACTTTTTGGAAACCGAATGTATAAATGAAGCTCTAAAAATAAATAACAACCTATTCTCAGATCTACTTAATATACTTACATAGACCTACAAAATTTCATCAATATCAGTGTTAGCCCTTTAGGAGGAGTATGGTAACTAGAAAACAAGCTCTATAGTCTTCGCACGCGAAAATTATAGCTATATTCTATAATGTAGCTACTGACCCATACCTTTCGTGGGAGTGGAAATTTTCAAAATCTCTCCAGTATGTAGTTTCAGAGCTTATTTAATGCAATTAAGCAATTCTCTTATTAAACTCATTGTTTATAGATTAAGTATGTACCTACTCAATCTAGAATAAGAATTACGTATCTAAACGACGTAAAAACTTCATAAGATTTAGTGAATCTCATTTCATATTGGGCATATATTAGATTATGTACCTATGCTTTGCGTAAATACCCACCGTACGTTGTCTATGGAAGGAATTGATTAGTCAATCCGTATACATACTTGCTTAATATTGACTCGATGTAGGTTTAAATCAAGTACCTACCTACCTAAGTATATACCTACTTATTTAAAAATTACGTCATCGGAAATGTCGGAAAGTGTGAATCTCGTACAAACTAACGTCAATTTGCTAAAAAAATTAACTTTTATTTTGATATAATAAAACTTCGTGAGAATATATTTTCTGAAGAGCAATTTAAAAAAAAAGAGAAAATCGAGTTCAAATTTTCCTTTGTAATAATAAGGACTCTAAATTTGCGAATATCCTAATTTTGATGCTATTATTTATTTAACGTTGTTAAGTAAATATAGGTATTTTTTATTGAACTGTTTACTAACTACCTCCTGGGCGCGACTGCCCAATAGGGATGACGACTAGGTAAAAAAAATGCAATTCTATTTAGTCTGTCAGTCAGATAATAGAAAAATATTTGATACGTATTTTTTTTTACTTCAATTTAACAAGAAATAGCCTACATAACAGCCATTAAAGTTGAGGAGTGGGGGCTTGCTACGTAGAAAACGTACCATAACGTGACGTCATGCGAAATTTCAACTCCTTGTAACACCGTAATTTTATGATTACGAAAAAAATAAAAAAATACGTGTTTAATATTTTTTAACCCTCTACCTGACAAACAAAAATTAGTCGTCATCCCTATTCTCTAGCCATAGGACATGGTAACGCTAACTTGGTAACGCTGTTATCAAATCGTTCGTTGTTAATAAATTACATGTTAAAGTAAATGTTAAAATTACATGTTAAATGAAAGAAAAATCAACAGATCAAGATATCGTATCTTATGGCTAGAGTTAGGTGGATTAAAATGCGAACGGTTATCAGAAAAGTCGTAAAGACGCTTTAAAATTCCATCTTTAGATAGTCTTGTGACTAGACGAGGCTTTAGTTATGTTCTTATTCGAAAATCCTATTTCAGGTATAGAAAAAAAATGTGGAGTAATAAATAAAAAGAATTCTTTTGGTCTTAACGCTAGCTGTCTTTATTTTCCATTTCCTTATAGAAAATACTTTTACGAAAAACAGTATATAGGGCCGCCTGCGCGCCCGGACGCCGTGAGCGACGCCGCTGACTAGTCTCGCCCGTCGACCCCCTCACATCCAATACTTACATGAAACGATAAATAATACAAAAAATACTGATATCGCGAGATCGATAACTTCTTACAGAGACTTCTCAATTTTGATCAGTTCAGCGATGCCATCGTGCATCTCCTTGACGGCTTCGTACTCGGTGAGACCCATGCGCCTCTTGTTGGAAATGTCGTAAACACCACCTTCTGCCTCGGTGTGCTCGCCGCGGGTGCCGCGCACCTGCAAGTGGTATTTGGACGCGACTTCCTCCAACTTGGCCTTGTCAGCAGCCAACTTCGGCAACTTGATGTGCACTGAGGCACGGACGGTTGTACCCAAGTTGGTCGGGCAGAAAGTCAAGAAACCGAGACGATCATTGTGTGAGAAAGGAATCCTCTTCTCGATGTCGTTAACGGCGGTCACCAGCCTCTTGTATACCTGCTTCAAGTCACCACCCATCTGCATGGAGATGAGGCGGAGATGGTCCTCCTCATTGCACCAGACCAGGAAGGTTTTGTTCTCATTATGATAAATGCCACGGCCTGTGGGCCAGAAACGGCAAGCATTGGCAGCCTGGAGGAAGCGGTCTCCCTCTTTGAAGAGGAAGTGGTCATCGATCAACTGTTGTTGGGTCTCCTTGGACATGCCAGTGAGGGGGTAGAATGTGCCCTTAAGTTCACCCTCGAGTCCAGACAGAGTGGACGATACTTTGTCTTCCATTTCTTTGTACTGGGCCTCTGTGAGGCAGGGATTGAATGGGTATCCCTCCATAGAGCGACCACAGCGGACACGTGTAGATACTACGAACTCGCCAGCAGGGTCCAGATTTCCAAGAGTTTCTACATCACCCCAGTTCTTAGCTGGATGCTTGTCGGTTTTCTTGAAACCATTGTGGTAGTCCTCGATGATAGGGTCAAACAAGTCAGCGAAGACAACATACGCCTCAGCATCAGGGGCGTAGATTCCAACACCAGAGTCCAAGTTCTCAACACCTGAAATAGTAAATAATTAAAATTTAATAAAATGAAATAATAATTATGTTAGTCTAGGAATATTATAGGTATATAACTGCACAAGGCAAAGTGGTAACTAATATTACTTCACGAAAATTAAAAATGAGATAACATGCAAATACGCTATCAATTGATTACTACCAGAATGATAAGTCAGTACAGATAGTGAGCTAATTTATTAATACATTATAAGTGCTTACTTAATATAACTCAAATTTTATAAAATTTGTTTTAAGTTACTTAAAATAAAAATTTCAAAAGACTGAAATAAGGTACTAAGGGTGCATACCTGATTGAATGCAGTCTAAGAGTGTTGAGCCGAAGGAGGTCTTCTTGTTCTTGAGAGCATCGAATACCTCCCTGGTAAGGTACTTCTTCAGCAGCGACTTAGAGTCTGAAGCCTGGAGTTTGCTGAAACCAGCCTCCAATTTCTCAAGGGTTGCGGCGTCCACCATAGCTGCTGCTTTTCTGAAAATAAAAGTATTAGCGGATAAGATAATTGTGCAAAGGAGTCAATAATTGTCATAATAAAATCTGAAATTCTAACGCTTTTAACGCCGCACAAGTCGCTCGAGTACACATTTTTTGTGATTTTTGTGGTATTTTAAGTGCTTAAAAATTAAACAAAATTTTCCAAATTTGTCAAAATCGTGGCGGTTATGCTAAATGTCAAAATTGATAGATTTTTCTCTAGTCTATAATTGATAGGTACCTATCTGTTATTTTTCATAATAGGGACGTACCCATTAATTCCTGAATCGAGATGATCTACCCACGAACTAAGAAAAAATATCTAAATTAAAAACTTGGATACAGTTATAATATAAAACGAAATTCAATTTATGTTATTGTCAAAATAGTAAATATTTTTCATTCTATTAACACTTCACTAAACTATTTTACAAACCTCCTGATGAGGTAATATGCAAGAACAGCGCCACCGCATACAACCACTGGGATGGTAACTTTGAGTTTATAATTCATAATGGATTAATATTTCAAAATTCTATAGAGTTTGAGAAGTGAAGCTTGTGAAAGTACTACGCGAACTGATGAGCTAAGGGGTATTTTTCGAACACACCCAAGAATTCACTTAGTTTTCTGATAGAATTACGTAATTTTGCCAGAGGTCGCCTTGACCGACACGCGCAAGTCCAACGGATGTGTCAGTTCACTGCGCACCGGTACTGTTTCACAGCGGCGCAGCGCCGTGTCTGCCTCCCACTTACGAATAGCGAATGAACGTGTTACGCGAGTTTCTTATTACTTATTTGCAACAATTCTATACGAGACCATAGGTGCACCGATTAAACATCGTCAGATTACGAAGTCCATTAGCGTTTTATGATAGTATGGTATCGAATATGACAGATAAGATTTCAGGTAGATTATAAACCTAAAAGAAAAGTTATGATTATTATTTTGTGTATCCAAAGTAAGAAAAATTCATCTTTGAAGAGCTAAAAATATTTAAAATTGCATTATCCATATTATTGACAAGTCATATAAAAATTAGACCAAATGTTTTAAATTTTTTATTTAATCAACATTATAGTATTAATTTTGTTTTTTTTTTATCAAACTGATGTTATCTGTCATCAACTATGTGGATTTTGTTGTAATTTTTTTGTGTAGGTACATAACAATTTATAAAAATTGTATTTATTTTATAGTTTAGTTCAAAATGAAACACTTGTGACATTATGATACATCATTAGGGTTATTTGGCACCGGAGATAAAGGCCGGTTAGAGATATACGCACCCGTCGGCATCCTCTGCCGGTTTGTTTTCCTTGTTTTCTTTAGTTGCACAGCCACCCATTTTCACAAAATTTATATTTTAATGTAAAACTAAACGCTAGAACATGTACGAATCACAAAAAACTACGACTAAAAAAGAAAAGGAATGGAGAATACTAAATGCAGTGATAGAATGATATTTTGTCCAAATGAATGTACCGGAGCCGGGAGTGGTGAGGGCGAGGGTTGGCTCGATCGATGCGCGACACGCAGCACGCACGCGGGTTTACGCTTCCCGCTCTTCGGGAACCGCTTTAAAACTTTTTGGAGGGAAACTTTTTAAGGGAAACTTAGCGCAACGGATTACCTTAAACATGCGAAACCTTAGCAGTGACACCTATATCTTATTTTTCTTACACTATATCACTGATCAGTTGAAATGCAACACTTAATATTATCTTTTGCACATCTCGAGTGGATAGTTGGAGTTAACACACATCAAATAAAAAAATCCGATCGAACCGGCAAGTGATATGCCTCGATAAATATTTGTCTTCGACGGTAGATTAGATTATTGAAAGTGGGCACTGCTTACCTAGCGCTTGTACAACCGTCAGAGTCGACTGCGAGGTGCAGAATGGTCTCTGCGGGAGCGCGCGGAACGTTAAGCCTGCGGTACCCCGCGCCCGCTCCCGTACCTCAGCTCAGCCCTTCCTCTATCAACCTTGGCCTTGCTGTGATGCTCACCGGGCCGGCTGACTGCTCGCCAACCAGTAATAAGATCGAATTGAGATTTTGATTATCATTATCAGTGTCATTTCAAATGAAGCTCATCCAAGGAATATTGTTCCACTTTTATTGCCTCTATTTCTTGATCTGGCGCAAATTTCAATAATGATTTGTTTGTTAACTGAAATTTTCATTTTTACTAGGTGTTTAAAGGTTTGAAGTAAACTTATTATTACAGTAAACTTATATATCATATAATGTGAATCAAAGTAGATTTTTGTAATAAACAAGTTTTGAACTGCTGTTTTAAGCATTTAAGTTTGTACTTAATTGAAAACATGTGTCATTTTTTTAAGGTGCAATCTTAAAGTATATTAGTACCTATAATCCAAGGGTCCAATATCCAATTAATTGAATCACCTTGCTTTTACCAATATGACTTTTATTAGTATTTTGAAATTAATCATAATCTATCGATTTAGTAATATAGGCGAAGGTTATTTGACGTATGTTGGAATCTAGGGCCAAGTATTTATTAAACTTTTGAGATCGATTAATACCGCCTCCTTTACTAGGTCGATAACGTATTTAATTTAATTATAGAAGAGTTGCTGTTTCTTTTCTTGCTCGGCTGGATCATTTCCAAGACAGCACTGTGCGATGATGCCAATGTCAAGTTTGTTATTTTTCACTTTCATTGCATAACTCGAGCATCTCGTTCAAATTGAAGACAATAACGTAACATACACATTAATAAACTAAGATATGCGATTGAGTTTAATTTGAAGTCACTGAGATCTTTGAAACAATGAACAAGTATAAACTTTTACGTATTAAATAATAAATTGAACATTAAACGTTTAAACTTTCAACTTTGTGAAAAAGTGATCAAGTCAATCGACTCTACTACTTTTTGAGTTAAAATAATTAATCGATTATGGCAGTATAGGTGTCGATCCCTCCCTTTATGTTAAATGTCATTATTTAACGCGTTGAATTTAAATAGCCTGGCGCAAAGCCAATATATTTTTATTAAAACTAATTTAATAACTTTGATTGAGTTTATTTCTTTACTCCCAAGCAATTTATAAAAATATGACGTGAATACTTTTTGCTATGTTATTGGAAATCAATAAATCTATAATATTTTTATTATTTTACCAGACATTAAAACATACAATAAACTAAGCGAAAGAAAATTATTGCTTCACCCCACCAGGGTTATCACAAGTTAACTAACCTACGTCACAGAAGTATACTTTTCTTCTTCACTTACTTTTACCAGCAAAGGTATGGGTTACATAATGGGGTGAAGGACGGTACAGTAATGTCTCGACCTTGACCGACGTTGTCCTTGGCCCACGCGTGGGGTAGCGTGCCCGTACACTCGGGAGGAAACCATAAAAGGGTCTCGAGTAGTTGGTGCATTGCCGAGTACAGGGCAGGCTTAATGGGTTCATTGACCTACGTTGGCGAACTCAAACTTAACCTTGTAGGATTTTGGCGAAAATTAATTGACGCAGGACGCACGCCACACGACTTTGGTAAAGTGTAGGTAAACTTAGATGGTATTTTTTATGATTATACCTCTTACCTATTGGAATGTATGCCTTGGTAATAGTACCGGTTTTAGTTGTTGTCACTGGTATTATTAATTTAAATAAAAATATTATTTATTTGAAAAAAGAATGCAAGTGAAGTAAATTACCTCTATGTAGGCTAATTAAAGTAATATAGGTGGTACTCGTAAGACCGATACCATAGGAGCTTATTTACACCTATGGCGATATGTGGAATATGTTTTAAATTTTGACCTACCTAAATACGGGGCGAGTATTAAAAATTAAAACTATGTAATTCCAAATTTAAAAATAAAAAGCATTTGTCACGCTTCCGTAAGTTTCAATATTATATCGTATATATTAGATATAGATATAATAATACTTTCATGGGGAAATTTTAATAGTTATTTAAGATACGAGTGCGGAAAGTAAGGTTTTACGAATAAGGGCCAAATTGAAAACACGAGCGTAGCGAGGGTTTTCATTGGCACGAATTCGAAAACCTTTTACGCTCAAGTTTCTTACAACATTTTCCAATGCTTTTTGCGAGGAAATAAAACAAATATATAGGTTAATAAAACTAAGTATGTATTAAAGGTAAAAATTATTTGTTAAAATTAAACGTGATATTTGAACATGTTTTCGTGTCGTACATTTTTACTTGTAAATATGCGTTCTAGGCTCCTTGAAATACTTTTGCCTCTAAAGTTTGACATATTTTCATCAATTTTTTTTTTATTTATTTGGTGCTCGGTCAAAAAAAAATTAAAAAAATATTTTTAAGCACGTGTGCAGTGAAGGATTTCAGTAGATTTTTTTAACACGTGTTTATGGACTCACTTTCGGTGTTTACAATGGATTAAAAAAATAGCGCTTTATGAGCAACTGCATTGAAAAAGTATATTATTCATTGTTATTTATTCATTCATTCATATTATTCATCGTAAGAAATAATGTGCAAAGCAGTTCTAATTGCAGTTAATAATGAGCAAAAAATAAGTTCATCATATTTCTGCGTACTACACGAAACGTGAATTAAAATAATATTCTTTATAAAAAAAAAACAAAATTACTCCCTCAAATTCACCATTTTTTAAATTTAATGTTGTAATTTTGTCTTCTTTTTTGTAGGGAAAATATTAAATGATAGTTGTGTATAAAATACTATCATTTACCCAACATATTAAGGAATTTTCTTTCACCTTTACTAATAAGAAACTAACGGTTGTTTAGTTATACATATCTCTGTTCACGTCATTCTAATGTGAATTTTAATAAGATTAAAAAATCACTAAATTCTGAACGTCATGTGTGCTTTCAGACTCAACTCATGAACAAATTTTCATATTTTTAATAACTATATAACTTATTAGAAGTTCCTTTGTTGAAAATCATTTTAAAGTAAATAGTTTCGGTTTTGACGCCCTCTTAAATAGTATTCATATTTGTGTAAAGGTCGTGAGGAAATCTGTTAGACCTTGGTCTTGACTGCCGCTGGCTCGGCCTTGGCTAACGGTCTGGCTACAAATAAAAATACTTGGGGAGCGTTGTCTCCTGCAAGGTTCCTTCGTGAACTAATATTATTTCAATGCCGACACGCAAAGGTCGGGTCGAAATATTGAAGTAAATATTTATATCCTAAAATAATTGTATATAATTACTATGGTACCTGTAACACCTCTGTTTATCCGAACATTTAATTAGCGATCGGAGACAACATTAAACATTTAAGGTTTCTTTTAAATTTGGCAACATAAGCACCTCGGTACGTCTCATGCCGTGCTAGGTGATCTGAAGAATGTCATTATATACTAAGAATACTAACGACCGGTTTCTGAATTAAGAAAAGTAAAAAAATCTCAACTGATAATTCTCTTAACTTAATATATTTTACGTTTCATTAGGCAAAATGTTCTTACTTTGTCAAACTATTATCAATCATTAAAAAAACTAAAATCAGAAACGAGTTTAAAGACTGTTTGAGACGTGCTTAACTTTAAATTCTCATTTCAGAAACCGGTTGTAATTCAAATTGATTGAATTGCAACGAAAACTAACTCAATTTTGAGATATGAAGTTAAGAAAAATAGTTTTAAACGGATTTATCGTTTTTATTTTTGAAAAATCACTATAATATTATACAATAACATCATATATATATATAATGAAAATATCAAATGTAGTGAAATGGGTTGTAAAGTATTGGGGACGTCTGATAAATGTATTTTTTTTTTTCAAAAATGATTGATTGTTGAATTTTTTCCTTGTAATAAATCGTTATAAACTTGAAAAATTTGGGAACCCCTGATCTACGAGATCAAATTAGATATGAGTGGATCCGTAGAGCTAACATTGTAGCTTATCTACGAACAAAAGGAGATACACTAATCATAAGTATAATGAGATAATGCATCAGATATTGTAACAAAGAGCCAGTCATTTCACGGCTCGGCTATTGTAATTTATGAAAATCAAATAGGTACGTCTTTGTTTAAATATGTCAAAAAGCAGCTATTGTGAAGCAGCCGCTTTTAAATATTTAAAGAAAATTATTTATGAGTATTTCTGCAGTTTCTTGTTTTTTTACAGTGGATTTAAAATTATTCCTACCAAAAATAAATCGGGTAAGGTAACAAGATAAATTTCAGGATAAAAAAAAAGAAAATTCTATGGAAACCTCTCGCATAAAGCCTTTTTTTATTATTGATATCTTTAATAGAGGCATATGTACATTTTTTGCATAATACACGTAGTATACATAAGACTATGGCGTTGATTGTCTTATACAATATAAGACAATCAACATATTATTACTTTTATACAAACTCGATGAAACAGTTTAAAATATATTCATTTATGAATAGAGCGCGTGAAAATATAAGAAACAGTTGTGGATGGTCTCCTAGCAAGATACATTATGTATTTATTGTTCATGATGGTTAGTATTGTAGTGTACGTGGGTAGAGAGACGATATTCATATGCATCATGGCTGTGGCTGCGTCCACCTATTAAATCAGTGTATAACAGACCTACATATCTGCTTACCGATGGCACGATCCAAGAAGCTTATATATTTGGTATCAGCAAGCAAACTGGCAAGGCCGTACTTGATGTCTACAGCCAAAGTTTTTTCAACTATTGACGTTAGTTTCGGAAAAAAAAGTGTTATTGCGTAATAACTCTAACACTGCTGAAAGATGAGTTGGAACTTATAAAGGGAAATGTGTGTGTAACAACTATGAATGAAATGAATATCATGTACAACTTCAGATACAGAAATGAATTAAAAATCCATGAGAGAAGAGAAACACAACATTTCGTGTTAGGTTAACGGCTAAGATGATATAATTTCGTGAATTATTTATAACCTGTTGTGAATCGCTTCTTGTAGGTGCGTATGTGTTGAGTAAAACTCACGTAATTTACGTTTGAACTACAGATCTTTATTAAACTTTATATCAGGCATAAAAGCTGTAACTATCGCATGTGTAAGTATGTACGTTTTGTTTCATAAAATTTATAAGGTACGTGATATTTTAAATATCTATCATCTTTCTCTCCACAATTTATTGCGTTCTCTCTTATTACGTTCCTCTTTTTACCCTCGAGATTGCTGGTTACTTTATATTAGTTTATTTCCTACTCTTCTAGGTATCTCATTCCGAGAAAGCGAGAAAGCTCACTAAGATACTTTCACGATTTCCTTACTATGACTTGAAACCGTCTAATTATTTATTACATGAAAAACAACCAAATAATTATTTATTTGAAGATATATATGCTAAATCTTTTTCAATATTTCATACATACTTTTTTACAATAGGTTGCCTGTAGGAAATAATTTTAATTGTATATTGTAACTTTTCTATAGGCTTTGTATTAAAATTTGCTGATTGCAAAAAAGTCTATTTATTATTATATTGAATTATTATCGATTTAAGAATCAAAAGTAGGAAAACGGGGTTTTTACTAACATTGAGTTTAATATTAATAATACCTATTCGCAAAAAATCGTAATAATACTTACTTACCAAATATGCGGTTGTTTCGATGAGTCTGTTTATTCATCAGCGTCTATGTAAATGATTCAACAGTCGTTTTTGAAGCAGTAACCCATATGTTTACATCAGTCTAAACGATGACAGACAACATTAGTTTCTTTTAGTTCCTTTATGTGAATCGCAAACTTCTCATGATTTTTTTGTAGTCCGTTTTACTCGAACTGTTCTACCCTCAAATAAATGATAATAATATGCCTTATAATCTTGTAAAACACAAACAGTTTTTAAATAAAGTCGTTGAGTTACACCAATTAAAACAATAAAATGCTTGAAGTGCTAAAGTAAACTATATTATCAAGAATAAATAAAATATTATGGTCATCATTTACTGATAAATTTATATTTGAAGTTTCTATTAGATGAGGATGCAGATATATTTAAGATGCCATGCCTAGCAAATTAGCAAACTATATAAAATCACTATTTAATTCATAAACGTTACGACCTACCTACTACCTACGAAAACGCTAGACCTACCCGAGTAGGTCCAGAAATAGGTATTCTTACAAGTTATGTCCACGCAAAGTTACTGGTAGAAATAGAAAAAATATTGTTTATCCAAAACTAACCAAATGAAAATTTCAAGCCTACCTATCTGATATATTTTGTATTTAAGATACTGTATTCACATTTATCTTATATCACAGATATGCATAAACTATCTCACTTGTAGATGAAAAAATTCTCATGTGCCCGAGACGGGATTCGAACCCATCTTTTCGTAAGCCAGCTCTGTTTGAGACCTTAGTGATCCAGCTTTACTGCTATTGTCTTAGAAGTACTATTTCGAATCGTAGGTCCAACACCGCGCTGCCACAATGTTTAATAATTCAATTAAATTAAATGAAACCTTTTAAAGATAATTTCATTAGGTTTTCGTACACAAAGGGTAAAAACGAGACTCTATTACTGATCTACCATCCGTAGTTGACCGTTGAAATGTTCACAGAGGATGTACAGTAAACAGCTATACAAATTCGTCAAAATTAACTGAATTTTAAACCTTGCGGGTAGCGTTTTAAATCAATTGAATAAAGACATATTGTAACAACCCGACGTGTAATTGTGCCACTATAACAACAAATATTAAAAATATCTAACGGGCTCCCATACAAAAAGCATTATTTTTTGTTCGTTTCCAATACGGAACCCTTCGTGCGCTAGTCCTATTCGCACTTGGCAGGTATTAATGCTTTTACGAGGCTGTATATTTAACAGAACATTACATATAAAGCTTTAAGTTCTTATCATCATCACCAGCCTATTAGTGTCCCCATTGCTGGGGCTCAGGCCTTCCCTACGGATGGAATCCAATCAAATCGAATGTGGAGAATAAGCCATGAGCTATCACGCGGACCCATTGCGTATTGGTGAGTATTAACGACTGCAGATGCAGCCGGGACCAACGGCTTAACATACCTTCTGAAACAAGGAGGAGCGCGAGATAATAAATTTTTGGTCACCCATCCAATGATCGGCTTTGCGAAAGTTGCTTGTTAACCGTATCGCAGACCAAGCGCGCTAACCAATGCGCCATCGAGCTACATAATACGTATTATCTATGCCTTCGTGAGGATAGACACTCAAACACTTATTATTTTCTGTTAAGTAGCAATGAAAATACACGAATACATACGAGTAAAGATAAAATCATTATAACACATGAGTCATACTCACATAAATTGATAATGTTTGATGATGTTTCGAACTGAGGCCAGGGATAATATAAATAAAATAACTAAGCACAGTCTCGTCCGTCTTCTTATGATAATCTTCAGGAGCCGGGGAAACATCTTAGAAGTTTCTGGACGATCAAGTTGTTATTAAAAATGGGCGCTGGCGCGATAACTTATCGCACGGTTGCGATAAAATATAATCGGTATATACTTTATTCGGTTAGCAGTGTTTCCAAAATGATTGCGTCAGACAGGTGTATCAGACAACTGTCAACTCTGTCCGATTGTCGTTTGCAGTAAGAGGGGATTGTGACCAATAAATTATAAGAGTATCATTAATAACATTTAATTGAGTATAAATTTGGCCAAAAGGCGATTCTTTTGAGGTTTCTAAAAAAAGAAATAAATTGCAATTTTACCTTTAAATTAAATTTGTTTTAAACTATGTACGAGGGTCAAACTGAAAGTTCTTAGAAAATCAAAAACTGATTACATTAGCCAGTTATTAGTTTTATTATATCTTTTCAAAATATTGTCCATTCACGTCAATACACCGCTGCATGCGATGGAACCACTGGGAAAAGCACTTTGCCCACTCGTCCTTAGGGGTCTCTTCAATGGCATCGCGATACGCAGCCACCGCTTCTTCAGCATTCATAAACCGCTTTCCTTTAAGTTTTTCTTTAATTTTTGGAAATAAATAAAAATCACAAGGCGCGAGGTCGGGGCTATACGGCGGGTGACCCAGTAATTCAACGTTTGATGTCGCCAAATAGTCGATCGTTCGCTTGGCGGTGTGCGACGAGGCGTTGTCGTGGTGAAGGAGGATCCTACTGCGAGGTCGTTTCTCTCGAACTTTTTCCAAGACAAGTGGCAAACAATTGGTAGTGTACCATTCTGCAGAAACTGTTTTTTGATCCTCTAACACAATTGTTGCAAAATGACCTATCCTTCCAAAGAACGAGGCCACCATTTTTTTTCCCGCACTTCGATCTCTCTTCACTTTAGTTGGCAACTCCTCGAAAGGAAACACCCACTGAGCAGATTGTCTTTTGGTTTTAGGATCATAACAGTAAATCCAGCTTTCGTCACCTGTTAGTATGTCGAACACAGCATTTGAGTCACCTCCGTTAAATCTTTCAATCATTTTACGACACCAATCCACACGATGGAGTTTTTGAGCCTCAGTCAAATTATGAGGTATCCACCGGGCGCAAAGCTTCCTGACCGCTAAATGTTCGTGGAGGATTTTGTGCACTTGACTCATACCGATGCCTAAGCTTGTCCGAATCTGTTGATAGGTCACTCTTTTGTCAGTCTCTATCATACGCCGCACAACACAGATGTTATCTTCAGTCGTCGCCGTAGAAGGCCGTCCCTCACGTAAATCATCAGTGAGATTAGTGCGACCACGTTTAAACTCATTAAACCAGTTGTAAACAGTCGCACGAGATGGGGCTTCATCGTGAAAGGCCAATCGTAGTCTATCATAACTTTCTTGTTGACTTAAATGACATCGAAAGTCATAAAAAATCATTGCACGAAAATTTTCTCGTGTTAAATTCATGATGACGTGACACAGACAATTTTCAATTTGCCGCCAAATCGTAAAACAAATGACAAATGAATGAAATATATACTCAGTAATATTGGCAAAGAGTTATATTTTCAAATTTTAGAATTATTTTTTTATTATATTGTTTATAAGTGGCCAGTTCTAAGAACTTTCAGTTTGACCCTCGTAATTAATATAATTTTGTTACATAGCGAATCACGTATTTTGTGTTTAAAATACGTGATTCGCTATGTAGCTGTGGTGTTAAGATATTGAGACATTTTATAGTAATTGTAACGGTTTAAAAAACCCGTCTTAAGCGCGAGTCGGACGGGCGCACTAAGGGTTCCGAACCATTATCTATAAAAAATGAAAAAAAAAACAGCCATAGCTAAGGCATAGGTCTAATTTTAACCAACAATTTTCAATTGCAATTGCTTAAATTTATTTAGACATTAAATAACGCAATGCTGTCGAGTTAGGGTATATTTGATTTGTTTATACCAGACTCCTGGTTTAAACAATAAATTGTTTAAAAAATATATATATTATTAATTCTTGGTAAAATGTGTGTATTAGTAGATTCACTTAGTAACAGTCCGTATTATCAGCATGGTATTAATCTAATCAAGCAAACCGACTTGACTTATCTTCAATAGTTTTCAAGTGTCCTGGAATCTGTGACTGTCGGTGTTTCCTATTTTATTTCGGATTGCCACGATTTTTCTAAGATTTAGCATTTATTTTTCCTGTTAATATTAAGTTTTATTTTAAACACTCACTTCTTACTTTGTGGAAAATGCGATTTATTATCATTCCCGCTTATCTTTGTCGACTTCTGCAATGTTATTCTGTAGAAACATTCTGTATTAGCGTTGAACTCGACGTCGAGCACAGCGAATCACAGCATAGAGGTTCAATCAGATAAAATCTATTAAAACCTATTTCAGAAGGTGTATATAATGTGTGGCATTTAGCCAAACCCTCTTACATTATAAAAAATGTTTCATACAATTTGAAAATTTAAATACTCCCTAACTAGGTAGTTATTACAGGTAATTATTATAATTTCTAAAAGTAATATTAGTATTTATAAAATCAGAAAATATTTAAGTCAGTATACTGAGGCCGGTATGCAACTTTGCTGTAAGTTTGCATTTTCTTTTTAAACAAAAATGTTTTGAAGCAATCTGTAATTTTTACACAATAATATTTATGCATGCATCATGAAGCATGGATAATAAGAAAATATGCAGTCAGATTTCAGATTCAGTCACTTAATGGGGAAATTGTAACATTATCTTTTCCTCGTCAGAATATTGGACTGGATATTTAAAAACAATATATAATTTTCCTTGTTTATTTTTATAACATTATCCTAAGTACGTAGTAGTAGGTATATAGCTTTTGTTATTTAAAATAGTTTATGTTGACGACTGGATGTCATTGATTTTGCAACTCTAGAGGACTAAAATTTTTAAATGTATTTCGGAAGTGGAACAAAGGAGAAGGCCTACTCTGTTTCTACGAAAACGAAAATTCGTTTATTTTCGAAACCCTAATACAACTCTAAAGGAACACAATTTTCGATAATTAATAATGAAATGGAGGTAGGACCTTGACACTGGTTCTGATGCACAGATAATATTGACGTATATGATTAAAAAAAAAATGTAGGAGCCATTCCAAATTTTTGTAATTTTCGTTCGTATTCAAAAAAGTGTAGCCCCTCAGTTTCGTGAAATACGCATCTTATTTATATTAAATTTGATAATATCTGAAGACACCCGAGGAGATCGGAGATAATCGGCCGGCTCGTACGCATCCGGCCTGCTGCGCCCACCACTGTGTAGAATCCAATGGATCTCGTCCTCAATAGCAGTGCAATTACATGAGCAATTTTTAAGCAATTTGTTAACTGCTAGCCTGGTTACTTCATTAAGCATATTTGACTATAGAATTTTAACTAAGATACACGGTGTCTGTCTGTTACTTGTTACTTACGTTGCTTTGAAATTTTATTTTTATAGGTATATTTTTAGTCATTCAAATGGTAAAGCTTAGTAAATTAATCGTTAATATAATTTAACGCCACAGAGTTATTAATAGTCATACAAATATTTTTTTTTTGCATTTCTGATTAATAATTCACCTTTTTTATAATTAAATAATGGTGCAAATTCTAATGTACCACTCTTTATACTTAGCCGCCATTTTTCAAATATACTTACAGCACCATAAAGGCTAAATTAAATAAAACCTACTTCAAAATGTAATAAAGGTTCTATTTGATTGAACATTTCGGTTGTGGCAGCGATGTGTTCGACGATGAGTTTTGGGTTGATTTTATTACAGAATAGCACCTGTACATGTTATACTACCGTCTTTTGGGTCACCGACTTATTAAGTGTATCAAGTTCCAATAGTTTCGGAGAGACGACTATGACACACGGACAGACATACAACATAGTAATCCTATAGGTTGTAAGGGTTCAGTTTTGTTTTTTTTTGTACGGCATTTTTTTTTATTTCATTGTAATTAGGCTATGTGGAGATCAATATCTATATTCAAATTATAAGCAGAAAGATTTGATTGATGGAAAGTTAAAATAAAACATTGAAATAAGATCGTTACAACTGTATTATTTTAATATCGAACAGTAATTCACCGTTTGCACTTCATACTGAAGTAATTCTATGTTTCCTGTTCGATACACAGAGGTAGTCAGCCGTTGATCTAATCTAGAAAATGGAAACAAATATCACAAATAAGATAAAGCTAATATGTATATGTATATCAAATGCTGTTCTTTTGTCTTGCTAAAATTCGAGAACGGCTAGACTGATTTAGCCGATTTAGCTATGTTTGTTAATGAGAAGTGATGCGAAGTACACCCAGTCATCTAGTTCTAACATAAAAAATTCTTCATTTAAAAAACTTACAATTCCTGGAACCGCTTGCAGTCCACGCCATACTCTGGTTGATGTAAATTAAATCTGTGAAGTAACGGAAGTAATAAGTTATACTTTGTCACATATAATGAATAAGATTTAGGTACCTATTGTGTCATACAGAAAGAAAAAAAAAACTGGAATATATAAAATTGTTGCCCTTTAAAGTAAAAAAAATAGATATATAATTTGTTTACAGAGCATGTACTGAAATGCAAACCCTAATGTTTTTAGATATTTAGTTTCCATTACCAGTTGTCTAGAAGAGATAATTTTTGAGCTATTACGTCGCCATTAGTGTAATAATACTTGGCGATTTTTTAGCGCATAATATTAAGGCCTTTTTATATAGTTGTCTGGATGAAATTGATTTTTAATGACATTGCCTTCGATTGTAGGCACTATATGTTTGTCTGTTTTCCTGTATTTATGTCCGCGTGTTGAAGATTATTGTACTCGTATTAATTATGTATAAGAATAGTATTGCGATATCAAAGTTTTATAATATTACATTTCACAACTAAACCGCAATTTCGCAAGCACATTGAATCAGTGTCGTGGTATGCAGCCGACATATGAGCTGAGCACTAATACATATAATATGATACCATCTTTGATTTTATAGGTACCTGTCATTATTGAAGCCTGTAAGAAAATTTGAAGTCTAATATCCAAAAGATAACATGATTATTTTTTATAAGTATTTACGAGTACACGTTTTTTATGTAACTTATTTATTAAATTTATGGACGTTTTGGATCCTTTTGACCCTGAAATCAATTGCTAAAATATCTTTAAAATTTTACACGCTTCGACTCGTTCAAAAGTAAGGGCCAAGTAGCTCGTACACCGGTTTTAAAGTGTCGCCATCTCTGCGGTCCCAGTTTCGTATGCCTGTCGGGTCAATATAGATAGATAACGAACTTTTATATATATTTTATATAAAAATCTATTTTTGAGCAGCCTCCATCGAAAGCTATACAACGACTTGACTATTTTTCTCATTACAAAAAAGGTTAAATTATGCCGGTCTAATTTTGGAACCTCGAAGAGGTCCAATATATGGTACACAGTAAGTCGACAGCAATCTTAAAGAACAACAACATAACCTAAAGCAACTGATTTCTATTCACTACGCTCAAAAACAGCAGGTATCGTATTTTCTCGTACAATATGGTGTTAAATTATGACTGATTTTTTATTTTAGCTACCTTCTTAGACAAGAGACATTTGTCTATGAAGGTAGATTTTCTTTTTGGATTGAATTGTGTTTACGTAATTTTCCTGTTTCTTTTAAACACGAAAAGTCTACCACGTGGCTATTAATTATTTTGTTAACTAGACTAGACGGACGTTTGTGTTTCGTATGCGCCGGCGAGCGTCGCCGTCTGCCGTAATAGGAGCTCCAGTGAGTCACCAGCGCAGCGCCCGCGTCGGCTCCGGGCATCGACCCTGCCTGCACGAGCGCAGTGCCCATTCCAATGCGATTCACAAGTAGGAGCGGGGCGAATAGGTATTTCGATTCTTTCACGAGGCATCGTGAAAGAATCGATACAAATAGACAAAAATGGTAATTTTTAGCGGGTTTTATCTTTCATACCGACCGTATGTAGATAGATGGATTATCAGGTGTTAATGTTACATGACGAGATATAGCTTTATTCGTGCGATTGATAGTCACTGTTTCTTTCTCTTTTTAAAGATATATAATTGCTCCAAATTGAGAATTATTTGGTTCTCATAAGCACCAGACAGATGTGAGCTAAGGTACTCTAAGGCACTCGAAATGACAAAATTGTATATACATGCACATATGCTACCTATTCTATCAACTGCATAGTACTGAATCCATTTTAGAAATGTAGTGACTTATTAGACATGAATTTTATTGCATGAAAGAAAACAGGGAGCAAAAGTAGCTCTCTATGAAATTCCCGGAGGCACTTCGCATCAAAAGTCTTTGCATTTGAGAAAAGATGAAGCTTTTTTATTTCTCTGTGTAAATGTGCTGGTTAACAACCTGGACTATGTAAATAAATGTAAGAAAATGTTCAAAGGCAGTATAGAAATACTGAGCAAAATCACACGTTTCTTTAGAGTATAATTATGTAAATACCAAGAAAGTCTAACAATTAAAAGTAAACATAGATTATTAGCTTTATATCTGAAAGCATTCAAGGTGTCAGTAGGATACTGGAGACGTGTAACCGAACGCCTCCAACCGCATGGTTGAAAGAGAAAGTCGACAACAATTCTCTTTAGTTGCTTAGCTAACAACTTTTAGAGGCACCTATTTCAATTCCATTTAAGCGTCACCGGCACAGAAAATTGGCTGTTCTCTAACAATGAACAAAGCACTTGCTACTGTAATTTGCTTGTGGAAAGTTTTAGAGTTACTTGGAACAACTGAAAGTTTCACATTTCAACATGGTGGAGATTCAAAGCTCATGTGGAAATTAGTGTGAAATTATTTTGTATTAGGATTTTATTGGATTTTTGTGTTATGACTTTTTCGTAGACAAAAATAAAAAGCAAGACGTAGTGAAGCCTGATACTGATAATCTGAGTAATATAAAGTGCTTAGAATCGACAAAAAGCTTTGTAATCCATGAACGTGAACGCTCACCACTGTGGCAAAATATCAGATTACCTTCCTAAGGTTTCCCTTTTTTAACGCTCGATTTAAGAGTCAAGGTTTCCATTAAGTAAGCTTCAGACATGGCAACAATTATAAGTATCTTTCACAAATCCCTACTAATATAATAGAATTGAAAGTAATTCTGTCTGTCTGTTACGCTTTCACACTGAAACAATAGAACTGATTTTGTTCTGAGATACAGAGACAACAGCCGACTTTGCAAAGGGGCAGGTTTTCTTTATCGCAATAAAGATAATTGGGCATCTAATGGATAGATGGCAAAGAATAGCTGTTTCAAACTGTCGTGTCAGCAACGCGACCATGAACGTCACGCGGAACAGTACGACATCGTGTATAACATTATTTCATAATGATGTTCTTTCTTCGGGTAGCAGAAATACATCATGCACTATTCTGTCATGTGATAGCAGGGGCGAATGGGACTACTACGCAGCATTGTTGCCGGGTCAGTGCTGCTCTTGCACTGATATTGCATCCGTTCAGTTGCTTTGACTAGAAAAGAGGTCAATTGAGCATTAGCTTTCTTTGTTTAGAAGACCACGGTAAGTACGTTTCAGTACGACATGATGATTTAAATTCCTTTACTAAGTAATGAGGAGTATTTCAGAGAACAGTCGTTTGAGTACACGCCACTACTGTCCATGCTACTGGTTATAGTACTGTTGCACAGCAGTGCTGCTATAGAGAAAATATGCGGGCCAGAGTGCATCGGCAGCATAGGAATATTGAATATCAAACCTTAATCGTTAATTACCTAAAGTTGGCAAGCCACCGTATAGCTACGGAATTCCCGAATACAACTGTCTCGCTTCAACGCGTTTTTGACATAACGTCCGACCGGTCACGGCGGATGATTTCATTTACTTTTGTTCGGAATGGATTACATTCGTGTTTTACATAATACAGTCGCATAGCGGTGTGACATTTTTTGTAAAAGCAAATTTATAGTCTGTTTAAACCGGTCTTACTTGATTTTGCTTCAGCGAATTGTCATTTTAAAAGTATACGTGTAAGTACGTATAAATTCTATACATAATTTTTTGTAAGATTTATATTTTTTTTGTATATATTGCCCGGATTCCTGATACTGGCTCTAGCGGTCAAAACAGCTTAAGAAATCTGCAATTCCCGTGTAACTAAATCGGAAACCATTACTGAACTGAATGTAATATCATGCATGCATCCAAAATTGTTAGGGAGTATTAGAAAAATGCATGCATTATACCAGACACAACTGTTAGGGGTTATAAAAAAACGTCCAGGTAAAAGAGAAATAATTACGTAATAGATATATCTTTGAGATAGAAAGATTGGCGTCTGTGTCTTGAAACGTTTTCATTTTGATGGAAATAGTTAATCTCTACTTCAGGAAAATCACAAGTGCAGTTAGTTTTAAAAAGTTTTGTATCCTTTAAACTTGGTATATTACATTATATGGGCATAGCTGATAGAAATCACAAAAAATAACTGTAAGAAACACCAAAACCGCGACTATATCTAATTCAACATTATCAATGAGGACTATCATTTTGATAATCTATTTCACAATCTTAACTTGGCATTCATCATTCAATATACTTAATTTTACTCATTGCGATATTTATTTGTCACGGTATCATCATCATCATCAGCCCTTTTACGTCCCCACTGCAGGGGCTCAGGCCTTCCTTATGGATGGTAAAGGAGGATGGGCCATAACCCTCCACGCTGGCCCAATGCAGATTGGAGGTTATTAACGACTGCAAATGCAGCCGGGACCAACGGCTTAATTTGCTTTCCGGAGTAGCTCGAGATAATAATTTTTTTGGTTACCCATCCCGTGACCGACCCTTGCGAAAGTTGCTTAACGACAACGATCGCGAGCCACCCAGCTAATCACGAATGTCACGGTATAACTAGTGTTATTGTTGAGACAATAAGATATCCATATAAAATGTTTGTGTGTGTGTCGTTACCGGCACATAAAATGTACCAAACTTTATTTTCGCCTTGCCGCGCCTCTTGGTAACGGTCCAGTGCGCGTGCGTCACTCACCATCGAGCTTTTACATAATAAACTTGATTTGTTTACCGCCGGGAACTGTTTGTTATTCTTGAATGAATAACGAAAATATTGTTTTATATAATGAAGAAAGAATGGTTCATTATTTAGTGTCTGTGTGATGATAAGTATATAAACTAGAGAATTAGTAAAATTGTAGAAAATGCGTATTATTCGTTATTTAACTTTTAATGTCGAAGTGTTATTCCATCGTATAGTTTTGCATATACTATATTTAAGAAAACAAATCTTGATCTAGTTTTTAGATTTTAGTTTATTTAGATGATTTTAAAATATTAGTAAGATCGTCATCACCATTTATGTATTGATGTACGTGTATGTGTATATTCGCTATTTATACTCGTATGTAATTATGTGTAAGTTTGTTAATATTTTTGGTATATTGTAGTATGTTTATGATTAGTTTAGTATTTGTTGTTGCAGTTTTTTTAATTTTTTTGTTCTGTACAGCCATCGGTCTATTTTCCCAAAGGTTGACTGGGAGAGAATGCTATCAGCATTAAGTCCTCCTTTTGTACCATCTTTATATTGGTCAATAAAGTTCAATAAATAAATTGGTCCTTTCCAAATTTGGGCAGCTATCATCATTTATGTATATTATAAAATGAAGAAAGACAGATAACAGACAGCAAACCTTTAGACCCATTACAGGTTTATTCATCTAGGTTTTGTGTAAATACAAAAATTATTATTGAAGGTGTCTTAATAATGTGTGTCATAATTCCGCTTATATTTTTTCTACCTATGACTCAGACACGATACATTCTAAGAACATTGATTTAAGAATTTGACAGCTAAATATATCCTTTTCTTTTTCTTAAATAAACATTAAAAAAAACGGCAAATTGAAACTTGAAATCATAAAGACCGGCAAACGGAAATGAAAAGAGCGAGGAATGAACGTGGTTCTGCCTATCCCAAGAGTATCAAGCGTAAGGATCAATATATAAAAACGTTATAAATGTGTAAATAATAGCTTGCTTCTTACCATTGCTTTTATTTCTCAGGATTAACGTGGCGCAGGCGGCGGCGAGGGCGGAGGCGGGGGCGGAGGCGCCTGGGGGGGAGCCGATGTTGTTGCCTTCGCTTGTGCTTTTGCAGCTTCCTGCGCTTGCAGGAACTGAGGGTCGGGCATCGTACCTCTGATTAAAAAAAGGGAAGAACAAATATAATTTCATCATCATCAGCCACAAATTAATAATGTCCGAAATGATGGAATACAGAATGTTTTTTTATTACCTCGGGGTAAATGCACCTTATGCCTCAAATCAGGGCTTGAACTCAGACCTTCCATAAGGATCGTATTACACCAACACAATATAATGTAGGAACAGTGTGCATCGATGGGAAATGTAATAGGAAGACCAGGTGGGAGGCCTAGGCAGTATAGTCCGCTTATGCAGATGTAAAGGGAGGGGATCGCGTATTAACACATCTTCTCCCTCCGTTGAACTGCGTGTTCTAGTCTGACACGCTAGTTATGGCCTAAATAACCGGGAAGGTCCGCTGTCTGGAGAAACGGCTGTCAGTTACCAAAGTCTTTTCCTGGCCGCAGAGAGGACCCTAGGTACGTCTTGAAGTGGATCCGGTTCTCTTGTCCTTCTTTCCACACGAGGGTACTCCACAGCGGGTTTTATCAGGGAGGCAAACCGAACTTGGAACCTCGGCCCTTGAGGCAGAGGGTGGGGAGTCCTGATTTGTGGCATAAGGTGCATTTCCCCTGCGTTAACAAAAAAGGGTGTTAACGTCTGCAGGTGCAGCTAATGACAGATGTAGCCGGCATCAACGACTTATCATGTATTTCGAACCACGAACGATTTTGATATAATAAAGATGTCGTCATCCATTCGATTCTATTAATTCTAAAGGATAACCAAACGCTTATTTTCATAAATAATATCAACAGGGTTAACTACGTTTAAATTTCATTAATTACGTTGCAAACCGCCTTGTTGCAATACTTAATCTTAGCTGTATGTATTTACCTACGTCATCATCAACAGCTTATATTAATGTCGGCACTTCTGGGGCACACGCCTTTTCCTATGGATTGAATAAAATCGATTCGGAAAGGAAAATAAGCCATGAGGGCCCATAGGATTAGTAGGTCTCAGCACCTGTCACCCATATTATGTGTGACCCTTGCGAAAGTTGCTTAACAATCGTATCGCAGACGGCAAGAGCTAACCACTGGCCTATCGAGCTTCTTCTACACCTACAAAGCTACTTATATCACTCAATATTTTTAAAATATCCTGGTTTTTTCCGATTTAGTAATTACCTATGTACGTATTACATAGGACTAGCGAGAAGACTATTATTCGCATTAAAATAATATTTTTCAAGCTTAGTGACTTTTTACGTGACTAGCAGTAAGGAAAAATACCCATTTGCCAATAAAACGTTGGCAGCAATTCTTTTGAATAAACTAGACTAAATTTAATTCCTGTTAAACTGTGTTTTGAATCTATAAACAACTTACATAATAGAAGTCAACTTATTATACTTATTGTACCATAGTATACAAAAGTATAATTATATTTCTTGATTAAATAATTTTGACTGCAGAATAACGTTTAAAGAAACTCAAATTACAAGTTACTTCATTTTTGTTGAGTTTAGAGAAAAGGATAAAAGAACTGATATCAGTTAAAGAGAATATAGACGTGATGTGATCTATATTTATATTATTTTACAATCAACATACCCATTCACACCAGGAAAATGGTCAAATAACTACACAAACCTCGAGTTATTGTAGAGTTATTTCCGAACGAAAATAGATGAGATATTCTTCACATGTCACGCATACAAGCTTCAACCACTTCTACTAAAATTAACATAGATATGTACATAAATTTTATACTTGCTTATTTATTTTAAAGTACTAAATATTATTTCTACCGTGAAACTTTGCAGAGTACTGATTTCACAGCTTTGTTTCTATTACTAATCTGTAAAAGAAACAAAGCTGTGAAATCATGGAATATAGCCGGCGTATCCAGGAATATTCAAAAGCATAAGCTTTACCCTAAACTAGAATAAGAAATAGATGATGGACGAAAAAAGTGTAGCTCATAAAAGTATTAATTTATAAAATTAAACATAGAATCTAAAAGTCCCCGTGGATAATTTTAAATTCGTATTACTCCATAATCTTCTTCTTAAGTACATCCCCACCTAGCAGTTGGCAATCAACTTGGTTTTTCGTTCTATCCTGGGTAAGGATGAAAGAACTCGATAACCATATTGATATCGATCCATTCTCTTATATCGCGGTTCCAGGACTTTCTCTTAAAACCAGGCCTCCTCTTTTCAGAAACTTTTTCCATCTTTATTATTAGGTGTAAGATTTTGTACCTGTCAAGCCTAAAGACATGCCCCAGGTATGTAACTTTACGATGTTTAATAATCTGGAGAAATTTTAGTTTTTGGTGAACCCGGTGTGTCCTACAATTGAATCCCTAGTTATTGTATTCAGGATATTGCTATCATACGTTCACATTTGAAACGCTTCTCTGATGCGTTTTCTGAGTTCATCTTTATAATCCTTCTTTACTACAGAATAGGGTCTTGTAGCTTACTAATCGGCATAACAACCAATACCTATCTATTTGCCTTGGAAATTAGAGATAAATAACTAAGCATTGTATATCACACAAACTACCTATTCAGAATCAAAGAAGCTAGTTTTATTTACTTGGTTAATTTACCTATTTATACATTTCGTGAATAGACATTTTCAGTGTGGGATTGTCTGGCCCGATCGCCATTCCGGTTGAGCTTTCACTCGGTGCGGGTATTGTCGAGGGTGTGCTTCGACTCCGTGCAGGTTTTGCCTGTCGACTACTGCCTTTCTTTTTCGACTTTTTATTCGCAGTTTCGTCAGTACCGGCCGGCAACCAACCCCTGCCACACACAAACAAAAATTGATATGCAGACAAAATACTTAAGACACAAAAGAAAGTATATATCAGGGCTCTATTTTTTAACCATTCGTTTGTAATAGTATGCGATTCCTAAGTCCCATAATTGTCTTTCAACATTTTTTTATCTGTAATTAGTCTCGTTCCGTAATTCGAAATGTTGAACTGAAATTTCACACAGAAAAAAATAAAAACCGTAAAATGACTTTTTCAGATGAATGGAAAGTATTTTTAAGAGAGATTAAACTTCTACTAAGAGAGATTAAGTAGGTAACCTAATTCTTTTAAGTACCTAACATCTCAGTTCTGTGTTTCCTCTACTATGGCAAATTGAAGGCAAAAAAGGAATGGCAATTGAAGAATATTTAATTGAACTGACCACAGGTTGCAATCTATGTAATAGAAAATAGTGAACTCCTTATATCGGAAGAAAATACACTCGACTCTAAAAGAATAATTCAAAAATAGAGCTCTAGATGTGTTTGAAATTATTAAAAATTTGTCCTCGCTGTCCGCGCATTATGTAATTAATCCCGCATCTGTAGAGACACATTATGGAGATCGGGCCAGCATCCAACACGCAACATTATAGACGATTATTAGTATTTACTTAGGCACTACTACTATTTTAAGACAGCAAAAGAGCCTTATTTTATGTTCGGTCAAAAGAAAGATCAAAAGTTTTGAAAGCTTAACTGTTTCGTTTATCTATGAAATAAAAGAAATATGGTTTTGCTTGTTCAGCTCAGGTCAAGTTTTTTAGTTTACGACCCAATGGACAACCTTTTTAATTTTCATTAATGCTTTCTTATTGCCTTTATTATGTAAATATTTAAAACTATTGATAAACCATATAGCTATACAGTGCAAACAAGTAGCTGTAAATATAAACTTCTTTAAAATTAACAATATTTAAAAAGAGAAATATAAGTTCACGCTTTTTGATTCAAGTAATATGTAAACTTAACTTTCTTAATGAGAAATGCCTAAAAAATCCTCTATGTCCTTGGCACTCTGAGACGGAACTCGAATTCATGACCTTTCGCAATAGGAGCGATTGCTATAACCACTCAGCTACCCAGGGTCTAATAGGACTGACGAATTTTTCAAGCACTTGGTTACTTTTTCGCTACTACAGAGCGTATTTTCATCAGTATTCAGGCAATCCACCCAAACAGCCGAAACAAATATTTTTACAAATATTTAAACTTTTGAAAAAGATCAAACTTTGCTCTAATTTTTAAATTAGATAAATTTTGCATTCACAATGCAATACTGAAAAATATTTTTAATGAAAAATGCTTAAAAAATCCACTTTGTCCCTTTGCAAAATTGATCACATATAATAAATGTAAACTATCTGCTTAGATTAGCTAACAAAATATTCTTTGAACTTGACTGCTCCCAAGAGTTCTAGACTGAAGGTCATCTCGCTTGCAAGTTGTAATTGAATTATCATCTCCTAGTCGTAGACGAACGGACATATGCTAACAGATACACAGCGAGATGACAATAACACCAAATTATCCGCCATACTGTAACGATCGGTCAGCTGTCATTGAATATACGATCCCAATGTGTTATTGTAGGGTCTATTATTGTATGATTCCTGCAATCTGCACTATTTAACATGTGTTCACAAACGACATCTTGTGTAGATGTCATGTGTAACTAATAACGTTGTTTTCTACATTGAATACATATTATGAACGCGACAGACAACATGTAAATGTAAATTTTATTTCAAGTCACGAATTGCTGACAATTTTCTTAAATATATTTTACGAAAATTAAGGTGTGCTATCACAGAACATAGAGAGAGAATAGAAGTAGTAAGTGGGCGTGGCAAGCGTCGCTGGCATATGCGCTTTTACTCATATGACGCCCTTTCCTCGGTTTTATATTTGTCAGTCGTTCGTCAATCGTCGAGTGGTGATTTTACTGATTTTTTCTATAAAAAATACCGTTTTGTGCTATTATCACTTGCAAAAAGCAAAACAAAGTATACAATCTAACTAATGCAAACATTTCCTTTCACTGGTAAGTACAATTTTAGTGCTAAAATATAAAAAACGTAATAATTTGACACAATTTCAAATAAAATATACATTGTTTGCTCAAACCAACATTAATGTTTCTAACCCCGTTTCTAGACAGCAATGTAAATCATATTGTGCACTTTTGCAAAAAATAGTGCTGTGCCTCCTGAAAATAAAAGATGAATTGATACTGAACAGATGAAATAATGAACTATTCAGGCACTTTTTTACGAAGATTTGGTTAATTATTTACACGCAGATAAATATTGCTGACAAGAAGAACAAGCGAAAGAAACATATCAGCCCTATGATATTTACATAAATCATGTCATTTCATATCTTATCACAATAATAAATACAACTTTCAAAGTCTGTAGGAAATAGGTTGAACATG
Source organism: Diatraea saccharalis (assembly GCA_918026875.4). Lineage (NCBI taxonomy): Eukaryota > Metazoa > Arthropoda > Insecta > Lepidoptera > Crambidae > Diatraea > Diatraea saccharalis. Next base: position 3,297,389 of record OU893340.1, on the reverse strand, counting down.
TAATTAGTCTTTATAGAACAAAGCGATGGCTATTCATTCCATGCATTGCGATTCTTAAAATAATCATCAACTTTATAATATCCTTTACTCCTAAGTATGTTCATTACATGAATTTTAAATTTATTTATGGGTAGGTCAACTACATTTTGTGGAACTTTATTGAACATAGCAATGTAAATGCATTGATCCTCTGGTTTTCTGAAGTCTGAAGCTTGGAACGGCAAGTTTATTTTTATTTCTTGTGTTATGATTATGAACACTACTTTTTTTTTGTGAAGGAATCGTAATGTTTTCTTGCGTAGATAATATTTTCGTTGATGTATTGAGAGGCAACAATCAAAATATTTATTTCTTTAAATATTTCTCTGAGAGATTCTCTAGACCGTAAATTATATATAGCATGGACAGCTCTCTTTTGTAGAATAAAAATATCTTGAATGCTAGCCGCAGAACCCCACAACAATAGATTATACGTCATTACACTATGAAAATAACTAAAATATACCAATCCTGCCGTTTCAACATTTGTCAAGAGTCTAATTTGCTTAACAGCAAATGCTGCAGAACTCAGTCTACTTGACAAATTATCAATATGAGGATCCCATTGCAGTCGGGAATCTAGTGTAATACCAAGGAACTTTGTCGATTTCACCAACTCAACTTTTTCACTATTTACATTTATAAGTGTATTAATATGCCTCACATTAGGTAATGTAAACTTTATGTATTTCATTTTATTTGAATTAAGCTTTAAATAATTACTATCAAACCACTGTAGAACATTGTCGAACTGAATTACATTTTACTGTTTCATAACAAAGTTTAAACCTCTTATTTCATCAACTACTATTATGTCACATCACTAATGTGCACAATCGGAATGATACCGGTAAGGCAAAGAAATTAGGCTTAATGTAATAAATACAAAAATTCTGTTGGTTTCTTAATTTTTGTTTTTTTTTTTACACTTTCCCTCGCTTAATTATATTACTCCACAGACATATGATAGAGTTTATCATTAAGTTTTCTTAGTTTTTGTACTGCGTTTTTTAAAAGAAGTTATATAGGGAAAAGCGTTATATTTTAATATTCACTTGGTTACAGCAAAATCTAATCTTAATAGTTCGCACATAAAATGATGTCCCCAATTTTTTAAAATGTGCTTAATCTTAAAATATTTTTTCCCTTCTGGTATCCCCGTATACAGCCACGTGACAGTTCAACATTCATGTTAAAGTAAATTATTTATTATCACGTTGAATTAGAGGTTTGTTTTTAATCGTGTGATTTCTTAGCTTAGTATCTTTTTGGGATTCTGTTTATGTTATCACGAACGAATCGCGTGGCAGTTTTTCATGTAGTGAACAAAATGATCATTTCATCTAATCTGTATTTGTGTGCGGAGAGGCGACACTCGGTTCCCATACTAAATCAATATCATTATACTTCTATTCTCTCTCTATGTTCTGTGTGTGCTATTGATTAAAAGTTTTAATTAAAAAAAGTAAACAACATTGACAATGTAATCTAAATTAAAATTTCCTAATAAAATAAAGGCGTTCGAAAAGGAAATAAAATAATCCCAATAATTAGTCTTCATTCCTCGCTGTCGACACCGTCGCCATTGCCGTTGCCATCAGCGGGTTCCTCATGATCTAGTCCTGTATCTTGTTCTGTACTATTGTTGAATTCATGACTGGATTCTTGTTGATATACAGGTTCTACTTCTTGAATAGGAGTTACGGCTGCAGCAATGTATTCCACTATATTAGAAGTGGATGACTTTAATGTCTCATTTTTGTATTCGTCCCTGAAAAGAAATAGGAAAATTAATTGTATGGATGAAATTTTTGGGATATCTGTGCCAGTAAAAAAGTATAACAATAAAAAAATAAATAATATCATTAAAAAATAAGAAATAGAAAAAAAAGACATACCGTCGAGTATTGATTTCGATAACACCTATTGATGCTATAAGTGTTGTTTTAATTACCTAATTTAGACACTATCTAGTATTTGGTAATGCCAAATAGTATTGGCAGTTCATATAATCAAGTAATCCGTGCCTTCTTAATGCCGGGCAGGCGAGTTAGCAACTGCTAGCTCGTTTTGAACACTGATATAGTTGGATAGTATCCAATTAGAATAACAGCAAAAATCGTAAACATGATAAAAAAAATATAGAAATACAATAATAGGATTCAGTAATCTACATTGTCAATTTTAATATCAGTAAATATTGAAACAGTTTAGCTTAATTTGAAGATGCTGAAATTTACCACTGTTTCCATAATGAAAATGGGTTTAAGATCAATGATTCTAGATATACGATAACTTTGCAACTTGCAATGATTTATTTGCTCAAGCAATCAGCGGATTTCCTGTGATGCTGTGTGGGTTGGCAAACCAGACCTATTTATGCTTGGACTGGTAACTACAGTCTGGAATTTGCTCCCACATCTTGATTATCGGACGAGCTTATCTTCTTTAAAAGATGTACATATGTGAGTGACTAAGCAAATCATTATAGGCTTTCTTATTTATCTAGAAACTTCTACAGTCTTGATTTTTGATTAAACACGATTTAGGAATGTTGCAGCGCAGGGCTCTGTTGGGTTTCCCTCTTATTTGATAACAGCACAACGATTTTTTAATATTTAGGGACGATATAGGATCTGGGACGTGCACATATGACATGATACTAAGGTAAGGACTTATTCAAATTGTAAAGTTTACTATAACTGCTAATAAGGGATTTTAAAACTGCGTCTTATTTTCATTACTAAGTTTTTCGATAAAATAAGTGCGTGTAGTCAAAATCTTAGTTTATATCTAGTTCTCTACTCTGTTTCAAACTGTTTTTTTATGTGTGCAATAAAGCGTTTATCTAACTATACATCACGGATAATCTACTGCCTAAAGATTCAAATTACACCAGAAAACAAAGTCACAGGACATCGTAGTAACCTTCAGATCGGCTGAGATAACCAAATATTATTATAATAGGTGAATAAATGTTTGTCTAGGCACTCGACTCGTGTGTTTGGCTCGTCTCCAGACTAGTCGAGGTGTGTATTGTAGCATCTATCTCTATTGATATCAGTCGTTATAGCAATTTGATAGTTTATTTTTCTACTCGTTTTATTTTGGTATTCGTTTTGATTCGCTCGAATATTTGATCTTCGTGTTTATTAGCGGATCTAAAGTAAGAATTTGTGATGTTTTATTTGACACATTTTTTTGGGTTATGAAATTCTTAGAAATGATTTCAAAGAAAATAAAATCGATAATTAGCTGTATCGAGAACTTCTCCTGGCAGACAAATGGTTTTCTTTAATTTGCCTTGCCAACTCAGTGTAATCGTTCTCAAGTGATCTATTGAACAGATTTTGGATGAATTATTTATTTAGACAAGTTGAGCGCCATAAATCTGTTACATCAAAAGATACATTAACACGTTTGAATTGCTCAATAGTCGTCGCAAGGGACATTATTGAAGTATACGCGAGGGCTGACACAGTGCATCAACCTCACATCCATGAGACTAGTACTAATATGTCGGTGAATGAGATGGCGCGCAATATTTAGATAGAAGTCTGATTACTGTGACCAAAAAGTGACTTTAAAAATAACAGTTATCATCTCTATTAATAACAGCTTCTTATTTTCATTAGCATTATAGCGACAAGCTGTTAAAAATACAACTACAATATTTTAATTACCAAAGTGATGGGTTAGATTAAATACAACTTTTTTTTTGCTTTTTAGAACATTTAAACAAAACCTTGCTCTTAAAAATATTTTTTGAATATTAATTATGTATATTATTGTAATTTCAGCAAACATTAAAAGAAGCAGCTTTCTACATTGACTCTATCTATTGTGCATTTCTTATGCAAATAAAAATAGCCCATAAAAATATGTTGGCGGATGATAGGCAATTGTGTAGGCACAATAGGTAATTGTGTATACATTAGGAAGTATAACGTTTAATTACATATTTTGTAAATTACTTTAAAACTTAGGCATTACCACTCTCGGTACGTCTAAAATTGAAACTGTCAATAACTTGTAGTTCAGTATTTATAGTAACAATAACCTATGTAAAGACAAGATAATAAATACCTGATCCAAGATTTATTCGAGTCTTTAGTAATACTATTGTACTGATAATAAATTATTTCATATGAAAATAAAACACATGGCAGTAGATACATGAGACGCCGATAATAAAATCATCGAGTATAAACAATTTATCTATTGGTGATTCAGAAAACACTCGAAACTAAATATTATCTTTTACTGACAATATTGTGAGTGAGACTGTCTTTGGAATTTTTTGCACTTTTGTTATCGAGCGATACTTGATACTATATCTCTAGAGCGACCATTATCCGCGATGGACGAAACCCACTCTCGCCTGTGGGTGCGGCAATAAATCAGGCTCCTGAAGGAATAATGGATGTAATTTGTTACGATGCAACTGCTGCATCCGCAACTGAACCAGAAATGGAATTCTGCTAGTAGTGGACAGATTAAGTCGAACAATCTAGAATTGAGTATATAAAATCCACAAATTATTATTTACTTATTTTTCATAACTTCTAGAGATGATGTCGTGTTATTAGAAATAAACTATCTAGACAGTAGTCCACATTACTAAATAGTCTGAAACAGAGATGGACTAAATTATCCTAATTATCGATAATATTTAGAATATTCCATTCTGGATTGAAGACTCATCATATTCTTATTATAATTCAAATTCTTTTTAAATAGGGTCATATATTATTAGATAGATTATAAGGTGTCTGTTGATAATCGATGCTCCAATTCTCAGCAGCACAAGTCAAGATGGTCAGTGTAACTTAGTGTTTGTGTGTTTCTAAATTTTATCGTTAGTTAGGATCAATTTTTGTCCATGTTTATGCCTTTAGTTAGTTATTAACGTTACGTTGCTTCCCTGGATTTTGCGAAACATGTTAATAGAGTTCTCCTGATCACGTGCTTGTGCTTAATTCACGGAACACTTTTCCTGTTTATAACCCATACTCCGTCGTATTTCACTGAACTATATATTAATCATTTTAGCAACAATTTGTCTCGCATATTAACAGCAAATTCAAGAAACTCTAAACCAATCTTACGGATTTGTACCAAATAGTCCCACAGCTTTAATTATTCTAACACAAATAACATTCCAATATTGACATTCTTATCTATCCAAATTTTTTTTCAACAATTACGCAAAAGCAAGTTCATAACACAAATAGCAAGATAACTATATCCAGTCATAAACAAAGACATTGTGAGAATTAAGAGCCGTCCACTAACCACGTGACTTTTTTTTAACATTTTTTATTTTCCCGCTTGATGTTTAAGACTATCCCTTCCCCCTCCACCCAAATCACGTGCATATTTAGTACCTACAAAAATATCATAATTTTTGACGTCACTTTTCCGTTTAGTAATCGTATGATTGAGGAAAAAATAAATACACGTGATATATTACTACACTCCCCGTCTCCCCCTTGTGATATTTCGTGATTCCCCCCCCCCCGTTCGAGCCTCACGTGATTAATGGATGGCACCTTTCAATTTATTTAAAAAAATCTACTAATACAAATCCCTAGTCTTAACAAATGCAACATTTAAAAAATCACCCATGCAATCGGTAAATGCTTATCAAATCGCTTAACATTCGAAGGTTATATAGCCAGAGGTATTAACAAGACTGTTCTCCAATCATCTGAACTCATAGAATAATAGCTTTAGGCACGTCGAAGAATAGCTAATCTCAAACCAGGAAACGCAGAATTTGTTCTCGTTTGCAATGTTTAAAGCCATTGAGCATTACTCCGCATGCTTGCGATCGACCATAAAACAAATAGAACAAGGATCAATTCAGCTTGATCGTGTTGAAGTATATATCACAATTCACGTTGCGGGAAGTCTGCAGACGATCGTTTCCTCCCCGGGAGTCCGTCCCTTTACAATTGATAATTATTCCATTGCAAAATAATCAAATAAGTTCTATAACTTTCATTGCGGTAATAACATTACAGATATTTGACTTATGAGGTCGGTTTACCACGGTAATTGGATTCTAAAGATATAGGTAAGATGTCTACTAAAAGTAATAACCAGTGGTCGGAATTAGGTAGAGTTATTCATGTACTTACACTGATTTGATACAGCGAAAGAATAAAGTGGATATGTCTCAAATCCCGAGATTAATTTTAAAGAGCAGAAAAAATCCCGTGATTTTTCCAATTAAAAGTTATTTACTTTTACACAATTTAAACTACAGCACGCGCGACGTTGCCAAACTTACATCAATGACATCGGATGTCCAAAGATGTCCAAGATTGTCCATTAGAAATCTCGGGAAGGTCCACATTAATATCAACATTTCGATGCAAGTACATAAATAACTCTACCTAATTCCGACCTCTGGTAATAACATATTTATTCATAGAACTGGTTTTTCTTATCGTTAATTGCAAGAACATATGAAATATTTCGACAATTTACTAGGAAATGAAATATGGTCGAGACTACACACACCGATATTTAAAAGCAAATAAAGACAATGTCCTTAATTAACTTAAGCAAAACGTTTTACAAATAAAATCCACAAATTCCAATTTAAGCTGATAAAATCACAAATCTCTTCTCTACGCGTAATAATAGCTTACGGACCGTCGTTAATGTTGTTTGAATTTCTTGCAGCAATCAAAATATCTGCATTGACGCAATATGAACGTAATATTCACAAACATTAGTATCCATTAGCATTAAGGGGATTAAAATATCAATAAATCTGAAGAAAGTATGGATGATTGTGATATTAAACAAGGTTATTTATTTCATTCTAATATCACTGATATTTTGCTACTGTGATCCTGTTTAAATATATTTTTTTAGATATATATGACATAAAACAAAAATATTTAAAAAATGTCTACACCTTCAGTCAACTGTTTATATTACCAACATAATCAGTTGACTGACCATCGTTTAGCCGGATTGTATTCAGATTTTTATTTATTTAGCTGTGCAATTGAATGGCGTCATTCAATTAAAGGGCCAACAAACAACAAAGGTCCTCACAAACTTTCGCATTAGTATGGAATCTATGTGAACGACGTCGCATTTTATTAATAAAAAGATAAATTACTAACGTGTACATTCAATATAGAATATTGATATAATGTAAGCTGTCTGCCTATTCATCACATAGGTAGATCTTTCAACAGATCGAGCGAAGTAAAAATCTTATCTATTTTTACACGTGCCGGGCTGCGCAAACGCATCGTTTTAAAGTTTATAGTAGGGGAATTTTAGAGGTTTTCTTAATTGTGTTTATTATTCTTTACAGACATTTTAATGCTTATCGATAGTAATAGAATTCATAAAATACAATTATTATTGTAAAATAGTAATACTGATTTGATCGTGTAAAACTTATTGGAAGGTAACATTAGATAGTTGTAAATGTTAAACTTGTAATATTATTGCAGATAGAAGTGTTATAGTTTTTTCAGTTTCAAAAAGCAGCCTTTCTCGACTCGATTCGACCAAAGAGTTTATAGCTGTAATTGTATTCTTAAAGAACATTAAAAAAGGTTTTAAAGTAACTGCCAGGTTCTACTAATTAATGAAAATGTTATAGCTTTCTCTTATACGTGTTGACTAGCTCACTGATCTTGTTATGATCTTTTAGGCATCTTAAAAGATTACCCGTTGAAAATTTGATTTAGGTAAAAACAAGAAACATGAATCGCGTCTGTTAAACGTTTTAGATGCGATAAACAATCGAATCAATCGTCTCACATTCAATAAACAAATGTGCCGATGTGCCGCACGAAACTATTGAAACTAATATTTATTATTGAAGTATTTTTAGAGCGTCCAATTATTTCAAGAACTTGGCGCGTGTCTCGCGCGACGCTCTTGTGACAGCCATTATGATTGAGGAAACTTCCAAGTGTTTTGTAAATAGGGGATTACAGGAAAAATGTCTATCTACCTTAGTCATAATCACGTACATAATCCATAATATTTGATGAGAATTTTAAAGGTTTTACAAAGTTACAAGCTCAAGATACGTTTAGCAACTAGGTCAATCTTCTGGAGTCGTCAGCTTAAATAGTGACGATTACTAGAGAAACGGTCAGTTACACAAACATTCATTAAGGTTTAATGACGCCTTTAAGCTCTAATGAATGTCAAATTTGTATGGGTAATGTCGCTTTAAACTAATTAAAATTTTAATAGACGTTTGTTCAACTGGCTGTGTATCGTATATTTCTTCAAAACAAATAAGGCTACAATAAATCTTAATAGTCTAGCCTAATTTTACGAGGGCCGGATGATAAATAGCGAGCCTAGCATAGAAAAGCTTGAATTAGTGTGTTAAAAGTATATTGATTTTTCGACATAGTCTCCTTGAAGCGCTATGCACTTCATCCATCTATGCTCTAAAGCCTTGATGCCATCCCTGAAGTGGTTTTCTTCAAGCCCTTCAAAATAACTGTCCACGGTAGACATCACCTCGCTATTATTTTCAAGTCTTTGTCCACCTAAAAATTTTTGAGCTTAGGAAATAGATGAAAGTCAGATGGTGCCAGATCAGGAGAATAAACTGGGCGTGGTAGCAAATCATAATTTGCAAATCATATTTGCCATCGTAGTGATGCACGTGTGAACGCGCGCATTATCCTCATGAAAGATATATTTTTTTAGCCAGGCCGGGTCTTTTTTCACGAATACACACTTATCCAGTAGATCAGCATAATATTCGCCATTTATGTTTTGTCCTTTTGGAAGGTAATCAGTCATCAATATACCCTTCGAATCCCAAAATACTGACGCCATGACTTTCCCCGCTAATCCCCCGCTGGCTTTTGCTTTCTTTGGAGCCGGGGATCCTTTTTCCGTCCATTGTTTAGACTGAATTTTTGATTCAGGTATATAGTGGTGAACCCAAGTCTCGTCTGTAGTAACAAATCGTCGCAGAAAATCAGTTGTATTGCTCTTAAAGTGGTCCAAACATTCTTGTGAAATTTGCATACGAACGCGTTTTTGGTCAACTGTAAGTAATCGCGGCACCCACCTTGCAGACAATTTTTACATACATAATTCTTGAGTCAAAATGTAATGCGCCTTTAGTTCTTTAGATGCCTACAGTATCAGCTATCTCGGAAAGTTTCAATCTTCGGTCAGCTAAAACTGCATTATGAATTTTGATCACAATTTCTGGAGTAGTGGTACTTTTTGGACGTCCTGGACGATGTTCACCTTGGGTGCTAGTACGGCCATGTTTAAATTCAGCCACCCTATTTTTAATGGTCGCATAGGAAGGAGCAATTTCTCCCAAAACATCCTTCATCTCTGAAAAAATCTCTCCACCTTTTAATCCTTATAAATGCAAAAACTTTATTACAGCTCGTAGCTCAATTTTATCCATTTTGCAGAAAAACCAAAATAATGCTTTTTGAAATGTCAATATTTAAAAGAAAAACTATACGATCGATTTGAAATTTGGAACACTGGCAGCTAATGAACCAATGAGTAAAATAATAAGGAGATTTTATATCGGTATTATACAAAATATGGGTTGGACTAGCTATTGTATTTATCATCCCGCCTACGTATGAATACTACTGTTATTAATGTAAATAATGTATGCCGTGCTAATATGTAATACCTATACTATAAAGTATTACAATTGACAGAATAGTAGAGTGTATCCAAGAGCCACAATGCGGCATAATGTTTGAACAGAAAAGTGTGGATCACTTTGACTTTCAACTCTGCAATTCTGCAAAATCCCAACCAGAATTTGAATTCACTCAGGTATCCGAATTCACTTCTAAAAGCGGCATCCGCTCAACCTTGAATTGGTAATAACTTTTCGTGGCACAAGTGAAGTGAGTTTCGAAGTGATATCGAAGTGTAATTTTCTTTTTTAACTTACCTAACTTGAAATTAAATAGTATTAAGGTTATAATGATTTACCGGAAATTTTGTGTCTTTATTAATTGTAATTTTGTGAAGCGGTGTATGTTGCAATGGGACACATGTTGAGGAAAATTTATATGTAAGAACATATGTACCAACATGGAGTAATAAATATTATGACTATGACTATGAATATTTGAGACACGTATAATCGTTGTTTTGTATTTTTATAACGTAAATTCGGCGGATTTTTACCGAACACAAAATAACGTAAATTCGGCGGATTTTTACCGAACCGAACAGATCGAATAATGCCTATTCCAAACACGTAGATCCAAGGGTCCGTCTGCAGCCTTGGATTTGTGGATGAAATTGGAGTTAAATCAAGGAGGTTGTCACATAACCTACGTGCGTTACGTAATAGTGACACAAAAATATATAAGAGTAACAGCTTTGATGCAGCACAACTTGTGTCGGATCAACGTGTATTGACCTAGTGTTATTATTGGTTATAATTATTTATTCCTTTTCGTGTGTTAATGTGACCATTAACTTTTTCATGTTTTTTAAAATAAGTAATACACTTTAGGTCAATAAATGTTTCTTCTTCTTTTGTAATTATTAATGCTTCAGTATTAGCTTTAAAAAAGCTAGCCTTAGAAAACTTATTGATAAACACATGAGTTCCGCACTACGCACTGAGTAATCTGTGCCTTTAATAATTCCATATACTAAAGTACATATTACCGTTACAAAACTTTTTCGGTCCTTAAGCGGATAATAGCCATATCTTACTTAAGACCTACAAACATTTCTTGGCTGCCTTAGTCTTAACTAAGGGTCTATTATGACTCTTAACATAAAATGGGTACAGAGTCGCAAGTGCGGAGAACATGAAATCCGTATCCTTAGTAAAGTTACAAGACATGGGCAACGTGAAATACTGTTTCTATCGTTTATCTTCTCGATACTTTCTTACGGAGAACGCAAAAAGAATTAGGTAACACAAAACACGGTCTTTACATATGTTTCCTTTTGTATTTAGACATTCATAATTCTTCTCATACATACTCGCCACTTTTTCTTTTGTCTTCAATTATAATGCAAACTTTTGAAGTTAAATTGGCGAATGCCGTAAATTTTAGGTTAGGTTAGGTATGAGAGCTCTAATTTTCCTCGCTTATATGCCTTAGTTGGTACATTGCCAATGCGTAAAGAAGTCTCTCTGTATAAAGTGCATATAAAACGAGAAGTCCACGGCGAGGTGCATCGCCCTTGCGGCCGTAAGGAAACATTTCTATCTATTCCTGTAGGATGCGTTAAAATTAACCAGAGCCGGGAGAGATGGTGCGGCCAGGGCTGCCCATTTAAGGAGCGCTGGGGGACCAAGATGCAAGAATACTCTAATCCTTATAGGGTTGGTGATTTTTAATAATATACGCCATAGGTGTTTAATTTGTCAATATAAAAATACTTGTATTTTTAAAAGTTATAAGGATAACAAGGATACATGTCTCATGTAATATGAGTGCAACACAATAGTAACTTTAACTCTCTCTCTGTAAGCGAATTTAATCATAGGAATAAATAATTAGAAGACATATCACATATCTTGATAAGTAATTAATGTACTTGGATTATGAAAATGTGAAACAACGAAGGTGTCACAACATTCACACCCGACGATATATAAACAAGTTTCTACATTGATCTGACTGGAAAAATTCCTGGGTTTTATATATTTTTTTCAGTTTAAATACGAGCTATCTTTTTTTCATTTATCAGCCCTGATGCACAAGAACTGAAGCCAATGCAAATAAAATACTCGCGGACACCGCGGTGAGGGCGCGGCTGGCGGGTCGACCGTAGGGTTGCCAATTTTTATTAGAAGAAATAGAGTACATCTGATTTCAAGGGAGTGAAACAGAGAAAATATTATAAAGAGGCAAGGTGAACATTTCCAATCAATTATCAGTTTTTAATTTACATACACAAACTAACACATGATTTTTATACAGCGGACCGAGTTTCAGCTTACTATGCCAGACTGCGAAATATAGTAAAATGTTATATAATGTTATAAACAGTAAGCCAATACACCATTCGATAAATGATGGGTGTGATATGTGTAATAAATTAAAGAGTACACGTACATTAAATAGAGAATACTTATTTTAGAGTAAGACTGACAACCCTAGCTGGGTGCGCGGGCGCACGCCATGGCTGATGACGCTCTACGAGACGCTTTTAGATTATAGCACCGCGCGACAGAAATGTATTTTAACCGACGCGAAGTACTTGTTGCCACGCAGAGTTACACGGGTTTGGCAAATAAATTAAAATCTTCGTAAAAAATAATAAAACATACATCTCTGAGCGCCAGGGTTTGATTACCGATTGGGTTATGTACGAAACTTGTGTGACTTTTATATATTTTTAAAACATTTCTATGTTGCCTCGGGAATAGGTATTTGTGATAGTGGTGCATACAACACACAAATAAAAGGAACCTAAAGATGATTTTAAAATACCTATTCAACGACTACCCACTTGACATAGTCAATCGATTTTTTTGCATTTTGACAATATGGCGTCCGGTTGTCGGTGTGGTGAATTTTGATTACTATCGTTTTTAGTGACACTCGCAAGGTTAAGACGAATCGATTGACGTAAGAATCATCAAAATCGGCCTACGCATTTGGTCTCTAGAACGCCATATAGAAATAAATATACATACATAGATTGATAAACACATTACCCTCCCTTGCGTCGCGCAGTCGGGTGAAAAGGCGACATCACGAAATTAGTGTGCGAACCACTGGGTTATGGGATTGTTAACCGAGAAGATATCTTGTTTGTAAAGCTTTTATCTCTCTTATAATATTAACTAGCTTTTGCCTGCGACTTCGTCCGCGTGGTAAAGTTACTTTGAACAGCATTTCTAACGAATAATTATTCATTATATCGTGTAAAATACCTGAAATAAAGTTTCTTCCCCTATTTTATCCCCTTACGGGTGGAATTTAACAAAATCTTCTCTTAGGGGATACCTGCGGTATATTATCTTTATGCATGCAGTCCCGGACGGCGCTCAGTGGGTAGGCCCCTCACCAGGTGGACCGACGATCTTATAAAGGTTGCGGAAGCCGTTGGATGTGGGCTGCCCAGGACCTATCGTCGTGGAAATCTATGGGGGAGGCCTATGCTCAGCAGTGGGCGTCTTACGGCTGATGATGATGCAGTCTCGGCCCGATCGGTTTAAAATTTACAAAGTTTCATACAAACTTTCATCCCCTATTTTATCCCTTTGGGGGTAGAATTAATCAAAATCCTTTCTTAGTGGATGCCTACGTCACAACATCTATCTGCACGCCAAATTTCAGCCCGATCCGTCCAGTGGTTTGGGCTGTGCGTTGATAGATCACTATCGGTCAGTTGCACAAACGTCCATTGAGGTTTAATGATGCCTTTAAGCTCTAATGAATGTCAAATTTGTATGGTTAATCTTGCTTTAAACTAAAGACAATTTTAATGGATGTTTGTGCAACTGACTGTCAGTCAGTCATCTTTGAGTTATATACCTATATATAGATTAATTTGCCGAGAATAAAATTTAACAAACTAATGACTTTTTAATTTTTTATGGACTTTTGAACTTTGTCGTTCGTACTAATGAATTCAAATTGATTTACCATATGAAGAGTCATTTACATATAAAAATTACGCATGAGGTAATTACGGTAATAGATTTTTTTCGGGAACGATGAATTCGTAAAATACCTTCCTAATAATATGTAAAAAATAGCTCTTATATTTATAGCGTGCGTTAAATTACCCGTCAAGCCTCATTTTATGTAGAAAGCTTTTCAATATTATTAACCCGTGATACCAATACTAATTTCAATCAATCATTTTCATGGTCGCCAAACGATACTTGTGCGTCCGAGTGATGGCGGATTTTAACTTAATCATAAATAAATTTCATACATTGCTTCAAAGTTCAAAGTGTTTATTTGCTAAAAAAAAGGTATTACAAGATTTTTAAAACTATAACTATCGCTATTCAGTTAATAATAATTAACACGCAAAATTATCTTATTTCAGGAATGTGTTTATATTATAATATAACCTTTCACGAGCCATTGTCGCAGTTTTTTTTATCATTAAAAGCTCTCAGATCCATTCTTGTATTGTTCAGGAATCTAATTATAAACCTTGACGCACATGCAATAACAACTTTTTTGACTTATTGAAGTTTTTGGTTTGTATTCCAAAACAACCCAAGTAGCACAAAAAGCTGAATAAAGGGTGAATAATGGCATTTTCAGATGCTTTAAGCAGCATAAACTTGCCATAAAAAAGAATTTAAGCGCTTAAAATTCCATTACAATGCTGATTTGGGCACAAATCTTAGTGCCTTAGGCTTACGCGGGTGCCAAAAGGCATTAAAATAGCATTGTAATGGAATCAATAAGGTACACAGTGACGATTATAGCCGTATAGTAGTACCAAAAAGGCACCGTAATAGAATTTTAGCATTCTTTAGCCCCTAAAAAAGTCCAACTTCTACCCATTACAATTCTTAAAGCGCAATAGTGTCGTATATGCGGTGTATTTTATAAAGTTCGTATTTTTTTTTACATTCAAAACATTCGTGTGATGTGCAGCAGCAGTGACTGTGATAAAACAGAGCTGCGACGCCATTAACTATAAGTATTATTAAATTTGTTAATATTGTATTGGGTGTTAGATGGTTAATACGTGAAATAGTCTTGCGGAGGCAAGTTTACTGTTAATGTCCATATACATTTCTATTGAATTTTTTTATGCGCCTCGAATATGATAAGTATTTAGTTAAATATTATATAGAAAAAGTGCCTATGAAAAATTAAATATTTATGTGTTTGGTTGTTATGTCCACAGTTTTATATTTAGGAGACTTATATATATTGTAGAATTGTAAATTGAGCAATAAGTAATAGCTCACATCTATAGTTTACTTATAATATTTACATGAAATATCGTGTTAGGTTAGGTTTGAACGATTTAATGGCGGAGTATTTAAGCAGAATTGTAGTACGTTATAGTTTTCCACTACAATTCTTTTGGCTATGAAATGAACCTTTAAAATTCCTTTTTTCCTTTTCCAGTCCTAGCTTTCGTTTTCCACGATTTTTCCTTTTTTTTCGTAGACGATAGCATTTTGTTGTTTTCAACCACACACGCATACGACGGCGTATTAATTCTATTAAAATTCTTTTACTCTTCAGGACGCTCTAAATTGCCTTCTTTTATTGCCTTAAGAATTATAAAAGAATGACAGTCACCCATTTAAAATGCCAGAATCAAAATGGTGTAAACCATCCATTCTACAGAACCTTTGCCATTTTCTACCTCTCTTTAAGTTCTTTTATAGAACTCAAGGAATTTAAAGTAGCCTAAAGCAGAATAACAGCATTAAAATTGATCCATTACTGTCCCATACACTGACTTTATTCGACTTTAAGCATTAAAATGGTTATTCTTACATCTTTTAAAATTCAGCATCAAAATGGTATGACGAGTGTCTGTTATAGAACCATTGGCATTTTGCGCCTACTCTTACAATTCTTTTACGTTACCTTAGGTATAAAAGTATGCTTTAAGCAGTATAATGGCATTACAATCAGACAGAATTACACTAAATGCATTAAAAAGGCATTTGTTTTCTCCATTATTCAGCTTTTACGCAACCTTTAGCATACGAAGTTAAAATGAATTCAATTTTACGGCTTTAGGATGTTGGGGAAACCTCTATAAATCTTTTTTAATGCCTATTGCCATAATGAGGTCCACGTATGGATAATTATAATTCCTTCTGTGCTACTTGGGAAGTATGTCACTATCTCTAGTGTTTCTAGGGTACTGTCTTTGGCTCTTTTAAATAAATATTTTATATAAATAAAAACGAATTGAAATTATGCTCGCATGATATTCCAAGATAATTAGCTATAGCTCTATCCCTAATGTGATGGAGAACCTGATTCAATGAAGGACCACACCAGACAATCCCGAGTCATTAAGCATCGGAGGTTGTCAAATATATTGTATACGTATAATCACTATATATTAGCTCGATGGCGCATTGATGGCGAGGTTGAACAACTTTCGCAAGGGCCGGACATAACATGGGTGACCAATAATTTACTAACACAAGTTCCCCTATGACGGCACGTTAAGCAATGGGTCCGATTTTATCTGCGATTATTAAAACCCACTGAACCACGCTGGGTCTGCGTGGTGGGTTGTGACCCATTCTCCCTATTACATACGATTTGATTTCATTCATAGGGAAGACCTAGGTCAAAGCAGTTAGGATAATAATAGGGATACGAGGGTCAAACTGAAAGTTCTTAGAACTGGCCACTTATAAACAATATAATAAAAAAATAATTCTAAAATTTGAAAATATAACTCTTTGCCAATATTACTGAGTATATATTTCATTCATTTGTCATTTGTTTTACGATTTGGCGGCAAATTGAAAATTGTCTGTGTCACGTCATCATGAATTTAACACGAGAAAATTTTCGTGCAATGATTTTTTATGACTTTCGATGTCATTTAAGTCAACAAGAAAGTTATGATAGACTACGATTGGCCTTTCACGATGAAGCCCCATCTCGTGTGACTGTTTACAACTGGTTTAATGAGTTTAAACGTGGTCGCACTAATCTCACTGATGATTTACGTGAGGGACGGCCTTCTACGGCGACGACTGAAGATAACATCTGTGTTGTGCGGCGTATGATAGAGACTGACAAAAGAGTGACCTATCAACAGATTCGGACAAGCTTAGGCATCGGTATGAGTCAAGTGCACAAAATCCTCCACGAACATTTAGCGGTCAGGAAGCTTTGCGCCCGGTGGATACCTCATAATTTGACTGAGGCTCAAAAACTCCATCGTGTGGATTGGTGTCGTAAAATGATTGAAAGATTTAACGGAGGTGACTCAAATGCTGTGTTCGACATACTAACAGGTGACGAAAGCTGGATTTACTGTTATGATCCTAAAACCAAAAGACAATCTGCTCAGTGGGTGTTTCCTTTCGAGGAGTTGCCAACTAAAGTGAAGAGAGATCGAAGTGCGGGAAAAAAAATGGTGGCCTCGTTCTTTGGAAGGATAGGTCATTTTGCAACAATTGTGTTAGAGGATCAAAAAACAGTTTCTGCAGAATGGTACACTACCAATTGTTTGCCACTTGTCTTGGAAAAAGTTCGAGAGAAACGACCTCGCAGTAGGATCCTCCTTCACCACGACAACGCCTCGTCGCACACCGCCAAGCGAACGATCGACTATTTGGCGACATCAAACGTTGAATTACTGGGTCACCCGCCGTATAGCCCCGACCTCGCGCCTTGTGATTTTTATTTATTTCCAAAAATTAAAGAAAAACTTAAAGGAAAGCGGTTTATGAATGCTGAAGAAGCGGTGGCTGCGTATCGCGATGCCATTGAAGAGACCCCTAAGGACGAGTGGGCAAAGTGCTTTTCCCAGTGGTTCCATCGCATGCAGCGGTGTATTGACGTGAATGGACAATATTTTGAAAAGATATAATAAAACTAATAACTGGCTAATGTAATCAGTTTTTGATTTTCTAAGAACTTTCAGTTTGACCCTCGTATATCAGAGCGTACTTAACCTCGAAATCTCGATCTCTTATATACAAAGAAATAAAAAATAAGGAAAACCAACGTCCGTGCAAAACCAATTCGAATGGTTAACGATACCCAGGACCAACTGCTTAGCGTATCTTTCAAAGCACTGATAGTAACGTAGCGTCGTATATCGACATATAACTATATTTTACGTAATGTACGTGTTCGTTTCTAATTGCAGATATCATCATCATCGGCTTTTTTTACGTCCCCACTGCAGGGGCTCAGGCCTTCCTTATGGTTAAGGAGGATAAGCCTTGACCCTCCCTGCTGGCCCAATACCAATTGGAGAGTATTAATGACTTCATATGCAGCCGGGACCAACAGCTTAACGTGCTTTCCGAAGCACGGAGTATCTCGAGATATTTTTTTTTTGGTCACCCATCCCGTGACCGACATTTGAGAAAGTTGCTTAACAACAACGATTAGGAGCCGCAGCGCTAATCCTCTACGCCACCGAGCTTCTTATTGTAGGTAAATTGTAGATAATTTATTTTCTTATAGTATTTAAGATATAAAAACTTTTAAACGCAAATAACCCAGGAACAAGATGAGCGGTGTCAATGATATGTATTGTATGTATGTCAATGGTAATGGTATGACGAATGTTTTGCTACTAAAAATAGCACACGGCACCAAAGCCCTTGAAGTCTGAACGAATTCAAAACTAGACAAGTAAATAATAATTTTTAAGCTTCAAGCGTCGCCATAGATTCAATTTCCACAACTCGCTCTCAATAAGAATGCGCACATATTCTTAGCTATTATATACTTCCATTAAAAGCTTCAGTAAGTTTCATTTTTTCCTTGATACATGTGACACTGCTCCCACAAAACCTTAACATGTGATATGTTCTGAACTTCCAGAAATAGAAAATTAGCACTTTAAATATCATATAAATTACATGCAAGGTCGAAAATATCAACTGGAGTGACAAATTGACAATACAAATGTGTTTAATTCATAATATATCAAATAAAAATATTAGTTTTTAAATAAGCTTATTGGAATCATTATATTTGATTATACATTATACATAATTTTGCATTCAAAATGCTAAAAATCCACCAGCCCTAGGTATTCTGAGATGGGACTAGAACACACGACCTTTCGCAAATCGGGTGACTGCCATAAGCACTCAGTTACTCACGACCCAACAGAACTGCCAAATTTTTCAAGCACTTGTTACTTTTCGCTGCTAGTGAGTATATTTTCATCAATGTTCAGGCATTCCACCCAAACAGCCAAAAGAAATATTTTTACAAATATTTAAAATTTTCGATTAAGATGAAATTTTTTGCTTATTATATTTGATCAATTTTCAAAATCACTTATTTGTCTTACTACCCATTCAGAACTTTTGACTGACAAAAATGGGCGTCATGTCATGGCATTTACGCAAATCATTGTATTAGCAAATCAACAAATGTAGTAAATTGGGTATCAGTGGATATAGGGGAATAGGGCTCTGTACATTGGATTACAGGATATCTATTTCGTTTGCCGTAATTAACGTCGTTATCGCTTTTTGAATAACTCTACAAAGGAGAGAGAGAGAGAGAGAGAGAGAGAGAGAGAGAGAGAGAGAGAGAGATAAAGAGAACAGGAAAATATTACTCATTTAAATGAAACTACCTCCATAAATGTAGTAAACAAAATTTCTAAATATTCGTACGAAATCCGTATTTTTTCATAAACAATTTGCAAGCGATTTGCAATTATATTTATGCAAGCATTAAGATCAATAAACAATTTCGCACATCACTACGCGATATAAACTGCAATAACACGGTTGACTGTTTAAATAGGCTGATAAGTAAGTAGGCAGTAGAATGTGTACATAATGGTCGCATAGAGTTTTACATATTTACACGCATATTATTTCATTGAAATAATAATTTAAACAAACTATTTTAGTAAACGAGTTAATTCATAATCCTATTTCCTATTAATATTATTAATGTGAAAGTTTCTTTGTTTGGATGTTTAGATGTTTGGATGTTTGTCGGTCAATCACGCCGAAACTACTGAACGGATTTTGATGAAATTTGGTATGCAGATAGGGTATTAGATAATAGGATATTTTTATTGCTGACTTAGATAATAGGATATTTTTATCTATTTTAACATTTCGCTAGGGTCCACGCGGGCGAAGCCGCTGGCGAAAGCTAGTATGATATAATTTTCTGGTATATTATGTGCGCGTAGGCTTAAACAACTTTTCAGGTCAAAGGTCTTGTGAAATCTACAAAAACGAGGTGATCTTAAATAACAATCTCCTGAAAAATTTAAACAATTGAATTATGTCAATTTTTTCATCTTGGATATAACATTCTTTTAAAAAAACTATTGATAATATCGATATTGAACGACACTCTTTAAGAATCTTACTATCGGTACTCATTGGTTGCATTTAAGCCGGCGCAAATCAGCAATATAAACCGATTTAGTACAAAGATTCAATCAGAGTAAACGTTTTTCAATTACCTACGGCATAGGGTCGTAAAATGAGTACAGCTAAATGGAGTTCTTTTATGAACTTAATCATGGCGTGCACAAAGGGAGGACCGTCGCAACCCATGTGACTTTCCCACGTTAGTGCCCTCCACAGAATGCCGTCAATAGACAAATTGGTACGTGAAACTCAATTACATTGTAAGTATCTAACGGGAGTGATTCGTTTGAATGTTATTTGACTGTACACAAATTTATCAAAGAGTTTGGAACACTGCTTTTTGCTTACCTGTGTAATTCTGTATATTCTGAAGTAATGTTTATTATTAACTGAAAGGATATAATACGATACAGAAAGTGTAAGTGAAAATAGATGTTTGTTAGTACTTTTGTGATGGAAATAAGCAGTTATAAAAAAAGACACTCCACTCAATTATAGTAAAGAAATAGAAAATCTATGACATTGCATTTTTAATGATTGATTAGTTGAAAAAAATATTATCGTAATGTCACCACTGCTGGGGCTCACGCCTTCCATAGGAAATCGAATAGGGAGAATTGGAGAATGGAATCACGAGAGTCCAGTGCGTATTGGTGAGTATTAACGACTGCAAATGCAGCCGGGATCAACAGCTTAACGGTTCTTCCGAAGCACGAAGGAGTTTGAGATAATAAATTTTTGGTCACCCATTCTGTGACCAGCCATTGCGAAAATTGCTTAACCATTGTGCCATCGAGTTGGAACCATAAAACAATCTTTGTTACATGTTCCATTCAGATATTTAATTTTCAGAAATGTTACCTCATCTGTATTTTTCTATTTAGTCCAAAACGGCAAATTTACTAAAATCCCAATTTTAAAGAATAACAATTAACGAAACATAGTTAACACATGACATGGTTAAATGGGAAATAATCCAAGAAAAAGAAAGGTTGACAAGCCTTAGAAGAAATGAAAAGACATTACGAAAAATACTATGCTATATTCAAAGTTTTGAATATAAAGACTACTTCTTCAGATTAAACATTAGTTTGATAGAAACCGCGGAAAATTGTTAAAAAATTTAATAGGTCTGAAAGCCTTTACGCACCTACTACTTGGTAAATACCACCAGATATCATATTTGCACTTGAAGGGTTGCGTACCAGAAACGAGCAAAAAAATCACGTTTGTTGTATGGTAGCCGCCTTAAATATTGATTTTATTCTGGTTTTTAGTATACATTATTTAAGCTGCAACAGAAATACGTCATCTGTGAAATTTTCAACTGTCTAACTGTCACGGCTCATGAATTGCGGCCTGGTGACAGACAGACAGCGGAGTCTTAGTAATACACCGGTGTTACATTTTGGATAGGAACCCTAAAAATACAAAATCAGAGGACCTACTTTTCACAAGGTAAAAAGTCCTAGTTTTATCAAACGACTATCAACTGATCATTAAAAAACTAAAATCAGAAAAGAAACCCTGTTTAAGTGACGAATTGGGTACTTAACTTTAAACACTCAATTCAGAAACCGGTTGTTAGAATTGCAACGGGTTTTTGTTTCAACTATCATCGCCCTTCATCACAACTCATCCGTTAAATCAGAAAATCAATTAAATACCAATTAATTCCAATCGTAAGTAAATAATAGCAAGCCTCTTCTTTGGTCGTTTTATTGACTTAACAACTTCCGAGTGACCTATCTAGTAGTTTATACGATTCTTTTCATTCTACTTATACATTGAATTGGATTTTATTAGAATTAATTAAATTACCTTCATTCTTATAAAATTACGAATTGATTTAAAGAGAATTTAAAAATGCAAGAGCAATGTTATACAATTTCACTTGGGCTTGAATGTCAAATACATTTCGTAATTCATAATGCTGTGGTTATTTATTCCAGGATATTAATAATCCTCTCCCTCTCCAATCATTATCTCCGAAATTAAAAAAAAAAACACGTAAATAGTTCTTTACTACGGATTACAGAAAAGCTATAAAAGTCTATCGGTTAGTTGCACAAACGTCCATTAAGGTATAATGACACCTTTAACATCTAATGAATGTCAAAGTTGTATGGGTAATGTCCCTTTAAACTAATGAACATTTTAATGGACGTTTGTGCAACTAGCTGTATGACTTTTGACATATTCCTTTTTAAACGAAATATACCTCTTGGCGTACTAAATACAGAACACTCATTAGAAACAAAACCCATTCATTGTAGAGATCAAAAAGAACAATTTTTATTCAAAGGCCAGCAATCTACCAGGGCAAACAAACAAGCGCATTTATGACTCATAAACATATTATGACGATTTTCGACACAATGAGTCGTTGTTGCATAACCAACATGGCGGATACACAATGTACTCGTAATGTTGGTTACAATATGTCCTCTCTACAATGTGTGCAATTTCCTTGTTGACACGCTACATTAGCGAGATGCATTTAAGCACTAGGTTTATAAATTGTTGGGCAGTTACATATCTAAAGTCTATTTTACGAATCTTTATATCACGCTGTCTTTGCGTAGTAAAAGAAACGTGATCAGATAATCGGGGGCGGAAAAAACGATTTTTTAACATTAATGATTTGAGACATTATAATTCTGTCGATTCGGCGCGTATACGCAGAAAACAGAGAGGAGGTGCGCACATGTGTGCGATGGTTCAAATGTTTTATCCAACGAATTCTAAATTTTATTTCTTTCAACTCCTTCGGCGTGCACCATTCTGATAGATGTGCGATCTTTAGAAATAGACAGAAAACGAAACGAGTTTATACAAAGACAATGAATGTACCGCAACCATCCAGATCTTACAATATAGAGAAAAAAAATCGATGACTCTATTCGGAATCAAGTCCAAAACCTCAGAGATGGGACAGCACTATGAAAGCCTCCTTAATAACGGTATTGAGTTTTAATTCAATATACATAATATAATAGTTTCGTATAGATTGTTGAGATGTCGCTTAAGCGAAAGTATAGTAAATGAAGTATGTTTGCATATTATGTTCTGTGATATCTGAGTCCGACCGACTAAATCTTTTTTGTTTAATAATGTTTCTACTTTCGAAGTATCCCAACATTTTTAATCAGCAATAATTGATAGCTTCTTTATCATCAAGATATAATATACGTTCAGAAAGGCAGTTGTTAACAAAATTAGGAACTCTTTGTAATTAGGTAGTTTATATTATTAAATTAGAAAACGAAAGTATAATGAAGTTCGAAATTCACGCTAGACTTCAAAATAAGTTAAAAAAACTTTAAGCAGTTATTCTATAATGTTTTATTTAAAATTTTATTTTTAATCGGTTTAATTTTATTTAGTCTCTACTTTCTTCTTATTAGTAGAAGACATTCACACAAAAATTAAGGAAACATACTAATGGAAAACCACAAGGAATCTTAAACGAACTGGGACCTTGAGTGAGTCAGCTGCAGACATGCTACAGCTTCCGCTGTCTGCGGGTCAGTAGTTAGTGATTCACTAAACTAACTGTACCTACAAGAGTTAGACTTCATTGGGCTGATTATTGTTCCTGTTACACATGCATAAGCTACAGTACATGTGTATCTGTGACTGTACCTAGCTACACATATCCTTTTTACATGCATATGCAATATAATAAACAGGAAATATTTGATTGGCATTGACATGTTATTTGGTATTGAATAGATTACAAAACTTCTGGGACGATTTTAAAAACTCTTTCACCTAACGGGTAGTACATCATTCGCGAGTGACGCTATAATATTAGTACAGAAAATGCAGTAATTAAATAACGTTAGGTTAGATTGGATCTGTAAAAAATTGTCACATTGTGAAGTTTTCCTTTAGCTTTATCATCATTATCAGACCTTTTACGTCCCCACTGCAGGGGCTCAAGCCTTTCTAATGGATGGTTAATGAAGATGGGCCATAACCCTCCACGCTGGCCCAATGCGGATTGGAGGGTATTAACGACTGCAAAAGCAGCCGGGACCAATGGCTTAACGTACCTTCCGAAGCACGGAGTAGCTCAAGATATTTTTTTTTTGGCTACCTACCCATCCCGTGACCCTTGCGAAAGTTGCTTAACGACAACGATCGCGGGCCGTGGCGCTTATTCACTACGCCACCGAGCTACTCTTAACCTTAACTTTATGACGTTGTTAAAATAATAAGTTACGGAATTGAGACTTACAGCTATAAAAATATTCTATAAAAAATTTGGACAACTGCCCTGTGATTCTATAAAAATCCAAACCCGAATTCGTATTCACTCAGGTGCCCGAATTCACTTCACAAACCGGCATCCGCTCGACCTTGAATTGGTAATAACGTTTCGTGGCATAAGTGAAATGAGTTTCAAAATTACATAGGAATAGAATATTTGAGACACGTCTATCCAAAAAATTTTGTTTTGTATTTTTATAAAAAAAATTGAATCAATAAAATTTTTACACTTAATGACGTGAACTCGGACACATGAGTGAATTCGAAATCGGGTCGGGATTTTTACAGAATCACAGGGCAGTTCCATATCGTTTATTAAGATAATAGATTTATGATTTAGATATGATTTAACAGTTATTTAAATTGAAATTAACATTACTTTCTCGATTTTAACACGTTGGTTCATAAACAGCGTACTTGCTGCACGCCCGCATTTATTCAGCGAGCAACGTTATCAGCAATTTGAAAATCCATTAGATTTAATTAAGCTCACTCTCGACCCAGCCCGCATCGTTTTAAAACACAGACTAAACAGTAGCGTCTTCTTTGCGCATGTAGAATTAAATGAAAAAAAAGTCGCAAATACGAGTATTTAACGAAATGAGTAAAATACCGTAACACGATCAAGATCAGTCATTTTTGTATTGAAAATAAAGACACTAGACACTAGAGATGAGTGCAGATTTCTTTATATTTAACAGTCTTCAAAATCGATATGGAGTAGATTATTTTCGATGGCGATGTATTTTTTATGGATTCAATTCTTTTTCTTGATAAAAAGATTAGAAAGAGGTCTATTATAAAAAGCGGTAAAGTTTCTTACTTTGTTTGTGGGGGAGGGGAGGTAATCTTCGGAAATATTGACCTGATCATGTAAACTCTTATACCTACGGGAAGTTACATCGTACACGGGTGACATAGGCAATTTTGTTTAGCCAAGTCATAATACAACTTGTTTCTTTCGTTGAATCATACAGACCATTGACACCTAAACTCCATTCATTATAGTATTAGACAGAAGTTAAATAAGGTTCTTTTTATGGTATACTTTGTGACAAAATATCAATAATCATGTTACTCTTAAGAGTGACGGCTAATTTGCTACATATCCACTTAAATACCAGCTGCTATACTTAACTGTTGTCACTTAAGCTATCTATTAAACAAATTTATGAGTATTTGACTAACTTAAATGATTTAATAACATTTACAATAAAAAGTGTTCATCATAAAGAACCTAAAGAAGCAGGGTTGGATAGTTTCGGCACGATTCTCATGTCACTATAATTCTACCAAATTTAAAACGTTGCCTAATCCCTTCAAACGTTTCGGCAGTACAACTTTTTAATTTTGTCAGACTATGATGTATTCATAATTGTCAAAATACGTAATCTGGGATTTTTTTCTTTCTTGTAGTTTTGCCGTTTTCCGTTATTAAGTTGTTATTGTTTTATTTCTGTTTTGTTATAGTTTTGTTTTTGTTGTCAAGTTAAGTTTTGTTAAATATGGACGATGCCGGTGCAGGCCCGAGTGGACTACAACAATTACGCTTTAAGCCCCCATACCTACCCTCAACCTTTGACATTTCAGGAAGTTTTTCCAATTTCTTCATCAATAGTCTAATATCTGAGTAAATTTTATAAAGGTAATAATAAAAAAATCCTTTTGTTTACCTTTCTTTCCTGGGCATAGATATAACTAAATTCTATTCTAATTATATACACTTACTTCTTAAAATGCTGGCCTCATCTCAGCCCCGAGGTATCATAAAAAATGGAAAATTGCCCAGCTCTTTCAGACTACAAAAACGTTCAAAGTTTCAACAAAACTATAATATTTATTTTTTAAATTTATCTTGAAAATAAAATGTTCTGCACTGCTGCTTCTATGACCCTCTTTTTTCTAATGTTATAATGAATGGAGTATAGTCGCGAATAAGCATTTTGTTGTTATCTTTTTGATCAGATTTGTATTTGTATCGATTACTGATCATAGCAAGGAGTTTTTAAGTTTTATTGTATTTAAAATCACTGTTACAATATTTATTTTGTTTTACTTCGCATCATAAAAATCACATCATACTTCCGCCATTTTGTCTAACCTAGACTCTAAAATTATCTACATAGAATAAGCATAAGTATTCTAATACGCTCCTAATTGCCGTGCCCGACGGGTTCCTTGATACCTGGTGATACCTTCATCCTTTGTTATACATTATAACAAGTGAAATAAAGGAACTGAAATGAATGCCCAGGCGTTGCGGTAGTGCTTTTACGTTTTTCCGCTGTAGCATTTTAGATTATTCTGTAAGCTTGAAAAGCTTAAAATAATAGAACAATTATACAATACAAATTGTAATAGACATTGTTACCTTTTTTGCATTATACATATAGCAGGTAATAATGAACCGCTACAGAACGAATTTGTTAAAGAGCTTAAAAAGTCACTTTTTAGAATTAACACGCCTTTTATGACATCAAGTACAAAATACATAATTATAATTATAATAATAATAATACACTTTATTGCACTCAATATAACACAGGTTACAGGAAAATTACATTAAGAAGAAACAGAACACAAATGGCGGCCTTATTGCTGTGCAGCAATTTCTTCCAGGCAACCATTGGAGAGAAAAAAAAGTTTAATGGAATGGATGGTGTGGGGGTAGTAGGTGCAATAAGAGGAAGGATACATAAATAAATAACGGATACAACTCTAGACAAACATATAGTTACTAAGATGATTAAAAGACAGATTTAAATTAATGTTCTACAACAGTTTAAAATATATATAATAAGTAGGAATTGACTCTTAACTTGATCGCAAAACGTATCGAGTGAACGAGCTTTTCTAATACATTCCGGGAGTGAGTTCCAAAGCCGCACAGCATGCACAGAGAAGGAGTAGGAAACAAAGTCTGTAGAGTGGCGAGGAATCTCAAGAGTGAGATTGGCAGAGGAACGCAATGAACATTGTGTAGAGAAAGAGCGGAAGGAGAAGCATTTTTTAAGATAAGGCGGAGAGAATGGGAGAAAAAGAATAGAATAAAGAACCTGTGGCGACTGATACATAGCGACATCTAATTCATCGCAGTAACATCGCCACAACAATCGATAGCGAGAAGACTAGCATCGTCACAGCCATCGATAGCAAGACGAACTGCAATAAGTTTCAACAGCAAGTAACGAGATGGCGCTGTACCAATTCAAGCAGCATAAATTAATAACTACAAGACATTTAGAACAAAGAAACCTACATCGCACAGAATAAGTTTCATTACCAATTAACATAAATAGAACGTCCAACCTACATCGGTTGGACCGCGGTCCCCGGGCTAACAACACCTAGCTCGGAGGGAGACAATTATCCTTTAGTCTCCCTGGCCAGTTGTCTCCGTCACCACATTAGGGACCAACCTTCAATCTTAAGGTTCCTAAAGTGGTGACCCCAGCAGAACATCAGCAACCTTCAGCATCACTCGCAGCCTTCAGCATCACAACGCAGCCATTCACCCTTCATCATCAGCTCTCATCCCTCATCAGCACAGCCACTTCAGCAGCAAGCCAGCCAACACCAAGGTCCATCACAGCAGCATCAACGGCGCTTCCTGGATACTTGGCACCACTCGACGGCATCATCCCGACCTGGTCCTCGCAGCCCACGACCGGACCTCAGTTCACACACAACTCACCGGCGTGGCAGCCCTGCACACCAGCAGCTTCGGTCCCGACGTCACAACCTGGCACTTGCAAGCTCTGAAGCACTGACTGCATACCACCTACTATCAACATGGATCGACCTTCGGTCTAGGGGGAAAGTACTGTGGCGACTGATACATAGCGACATCTAATTCATCGCAGTAACATCGCCACAACAATCGATAGCGAGAAGACTAGCATCGTCACAGCCATCGATAGCAAGACGAACTGCAATAAGTTTCAACAGCAAGTAACGAGATGGCGCTGTACCAATTCAAGCAGCATAAATTAATAACTACAAGACATTTAGAACAAAGAAACCTACATCGCACAGAATAAGTTTCATTACCAATTAACATAAATAGAACGTCCAACCTACATCGGTTGGACCGCGGTCCCCGGGCTAACAACACCTAGCTCGGAGGGAGACAATTATCCTTTAGTCTCCCTGACCAGTTGTCTCCATCACCACACGAGGGACCACACATTCAATCTTACGGTTCCTAAAAACCGTAAGAGTGTGCAAGTCCCTGCGCCGGCGAATAGGGAGCCATTGTAATTTGGATCGAAACTGTGACACATGGTCATATTTCCTAAGATTAAAAATGAATCTAATGCAGACATTCTGCAGACGCTCAAGTTTGTGAAGAAGCTCCTCCGACGGATCCGTATAACATACATCAGCGTAGTCAATGATAGACAACAGAAGAGAATGCGCCAAGGTGATTTTAGTACTAGTTGGCAGAAAATTACGCAAGCGACTTAGAAAACCATAGGCAGCAAATACTTTTTTCCTGACTGCCTCTACCTGCGGCCTCCAAGAAAAATGATGGTCGATGATAACTCCCAAATTTTTAACTGTTTTAGAGTAGGGAATTATGGTCCCATTGAACTTTACAGAGGGCAGGCGATCAAAATCAATCCCAGAAACGAAATGACGGCTGCCAATTATAATAGCTTGTGTCTTAGATGGATTAACGATAAGACCATATGATTTACTCCAGTTATTGATTAGTGATAAGTCAGAATTGGTAACCGAAACTGCCCTTGAAAGGTCAGATAGCGGTGCCTGGGTATAAATCTGGAGATCGTCAGCGTACAGGTGATAAGAACATGATAATGACTGAGTGATAGAATTTATAAAGATAGAAAAAAGCAGTGGAGATAAGACGCCACCCTGAGGAACGCCTGCATTGTTATTACACCAAGAAGAGACCAAATCGTCAATACGAATGCGTTGCCGACGTCCTAGCAGGTAACTACGAAACCAATCAATTGCGGCTGGAGATACATTAAGAGAAACCATAACACCGAGAAATATATCAAAATCAACAGAGTAGAAGGTGGAAAATAATTCTTACTCAACCGTATTGATTTTAGCGATATCACAATTGTTGGAATTAGACAGTTTTGGTCAACTTTATGCGCTCGACTGTGCGTTAAACAATTCATGTCTTCAATGATAGTAGAAACAAAAAACATCGATTTGTTTTTGTCGTATATTTTATATAAAAAAAAAACTAAATCTTTAGCCGTAAGTCTACCACTAGTCGTATGCGCGAACGCATTCTTGGACTGCGCTATCGTAAACATCAGTTCCGCGGTTGCACAAACACCCAACGTTTTAGGGTTGTCTATCAGGAAAATTTATCGAATACGAATTAAAGATTTTTTACAAACTACGAGTACTAACCTTTATTTTTAAAATTAGAGATTCATTGTTAAATACCTGACGCAAATATAACTAAATGAAGCTGAGGATAATAATATCATCATTCTCTTATTGTCCCCACTGTTGGAGTACGGACTTTTACTGCAATTGAACCGAAACTGAACTTCACATGTTCTGTATGAAATTAATTTATCGCAATCGGGCTCCTGGCCTTCCTTATGGATGGAATCTAATCGAATCTAATAGCGAGAATATACCACCTACCACGTGGGTCTCCTCTACGGATTGGTGGTCGTTACACAAAGGAGCTCGAGATAATAAAGGTTTTTTTTTTTTTTTTTTTTTTTAGTTAGGTTTAGATACGTGTTTCATGATCTGATCTGATCAGCCATTGCGATAGGCGAGTTCTTTTTTCATCACATTTAATGATTATGTTGCCCCCTGAAACTGGAGCCCGGGATATATGTCTCGATTTGCTTCACCTTGGCTGATTCTTAATACAGAAAGGTAGGGTAAAGGTAGGTTTTATATAATGAATGCGGGCGTAGTCGCGAGAAAACAGCTGGTTGTGTACACTTTAATAGGTTCTTGCGATTTCTCATTGTCAGATATTAAAGATTTTCTTAATAAGACAGCCCTAGGGATAATGGGAATTGTTATCTACCGGGAACGCTGATCCCACTCTGGATGTCCGCCAACTGATTATTGTGCCACTAGAATAAGCCGATGGATAGTTCTCGAAAGATGACCAGGGAGTAAACATTTATATAATATATTCGTATAGTATTGATATTAATTCGTTTATTAATGTGTTTTTTTTTATCTAACTGAAACGGTAGACGTTGACATAACATAGAGTAAATAAATCTGAAATAAGTCGTGACTTCATACGGATGGTGGGTATTGTTATAGAGGGCAGGTAAGACAGTTGCCCTTTTTGACTTGCTATGTCGAAGATGAGTACAATGCTTTTTCCAACTCTAAGTACATATTGACAGGAAAAAGGAGGAGAGAGGATAGTAGGATAGATTTGGAAGTTTTAGTTTTGTGAAGCTTAAAAAATTGAACTTTGAAACGTTCTTATTATGAGAGTTATCATAGAGGTCTAAGAGTGGTGAAACAAGTGTAGTTTCATGCTCTTGATACGACTATTTTTTGACTCCTACTCTATTTTTTGACAATATATGATTATGATTATTGTTATAGATGTTATAGGGATGATGACTGGGTAAAAAAAAATGCAATTCTATTTAGTCCGTCAGTCAGATAATAGAAAAATATTAGATACGTATTTTATTTAACTTCAATTTAACAAGAAATACCTTAGATAACAGGCATTAAAGTTGAGGAGTGGGGGCTGGCTACGTCACAGTTAAGTAGGAAACGTACCCTAACGTGACGTCATGCGGAATTTCAACTCCATGTAACGCCGTAATTTTATGATTTTAATATTTTTAACACTCTACCTGACGGACAAACAATCAAAAATTAGTCATCATCCCTATTTACATGTAATAAGTTTTCAGTTGGTAAGATATTTTCCGACAATTTCAACAGTATTTTCATAGCTTACACCTAAATCTTTCCTATAAATTGTTCCGATTATTGGGAAAAAATAAAGTATGAAACTTCAAACATAAATTAACTACCGTATAATGACTAGTAAGTGTATATATGTATGTGGTTGCTGTAGGTCGGCTATCGACCGCCCGCCCCACACTCCCGAGTTATATAACCACTTCCAACTGCAGAATCAAGTCAACACTTGCACTAGTTATTTTTTATTTGTTTACTAGGTAATTAAAAATGAATACTGCCTTACAGAAATAACATTGGCGGAATTTTTAAAGTAGCAAAAGTAACAGAAAACATGTTAAGTAACTGTTTTGGCATACACATGTAATGAGAAGAAGACCAAAGAATAGATAAATAGACTGTGCCGAAGATGATATTGGTAAGAAAGAATCAATGTTGTTAGGCACCATATTCCTGCTTCGCCTGCACGACTCCACGAGGTTATAATGTGGGATTCTCTCCTGTGGACCCGCCCTCAGAGTGGGGCTAATCAAAATGCCTTAGCATACCCACCAATCTCCCTCACTATGGCAGACGATGCACGTTAGGTAACAGCCGAGGCCTCTTATTCGCCATCATTTCGGCCCACCCCTTGTAGGGCAAGAGGAATGAGGTGTTGAAGTCATCTGGTACAGTTTGTTATTAAGCATATGAAATAGCAGGCCCAATTGTTGCGGTGTTTCGTCCCTTATTCAAATACAAAAAAAAAAACTGTGTCTTAAACACAAAGACAACAAGAAAAGGAGTTTAAATTTGAAGAAGACTTAATGTCTTCATAAAGTTAAAACATTGTTTAAAAAACTATACCTATTTAAAAGCAGATGATTGTGGTCAGAAAGACTCAATTCTGGAAATAATGTTTCAGGTTCAAATGTGTTTATTCTTCATAGGACATATCGTAGTTAAAGAACACATAAGCTGAAGTAGTATTATAGCACAGCTGTGTATAGGGCAAGGTCGTGATATCGAGCGATGCAAAGCGTTGCATAACACCCCCCTTGGCTGGAGCGTGTGACTCCCCTCCTCATAAGAGCTTAGAAAATACTTAAACAGTATTTTTTATGATCGAACTTAACGCTATTTATATTTAAAGATCAATTTTAAAGTACGTAGGCACGACCTATAAAATAAGCATCTTATTATTAATTTATGTTTTG
Organism: Diatraea saccharalis; assembly: GCA_918026875.4. NCBI lineage: Eukaryota > Metazoa > Arthropoda > Insecta > Lepidoptera > Crambidae > Diatraea > Diatraea saccharalis. Next base: position 3,264,947 of record OU893340.1, on the reverse strand, counting down.
ATAATTAATTGTATTGCATCGTAACCGTTTTTTTTTTATATTCTCCTCGGTTCCATAATATGTTAAAAATGATACTGTACTTATTACAAAAATCAGTCAAATAGGTGGGTATTGTTGTTCGCAAATATTTAAAATTCTATCTTGCAACAGTTGCCTACTTTAAATTTAAAGGCACTTTAATCCTAATACAATTTAGATCAACTGATCAATTCTGTGTTGGTTTTGATTTAGGTGGTATTATAAAATTGAAACGAAGGTGATAACGATTGTCTAAAATTGAAACCCTAACCGAGTAACCTTTGTTAGTTGCAACGCCTAAAGCAATGTGTCAATAACAGGCGAGAAAATGTACACTAATAGCACTTGTTACTTTTCGCTCACCAACAAGTGCTTGAAAAATTCGTCAGTCCTGTTGGGTTTCGTGTAGCTCAATGGTTAGAGCATTCGCCCGGATTGCGAAAGATTGCGTTCGAGCCCCATCTTCGGGTAAATAGCTGGTGGATTTTTACCCATTTTTCATTAAATATATGAAAAATTAAGTTTCTGAAAACCTATAACACGAGCTACAATAAACACGCTTCGGACGTACATGTATATCGATTATTGTATTCCATAAGTAATAAATTTTGCCAGAAACCATTTCCGGTGCTATGCCAAATTCCTTATCCAAGGTTAGGGTAATTCAAAACATCCACCGAGTGGGTTGGCACTGGGGTGAGTGGCGGTGCCGCTGTTACGTAACACTCTCGGCATGACCTAGATTTGGTGTGAGAGCTAACTTTAAAGCCAACAGGGTTGCACAAATTTAGTTTTAAAAAGATGTCCAAATAAGTTTTTTTTAAGCTACCTACATCATATTGTAACTGTTCTGTCACCGGCAATATACGAATTTATGAACATTTTTCAATCGAAAAAGGTCACAAAATCTTACCACTATCATTCACACTTTTTTCATCAACCCTTTCTTAAATCACTTTGTAGCCTTTCTCAATTTATAAAAATAATTATAATTATGATTAGAAATTTATTAGGTAGATCTAGTGGAATTTAAGAAGAAACTTTGTAATTGTTTTTCTATCAGGATGTAACATACTTATTCGCATTTTAGTCATTGGTCCACATTAGATACATATTTGAAATTGGTGAATTCGATGTATTAGGTAATGATAAAAAATTATTTTGAAATCTCAAGCTTTAAAATTTAAATAAAAATTGTAAGATGAAGGACAGCCCTACCCAGTTTAAATGATGACGAGGCTTTTCTCCCGAGTAGGCAAAGCTCTGGTAAATTCGCAAATGAAATGCTTGCCCCAAATTGTTTCGGGAAGTATTTAAATACCAAAAGTAAGCTTATTCAGATATATCTATTTTCTGTTCTTAAATTTGATGGCCAGGTAATGTCTTCCGCCGCAATTGAATGCTTTTTCTAGCACATTATGAAGGGTTTTCCTTTATGATATATTTTTGTTTACTTGACCTTCAGTTGCTGGCAGTATCTAGTCTTTCTTTTGCATTTGTTTTTAACTAAATATGCTTACGACATTATGCTATGTCATATACCTACCAATACCAACTTGCTTCATTTACTGTGCTATATAACTTATGGTAAGAGTTTGAAGCATAGCTTTGATATAATTATTATATGAATTGATTTATATAGGTATATATGGCATATGGTTATTTATTTAAAATCTAAGCACTACAGGAAAATAAAATGGGAACACTTACACGAAGTAATTGTAGGCGATAGCAGCATACCACAGGAGAAAGACGAGCATGATTTGATCTACCAGGGAGAAAAGGGAAGTTTGTTAATATTTTTTCACACAGCTCTGGATAGCGATCGCCTCTCTAGCTGTGACTCTAGCCTTCGTGATTTAATGGCGATTTTTCGTTTCATTTTACTACTCATGTATTTAGTTGGATAAAATTGGGATTTATCCTCAGTTGGTAACACTGTTCCCAAATATGTAATTATCGTTCTTTATCATTCGTTTGTTGTTGTTATTAAAGTTAATATGTCAAAGTGGTAATATAAAATGAAATATCGCCATAACATCGCTAAGATGACGTACCCTATAGCTAGATTTAGGCAGTCACACCCCAGGAGTTTTTTCTGGATACATTGAGAGAATAATGCTTGATTTATATCCCAGGAGATAATTAATTAAGTGCAAATTATTTTTAGCATCTTGTTATTCAATGAAATAAATTAGCGTTGAAATATAATTTACTTAATTATTATATTCGCAATCTTATAAATATTCTAACTGAAAAGTGCTTAAAAATCCACTTTGTCCCTGGCATTCTGAGATGGGACTCGAACCCATGACTTTTCATAATCCGGGCGACCTGCTCTAACTACTGAGCTGCCCAGGACCTAACTTAATTTATGTATTAGCCTACATGGGTTATATTTACCTATAACGTCCAGAATACATCGAAAAGTATTTTGAAACTTGTTGAAGCGAAAATATTGTCTATTAATTCTATTGATAATATGAGATGAATTATTTCGGCAACAGATCACAGGAAAGAGGTTTCTGTGTTTTTTAGTTTCATTGCTATGGAAAACACGGGTGATTTATAGAAATTCTGACTCCGTTTGCTATTCTGTTAAAAAAAAAGCTTCGAACACAGCGCTCTCACAGCATTACAGATCTAATTAAATAAATCCTTTATTGCCTTTTCGAGTAGGTTTTATTTGATTGAACCTGTATTGTGGCAACAATAGAAAACAGAAAGTTCTGGGGTAGTGAATGCGCTTTGTTCTTTGTGTGACTTATAAAATCCTAGATAGACAAATATCCTTTAAAATTACAGACAAATAACGTAAATTTGTGCATTTTGTGCATGCGTGCGGGTATTCGTACATGTACGCACATGCGTTTGGTGGATATACATATCAATATTATAAGGTATTTTTAAGATTTTTTTATTTGACGACGTTAGGAAACCTTGTGCCCTAGATCAGCAGTAAAAAAATATTACACGTGTACCTACATATAATGTAATAATGTATTAGAAGGTCTTCAACAGATTATGGGTATTGTTAGTATCTACATAACCCAGTTAGTATGCTAAATAGACTTTAACAGCAATAAATAAATAAACAGCAATAAATAAATTAAACTATCTATTATCTACATAATAATCAGCCATAATCAAATTTATCGAACAAACAAATACCGATCTTTGAATAAACCATTTCTATCAATATTTTAGGAAGAATTATTTAAAGAAAATCTTACAAACTTGTAGAATTTGTTTGTTAGATTTTCTTTATTCTTCGGAATAATTCTATTCAAAAATTCGTATTCTTGCCTACATATCGGTTATTAACCATTCACATCGAAGTTTTGAACGCAGGTCTTGTTAATTACTTTGATTGGAATTGTTCTAAGAATATATTAGTTTTTTTTTGCAATGTAAGTAGTCAGATGCACAGAGTTAGAAAAACCAACCAAGTACAAGTCGGACTCGAGCTCGTATTTATGAAAAACGCAAAAATAAACACTTTTTATACGGGAGCTCCCTGAAATATTTATTGTTTTTTAGTATTGTTATTTTAGTGACAACAGAAATACATCTGTGAAAATTTTAATTGTCCATCACGCACGGTGCATGACATACAGCCTTGTGACAAACAAGCAAACCACATTTATTTCTGTGAAGCAAACGGTTGGACAGCGGAGTCTTAGTAATAGCGGGACCCTATTTAAGGAAGTAAAATTTATATGAACTTACGTATTTGTTGTATTGAAACATTTTAATTATCAATCTGAGGGGCCGAACATGTCACGGACTGGTATCGGGACCATTTTGTACTTTTTTATTACATTTCTTTTCCTAAAATAACTATTTTAAAAAATGGTAAAAATGACAAACATTGTGAATAAATCATTTTTGTTTTTTTATTCACGTCATTGAACAATTTATTCTTTGTTTTATACCCTCTTTGGATCTCATACAAGAAACCTAAGTTTGTAGTGTCTACGATCAAAGATATTTCTTCTGTCACATATAACAAAGACAATTTAGGGGTAGAAGTTTAATATGATTTAGTTAAGAGTTGGAAAGAGACATACTTACGTAAAACAAAAGAGTTTCTGAAATTCTCTAGTATTTCGGTATTTTTCTAGTGGGTAATATATAATTTGTAAAAATGTTAATCACATTATAAGTTAAATGTTAAAATAAACATTCGTGAGTATGGTTACCTATTTTACTTAATAGATTCACGATTTTCTCTTCAATATGAGACATTATAAATACAGGCAATAATTATTCAGAGGTCAAGGGTCGTTTTAGAAGCATAGAACTATACTATACATAGAACTATATATAACGAATACTAGCAGTCCCCAGTCCTGCCTGTAAGTCCACCGCATATCCCGTAGGTGAAAGAAAATCTCTATACACCTCCCCCCACAGAATTGTAGATCGACACACTAACCCCTGGCTTTAGGTTAGTGTGTCGATCTACAATTCTATGGGGGCTTTTATAACGTTCAATAAGTACATTTCTAAAAGATAAATATATGTAAAATAATACCTGTTCACCTATTTCTTATATATTTACAATTTTCTCACGTTTTGTTTGATGTTATTAAGAATCTCTTGGGCCATGGTATCTTTTATAATTAAATGACAAATTAACATGACACCTGAGGACCTATTCTATTTGCCTTCGAACGAATCGTACTTATAATTTTGTTAAAATTAATAACCGTGAAGATTTATCTGTGCATCAGAGGCAGGGTCAGGTACTCGGTTGTACCATAAATTATCGAAAAATGCGTTGCTTTGAAGTCGTATTAGCATTTCGGAAATAAACGAAATTTCGCTTTCAGAGAAACAGAATAGGCATTCAGGTGTCATGATGATACGTACGACTAGTAAATATTAGCTTACGTATCCAAGCATTCATGTAATATAATTTTAAGTGTAACGTTGATTTCGAGTACATAAATAAAGTAAAATTTTCCAAGTGTTCATATTGCTGCAGTGTTATATATATGCAAAAAGAAAGAAGCGACAACGAAACAGAAGAACACAGCATGTTCATCCATTTTTGTTCAAAGATTGCTAGATGGGTGCATTCGAGACATTGTTGAACTATTTGAAACAGAGTTAAAAGGGATGATAATACCAAGTCCTTTGATAACTTTCGCATATAATCAACAAGCAATTTTGACGCGTTAGATAATAGCAAAGAGGTAATGGCAAAGTTTCGTGATGACTGATGAGTTACCACGATTCAGTAGTACTTGTTTCTAGTATCTTTATTTTCGTTAACACCATTCCACATGAGTGTACACGCTGACACTGACGCGCTCGCTGAAGGCGGAGGCGCGCGTGCGATAGTCAGCGCCAAAGATTACAATATTGTCAGCGCCGACGCTCGTTAGCGCTGACGAGCTTCGGCGTTACTATAGAACGCTTCCATACATTATTTGCCTGTCAGCGCTCACAGTCAGCGTGATACTAAAACCAGCCATAGATATATGATGTTATTTATAATTCAATATTCATAATCTAATATAATGTCTATGAACACCGTACTTAGCATAATTTATATTCTTGAGTGTTGCTATTACGAAGGCTGCCACTTTTACTTATAATATATATTAGCCATTGAAATAATATCGTACAAATTCAATATATAACAATATATTTGTGATATTTACATATTATATAATAAAAAAGGCAATGTTTAGTATTATACTAAATTATCATTGTAATTTATTATTTCTGTTTCTAAACAAACTAATGTTTTAATGTATCTACATAGTTTATAATCAATAATTACATTATTTTTAATACCTTTTTATTACAAGAAATTTATTGTTTTCAAAAAAGCTTGATCCCTTTCCCTTCCACGCTATGTATATGAATAATTCAAATAAGATATAAGTAGAACACATGGAATTGGGAATAAACGTCGAACAGATTAGAGAATGTGGCATAAAGATGTTTAATATTAGCGAGCAGCAACAAATCCCTGAGTGAGTTTGTTGAGATAGTGCTGACGGCAGTCCATGTCATCAGCGGGCCGGTTGTAAGAATCCCACACTGGTTCACCGACGAAGAACCTTTTCCCCTTTACGTAGTTCTACAATAAAACATTATTAACACATGGAGTTAATAATAATAACAGCTGAATTAACATATAAATACTAAAAAAAAACAACTTCCTCGTGTAGGTACCGAACCAGCTACTGGTTGGATTCGAATCAGTGATAATCGCTACCACATTTTTAAAAACACGCACGCACGTACGCACGCACTTGACCTACGTCATAAGGTGCGCCTAGTCTAAGAGACCTAAGGTAAGTTTACTTAAAAAATATGCAAATAAATCAGTTTAATCAACTGTACTGACAGCCAGCAGAGCGCCACACCAGCTACATATATTTTTTTCTGGATCAAAAGAACTCGCAGCATCTATACTCCATTCATTATAACATAAGAAAAAAGAGGATCACAGAAGCAGCAGTGCACAACATTTTATTTTCAAGATAAATTTTAAAAATATATATAATAGTTTTGTTGAAACTTTGAACGTTAAGTAGTCTGAAAGAGTTGGGCAATTTTCCATTTTCTTTTGCGATGAGGCTAGAATTTTCTAAATTCATCTTTTACTCCCAAGCCAATATGGAACTATAACTATCTATCTGTTTTTTTGATAAATTCTTATTGTAAGTGTATAATTAGAATAGAATTTAGTTATATTTATGCCCAGGAAAGAAAGGTAAACAAAATGAAATTTTTATTATTACATATATTCAGATATTATTAGAATTAGATTATTGTTTAAGATATTGGAAAAACTTCCTGAAATGTCAGAGGTAATTGTTGTAGGCCATTCGGACCTGCACCGAAATCGTCCATATTTAGCAAAACTTAACTTCAAAAAGATAACAACTAAAACAAAACTATAAGAGAACAACAATAATACAATAACAACTCAATCACGGAATACACAAGAAGAAAGGCAATAATATTCACAAACAACAAGAAGAAAGAACAACAAGAAAGGCAATAATATTCACAATTAATGAGAATCCCAGATTACCTACGTATTTTGACTATTATGAATACATCATAATCTGACAAAATGAAAAGCTGTACTACCGAAACGATTAAAGGAATTAGGCAACGTTTTAAATTTGGTAGAGTAATAGTGACATGTGAATCGTGCCGAGAGTATCCAACCCTGCTTCTCTAGGTTCTTTAAGATGAACACTTTTTATTGTAAAAGTTATTAAATCTTTTAAGTTGGTCAAACACTCATAATTTTGTTTAACAGGTAGCTGAAACGACGACTGTTAAGTATAGCAGCTGGTATTTAAGTGGATATGTAGCAAATTAGCTGTTAGTCTTAAGAGTAACATAATTTTTAATATTTTGTCACAAAGTATACCTTAAAAAGAACCTTATTTAACTTTTGTCTAATGCTATAATGAATGGAGTATAAGTAATTCAACAACGGAATCTTTGTTAAGGTCGTTGAGCAAAGTTAAAAAATCGTTTCGTTTTCGTCGCACATCCCCATATACTAAATACAGTGCGTCAAAACTGATTGAGCTAAGGAAATATATATTTGTTTTATTATTTTTGTTGTTGTCAGATATCTTTATAAAGCCAGATAATCTTCCGGATTCCTGTCAATTAAAGCTCTATATGCAAATGCCAGGATAATCGCTGGTCCAATAGTACACCCAAATATTTTGTGTTGGTGACTTTACTTAATTACGGGCATAAACAATGAGTGCTAGAGAAGTCATTACAATAATGTACCTATTTTAATATTAAAATTTTTAGACTGCGTTTTAATATAATTCAAAAAACATATCATTTGTCTTGGTCGCATTAAGAGTCAAAAGATGAGTTTTTAACCATCGTGTAATCCTAACTAAACCTATTTCAGAACTCTCACGAACCTCCTTCCAGTCTTTCCCGCAGAACACTATAGCAGTATCATCTGCATAAGAAAATACGTTTCCATTATGCATTGTCATGTTACAAGAGTGTACGTATATTAAAAATAATGTTGGACCTAAAACGTTTCCTTGTGGGATTCCATAAGTAATGGTAAAGTCGTGACTACGATGCTCACTCATTTTTGCCTGTTGTCTGCGGTTTCTTAGATAATCTTCGAAAAAATGCAATGGAACCCCTAGTATACCAATAAGCTCTAGGTTCTCTACAAGAGTGGGAACTGAGACGCTATCGAAAGCTTTTTTTATATAAAAAAATACTGTTAAACATTTGTTCCCTTTGTCCACTTGGTCAACTATGAGTGATGTTAGTGTAGTAATTGCATCTTCTGTGCCTATTCCTCGTCTGAATCCGTATTGCGAGTTTGAAATTATATTTATTTAAATACTCAATCAGACGTTTATTTATCGACTTCTCCAATATTTTGGATATAGCTGGTAGTATATTTAATCTTTTAAATAAACACTTTTTTTGAACGAGAATCGCTTCCAGCTGTCCATACATTGGGATCTTTTAAGCACACAACGGATTTAAATGCGGTATTCATCAATATACAGAGTAAGTTAAGAGGAAGTTTATATTCATAACACGGGACCACGCGGGCAAAGCCGCGAGCGGAAAGCTAGTCAGCGATATTCGTAGGGTTATTTTGTGGCGAAACGCTGCTGCGACATCGCAACGTTTCTTTCTAAAAATTTCTTTCTTTTAAACGTATACAACTGCACGACGCCAGCTGGTCGATTCTGTTAATGTACTAATAATCGCATCTCAATAGAATCTCATATACTAGTATTTTGCAATTATTCTATCTACCTCAAGTCCAATATTATTATATATCTATCACCATTGATGTGCGAGGGAGTCATTGCATTGATAACATCGGACTTCAACCCTGCGATTCAGTAAAAATCCGAACCAGTTTTCGAATACACAGGTTTAGTGCAATTCACTTCAAAAAGCGGCATCAGCTCAATCTTGAATTTGTTATAACGTTTCGTGGCACAAGTGAAATTAGTTTCGAACTGATATAGGAATAAAATATCTGAGACACGTATATCACACGTAAACGACACGTAATAATCAATTTTGTTTTGTACTTTTATACAAAAAAAAAATTAATAGAATTCCTATGACACATGAGTGAATTCGAATTCGAGTCTGGATTTTAACAGAAATGCAGAGCAGAGTTGAAATGAAGTCGTTAAGATTCTATTGAGATGAGATTATTACGTAAAGATTATCAGAATTGTTGTGTGGCTACACACTTAAATTGTTATAACGTCTATGGCAACTAATCTAAAAGCTAAAAGTAGATAGCTCTCCTTAGGTTGAGCGTTTTTTCCGCTATTATTTGATCGTGAGGCGAAGCGTTTCCAGTATAGCATTGTGAATGGAAATTTGATCAAATATAATAATTAAGTAGAACCAGATTTCATCTTTATCGAACGTTAAAGTATTTGTAAAAATATTTCTTTCGTCTGTTTGGGTGTATTGGCTGAACATTGATGAAAATACGCTTAGAGCGCTTAGTGTAAGTTTTTTTGACGTTTAGGTTCACTGTCGATCGTGAGTGCGTTAAGATTTTAGTATGGAATCCGGTACAGTGCCCCTAGCGGTAACTACCAAGAACTACAAATCTCCATACTAATTTATTAACGCGCTCACTAGTGAACGCGTTAGCGTAAAACTTACACTTACCACTCTGTAGTAGCGAATATAAATCGTCGCACGCATACACTCAAAATTTATCTATGATAAAGGCGCTCATAGGATGAGTGGCAACTCGCCGGTCGTGGCTGGTACCTACGCCGTGCCCGCGCATACTCCGCGTCGCTGTATTGCCGCTCGTTACAAGATTTATTTGAAAACGAAACGAAAATATTGTCGTGTATATTGATGTCTTAATAACAGTTTATCAAATGCAGATTGATCTTTCTTCACATTACCCAAAGTACAAGAATAGTGGGTACCTATCTAATCTACCTACTTCTTATTTATTTATTCATTGCATTGCATGCGACTTAGAAACTAAATACAAAAAATTCAGTTAATATTATTCACATGCACTTTGATAGGCATCGCAATATAGAAAGATGGAAAGAAGACGGTTACACATTCCATTGAGAATTGGTATGTATAGTTTTTATATAAAAATTTTTATTAAAATATTAATTCACTATGTAAATAGCATTTATTTATAAGGATGTTTTTTACCACTTTTATAAAACGAGTATATGATATTTTGTTCTTTAGGTATTCTGGTTATAATATCATACGTAATTATAATTTTGTGTAGCGACAGCCCTACATGCTTAAGCTATTATCTCTCGCTTGGGCCTCGAGTGACCCTAGTTATCTGGTCATACTATGGTCCCGAGTAGCTCAGTGGTTAGAGCAGTCGCCGGATTGCAAACGGTCGTGGGTTCGATTTCCATCTGAGAGTGCCAAGGACAAAGCGGATTTTTTAAGCATTTATCATTAAGAATATAATAAAAACTTTTCAATTCTTCTAGCATTCAACATACTCATGACCGAATTGCAATCATTGCAAATTTGGTAATGGTAATATCGAAGATTCTCACTTTCAATAACACCCAGCTTTTAAAATAATACAACATTTTATTATAACAAGTTATATTTAATCAAAATATATAAAATACATTCTCTTAAATATATAACAACATATTTGTAATATTTTATATATATATAACCCTTTTTATATATAAACCTTAGTTTATTAATCTTTAATAAACCATACATTATAGATTGATAACCCTTACGAATATGAAATTTATAATTATTTCATTGCAATGTGACTTTCAGAGTGAGTGAATAAGACAAAACACTGTATAACTACACAACTCTTATACAACGCATAATTGGTAAGGCCGTAAAATAATTATAATAATTATTTTGTTTCAGTTTTGAGCAAACTTAATATCCAAGTGTGTCCTTTGTAATTTATTGGTACATCTTATTGTACTAAAATGTATGGTATTTCAATATTTCTCATATGGCAACAATTTTTTTTTATATAATTTAATAAAAACTTATTTGATATGAAGTTATTAAATGAAATATTTGATATGAATATGTCCTATAATTTTAATAAGGAATGTTTTTGACAAGTTCATGTGACTTAAGGCAAACTGGAAAGAGGTGGATAATGGAATTTGTTAGATTAATTCTAATAGCACTGATGACATGGCAATGATGACGATGTAAATGTCGACGCTGGAAAGCAAACACGTAGTAACCTGCAAAACCAAAATGGATATTTAGAATGAAAAATCTTTAGATTTTTCCAAAAAAATATATCTTATTTCTGTATCAATTGACTAAGAAACACCTTATTTCTTATCATGGACGTTTATAGGAATTATTTATCGAAAAAAATCAAAGTTTTTCTGCTCTGAAGAACAATTTTGGTTTTGCGGGTTACTACGTGTTTGCTTTCCAGCTTCGATGTGATGATAGTGAAATATCGCATTATGCGATTTTATATTGGGATAACACTGCGATATTGCAACCAATCTGTTAAAAATCTGCGGAATACAGGATGCAACGTACCTATCAAATTAATAATAAATGTGATCTCACTTCATTTTGTTCGTTTGTTTTCAATGTGAATCACATACATTTATAACAAATTTATTCATTTACTTAAAACAGCCACTTCTTTATTTTGGTGTTGCAATATAGAAAGTGCATATCAAATTATTACATACCAAAACAGACAGAATGAATTTATTTAAAAAAATGGGTAAATCGATTTTCGTTTTGAGCCAGAATATCCAATGGCAAACTCATAAAAAAAACGGAAATGTTATAATTATGACGTAAACCGGATTGTTAAATCTAGTGAAGGTCTATTTAAGTCTAGTGGAAACTAAGTAATTAATCTTATTGCATAGAATGTGTGGGATAATATATAACGCCGCTCCGATAATACACAACAAAGGCAAATTAAGACACAAAAATGAAAGATGAACTATGATTTTGAACTGACCAGTAATTGTGGAACAGGGTATAGACATCAAACAGGACAATGGAGCAGGATTATGTCAGCGAGCAGTAACAAATCCCTGAGTGAGTTTGTTGAGGTACTGTTGACGGCAGGCCATGTCGTCAGCGGGCCGGTTGTATGGCAGCCACACTGGTTCACCGATGAAGAATCTCTTCGCTTTTATGAAGTTCTACAACAAAAGATTTGGGGCGTTAGTGACATATTTACAAAAATATATATCATACATCTAACATTCACAATACACTGACATTTATGCTACAGAACACTTATTAAAAATTAGAATCTCTGTTATCCGAAATGGAGTTCGAATCATTAACTATAACCTTTTGATTAACCCGGCGATTATTTTAACCAATAAGGTTATCTAAGAATGACCATGAAACATCGGAAATTAAGTGAAGAAAACGATATATAGTTGAATAGACCAAAGCCCATAAATAACAAATTATTAGAACTCTAGTAAACTTTTTTAACTATCCTCTTTTTTCTGCACACAGAAGCAAATAGGTTATCACAAAATGTTATATTTCAGTAACTGATTTTGAACTATCCTCGTAATGAAATAAGTTTTAAAATCCAGTGGACTTCAATAGTTATGTATAACTTGATTTTTTGTTTATTAAACTGTATGGAATTTAGAATTATTATTACTAGGCAATTTCTATTGGGATTTTACTTTTGAAAAATTAGCCTTCGATTTATAATCTGTGTATATGTGTGTGTATATCTGTGTATAAAGCATATTTCATTCATTCATCGTGTGACGTCAAACCGCAATAAACTACATATCAACGTCATACACTTTTTAGTAGAGAAAAAAACTGATAGTGATTTAATATGATCATATGAAAATATGAAAATACTTTTCCTACAACAGACATATATTGTAATTTTACTCAACAACTTTCCATTATTTTAATATGAGTTGGAATTAATATTCTTTGCATAAAGATTATTATTATGTGAGTGCAAAGGCTGCACTCACAGTGTCTGCCTGGATGTGCGGTGTAGTGGGGAGTGATAGTGGCCAACTCATAGTAAAGGGCTAGTATTGTTCCACCTATAGCAGCACCTGATTAAATGTCCCCAATACTAACCTTGGTGTCAAGTGTGAAGCGGTGGTATATACCGGCAGGTATAATAATCATGTCTCCGGCAGATACTGCAATACGTATCCACTGGTCAGAGCCGTCCCTGACATCGAAATAGCCCGACCCATCCAAAACAAACCTGGAAAGATTGTCAGTTATATTACTAACACATCACATAAATCTACCATAATATAAAAAATGCAAAAGGAATTTTTGTGTTATGCTTTCAATTAGATAAAAAATTATATTGAGATAACTTGAAGCCTAGAGAAGAAAAGAGTACTTTTTAAAAATTGCTGGATAGTTACTAAAAAATTGCCGGAAAAGTTACAAAATGGAAACTAATTACCATTATTTATTAAAAGTCTTTGAACTTATGACATACATGAAAAATTTCAAAGGTACAAAAATATGTTTAAAAGAAAAAATATTGATTTGTATTACATCAGATAGCTTAATCAAGATTTTAACCAATGTAATAGAATTTTTTTGTTTATTATATGTTGGAACATTGTGTTTTATCAATAATATTCAATGCTATTATTTTATTTTCCTGGTATTATATCCTTTTGTTATACTTTTGGTAACTTTGATGAATATTTCTATACCTGATTTCCTCATCAGTGTGAAGATGTTCTTTGTAGAATGTTTTCAATTTCTCCTCATAGTTTGGCAGACACTCTTTTGAGCATATTATCTCATCTTCATATGTATAGCCACGCTCCTTTTTCAATGCATCCAGTACTCCATCTGATGCATATGTATCAACATTCAACTGTATATGTCATAAAAATAAGAAAAATGAGTATACAATTAAATACACAAAATTACAGTATGATATAAACTCTTGAACATGAATTTTTGCAAACTGTGCCACATTCTTATTTTAATTATTAAGAGGTTAGTCAACTCCTTTTTTTAATTATTTAATATATAGATTATTATTATCTAAGAGGATATGACAAAAATGTGCATGACCTTTCGACAGATTGATATTTCAATATGTTGAAGTGATAAGGTCAAGGGCTGGAAACACCTGGTGGAGTGGCTATACTTCAACATACTAAAAATCAAACTCCAGAAAATTCCTGCACAATTTAGTCATGAGTTCTCCATCTATGAGTTGGATTAATTTTGTAAATTAAGCTGAAAACATACTTTGCAACAGCTAGGGTTGGGTTGCCATCATTTCTTCAATATAACAGAGTATTTTTCACAATAAGCTATAAAAACATAATAGTTATTATATATTTGAAAATTACTCAATCAGCTCAAAATAGGTAAGAGTTTTTCACAGGGGTCATGTGGGTTGAAATCTGATACTTTACATTTTTATAGTTAATTTGAAAAATATTATATTACATTGCCCACAACTGTGAATGATAATAGCAGCAATAAGTAATGTTAGTTGGGTGTCCCTAAACCTTTCACCTTACTAAGATTAAATTAAGGTAAATAATGGTGATTTTGATGCTATGAATCTTGCACTATTGGTTTATTTATCTAGTCAAAAGAGTCTTTAAATAAGGTACAATGCTCACATTTTAGTTGTGTTTTGTTTATAAATAAATTAAGCAGATTGCTACTTTAGACTTTTAAAGATAATATAAGAGCTAAAATATGCAAGTAAGAATGACAAGTAAAAACTGACTTTAGTTATCAGCTGACTTCGAAGACATTGTTATCTTAATGTTTTGTTTGAACAATGTCTCTACAGAATGTTTAGTGTTAAATTACAACATAAAACAGAAACAAGTTATATTAACTTTAGTCAAATCTTTTAGTGACAACTTAATGCAAAAACTTACGTTGAAGTATTCAACGCCGGTTCTGCTATACAGTTCCTCAAGTGATATGAATTCAGGAGGACTTCTGTGGTGCTCCAGTCGTTGGTCGCTCATTGTATCCTCGTCCATGTACCACGCCTTTACCATTTTGTCTAAAAATTATTATTTTATTTGCGGTTTTAACTAAAAAGACAAGTTTAATTATAAGAGAAACAAACAAAACTTATTGAGACTATTATTCTGTTTTCGAGTAGTGGTGTACGGAACCAATTACCATTAATCGATTATCGATTTTTAAAATAATCAGTTTCCTAATCGAAAATTAACAATTGATTGTTACTTGAAACGTTAGCAATAGGAATGGTTTAAAACGTTAGAATAGTACCTATTTATTTGACTTCGATGGTTCAGCAACCCTTAGTGGGTTGCGAGTGTGAATATTATTAGTAGATTTTCTATTACTTATTTTGGCAAACCTCGCACGAATAAATAGGTAACTTTACTCTTTGTTCGGTGAACTCCCGACGAATGCATGAACGGATCTTACGTTTTTATTTTAACAAATACAAATTAATCGTTTCTTACTAAATGCATACGTATGTATACACGATACATACCTATACCAAAAAAAAAATCTTTTTACATTTTTTCTAATCTAATTTAATCACTGAAACTGCTGGATCGATTAAGACAGGACTTTCATTGGCAGATAGCTTATACGCGGACGAAATCACGGATGCAACTAGTTTAATTCTATAAATTTTAAATACGATGGAATTAATCGGAAATCATTAATAAACTTTTTGGGTAAAAATATTTAATAATCAATTGCGAATAATACTATATTCGATTTGTATAATAATCGAATCTGCACATCATTATTATTTAGACACACCACAGACCAAGAAGGAGATACTTCTATACATAGTTTCATTTTAAGTGACGAATCGCGATGCCGACATTATCTGTTTTATGGCGTAGAAATGATTTACGTTATTTACTTTTACGTTATTACAAGATCCACATAGTTATAAGTAATATATTTAAAAAGCAGGATGGAATCACATTTCACACGTAACTATTGGAGAAAAAGATTTAAGAATGAAATTTAAGTTATTCCTTGGAACACAAAACATCAGCCAAATATTACCATCGTTAAACGTTATTATTTACCCCGAAATCAGGTAACTTTTATTTTATAACGCGTTATTTCTAACAAAACACAAATTACGTTATGTATTTGTTTCTTGTTGTGATATTTAATAAATTTTGCATTCAAAATGCTACATAGAGATCAAGATCACAGATATTGATTTAATTTAATTTTGTGATAAAATTAGGTAAGGATTCGTTAAAAGTATTGAAACTTTTTTATTTTATATCGATACATTTGAAGGTTTTCTTTTTGGTTTTTTTCTTTATCATAAACATTTTACGACTCATTTATATTTGTTGACAGGGCTCGCACTTTACAGCCTGTCGACCTACAGATGGATGAGACATTAGTACGAAAAAGAATGTTCTACTTTTTTATACGTGCATATAGTATGTCTTGATTCTTTCTTTCTGTATTTATTTTTGGCAGTTCTTATCAGTAGAAGCGGCAAAGTATTCTGTTATCAGTAAATTACTATAAAGTACTCGATACCTACATACATCGAAATGAAATGAAATGAAAATGAAATGAAATGAAATGAAATGAAATGAAATGAAATGAAAATATCTTTATTCAAGTAGGCTATTACAAGCACTTTTGAATCGTCCAAAAAACTTTTTACCCCTACCACTTGTTCAGGACGTCTTTTAGCTGACAAGAAGAACAAGCGAAAGAAACTTATCAGCTTTTTATCATAAGTAATGACATTTACATAAATCATGTCATTACCAAAATAATATGTATTATCAATTTATCACAATAGTAAATACAACTTTCAAAGTCTGTAGGACATAAGTTGAACATATAATTAGTCTTTATAGAACAAAGCGAAGGCTATTAATTCCATGCATTGCGATCCTTAAAATAATCATCAACTTTATAATAGCCTTTACTCACAAGTATATTCTTTACATGAATTTGAAATTTATTTATGGGTAGGTCAATTACATTTTGTGGAACTTTATTGAACATAGCAATACATTTACCCAGAAATGATCCTCTGGTTTTTTGAAGTCTG
Source organism: Diatraea saccharalis (assembly GCA_918026875.4). Taxonomy (NCBI): domain Eukaryota; kingdom Metazoa; phylum Arthropoda; class Insecta; order Lepidoptera; family Crambidae; genus Diatraea; species Diatraea saccharalis. Next base: position 3,247,864 of record OU893340.1, on the reverse strand, counting down.
AAGCTTGGAACGGCAAGTTTATCTTTATTTCTTGTGTTAAGATTATGAACACTACTTTTTTTTGTGAAGAAATCGTAATGTTTTCTTGTATACATAATATTCTCATAGATGTATTGAGAGGCAACAGTCAGAATATTTATTTCTTTAAATATTTCTCTTAGAGATTCCCTAGACCGTAAATTATATATAGCACGGACAGCTCTCTTTTGTAAAATAAAAACATCCTGAATGCTAGCCGCAGAACCCCATAACAATATACCATACGTCATTACACTATGAAAATAACTAAAATATACCAATCTTGCCGTTTCAACATTTGTCAAGAGTCTAATTTTCTTAACAGCAAAAGCTGCAGAACTCAGTCTACTTGACAAGCTATCAATATGAGGATCCCATTGCAGTCGGGAATCTAGTGTAATACCAAGGAACTTTGTCGATTCTACTAACTCAACTTTTTCACTATTTACATTTATAAGTGTACTGACATGCCTCACATTAGGTAATGCAAACTTTATGCATTTCGTTTTATTTGAATTGAGCTTTAAATTATTATTATCAAACCACTGTAGAACGTTGTCGAGAGCATTATTTACATCGTCAAAACAATCATTACCCCTCTCAACTTTAAACAGTAAAGAGGTGTCATCTGCAAATAATACTGTCTCGCACAAATTCTTCGTAAAGTGAGGAAGATCATTTATATAAATTAGAAAAAGCAATGGTCCTAATATCGATCCCTGAGGTACGCCCATAGTAACTGGTGCCCCTGCAGATTTCGCTTCATTGATTACTACCTTTTGTATTCTAGCAGAAAGATATGATCTTATTAGATGAAGTGAATTTTTCGTCACACCATAATGTTCTAATTTCCCCAACAGTGTTTCATGACTAACGCAGTCGAATGCTTTTGATAGATCACAAAAAATGCCAATAGCATCTTGTTTATTCTCCCAAGCATCATAGATATGCCTCAGAAGTGCAATTCCAGCGTCTGTTGTACATTTACCTCTTCTAAAGCCAAACTGATTTTGGTGAAGTAATTTATTTAATGAAAAGTGTGCAAGCAGTTGATTGTACATCATTTTCTCAAATACTTTACTTAATGCTGGTAGAATAGAAATTGGTCTGAAATTACTAGGATCAGACTTGTCGCCTGCCTTGAAAAGTGGGATTATTTTACCATATTTCATTAAATCAGGAAAAGTTCCTTCATCAATGCACTTATTAAAAATAAAAGTTAATTGAGGTGCTATAGCTGGTATTATAGATTTGATAACATAAGTTGAAACGCCCCAAAGATCTTCGGTTTTTTTGACATTAATACAATTAAATGTTTTAATAATTGAGCAGACGTTAACGTGTCTAAAATAAAATTCAGTATTGCACTTATCAACAACTGACTCTAGATGCGTAACCGCAAGTTTAGAACATGAACTAAGATTTCTTGTGATTTCTATTGGTGTCTTAGAAAAGAATTTCTCAAATGTCTCGGCAACCGCTTCATCTGTTTTAATAATTTTATTGTCAACCTCTAATGAGTATGTGCGCATATTACTTTTATTTTTTCCCGTTTCTTGATTTATGATAGTCCAGGTTGTTTTTATTTTATTTTCTGAATTGTAAATTTTTTCAGATATATATTTTGCTTTTGCTGAAACACATACTTTCCTAAAAATTTTCGAATAATTTCTGACATATTCAATAAACTTTGGATCGGTCGAGGTACACTTTAGCTCATACAAATCATACAGCCTATTTCGACTTTTGTAGATGCCAGGTGTAGCCCAATCACTAAATTTCTTTTTTTGGTTAGTAAAGTTAATTGTTTTGAGTTTAAATGTTTTATCAAATTCTCCCTTTATCAAGTTAAAGAAATTATTATAAACATCATTTATACATATTTTCCAAATTACTAGTTGTCAACTGAGTATGATTTGCAGAAACACTGTTTTTAAATTTTTCTAAATTACTTTTGGTAATAGGTCTACAAATTATATTGCATTTAGGAGAAACATGATGGTGCTCGAAAGTTGCTAGAACTCCGCTATGGTCAGATTGAATACAATTTATAATCGATTTTTTGAACACCTTACATTTACAAAAAATATTATCTAAGCAAGTAGCAGATGTGGGTGTAATGCGGGTAGGTTCATTAAAAATATTTTCTAAATTAAAACATTTAAACAAGTTCAAAAATCTACTTGATTTAGCACATTTTATTAAAATATCTATATTAAAATCACCACATATCACTACTTTCTTATCGACTTTGCAAATTAATTTAAATGCATCCTCCATAGCAGATTCAAATTGACAGTAGTCCCCATCAGGTGGTCTATATACACATATAATAATATACTGTTCAAGTTCCACACATGACAATTCAATATGTCGCTCAATTGAGAGGGATACTATATCTTTACGTTCTTTACATTTTAAATAATTACTTATTATTATTAAAGAACCCCCTCGTATGGCATTTATCCTACAGAATGAACTTATAATTTTATAATTTTTAAAACCCGTAATTAATTCATAATTTTTGAGCCAGTGCTCTGTAATACATATTATATCAATATTCATACTATTTAAACACATTTCTAATTCTAGATCTTTTCCAGAAAAGCCTTGTATATTTTGGTGAACAATAGTTAAATAGGTAGACTTTTCCTTGGTCATCTTATTGCTAGAGATTTTCTCTATTGTCTTATTAAACAATTTAAATTATTTAAATTGTCAAAATTTAGTTTTGGAACATATTCCAAAGTCTGTTTGTTTAAGTCAAAATCATTCTGCATCGATATTTAATGGATCTTTCTAACACTACTTTGACATGACAGCTGATGACGTCACAGGCTGTAAATAGAATCGTGATTGGTTGTGACGACGACCAATTATAGGACGTTTTCGTCCTTGAAAAATTCCGAAAAGGCGGGAATCCTTTGAACGAAGAGGGCGCGTTTTTTAAAACAAATTTTAAGTTTTATTATATTTATTGTTAAAGCCTTATATAAACAGTATAAACAAATTATTTAATACATAAAAGGTAGTACTACGTAAAAAGTGGGCTAAGAATTATGGGGAAAAGAAAGAAACACAAATTAGACGGAGATCCGGTTCCAACGGAGTCGGACTCCTCCGACGAAAATGACTGCGATAAGTAGAAGCCTTATAAAATTGAAAATTATAGCAGGCAATACCCCGAGGATGGAGGAAACTTCAAATATCTCGTAATTTATGAAAGTGAAATAGTATCGAAACCTATCGGTGACCGAGATCTTATGGCTCTAGGCGCCGTACTTAAGCGACATAATAAAGGAATCAAACGCTTTAAAAGAATCAATCGGTACAAAGTAGCGGCTATATTTGAGCGACCTGGGTTGGCCAATATGGCTTTGAACAATACAAAATGTTTAACAGAGTTACAACTTAAAAGCACTATACCGGCTACATTAACAGAAGTAACTGGTGTCATTCGCGGCGTTCCTACATATATGTCTAATTATAATATATACACCGGCATTTCCAGTTCCAAAGACGTTGTGTCCGTGCGGCGCCTGATGCGACGCGGGCGTGATGATGACGGTAACCCCATCCTGATCCCCACCCAGACCATTGCCATCACCTTTTCCTGTCCTACTCTTCCTGACAGTGTAGATATAAATAGTTGGTTTTTCGAGGTAAGCCAGTATATTCCACCTGTTAGCCAATGCCTACGTTGTCTACGATATGGACATATTGGTAAATATTGCAAGAATGCACAGAGGTGCTCAATTTGTGGTGATAATCATCATTTAAAGCAGTGTACCAAACCTATGAAAGATGCCGTCTGTGTTTTCTGTAAAGGAAACCATATTTCAATCTCATCAGAATGCCCCAAAAGAAAAGAGGAAATAGAAAAAAACAATGCTAAATTTAATAAAAAACTATATGTTGATGTTTTAAACAGTAAACACTTCCCTGACTTATCTACTAATAAACAAGAAAAACAAATACAAACTATATTACAATCAGATAATATACTTAATCTAATTATATCTACTATTCTCAAACTATATACCCAGAAATCATCTTCAGATAACTCATCTCCATTAACATCGGAGACTATTAAAACAGTATTACTTGACACATTTAATTCTAGTAAATGTAATACAGCTAGTAATAAATAATGGATCAGCTCAATATTGTACAATGGAATGCTCAGAGTCTACTAAGCCATAAACATGTCTTCACACAGTACTTATATCAAAATGATATACACATTGCTATTATTTCGGAAACCTGGTTACAATGCACAAAAACCATTAACATAAGAGGCTATTTAATAGAAAGGTTAGATATAGGTTCAAAACACAATGGTGTTGCTATTATAATCAGAGATTATCTTCACTATAATAAGTTACCAACTTATTATGACAACTGTTGAGGATCGTCAGCTGAACCGACCTTTTTTATACGTTGTCTTTGTTTTTATAGTTTTTTTTATTATATTTGATTTTTATTTAATTTTGTTTTTGTATTGACATATGGATTATTATTGATTGTCACGTGCTTTGACGAGGATATTTGTTTTGTGGACAATATAGTTGTGAGAAGATAAGTTGTTTATTTTCGCATCTGTGCCCACACCATTCCTCGTCACCCTCTTCGTCGATAACAACAACTCTTTACAAAATATTGCTATAAGACTACAATATAATAATGAAACAATATCTATAGTAAGTTTTTACAGTCCAACCTCTGCAATTCCCTATAACTATAGTTGTACCCATTTAAATAATCTAATTAAATCTATACCTAAACCACTAATCTTCGCCGGCGACTTCAATGCACACCACACTATGTGGGGTTGTACATCAACAGATATTCGTGGTTCAACTCTTTTAGATGTTATTAATGATAACAATTTATGTATCTTAAATGATGGTACAGTAACTACTGTTGGCTCTCATAACTGGCGTCCTAATGCATTAGATTTAACATTAGTTTCACCAGAATTAGCACTAAGATGTAATTGGCATGTACATGATTTCTCCCTATGTAGTTACCACTTTCCTGTTATTACAAAGGTATTATGTAATTCTGTAATTATGTATAATGTTGACAATAATAATGTTAGTGTAAATTATAAAACCTAATTATAATACGGTAGACTGGAAAAAATATAAGCAATTAACTGATATTACATTAAGAGATGTAAATATTGACACAACTAATCCAGAAGGGTGTTATGATCAACTGTCCAAAATATTGCTTGATTGTGTATCTGAAGCAAATCTTTCTAAGAAATCATCTGTAGTATATCGACAATCATTTCCTAAACCAAAAAAGAAATTAAATCTTCCGTGGTGGAATGATGTATGCTCACAAGCTGTAACAAACTGTAAGACTGCATATATAGAGTTTAAACAAAATCCTTCTGAACAAAATTATATACTGTTTAAACAGAAACAAGCACAGAAAAAACTAACAATTAATAATGAAAGGCAAAAAGCATGGGTAAAATTATGTAATACTTTCAATCGTCAGACACCTTTATCATTGATTTGGACTAATATAAGAAAATTTAACAAATCATACAGACCTACTTTTAATTCAAATACTAACAATTGGATTCAGTCTTTTTTAGATAAGTACACCTCTAACACTCAATCTCCACCATTAGATTACTTTTCTGACCAATGTCTTGATAGTGAATTATTTTTTATGAAACCATTCACTTTAATAGAGTTATTAAGTGCCATAGAATCCCGCAGAGATACAGCTTTTGGTTTAGATCACATCTCATACAAAATGTTTAAAACTCTTAGTCCTTCCAGTCACAAAATAGTTTTGCAAATCTACAATTCACTTTGGGAAAAAGCCAATTATTCCTAAATCATGGAAAGTCGATTGTTTGGTCCCCATTCTAAAGTCTGGCAAGGATAAAGATGACCATGACTCCTATAGACCTATAGCTCTAACATCATGTGCAGCAAAACTCTTTGAACAGTTGATCAAACAAAGACTAGATTACTTTATAGAACACAATAATTTATTGCCTTATAATCAGTTTGGCTTTAGGAGAGGTCGTTCTGCAGTTGAGAGCCTAAATCATTTATATTTAGACATACATAGTGCCTTTACAAATGGTAAGTTTCTTGTGTGTATCTTCTTTGATATCATAGGTGCCTTCAATAATGTTGACCATCATATTTTAGCAGAAGAATTGTGTTCTCTCCAGTTACCTGTGAAATTAGTGAAATGGATATTTAATTTTTTAAACAGTAGGGAAGTCTATGTTAAATTTCAAAATAATTTGTTTGGACCACAAATGTCTAATAAAGGAGTTTGCCAAGGTGGGATACTCAGCCCATTGTTATTTATTCTGTATATACATAAGTTAAATAGTATATTAGGAAATGATGTAAATAATTTGCAATATGCTGATGATCTCACAGTGTACTGTACTGGCACAAATATGTTTCAAGTGGAGAAAAAACTTAACTATGCATTACAAAAATTAAAATCATATTTTACATATCTGAAATTGGATATTAATTTAACTAAAACCAATGTTGTAGTATTTAGCAAAAAGAAAATTTTACTAACCAATATCATATATGATGGCAATCCACTTCCCGTAAGTAATGAGGCTAAGTTCCTCGGTGTCATATTCACTAAGAACTTATCATGGAATAAACATGTAGCTGGCTTAGTAGACAAATCACTAAGAGCTTTTAACATCTTAAAGTCCTTAGCTCGGACATATTGGGGTGCTGATCCAAAAATCTTACTTATGTTGTATAAATCCATTGTCCATTCTCATTTTGAATATAGCTTTCTATGCTACACATGTGACCATTTTCTTGTTCATAAATTAGAGAAGTTTCAAAATAAAAATTTAAGACTTATCACAGGAGCAATGAATACAACTCCTATTATATCTATGCAAGTAGAGTGCAATATTTCTTCATTATTTTTAAGATTCAAATATTTAAAATTTAAATTCATCCTTAAAATCCACAGTATAAATAATCACCCTTTAGTAGATAAACTGATTCGTCTAAGTGAGTCTTTTTCATCATTAACATTTGTAAATACTCATTGTAAATTCCCATATATTCTTCATGATTTCTGTGAAATATCAGCATATATTTTAGAAACAAACATAAATAGAAATGAACACTGGGCTTGTTATAAAGGTTCCTATGAAGGGAAATTCCCACAATTAGAAATAAATATAGATAACAACTTACAAACAAAAGAAGCTGTATATGAAAAGTTATCAGAATGGCTAGGTTATGAAACAATTTATACAGATGGCTCAAAAAATGACTCTGGAGTATCAGCTGCTTATTACCACAAAAATGTTAAGTACGGCAAAGGACATAGACTGCCAGTTATTTTCAGCGTGTTTTCGGCTGAAGCCACTGCAATTCTGTTGGCTCTCAGATATGTTCAAATGGATATCATGTGCTCCAACAAAAGCAAGTTTTTAATAGTTTCCGATAGTATGTCCGTTCTCAAAGCACTTGATAATTTTAAACTACAGAATGCTAATTATATATTGTTCGAAATTAAAGAAGTTATTCAAAAATTATCTGACAACAATAAAATTGTAAAGTTTCTTTGGACTCCAGCACATGTTGGTGTGGCAGGCAATGAAAATGTTGACCATCTTGCCAGATTAACGAATTTACTGGGTGGCGATATTAAAAACATCTCTTGTCCTTGGCAAGATGTCGTACCGGAATACCGTAAAAAAATCTACGAGCAATGGACAGCAGAAAGAATACTTGTCACTACTACAAAAGGTGCATGGTATGCTGGTATCAATAAAGAAGTTGGCAGAAAACCTTGGTTCGCTATATCCAATGACTACCTCCAGAGGAAATTCTACACTCAAATAAATAGATTGAGATTTGGACATTGTCGATTTAAAGCTCACTTACATCGTATGCATATGATAACATCTCCAGTATGCACCGAATGTTCAACTCAAGAAAACCAGACACTTGAACACATCTTTTTTTCATGCCCAACCTACAATATCCAGCGACTCGTTTTGATCCATCACCTCCTGAAAAGATACAAGACTATCCCGCCTTCCCTTCAGGATCTCTTAGCTTGCCCAGAAAACTTTGTACCGATCTATGACTATATTAGCTCCACTCTTGGAGAAATCTGATTTGACCCTCCCGGATATGTAAAATGATAACCCTGGACAAGACAAAGAAATTTAAAACTAAAGATCTGGCTATCAGCCTTTTAAAAAAAATAAAATAAACAAGACAAGATGGAATAAAATGAAAACAAAAAGAAAAGATTAGGCTTTGCCTTATAAAATAATATAACCCAAGATTTGGCTGTATGGCTTAGTTCCTTCGCCTGTCCCATGGACGAATTATAATACTACTACTACTACTTGAAAAATTCCTAAAAATATTGCATCTTCTTTACGTTATTTTACTAAATCTTAACTTGCTTTTTCTGCAGATGTTAAGAAATAGGCTTCATTAGATTATTATCTATCAGGATGACCACAAAATGCAACTTATTTCCGATAGTGTCAAATACCCTATTGCTAAAAATCGGCTTCACTTTGTTATTCAGCGAACTCCGTCTTTACTTTTTATTTGGTTTGAGGTTACGGTGTTTTTACAATGATCAAACGACGATATGCAACCGAAAACATTTGTTAACTTGGATTATCACTTTTAACACAACTTTTTAAAGGAACATTTATTCATTTATTTATTTATTGGATGTTTATAACAAATAAAAAACAATAGTATCATTATGGACCCCGTCAGGCACAGCAATTTGGAGAGAGGAACATTAGAGAAATAAAGAGTATAATCACAGTTTTCACGGAAATAATATATTCCAAACTAACTATTGACGTGCACTGACAGTTAAAAAAAATGAGCTAGTGAATTTCAATCAATCCATAACAATGATCCAATCCAACTAAACAGTGGATTGCAAATGCAATGGCTGTTTGTTCAACTAAACGTTTTTCTTTTTAGTGATACGAATATAACATAAGTCTTTTCTTCCGCTCTTATAAAGGAGTTATTTAATTAAATAAATAAAAAACCAATCACAAGTAAAAATAGATTTAATACCATTTAATAAATCTAAAGTATTACAATACTAATCCGTTTCACAAAACAAAATTACATTAATTTTTACCTTATGAAGAATATTTGGGGGTCTCTTTCACATGTGTTCACGTTTTTACCTACAATTTAAGTTTCCTAGCACCTGAAATTTCTGAAAATCTATTCCATCGATATTATACTACAGGAAATTATGGCGTCTTTTCTTCTTAATAACAATAAGTACCATATTCATATTATATTCTAATGTTAACAAAAATATTTTGTGAGACAGCTATGGTATGCACTGACTATTAACTGTTATCTAAGAACAACTCCGTTACGTAAATATATGCTTTAATCCACAGAAACATAGTGTAATATTGTAGTAAAATAAATGTTCTATTAACCACACCCGACATTCTGGCGAATCCTGATATTCCAGTTTAGAGGCAAGTGTAAAGAATGAGATTTTTTAACAAAATCGAATACTTAATGTGTAAAATAACTGGTTTATAAAGCCTTTCTGGACTTTCTAACCGCAGCAATTGTATTTTTATTATATTTCCTTAAGGATAATATTGCCATCCGTCTGTGTCTCTTTGGATAAATTTTCTTTTAAAGCATGTCTGTGTGGGCTTTATCAAATTTGCAATTAGTGCACAAATTCCTGAGTTTTAGAACTAAGCAAAGAGGTTTGTTTGAAGTTTCCTATTTTAATATTTATTAACGTTTCCCCAGTAAATATACAAAAAAGGGGTGTGATTGATTCTGTATTCCATTACTGTAAATCAATATAATTTAAAAAAATTTTTTAAATATGTCTGCTGTTCCGGGTAAAATACGTATTAATTTCATCCGATGATAGATTGGGCAACAAGCAATATATTAATTAAAATTAAAATAGGTGACAACAAATATCGCTCTTGACTTTTATTCTCTACTAGCTGACCCGACAGACTTCGTCCTGTCAAAAAGATTTGTAATGTGGCAGTTTTTTTGCTTACGTATTTAAAAAAATTCTCCTGAACAGAACCGTCACCCTGGTGATAGGGCGTTGTGAATAAAAAATAATTAAATAAAACATATACCTATAAGGATTTAAAAGTAAGTAATTCACAGACAACTTTTTTTTTTAAATTTGATATGACTTGAAGTCAAATCCTTTTAAGCCGTACGAATTGTTTTATTTATACAAAAGAAACGCGAGTTTCGGAACGCGACATTAAACTCCTCCAACTATGTATTCTGTGCTCCAACGCACACACGCACATTGTTTTGATAGATATGATCTTTGACGTTAGGAACACACCTACATTGCTTAGACAACAGTGAGTGCTTGTAATTTAATATGAACTTTATACCATAGCAATAAAGCTCAAATTGACTACGTTTTAGTTACAAATCATTTGTATGGGAAAAGAAAAGGGCTATTTTTAGGGTTTTTCCAGCAATAATTCTAATTTTTCTCGCCGTAAAAACCATCCTTGAACTTCAACGAACATTTTAAAAAAAGATTTGGCCAAATTGGTCGAGGCGTTGTTGAGTTATGCGCTTACCAACACATTTTGCGATTCATTTTTATATATAATAAAGAGAAGATAATAATAATCTATGCTCAGTATCCAAAGCAAGACAATTTTGAATTTTCAAACTCTATTACTAAATATTGTTTTTGTTTATGCATACGCCCTAATACCTTATATATGCATTGTCTGAGTTTACGCTAGAAAATCTGTGGTTTATCAAGCTGCTTCAGCTACTACGGTTGTACAGATGACAATATCATGCTTACAGGGTATATCAACTTTTTATGGTTAACAGTACATACACACATCTCTCTATATATAAATATAATGATATGATTTTAAAATACATTTAAGAATAGAAGTTGAATTTCAATTCAGTGGGTACAATCAAAAGCACGTCAAATTAATACATAAACCCAAATTGCATCGATTTGAAATCCTTAATTAGTTAATAATTAAGTTCAAAATTGTTTGCAGAAATTGGGATTTCTATATTAACTTGATGTGTTGCTGTGTGTATATTTCTTAAGCATATATATCATAAATGTAACAATATAGACAACAAAATAGAAACATTTCAGAAATCACATTCTAAGTTATAAAAATACAAATAAAAATCATAAATGCAACAAATTATTATGCAAAATCAAAACTAAATGGTATGGACGGAAATAGAAATCACAATGACCGAATAAAACATGAAATTCATATTCATACAAACGAAAAAAGTAATATTATTATTATGCAAATAAAAGTGTCAATACTAGATTGAATAAAACAGCCGAAAATTAATACAATAAACAATACACTACGAGGTGATCACACAGTGACGTCATTGTTCATAACAATAATGGAAACCACTCGCAGTAAAGACATCGTCACACAGAAGAAAACAGAGAAGCGAAAGTACAACAATTTATTAAAAAAAAAAGAAAAAGTCAGACACACATATTTCAATTAATAATTAAAACAATAAATTGTTAATGAGCTCGGGAAATGATTTAAACGATTAAAAATTGTACAATCCACCAACATACCAAGTTTAGCAAAACAGCCGACTCTCAACGCTCAATAATAAATCTTAACATCTGAAATGTTAAGTTTAAAATCACGTAGGTACGAAAATTTGAAAATTTACGCTGTGCACTTTGTGTATTTTACAATTCTAATAGTTAATTAAAAGCAACATTACTTTTTAGAACTAAGTATTGATATATTGAGATCAAATAATTATCCCTAATTATCAATAAATTTCCCTGGTATAAAAAAAAAACACAGCACTGTGATTAGTCTGATCTAACTAACACTTCATCGCACACAAGAAGCACTAAAAGTTTCAAATCAAACAAACCTAAGTGCAAATTAATATATTTAAATAATACTAACTAATCAATTAAAATTATCACAATAAATGTGTATATTTACATGTTTGTGTATTAAAAATAATGTCAATATTCAATTATAAATTAATAATATAATAATCTATTATTAAAATACATCTTCATAATATTAACTAGATATCTTACTTTTCATTGCATTTAGTGTATTTGAGAATACTTGTAATAATTTTAAACGTATTTTAAATATTGTTAAAGAAAAGACAAGGGAAGATATAAGTTTTGTTTAAAATTATACATATAAATATATATGATTATAAAAAACTATTGGTTAAAAACTCCTTTAATTCTTGTGGAATGAAGTAGGACAAATAAAGAGGTATAAATTGTTACAATTCATCTTAAAGCAAGTATTCTCGTGTTCCTTATTCCGCTTGCAATAAGAGCAATTATCAACAAGTATACATATTGTACGAGAATAATATATTCCCGTAACAATACGCTTGCGTTCGATTCAGTATCAAATCGATACGCACATTATTAAACGGAATAAGCGAACTTGAATAGTGTACTTATTAAATAATAAATAGGCAATAGCTATTTATTAGGTAAATGTAATGAATATCTGAAAAGTTTCAATACTGAAACAGACTGCTCCGCTCTAGCGTTATCATAAGCTGTAAGATATTATGTAAACACACCTATACTCATGTAGGTATATTACCATCCCGCTTTGGTTACTTCATCAAGAATTTTTCATTATTTCAATTAAGTGAAAGTATTGTAAAACAAAATCCACACGTTAATATATTTTCTGATAATAAAATTTCTTGCGTCTTAGAAATGTTTTCATACATTTCTAGATACAAGATAATTTTTTTATAAATAATGTATATAAACATTATATCACAATAATGTTCTGCATCAATTAATAAGAGGTTTCGGAGACAATCTAAATAATTTCTTGTACATATTTGATGAACCACAAAAATATTAATGTTACCATTATTATTAATTAAAATTCTAAGGTGATTTTAAAAATTTTGTTTCTAATTTCATAGACGCTTAATATTAAATATAGAATATTATAAATAATCAAATTTTTATAATTAGTCAATTAAATTCTTCACTCTAATTTTGATGACAACATTTGAGTCTCCAATAATGTTAACATCTACTATATAAAATTGTTCAGTATGCCCTAATGATCATATGAATGATTCTGTATTTTTCATTGCTCCAAACTTTCCCCGCATTGCCGGAGGATGCCTCAAAGAAGCAATAAAAAAATCTTCAGACCATACTCTCCAAATTCAACCCTTTAACTAAAGCATAGACTGTGGGTCATATATTTCGATGATTGATTGTTATAAGTGGATGAAATTATATGAAATTTCCATGTCAGCACACAAATTACTGATAAAGGTTTTATTTCAATCACCAATGAACATTTGTCAAGTATTGGTTTGTGTAATAGTAATCACATCAATAAAAATGGCGACACATCTTGCGCAATGAAAGTTTCATTTTCAATTGCCGCAAGAATTAAAACTTTTTTAATTATTTCAGCAATCGTATTTAACTGGTGTTTGAATGGAAACGTATTTATTATATACGTGCAATCTAACCTAATAAGGAGGTTAAATTATAATTATCTCGTCAAGACGCCAATTACCAATATCCACCTACTTTACGTGTATTTAATTTAAACACCGATATTATCAAGGTGAGCTCATTACTACTCTGCTCGTCTGGAGCGTCGTTCACAATTTGGTATGTTTGACCGTGTCCGTCCAGTAGTTTTGTATAGTCATCGCTTCCAAAGAGTTGAGGAACGAATCATTGTCCAAGCTGTACATCTCCTCGGAATTGTCCTGAAATGTAATGGGATTGGGATTATTAAATTGTTTTTAAATTGAAATTCAAAAAAATATCACAATCACATTTTTTTTTCTTTTTACTTGTATGATTGTATTAAAAAAAAATATGTACCCTTATTGTGCTGTCGTCAAGATACCCGCTGGAGTCGGGGTTAGAACATTTATCATTCAATGTCTGCGGTTTATTCAGGTATCGTCTTCTGTAAAGTACAAAAGCTGTGCTGCCGGCCAACGCAGCCAACACCAACGCCGCGAACGATATGCCAGCTATCGCCCCCATGTCCATATCCCCTTCCCCTGGGTCTATCACTCTTCTAGAAGACTCCACGTTAGGTGGTATCCGAGTCTGAAGGAAGGACGTCTCAAGAGACAGAGGTTTCTCAGTCACGATTTTGCTCTCCGAAACACCTTCCACGTTCGGTCCGCCTTTCACTAAATCGGGTCTAGTCAGATTGCGTTTCTTTGACGCAAACGTTGAATTCTGTGTTTCAGTGACGTTGGAAGTTACAGTAGAATTAGTGATTAGTGTGTCGTCTTTCGATTTTGTTATGTTAGTGATATCTGTAGTATTTGCAGGTACCCATTGTATAGAGGGATGCACGATTTCTGGTGTCGTGGCCTCCGTGCTAGTGCTTGTTGTGGTTCTCTCTGTCTCTCTCTCTGTTTGGTTGATAGTAATGTTTACTATAGTCCTGGGAGTAGACGCTGGAGGCGTCTTCGTGAAGTACATCGCCCGCGGTTGCCGCTCTGGTGTTCTTTGTTGTTCCACGTCGGTGGTCATATGTTGCAGTTCTTCAGATTGGGGCGCAGCTAGAGTAGATCCACTGCTCTCTGAAAACAACAAACTTTTATTAAGTACATTTCACAGCAAAGTTTATCATGTGCGTTATTTCTCGTTGAAAAAGTATAAATTCGAGATAAAGTTTTCATATACAAAATGTAAAATGATTTGTGTGACTAAATGCCTTCGAACTTCGAATTTTGTTGTTAAGACATTCAGTGAATAGCCATCGAAGTCCGCTAGTAATGTCGCCGTAATAGATATTTGACGGAGAACTTATGTGAAAAGCATTCTTGTTCGTGCTAAAGTTTCATGTTGACTTCTTTGTTACTGTGGATTACTGGTCACAATAAATGTAAATGTCGTTTTTAAATGGAATCTTGTTGTAAACGGTTTTTAATGGTTGTGCGTTGTAATAAGATTCGAATTTGAATATTGCATCGAGATACATGCGGCCTTTAGGTACACGTACCTAAAGGCCGCCTAGATCTAAGCGTTACTAAATATTCCAAAAAGCTTTTAACCATTAAAAATGAAATTTTAGGATTCGACGTGCAGTTTACATTGTTTACGCAGCTAAGAATAACAGAAGTAACCAAGAGCAACAGTTATCTTAATAGTATCAAATTATCGGAGTGAAAAACTGCTTTCTTCGAGTTTTTGATTACACTTATGACAGTTTTTTGTCTAATAAAAGCTTATGAACTAGTAATAGGCCGTTATTAATATGAACGCTCTTTTATTCAGTTCTAGCCGTAATCAATCTTTCTTGGACTTTCATTAAATATACATTGTCTGCCACTCATTTATTTTAGAACAGCAGATTTTGCCGTTCCATTTTATTTTCTAAGAGGATTTTATCCATTGATTTGGAGTACGTATGACTATCAACTGTCAAACCGCCCATAAACGTAGAAAGATAGATATACTTAGCTCGTTTTCGTTTAAAGTAAAAATGGTCACGTTAGTTACGGCGTGTTACATGTAGAGGTACGACTTACGAGCCAGCATATAACACTTAATTGTATTTTAAATGTAAAAAAACAATTGCTTTAATATCTATGTTTTTTCAATCAAACTTGGAAACCATTATGATTATTGCGGAATTGCTAACGTGACCTTCGCTACATAATGGCACTTTATCGATTTTTACTAAAGAAAGAAAGGTAAACTAATAACGAGAGGTGATAGAACTTGATTCTATATTTTCCTACCTAGTTTTCTCACTTTTTTATCACTATTTATTAAGACTCTGAATGTTCAGTTTTAGGCGTTTTGTAGGAATACTTTTTGAGAAGTGATATGAAAAATTTTATGGAATCAGTTTCCTTGTTTAAGTGGTTCATCGGCACTAGGCACATTATTATGTCGTGCAACATTTGCGATTCACGAAACGATACAATTGCGTGACAATAGCAACATAAACATACATAAACTGTGTAATTAATGTAATCAGAGGTAATCATAATCATGAATATTTTTTTTTATCAGTGAAAACCTTATGTAAACATAACGATATAATAAAGTGATATTGGGAGTCTTAAGTTATATTTATTGCCCTTTACTCGTACTTTCCTTTATACAGAAGTCTGTTTGTCTTTTAACAGTTGATTAATATTCGAAAACGTTTCTATAGAACTGAAGGTTTATTGTTATCTTAATAATAAATTTACAGTTATATTAAGACAATACAAAGCACTAATCTCAATCAAATAAAGCTAAACATGGCTCAAATCTAATATGACTTAACGAACTTTTTCATTGTTCCCTTTTAATAACATTTTAATGATTGTAAAATCTTCTTTTTATTCTTTACTATTGTAAAGATTACAACCGAATTTGTTTTGAATAAAACCTAACGACTCATATGGAGCAAAATATCTAATTATAGATATCAAATTATATCTCGCTTGAAGAGCTTTATTGTTATCCTTATTGGAGTTGTCACACACAATTGTCGGCTATAGCACACAGCGTTTCCCATTGTACAAAGTATTTACCCGTCCGAAGTGTAGGCCCTCAAATTAGGAGCGAAACTCAATTATTCCCCCCGCCGAAATGGACGCGTAGCCTCGAATACAGCCTGATTGGGCGTGCCATTACCAAAACACCTAGTCATATTTGTGATAGATTTTTTTTTGATAAACCTCCTTGACTTTTATACTAAATAGCTTTCCGCCGGCTGTTTCGCCCGCGTGGTATATAAGGAATTGTTTGTTTGGATATCCATTCATATTATGACACGGATATTATTGTAATGACAAATTGAATAGTAGACAATGATTATTATGGCAATGTTTTAATTCCTTATACAAAATATCACTCCCATTTTCATCTCTTTATTTGGTATTTTACGGAATATAATATAGGCTATATTCACGGCATATGAAGTAGGTAGCTGAAAGAATTTTTAAAATCGATCCAGTAGTTTTGGAGTCTTTTCGATGCAAACAAACATAATAACAATATTTTTTTTTTATCTTTTAAATATTAGTATAGGTTTTATGTATAATAATTTTGGAAAGTTCTTTATTCGATAAAGTAGCAGTAGTATTCGACAAAGTATACATATGTAAGAAACTTATTTTCGATTTGTAAAGCTGATTTAGTGTTATACATTATGGCAAATAACATGTATTATTTGGAAATCCTGTAAATTTTACTATCGTTTGTTCCGATAAGCATTTGGGTTACTCAATAATTTGCAGACGAACGTAATTTTATCGTGAAAAAATAATTCATCTTA
The DNA here is from genome assembly GCA_918026875.4 of Diatraea saccharalis. Taxonomy (NCBI): domain Eukaryota; kingdom Metazoa; phylum Arthropoda; class Insecta; order Lepidoptera; family Crambidae; genus Diatraea; species Diatraea saccharalis. The sequence goes on along the minus strand of OU893340.1, from coordinate 3,230,508 downwards.
AAAATCTGGATTTTCAGTCAATTTAAGTAAATAAAAATATTATGTCTTCTAAAACTGCTTATTAAGATTTTTTTTAATAATTATTAATGACTTTATTTCGGTGTTATATTTTGTTTGTTATTGCTTTACAAATATAGATAGTGGAAGCATCTTTATGTTAAGCACGACAAATATCCTTCACGGGTGTAAGCGACGCGCTCATTAATATATTTCCTTCCACCTTGTTAATGTTATAAATGTTAGTGGGTAGTGAAATAATAAATCGCAAATATGTATAAGTAACAATTTCTTTCACGAGTTAGTGTTCTGCACCCAGCCGCGCTACACGGAAAAATTATTCTGGTATGTGTAACCATATTCTGGTTACCATTACAATATTTATTGCTCTATATGTGACGACCACTCGTATCGTAAGCGTTACACAATGATTCTAGTTAAACATGAATTGTAGTTGTCACATTGTTATTGTTAATTTTACTATTTAATTTTTCAGGTCTACAATCCTTTTTTGTCCTACCAACAAGAAAGTTTATGTTGTTAATCAAAAGTTTTGTAAATAACATATAAACGTTTAATTAAATTTACTGAATGGCATCGTTTAATTTACTACAAAAAAATTACTGATACGATTTGTTGTGTACCTCTGACAAATATTGTATTATAAATGGAACAGAATGATACGTTCACATTACAAAATGACTTGTAATGACAACAATAGAGTATTGTGTAGGTAACTTCTTATTTTGTAAATGGACCAGAAAAAGTAGTTGGCTTATTCCACCGGAACTGGCGGTAAAGACGTGATTGCTTAAAATATGCTTTTATTTCTCAAGATTCATTAAGTTTTCCGAGAAATAAAAGCTCTGAACTTTAAGCAATCACGTCGATACACGACAGTTCCCGCAGAAAATGCCAATAAAAGAATAACAATCAATAATAAGAATCAACACTTTTATTAATTAAAACGTAGAATCAATTAGAAGTAGCTGATACCCTGTCGGCTTTTTTAAAACAGGGTGCTCATTCATGTAGTCAGATACTGTTATATTTTTAGTCTCTTCAAGTCTAATCTTGAATGTATTTTTCCTTTTCTCTTCAACTGTTCCAAGGCTCCCTGGATTTTCTAAGCCACTCAAGGTCTTTATGAATATTTTCTGAAAATATAATATGATTCATGAACTTGGCACCGACAGATTAATGCCTAATGTGCCTGAAGTGGGAAATGGTAGCAAATATCTATACATATAATGAAATCGTAGGAAAGTCAAAACTGTACATTGAATATTTTGTAAAAAGAATACTTGAGGTGTGATCTACAATCGATATCGAAGCCAAAAATATAGTTTTTAGAATTTTTGTCTGTCTGTTTGTATGTTCGGGCTAAACTCAAAAAGAACTGCATGGAATTACTTAAAATTTTGCATGAATATTACTATGAGGTTGGGTCAACACATAGGCTACGAAAGCCACGCGGACGAAGTTGCGGGCAAAAGCCCTATATATAATTAAAAGTATGTAAATCAAATTCTTACTTGTGATTGATTGGATTGATTGTCGTTCTCAGAATCCATCAAGGTCTTCCAATTGTTTAAATTTTTAATAAAATTTACTCTATGTCCAACTGGTGGTATGAGCTACTTAATAATATGCGAGTCCAACAGCATTAAGCAGTCCATCATAATGTGGTTTTCTGAAATTAAAAATACATAATAATAAAAAAATATATAGATCAGTCAGCCCGGTACCTAATATCTAAAAAAGAGGTAAGGATTTACTTTTATATCCCAGTCCCACCTACATCTCACAACATAACATTTTGTATATTTACAAAGTTATGTACTCATACGCAGCTCTGGGAGAAAAAGATAAACAGCTGCCATCATTCCCGTGCAAGATCCAAAATCAGAGTATCAGACTGAAGGGAAAGGACATTTTAAAGTACTCTATTGAGGCGACAGGCTGATGAGCACTTGTCATATCACTACTCAGTAACACAATAAAAACATCTAGCTCCCTCGTCAGACGTGGCCGCTTGTGTGAATTACACCGTAGGGCTTTGCTTGCCCCGATATATGGGCGTGATTATAATTACCTATGTATGTAATCTAAAAAGTCAGGCGTATATCATTTATGATGAGTACATATGAAATAAATGAAACTTACCAGAGAACACATCCACATAACCGCTGAGAACCCAAGCAATAAGTAAGTTTCTGACATCTTCGTCCATTTCAATTTTAAAACAATAAAACACGATTAGGAAGCGTAATGGCAGCGATCGGCGGGCGATTATCCCATAGAATAATAGTAATCCTATCACTGTCACTTCACTGCGCGCGCGACTAAAAGAAAGAAAAATGATGCAATAAGTTCACTGCCCCTCACCCCCCCGCATCTCGATCGCCGCCAAGCCGCGCGAAGTTTTGCAAATGCAACATCACTGATTGTTCTCTATACTAATTGTATTGTAATTACAAACGTATTTTCAGTACTCATCATAACTCGTGCTGTAGATTTTTAAAATACAATTTTTCTTGTAATGTTTAATATACTTTCAGTGCTGATTACAATTTCAGAAATAACAGAACTGTAATTGTATTGCTTACAAAATGTCAACTTATGTTAACAATATTTCTGTTTCTGTGTACAAAATTATAGTTATCTTTACAGTATTTCTCTTAACCTAGACGTTTTGTAGTATTGTAAACTAAAAAGTTTTTCCGTGTAGCAACAAGTCTCACATTTCGCTCATACTGTAATAACCACTGGAAAGTATAATAAAGCATTTTGAGTATATTTCTTAGTATCACTCCGTACTGCGGGCCCTGCAAGTTACAACGGGTCAAGCACAAAGTTTTTCCAATTTGATGAAAATGTAAATGTCATATTACAATACAATATAATACTTTTTAGAGGGTTATATAATCATCCGATTACATCACTATGTCTCCCCCCCAGTGAATACACAGCTTAGAGCACCCTTTGTTTTGACTTCGTCGTCTGTCTCATTACCAGAGGTACATATACTAAACGTTAGTGTAAAGGCTGTTTCACTTATGAACTATTGTTTTTCTCTAAACGATGATCTTATTCTTTGATAAATGATGGTATATCTACAAAACAGGTTACATAAGAATTTAAAATGTGTGTAACATTCAAGAAATTAAGGTTTTATATCGATTACACAAGTTCTTCATCATATGTGCTTACAGGAGTTATCTTCAGTGTTTCTGCTATTTTATACGATACTAGTTTTCCGCAAGCGACTTCACCCACGTGGTCCATATGGAACTGAATAGCGGGATAAAAAGTAGCCTATATATTAATTTTAGGCGTAGAATAATCCGTATATACCAAATTCCATCAAAATCCGTTCCGTAGTTTTTGCGTGAAGAAGTAACAAACATACAAAATAACAAACATTCGCCTTTATAATATGTATTAGTAAGATTATATAATTACAATGAAAAATTGAATACTAATGAATGGTTAATATGGGAACGTTTTATTTCCCTATACAAACTTTTACTTCCATTTTCATCCTTTTATTATATGATGTAGCTTTTTAATAAAGAATTTTTAAAATCGGTCCAGTAGTTTTGGAGCCTATTCTTTGCAAACAAACAAACAAACAATCAAACAAATAATCAAATCTTTCATCTTTAAAATATTAGTATAGGTACCACAAAAATGACAGTTTTAATGTGTGATTGGTATCATCGGTGCCATTAAGTAATGGTGTATAAATGGAAATAATACCGTAAATCCAAATATCTGATCACTAGGTCAGATAGGAACCGAGTGGTCTAGAATCTCTTATTCCTTTTATTATCCATCACAATTGTAATCTTCACATGTTTTACGGTTATTGGAAATTTCTATGGTAGGGATGTAGTAACAGGGTGTTTATAAAAAACCAGGAAAATTAAAAAGGTTGTTTGTTTTGCAAGAAAAGAAAATTTGATAACTTTTAGTTTAACCTATCAGCAAATATTATCAGGGCTACAATAGGACGTGATCCTATCCTACTATCGACGTACTAAAACTATTGCAAAAACACTTCGCGGTTAGGTTGTTAACCTTTGCTATTTTGAAGTCTAAATGTCGGAGAATTGGGTCAGGTCGAAGTCAGGTTAAGTTCTTAGTGAAAGTGAAGGCACCATGGAGTATAAGTGTGAAGTCTGGTGCCTATTTCTAATGGCGCAGAACTATATACAGTCGCTGCCATTCAATACCACTATATAAACGGATCGCTCACGCCCCTCTTTGCTTACGGGCATTCATAAATCGGCAATCAGTATTATCTATTATTGAGCGCAAATCTAGATTGTTATCAAAGTAGTCAACACAGAAATCGGAGGGAGGCATTATCATTTAACTGAACTATAGAGCTGCCCATAAAAATATTTCTTTCCGCAAAATCTTCGTTCATCTTTGAACTACTTAAAGAATGAACCAACCGTTTCAGACTAACGATTTTCTATGATAAGTATCAAAATTGCATTTGCGAATGTGACATTAACTAAAAATACACAATAATCGTTTTATTCATTAACATATATAAGGGCTCAATGACAAAAAAGCTCCTAGATTTCAGATAATGAATTCCTGCATGTATAGGTGGTATTGGATGGGAATTACCGATAATAGGAAAAAAGAAAGACAGGAACACATGTATCATTAATTAAAAGTGTTTTTGTATTTGCAATATTGTATTATAATGATTATCTGTTATCAATGAGAACAAGTGAAAAATAACTAGGATAAAGATTAATAATTAATGTCTTTATTCCTTAACAGAATCCTATTACTGTCTGTTAGAACATCCCGTATCCAAAAATGTATAGAACGGATTTTCTTTTCAATTTCAATTTCTTTATTGCACCCTATAATGTATAACAAAAGTGTTACAAAGAGGAAATGTATCATCATGGACCCCGTCGGGCACGACAATTATAAGTAGAGGACGCATATTTATAAGAAAAACATATATAATCTACGTTCATATGTAATTGAATTCTAAAATCCCAAATATAGGTTGATACTATGTTTAAATATTAATTGTTTTTATTATCTTTTACATAGTTAAATTATTGATATTGTTTATTTAGTTAATTAACTGTATTTGTTAAATATTCATTAATTGTATAGTAATGTTTTGTCACTAACAAATTTTTAACTTGTTTTATGAAGCCTCTATCTTTTAATTGCACTTGGAAGTTTGTTAAATATTGTTCTTGCTGTTTAATTATAGAAGTTACTGATTTATGAGGAAGGTTTCGTTGTATTAATTACATATTTATACAAATTGGCTGATGTCTGTCAATAGTTGAAGGTGTCCGAAAAATCACGCCAAACTGAAAGCTTAGTACAAGTAAATTGCACTCGTGCGAAACCAGGGCGAGTGGCTAACATAACCTACTTAAAAAACCAGCCTTAGAAAAGCATTACAATAATTCATAGATTCTACGTAGTGCTACAATTCTCCGTAAGTAGAAAACCGTGACGCATATATAGGTATATACACACAACTAACAATACGCTCTGGAATGCCCTCATCGGATAAACCAAGGAAGCCTCTCATTTAATCGGGTAATGTGAGTCACCTCTATACGCGAGCCTACAATAACCCACTATAAATACATGCCAAGGTTAACACCCTATATACATAACCACAAAAGGTAAATCAAAAAAGAAAATCCTATCACAAAAAACCTTCTTAAACTGGCCTTCATTGTTTTAAGCCAAAACTACAAATACTTTTCAACTACTATTATTTTTAGGTTTTTTTTATTAAAATTAGATTCGAATATTTCAATTTCATTGAATGATTAAAATAATTATTACAGTATAAAATTATATAGTTAGGCCCCTGATATTTTTAAATAGTTTTAACTCGGTTAACAGATTTACATATGGTATTTAAATTCTGGTCTTACATTAATAAGTCGACCTTTAGTTGACGAAATAATACATACACAATAAGAATTCCGGAAAGACTTTAAATTGGAAGCAACAAAATTCAAATTTCTGAAAAGTTGCCGCGCCTATGCTCACGCGTAATTCGTGTCAAACAACTAACCGCCTATCAAAAACATTCACTGAAAGTGCTACAGCTCGAAGGCCACTCGCTACTAAATAGGTTGATTATAGAAAATGAAAACATTTGAAGAATATCGTCAGTTGTGGGTTGGCTTGTTAATATGCTTATACGTTTGCGAATTATACGTATAATTATTATTTGTATAGCGAGCCCTCACAAGTATTCAGCAGGATTTAAAATATTTATGTAAAAAGAACCAGGGTACACATATTAAAAGTATAGTGAAAGTAATGTTGAATAAACTCAAGATCTGGAATTAAAATAACTGTTTTCTCTTTGATCTCTAAATGTACACATTGAAGGAGTATTCCTAGTATTTTCTGTACGCGAAGCAAGAATGCAAGAAAGGGGTCGAGCGAGAGTAACGTATAAAATAAGAATAAGAGAAGAAATCAGTAGAGAGACGATAAACTTCGAAGGATTACAATGACAAAACATCCTTAGAACTGTTTTCCAAAGTCCCGTTAAGATTACGTCAAACGCTATCTATGTGATATCAACGTAATGCGTATTTGAGAAGAATTATAATAAATTACATGAACTTTTTATATCTCTGAATGGAGACGAATAAAAAGTAAATAAATGAACATGACGTTGATACATATACATACGTGTTGGAAAAACTAATTTGACGCGGCGTGTCTATGATTATTTCACAAATACGCGTCAAAAATAATAAATCTTTCAAGCGCTGGAGCGCTGGCAGTTGCCACGGAACACCAGTGGAAGAAATCGTTTCGACGAAAAGTGATTCGATTTAACGAAAACATTTTGCTTCCTTTTGGTATCTTTATATTATAAGGAAAGACACTGAATGAAACTGTGCGCAATTTCAATTGATTTTTACCAATTCAGCACGAGGATTGGTTCAACGATACAACTTGTGGTGCTTTTTCTCAGTAGTCCAACTAAACAAAAGTAGTACAAAAGGAATTAATGTGATCTCCATCCTAAATTTACTGAGAACAGAAGCTTTAGTTCACTTAGGAACAACCCGGTTATGTATCTGTTAATAGCATGCGTTATGCAAAGCTTAACGTTCTAAGAACGATTGAATCTGCAATAATCATGACTAAACACTAAGCAGAAACAAGATCAGTTAACACAATCAACAGGTCACAATGCAATTTTCAAGTCTATAGTGAAATGATAATGTCTTAATTCAAGTAAACTTGTTACAAGCACTTTTGAATCGTCCAAAAAAATTTCCCCCTACCACTCGTTCAGGACACCTTTAAGCTGACAAGAAGAACAAGCGAAAGAAACATACCAGCTCTTTATCATAAGTAATGACATTTACATTAATCGTCACCATAATAGTACGTATTATAATAATAATATACAATTTTCTTCAGTCGTTTTATTAGATAGTTGAAAAGCTAATTTAATTGATTTACGCACTTCTGATGACCATATTTTGTAAATTCAAACTTGAATTTATTTATCAGTATAAGCTGTTACAAGCACTCGAGAAAGTTGTAATGTGTGCCATCGGTTCCCAAATCTAACGGTGTCAGACTTTTTACTTAGAATAACCGGCAAGAAATTCAGCAAGGGCTGTTTTTTATCTGCCTTTTATTTCATAGAAAGAGTTGAATAGGTTATATATAATGGAAATTTGCTTTGGACCGTTGGATATTAAACAAAAAAAACTGTAGGTTATCAAATTAGAACCGCAAGCAATCAATTAAGTTTAATTATTATAAATGGTTTCGGCATCGGGTTGTTGCTAGTTATCAAGAGCATTTATCGTGGAATAATTACATGCAGTACCTATTGGATATGTAAATCTATATAACTTAAAGGCATAACTCAAACTGACTGATCGACACAGTGATCTATCAACGCACAGCCCAAACCACTGGACCGATCGGGCTGAAATTTGGCATGCAGGTAGATGTTATGACGTAGGCATCCGCTAAGAAAGGATTTTGATCAATTCTGCCCCCAAGGGGATAAAATAGGGGATGAAAGTTTGTAGGAAACTGACAATTTTAAACCGATCGGGCTGTGACTGCATGTATAAAGCTACTATGACGTAGGCATCCCCTAAAAAGGATTTTGATAAATTCCACCCCTAGGGATAAAATAGGTGATGAAACTTTATTTCAGGTATTTTAGACGATATAATGAATAAATATTCGTTAGAAATGCTGCTCACAGTAACTTTACCACACGGACGAAATTGCGGGCAAAAGTTAGTTTATAATACGCTCTGAGGGTGCGCTTGCGCAATAATGTTTGACAAAATACTAGTTTCCTTAAATTGGATTTAATATACAAATAAGAGGACTAGAGGACATTTAATCGTGAACTGAAAATTGATTTTTTACGTAGTAGTTGTCCACTGTGTAGATGTAATATAACGTAGTATACTTATTGTATCCATCTTAGTTCATAATTTGTAGTGACAATATTATCTTGACTCGCTGCCCAAGGAGGGAATTCTGAAAATAGACAGGCATTCCTTTCATGCAACTGTACAAATAAATATAGACTAAAACGCTAATAAAATTAGATTGCCAATGATAACACTCAGCGTCGATCCTTGACGATCCACTTATGTTAAGTGTGATAAGTGATATCACTGCGACAACACAATTAACGAAATTACGCGAGGAACTTGTTAGCGCGTTAATTGTTACGTTTGTAGCAGCGCTCTATCGGGGGCGCTTCCGAGCATTATTAATTTTGATGATTAAATAATTAACTTTTATTGTGATGTAGTTAGCTCTGTATGTCTGATGTAGTTAGATGTAAAGTAGCTCGGTGGCGTAGTGGATAAGCGCCGCGGCCCGCGATCGTAGTCGTTAAGCAACTTTCGCAAGGGTCGGTCACGGGATGGGTGACCAAAAAAAAAAATTATTATCTCGAGCTACTTCGTGCTTCGGAAGGCACGTTAAGACGTTGGTCCCGGCTGCATTTGCAGTCGTTAATACCCTCCAATCCGCATTGGGCCAGCGTGGAGGGTCATGGCCCATCCTCCTTAACCATCCATAAGGAAGGCCTGAGCCCCTGCAGTGGGGACGTAAAAGGGCTGGTGGTGAAGTGATGTAGTTTTCATTCATCATGTAGAACTGGCGCTGTTTTGCAAGACGTTTAATTAGTAGATTAATTAATTGTCCCAAAGCATTAATTACCCTGTGAAGTAAGGGAAATACCTTATTTCGCAGAATAAATCCTTCTTTTAATTTAAACATTAAATGCTAGCTGTGTAAAAAGTATATTAATGGACTTTTGGGTGTTGATTTTACAACTCTTATGTATTTTACAATAAATAGTCTGATGTACCATTTTATAGATGCAATAAAATTGGTATAAGGGTAGAAGGTAATGTTACTTTATAGTCTATACTAATATAATATAGAGGAAAGATGTGATTGTTTGTTAGCATCGACATAGACTATAATTTATTTGGGAGAAGAAAGATTTTTGTATATTTTTGCTTATATTTAAACTTTGCACGTTAAGACGCTGAATAGTGCCAAATCGGTAAAATTGATCTTGGATTGTACTAATTCACGGGAAACCTATGGCAATCCAAAAATTTGTGGTTATACTTGATCGTATTTCTGATCTTGTGGTTGAAACCGAAACATGATTGTATTAACTTCACTCGATAGAAAATAATTCCAAAGTAGCATCTAAAAATATTGCGAAAGGCTCTTTTCTCAATTATGTGATACATTAGAGTAATGATATTGAGTACAAATATGTATCAAAGGTTAATATAAAAGTTGGTTATTCCCAATTTTTGATAATGTTATTATAATAATTATTATAATTTATTTTGTGATATGGCACATATGGTCATTTTTTTCAAGCAACTTTAAAGTATTGACATTTCTGTCACTCCTACTGCAATTGACAGGGAAGGCTATAGAATAACGCACACTAACTTAGTTCACGCTGAGGCGTGTTGCTAGATGGACCTATGTTGCTTTGTGCAGCGTTCTGACGTACCGAGATCGCTAAAATTGTAAAAAAAAGAACATTTAAAATAAGTATTTGAATTTCGCCCTCATTTAAACAATATATTTGGTGTAATGTACGAGGGAAGGGACCCGAGTGTCTCGAAGTTGTAAGTTCTAATCCCACCAGAGCTCGCATTTTTTCAAGTCGTTTTTTTATTATTTTATTCTAATTTTCATTTTTTTTCTGCCATAATTTTAAAAAGCAACTTTTTTTATATTATTAAACAGTATAAAATGTGAAAATAAATATTTCTTTAGTATGACGTAGGCGAAAGTCAGACTGACATTTTCATATAAAACCCCGATATTGATGAAATGGTTCCAATAAAATACATGTTCGTGTTCCAATCTCATCAAAGAAGCATTTTTGTTTTACTTTTATCTTCTTTTTCCTAATATATTTTCCTCTCTCATTTTTTTATAGGTATATGTTATTCATTAATAATTCGTTAAAATAATTTTGAATATTATTTTATACAGTAATTAAGTATTATTTAATTATCTAGTCTAGTTGATAAATTTAATTGCTGTAAAAATATATAACATAAAATTTGACAATAGGTAAATATTTCCATAAAAGTATGTGTTTGCAAAAGTTTGACATTTTCATGCAAAAACCATCCCGTAGACCGTTACTCTAGTAAAAAAATAATTCCTAATCAATCATATTGTGTAAATAAAATAGTTCAATAAATAGGTATTACTTTATAAAACAAATATAAAAAAGGGAATTAGTTACTATTGAATGAATTTGAAAATTATGGTAATAGTGTACTAAATAATAATGTACAGGTTTTTCACAAACTTTTCTAGTGTTTGGTGTGGCGCAATGTCCTATGTGCTGGTCACTAGGTACTCATTGTGCCGCAGATCAAAACCGAGTTTCATGTTTTTTTTTGTATCTTAATTTTTTTACCCAATATTTTTATTATGAGAAATATAATATTAAAAATTATTTATGTGTTTAAACTTAAATATAAATTATTATATTTAATAATTGTATCGATATTATTTTTGAAATTTTCATGGAAAAACGACTGGATAAATTTCACGGTAATTTGATACAAAATACCTCTAGATATCCTTTATTGGTTTGCAAACTATTGCAGTACGCAACAGGCGTAGCCATACAATTACTGATAATGAAAAACGAAGATTTTTCTGTGAGGTAAATGTACAGTGTTCCGGACTAGTACACAATTTTAAACGATACTCAATAGACTATAGTTGTATTGCAACCAAAATAAAACAATTTTAACCATACTTGGTAATTTCGATAGTGGATTGGGTAGTTTCAATAGTGAAACGTAAAGCACGAATTTGCAGAATCATTGAAATTTGCTTTGAAATAATCATATCTAGGCTGATTTCGAGTAATAAAATCGCATAATTATCTTAACATATCAAAATTAAAGGTCCAGTCTTTTTGTTTATTCATCATTTGACTTAAAAACATAACCCACCATTACGTGACGACACTTCGTTTGAATATTTTCTGAATCTGACATCTGTGAGTAGTTGTAAAAAAAATAAATAAACAGCAGCCGATTTGACAGAAAAAGCAGATTCCGAGATAATACTGTTCTTACCTTATTTAATATTATTATTTTGTCGAGATCGTTAGATAATACCGTTTTCGTTTGAATAACATCTTATTTTTTTTTATACAGGATCAAACAGTTATGCAAATTTATATGAACATAAAATTGAAACATTAATAAACACATAGTTCCCTACATTACATTTGTTAAATTGGTTGATTGTTAAAAATAATTTAATCTGTTTGTACATTACTGTTATTTTATTATTATTATTGATATTTCAATCTGTACATAACAGAATATCGTCATGAATATAGCAGACGGTGTTTTTATGGGTGTAAAAAAGTGGAATTATGATTTAATTTTAAGAAAAGAAAACGTTTTTAATTTTTTGTTTTTGGAATATTTTTGTTGTCGATTATAAACACTTACTAGTACCAAGTAAGTACTTTTGCAATCAGAGTATAACACCCTATTATAAAAGCCGTGACAAGTTTTCGAACGTGACTGATACGATCGCACCGCTATTTCGTAAGACGTCGTTCTTTGACTTTCTTAAGATACTGGTAAATTTATTGAAATAAAATTTGTGAAGTCGTTTTAGCCATTAATTGTTATCAACAGAAGGTTTTATAATTAGGGAACTATATTTTTTTTTAAATCTACTTTCCGCATCACGGATGCAAACCTGTGGCGTATGGTTACCGTAATAATTGAAAATCACTCCAAAATGTTACTAAATTTTATTCCTGACTAAGGTTGGCATTAAAAAATTAGATGTGAATAATTCGGTTATCAGCATTTATTATTGTGACGTAAGTGTGGTAAAAGTTTTACGGTAAATTTTACAATTCAGTTCAACTCTAAGCACAGAGTTGAGGACAAGCTCGACATTCAAAGAAACGGGTGATTCTCTAGAATATCTAATCAGGACTCTGGGTCTGGGCAATCCCATTCTGAAAAGGGCAGGTTAGTGTAACTGGCCTATATGATAAAACTAGCTACGGTTCACTTCACATGGATGCATAAATTCAGTATCGGTATGAATATCGGAATCTTAGAACAAATTGTTGATGCCTGGGGGAATTCACACAACGTTTTAGGTGTTTTCTGTGACGTACTTAAAGCTGTCAATTATGGTGTTCATGAAATATATAACGAATCTTCATATTATGAATTTAGAGATAACTAGTTAGATTTTGCTGTCTCTTAGTTCAGTGGCTTTGTAGGAGGTTCATATCGGTGACAAGAAATCCCCTGAATCGATAGATCAACACCTATCATGGGTGTTTCACAGTGCTCAATGCTTCTTTTTTAATTTATATAGACAAATTGCCTCCTTTGGTAAAGGATAATCACGAAATAGATTTATTTACAGTGACAATTCCGTGAAGTATAACTTCACTCTTATTTAAAATTAAAAGAGGACGACCAGTTAATGACGGTGTGAATAGTTATATTCTCAAAGTAGTACATTGGTTTAATATCTTATGTGTTATTCACGTGAATTTTAAGCCTTTCATCACTCATAATCTTGCTCCATGACTATCGCTTCATTTGCAGATTGAATGGATTCTATGTAAGCACTGTGGTAGGTATCATCTGCATAAAGAAAGCAGCTTTAAACTGGCGATCCCAACGAAATTCATAAATTTTATTCTATAGAGGCAACTATTCAAATAATGTGTTGCTCAATAAATATCTTGAACAACCTCAAATAAGATGAAAGGTTGGGTTATAGTAAGTTTTTGTTATTGTTTCATTTGGTCGTATAACTTTTTACTGAGGTTATGTTAGGCCAAAATACTTATAAAGATTCATTACACCGTTATATTATTTGCCACTAGCTGGTGCCCGCATCTTCGTTCGTGTTGTCTCATACCAAAGATTTTGTAAGCTTAAATTGTATGTTGTGGATTGAGTAGGTTATAACTTAATGAACCTGTAAAGGTAGAATTATTTTTGTACCAAAATTCTACAGTCTGCTGACGGTGCCAACGGTATATATGATTAACAATAATATTTAAGATGAAATTTATAAACTTTATTGGTGTTTTTTTTTATTATTCGGGTGCCAAAATATAAAGCCCAGAGATGTTGCTAACCCTTAAAACAACAAGGCAAAGTTGGGCATTAGATAAACAGGTAATTTTCAGTTCCACACCAGCAGCTTTTATTCTCTCAACAGCATATCGAAGTCGATCAGAATTCCGTGGTTTACTGCGCTGTTCTTATATCTTTGCGTACTTCAGAAATTGTTTCTATCTCATTTTCTGGTAGATCTAAAGATTTTGGGCAATGTATGATGATGGTCAGTTTTTCACTGGCTTAACTGGATTCTAGAGACCGAAGATTCTATCCGTTTTTATTCTTAGAAAATTTGATCATGTGTCCCTATATCGTTAAAATTCAAAATGGACGTCCATCCGGAAGCGAAGATGTATGCGTGCTTTAACTACGTTATCCTCTCTGCTGAAATCTCCAGACACTCTTTCTTATCTTAACAGTACTTATGTACCTTTCACACCAAAACTCTTTGTTCCTCCTCTAATAGTCTACTCTGCCCATCTCATTTCTCCGAAATCGTTCACTCTTCGTTCTTCGTCAAATCTATTCCTTTGTGGGATGAATTTCCATTCTACTTGTGTCTACAAGAATGATCAATAAATAATAAATTAGCTTCTAAAAACAAGTTATTCTATAGCAAATGTTTCTATTTATCTGTTTATCTGTAATTAATTACTTTATGATTTATGTATTTTTATAGTAATTATTTATGTATGTATACACATACATAATTACTATAAAATTATGTATGTATATACATACATAATTACTATAAAATTAGGGAAAATGATGTTGCCGTCTTATTATGTACAAAGTTAATTTTAATATATTTAAAACTAAATCCAAATTATCTAATCAGAGCTTCTTGACACATTGCATTGTCTGTTTCTAGAGTAGACGAAAAAACGGACATTAAACCTTAGTATTTACATGATCGTTGAAAGACAACGATACGTATCGCTAACCATAGATCTTTCCCTTTCCCGCGTTTTGTTGTACGCAACAAGGTCACGAACTTGCCCTGTACAACAATAGAGAGAACCCCGTGTCCACATCATCCTAAGGTTTATTGGTAGAAAATGGCCATGGCATTAAGTACGCCAATGTGTATTTGTGCAAAAAATGTAAATAAATAAAAAAACTATTTATTGTTAAGAAGTTATTTTTATCCGATGTTATAGTATAACTAGTATCTTTGAGGACCACATTATATGTTCTGGATCTTTGACTTTTGTACTCTTAGCAGAATATATTGATCAGGCACAAAAATTTTTCTTAAGGTGTCGCTGGTTGTGCATCAATCGTTTAAGTTTCCAAAATTAATTATACCCCATATATTGCCCAGGTATTAACAAAATAAGTTTCATACAAATATACTCAGTAGTCCCGAAAATTAACGTGTACATACAGATAAACAGACAATATTTTTTAAATTCGTATTCTATTATTGTTTATTAACCACCCTCAATTTCTTTCTTTTTTTGTAAATATATTCAATGTATGGACATTATTTTTTTGCAGATTTGTTATAAGTATAAAACGTGTAACAGAAATAACGCACGTCCTTTTACAACCCAATTAGAAAATGAATTTATAAAATGGATTTATAAATAAAATTAAACATTGTTTATGATACAGTTATACTTATTGCTGGGTAACGGTGTGGACATTTTACAAATCAACACAATGACGTGAAAATTACGGCTTCAGTATTTTTTAAGTTAAGGCAATAATTATGATTCTTATTTGTTATGAAAATCAGTTAGCATAGTCTTGCTATCATATATCCCATAATCCTTAGACACTTCGATGTATTTATTAACTGTATGTTAGTATAACGAAATATAAACAAACTACTTTCAGAATGTGCGTTAATTATGTTACACGTTGTATATAGATATACAGCGGATGTAAAGTATTTAATGGCGTTTAGTTCCCTGTCTGCTAATGAAATTTCACTACATACTTATATGTTTACTCATAAACTGGAAAGTAAAATTATATCTCTGCTTAGATAATAAAGGACTTAATAGGGATTGGATGGACAAAACAGTTTTTTCTCTATATTTTTAATTACAGCTACAGATGTTGTGATACATCTATAAATCATATTTTTGGTACAAGAATATATTTTTTTATAAATCGAAGACAATTTTCTTTTAAAATAAAATACATTTTCCATGACAAAAACTATCTAAGCCAATGATAAGTTTATCTGTAAAAACTTTAGTGAATTTTCATTTAATAATTGTAGTATTGTGATTGTTTCGGAGTTCATAAAAAGAGTGTTTTTGGATGACTTTGCCTTTCCTTCAAGCTCTTTATACTTAATGTACTATTTAAAATATGGATAGACTTTTAAGATATTGTTTTTGAATCAGTTCGCTTTCCAGTATCAAATAAAAAATGTCTGACGGCAACTTTGAAATCATCTATATTTATGGAATTAATAAAATGATTGTGTTTTAATGGTTTTATCCTAACCGGTCAACCAGTCCTATACTTTGATGATGCGTCAGTATTACAAAATATCATTCCACCTCCATAACTTTTCTTCAAATTATGAAAACAGGATATGTTTTATTAACTCCAGTCCAAAGATCAGGTAGAGTCCAATTCTTAAAGCATTAATTATTTTTAAACGGGCCATGAAATGTTCGACAGCAAGACAATGGTAGAAACAGGCGCGTCTACCCTATATTCTCATAAAAACGATTCTAAAATTGCTTTTTTTCTCCTCCTCCGGCAAGTTCGATATGGATATTTGTACTAACTACAATGACTTCCAATTAATATTGCATATGGTGAATATTCGTTTACGTAAAGTCGACCTACCAAAAATTCGTACAATTAAAATGTATAATGACTCTTCTTGTAATGAGAATAAGGTATGAAAGTCCGTCTCAGTCAAACTCGGCGGGGATTAAGTGCCATGACGTGATATTTGGTTTATTCTGATTGGCCGACATTATCAGGTACACACAGCAACAAGTCAGGTTACTACAGTCTATCAAATTATCGCAATTATTTTAACTCTACCTTCACTACATTAAGGTTTAAAATCGCGTGAAGAAATGTGATGTGATGTGTGGTATCATAAGTGATTTTATATAGTTATTTCATATTTCTTTAAATTTTAAATCTTTTAATTATTCAATGCAAAGCATTTTTTAAAATATCAATGAATTAGAATAAAATTCTGAAATATGAAACAGACAAAATAATAGTATGTTATTTTGTCGACCCAAAAAGAAAAAACATACTTGTCCTTTCTAAGCCCCATAAAAATCTGGAGTAAAAAGAAATTATTCCTTTCTTTTAAAAAAATTCAGCGCCACCTATTGTGTAAGCACTTTAGACAGCTAACTCAAAGCACTCGATGGTTATAAAACGTCATTGTTATTAGTACAAAGTTTATCTGCTGGCGCTTAACCGATAGGCATTTGTTATTCTTCTGAGGAACGTGCAATGAGCTAACCCACACTAGCGTAGACACCTGTAATTACGTAAGGGGGCGTGTCGATTTCTAAAAATCATTCAGTGTCCTCAGCCCCTTAATGCCAACACTAGGTAAATAAGTTTTCAAAACACAAACGTCAGTCATTATAAATAAACTAAAAAAAATAAAAATGTAATAGTTTAACAAAAGTATAGTGTACGATAATAGTCGCAGTAGTTTAAAAAGAAAACTGAAGTGCAACCATTAGCGCCCACCTCCAAAATAGTGTTATGGTCCTTATTCTACTGTATTATTATAATTATCATTTGTAATCATTATTTGAGTTAACAGAACAAAATTATAACTCATCATATTTAATTTTTGAGTTTACATTAATATTTAATTTTAAATTTTATCTTAATTAATAGATTAACCAACTATGTGTTGCGTGCGTGCGTGCGTGTCTCTCTCTCTCTCTCTCTGTGTGTGTGTTTGTGTGTGTGTGTTTGTGTGTGTGTGTTTGTGTGTGTGTGTGTGTGTGTGTGTGTGTGTGTGTGTGTGTGTGTGTGTGTGTGTGTGTGTGTGTGTGTGTGTGTGTGTGTGTGTGTGTTTGGTAATTGGTATACAAGTCGCTAATATATAATCATTATTAGACACGATCACAAGCATGTATTTATGAAGGTAGCCTGCTCTGTTTAAAAATATACATGGATCTTCGCTAGACGCTTTTATATTAACTAAAATCGCTCACAGGTCACTATTAAATGTCAAGGCAACCTTGCGATTGCAAAATGCATCCGGTTAGCGTATGGAGATACTATATTTTATACATAATTTTCGAGTTTCCAAAACTAAATTACATTATACTTGGTTGGATGAAAACGTTCATATTACTGAAAAGGGCAAGTATCTACAATATGATGGAAATGAAAAATATCTTGATTTCACACAAATCCAAGGCTTATGTGCTGCGTATCTGGTCTCTTCTCTTTCGTAATCTAACAATCATAAAAATAATGATAATTTCATTGATAATGAAAGTTTTTGGGAAGCTGCATGTGATAGATAAAATAGAGATAATATTTAACCTATAACGTTTTACCTATAACCTATAAAATATATAAATAACGGATGAAATACACATTTGATTCATGTTCCAATAGATAATCTGAAACAATTACGAACCCGACATTATTGATCAAACAAAGACAGGCCGATAAAAACCAGGCTCCAAGTGATATGTTACATTTAATACACTCATCTGTGGTATAACAGGCCCTTATTTTTATTAGAGCCCATAAATGAAATAAAAACAAATTAATAACGGAAACTACTAGTTTAAGCAATAAAACGCTGAAAAGTTCAAATTTTAATTATTTTTTTTATACATTGTAAACCCAAAGCGAAGGTATTCACGAATGAAATTGATGATCCAAAATTTTAAATGGTACTAAATTTTAAGGAAAATATTTGAGGCATACAAAATGTTAATTATCATATCCAACCGACCCACAAGGGATGTAAATACGTTTAACCTTTGAGCAGGACTAAAATTGTTTAGGGCTATATATCGAATTTGATTTACTCTTATTGATAAGTGTTATATAAAAAAGAATAGATATTTAAATATAGCTAGTGAATAATCACGCTGATGGACTTTCGGTTCGTAAAATGTTCATATACAATTGCTTAGGTTTATATCATAGATAGATTGTTCCGAAAATTAATCTTGCACCAAGAGGTCATAGAGGAAAAATCAAATGCCCTATTCAAGCAGTTAAAAGTTCTGTTGCTAAAAGAAACTTTAATAGTCTTGCACCACATTTTTATAATGCAATAATAATCATTAATATTCCAAATATAGTCAAAACGTCCAACTATACAATAAAAAAAAAAATGCCAAAAGAATGGTCAAACGTGTTTATCGAGTATGATATGTGTGAGAAACTTATTTCAAATTTGTTGTAGCAATGAAATAATTAAAAGGTAAAGAAAAATATTTATGTTTTTTTGTGGCTTAATAAGTGTTTCATATGTAGTTATACACTTGTTTCAAATGAGTCTTGGTTCTGGAAAAACATTTGGCTAACTTATGTTAATAATAGCTTTCTGTATTTATTATTCTGGAACACCACTTCCAATATTGAATTATTATATTAATATAGTTCAAACTAGTATGGGAGACAGGGCACAAAAAATATTGTATTGTTATTGGAAATAAAGCTATCATTGTTGGTATTATCTATAATCATGGTATAAATCTATACTACTCTTAATATTACAAAAGATTTGACGATCCATTATTATAGGCTCCAAACTACTGGACCGATTTCAAAAATTCACCTACCGGAAGCTACGGTGATGTCGCGGGAAAAAAGCTTGTTTATTAATAAATAATAGCTGTGGAAATGTAATTTTCAAAGAATACCTAAACTGCCTAAAATGTGTCTATTAAAATTGGTAGACGATAATCTTGTGTTTGCTTCTGTTAGAAACAATCGTTGAGTAGAGCGTTTTGAAAATGTCTTAGTATAATATTTGATCAATTTCATTAAGAATAATATCTTATTATTTACCACATAAGATGAGCAGAGTCGTCACCCAAAACCAGTGCATCCACCAGTGCAACGTCATGATGCCAGCCTCACGGAATCTGTATTTTCGACCTGTTGGCAAAATACATATTGATAAAAAAAAATCTTCTGTTTCTTTAAATTTTACACCTCCAAACTTCTAGTACACCTAATCCCAAACTTCAAATAACAAGTACAAAAAGCAAAACACATATCTTTAAGTCGGTAACATTAACGCTAGAAACTACTGCAGTTAAGGAGATGTTGTTTCACGGTCATTTGACGCCAGCACCTCGAGAGTCGGGTTTAATTCTGGGGAAAATTGTAGACGAGGTTGTTCTCAGTAAATCTCTACGAAGAATTATATCACACGTTATTGCTCTGTACAGGACAGATTATCATTAAACATACGTTGTTGTTGACTAATGTGAGCTATGCTACAGTGGTGAAAAAATCTCCTAATCAGCATGTGTCATCAAAAGAGCAACCAGAGCAGTAAATTTGCAAACAGTATAATACATTTCGATTCTATTTCATTCCCAAAACACGTAAAAGATAAACGTTTCATCTAGCACTACAATTACCCGACTCTTTGGTTGTGTGGAATTTCATTACACGTAGGAATTTACAAAACCCTTTTCTTTCCTATGTTGTTAAGCACCCTTGCCCAAATTTTCACGTATAGTAGTAACTCAATAGTTTCAACAGTAAGATCTTATATCTATTTAGTTACCATATAATGCAACCGCAATGTTACCGCAATGCCTTAACCGATTTTGATGAAATTTTATATCACTCGGTCTGAGAATAGGTTGTTATTTATTTTATAACCCTAAAGTATAAGGGTTTTTATACGGCAAAACAACATTTGTCGGGTCAGCTACTTAGTAATAAAGAAAATACTTCACAAATTAATAATCTTGGAAAAATACTATAAAAGATAATCTAAAACCTTAGAGCGATATTCTCTAAATTTAAAATAATTAAACAAAGAAGGAACTACGCTTTCTTATTGTTGAATATTTGTTAGGGATAAATATACTTAATTTTACTTTAATAAGTATTTTATTTATTCAGTATTTTTTTTTATATTTAATCGTTATGAATATAGACTGGAAACATACTCTCAATTCACTAATAGCTATTTTATCTACACTCTATAGAATACTAATAAAGAATATAATTAGGAAATATTGCTGTCAAAGTATTCTAGAATAATTAAATAGGTACTACATTCTGAGGTCATGTGCACTAAAACTGTTAGGTATCCAAAAACTTATGTTTTTAAAAACATCTTCATAAAAACAAGAGTACGTAGGCGTCTGTAGGCGGCGGATACACGGTAGTCACTTTCAAGTGCCCTTATTTACAAAACTGAGACGGAATTCTATATATAATAAAAAAAAGAACAAAACTGTAGTGCCAAAGATAGATAAGTTACAAATCGTGGATATTTTGTTTTATCGGAGAGAAATAATGTTTTTCCAATTACATTAAAGACCTTTAGTTTATTAGAGGATACACTGAAAACGTATTCCAAAACTATCTCATATTAAAATTCATATTATATTTATCATTTATATAAATTTTATAAGGTGATTTTTTAAAGCATTTTGTATTAAGAATAATTTTCAATATAGCATTGTGAATGCGAAATTAATCAATTATACTTAACTTTGAAAGTTTCTCTTAAAAAAATAAATAAAAAAGTTTATTTGTAACTTGAAGAGATAAAGGTCAGCGATGTCGTGTTACTTTACATATAAGGATAGGTATTTGAGGGTTATGCAAATCACAATATATTTTAGAATTAATTTCTTAATTTATGTGGCAAATATGGCGGACTATGGCCTTAGACAAGGGGGACTTATAAACTCCACCTACATTAAACGTCGTAAATCTATCAGTTTTGTAGTATTTGAGTAATATATATCACCCTTGTATAATATAGCTTAGCTTCCCATAGGTGAGCTTTTTTTAAATTTTTTCAGTATTTTCGGAGTTTATTCAATGCAAACAAGCAAACACTCAAATCTTTTGTCTCTATAATATTAGTATATATAACTTGATATTTAGTACATGGGTTCTTTTCTTGATGTTAATGAGCTAAAAGAGGATTTTTAGAAATTCGATCTCTAAAGGGGGGTGAAATAGGATTGTGAAGTTTAAATGGAATTTTCTCATATACATAGTACAGGACCACACCAGTGAAGCTGCTGGTAGAAAGCCAGTATTGGTATAAAGGTAAATAATATGTGAAAACGAAAACGATCATTTAAAACGAGATAAGGTTCATAAAACCTGCTGTATAGTTGATATTGTGATTTCTGATCGAAGCCCAGTTTTTGTGAGGTCCTAGAAACTTTCTACCCTATAGATACTCGGGATAAAGATCATTAATCCTCTTTAGACTGGGCGGTGTCAATTTGCGCTGGGAAATCAATCAACCGAGGTGCTTAGTAACAGGGAGTGCAAGGTCAGCGTAGAACAAAGGATTTTTAGATAAAAAATAATAATATATATTCGACAAAAATCACATTCATAACTAAGATTCCAAGATGAGTAGCCAATGAGTTTTGTGGAGTATCTGAGAGTAACACCCAGACCCGAGAAAATGTAGAAAAGTCCATTTTCTACACTGATTCGACCGGGAATCGAACCCGGGAACTTAGAGATGGCGGCATCTTAAAATTGTCGTGCGAACCACTCCGCTACGGGGGTCTTACTGAAACTCTTGCGGAAATGCTAAAGCTGAGTGTTCTTTCAAACACAAAAACCCATACTTTCAGTTAGTAATATTATAGCGGCGTCTCCTCTAAATGCAAATCGAGTGGAACAGATGCGCAAGACAATTGTGTGTCCCATATAATATTCACGTGAAGTTACGTAATAAGTACATTATTCAGGAGAGTGGTCCTGATACCTTCAGCGAGCAATTCTTAAAAGAAAAACTGTAAGTAATGGACGATCTTAAAAACACTACTTTTGTGTTCTTCCGTGGGTTACTAGGTCCTTGTAATAAGAGTTATATATTAACTAGCTTTTGCCTGCGACTTCGTCCGCGTGGTTTAGTTACTTTGGGCAGCATATATTTTCCAAAAACGCTGTAGAATTATTTAGATATAAGCTTTTGCTTACTTAAGGGGAAGATTTGATTATTTGCTTTGAATAGGCTCCGAAATTACTGTACCTTTCTTAAAAAATCTTTCAAATACGGGTAGCTACATCATACGCAGTTGACATAGTGCGAAGTCGCGGAAGAATAGCTAGTTGGTAATAAATTACGTTTACTGGAATAATTTGAACGTTGAATTTATATAATTTGGCTGGTCTAGCTTGAAGCTTACTATGCCATGTTAAGGTACATTTGAGACTCAGAAACAATTAGATTTTATTTCTAGTAAAAGTAAAAATATTGAATGAGGCATTAGCAAGCTCTACAATACGTTTACGTAGAACGAGAATTCGAGATAGTAAAGGTTTGATTGATTACCTACTGTAGGCACGATTTTGCGAATCTCAGAAATAGACATCGAGCATCGCCAAAACTCTTTGATAGAGAAATTCTTTGGAAGAGTTAGTGCACTGGGTCTGCGAAACGGTTGTTGAAGAACTCTTGCAAGGGCTTGATCTTGAAATCTAGGGATCTTGAGCTATTTCGTACTTCGGAAGGCACGTTTACACCCACTAATCCGCACTGGGTCCGCGTGGTCCATTCTACCTATTCGATTTTATTCAATTCCATTTATGTGAAGGCCTGTGCTCCAGCATGGGGAAATTAGTAGGCCAGCGATGATGATGATGAATAGTTTTCAATTTATTGATACTAAGGTTCTGCAAAGTTTTTGTGTTGAATATAATAAAATTAGTGTAACGTTGTTGTTAGCGGTTTAAGTCAGTACCGACGTAATGGATTGAGGGTTTGATTAGCAACTGTCGTTCCCGACCGGAAGTTTAACTCACCAGGGTGTATAATGTAAACCTCCCTACCCACAGTAAACAAAAGACACCCACTCTTTTGGCTTGAGACTGGCCAATGAGAGTCACTCAAGAAGCCTCTCTAGGAGCTATTTACGTCATGAACGTAAATCAATTTTTAACGACAACACGATCTATGTTATTTCTTCATAATTTTTAAAGCAATACCGAAATTTTAACATAAACAATGTTCATTTTTATTTTGTTATATAAAAAGATGTTGGAATTAAGTAATGAGATCAATATCGTCTCCATCTAAGAACTGTTTTTCATCATCCTTTACTGATATTACATTAGAACATTGAAAAATAAACAAAGAAAATAAGCAATAGTATTTAACATAGTAAGTAGTAGTATACGGTAGTAAGTTTCATAAATTAACAATAAATAATTACAATATGCAAAACATACTTAACATTGCTGTGTTGTGAACTATACATAACAGTACTAATAAACAAACAGAAACAAGACTTAATTTAATAAAAAAAAACAAAAAATTCCTTGATCCAGAATCCAATCAGGGAGATGATTATAACATGCTAGATGTTCTATTTTCACAATTGCTGCTGCTTCCAAATTGTTACAGATAATAATAGCCTCATAACTTGGCAATTTTATTAAGGCGGTCCTAAATATAATATTTCAAAGGAAAATCTGAACAAGTATAAACAACTACAAGAAAATATCAGGGTCTATACATCTACATTGCCAAAAGACATGAGCTGCCCCAATAAATTTCTAGGACACAAGATACTCCGTAAACACTTCGGCGTTTTCTTTGAAGCACTCAAAAGAGTTTTCTTGTCATAAATTCTGCGCAAATGAAACTTATATTATATAAATATAGATAAGTAGCATAAACAGAATTTTTACCCACTTACCTTATTTGTTTCGACATCTTTTTTGATCAACGCTAAAACATTACTTCGGGAACAATGGAGAGACTTTGAAAATTATAAAATTTTAGTATTTTGTATTATATATAAAAATGCGAAAGTTACAGAAATGAATGAATGGATGATAAAATTTATAAAATCTATGATTCTTACTACTCTCTTACTTCTTACTTACTATTTAATTTGATTATTTGATCAATATTGCATTCACAATGCTATAACTTTATTCTTAATATAAATGCTTAATAAATCCACTGTCAATGGTACACTCAAATGGGATTCCTTACGTCAAACTAACTCACCATTAAGAATATTTATTGAAGAAATTATTGAAACTGTTGTTTTCCGCTGGATACACAAAAATACAGTTCTCGAATCAAAACTATTGCCTACACTTTGAGAATTGACAGAACACTACAGGACTCTTGCAACACAGTCAGGCTTAATGAGATAAGCATTGTAATTTAGGCTAATTAGATATTCGAGACGTTATCAGCAGGCAAGCAGGTATTTTTGTTGTTAGTTAATTTCAAGTTAAGGTTTGTAGTACAACCCACCATGAGCTTAATCGCAGACCAAACGTTTGTTTTAAAATTGAATATTGTTTAACGTATGTGGAACGTTATCTTATACAGGTATATCGGTTTAGAAAAATTAGAAGATGACATCGTCGGGAACGATATGACAAGCGATTACAACGTTATATCGAATGATCTCATCGGATGCTGACAAGGGACTGTCCAGAGCAGTTGCGGTTTTCACATATGTGATCAACACAGATTTATCAGAGATGCTATTGTACTAATAATATTAACATTTAAGTTGTTAATACAATGGTGAAATGCAATTAATTGAGATGGCATTATAACGTCAGTGCCCTTGTATTTAAATGTCTAACGGTCAGCACAAACGTTCATTAAGGTTTAATGACGCCTTTTTAGCTCTCATGAATGTCAAGTTAATATCGGTATGTCGCTTTGAACTAAAAACTGTTTTAATGGACGTTTGTGCAACTGGCTGTTAATTTTTTATCCACAACCATGTTAGCAGGAGGTGACTTATTGAAGAAGGCACGGTAGACATTTTTACAGTCTGACAGTCTGACCGACAAAGTTTACATCGTGAGCACACCGCTTTAAAGAAGACTGATGGCACGGCCTCGGTTCACCGTTCGTACCGGTGTGATGCGGTGCGTGAAAACAAAAGTATAGGCGTGTATGCAGTACGTACGATATGGTTCAGGAATTGCGAGGCAACGAGTGTCTCGTTCTATTAAAATAGGATTTACCGATTGTATACTTTGTATGGTAATCAAGATTGCGAATTGTAAATTAGGATATCTTAGAATAAGCTTCTTTTAAGCACATAATAAATGAACACGTAAGATTGTAATGGGAGCTTAAGTTATCAAAGACAAAGTTATTGGCAGATGCATTATGTAGTTGCGCACATAAGGATATAGGACAAATATTAGCATTGCTTAAGTTAATTAAAACTGACCATAAACGATTTATAGTACTTATAAGAGTATAATTAAATAATGAGATATTGATAAAAGTTATTAATGTCGATATAATTTACCTACTGCTAAATAATGTTATGATAATGTTAGGAGCATGACTGCATGTACAATTTAGTTCAAAAGACGACAACATAGTTTCAATAATATGTGATTAAATCTAATTAGAAATGAGAGAGAGAAAACAGAAATACTTTACGAAGAAATCCACAAATCCAACGTCAAAGATATTAGGTGACGTCAACCACATACATATCGTACTGAAATAGGTTACTTTTCATGTTCTCTCGCAATGCAAACAGTGTGTGGCTACGGAAAGACGCGACATTTTCCTGTGCCATAAACATATGAAGACACTGCTGATACTACTGAATCTTCAAAAGGGAGCGTTACTTTTGTTTCTTGAAATTAAAATTGGTCTAATTTTGAAAATAAACGAAAAGTAACTTTGTTTTTTATCGATTTACAAAATTTCCGTTTTATTTTGATTAGTACCTTTGATTAGTAGGAGATTTCAGATTTATTTTTTTATGTAAGGTAACTATCCTTGTCGCCTGTCAAGCGGTGAGGACAATGCATAAAGCATTGACCTACGAGACAAAAGAAGGTAACTGTCCTTACATGACCGTGGACTAGACGGTCTTGCACTAAGGGTTTCTATCTTTGAACAGTCAAAGATGGTAATAGCGTGAGTTGGCCTACAAGTAAAAAATATCCGGCATCACTTTAGATGAGCCCCGGTAACTAGCGCGGAATAGGTAAGATTCCAGATATCCTAACAATAATTAAAAATAAGCTAGGCTAGGCTGAAATAAAATAAGCTAGCGTTAAATTATTAATAATTCTTCACAAAAATTTTGTCTAATAACGAAAAGATGAGGTCAAGAATAAACAAACAAAAAAATATGTTTCGTTTTTAAACGAGAACTGCACGTATATTGTATCTACAATGAGGTTTTACTCCATAAATCTAACTCACAGTTGGCTAGTGTATGTTGAACAAGTTTTTCACATTTTTATAAACCATGGAGGTGTGGAAAAAGGAGAATATACTGAAACTTCTGAACATGCTATCTCACTACGTTTTCAAACACCAAAGTTTGAATTGAAGTTTTAAAAATCAGTAAGTGGATTTATTAAGTCGGGAGAAAGAACCTCGAAAACGAGCGTGACTTGAATTTTGTTTGTATGTATATAAACTTAATCACAACGATGGAAAATAAGTGAGATACACAAGTGTTCTTGTATTTACGATAGACCCCACATTTCACATATTTTAAAATATAGGAGAGTTATATTTACAAAGTCGATGTTGAAACGTGAACAGGTTTATATTTACTTGATCAACACACAAATCTCTGTGTTATATTTGGTAAAGCTCTTTGTTATATTTGGTTAAATTGTATTGAACGTGATAAATTGATAAAATAACAAAGAAAAAATCTTTGCAGTGTATTTGTCGATCCAAACTGAAATTACATATGAGGAAGTCTTGCGAACAGTTTACTTGATAGTAAACATATGAAATTCTGTATATGTGCTGTCAATCTTTTCTAATAAACATAACGTCAAATCTATTTTCAAAGATATATTTTCAATAATATATTAATTTTAGTTTTACTTTTTATTGCGATAAATTTTAAATTATACAGCATCACAATCTATCATATTCCTGTTGTAAGAACTTAATCTACGGTTGGCTGCTCGGGAGAACATATGAGGAAACGGAAAGACGCACACGCACGCACACACGCACGCATACACGCACGCACACACACTATTAAATTTAAATGAACAATGTTGGTTAAATGATAACTATGTAACTCTGAATCATGATATTAACTTACATTTACTTGTAATTTAGGGCAATTTTGTGCTGTTACTAAAGGTATCATTGGAAAAGGGACTGAATCGCTAAATACAGATTATTTGTAAAACTATTAGGGTCAATTTTGACTTATACTTTCTATAATAATTGCCTTATATAACAATTAACATTAAGACCCACTTCTACTGCATAAAAACTGTTCAATTGTGTGTTTATTTCTAAGCATGAATAAAGAATTATTATTATTATATGTGTGAAATAAAAACGATTCTTATTACAAATCATTCGAGTACATAATGAATACATTTTTATTTTCTTCTATAATTGATTTCTTTGTTCCGTACCTGTATAATTCGTAACTGCTACCAGAATAATGTGCGGTAAATAAATAAATAAATTTAAGTGATTGATTTTTAAGGCAATTTGTCATCGCAAACAAACACATTATAAAAATTTAGATTTTTCGCTTAAATTAAAGTCTGACTGTGTCAAAATCTGACCGTCAGTTGCATAAACGTCAACTAAAGTTTAATGTCGCGTTTAAGCTCTAACGAATGTCAAGTATGTATGGGTTATGTAGTTTTGAATTAATGAAATGTTTAATGGACGTTTGTGCAATGGGCAGTATGTCCCACATAAATTCCGACCACAGGGAAATGATGATAGAAGTTTTGAGTCTGAGGCTTTGTTCAGTCTTTGTTGTATCCTTTGTCCTATAAACTAGAATGTATAAATAAAAATCGCTTTTGTTATTTCTTATACTCTTTTAACTCCTTGTGCTCCTTTAAACGACGCAATGGATTTCGATTTCGATGTTTATTGAAGAAGAAATGATCACGAAAGTATTGCAGACAGAACGTGTGTGTAAACGTATTTTAACTTCAGATTAAAGTTCTCATTGAAGAGTTTGTTAGTACACTACTAATACTCCTCTTGAAGTTTATTAGCAGTTCTGAGAACGGGCGGTCGGTGCGGACTGCCATAGTTCTGGACGAGATGAAATGTGCGCTAAAATAGATTTATGTAGTTTAATTAAATCCGGAGAGTAGCTCGGTTACGTAGTGGATAAGCGCCGTGACCCGCGATTGTTGTTGCCAAGCAACGTTCGCAAGGGTCGGTCGGGGAGTGTGGCAAAAAAAATATTTTCTCGAGCTACTCCGTGCTTCGGAAGGCACGTTAAACCGTTGATCCCGGCTGCATTTGCAGTCTTTGATACCCTCCAATCCGCATTGGGCCAGCGTGGAGGGCTTATCCTCCTTAACCATCCATAAGGAAGGCTTGAGCCCCTGCAGTGATGACGTAAAAAGGCTGATGTTGAATTAAATCCACTAGTAAGTTCCACGAGCGTTTTTTATATCTCTTCCTTTTAAAAACGATAATATATAACAATAGTAATTTTTTGCTCTCGTAGAAATTTTAGGAAAACGTAGTTGAGCATATACTGGAGTCTATGGTGCAAATAAACATTCATTCATTCATTCTATAGGTTGCAATGTGAATTGGGAGTCTGGGAAGGGTATTTTGTTCTATTAATTTTATCACTCTCCCTTTAGAATAATAGCGTTGTATCTAATGTGAATTAGTGATATTATAACAAACTAGATTCTGAAATTATCATATTTATAATCACTCTCAATTTTAGATATAACAAGACACTTGGTAAGGGAGCTATTGTTTGCAGTTGCTACTGTTTCCACAATAGAACCCCTTCAAAATTGATAGTGCAGTCAGGTGGCGCTACTATAGTACAATAAGAAGACAAACTTTGAACATACAAAAATATATTAGACTAAATGAATATATATTTCAATAAAGTACAAATAATGTATAATCACTCTTAGTTTTAGATATAACAAGACACTTGGTAAGGGAGCTATTGTTTGCAGTTGCTACTGTTTCCACAATAGAACCTCTTCAAAATTTATAGTGCAGTCAGGTGGCGCTACTATAGTACAATAAGAAGACAAACTTTGAACATACAAAAATATATTAGACTAAATGAATATATATTTCAATAAAGTACAAATAATGTATAATCACTCTCAGTTTTAGATATAACAAGACACTTGGTAAGGGAGCTATTGTTTGCAGTTGCTACTGTTTCCACAATAGAACCTCTTCAAAAGGAGTGGTCGGCGCCAAGAACAGACAGCCTAGCTTTTACTAAAATAGCACGGTGAATAGGACAAAATTCACAAGACATCTGTTAGTATGTAATACTCATCGGTATTATATATTATTTTTGTTCAACTTAGAAATTAGTTCTAATAATGTTAAAGGAATATAATATCTAAATTAACGTAGTTGCGTTAATAATTTTACATTAAAGAACCATAGACTCGGTGTTTATTATACAGAGAGATTATTTTATGACGCTGGAAAGCAAACACGTAGTAACCCACAAAACCAAAATGGATATTTGGAGTGGAAAATCTTAATATTTTTCCAAAAAAGAAAATCTTATTTGTGTTTAAATGGACTAAGGAACACCTTTTTTTGTGACCGTGGACGTTTATAGGAATTATTTATCAAAAAGAAATAAAAGTTTTTCTGCTCTGAAGATCACTTTTGGTTTTGGGGGTTACTACGTGTTTGCTTTCAAGAGTCGATATTTTCTTACCGAATAAGATTGGTCTACGGGTTCACCGTCGAATCATTTGGTTGAGAATCCGATAAAGTACTATCTGTAAACAAGAAAATGTAATTGTAAACACTATACGGTTAATGGTTGTATTCAAGAACTACAAAACAAGCATATATTTCAAAGATGTTGAAATGGAGAGCTTGTGGAAATGGGACTGTATAGTGAAAATGAACTATTATAATGAGACAAATAAGGGGTTTATTATATAAAATATATACAAAGTACGACACAACGAATCGATGACAATTATATTATTTTCAACATCGAAGATTATAAAAGAATGACAGTAATTTAAAAATATAAAAAAAAACAATAAAGGTCAGCAACAGATGTAATAGATAAAATCTTAAGTTGATATATTTTTTGGTATAAATTTAGCCATTATTTCCTTCAAAAGATTTATAAGAGCTTCTAGCGAAATTACATAAAAAAAGATTCACATATTAATGTAACCACTAGATTGTTGATAGGCTAAAACCGATAATTATTTCATTAACTATTAGTAAATAATTAACAATGAATCCCTTCTACAGTATCTAGTAAGTGTGCGACAACAGCGCAGAAAGTTTCGACCTTGGTCGTAGTTCCGATCAGATAGTTTTATCGCACGGAACTAATGGCTGTTTGGTGAATATCGTTCAACTAAAGAGGGTCAAGAGTTTTTACGTTGCTACGATGAAGTCCAGTAACCCAGTTTGAAGAACAATTGTTGTGAAAAAAAAAACTTTATTACATTAAATAAGGTCTTAGTTTTATACACTTACGATGACATTGGCATCGACAAGAAATAACAGATTTTACCTGTAGTGCAATTTCAATCGTAGAAGTTCAATCAAATATTACTTTCTTGAAAAGGTAATAAAGGTTTTATGTCATTGAAGCTCTTTGCTGTGAATAGCGCTATGCTCGATTTCGAGATCAAAGCTAAATTTATAAAACAATAGCATATACTTGCGTATTATTTCATTATCTGATTGAACTTTGCTTGAAACCTATATGTTTCACAAAAATGCCGATGTGATATATATGTATAGATTTGGGGAAACTATAAAAAAAGAAAAATTTAGAAACGGAGTAACACAATCACATAGTAATAAATCTACAAATTGCTATGCGATTGTGTCGCTCCGTAGGTTTTGTTTGTTTAATAAATAACAAAGGTACCATTTCACAACGCGATGAACTGACAAACATACATATCGATTTTGCCATATTGTGCAACAATGATAATGTTGGGAGTGTGTTGTAAAGAATGACTCAATCGTTCGTATCACAAGTGGCTTTCAATTTTGACTGCCGCTTGAAAATGAGTAAGTAGTTAAGAGTATGCATAAAGCCGAAAGGAAAACTATTAATATTATAAAATATATGGAGAAAGGAATAATAAGATGACAAAAATTCTATAATTGCTTGTAAACTATTCGGTCCGATGGTTATATGACTGATTTCAGGTTTTGACTATTGTGACATTTATTTTATAAAAAAAATAAAATAATGAGTAGTCAGAATATTGTTGAATAGGGATGATGACTGGGTAAAAAAAAATGCAATTCTATTTAGTCCGTCAGTCAGATAATAGAAAAATATTAGATACGTATTTTTTTTACTTCAATTTAACAAGAAATAGCTTAGATAACAGGCATTAAGGTTGAGGAGTGGGGGCTCGCTACGTCACAGTTGAGTAGAAAACGTACCCTAACGTGACGTCATGCGAAATTTCAACTCCATGGAACACCGTTACTTTATGATCACGAAAAAAATTAAAAAATACGTGTTTAATATTTTTTAACACTCTACCTGACGGATAAACAAACAAAAATTAGTCATCATCCCTTTGTAATATTTCTCATTCAAAAAATAATTAATTAAAGTAAATGTTTTTGTGGCGTTCTTATTTTAAATTACACTATAATTTGAATCAAGAGGGTTATAAGCTCTCACTTTACGGATCAAGAGGGTTGCAGGTTCCAAATGGTTGGAAAGAGCTCGATGCCGATATGAATGGAAAATGCTGAGTGTGGTCTACACTGATACAGTAGAGACAGGCTAAAGAAGGAGAGGTCTTGAGTTCGAACTTGTCCTCGTGTCTGTATCTAGCCCGTTCTCGTACAGACATTTCTGTATCTTTTGGCATAAGCGGGAGAACAACTTTTTATCAATAGGTATATTCGTGATGCCGTTTTTACTGTGTGAGTCATTTAGTGAGGTAGCCTTATTATGGTGAGTCACTCAAAATTCACTTCAATTATATATAAGTATTACTTTTTCTAAGTATTTATTGAACATCATCACTTAAATAACACATTAATGTCCCTAATAATCGGGTACAGACCTTTCCTATGAACGGAATCAAATCGGAACTGGCCATACAGGCTAAGTACGGTTTTGTTTGACGACCTCCGTAGTCAAGTGGTTCGTATGCCGGTTTCAAGGAGTTGCCATCTCTGAGGTTCCGGGTTCGATTCCCGATCACGTCAATGTAGAAAATGAATTTTTCTATATTGTCTCGGGTCTGGGTATTGCATTACCTTCGTTGTCTCAGATACTCCATAATACGGGGCTTTAGCTACTCATCTTGGAATCTGAGCATGTATGTGATGTTGTTTAATATTTGTTTATTTAATATTATTTATTGGTATCAATAGAGTAACGTGCCTTCTGAAGCACGGAGGAGCTCGAGATATTTTTTTTGTTCACTAACCTATCCTAAGACCGGCTCTTGTGAATTCGAAGACTAAACCTGGTGGTTAACCATGCATCGAGGTTTTTTATTATTAATAATTTTTAATTTACAATATATTATTTATTTAAAATAAAGTAAAAGACCCCATTCATGTAACTTCTAGTTCTCTCTTTTTATGAATCAAATATCTAGGACATTTCAGTTTAATAAAAGTAAATATAAACTCAAATAAAAAAAAAGAAAATGAAACGCTCTTACACATCACAACCTAATAAAGCGATGACGTGTAGACATTTGCTCAGAAACGAATACCTCCATTGACTGAATACACAGGCAGAACTCAATTTCGTTTGGTACTATAGAAGCCGAATATAAATATCAAAGGGAAATATCTTGCGAATTTAATTCCCAAATGAAAAGACCTTATTGGCTGTAATTATATTTCACTGTCGATATTTTTTAATAAGGAATAACTCACGTAGTGGATGTTTGGTTTAATATTTTGCAATGACGTGTAAAGAACGTAGGGCTATTCATATTGTATTGATACTCAACAAACGAGGCAGTAGTAATATACACTGGGTCATTTAGTCGGTGTAACGACCAGTGTCGAGTACGGTTATCTTAGAGCAATCTAGTCAAAATACATTTCAGCTTATTATCCTTATGCCAATATAAATTATGCTTTTAATCCAATGACATGACAAGTATTACACTTAATAAATTGTATCGGTAACCTGGTTACCAGCACCAGAATAAACTTAGAACCACATTTAGTGGTTCTAAGTCTAAATAGGATAGATTCTAATGTTTTTTTTCATAACAAATATAAAATATAGTAATATTTTGTGGTTGAACATTTACAATACATGATAAGTATAAAAATAACTATAGAAAAGTCTGCCTTTACTGCCATTGAAAGCAGTCTCGACAAAAGAAAATACTAAAACTGCTTTGATCTACGAACATTACACTCGTTCACATTTTTATGGTGCTCTGACGTCATGCAGTGTAATGATTATCTCAAATCGTACCATATTCAGTAAGTATGTACAACTACAGTTGGGCCATTATAAGAAGCCACATTTGACATCTGTCAATCTGTAACTAAACTTTGTAGCGGCGTCATCACTACATAGTATAAAACATAGAATATCCCTAAGTATACTTAAATCTTTAATACTATGCAAAGGATTTTCATGCGGTTTTTTTTCATAGATTGTGATTCAAAAAGAAGGTATAATACAAGACCACGCGGGCGAAGCCGCTGACGGAATGCTAGTTTAGTATATTTAGAATAAGATTGATTTATTACATTTAGAAAGATTTACAAGTCAAAGTAAAACGTAATATTGTTTTATTTTTCTATTATGACAATAAATATATATCTTAATAAATAGAACAAATATGAAATCATACCGTTTTTTATTTTTTAATAAAATAATAATAATATCTAAGCACATTAAAAGGTTAGTTTGAAATTGAGATTGATAGATGTCAAATGTAGCCTATTATAATGACCCAGCTGTACACAGTAATTTATTTTTTTAAATAGAATATAGGGAATGTGTGAGACGTTTTACTTGAATTAATTTACTGACACTTGCAGTCGTGGATTTAATCGCCATCTTAAAATTATTTTGAATCTTTTCAACACTTGAAATTATTACCAAAAAATCATACATATATAAATAAATAATAGACACTGTGACTGTCAGTAGCATAACTTTAGTAGAATACTATAGTTAAAAAGTTCTTCTTTTTATTCCTTTCATTAAATCAAGAGAAATTTACGTTTTCTTGATTCAGCGAAGTCACAATCCGTCCCAGCATTGAATAGAATTATAATTTAAATGTAAATTCTGAAACATCAGCCGTCAGTCTTGTGTCAGTGTCCCATTGTATCCACTTCTGTAATTCAATTATTGCGAACATAAAAGCACTTTTGTAACTTTTGTGCGTAATGGTGTACAGTCGCACCGTCCATCTTGCTGTTTGAATGGCGCACGACATTTTGAAAAGTCGTAATCGGCACGGTCCAATGGATTTTCCACAGCAAGACAATCTCTTTTCACTTGGCGTTCAATTGTTTTACTTATTCAAACAGGATTTTGATACTTATCGTGGACGAATCTCGAATTACCACGGCCTCACAAAAAACCGACGTGAAGCAACGCTTGCGTTGTGTTTCGTCGTGTGAGTGAGGGTACCGGAGGCCCAACCCCTCCCTATTCCCTTCCCTCTACCCCTCAACCCTTCCCTCTCTATGATCATATTCGTCCCTCAAAGGCCGGCAGCGCGCTTGTAGCCCCTCTGGTGTTGCAGGTGTCCATGGGCGACGGTAATCACTTACCATCAGGTGATCCGTCTGCTCGTCTGCCCCGTATCCCCCCATAAAAAAAAAACCTATAATTTTTCAAATTATTAAATTACTATATATCAACGTTTACTTAGTCATTTAACTATCTAATATCTTATTTTTACTTACTATATGCTACCATTGAACGAGACCCGTTATATAATGTCATGCAACCATTTAGGTACTTACATAAAAAAAAATCCCCAGACGTGTCTTTCTGTTTGATGCGATAAATTACATCGAACCAAAGACTGGCGTCTTACACGTTCTGATTACCACAAAGGTGATTATCCCGTCTCAATGGCCGTAACAGATACGCCGGGCCATTGTCGCGTGTGCTGTCGTGTCGTGACTGCTGCTACCATTTGACAATGACAAATCTGTCTTACAAATAAATAGTAAATAATATTTTTATTAAATAAATGATATTTATAGGTAATTAGATTACTAGCTTCACTCTCGATTATAAAAAAATGGGAGGTTACAATTTTTTTCTGTAATAAAAATTTAAGATTATTACTTTTTATCCCACTTAACATTTCCCTAGGGTCCACGCGGAATTATTTTGAAATTGAGACTGATAGATGTCAAATGTGGTCTATTATAATGACCCAGCTGTACGTACACAGTAATTTTTTTTTTTTTTAATAGAATATAGGGAATGTGTGAGACGTTTTACTTGAATTAATTTACTGACACTTGCAGGCGTGGATTTAATCGTCACCTTAAAATTATTTTGGTTGGTTGTCATGGTTATCATAGATCGTTATGCTATGCGATTAAGAATATATGTACCTATATAAGTAGATCCTTTAAATATTTACTCTTTCCAATATACTGAGACGAACGAAAAGAAAAAAAAAACAGCATAATACGAAGTAGCAATTGAGTGTCATTTTTATAAAAGTGTCATTTTAATATTATGTAATACGATTTCCAAGAAGTGATTCTAGAATAAAGCGCTTAGTACAGCCCCGCCCTGGCCGCTACGGCGGATGCAGGCGGATGCTTCCATTGCATCCACGACGCATGACGACCACAATGGCGGGATGATATTAACCTTCGCCATTGTGGAGCCATAATGAGCCTCGTCAGCTGGAAATTGGAACGATTTTGACATTCCACGTGAACTGTATAGGAAACTTTTAAACGACTTACGCGTCACTTTTTAGTTCTAGTCATTCTTTTGTTTTGAATATAATTTAGATGAATCTATTTCATTAAAAATAGATATAACAGTGCAATAATTTGAAATATTTTTTCTTTACTGATCTTACACACTAAATATAACGATCCTCATTCGTTCTCACCCTTGTCGACGTGTGTAAAAAGAAAGAAATTGCAAAATTAGAGAATAACACGGAGATTTTCATTCTCTAAATTTATGGTTAACCACTAGAAAAGATTATCCCCGAACAAAATCATCATGAAACTGATAGCATTCATAGAAAAGATTGTATGCAAACACTTAGTCACGCTGTGTGAACACGAACCGGTTTGGACAATGACATGACATAACTAGCACAAATTGCGCGCGCGTCGCCCGCCCACTGGCTACACAGTCTATGTGAAAAGTGATGCAACATATTCAAGGTAAAAGTTCGCGATGACCTGCGATGAGAACTGAATCGTAAGATAATAACAAGTGGACAAAATGACACCAATGAAGAAATATCTTGTTGCACATTCAATAGAAAGATTAAGTAACTGCATTATGATTTCTTTCAAATTTTTAGGTATAATGTTCACATATTAAGAACTTATACATAGCTTATTCGTATGTTTACCGACAAAAAGCAGTATTGAAGAATGTTTATATTGAACAAGTTGATGACAAATGTCATGAATTTATCAAAATCATTTGTCACATAAAAACATGTGAATTGTTCGAAAAAGATTTAGTTCGACGACTAAATTACAATCGATTAGATAATCGTCAACACAAAGTAATTTAGTCATAACAAAAAGTAACACCGACAAATCGACCTTTTTCAAAAGGCATAAAAGACATTTTAATTTCCTCTGTTTGCTTTAAAGAAATGAGAACAAATAGATGAATATTATTGCAAGATTAAACAGGATAAGCCATTAACAATCCAATGTAAAATCGAGAAAACATTATCCAAGGAACAAATAATCCCATTTTTAGTTTAATACCAACAAATGCGGATATATAAATAAAATGACAGCTGAAATCAACGAAGGAATAAATACTTTATTGTACACTAGCTCACCCGACAGACGTTGTTCTGTCTTAATTATGAATATTGAAAAATTCAACTGTAATTAAGAAAAATGTATGTTAGTGTATCTAAACTTACCAAAACTCCATATTAAACTGAACTTTAATTATGAATATTAGGTGTGACAGTTCTGAACTAACTGTGATATGCACTAGGGCATTCAGTTTACATAAATTAATTATTTTACATGTATTTTTATAAACAAATTAATTCCGTTTGAATTTCAGTTTTAAACCATATTCAGTTTTTACATCCTATTTGACGATAATTGCAGTAGGCATTCTGTCAATTCTATGTCAATCGTCATAAGGTTACATTAAAATAGTTTATATTATCCAAAGCACAAGGTTAGATTAGAAATATTTTTATATGGTGGTTAAGTATTCTTAAATTTTCATATTTTCCACATAATTTTCTTATTTTCTTCTTTTATAAGGAACTTCTCATTGCCAATAACAAACTCAAAAAAAAAAAAAATTGCAAAATCGGTTCAGCTGTTCATGTGTGTTGGCGTGACTAAGGGAAATAGGGATTAATTTTTATATATGCTCGGTGGTGGACACAGTATACGAGAGTGATTTAAAAAGTAGGCCTGACCGATATTTGAGGGTAATATGTAAACTAATTTCTATAACGGTGTAACTAATTCGACAGCTCGATTCTTTATTGAATCGTATGTCAACTGCCATTGTATTGAGACAAGGGGAGAATATGTCGAAAAATAGAACATGTTTTTATTTTTATTTTCTTTGTTTTATTGGACGGACCGAGAAATTTTCAAACTACCCTCGTATGTGATATGACAGATGTCATATCATCAACACACACATCATATACATACAAATTGTTTGCCGGTAAAAATATAAGTAAACAAAAGTTTTATATTTGTATTAATATACGTAATAATGCGACTCATGCCTAATAAATAACGAATATTATTTTTATGCACGATTTTAAACTACAGAATGCTTAGTATATACTGTGCATAGTTTGTTTTAATGAGGAAAACGTAAATGTATGAATAATTGAAGTCGAACTAACATGCGAAGGTAAGACGTGTCAAATATCATAAAATCTGTGTAACACTTTTGGTTAGTTTAGCTATCGGTTTGATGGAATATATAGCATACCTAGATCTAAACTAAGACAACTCAAAAAACTAACGTGGAGGTCTGACAATACATTTGTTTACGTGGCAGGAGCGCGACCACTGTTGATTCAACAAAAGAAAGCTAAAGTCATCTAGCGGCTCATCCCCGAACCTTTATTGAATCTGTTATGTTGAAAAGATGCGTATGATCACCGAGTATTTGAATATTGTACTAAGTCAAAACTCACTCAAATTTTTGAATTGTCTCAGTTTAGATCTAGGTGTGCGATATTTTGTCTGAAATAACTTGTCACAATTGTAATAACAATCGCATGCTTGTAATTAATTCTCGTAAGTTTATTACAGCGAATGCTTTTTTCTCAAGGTTATAATATTTGTGTTCGCATTGTCTGTCACAAGGACAGAAAAGGTTTTAATTGAATTTTATCATGTTTCTAGGTGTGGAAACATTTTCCGGGTCAGCGGCGATCGCGAAACAAATCTATAACCAAGCGTTCAAACTCTATTAACTATGCTGTTTCGCAAAGCCTTCAATTGGTACGAGAATCAGAAGAAATACTTTTGGGTGTCTTAGAAAACGATGATTTAACATCACTGATAATTACTGCAATTGGAGGAAACTTTTAATCATAAATATGAACTTTATATTTTTAAAGACCGGTGTATTTATTATTCCATCTTTCAATAAATAAATTTCTTAGAGAAAATGCATTGAAACTTCAAACATCAACGTTTTACACCCAGTTTCTGAATTGAGAATTTAAAGTTAAGCACGTCTCAAACCGTACTTAAACCATTTCACACGTCACTTAAACAGATTTTCGTTTCTGATATTAATTTTTTTTATGATCAGTTGATAGCAGTTTGATAAAACTAGGTCTTTTTGCCAAGTGAAAAGTAAAAAACTTTTATAGAGAATAATCAGTTGAGATTTTGTATTTCTCAATTCAGAAACCGACCGTTAGTGAAAACTGAAGAAGTATTTAGATAAGGCTGTATGGTCTTTACTAGTTCGCCTTTAATTAAGTAACGACAACAACGTCCATGACTATAGTTTTAATGCTAGTTTAGTGATAAAAGTATCAATTGGAAAGTAAACTGAAATTTTTATTATTTATTCGCAAGGGTCATCTGATTTCGTGCCATCAATTAATCCAGCTGTTAATGCAAGCGACAATAAAACTACAGAAAAAAAGAACATGACACTGAAGCTCTAAATATACAAGAATGTGTTTATTTCAAGATAATTATAAAAGGGATCTGTTTCTACTTCGACCTCTATGTCAAGTGAAATGGAATACTCGTACATCTGTAAGATTATGTAATACACTCAAGCAGCATTCAGTTTGCTCGGAGGTTCTAATCTATTTAGAGCTTGCCTATACAAACAAGAGTGCATTATTACCGCTAACTGGACATATGTTAACGCATGTAAAGCATTTCTAAAGTACTAGCTTTAAAAAGAAATAATAATACACCAAATTGTTTGTTCATTAGGTATGAACAAATGATTTTAAGCTACATTAATGATTTTAAGAGAATCTTCAAATGATAACGAATTATTATTAAAGTAAATTAAGCTAACAGTAAGTGGTATAATGTATTTTATAGCTATGTATTGTACTGTACTAATTGTAGTTCTAATATTGAATCAGGTGGCATTACATTAGTACGATTAGGTTTACATTGCATAGCCGCACCGAGAATTGAACGATAGTCGAAACTGTTGGTAGCCAATTGGATTTCTAAACTAAGTCCTTCTTGATAGCTTAAAGTTAAAAAGAGTAGTATTCCTACTAAGTAAATTTTTCATTGTTTTATTATTGCTTAAAGGCAAAATAAAAGAAATGCTTTAAGCACAGTCCCTGCCGCCTGGCGAACGACAGAGGGCGTATTCTTGATATCCTTAATCGCTATTCGATATTTATTAATCAATCAATTACCAGGACTATTAGATTGCGACAAAGTCATGCACCTAATTTGTAGTAAGAAAATTAAAACGTAACTTTTCATTACCATATCTACAAAATATATGTTTTACTAGTGTCGTGAGTAGATAATTTGAAATTATATTACTTCCATAGTGAAAATGTAAGCATTAGATCACTGAGTCGCGATGTGCATCATTGTTGTAAAGAATGATTCAAATAGTAATGTTCCAACTTATTCATTAGTAAACATTGGGACATTAATGAATCACGCAAAGGAGGCGAATCTTGAAATTTAAGATATGGTATATTCAGTGTCTTTATTTATTAGTAAGGGCTGATAAGTAATTATATGGTTATATCTATAGAATTTTATCTTTTTCACTCCAAATAAAAGTTACATTATAATGACGTGAACAAATAGCTGTGTGTTTGTAAGAAAAAGTTTGATCCGTTTCGATAGGTTCAAGTGAATATTATGAAGTAAAAGCAAAACTGTATACAGTGTTCAAGAAAATCCTCTCAGACTGTAAGTCTCGCTGGAGGCTTGTTTGGGGATATCAAAAGTTCTTTGTAGAAGTAAATTGATTTTGGTAACTGCTATTGCGTTTCTACACAACAACAGTACTTCTATTATTTAAAGACAATA
This sequence comes from Diatraea saccharalis, assembly GCA_918026875.4. Lineage (NCBI taxonomy): Eukaryota > Metazoa > Arthropoda > Insecta > Lepidoptera > Crambidae > Diatraea > Diatraea saccharalis. The sequence goes on along the minus strand of OU893340.1, from coordinate 3,188,973 downwards.
TTATCTTAGCTTGCTAATCTTAAATTACTTTCAAAGGCATCGATATACGAGCGAGCAAATTATCATATTAATATTTTATTAAGAAAAAAGCTCAATTTTATAGCTTGAAGTCCAGGCTTTATGTTTATTGACCAATTAAGTAAAAGGACCATCACTTTTTCTACATATTTTATTCTATATTGTCTACATGTGTTTATGAAATAAGGTTTTTAAGTGCAGATTATTAGTACAATCCGCACATGCAAGCATAAAGCGCTGCCTGACCAAGTAAGCTTTTCGCTAATTATATTTTTAGAAAGACATCGTATATTTCAACAGTACTCTAATAATAATTTTGGCATTAAGATTTAATTAAACTTTTAGAACTCTTTAGCAGTATTGTTATTTAAATTATTTTGTTACGTGTTAAGTAATTTATTCGAAATCTGGCTAAAGTGGCTAAACAAACATGTTATGTTTGCCTATGATATTGAAACTTACATTACTTGTTTGCAAAGATTATGGCTCCACTTAGTTCGAGGATGTCATACGTGAGCTCAAAGGAATCGGAAGATTATTGAATGTAAATGGAACAGTATAATTAATGTATAATCTATAATATAAAAGAATTTATTATAATAACAACATAATATATTAATAATAACTAAGGAGCGAGAAAGTAATTTTTTTGAGATTTTTCAGGCATCAATCAGCACATCAGATTTTGTGTGCAACAAAATGTCCTTAAAACGAATAGGAACAGTAATTTCTAAAGTTTACAATAAATCGAAGAAATGTATCATTTTTTATTACAGATTACAGAGAAATTTGATACATTAGCCTCGTGGTTTAAGAAGTAAATACTCATTAAATCGGAAAGGTTCTGGAGAAAGTTCTCTTCAATAGGATTACTTAAGATCAAAAAATCTAAGATCCCAGTACTGTCATCAGTTTTTACGGTTTTACACTAGTTGATGACATCATACAATCAGCTAAAAGAGGTTGTCAAGCATGTAAGGCAAACTTCTCTTGAAAACAAATAACAGCAGAAACCGAAGACTTTTAATCCGACAAAGGACTTACTTTTAAACAATGACTATGCTATATAAGCCCTTTTAACAATACAAGGGTGAGACTAAATCGTACCTTTCCTGTGGTATAACAACATCTAACGTTAGTGGTCAATGTCAGCCATTGTCTGCGACTGGTAAAAGTTGGCCGACCCTGAGTTACAACAAAAACTCCTCAAATTCGTAATGGACAAGATAACATTTTGTATTGGACTTAGCGTCGATGGCCTTTATTATTTTTTTACTTGACATTGAAATTAGAATCTTATGAAATTTGGAATTTATAAAATGAAGTTAATAAGGTAAGCTGTAGTATTAACACATTTAAAGTGTAAAGTCACGGTCAGGACAATTTTCAATGTATTGACATTGAAATAGCCATCTTTTACGTCTCAATTTATTAAAGATAATAAATAACAAGAATACAGAAAATATTAAATGCTCTTCCACAATTTAACAATTTTCCGAAATATAATAATAAAAAAAATTACGTAATTAATCTTATTGCCTCGTTTTAAATCCCGACAAAAAATAAAGTAGATTTTTGATGTATTATTTGTTTGAGAATAATATTTCTGGACCTGAAAAGCATTAGGTCGGATGTGCAGAACCAGCTAAAATCACTTATCGCCATAACGTTGCTACACTCTTTTTTCTCTTTCCGACAAATTAACTCTTGTATGTTTGTGCCTTTTTACTCATGAGCAACAGTCATGCATAAAGTCGGATCAGACGACTTTTTCAAATATTTTGATTGCATTTAGCTATTTCTGTTTTTATACAGTTTTTATACATCCGACCTAATGCTTTTCAGGTCCAGATTTAAACGCTGAAAAGCTCTATTGAACAGCATTAGACTTCACTACATAGTATAAAACAAAGTCGCTTTCTCTGTCCATATATCCCTATGTATGCTTAAATATTTAAAACTACGCAACGGATTTTGATGCGGTTTTTTTTTTCAAAAGGAAGTTTTTTATGCATAATACAAGACGCGGTTGAAGCTGCTGGCGGAAAGCTAGTATTATATAAAAAATAAAACACTTCAAGTTGTGCGGTTTACTATAATCATTGTTTCATTAAGCAAATATAACTTCAAAGTCACTGAAATAAATTAAAATGATGACAAACTGACCTTGCAAGTAATGGAGTTTACCTCCTGTGAAAACAGACACGATTCTACTCAACATGCGGCATTTTTAAACATTTAAAGTGGGTTATGCTAACATTGGTTACAAACGAGCTTTGTGCCTAATCCAAAGTTTAATGAAAACACTTTTATGTATACTAGCAATAAGATCCAAATTGCTATAGAAATTGTCTGTCAGAATGAAAATGCTTCTGCTCATTTTACACGTTTGCTATTTAAAGTAAAGAGCACATAATATTATTCAATGTCACAGTATAATGATTTGTTTGTATTTACTTTATATCGTTTATTTTGGTTATTTCCTAAAAAAAGACTCACTAAGCCTAATCACGCTATACTGTGGTCGTTTCCTTGAACATATTGTGATGAAATACTGTTATCCAATTATGTAAAATCGGCAGTTTCAATATCTAAGACAGAAGAGTTAGTCGACTCATTTAATAACACTCCTCCAATCATAATATTATTCAATTAAACTTATTGAAAACGTTTGTATATAAGATATATTAAGGTTTCAAAAATTTAATTTTAAAAATCATTTTTTATCTACGATCCATTTAGGAAATCTTTTTGCTGACAAGAAGAATGAGCGCAAAAAAAACATATCAGCTGATAGCAGTAGAATCATTAACTTATACATTAATAAATCAATGTTATACATGCAAGAAAAAATATTGATAATCAGCACTGGTTAGTTTATCTATTGAAAATTCACGGTTATTAATCGAGTTTAAAAACGACGAAAAGAAGATTCTTAATTCGACTATATATTCTTCAAGGGGCTTCTAAACGGGCAATATTTTTCGGCAATTAATGGCTGCACTATCGGAAACTTTGTTTTTTTAATCATCCGGCAAACTTTCAACGTTATCGGTCCCAATAAAATAGGTTATATTTATATAGACGAGACAAATGCAATATTGCACAACCTAGCTGGCCACTGTGTTGCAGTCAATAATCGCCGAAAGACATTGCCTGTTTAGAAGCCCCTTTATCATTATTATGTGTGAGGAGGATACTCGTAGTAACCGGCTATTTGAAAATTTCTATATCATTTGAAAAGATGGATTATTCCAAATAGATTTTAACTTATATCTGGGTATAGTCATCAATACAGGTTAGTATCTTAAAAAAAAAAGAAAAAATATTGCATTTACCATTGACAAAACGTATCGAATAGTCACAAATGTGCGTACACAAAAGTTTAGCTTTACATTTGGCATCAGTTCAACGCACTTTCATTCATTCCGCGATGTCAATGACTTAAATACATAAAACATGTGGGTCGGGTGTAACATTACATCCATCTGAGTACAGACAACAGGATTAGAATATTTTATTAGGAACCCGGTTCTCTTATAGATCCTTTTTTTTTAATAATATATTTGAACCGGGATATTTGCTATCTATATTAAGGCATCTATAAACTTAGGAACATGTTCTTCTATAAGAATCTGTTTTTTATCTTCTTGAAACTATTTGAAAAACAATAAGGCCATAGAGCAATCGAAATTTTGAAAGCCCATCCCGCAAAGGAATTAAAATTATGGCATTTTGTGGTAAAGCTTACAATCAATATATCGCTTCAAATTTATGAATAAGAATAGAGGTCAAATTCTATTAAATCATACTTTTGGTAATAAATATTTGACTATTCTTGTGAATTACTGTTTACTAGCATTATTTGAAAACTTGAATTATTATTTTAACTCCAAAGGCAAAACAATCAGTCATGCTCTTATACACGTTATCTTGAGGTCGAGCAGAGTTTTAGGAAGTCAAAGCTAGTGTGGCACAAGTATTTTAAGATTTGGTATAAATACCAACGATGATTCACTGATTTGTGAATCACTTAGCACCGCAAACTGAATAAAAAATTATTGACATAATAAAAGTCTTTAACGAGGTACACCAACCTGACAATATCTACTAATTTTATTGAAATTTGTCCACAACCATAGTTATTCAATTGAACGCTTTGAATAGGGTTAACCTAAAGCGACATTTTTTTTTCTACAACTAACTGTTAATGCCTTTATTTATTAGCGACTTAAAGAGTAAATAGTGTTACGTGTATATTATCATAAACGACTTATGCTATTATGAGACTAGTTTTGTGCACCTACAATAAAACATTATATACTTTTTTTAAATCTATATTGTTTGTAGCCGACGTCAATCTGCATATTATTAACATCATAATTTCAAATACCGTTAGCATGTTTTTGTAGTTGTAACATGCGATGTTAGTGGCTTTGAATCGTATTTAGAAGTAACTCTTTTACAATGGGGCAAATATTTTGTAATAATTATTATAAATTCTTAAATATTGATGACTCATTGTGATTTCGGGCCGGTACATATCTGACGGAATATGCGCCGCGTCCCGTCGATCCTGGAACTTCAAGACTGACATATCACATTCCACATTACACACTCTACGGATCATCCGTCTCGTACTAACGCATAAAACCATGAGATACTTGGCATATCGTCCGTCAGATTTGCATCAGATTGCAATACCCATAAAACTTCCATTATTTATATCAATCCTTTTTTCAAGATACCTACTTTTACAATTATCTTATCCAACGATTAATACGTATTTAAATGCATTGGAAGGAGTTAAAAGCCAAACAGACATAGGAAATGACAGAGACGGAGAATTTTATTTATTCTATAATGTAGTATGTCTGCTTTCCTTAACTGCAGTAAATTCTCTTTCGTCAAGAACCAAACGCAGCAAAATTATGTGATCGTTTACCTGCAGTGCTTGAAGCTGGAGCTATAAAAAGTTATTTTAAATTATGAACTGTGAAAATAAATTATTTTGGCGAATATCCAATATCAGTTTCAATATAGCGCAGCGTTCTAATTATACATAGCGAGCTAATGACTAAAACGAGGAAATAAAAATTTTGGGCACAATAGATTGCATGCAATAATGCCGATTGATAACTTTATCGAATAGTTGTGAGAGTAAGGAGCTCAATTGCTTAGAGGATAGTGCGTCTTCAATTGCAGACGTTAAACAAATTAAGCAAAGCAGCAGCTATCGTTCTCCTATATTTCCCCGCTTCAACTGCAGTCTTTAAGCAGACATCAAACTGCAGCATAGGTGTTGTTAAAGATTGCTATTCCCAAAGTTGGAAAGTTGGCAACGACAAATGCAAAGACGATACGTTAGAGTAACACAACTAAACACAACGTCTTAAAAAAATACAAAAAATTAAAACGGACAGGAATAAATTGTTTTCCAATGGATGAATTTGAAATATTTCACCCGTACATACCAAGTTAAGTGAAACGACCCGTACATTTTGTGTTCAGTGTTTTTTATTTAGGTATATTGTGCTGTATTTTGGTGTTAAATAAAGCATACTTTATAAAATATAGTTACGAAGATAAAATTAAAACTAGCGATCTGTTATTGCAAGTTAATTTTACGCAAATTTATCTGTAAAAAATTATATGGATACTGCATTAACCAAGCAGATCAAGTTGCAATCCACTCTAAGTAGATCAATTTATGTAGCTTTTAAATAGTGGAAGGATTTCAAAAAGTGTATAAGTACATTTCATAAAATAAATATCAGAGAATGTTGCGGTATATCTTTCACTTAGAGAAAACTCAAGGAGAATAGGCTATAGCGCACCATACGGGTCCACAGTGGATTGATGGGTTCTGGCGACTGGAGATATAATTCTGACCAATTGTTTAACGTGGCTTCCGAAGCATGGTAAAGCCGAATAATTTTTTGATGAACGTTGCTTAAAATCCTCAAATAAAATCTCCTATAATGAGTTTTAATTAATGTTTGTCTTGATGCTCTAGCCACTGCGTTATCAAACTTTCACTACATGATTAAACCAAAATCCGTTCTATATCCGTATTCCGTATCCGTTGACAATATTAGATTAAATGACGCAGTTCAAATAGATAAAATGCTCGTTTAATTAATATTAACCGAATTAACAATAATAATATTTTTGAGCTAAGAATTAATGTGTAGTATAAATAATGAGCTTTAATTAATGTTATCAAAACATAATATCTTTTAATGAACTTTCACGCATTTGGAAACTGGGTGTTGGGAACAAAATCGAAATAAAATTCTCTATTGGCATCGAATGAAATTTCAATGAAATAGCAGCTATAATGTCAATGAATTCGTTCGTTACGTTTATGTGCGCAAAAGCAGAAAGTGTGATTGTAACATGATACGTTCAATGAAACTGGACATGCCATAATTACATTAGATTCAGTTTTACTTTTTCATTGATAGTAACAGAATAGAACTTTCGTTAAATATACAACAATCCCGCGTTTAGATTCAAATTTTCACAGCCAAAATATTTGTCCGTGTTAACCCCGAAAGTACTGAAGCGATATCTCGATAAATATTTTTATAGTATTTATAATTTTGTTACAATTATTTGCAAGTGCTATAAGAATCTAACAAATAACGATGTATGTTTTAAAATTTCAAAATAATCGTTCGAAATCTAAATTCTGGGTCTGCTTATACAATCTTAAGCAGACCTGGCCACCTTTTCAACGTCACCAATAATGGTTCCTTAATGCTAAAAATGTAAAGAAAAATAAATCAACTAATTAAAATTACGCCACAGCGACGCAATGTCGGTTCTGCTAATATAATATGAATTTATTTTACAATATGATCTGGAGTAAATTATTTAAAAACGTAACAACGTTGGACTACCTAGATATATCGTGTTGCAATTTCCATCAAAACTTGAAATTAAAATGTATTGATTTGATTAAAAAAAGTCTCCTAGTATGATACCGAGAATAAAATTTAAGAAGAAATATTAGCTATGACAAAAGCGTGTAAAATAATAAACTGAAAGAAGGTGTGACAAGGCGCCAAACTAATGGCAACAATCACAATTAAATATAATTTATGAATGCCTTCCTCATTAATGCTACGCTGTGCAATTAATTGAGGATTATTTTTAGAATTTTATTGTTGTGTTTCAGGCTAATGTTATAGGTAGACATAAGCCTCTTTATATAGTTGAAGGTGCATTTCTACTTCGTTGAAAAAAAATACATTAGCCTGCCATACAACTGTTGCGCCATACTAAATATGATTTTTACTTTTTCATAAATTAATTATTGGGTAAAATAAACTTCCGTGGTCGTCGGGCTCGGGCGCCGGTTTTAAAGTTTAGCCATTACCGATGTCTCAGGGTTCGACTCCCAAGCGAGTCAATGTAGAAATTTTCTATATTGTCACGGGTCTTAGTGATACATAATTGTTTCAGATTTCCAACATGAGCCAAAACGCCCCTTTATTTGTGGTCTGATCTATATTGATTTATATTATATGAAGCATTAAAGAGACCAAAGCGGAATATTATGTAAAAATAATTTACTAAATCTTTCTTAACCAAACCGACATTCTTATAACTTTCGGTCTTTATTGGATAAAATAATTGAATGATCGACTAACTACTCAATTGCATGTTCAATGATCTTTCCAATATACTATACGAGTACTAAGTATTTCACAAGACGAAAAAATAGGCTGTATACTACGAAGCCGTGCAATAAATTTCAACGTACCAACACACCACTGCTTTTGTTTGCGTGCTGAAGATACTTCACGCCTAAGGGGTGATTTATGTGCTTTTGGTCCTTCCCTTCTTTATAGGTATAATGCGTCGTTGTTTTGTTTAAGAAAAAGCAAACTAGTTTAAAAATAGAACTGACCCTTTTTCTTTTTCTAACAACTGCTTTTAGAAAATGAAAAAGGTCAGTTTTCAACTTTTTGATGTGTCTCTTTTAGGGATATTTGTTGTCAAGGATAGGGGAAGGATAGAAAGTCAATAATTATGGTGCACACTAGAACCTCTTTGGACTTTTTTCTCATTGTCTAAATTCGTCGACCTCAAATAAGGAGGTTAGCATTACAAAAAGTCGTTAAATCTGCACAATGATCGTCGGAGACAACAATAACTATGAAGCAATTGCGATAAGTCTTCTTCGTTCAAATTTGACAATGTAGTCAAGGATTGTAGAACAGAAAAATGGAGTCAAGGCTTATAGAACTGATTTCAGATATCTACATTTATTGATTTTATAATAATTATAGTGTAAGAGATAGAACCAATTTAATACACAGCTGAATTATTACAAATAAATTATTATATTAATGATTCATCACGTATGTTAAAGCTATTATGGTTACACTGTCGAGATTTTAATGACATATAATGCGTCACTGGTATACACAGAAATTATTTTTTCTATATTGGGCAATACTAAGTATTAGATACGCACACGATAAGTATTTAAATTATCACCATAAAATTCAGAATCTATCATATAGAAGATAACTCGATTTTAAAACTACATAAATAGGGCAAGCTAGAATTTCTTTTTTATTGACGAGTTATGTATAATAGTATTCAGTTCCCCAGGAAAAAGGGAGGTGTTAAGAGGAGTGTCAAAAGGGAGAGTCTAATACTAAAAAACCAGTAAAAACTACTTAAGTATTTTTGAACTAAGATAATGTACTATTTTACTAAATCACTGATTCTACATTAACATTTCAAATTAAGATAATCGAAAATTTATTGAAATTAGATTCTTAAAATAGGATAATGATAAACTTTTGTATACAATACAACACTAAAGAAAAATACCTGTTAACAAGGAACTTCTATACGAAGAGGTAATTTTCTGCACAGTCCTTTGAAAAATTGTTTCACAAAAACTGTTTTTGATTATAACACAATCCAATCCATCCAATGCGATGTTGAACTACACAAAAAGTACTAGGGTCACATAAAACACAGAGAACCAACGTGCGGCAGAATCGCGCGCCAATTCACTACTAACCGCTAAGACAGGTTTCCGTACGACATTCACCACTGCGTTATACGAGAAAATTGAAATGCAACAGTTCCATTGCTACTCTAAAACACCAAACAACCAGTACTAAGTTTGAAAGTCACCGATGGAAGTGCATACATAAGACATTACAATTGCATTTGCAACAAAAACTAAAACAAGTTATAATTGCGAATATACTGCCGTGTCGATTGGCAAACATTATAATAAAATAAAACACCAGGAACTGTGCAGTTAAAAAGTGAGAGTATTTTCGATCGATATGTTTATTTGTCGTATGTAGGTGAATTGTCTTTATATAATCAAAGAAGTCCATAACAAATTAGGATTTTCTCGAGAAATCCAATAAAAAATTAAAAGGCAATCGTCATAGAATCCGTAATAGGTACATAATCTATCTATCAAACAATATTTACCGGATGAAATGAAATGCATATAAATTAGAACGTGCGGTGGTGAGTTTTGGCGCTGAATCTATGCAGTGTCCATGACCTCGTTCGCAGAAGACAGCCTTCAATATAATTTATAACACTTGCCTGCTGAAGGATTTAACTGTACAAAGAAATGAGCTATTTCTTGGCTATTATTTTTAACAATACCAAAAAAAATAGAAAGCTACATTGGTGAGATTCAAACAAAATATCAACACCTCTGGTCATAACATCTAATATTTATTTATCTATATTAATATTATAAAGAGGAAAGATTTCATTGTTTTTTTTTTTATTTTGCATCGAAAAAGCTCCGAAATTACTGGACCGATTTTGAAATTCTTTCACTTATGGGAAAATACATCATATGAAGTGGGACATAGACTATGTTTTATCCTGAAAATCAGCAAATAAAGGGATGAAAACAGGAGTGGAAATTTACATAGGGAATAAGAACGTCAGTAGCCATTATTTACTATTCAATTGTCATTGTAATTAAATACGGGTTATTTTATGAATTGATAACACCATTAAAGCTGTTTATATATGAGTAAATTATCTTATCAATAATATTAAGGTGATAGTTTGTTAATTCTTCACGTAAAAATTACTGAACGCATTTTTGGGGAATTTGGTTTACAGATAATATCCGCTAAACAGTTTTCTATGGAGCACGGGGGCGAAGACGCTGACGGAAAGCTTGTGTGCATTATCTCTATGAATCCCGATGTCTTAAACAAAAACAATCACATCGTTGAGCATTACGATAATTTATTTAAATGTGGATTTTAAAACATATTATAAAAATTAAAGATAAAAAAAGAAAGCTAATAGTCGTCCAAAACAAGAGATAAAACATAATGTTCAATTTCAACATTGATTTCTCTGAAAACGGGACAAGGAATTCAGAGATGTACTATACCCTTTTAAACAGCGTAAGAGCTAACTTTTGACTGATTTTAAAATTGACATTTGAAAGAACTCCGTGCTACTACTATTACCTACACGAGATAGGGATTGCGACCGAGATATTTTTCCACAGATATTGAATAAAAGTTATTGATAATTTGAGTCAATGGGAATTGTCCAAGCAAATCGAAAATTGCTTGAAACCTACTGAGAAAAGTCAAACGAAAATGTTGAATGCTAAGGCGCCTACCACACGTGCATGCTTGACCACAGTTTTACTTGCGCAAGCCGGCTTTGGGGTTTGCGCATGCTACCATTTTACCAACTACACGCACAGTGTTCAGTGTACAAGCCGGCATGCGCAAGTAAAACTGTGGTCAAGCATGCACGTGTGGTAGGCGCATAACTGCAATCTTTCGGTGGATTTAACAAAGCTTTTTTATGTTACTTGATCATTAAAATTATCATTCGTCCCAAAAGACTCTTAATATTGGCTTATTCCATAAAATCGTTATACCTTTGACAGGGATTGAGATAGATTTTAAAATAAGATAATTAGCGCAAGAGTAACTGAGTCATCTTTTCTGCAAATTTTCTTCAAATAGCACTCGGATCAGTCTATATTTTCCACATTCAGGACTTTTTTTATTGTACTGGAGAGAAGTAATTCTAGGAGCATTTTTTTATTTATAAAAGACTCCCTCTTGACCCCAATCTAGACCAAGGACATAAATGAGTTCTACGGTTTAATTTAAAGCTCTTTTATTCAACCAAACTATTTCTTTTACACGTTAGGTTTTGCCAAATTACCGTGAAGTTCCATGCTTGCGTTTGCAATATGTTTTGACACACCCGTATGTGTATAAAAGGTTATAATTCAGATCACCTAAATTAGTAACGACAAAATTAACGTATATTTCGAATAGCAACTGAAAACGGCATAAAATTATTTAATTTTGCAGTAGTAGTAAGAAGTACTTTCTTTTTAAGATCGTATAATAAAAAATCTCTAATATAGAATTAACTATGCATTAAAGATACTGTAATTAAATATACTTATAGTATTTTGCTAAGGCATTAGTTTATTTTTCATTAAATATATTAATTTTCAAGTAATCAATTAAAACTTTTTTACAACTTTATATACTATTTGCACTCATGATGTAACAATTCACGCACGTAGTATATTTTAGACCTCTACTATTCAACTGAAGAAATTACTGATTGCTTCTACCTTTTAAAATTTCTTTGAAATTATTGAATCAAGAAATTATTTATATAGCAAATAATTATAGCCCTATTTATAGCAAATAAAGAATTATTATTTTTATTAATTCTATTGCAGTATGAAAGTCATACGTCGTACTTTCGTTTTTAATTCATAAAAGTAATACCTTGATTTAAAAAAAGTTCCTCGAATTTTTAGGTTGGATTTTTTGACTATTAAATAAGTGGATAATTTTTATAACAAAATATAATAGAAACAATGTAACTTAAACCTACTGAAACAATCCCCATTAATCATAAGACCACATTTGAGCGATATTTTTAAAAACCATAGAACATACAAACAGCTGTCGAAAAGACTACTTCCTCCACTTCGAAATAAGTTGAAAAAAAGAATTTCCGACAACAAAACAATACCCTCAACATTTAAATAATGAAATGACCGGTTAAAAGATACAATCTTAATGACGCCAAGTACACGAGCGGGTAATTATTGCAAATGTTTAACAGGCGAAAGTTTTTGCATGGAGCACTTTAGAAGATGTTCAGTCACGGCTTTTTAGAAAGAACGTGCTATTTTTTGGACTGTTGCAAATCTTGAAGCGAGACTTGATATATGTAGTGCGCAAGTAGAAAGTTATCATTAGTAAAGATTTATTACTTATTCAGTAAAAGCAAAACAGTTCAATAGTATATTCTAGCGATCAGAGTTTCTAATTCAATGCTAAGTTCCAATACAGTTTAATATTGACTTATGTTTCACATAGAACTAGCTTAACTCTGGTCCGCTTTTCCAGGCTCTTCATGTAGTGGAGTCTTATATGCTAACGTGGGGATTTAACCTAAAAAAATCGTTTCTAATAGAAAATAAAATGTTATGTAAATAGTGTAATCCAATCTACTGTTTTTTCTTAACCAGCAAAATCCTCCTTTGAAAGGATAGCAAATTTATTTTAAATTAGAAGTTCACGATTCGTACTTAAAAAATCAATGGCTTTCATACAATTGTTTAACATCTTACGAGTAAAATTTCTAAAAACCCCCAATTCAGTCCTCTATAAGATATTTGTAATTCAATTTTAACAATGATGGAAAAATGCAGTCTTACGAAGACCTTTCAAAAATTCATTACAATGTTTCCACACTAATCTCGATACATATCGAGTTACAATTAAGTATTACGTATTTTCAAATAAATATATGAAGCCATCGATATAGTGTTTCAGTGCGCAAATTCATGTAAAACTTCCGAGAGAATTTAACTACGGTTACCGATTGGAATTCATATATGGTCTAATTCCAGGATAATGAATTAAAGATGGCCGGCGCATCGGCCCATGAAAAATTCCTTACCCCTGATTATGGGTATGTTGCGAACGCATCGTCTATTCCAACAACGTTTGCCCGTAAATTTAATGATTGTCTGAAAAAAAAAATTGATGAACGAAAATTGGTGTTTGTTTTGTAACTTTGTCACGAATGTAACCGATTTTCTAATGCTTCGTGAGATCGCGCTTTGTAAATCTAGTTATATAAGATTTGTACCTTTATCTGAATAGAAAAATATATTCACTTTCAGTTCTAAAACTGTTCTTGTTGTAAATAAAGCTTTATTATTTTTAAATATTTTTGTTAAAAATTGTTTTCGGAGCGCGTATTATGGAATCAACTTTAAGCATTTTATAAACCAAGCTTTATATATTGAGTATTATGTTTATTTATACACAATGTTCTATCTTGAACGTATAAACAAATCAGTACAGAATTGATTCAGACAGCATAGTTGATAAACTTCCCGATCACGTCTACGGACCTTCATTAGTTCTGAATTCGAAACATTTGCGTAAAGGGAAATTCAATGAACTTGTTACTAGTTGTATAGAGAAGGTATTAGAAATGTAACTCATAATGTATGCTGTGTAACGAGATCAACATTATATATTCCATTTAATTTAAGAACTCTGCTTTCTAATAAAGGTTTTATTCTATTTTGTTATAAACTTCTTTAATTCTAGGATAACGAACAAATAAGAACTCTACATAATCAAACATTGTAATCAAACAGAACATAATAATAAGAATGAAATTTCGCTAAAATTATTCATTGGTTTCACTACACCAGATAAACGAGTGCAAAATCATTATTTTTGGCTATCTATTTTGCCGTAGCTAATAATTTTTGTTTTATGGGATAGGGGGCAGACGAGCAGACGGATCACCTGATGGTAAGTGATTACCGTCGCCCATGGACACCTGCAATTAGCAGCCTTTCGTAATTAAACCGATAAAAACAGATAATGATGCAAATAGCTATTATTACATGGAGTTACTATGGGAGATTGGAGTGGGATAGTATATTTTCTATCTAGTTTTTTCGAAAAACCCAATCCTTATCATCGACACTAACACGTTGTCGGCATGGTTATGTACAAGACCGGTAGTTTTCCATTAGGTTAAAAGGAAAATTAACTTTTCTATAGATATATCATATTAACTCTGAAAACCTATGAATAATATTGTGCCCTTTATTTCCATTAGAGAACAACCATCTCATACTGACATCAGATCATTGTATGTGTGACATTTAATATTTATTTGCTCCTGTCGTTTCATTTGTAGGCAGGCATAAAGATTTAGACATATTATTTTCCGAAACATGTTTCTTTTGTAGGCAGGCATAAAGATTTAGACATATTATTTTCCGAAACATGTTTCTTTTGTAGGCAGGCATAAAGATTTAGACATATTATTTTCCGAAACATGTTTCTTTTGTAGGCAGGCATAAAGAGTTAGACATATTATTTTCCGGAACATGTTTCTTTTGTTGTTGTATTTGCTTATTGAAATTTTTCATAAAAGTAAATAAAAGTAACGATCGTAATATTATTTTTTCAAGGGTCATTCATTACTGATGGAAAGAGAATGATAGATCACTGTTATAACGAGTGTGAATGAATCCACTATAAACGTGAGTTGCTAGAAAAGCATACGGGTAGCTTAATTTTACATAAGTTATAACATTATCACGTTGCTTTCGCTATTAGTAGATAAATGTTATAGAGCATGTATGAAAACGTGCCAGTTGCCTGTATCAATCGATTATCGACAGTCAATGTCACGTGGGTAAATACTATTCATATATACGTAATAGCAGACTAACAAATGTAGCGAGACATTATAATGAGCCGCGTATGAAATATAAAGTTTTACATATGAAATATAATACCAATAAAGGTTTTCGTTAGTCATGTTTCAGTTTTAATGAGTCAAATGGCAGAACCTTCTATTTACATTTCATCATAACACGATTAAAATGTGACCAAGCCCAGTTTTCACCTTTATACCTCTGACTGTAACTACTTATAATAAATGTCCAGACACTAAAGCTCATTAAAGTAATAAGTTAACATAGTTGTATACTTATTATTAAAGAATTTAGAATATGAATGCTGAATAGAGATATAAGCATATTTTATCATATGCTAGACCTTACAATAATGTGCAGTGTTTCACGTTGCAAATAAGATTTTTTATAGTATTTAACAATACGTAACAATGCAGACATTGATTATTATTTGCAGAATAAAATAATTCACAAAATTTAAACAAAATCAATGGCTAAATTTGAAAAATATTAGAATGATATTAACAGAAAACGTTTAGTTTTCATAAAGGTAAAAAATATAATGCTTTTGAAGTATTAATATTAAATAAATATTAAACAGAATCCCATACATTGCTCAGATTCCAAGATGAGTAGGTAAATCCCCCGTGTTATGGAGTATCTGAGACAACATCCAGACCCGAGACAACATAGAAAAAATCATTTTCTAGATTGATCCGACCGGGAATCGAACCCGGGACTTCAGAGATGGAGAACACCTTGAAAGCGGCGTGCTAACCACTCGGCTACGGAGGTCTTCATATTATAACTAAGTTCTGCATAAGACCACCACGATTACATCATAATTCTTATTGTTTCTCCGAAAACACGACATCGTCTATTTTCAAAACGCTAATACGACTCCAAAGAAACTATTTATTTATAAGTGTATTTCCGAAAATGAAACAAGCAATATATTAGTTCCACATAATAAAAAGGTTGTTTTTTTTTTGGTACTATATTAACAGTTGATAAAAAACATTGAAAATGATTTGGTAGTAATTCAAAATTTTTGGAATTTCCCTCCTTTCTGTATTACCCCAAAGCACTATAATTTCGTATGAAACGGAAGATCTGACACCATCTCAGATGTACAGATAATTTTTACGGAAATGATTTTAACAAAACTATGGGAAAGATTCAAAATTTTCTGAACTAAAAACAGTAGGTCTTCAGTTTAGACATTAAACTTTATTATTTACCATATCGAATATACCAACTTGACTAATATACATGAAATTACACATTTTAGGAAACTGTAGCTTTATCAAGGAGAGCCTTTACCCGCTATGGCTGTTTATAAACACATTATGTGTGAACCGAGGCGTGCCAACTTCAGCAGCCTGTACCGTACACAGACTGCTCTGATTGCTCCGCCTTTGTTTCTTTCACTTTTATTTGCATTTCATGTGTTTTCTTGCTTTTTGAAGTTGATTGCGAAAAATGTGTTGATTGTACTTTTAAACAACTCATTTCCATTACTTTTTTGATGCATTGACAACTATAGATTAATTTAGTATATTACTTTGAATAAAAAAATTGGTTACCAACAGAAATGTCCATTTTTACCCACGTGCAAATCAACGGTAAATATTAAAATTCCAAAAAGCATTAATTTGTTCTGGAATCATTGATAAATCAATCGGTCAGCTTTTGTTGCTATACATATAGTTTTACTGAAGATACCAATATGGTATTGGAAATTTCGTAAGCAATTAAGGGTTTAGGGCACATAATTTTCGTTGATATCGCTTTACCACAAAGCAAGGACGTGTTAATAGATGCTATTTATCAAAATGATTAATTGCCAGATGTAAACACCGCTCTTTATACGATAAGAACCAGTGTCTCGACTCATATAGCGATCAGTCGAAATTACTTTTTAATACTTAAGCAGGCCAGACAATTTTATGTAATTCATAGTTTTTTTTTTCTCGAACACACATCGGTATCGGTTTCCGCTTTACATAACGTTTTATATACTGACACCAATCGTTTTTATTATAACGATAATCGAGATGTAATTTATGTGTTATGCGTATAAGTTGCTAATTACTTTCACAATTGGTTATATCGTAATAATTCTGATCTGTTACAGATTTCATCAACCAATTAAAGTAAAAAATAATAAGGCAACCTAAGGAGGCTGGCGGACTACTTAATTATAGTATACAAGAGGTCATATCTCGGGTGCCCGCCTGAAAGAGACTGTTAAATTTATTCGCTTTTTGTATTAGATTTGTGATGTAAATGCAAAATTTTAAATATATAATAATGTTGATATTTTTTGAAAAGCACGCTCGTGCTTTGTGTTCTATTAGTTATTATATAAAAAGGGATTGTAGATACGACGAACGGAGGCGTTATTATTTAGCATTAATGTTATTATAATTTGTGAAGTAAAAGGTATGTCAAAAAAGATTTTCATATGATTTTCGTATGCAAATCTTTTATGTTGAGTGTTTGGAATACTTTTTTTTTTCATTATTTATTTATGTTAGTGACACACTATACTCTGTGAAACTTTCAAATGTGTACTAATTTTGATTCAAATTGTGTGTTAGACAGACGTACAGCAGAGGCATAGGTATATAATCCACCAGCGCCGGTAAAACATCACAACAAAACAAAAAAGAGTGTAATTATGCCAATGACATAAAAAACGAACTCCTTAGGAACTTCTGGTTTGGAAATCTTACATTTGTGTAACAACAATGGTACATTTGAATACCGTAGACATCGACTCATTTTCAAAGAACAAAAGTCGATTTTTTAAGGTTCAAAAAATAGGACAAACGACCTGTTTGTTATGCCATGCCGCCCTTCAAATACGAGCGCCCTAGGCGGTTGCTTAGTTCGCCTATATGGACGGGACATTTAACAGGAGTATCTTTTAAAATGTCCTTCAATTGTTTTTATCATACTTATAGATTTATTGAAAAGGGAAATTGAAATTTAACTGTGGAGTCATATTTATTCATTCAAAATTGAATATATTTGCATGTTATTAAAAAAAAGTGTATGTCCAAGAATTATGTTTACATCACACTAATGACTAGATAATGAATGAAAAGGGAAATTGAACTGTGGGAACTGTGCCGAGCGTTGTGACAATGAGTATAGGCGTTGTGGGTTACTATGAGTCTTGTCTTCGTTATGTGTCGCTTAATGGCTAATTAATAATGAAATTGCGTATACAATAGATAATTTGAAATAAAAAATAATATTATAATTAATTATGTATTATAAAACTGGCAATTTAATTAACATATACACTACCCACAAAAAGTTTGGAAGCACTTGTGATTCTCGGGGTTAATTAACAAATATCAATAGATTAAGTTTTAATTTATGAATTGTAATCAGGTATTTGATTAAAACAACTATCAAGCTATAACTTCAAATCAAAATATTTATTATTATACACACAAATAATTTATAATCGATTTTCGTCTATATGACCACCCTTTGCCTTAATAACAGCGTGGCAGATTCTAGGCATTCTCTCCAGTAATTTGATCAAGTACTCTGCGTCAATTTCTTTCCAAGCTTCCTGTAGGTATTGCCACAGTTGTCTAGTATTCTGTGGCAAACGTTCCTTGGCTTTTCGGTCCAATTCATCCCATAATTTCTCAATAGGTGATAGATCAGGTGATTGTGGGGGCCACTTCATCAATTCAATAATACCGTTTGATTCTTGTTCTTCTAAGAAGGCTTTGCATATTCGTGCCGAGTGCTTCGGGTCATTATCTTGCTGAAACACGAACGGTTCACCTACAATACGTGTTCCTGAAGGCACAGCATGATTTTGTAATATTTGTAGATACTGCTCCTTCCTCATAATACCATCAATTTTTACAAGATCCCCGACGACTGCTCCAGCAAAACAGCCCCAGACTAAAACATTGCTACCAGCGTGTTTTACTGATGACACTAAACAGGCCTCAGACACCCTTTCATTTGATCTGCGGCGGACAAAGACTCTCCTATTAGATCCGAAAATTTCAAATTTTGATTCATCGGTCCATAACACTGTTTTCGACTGTTCAATTGTCCAATGTTCATGTTGTTTTGCCCACTGCAGACGTATCTTCTTGTGTATGGGTCGTAATAGTGGTTTTTTCGCGGCGACGCACCCCTCAGACCAGCAGATAAAAGACGGTTCGTCACGGTAGAAACTGACACTTTTTTTGTTCGCGT
The DNA here is from genome assembly GCA_918026875.4 of Diatraea saccharalis. Lineage (NCBI taxonomy): Eukaryota > Metazoa > Arthropoda > Insecta > Lepidoptera > Crambidae > Diatraea > Diatraea saccharalis. The sequence goes on along the minus strand of OU893340.1, from coordinate 3,169,964 downwards.
TTTATTCAACTCCCGTGTGATGTCTGGTGCTGTAAGTCGACGATCTCGCTTCGAGGTTGTTATAATAAACCGGTCTTCTGCTTCAGAAGTGATTTTTCGCCTGCCGCTCCGTTTTCTGTCCGATAAACTGCCCGTCTCCCGATGTCTTACAAGGGTATAATGTACCCCCTTAGGCGAAATACCAAGTTTTTTGGCAATTTCTCTCTCATAAATGCCTTCATTTCTCAACACAATAATAGCTGAACGAGTTTCAATAGGTAACTGTTTTCCTTTTCCCATTCTGAACGGAAAGTATTTAAAAATATGAGTATCGAAAGAATACGGTCGTAAAAGCAGCAAAAACTAAATATAAACGCCAATCAATTAGTTTATCACAATCGGAACAGTGCTCGCAATGAATACTGACTAACTAAAACAAATACGAAGCGAAAATAAAAATATTAGAGGGTACTCAGCAAAATAAACCATAAATGTTAAATAATAGTTTTTAATTTTTCTTAAATATTTACCCAAAATGATCACCAACTTTAATTAAAAAACTATAGAAAGATTTTAAATTATGGCATATTTAAGTACACCATAGATAAAATCGGTTATACCAAAGTTGTTATTTTATTTAGCAAAATTTGCGGGTGCTTCCAAACTTTCTGTGGGTAGTGTATATTGACTACTATAATTTTTGCCATATCCGCCACATAGCATTTAGCTTAGAGGAGACACATCACTCGTATTGAAATCTAGGCTCCTCCTCCTTGTAAAACCAGAACAAAAGTAGATGATTATTTTTTGATACAAATAATATTACTTACAGATGTGAAGTCAAAAGACGACCATTCTGAAACAAGAAATAAAAGTAAATTAATATCGTTTAATGCTAATTTACAGTAAATTTTTAAATGTAAATCAAACTTTATATTCATCATTATATACTGAGGGTAACACATAAATATTATTACGATTCTTTCACAAAAAAGTAAATATTATTACGATTCTTTCACAAAAAAGTAAATATTATTACGATTCTTTCACAAAAAAGTAGTGTTCATAATCTTAACACAAGAAATAAAAATAAACCTGCCATTCAAAACGTTAAATGCCATCAAAAAATTTGTTGAATAAAAAAAACGCAGATTAAATACCCCAGATTTTTTTCTATTATCTTATAAGCATATTAAAATTTAGCTGTTTTCTCGTAGGGAAGGGGGGTTGGCTCCCCCTCGGGGCCCCGAAATGGGGTTGAATCTGCCAGGCTCCTTGCTGAATCTCGGATCCTTCTTCCCATACCGACGGTTTTCTCGCAACTTCACCCGCGTAAATTATAGCTTACGTCAACCGCATGTGATGTAGCTTCCCATATGTGACAGAATGTTTAAAACCTCCAGTAGTTTCGAAGGATATTAGCATAGATTACACGTTTACAAAACAAAACTACGGAGGGATTCAACTAAACTGTAATTCGACAAAGTTAATTTTGTTATTCTAAGAGGGAACATGTTAAGAATGCCTTTTATTAAAATGAAAGTTGCCACCATTTTGTGTTGCAAAGTAAAATTATGAAAATCCGACAGAGACTGAGTAACCTTTTGTTTTAATTATTGAATCATGTTAAATGTCTTATTTCATTATTACAATAAAAATATTAAAATCATTTAAGGTGCTTTGGGGTAAAGGCGAAAATGGGGTTATTCCAAAAATAAGCAATTACTACCAAAATAAGCAATATTTATAGCTCTGGAAAGGTTCATATAGAAGCCATCTTATTTTTCTCCTTCACGTCAGTCATGTCATAAAGCTTGTGTTAATAGGCTGGATGCAATTTGTTTTTTTCTGAAACGAATACACTCTTCATTGTTTTGTGAATTATCGGAATTACCCCAAGATCATTTTCTCTGGTATTTAGTAAGTAATATTTTTGATTCTTCGATTAAATCCAATTAGTCATTCATTTTTATAGATTAAGATGAGCTAGCTATCAATTTTTCTTTTTTTTTGCAAATACCTTAGAGGGGTAATTTCAAATGAAAAATAATTCAAATTTACCCCAAACTGTTTTTCCACAGTAACCTCCAGTGGTTGCCAACATTAACTTTCAGTTGGATTTCACAAATTCTGATCGCTGACTTTGAATGCACAGAAATCACTTTTAGTTTATATTTTAAGGGGATTAAAAGGATTATTTTTGTTTTGTCGTATGAAATTCATGTGAAATTTAGGAAGAATACAGCAGTAGTTCCGATTAATACCATCAGCAAAAACAATTTGTCGCACTGCATGTTCGACTTAATTTTATGATTTTTTTCTGGAAATATAAAATATATATTATATAAATGTTCATAAAACTACCTCCATACATATATTAATTTAAAATGAAACAAAAATAGTTTTATTTAATTATGTACTTATTTCTTTTAATATTCTTGTAACCCAATTAGCCTTTCCTTGTCTACAGTTGCACCTACAAACTTCTTATTACAAAAAAATAAATTGTTTTAGAACCACTGGACTCCATACGGGGTAATTCCGAAAATTAAAGTGATTAAAAATCTGTTTTAGCTAAGTACAAAAGGTATCAGTTCTTCTTTTATGGGAGGGAAAACACGTATGAAAAAGTAGTTTATATATTAAAGTCTCAGCTCAAAACGATGACTTTACAATACCATTCGGAATTACCCCACAGTATTTCGAATTTGCACTTGACAATAAAAAATATATATATAATTTTTTTAAAAGCTTATATTAACGGAATGCAATAATATTTTAAAGAAAATTTTACTGAAAGAAGTCGAACAAATATTTTAGTTAATAAAACTTTCACGATTCACATATAAATCTTTTACAGTTCGAAACGAAATAATGTTATAAAAGCATTGCATCAACAAATCAGAAAATAAGTCGAAATTACCCCAAAGCACCTTATACAAAAAAAAATATATAAAATAATCACATGTTACATTTTTATGATATGATATTGCAAAATGACAAAGACAATAATAAACAAATTAAAAAAAAAGTGTTCGAAATGGAGTATTACAAAATCTCATGAATCACGATCACGCTAGAATGAACAAAAACGCATTGGTGAATTTGAGATAGCAAAACGGCTGTAAGTAGTTCACGAAGTAATAGTAGTTGGTATAGTTTTGGTGCAAAAGATTCGACAGATTGATAGCAGACTGTAGCATCACGCTTTCGCCTTCAGACGCGGGATGGAAATCACGAATTCACGATGTTATTGTTACGCATCGTTATTTTAATGGCACGGCGTGAACGGTGGCCTGTGAACTAACTACATTATCCATATTGTAACATCCGTCTGTAGACTAAGAGCATTTTCCTAGAAAAAATACGGCTTAGGAACGTAAAGCTTATCTAGGTTTCATCATTCATATTCCTGATATTTATGAAAGCTTACATGCTTAATAAAATCAGATGTTATCTTGCGAAAGTCTATTGCTATAACTGTGAAGTTACGACACTTAAGCAACTTCCTGACCTATCACTATCTGCAAGACTTCCTGCGCACCGGCAACAAATCTCGCTATCATCACTATAGACGTGTTTCGCCTCTCACAAAGCATCTTTAGGGATCGTTAGCCCTCACAGTGCCTAACACCAAGTGCCAATGTAGATACTGATTGCGTGTGCAAGTTACTAGAAAACAATATCACGTGTGGATATAAACAAATACATCCACAAATATATCTGAACCTGCGAAGTTTGTAGAACAGCTAAAGTATAAGAAGAATTTAAAAGGTAGGCTGCTGAAATGAAGACCGAAAAGTGAGGGATCAGTTGAATATTACATTTTTGTAATACGAGACGAGTATGCGACCATAAGCGAAAGATCTACTCACGTCTTTCACACAAGTGACACCTTGAAGGGCATCGCCAAAAGTGAAAGGTCTATTGATTTTGGATATAGAGGGCAACTAAAGGGACAGAAGCGAATGTCAAGGCAAATTTATAAAGTCTATATTTTCGGTAAGTAAATTTCCGGGGTAAGACCTTATTATACATCGTTGAACAATGATACGTTTTTACCTGTACCAATATAAAATGAACTTTAACATCGACATTTGGCAATATTGATGATAATGTCGAAATTGAAATAGTTTCTTATTCTACTTATTTCTAATGACACAGAACAAATTTTTAAATCTATATTCCTTGCAACTCGAGCATAGAAACAATAATAACCTTGGTATAGAATTGAGAAAAGGTGTCTATAAAATATCAATTTATCGGATTAAAACTACTCTCTTCCGCAATTCGATACGATTTTCAATTTCAAGAATCGACACATTCATAACAGTGACTTTCGACAGCTCTTGGTAATTTTGGTGTAAGATTAGAATGATAATGACTGGTGGCAATTCTGTTGCACGAATACGAAAAAGTTTTAACTTTGTGAAACTGCGTTTTCAATTCTGTAAATTAAAATAAACGTATTACATTAATTGACAAGAGTATACATATATTTCTTTGATAAGTACAACAGAATTTACACCATGATTTCAATATCACATACAGTATTTTATTAGTTACCTTCATAATACTACATAAGAACTTTACACATTCGTTGAAACAACCAGTTTAGTGAAGAAGTCATTTCGATTTTACGTGCACAAGTGGATGATGTTCACTGAAATGGTTGACTGAATAGGTTTGAAGAGGATTGTCGAAAAAAAAATCACGGTCTCCTTCCTTAAATAGAATTAGGGCATTCGGTGGCTTTTCATTATGAAAACATTAAATGAATTACGTACCTACGTATTAGATTTCCTCTGATATTTCAACCTTTTTCTATACAATAATTTTCGATGGTAAAGTTCATGAAAGAAACTCGAACTTTTTAAAATTAGTGATTCTATTGATGAAACTGCAAACAGAATAAATGTTTTTAAATTTACTCGATATAATTTTGTGAAATTTGTGAAATATTTATTACACTTTGTTTAATCAATTTTCAGAACGAACAGTAAAGAAACAAAATTTCCTGATTCACCAAATACGTGTAGAATTCTCGCAAACTTTTTCGTTTAGTGCCTTGCCAACTTCTAATTGGATGGATTAAGATTTATTTTCCTTTGTCCTCATTACATTATTAGATAAAAAGGTTGGTTTGTTGACAATCGAGTATCAACAGTGATGTAAGTCCAACCATGACTAATGCAAGTTAATTAACCAGGTTCTGAGTTGCAAGTTTCTTCCGCGCTTGACTGCGCGAACGCCGGTCAAGGGCGTTCGATGGGATTAAAAGAGAAACGAACTTATGCTTCTGGAAACACATATCTATATACATTTGACATTTAAAAAATCAACTCCAAAAACCCTTGGAACTGAATGTAATACCATTTTTTCCACGACATCTGTCAATGTCCTTTTTTTACGTCCACGCCTGTTCTAAATTCACTCATACATAGGTATTTGATACCTAAATCATAAAAATAACTTTGATTGGAAATATCATCGATGTTGTCGCGATAAAACCCAGTAACTTAAAAATTTGGAGTTTATACCGAATTCAAACAAAACTTACCGTCAGCCGTCGACTTTGAGCGAGCCTTACGCTATTATTTATTTTTCGTTCACACCTAATCGACAATATCATTCAGTCGGCTAATTCTATATTCGGTGTGCACATATGCATATACGCGAAAAAGTGTATAGTTAAACCGTCGTAAGCAAAATATATTAAATACCAAATAGTGTACCTAATTTGTATTCTGTTTTAATCTGATGGAAATATAAAGGCAAAGGGGATCCTTTGTATTTACATTTGTTTTAATTATAAACCATCATGCGGAAAATAAATTTATAAAGATTATTCATAAAACTCATAATCAGCTTATTCAATTAAATTTCTAACGCCATGATAACTCTTTTTCGCTTTTTCACTGGAAAAGCGATTGCGTCGGCAGGCTTTTTAATTAAAATTAATTTCTCACTCTCCGTGCCCCGACCTGAATTTTTCCCTCATTGTGTTTGTTTACTAACGATAACGCATATTTTTATAAACAACAATTTAACTACTAAGTTATTTTTTCATAAATATTCATGAGTTCTAACAAAGTCATCTTAAGATAAAGAACATAAAGTTCACATGCTACACTTCTATTAATGCAATAGAGGACGTCGGCTTTTGTGGTTGACAGAAATAAGTGATTTTTAATTTTTTTTCTAAAATGTAAACTTACACTTTCCGCTCCGGTTTACATATGTCTACGCTCCCCTTGCGCCAGAACTTTGAAAGAAATTGGTCGAGTAATATATTAGTACTACAATTCATGTACAATCTACAATATGCAACGACGTATGATTGAATAAGTATATTCTTTCAGCATAGCAGTCGCATTTTGTCATAAGCTGTTTACACAGCAGTACAAAAGAACTGTATTTATTTATTACGCAAAACAGCTAGTTAGTAATGATTGCCTGCGTAATTAGGTTGTTTAAGACACGAATGACAAGTAATTGCTTGCATATGAGAACATTTTTTTATGAAAAGTCATTCGTTACATGTTTAGAAATAATCCGTTATCCTAGTTTCACGATTAACGTATTCGAACCTTCAATGGTAGAGTATTTCAATATGTAAATATTAGATAAGAGATACTATAATAATAAAAACTCTAATATAATTTGTAAAGCTCTAGACAAAAGATGTTTTAGAATTTTCCTACAATCGGTAAAGCGCTTTTGAAACTTTTCGCAACAATCCCTAAGTTTTGTAGCCAACCTCGAAACGAAAATTGTAAATCCATTTTAGCAGCCAGATTCCAAATGAGTTTTCTTTGAATAAAATTCGGAAAATTCGTTTTTTTTATATAAATTATCGAAAATGCGTTTATTTGGAGTCGCATTGGCATTAAAGCCTTTAGGTGTCTTGTTAATTTGTAAGAGTAGTAGTGTCCATTAGAGTAGTATCCATAAGCCTTATACTTAGAAACGTATTCGGATGTTTTATTTATCCTACCTCCTTCGTCCTTTACAATTCCACATTAGTCAGTAGATAAGACTATTGAACAAGAAAAGGTACTAAAGCTTCAAAAGCCTTATAGAAAAGGTATTTGGATGTTTTCTTTCAGTCGTAATTCGTCCTTCTCTTTCCCACATTAGTCAGCCTCACACTACAAATCTCACGAGCTTAAGAACAGAATAGTTAATAGAGGTAGCATACAAGCCCGTGTGAGCGGCTTTATCTCTTCTTATTAGTGGAATCGTCGATGGCCGTGATAAAGACTTATCATCCTGGGAATATTCGTGCGATACATTGTATTTTTTCTATGCACCATGCCAACTTTGAAAAAGAGGTGGTATCACTTAATTTAATCGTATAAAGAAATAATGTGCATGTGAAAATTGACGTTGTAAAAACCAACATTACCTTGGCAGAATAAAGGCGTCATCAATTAGGTAGGTACTTCTAGTTGAAAATGCAAGTTAACCAATAGTCAGTTATTTTTTTGTCAATTTACTTATGAACTTACCTAGTAAATTAGAACTCTTACCAAAGATTGCATTTTTTATGATATTAATATTTAAGAAATAATAGTGGTTTAATAAATTTATGGTATTAATAAATGCGTTTTAAGCGAAATACCAAAAAATGAGTTCTGCACTTCTCCATGTATTCTTTAATTGTGCCTTTCATTTTTGTGCATGTAACAACAGAAAAATGCAAACGTAGAAAATTAAAGTTGTCGAGTTGACTTTGATATTTTATTCGCATTGAAGAGCAATGTAATATAAGACATTGAAAACGTATGATTGAGTATAAATAATCCTTTGCTTTTCAAGCAATCGTGATCAAAGGAACTGCTGCCTTATGAACTGTATACCATTTCGCTATAGGGTGAAATAACATTACCGGGAAGGCAAATAATAATATTTTATTTAAATCTAGCTTCGCAAAAGGTTCTTAGAATTATTCCCATCAATTACGGCTCGTAATGACAACGAGCTGTCACCGCGTACTGACGATCTCATTTATTGTGTCCCATTTCTATGAATATGATGTTCACAGAATGACAGAGCGTACTAATCATCGGAACCGTTTATTTTAAGACTTACATTTAAGGGTAACTGGAATTAAGTTTATGAAAATCTTGGTAACGTTACCAATCAGGGAATAAACAAAGATATACAATAAAGATATAAACTATTAGTCACATGTTCTATTTACTCAAAAAGACAACGAGAGTGTATTTTGAAGCTTCGATTGAGCAGAAGCAGCTTAGGCAGATTTATAGTAAACGTCCTTCAAAAGATTAAATTTAAAACTGTTAAAACTCTAAAAGAAAATCGGGAAATAACTAAAATCTATTTTACAATGAATTTTAAACAGATTTGCACCAGGTGGGTTCGACTAAAAGGAGTAAAAATCTCATTAAAACTTCAGGACAACTAAACTTGGGAACAGCTGTAAGACAACTTTCTGCGGTCATTAATAATTTACCTAATGTTTGGATAGGCAAAGCAGTTCAAATATCAGTGTACTATAATGCATTTCAGCATCTCACAAAAATTGTATTTATAATGATTTATTAAGAACATTTTGATCATTCATTCGTTTAAGTCCCAAAGTTTGGGATTTTAAGTAAAAGAGTATCGGGACAATTAATAACATGACTGCCTACTTAGTTTTTAATTTACAGATTCAACAATTCAATTTTATACAGATTCTCCTTCTGCGCCTTTGTACATATCAAATTATTGCTGTGTCCCTGCTTAACAGATACACGGTCAGTTGAATGTCTTTTTAAACTAATGCCAATTTGTGCAACTGGCTGATAAACTTTTTATAATACAGCACTTAAAAGTTTCCCATTAAAACTTTAACATTCTCCAAGGTATAGCTTTCAAAAATAATTTCCTGGGGTTTCAAGCGGAAAGTAGATAAGCTCTTAGAGAAAAGTTTCCTTCGTCAACTTATTAAGCTCCGTGGCTTAAAATCGAGAGCCCGGAACATCTACAGACTTGTGTCTCATTTCGGTTTTATTATAACAATAACAGAAACAGGAAAGTTGTATCAATTATTTTTCTTTGTGCTGTGTTAATCGTGAATTAAAAGCAGATGGAATTAAATTGCTTCGGGCATTACATGAAACGCGTGCACGTACTTAATTAGCACACAGAACAAAAAGTGAACACGTAAGCCGTAATTGGGGAGAATACAGGAAAACGATTTGTTTAGGTACCTACATACTCCAAAGAAAAACCAAGTAGGCCGATTGACTGGAGGTTCCGTATTTCAACCAGTTCCGCCTCTTTTTTTGTGTTTTCGTCAACATCAAATTGAAATATTGACGTAATAACAGGAGACACTCGTCAACAACGTAATACTGAGATTTTTTGTCAGTTAAGTCGTTTTATTTCTTTAGAGTCGGCGTAATTTTGTATGGTCTTCTTCTAATAGAAAATCTTCTTATTTTAACATTTTATCGTACGCATTTACGATTTTTGCGATTGCAACTTCTTGTTAGGCTGCGTGTATGTAAAGGATCTCTACTATAAAATGTTCTTGGTTCTGATCATTGAAGCAAAACTACACATCATATATAGTAGGTAAGTAATCGTGTTACAATATTATGCAGAATACAGTTAAACTAGATACAAAATTTCATATAAATACAATTCTTTACTAGGTTCAATTAATTCAGTGCCATCGAATCAAAATATGATTTCATCTCAAAATTTTACATATCCCACCATTTGCTCGCCTTTGTTCCAATTAATTTCTTTAGAGTCGGCGCGATATGATTTGTCACATATTTCACGATTAACCATCACGTGAAAATTCATTTCTTCCTTACACAATATTTTTTTACAGGTTTAAAGGTCTATTCATCTTTCTTTAGTCTTCTTAAAGTTTTGATATAATAACATTAAAATAAGACTTGTAAAGAATGTTTTGATGTCAATACTTACTACATTTATAATTATCAAACCATTGTTACACCAATAAAACTTCTGAATCAACATAAATGAAGATGGAAATTTATTTCTTTTGATTTAATAAATAGGAATTGATTAATGTTACGAAGTTTCTCAGCAGGTATTGTCACAACAAATGGTTTCTAAAATATTAATGAAGTAGAAGATGAATGCGAAATTGATAATCAAATTATATTTATATACGAGGGTCAAACTGAAAGTTCTTAGAACTGGCCACTTATAAACAATATAATAAAAAAATAATTCTAAAATTTGAAAATATAACTCTTTGCCAATATTACTGAGTATATATTTCATTCATTTGTCATTTGTTTTACGATTTGGCGGCAAATTGAAAATTGTCTGTGTCACGTCATCATGAATTTAACACGAGAAAATTTTCGTGCAATGATTTTTTATGACTTTCGATGTCATTTAAGTCAACAAGAAAGTTATGATAGACTACGATTGGCCTTTCACGATGAAGCCCCATCTCGTGCGACTGTTTACAACTGGTTTAATGAGTTTAAACGTGGTCGCACTAATCTCACTGATGATTTACGTGAGGGACGGCCTTCTACGGCGACGACTGAAGATAACATCTGTGTTGTGCGGCGTATGATAGAGACTGACAAAAGAGTGACCTATCAACAGATTCGGACAAGCTTAGGCATCGGTATGAGTCAAGTGCACAAAATCGTCCACGAACATTTAGCGGTCAGGAAGCTTTGCGCCCGGTGGATACCTCATAGTTTGACTGAGGCTCAAAAACTCCATCGTGTGGATTGGTGTCGTAAAATGATTGAAAGATTTAACGGAGGTGACTCAAATGCTGTGTTCGACATACTAACAGGTGACGAAAGCTGGATTTACTGTTATGATCCTAAAACCAAAAGACAATCTGCTCAGTGGGTGTTTCCTTTCGAGGAGTTGCCAACTAAAGTGAAGAGAGATCGAAGTGCGGGAAAAAAAATGGTGGCCTCGTTCTTTGGAAGGATAGGTCATTTTGCAACAATTGTGTTAGAGGATCAAAAAACAGTTTCTGCAGAATGGTACACTACCAATTGTTTGCCACTTGTCTTGGAAAAAGTTCGAGAGAAACGACCTCGCAGTAGGATCCTCCTTCACCACGACAACGCCTCGTCGCACACCGCCAAGCGAACGATCGACTATTTGGCGACATCAAACGTTGAATTACTGGGTCACCCGCCGTATAGCCCCGACCTCGCGCCTTGTGATTTTTATTTATTTCCAAAAATTAAAGAAAAACTTAAAGGAAAGCGGTTTATGAATGCTGAAAAAGCGGTGGCTGCGTATCGCGATGCCATTGAAGAGACCCCTAAGGACGAGTGGGCAAAGTGCTTTTCCCAGTGGTTCCATCGCATGCAGCGGTGTATTGGATTGAAGCCAATGCTTATCGCTTTAAGCTGGTACTTTGGTTTACTTAGAAGTTATCTCAGCTCATTTCAGATGATGTTTTACTTTAAATAGACAGTATATTAACAAAAGTACATATTTTGACTCGCTGTGACAGCAGTATTAAATATAGCCTTAAATCATGTTTCAGCTCTGTAAATGATACGACCGCTTGTTTTTAGCACACTGAGATTTAATAATTTTATTTTATAATCTATTTTAATACATACAAATATATGGTATTCCAAAAAGTGTCTATACTAATATTATAAAGCTGAAGAGTTTGTTTGTTTGAACGCGCTAATCTCAGGAACTACTGGTTCTAATTGAAAAAATATTTTTATGTTGAATAGAACATTTATCGAGGAAGGCTTTAGGCTATATAACATCACCCTGCAACTACATATAAGGAGCGAAGAAATAATGGAAAACGCGGACGAAGTCGCTGGCGGCCACTAGTAGTTATATAAAATCAAAGAGTATAATAAACCTGGCATCAAAAGCTATTTACATATTAGAGCACAGTTAGTCGTGAGCAAGCTCTTTCATGTAATTAACAGACGATTGTGATTCTCTAAATTCAAACCTAAGCATATTATACATGACAACCCGCAAGGAGGGGGCTACCTCGCATCAAGTCCGACACTCAACCAGGTGACCTACACAAAGTCTATTGTCTCAGAAGCCTTTTCCAAGCTCGATCGTCTTCCGTTCTTTCCTGAGCAATGCCATATTGTTTTTATTGTCTCTTCTTTCTACGTGGGTGGTAAGATCCATTTCGGGGTCACCGAGCCAAAGACTACTTCATTAAAAAAATACGGAATGAAGTAAACGGTTAAGCACAAATTACATAAGAGCTATTAATACAAACGTAACAATTTCATCACTCTCGTACAAATTGAAAAAAAAAACTCGTTTTTTTATGTTTAAATTACAATTATTAGGTGTATTTTCAATTTAGAGTAAGATTTTGGAACATTCGGTAACAACACCCTTTTTTTTTTGTCGCCGCCGCCATGCTGAAGCTATCATATCACACTAAGTTTATGGTAGCAGCAATATAGACCTATGCTGAATAGGCCATTATAATTTTTAATTAACCGAGTGCTTCTCTAGAACACGGGCTAATTAATTTGTTACAACTCCGTGTAAAAGAAAGTTCTGGTAAGTGTTCAAAGCCAGCGTTCTTATTTGAAAAGGTTGAAGTGAGTGGAGAAAGAGAGATATGTATAGCAGGATCGCGCAATGGAGCGATATGGTCCCCGTGCAATGGAGCGATGTGGTCCCCGTGCAATGGAGAGACGTGGTCCCCGTGCAATGGAGAGACGTGGTCCTCGTACAATGGAGGAATATGGTATTTGCCTACGTCGCGTGAAGAAGACACAAGATTATATAGATAGGTTTACATTCATATTCTTTTCTATTTCAGATGGTGGGATTTATCAACACCGTATTTTTTATTTCTCTATATAATAAAAGTTAGTAATAGACTCGTTCCAAAAAGGACCATTACTCCTTGCGAAATAAAAAAAAATAGACCCATAAAGAAATAGAATAAAATAATTTTATCGAATGACTCAGGTCGTCGCTGCAAGTTGCGATATCATTCGCTTAATAAAAAAAACTCACTAGCAACAGTGTCACCGGCCGATGGTGTAAATTTTCGTGACTAAACGGTAGAGTGAGCCACGCTCACCTCAACTTAAACATCCAATAACATCCTCAAATGAATTATTTTTGTAATAAATTCTGCATTAAGGTAAACCATTATTTATTCTATAATAATTATGTAGCTATAAACGTTGGACGGTAAGTAATCACCACAATGATGATATGAAACCGCAAAAGCGCAATGTCAGTGGTTCATGGGGATTTCGTAATGGAACCTCTATCAATTCGTTTGTTTATACGTGTGGAAACTATAAATGATGTGTTTCCAGCTTGCTTAAACTCGCTTTACCGGGACAGTGCATATCAAGTTCATATAGATTTTAGTATCACGCGCAACGATTTCCTTAGGTCATTATGATATTAAAAATAAAAAATGAAATAAGATTAATCAAGAAGAAAACATTTAGAAAAAAATCCATATAATCATATGATTATATGAGTGGCACAATACACATTATAATAAGAAATATGAACATAGACTTTTTATTAATAAAATTTTCTAATTTTAATATTAAAATTTTCTAGAACACTAGCACAATCTATTCACATTCAAAACAAATGAAACCGTATCGTTCCACCTAAAATACATCTAAAGCGAAAACTTGATAAAAAATCAACAGTTAACTTTCTCAAAACAACAGTCACGAAAAACAAAGAACATAAATTCACTCTTAATCTATTAGTGAATGTAGTAATTATTTAGAGTAACTATCGAGAACGTTACAAAACAATACGAACGCTTGAAAGGAGTGCACCACGAAAATCTTCGTAAAAAATTTAAGATGCTTTTCTGTGAAACAAACCGAGATGACCGTTTCATGTTTGAAAAAATATCACTCGATTATGAAAATATTACCGGATATCTCTTATAACAATTAAAAACAAAGATCGGTAATTTAATAAATTATCAACAAAAATTCTTGACGTCTCTTGTATCGTCAAAGTTTACATTTTTTGTCATATTGAAGTGGGACTTTAAATTTGTTTAGTATTGTATCTGGGCCTCAATTCTGCTATTTTTTTTTTATAATAATTCCGTCCCGGCTACAGGACTTTTTAAAATTATTTTTTACGAGTGTGTATTTATTTTCTTACATATTTGTGGCGATATATTCCCTTTTATTTTTAACAGTTTAAAAAGGAAAAGAAAAAAAAAATTATTCATCATCATCATCATTATCAGCCCCTTTACGTCCCCACTGCAGGGGCTCAGGCCTTCCTTATGGATGGTTAAGGAGGATTGGCCATGGCCCTTCGCGCTGGCCCAATGCGGATTGGAGGGTATTAATGACTGCAAATGCAGCCAGGACGGCTTAACGTGCCTTCCGAAGCTCGGAGTAGCCCGAGATAATCATTTTTTTTGGTCACCCATCCCGTGAACGACCCTTGCGAAAGTTGCTTAACGACAACGATCGCGGGCCGCGGCGCTTATCCACTACGCCACCGAGCTACTCACCATTTACAATACGTAATTTAGGAATTGCTTTGTGTTTGCACTGAACTATGCTCGACCTGCAAATACCGTGACGGGAGTTCGATCGAATTTACAAAATATGAAATAAATACCAAATGTTACGATTTCATTAAGTATACAAATGTTGTCGTGTCTACAATTTGGCATATTTGGTAACAATTCTGTTCATGTTAACGAAATAATGGTTTATATAATTGCATTTAGTTATTCACCTAACGCTTAATATTACAAATGCAATAGTTAAGCAACTTTCGTAAGGATCGGTCATGGGATGGATGACCAAAAAATATTATCCCGAGCTATTCCGTGCTTCGGAAGGCACTTTAAGCCGTTGATCCGGCGTATTTGCAGTCGTTAATAACCTCCAATCCGCATTGGGTTATGGTGGAGGGTCATTGACCATCCTCCTTAAACATAAGGAAGGCCTGAGCCCCTGCAGTAAGGACATAAAAGGGCCGATGGTGTTGATGACTATGAAACGCAAAATTTATCGGTTGATTTTATTTAAAAGCACGCTTATATGGTGTATTCTATTAGTTATTGTATAAAAAAATATGTAGTGACTGTTGATGGAAAAAAAACAACCATTTATACATAAACATATGTTGCATCAGCTTCCTTTTGGAAGTAGCCAGCAGGAAATGCACCAAAAGGCACGGTCTTTCTTTAATAATACGTCTTTTGCTTTCTTGACCTTCTTAACTATTTTCATACATGTCCACCTATTTTTATGGCTTCTATATAAATATATTCATAACTCCAGTATACCTTGTATATGTTAGTAAAACTGAGTTACTTATTGATTACTAGGAACAACTTTAAATAACTCATGTGTGATCCACTCATTTAATTGGAAGTATTGGAACAACTCAATCACAGCCCTGACAGCTACTTCGTGCTTCGGAAGGCACGTTAAGCCGTTGGTCCCGGCTGCATTTGCAGTCGTTAATACCCTCCAATCCGCATTGGGCCAGCGTGGAGGGTCATGGCCCATCCTCCTTAACCATCCATAAGGAAGGCCTGAGCCCCTGCAGTGGGGACGTAAAAGGGCTGGTGATGATGTGGTGATGACACCATCGAGTATAATTATCAATAAACTTATCAAATATGAATAATTTCTGACTCAACAAACATTTTTATTTCTCAGGGTATCACCATATCATGAGTTTTAACATTTCTTAATAAATCACGAATTAAATATAGGTAACTGATAATTTATTATAGGATTTAAAAACTCACGTCACAACAACCGCTAATAATAAATAATATAATAAAAGAAGCTGCCGTAATGTGCTACGTGTGAACATTCATGTTCATGAGTTGTCTGTGATTCTAAATGTTGCCTAAAATATCGGCAAAATATCGCCGATTCTAATATATAGGAAAACTCGCAATGTCGCCGATAAATAGGTATCAGATGCAGCCACAGTTTGGAGCAAAAATGTTCTGTGCTGAGGTTCCGCAACTGATAATGACGACGTACGAGATGCACCTTCCGAGATATGCAGCGACTATAAGTGTCGGTAGATAGTCAATTTATTAACAAAATCCAATTCAACAAACAACTAAGTATTGCACTTTGACATTTTGATAACAACATTTATTTCCAACGCCAATAGTTTAACTAATAAATAGGTAGCATAGTTTTAAGTTTGGTTAATTATTAGCAACCTAACATTTAGATCTAAGTGTTGGTATATTTTGAAAAGTTGTTTTTATTCAAGTTTGGCATAATGACGCTGGTAACAAGTCCTTAGGTACCTGCTGCTAGAAGGCCCTATTAAATAGAGCGAGCGTAGGTAATAGCGCAGTGCCGTATGCGGGTTCAAGGACCTTGCCATTACCTGCATAACCACTCCAACTAGTACAGTGCAGACCCTAACTAGACCTACGCAGCTGCCGTGTACTTAGATCTAACACTTGTTTTGGAATGTCACGATTTCGAAAATCTGAGGGCAGATAGATGGCGCTACTCAACTAAATTTGGTGGGTATATGAAATTGAAACAACACAACAAAATTGGAAAATTATGGAAATACAAAAAATGCTATCTACAGTATGACGGGCTTAGAAGATTCAATTATTTTAAGAATGAACATTCATCATTCACAAACCTTGTTCTCTTAAAATACTGGGCTTCAAATTTGAAGAAAGTACTTTAATAGCTCTATGGCTATAGATTACAGGAAAACCACTGAATGTCTAGTTTAAAATTTAATATTGAGTGGAACCCTCTGTGCATGATTCAGACTTTGGTCTTCACTGGGTGTTTTTTAAACACCCTTAACTGTTTGTTTATTAAATGCTACTGCTAGTTTAGTATATAACAATTTTAAGCTAGATTTTTTTTTTATTAAATTATATCAATTTTGCTTTCACAATGCTATACTGAAACTATTCTCAATGAAAAATGCTTAAAAAACATTCCCTGGTACTCTGAGATGGGACTTGAACCCACAACCTTTTACAATCCAAGTGACTGCTCTTTATATTGCCTAAACATTGAAAGTACAGTATTCTGTAGTAGTGAAAAAGTAACAAGTGATTGAAAAATTGGTCAGTCCTGTTAGGTTCTGGGTAGCTCAGTGGTTAGAGCAGTTGCCTGGATTGCGAGGTTGTGGGTTCTAGTCCCAACTCAGAGTACCAGGGACAAAGTAGATTTTTTTCACAATTAAATAAAAATCAGTAGATAATTTTTTTTTCTAAATTATTCTTTTGTAGTTGATTAGATTACATACTGTCATTACAATTTATTCTATATTACACATACACACCAAATTATGATATTTAAAAAAAAAATACTTTAAATAGGTAAGGGTGAAACATAGTTGTGAACTCGTGATGATGCTCATAGAGAGTTGATTAGACATTGGCAAACTCAAAAGTTTCATTTTTTTCTATTATAATGGATAGCTATAAACTATTTTATATTAATTTTATCAATATTAATATAACATAATAGCTATAAGCTAGTTTATTTGAACATACTAATCTTTTTGTTTTCAAACAGGGCACTGTTCTAGTACCACATTTTGAAACAAATATTATTGTACCAGTTATGAATTTATACCACGTATATTTCCTATCAATGGTAAAGTGTCAATAACTCCTGGCATATTTTTATAAATTTACTTATATTTTTTTTTAAAGTCATGTTGATATTAATAATCTAAACATATCTTTTCTATTCTGCTAAGCCTATGTAAAAATAAAAATTACCTAATGTAAAATCATCTGATTCTAATCATAATAATAAGCATTTATTCTGTCATACAAAATATTTATTACATTTAATTCTTAAAATGTGGGACTAAAAATTT
Source organism: Diatraea saccharalis (assembly GCA_918026875.4). Taxonomy (NCBI): domain Eukaryota; kingdom Metazoa; phylum Arthropoda; class Insecta; order Lepidoptera; family Crambidae; genus Diatraea; species Diatraea saccharalis. Next base: position 3,152,147 of record OU893340.1, on the reverse strand, counting down.
AATGTTCATTTTTAGTACATGTCTATGTATTGTGTTATACCAAACATAGAAGAATTTTATTTCAATAAGCCTAGAAAGAGAACTGGATTGAGCATTTCGTTGTTTTTAATAATAACTGGCACAAGAAAAGTAGGATTAGGTGAAATGATAGATAACTGTAGTGTTAATAGCAAAATATCGAATATTTATGTTAATAGTTTTTGTATTCAACACCAAAAGGTATATATTCAGACCCAACTTACCCCTTTATCGCTCAGTTAACACGGGATAATATTGTATTGAGTAACAGCACGCACAAGATAAGTCACTATTAATGTTAAGTTTTCACAATATTGTTTGAACTTACACTTTATTATCATTAAACCTTAAAGACACATTCGTAGGCAAGCGCTGAACCGAAACCTTTTTTCTTTTGTTGACTTGACGACTGACTGGGCAAGGCTGGCGGGCTATTGACATTTGGCTATTGTCTTGATGACAGTGACACTTACTGTCAGACAAGCAGACCTTTACGGCGCTATTCGCTCATATCTTTTCTGTGGCTCATATTCGCTATAACCAGCCCCCTGATTGTCTAATTTTAAATCTTTCGCCATCGCTTTCGGTTTGAAAGATGTTGTATAACCATTGCTTGTTTCTGCAGACAGTTGAAAAAAAGTATTTGTATTATGCAGCAATGGTTGTGCAACATCTTTCAAACTGAAAGCGATTGCAATAGATTTAAAATTAGACAATTAGGGGGCAGCTGACCAAATCGTAACGCGTTAGCATCCCAATACCTCTTTTCCGTGTTCTGTGCGATAGTCTGTGGTAATCACCGAAAAACCCCCGGTTTCAATAATATACCGACAACCATCGGTAGCAGCTACCGACCGTTTTTTGAGCTACCGACCGTTTTTTGAGCTACCGACAACCATTCGTTTTTGCGTTTCACAATCATCGGTAGGCGCCTACCAACTACGAACGGTTGTCGGTAGCTCATTTTTTTAAATTGTAATCATATAATTCGAGGAAAAGGGTTCTTTCCATACAGCCTTGTCTTAGGTAATATTATGATTATACTGAAATGTTGGTCTTTACATTTAATAATTTCTTGGACAAAATCGAAATCGTAAGAAGGAAGACAGAGACATCAATAGGAAAGAGGTGAACTGATTACGTACCGAAACTAAATTTGAAATTTGTTTTGGAATTATTATGACTTATTTATTAATAGTTAGGTTCTTAAAAGTGGTGTTATTGTGAAACAAATTATCGTCTGAAATGGAATTCTGATGTAAACAAAAGAGTTACCATTACTACAAATAGCTTAAATTTATCTCTTTAAAAGTTTTTAGTAGTTTTAACTAAAAATTCTTTTTTTTTAGATAAAAATAGGATAGAATTCTTCAGATTAGAAGAATTTAAGTTGTAATCATGTCAATGTTTGTACCTTAAAGAGCTCTTACTACCAATTAATTATTGGTCCAGATGCTTTCTACAATAACATAATGATTTACCTTTTGAAAAACATAATTATTTACCTCTATATAATTATGAAAAACCTGGTTCTGATGTGACTGAATTTGCCATCTACTGTACAAGTATTTTATTCGATATTGATTTACAATTTAAAGTACTTAAAATAAAAAAGTAATGAAATTCTTATAGGCTAATGTCAACAAATCTTACATTTTTATCCCCACATTGTTATACAAAATTAGTTACACTTGAATGAGAAACCTTCTCTTTCATTGAAGTCGATAAAAAGTAAGACATCTTATTTCCATATTATTATTTGCAAAAATAAAATTATTATTAGAACCTTTTGGAAAATGTTTGCAACCCCTAAAATAACATCATTTGTTTATATAAGTTTTTTTATCTCAAATTAAATTTCGGAATATAAATAAACGTGTGCAATACACAGTTCATTAAAATGGTACGGTGCATGGTTATGAGCAGTGTTTTGTCAATTTAGTAGGTACAAGAACGCGGACGTGTTACTTTAACATACCTCACCATTTTCTAATATATTTCAATTTTTGCTCCGAAAAAAGCACTTAAAACGTCCAAGTGAACCTCAATGTGAATATTGTCACTCTAGACTAGGTTGTATGTGCTATATCCCTTTGCCTTTAATTATGCCAAAAAGTAAAGTTGATTTATGTTCCGTAGAAGCTTAGCGGGAATTTTATATAGAGTTCACCTTTATTATAAATTGTTAATTGTATAAAGTTATTTGTAGTATACTTATTGAATTTGCAAGATAACATTAATGAATTTGACAGTGAACAATTGTGATCCATTGACATAAGATGACAAATGAATGGTTATTAGAAAAAGTGGAATGATTGTGTCAAATCGTATAACAGACGTAGAAAATGCAATGGAATAATGTAAAAATTATGTAGATTTTTATGAATTGTTTTTTATTTGTAAAATAAATAAGTTATATCCAAATTGGGTTTTATTAAGAATTAAATCAATATCAGTGTTTAATAAAAAATAAAGAGTATAAACTAATGTAACGTGTATAAGTTTGGTACAAGTAGGTGGCAAATTCAGTTTCATCAGAACAAGGTTTTTCATAATTATATAGAGGTAAATCATCAAGTTTTTCAACAGAAACATATTGTAGAAAGCATCTGGAGCAATGATTAATTGGTAGTATGAGCCCTTAAAGGTACAAACATTGGCATGATTACAACATAAATACTTCTAATTGGAACCACAAAACACATCAAACTCTTCTACAATATTAATTTTTTAATGAAAAACTGTTATTTTTCTATTAGGAAAAACATGTAATTTATAAATATTTTTACGATAACCGACGGAAAATGGCCGGTAGGCAAATTTGACAGATAAGCTACGGATAGTAAGTTTGACAGCTCTACCAAAAGATATTGAAACACTTTCATACATTTTGCCTACGAACGGTTATCAGTATCAGATCAATCCGTTAGTAGCACACCGTCGGTAGCTTTACCTACCAATGGTATGTTATTGAAACACTTTTTTGCTACCATCGGTAGGAAATGCTACGGATGGTAGCAAAAACGAACGGAGTTTTTTGGTTATTGAAACCGGGGAAAGTGAGCAATTCCAATGAGTTAAAATAACTTATTTATTTGTACTTTGTATTTTCTATCAATAGTTCGAAATTTTGAAATGTCAATATCGGCGATTTCCACTGAACTCCATTTTGACACCGATCTGTTATTTTGTATTCCTTAAGCATCAGTGACTACGAAAATGAACTTCAATAAATGATTTCATCTTAATTAAAACTATATATAGCAACTAGATTGGGATTAGTGATTAATTAAAAATGAGTTAAAGAATACCAAAACTGCGTGATGAAGTATTTAAAAAATAACAAACAGATTAGTTCCCAAAATGAAACTAGATGTCGCTACGGTACTTTCTTGATTTCTCCACGACAACCCTTCAAGTTTTCTTTCATATATAAAAGTAAATTAATTTTCAAAACTTAATTAATAACTTATATTCTATTTGTACTTTTCGTAATTGTATTGATATCTAAGTTTAGAACTTTGCAAATTTCAGTTTATTATAATGGCATCGCATGGGTGTCGTGACTCATTTCCATTTTCTATGAAATAGCCTTAGGTTCGTAACTTTGAAAGATATAGAACTGGTAACTTCGAATTACGCTTTTCATGAACAAGAATACTTGCTGCTCCATCTATACATCGAATAGGAACTAAGTTCCTAAAATATGATTTCATTTGTCGTTACTGACACTAATTTATAATAGGTGGCGCTAATTACAATCATACGGGTATTATCCTATTTTCTTCAAAGTTCATTAATAAAAAATTAGACAAAATGATAATAGCTGATGTTAGTGTTTTTGTTGCTAATTGAATTCGTTTATTAATTGAATAATCGAATAAATAATTTATTTATTTTTATTTATTATTTTGGTTTCAATCCGTCCTGTAGTTATCTATTTTTTCCGGATCATCAGCCTTGTATCAAGAAAATCATATGGCACTATTCATATAGTAATTTCCTAATTTTGTGCAAAACTTATTTTTAAGTCTCTTGTCTAACGTCCGCGGAAAAACTATTTTGTGCATAGGGTATGCGCTTTTTTATTGTTCTATCGTGGTAATAATAAGATGACGACTGGGTAAAAAAAAACTATGTAGTCCGTCAATAAGGCAATAGAAACATATTAGATACGTATTCTTTTTCCTGGTAGGTACTGGTTTAGGATAGGATTAGGCATTAAAGTTGAGAGGTGGGGGCTTGCTACGTCACAGTTTTGTAGAATATGTACAAAAGCGTGACGTCATGTGACATTTTAACTTGATTCATCGCCGTAATTTAATAATTACGCAAAAAAAATAAATTATCTGTTTAATATTTTTCAACAACTTACCTGACAGACAAACAAATAAATTTTATTCGTCATCTTATCATACTTACCCGCGGACACATACCGTGTTACTAATTGATGATTCAACATTGATGTCATTCTCTCTACTGCTATGGTTTATGTTTACTATAAATATATTACAGTATATTTCATATTTTAAACAATTTTCTGTAGTTTCCTTTACATTTAGCTCTTTTATGGTTATTAAGTAATTTAAATCTATTTTTAAGTGCTTCAATCTTTTCTGTATTTGTTTTAAAAGTTAAGCGATAGCAATAAAGAGCATAACTGATAATGGAATCGACTAGTGCAATATAAATGCTTTTTTATTTATGTTTGGGTATTTTAAAACTGAGATGATAAAATTTTCCGAACGATATAACTTTTCGTCAACTTTCAATCCTAAATATAAAACTGGATACAATGAGGGTTTCATTTCTTATTTTAATACAAAACAAAATAAGGTAAATAGTAGAAATCCTGTCAATAATAATTGCTATTCCGTCTGTCTATCAGCCAGTTGCACAAACATCCTTTAAAATTACCATTAGTTTAAAGTGACAATACCCATACAAATTTGACATTCATTAGAATTTAAAGGCGTTATTAAACCTACATGAACTTTTGTGCAAGTGACCATATATGTCCACACCGTATTTCTTATTTTATATTTCTATGCAGAGAGGAGCGAGTGCCACAAGGCACGGTCTTTACATACATCTTTCGGCTCCTCTCCTTTCATTACCTGCTCTATTAAAAAAGCTTTTTGAATTCAGCGAAATGACGAGCCATATATTAATTTATTCAGAATAAAATTGTGCTAATCAAATCAAACTTTGGACGCATACTTGTTTACATATAGGTACCTACTTAGATAATCATATCTAAGTACGTCCAAAGTTTAATAAGGCATTTTGAGAGTAATTACATGCCCTGTTTGGTGGATACTATATACTTTCCGAAGCAGGGTGTTGATATAATACGTTTTTGGTCACCCATCCAATGACCAGCCTTCGTAAAAGTTGTTTTTATATAACTGGCTAATATAAGGTAACACGGTTTTATTATTAGGCAAACAGGTGAAATTAAATTAAGAAAGCTGCGTTAAAAAATAGTCCAATACCTACCACCAAACTCGGTAACCAGGCAACAGTTTGGGTACCAAGCGGCAGTCAATAACTTACGCATAGATATTTATCATACGTCCAATATAGTTCTACATACGAATAGTGGCACCTGACATAAATCACGAGCAGTAAGTACGATGTTGGCGTTCCTTTCTAATGGCCTAAATTACAACAAATGGTGAATTCGAGCAATCCTATTAATATTACTCTTTCACGAAAAAACTACTGGACGGATTTGGATAAAACTTTACAGCAATATAGGTTATACATCAGAATAACACATAGGGTACTTTTTACTGGGAAAACTTCTCACTCCCACGGGATACCGACTTCCACGCGGACGAAGTCGCGGGCGTCCACTAGTAATACATAATATCAAAGTCATAGCTAAACCTATGGCAATATCGATAACTTTTGTTTTTATATATAGAATGTGTTTATATGATTTATATTAATAATTATTAATAATTAATAATGTAGGTACATTAACAAAAAATATAAATAATCTAAACATATTCATTGGTATAAAAACTGCTTTGCTTTGGAACAGTGCCTTTGGCTTTGAGGCAGGAGAACAAAGATAATTTTAACACTGCGTTTCACAGTTGGGGTGGTTAGAGATTGATTTATATGCTAGATGACACGCTTACTTTTGTGTCTATGGTCGTATCCACGTCGTATCGTATTCGAGATTGCGTTTGTCATGTTATTTTTCTTTTGATTTATTATGTTCGGGTTGAGATCCGTTGGTGCACTGTTGTTGTTGTTGCACTGCAACAGCCTATAAGCTATATCTGTATATGTTGTTTTATAAATTTTAATTATAAAATTAGTCATTAATTATATAGTTATATACCAGTTTCTGCCATGTACACACGGCTGCACGATAATTTACCACAATATGCCAAATTTCAGTAATGGATTTTGTCAGCTTTGTATAGTCTATATTAATATTACTATTTCTTTTTGCAAAATTCGAAATAGGTTTTTTTTAGCAAAAAGAATAAAGTAACAGATAAATTACTAAAACAATTGAAAACTCATAACTCTTTTCCTATGAAATTCATTTTAATATTTATAAAATAGAACATTTATTGCGTAGTAAAAGGATTATTATTTTAGAATTTACTGTACTTAAGTTTAATTATGTCAGGCATTGATAATATGTATTTCTAAAAATAAAAAACTAAACAATATAAACAAGCATTAGCAGCATTGGATAGTTTAAAGGGGTCTTAAGGTTAGTTTTGAAATATGTGGACTTTTCACTATTTTTCATAGGTACAGTCGGCCAAGAAAGTGGTCTACCACCCTAAGGTTGAATTTCGCGTGTTACGTCAACTAACAACAAGGTTGATTTTCCGTGGCATTAATTTTTTGACACGTCAAGTACACGTCATTATTGCTATCTTCATCATTTTGACGTAACCTTTGACAGTAATTATCTATACCTATAATAAAAATGTAACAAGGTTACATTTGTAAGATATTTTGGAAAAAAAATATATGGACGGCCTTCATAAGACTAATAGAAGCCAAAAATATTTTTTTTCTGTCTGTCTGTTTGTATGTTTAAATACTTTAGAGTTATAATATCGTAAATAAAGTCTTATAGTCTACAAATATCCTACATTAGAATGTAGATTAATTATATTTAATAAAAAAAAAAAAATCAGTAGGTAGTGAAATGCTATGCGTAAGAAGCTATGCGTGTTATAGGTCTGAATATACTGAGATAACGGATAACAGAAATGAATAGCGACGAAAAACATATTGCGCCGACCCATAGCTTAGTGCGAGACAAGGGCTAAAACTAGAAGAGATAGTGAAAATGCTAATTCTTTGGTTGTTAAAAAATATATACAATTCTTTTATAAAATTATAATTCTAAAAATCTTGTGTAGCCGCCATCTGCCTCTATAACAGCTTGGAGACGTTCCCTCATCGAGCCCACCAGTCTTGAGCAGATATCAGACCCACGTGTTTCCTCCCAAACCTCATTGCAGTGCCCTTGTAGTGCTTCTGCTGTTCGTTCATTACGGTTACACCATCTCTGAACCATAAGACCCCACATATTTTCAATAGGGTTGAGATCTGGCGATTTTGCAGGCCATGGTATCAAGTTTATTTCCGGATGTGCATCAAACCAAGCACGTGTTACCCTTGCTTTATGTAAGGGACAGTTATCCTGTAAATAATTAAATTGACGCATTTCATTTTCTGGATAAACGTTCCGGACGGATGGCAACATAGCATTTTGGAGAACATCAACATAATCTGATGCCGTTGCTCGTGGTGGCAAAAAGGTCAAGTCTCCAACACCATCAGCAGTCATCCATCCATACAAATTTACCGAGATACGACCCGATTCTCTATTTGGCACGACATGATTTTGCGTGTATCGCGTTTTATTGAATCGCCAAAGGTGTTGACGCCCGTGTTGACTGGATTTAAAAGTTTTCTCGTCACAGAAAACAGTGTTACTCCAATCAAAATCCAAATATTCTATGGCGAAATTTAATCTGGCCATTCTATGAGCGTCAGTCATATAAATTTTTTTTGCATAACGCCTGTGATGTAAGCCCATGTAATGTAAATGGTTTCTAATGGTTTGGAGAGTCACGTCAAATATGTCAGCAAAATAACGCGTTGGTATAAAGCCAGATTCCTCATAACTCCGTCTCATGAAGACTCGCTGAGTATCTGATATTTCAGGTCTACGACCGCTACGACTCCGAGCGTTCAAATTCCCCTCCTCGCTTTCTCGTCTTATCCAAAGACGGACAGCTTGTCTCTATAATCAAAAATAAAATATGAACAGAAAAAATAAAAAAAAAAATTTACACTCGGACTTGGTCTGAGATTTTACATTAAACTCACGTCAGACATAATAATATTTATCGACACATTTAATTCTCTAGAAATCTCACTAATATTCAAACCATCATTGTGTAATGCGATTATTTGTGCTCTTTCGTTAATGGATAAATTTCGGGGCATTGTAGTGTAAATTAATTAGGAAAATACCTACGGAAAATGCCGAGAAAATATTTGACATGAATTGTCAAGTGATATATTCTTTTTCAGTAAAAGAGTTTTCGTAACAAAATAGTTTCCACTTTGAAGTGACCTACTTAAATTTTAAATTTATGAAATATTGTGAAGACTATTTGTTGTTGCAAATTATTATCTAATGCATAGGCTGCAAAGGTCAAAATAACATTTATGCTCTACGACAACACGTCAGCATTGTGCATCTCTTTTATTGTTTGTATGCAATTCTAAGATTCGCCTTTAGCGATGCTTTAAAGACACGGGAAATGTTGTCAAAACTGGTAGACCACTTTATTGGCCGACCGTACCTATTTCACTGCTGAAATAAAAGAAAATCTTAAACGTAGAAAATGCATGATCTTCGTTTGATAGAATAGTCAGTGTTTAAGTACGCCCTGTGGAGCTACATCAAAGAAAAAAACTTCACATTGGCTAACTATTTATTTACAATAAATCCGTATTTATTGGTATATTTCTTAGCGGTGGAAGATAAAGTTTGATTTCAATTTTATAGGTAAAATAATCTCTACAGGAACATATGAAACCCTGTCTGAGCACTTAAATATTAATATGAATTTATCAAAAGATGTTTTTGGACGAACAAGTAACCTCTAATCTTTATAAATCTTTGCTAAGAGCTATTAAATGTTGGTAAGCAATTGGATGTCATATATAATACATTGACTTCTTTAAGGCCTATGACGAGGTCTCGCAAAATTCTAAGCCACAAAAGAACAATATATGGTATATCTCCATGATTTTTACATTACAATGAGATATATTTAATGTGAAATAACTATTTATGTAACATTCACCGTCACATGATATCATCTCGGGAGTGCCTCGAGTAAACAATCTTTCTAATTGTTTTTCATTCAATGTCTTTTATATAAGCGGGTGAATATAAATTTTATAAAATCTCAGATTCGCTTTGAGTTATTTCATCATCATTATCATCACCAGCCCTTTTACGTCCCCACTGCAGGGGCTCAGGCCTTCCTTATGGATGGTTAAGGAGGATGGGCCATGACCCTCCACGCTGGCCCAATGCGGATTGGAGGGTATTAACGACTGCAAATGCAGCCGGGACCAACGGCTCATCGTGCCTTCCGAAGCACGGAGTAGCTCGCGATAATATTTTTTTGGTCACCCATCCCGTCACCAACCCTTGCGAAAGTTGCTTAACGACAACGATCGCGGGCCGCGGCGCTTATCCACTACGCCACCGAGCCACTCTAGAGTTATTTCAGACAGAAAATTTACTTTTAACGTTACTATAACTTAAGTAAGTAAATGTATGAACTGTTGGTGATTCTAACGATTTTATAAAAAAGTTGTGTAACACGATGCTAATTCAACATTTTTTTAGCTAAAAGTTCCATTTCCCTGAATGAATCCTGAATTTCAAACCAGTAATATTGTAATGAAGACACCACTGAACCTCATTAGCAAAGTTTCAAGATTCCAAAATATTTGTTGCGTTATTTTAAGTAAGCGTTATTGTCACAGATTATATTATTCCACAGAACACGGAAAAACGTTTTCTGTGCACTGTGATATTATTCAACATATATCTTTCTCCAAAATGTAATATACCTATGTACATATACAAGTAAAATGTAGACGAGTTAAGGCACAGCATTTAAAGTGTTATATATTTTTAAAAACATATTTACCGAGAGGTTGGAAATAGTAATAAAAATCGTCAGAAATTTACGTCGTGATATCAGTTAAGTTACATACACTGGAAACATTTTTCACATTAATTTGTGCTTAGCGAGCTAATTAAAGAGAAATATGCAGGGATCTAAAATTAATAGTTCCTGTTCGTACCTCGCACCACCTTCACGTAGATAATCAAGTTACAAACTACTACCGTTAATTGCTAAGTTTGAACTAATGACGGCCTAGCTCACGTTACATTTACTTTGATTCAGAAAGTTCGATGGAGCGCTGAAGACTTGCTGTAGGAAATAATCAGAGTATGGGAAGTACTTTAATATTCATGAAAAATTAAAATATTTAGGTAAAGCAAAGTAAAGGGTTTGCGGTCTTTACGAATGTGGCAATTATTACCAAAATGAAGACACACTCTTCTCCTTGTGTCTCACTCTTCAATGCGGAGGGTTGTGATCTCCATGTAGACATATTTCTGATTTTATGTATTCCGGCACCTGGATCTGTCTTCTGTGATGTGAATGGTGTCGGAGATAGTGGGATCGAGTGTCAAGCGCATTGACAGTAGTAAGACGGGTAAACGATTTACCGGTAGTAACACGGGCAATAAAGAATCGGTCCAACGTATAGGGTTTCGTTCCTAAGCCCTTTTTCCTTCTATCTTTCTGTGACAAGCAACTTTTCAAGATTGTCTACCGCTTTTTCAAGCAAAGTATCCGAAGAACTCAAATATTCGGCGGAGCCACGTGGTAGAAAGCCTGACGTTCAGTTCCTCAAATACTGATGTGTTGCTACGATGTGCCGTTCAACGAATGCACAACATCCATCTCCAGCTCCACAATGACACCAGCAATGACGCCACCGCATTGACTACCAAATGGATTTTTAGATTGTAATTTCCCAAATAATTAATTTATACAGTTGTAATATCTACTGTAAATATCCAGGGGCGCGACCGCCTAACTTATTGACGTAGCCGTAGTCGTAGCTATAACCTATGTATGCTTTATTGGTGTTTCACATCAATCTGTTGATATTGTTTAAAAATTAATCCTTTTTTATTATTTACATATTATTGGCCGACATCAGAACTTAGGACGATGCATTGATTTAAACCAATATTACTTGATATATACTTTATTTCACACTGACTCGCCGTTCATTGGCGTTACATTTCTGCCATCTTTTATTCTATTGCCAACAATAAAAAACAATGCTGTCATGGTTTTTTCGCAAGATGTCGTTTTCAATACAATCAATGTTCTAATTTTTGAGTTTCTTACATTTAGGTTTGTAAATTATTAAATTGAGTTCGTTTAATCATAATTACTTTTTTGAAATACATAAACATATAGTTGAACGACATTAGAAGTTACTTTTCATAATTAGTACCCTTTTGTAACATTGTATACTTAAATCAATATGATACTTTTAATACGCAGTGATCAATATTAATCCTTTATTTGTAACAAGATTAATAAAATACAATAAGTAATAATAATCTGTACTGTTTACGAATACAAATACATGAATATTACGTGTTTTAATACCTTGTAATATTTCGTACAATTATATTCTCAAGTCAATACTATGCTTATTAATTACAGTCATCGTCATTTTACAAGTATTTCTCTATTAATCAAAGTAATAAGTATAACTATATTAATAATAGGCTTACAATATTTAATCAATGATTTTGGTTGTTTTTGTTAACTGAATTATTAAAGTCAAACGAAATTTACAAAATGTCGAATTGATATAAACAATGCCATTTCGAAAAGGAAAACAAACCATAATGTTTGATTAAAATATATAAATTAAAAAAGCAATTAATTTTAAAATAATATATACAGATTCATTAGGAATATCGGTAAAGCGTAGGTTATAGCTACGACTACGGCTACGTCCATGAGTTAGGCGGTCGCACCCCAGTCATAATATCGAGGCAATTATCTTCAACATTGTAACTTGTCGGTAAAACACATGATTCTGTTCATAAGCTATAACTTGGCACAGAACTGATCGCATACGGTAACCAAACCACATTTCACAAGAAGCTAACCTTGGAAATAAGTTAAAATTTGCGCATAGGCCCAAATAACGATAATCCGAAATAAAAATATGGTTTGACATAGCGTTATTAATAGAAAACAAGTAGTCAATTGCAAGTATCGGAATATCAATTTTTTGGGTGAAACAAATATATTAGCGTCTTAGGTTTTTAATTTCATTGTTAGTATGGTTTTTGTGCTTTAAAATGTGAAATGGACTAAATACGTTAAAATGAGATATTTCTTATTACATTTGATCAAAAAATGTTAAAATTTTATGTAATAGTTAAAATTAAATTATTTTAAAATTTTATTAGTTCTTCCTAAGCCCGATAGGATAAACTAGTTCGATATAGGCTAAACGAGCAATATAATATAAATTATTGTTTCTATTTCAAAAAATACTTAATCATTTGCTATGATATAATTGCTAGTGTTAATAATCATCTATTAATTTTAACGATGAATGAACATTATTTTAATAAAAAATATCATTTTTATCATTACGAATATTTTATTCAGTTCATTATTTATTTATTTCGGCTTTTTAACTAATCTAAAATGTTTAGATTAGGCCATACGAGTGTAATTCTAGTTGTACTTTGTAATTCTATGTGTGCGTATTTATATTAAGTTCGTCTAGTTTAGCCTAGCCTAAACTGGTTTATCCTGTCAGGCTCGGTATAGGCAATACCGTTTAATTGTATTAAGCATAAAGGAAGAATTAGTTTAGCACAGGCAAAAATAGTTAGTCCTAAAATCGAGATTGGCCGGCAACAGATAGATTACCTTTTGATGATGATTGATATCTGAAATAATATCTATATGTGCACTGTTTAGCAATATTCAAGGATGGCGACTGAAAAGCAATTAAGTATGGCGGCAAGTGCCATTGCTTTGCGCGGGGTGCGTATTTTCTTGAACGCGGGACGGAGTGCCGTTGCGCGCCGAGTCCCGCCACAGCCAGAGCAGAGACGCGCGCGCAAGAAACCTGCGCAGAGCGGGACACGTCCGCCACAAAAAGTCTACGAAGCATTACTGAAAAATACCCACTTCAACAAGTAAGAAGATTATAGCAGTTAACATTGACGTATATTTTTTTTATGTAATCTTTAGTGACTTCATAGTCTAATGAAGTTTCTAATTGAACTTCTCTGAATGAAATAAAACGGGATGAAAAATGCAGTCTTGCTGAATTCCTTGCTAGTAAGCCGAACTTCGTACCGCTTTATACACGTTTAAAAAATATATTATATACAAACCGTGTCAATACATAAAAAAACACCAATTTGGTGCAGTCGGAACTGGAATTCGGAAGTTATGCGCGTACATACGTTTCGGCAATTCATTTTTATTCATAGATATTTAATAGCTCGACCGGTCATTTTTTTATTTTGCGATTTTGCATTATTTTTTTTTATATACTGTGTAAAAAGCAATTTTGATCTACATTACATGCATAACGTAACTAACTTATTTATTTGAATAAGGATTTATACTGTATTGTTAAAAATAGGTTCGTAAATAACCCATCAATTTACTGCATTAAGTATACGTAAAAAAAGTTTATTGTGGGTTATCCTTGGAATATATACCACATACCACCGCGGACTTTTTTGTAGATCTATTATACAATTCCACAATACAATGTTTTGTTATAACTCAAAAGTTTTTGGCAGCGTTTACGGGGAAATCTTCCGTACGGCTTTATTTTTTCCAACATATTGAACTAATATCGTTGTAATATCGTCAGTTTGTACAAAACTTAAATTTAATATACATTAAAACCTTCCTCAAGAATTGTTCTATCTATTGTTGGAAACCGCATGAAAAGCCATCCAGTACTTTTCGAGTTTATCGCAAACAGACAGACAGACAGAAGCGACGGGGGACTTTGTTTTATAATATGAAGTGATAACGATACATAATCCAAAAAAAAGTTATTGGCATTGAATTAGTTTAAGAACTTATTACTTTTATTTCTTATCAGAACAATTTTCAGCGAATCCTTTAATTTTATGGTATCCCTTATTATCAGAAAGCTTAAACATAATTAGTCCGCCATCTTGGGTGATTCCGGATATTGTATTCAAAATGAAATTATTTTAATATTTCTTTATTTTTCATAGTTTACGTTACCTTACCACAGCCAAGATAAAAACTATTGAATTTTGGAAGCATAGCGGAAGGAAGCACTGCACAAAACACAAACAGTGTTGCCAAATCATGCACAATTTTTGATGTTATTACGAGTACAATCTCTCTCGGTCGCTTTTACTTTAAAGTCTATAATTGCTAAAAATTCTAATTCATGAATCCATAGGCATTACTCAATCGGGAGTCATTCTATGGAGACCACTCAATAAACATGTGTACCTACTCATTTATTATTATGCGCTATCTAATTCTATGTTCTAATATAATATTTAAATATATATGGTTTCAATTTTAATAGATTACTCCAATCAGTTTTCTTGAGAAGGTAGTATTTTAAGTTGGCAGGGACAGCAAAATATTCAAATTAGAAAAAGGGGCTGCTGCGTCGTTAGAAATTATTACACACGTAACATTTGCTAGGGATTATTCAGTACGTTATCGCAAGAATAAAGATCCAAAGATACGCTTAAAACTGCAAGAGTTTTTTTATTAATACATCTACAGGTGATATGCGATACAATAGATTGACTGAATTTAAAAAAACTTGCTTTTACGAGCAAAATAATAACTTCTTTTTTGACAACAGCGTAGACCCCCTACGTCTTCAATGTGAAAGGCAATTTATATAATTAATGAATAACAGACGGAATAGACGGTCGCTACGGCACAGGTCCCTTGGATGTGCCAAGGACGATGTTGACACCCCATAGTTCTATGGGAGCGCGGTACGGGCGCTCGCGTCGTCATGCTCAATCGGAAACTTAAAGAAAAGACGCTCGAAACGCTTTTCCGAAACACACACTTTTCAAAGTGAGTCAGTCATATATTATACTAATAATATTAACATAAAGTGAAATTTCACGCGTATCGTGTAACGAAACTTTTTATTGGGTTTCTTATTTGCAATATAGTGTGGACGGCTAAATAAAATTTCGCTTTTAGCAACTATTACCAATTAGATTTTTGTTAGAACAAACAGGCAATGTTTTTTTCAAAATAAATCCTTTTTAGTTATATTATTAAAATGATCAGTATGTACTTCAAGATTTGCTTAGCTCTATTAGTTATCTACATTTTTTTAGTCTTGATAAATGGGTGTACGTTAAGTTTTGATAAGTACATTATGAACAAAACTTTTGACATAAGACTTCTCAATAGTCCGGTTTGTTACTGTGCCTAGTATACCTTGACTGTATGTAATATCTTGACCAAAATTAACTTTGACCAGCCAGCAACTGCCACAACAAGCTAAGGTCTCGAGAAAACAAGAATTAATTGTTTTAAATGCAGAAGTATATTTGTGGATATGTTTATAAAAAAGAGTGTTTTATTTCTATAAAAAAACGATTAAGTAATATATTGTTTTATGTCACAACATTCACATAAAAATCATAAAATATTAATATCGTCTCAAGCACCCAACACAGTCCAGTATTTATTTTTGTTATTTGAAAGCCTAATAATAATTTAACTTTCATCTATATCGTACTCTGAGAATGAAAGTGACTCAATTAAAATTTTAAGGAAATTCCATAAAATACACTATTTGATTCAAAATACCTGTAAAATTAGTACAATATATGGAATTCCGAGTCGGTCGATAAGTATTATTTAAGAGGACGTGTACAGACAAAATTCTGAATCTGTTCAAAGATATAACGTCCAAATAAGCTGTAATTGGTAACGAGAAAGCTTTGTGATAAGTACGGCAAAAAAGTGAATTTATAATATTTACTCGATAAAAAAGAATCACTAAGTCTCTTTATATCATCATTTTTAAATTTATTGTTGTTTTTCATTTTTCCCTATTGGGGTAACTAATAAATATGTGAGCCAATTTGCAGTCGAGGTAATTATGCAGTACTTTGACAATATCTTAAAAATTTGCAAATATTAAAACCGTTTTTATCACGCAACTTGATATTCCCGTCCTTATCTATCTCATTACCGGGCACAATGAGATGGACAGAGGCAGCCTTTTGGTTTTACGTCCCATGAACCAAATATATTTTTGAATAATTTTTATTCATATATGTAGGTGCAAAGGATGAATGTCACATTGGGTAATTTTAAATACGAAATTTATTGCAGGCATGAAGTGGAGGCGCTTTTTGGTATGTACAGGCGACTAGTGGTGGCTGCTCAGAGCACATTACCCACCAGTGCTATAGGGCAAACTCCAACCAAAGTAGACGTAAGTGATAATTATTATATAATTTCTTATTAATTTTTAAGCCTTTTAAATATTATTTTACAAAAACTAGCTAAGTATCGAAAGTGGCCAAAGTTTCTAACTTCTAGTTTTATATTAGGGACTTTATTAAGATGACACCACGTTTTTTCAGCTAGTGTATGCGAAATATCTGAGCTATTACAAAGATTCGAATGCGCCAACAGAGAACGAGCTTTCACATTAATGCAACAACGAAAATAACAGTAGTAAATCGCAGCAATTCCCCAGCCTTGGCTAATGTTCGGAACTTCCACGGGGTTTATCTATATGTGTTCCGTTATAGCTAACTTTGGGTCACGCAAAAAAGAAGTAAGAAGTCGTATTCGTATGGCTAAGAGCGCTATGTCTCAACTGGAACTTGTTGACTAGTAGAAGCAAGAACAGAAAAAATAAGAAAAGGCACGTGAACTATTGTCCTCTCTATATTTTTGTATAGGGCTGAAACCGATTATAAAAAATATATAATTACCTTCACTAAAAACTAAAAAGAAAATTACAAGCCCAGTAGTTTGGAATGTTATAAGTACTTCTGAATAAATGCTCCATTGAAATAGTTTTAAAATCTATACACACATAAAACATTTCATAAATTCAAAAGCAGAGTAGAAGGATCAACACTCGGGATCCATACAAATTATACGGGGCTCCTCTGATTGGTCTAAAAGGAATGATATGTTTTATGTGCGTATTGATTTTAAAACTATTTCAATGGAGCAGTTGTTCAGTAGTACTTAACATCCCAAACAAGAGGGCTTCTTTTTTCTTTTTAGCTTTCAGTAAAAGTAATTAAACTATATTTTTTCATTTCTGTTGTTTTCACGCAGTCGGGTTTTTTGATTTTATAATAAAAAAAATATTTTTACACTTTTTAGTTAGTTCTCGACTTCGTTATTAGAACTATGAGACGGTAAATTTCGCAACTTTGTCATTTCATTAAGGGAGTTTATAACGTGAGGAATTTTAAGCAACTTGTGGTCGTCTAAACTACTGATTTATTAGTTCCCCTAGAGACCCCACTCGGCTTAAAGCTACATATGATTGGCTTTTAGCAAAAATTTGCGAACTTAAGTCAACCACAGGTCGGTTATAAATAGTTCTTGGTACTTAAGAGCTTAATAATTTGCGATCGGGTCACTATATCTAAAAACGGTTTCCGCACACTTGTAATACTTTTGAAAGAACAATCCAATAATATCCCACACTATAGGGAAAACGAAAAAATAAATTATCCCCACTTTACATGTAAGGGTATCCTAGAAAAAGAATTTTGCTTAATGTTATGTGTTTAGTGACAAAAATCATTAAAATTGGCGAAGCCGTTTGGTCTCTATAATGCCATAGAGGGACAACAATACATTCATAGACTCATAAACACATTACCATCATTTGCGTTGCGCAGTCGGGAAAAAGACGACTATCAGGCATGTTGGCTCGTTTGAGTCTATGTTATAGTCTTGGAGAAAGATGCTTGAAATTTACTGAATAGAGCATCGATCAACACACCGAATTAAAGATAAGAATGAGCTAGTCCTTCACTAGTATTCATAGAATTCTTTGAACACATTGCCAGCAATAGATGTGATAATCTTGAGAAAGTTTTACTGGCGGCTAAAACGCCATTCCATGAGGTGGCGTCTGGATAATATCCCATATATCCAACTTCTGTTTAAGTATCTAGAGCATCTAGTGACCTATGATCTGAAGGATCATTCTGATATTGAGAGAGCGTGGGGCGTTTTCTGTAAAGCCTATGTGATTGCACGTAGGTTTGCTCGTAGCTCGGTGGACGTCACAATCACCATCTTTAGGGCATTTTCTACTTCTTTCTATACTTGTAGCCTGTTGGAGGTTCATACGCGGAAACAGTACAGCGCGTTACGCATCCAATATAATAATGCATTTTAAACTCTAATCTCCAAACAGACATGTAATAAAATTATATAAAACCTAAATGTTTTGCCGACTAAGAAACCGTACAAATGCTTAGCTTGTTATACGAATAAAAAACGATATTTATGTATTATTCAATGGCGTAAAGATAGCAATATAAATAAATGTATTCATAGATACTGCAAACAATAAAATTTAACAACTTTATTGAGTACTGCATACTTCGTACAGTCAGCGTTAAAAGAATTATCTAACGATCATAATATTTGAATTTAAAGAAGGGGTTCACTATGGTTACAAAAAATGCATATCAACAACTCAAAAAAATTGTAATGACAAGTATCTTCAATGCAGTCAGAATGTTTGTAAAGCATCATGGAAACTTATTTGGCATGAAACAGAACCGGAAATCCCAAAATCTTACAGTACTGGTATAAAGCATAATGGTAATCTTGTTCTTGATGGTAAGGAGATGGCTGAGATATTCAATGATTATTACGTTACTTTGGCTGGTGATAGTTACAAATATGATAGCGATAAAAAACAGCAGACACTGTACATTGTTGATCACAACTCTAAATCGATGTTTTTGGAGCCGGTAACGGAAGGGGAACTTCTCAACATTATACAGTCTTTGAATAACTCAAATTCTTGCGGATATGATGAAATATCAACGAAGGTTCTAAAATTCTGTAAATATGAGTTAACACATATTTTAACGTTTTTGATAAATTTATCATTCGAAACCGGGTGCTTCCCTGATGCTCTCAAATTCTCGATTGTTAAACCCATCTATAAAAAAAAAGATAAGCAAACTGTGGAGAACTATCGCCCGGTTACATTAATACCTGTAATATCAAAAATATTCGAGAAGGCTATGAAAAAAAGATTAGTGAGTTTTTATTCGAAGTTCAACTTAATAACATCAGAACAATATGGCTTTCAGAAAGGAAAATCAACTTTTCTTGCGTGCTTTAATTTAGTCAAAAATGTTATCTCGTCTCTAGATAAAAAAGAGCGTACTACAGTGCTGTTTTTCGATATGTCCAAGGCATTCGATTTTGTAGTGCATGATGTATTATTGGACAAGCTGGAAAAGTATGGAATCCGTGGAAACTGTCTGTCGAGGTTGAAAACATATCTGAATGATAGGTGTCAATGCGTGGAAGTTAATAGAGTAAGACAGGTGAACGATGAATATGTGGCTGTAGCAGATCGATCAAATTATAAAATTAATAAATTCGGAGTACCACAGGGGAGCGTACTGGGACCGATATTGTTTTTGTTTTATGTCAATGACTTGCCAAAAGTGACTAAGAACCAATGTTTTATGTTTGCTGATGATATTTCTATTATTATTAAATCTAATCCTTTTGACGACTTAGAGTATTATGAAAATGACATTAATGAAACAATCAATAATATAATTCAATATCTTAATGCCCATAATTTGAATGTTAATTTATGTAAAACTAATTATGTTAATTTTAAGATAAAAGGACGCTTAGCTTATAATCTCAATGTGAAGCATAACGACAGAATCATTGAAAGATCTGACAGTGTGACATTTTTGGGAATATTATTAAATGAAAACCTGAACTTCACTACCCATGTTCAGAGGGTCTGTAATAAAATAAATAGGTACGTTTATGTGCTAAGACGGTTAACTTTAAAAGTGTCTCTTAAGGTGGCATTGTCTGCTTATTATGGTTATGTCGCATCAAATATATCTTATGGACTCCTTCTGTGGGGCAATAGTACAGATGCAAATAAAGTGTTTATTTCCCAAAAGAAATGCATAAGAGCTATATGTGGTAAAGGTCCATTTGATACATGTAAACCACTGTTTCAAAAATTGGGTGTATTAACCCTGCCCAGTATGTACATTTTAGAAATTTTTAAATTTGTAAAGCAACACCCCGATTTATTTAAAAGAGCCAAGGACATGTACCCTAGAAACACTAGAGATAGTGACAGACTTGTTTTGGAATACAAACCAAAGACTTCATTAAGTCAAAAAAGTTGTTATTGCATGTGCGTCAAGGTTTATAATAAGATTCCTGAACAATATAAGAATGGATCTGAGAGCTTAATGACAAAAAGACTGCGAGAATGGCTCGTGAAAAAATGTTATTATAATATAAACACATTCCTTAAAACAGATAATTTTGCTTGTTAATTATTATTAACTGAATAGCGATAGTAATAGTTTTTAAGATCTTGTAATACCTATTCTTAGCAAATAAATACTTTGACTTTGACTTTAACTATAAGGAAGGGTCACACGAGAGGCCTTCTCGCCCATTATTTTTGAAAGTCCAATATTATGATTATAAAACTTTGTTTGTTGAAGATACACCTAAGTATTATTTTAGTATTGAAAATAATTAACATTTAAAAGAAGTCACAATTTGCAATAAACTATTGGAATCTTTCTAAACTAATTTTGAGGTGATAAATAATTTATGTTGGCTCACTGGTTGTTAATAGAAAGTTTTGCGCCATCTTGACTAGCGTATATATTTATCTGTAATAAATAATAATAAAAATCAAACTAGGCAAATGTAGTTTACGGCATCGCAGGGAATACCCAAAAGAAAAATTATAGATAGATATCGAAGCCATTATGTAGACACGATATGAACGCACGCAAATCGTTAGACATAGCCAACGACCGACGTTCTGTAACAAATTGCGTTGTCATGTGTGTCGTACAATACCAGCACACCCCAACTATAAGGTATACATAAACCAGGCAACAAAGGAGACAATTTTATTTTCTATGGACTATGGGCCCACTACAAATCCTGGCGTTTACTATTAAAACGCACCTCTATTTGTTAACCTGTTTGATAATATTGCTAAGAGTAAAATTACAGGCGTTTTGAAGGTTCAGTTCAGCATATATCTTCATGTTATTTCGAGTTTCCGGTTAGAAAAAAGTGTGGTTTTGAGCTAGTTTTCTACACTAAGTTTATGTTTGCTTTTGGTACAAATGCAATATGTCATTAAAAGAAGTCAGTAATTTTTTTGTTTTAGATAGTTTGGTTGTTCTCTATCTATAGCATTGTCTATGGTATAAAGAGCAGAAAATTATTTTTCTTCAAAGTTGCTGGTTTGCTCTATAAAATTCCGTAAAGTATTCAATGCTGTTCTTGCCTCTTTGATGGAAACCCATGGAGCGCATGTAGTATTATTCGAGTTTTCTATGTCATCTAAATCATTAGTATCGATTTTCTGAGCTACTGAATTGATAATTTCGTCAGCAGTTAATGTCCCAGCAGTCATAACTCCATCATCGCACATAACAAAGTCCTCAAAAGATATTCCTGATTCAGACACCACTGTATTCCATTCTGCAGGAATAGAGATATCTTCGGTTTCAGTTTCTTCTGTTGACGACGATGAAAAATTAAAATTCATTTTATTTTTCTTCGAGCTATAGAGGTGATAAGTTTCAAATAGTCGAGTTGTAAAGGTTGTAAAATCAAACATTGCTATGTTTGAGATACAGAGGTCCAATTTAATTTTTCGAGTTATAAAGGTATAAAATAGGTACCAAAATGGCTTACAGGGACTCACTGATTATTTCGACTAATAGAGGGTTGAAATTTCGAGGAATGGAGGTTTTGGTGTTTGAAGGGAAGGTAACAAAACATTTTTTCGAGATTCGGAGGTTTTCGAATTATCGAGGTTCGACTTAACGAGGTCCTACACCTCTATTTCTTCGTTATAAATTATAATCAATAAATTATAGTGGTAATATTTATATCTTATTTTCTTAACTCAACACTGAGTTTTTACAACAATTCATAATAATATATGCAATAAGATTCCTGTACGATAACATTGTAAAATGATAGGCGTTTTGAAGGTTCATCATACGTTTTTTATGTTATTTTGAGTTTCCGGTTAGAACAAGTTAAAGTTTTTTTGCAACTTCTCTACACTAAGTTTATGCTTATAGTGAAAAGATACAAGTTTATTCTTAACAAAAAATATACTTGAAAGAAGAAAATTTATACGTTAGTTATAAAGTTTATGCGCTGAAGGTCTTGTCTGGTATCTAACACCCTGTTGCATAGAAGTCCATTAAGGTATAATAACAACTTTAAGATCTAATTAATATTCTTAACTTGGAAATTTGTGTTAGTGACGTCGTTTTAAACTAATGACACCCCTAATGGACTTTTGTGAAAACTGGAAGCACGAGTGCCAATTTGTTAAAGTATTTTTTTAATAGATAAATTAAAGAGTTATTATCAATTTTTACAACTTTATATTATCAATTTTATGAATATCAACTACGAATGTATGTAAATACTTTTTGTCAGATTAGAAGTTGTCGAAGTTGGCAGCGTGGGTGCGTTCATACCCAACGAATTTCAGAAACACGCACGCTTCACAGGTCAATAGGAAATTACATACTTCCGTTTTGTTTAGTTAAAGTTTAACCATTGTAATTCCATCGAAATCAATCAAAGGCGCGTGTAGATAATATTGAATAGCTAAGGTTATTGTGGAGACGTTAATTGTAACATATGCAAACAAACGTGCACGCAAACACGCGAATACGTGAGATAATTAATGTACGTATGTATCTCAGAATCTGACCTAACCTATATCTAAAACTTCGTAGTGGTTCACTCGTCGATTTCGAGGTGTCGCCATCTCTGGGCTCCCGGGAACGATTCTCGTTGGATCAATGTAGAAAAAAGACTTTTCTATATTATCTCGGGTCTGGGTGTTGTGGTAATTTTTGCTGTGTCAGATATTCCATAATACGGGTGCTTTAGTTTCTCATCATGGAATCTGAGCAATCTGTAATGTTATCTAAAATTTATAAGAAAAAAATTTTTGCTTGTTTACTGGACGGACATAGAATAGTAACTTTATGTCTGGCAAACCAGATAATTCTAACTTGACTTAAATTATTTGAATATTTCGGTGGCGTAGAGGATAAGCGCCGCGACCCGCAATTGTGGTTGTTAAGCAACTTTCGTAAGGGCAAGCAACTTTCGGGATGGGTGACGAAAAAAAAAATATTATCTCGAGCTACTCCGTGCCGGAAGACACGTTAAGCCGTTGGTCCCAGCTGCATTTGCAGCCGTTAATACTCTCCTTAACCATTCTCCTCCTCCTTAACCATCTATAAAGAAGGCATGAGCCCCTACAGTGGGGACGTTAAAGGTCTGATGATGATGATGATGATTATTACATTATTTTGTCAGTTTTGCCATAGCTTGATTATAGACAGGCATTTGACTATACTATACGACAACACGTCTCTACAAAGGCTGAATTTGTGCAGGCGATTTTAAGTCTTACTTTATTGATATTACATTCCAAATTAAATGCAGAAATTTGGCCACTGGCAACCTGATACGCTGTATGTATACAAGACTGCACGTCAAGTTACCACAACATGTCAAACTTCCGCAATTGATTTTGAACTCTACTCTCAACGTATCAAGATTTAAACCGACTGGAAAAATTTGGCAGTTTTGTATAACTTGACGTGCTGACTACATATGGTTATTAAATATCTATTCATGTGAAGGCACAACTATCTAATATACTTTCATCTATTTCGATTCCTTAGGGTATAGATCAAAGCACTTTTCGAGATGTGATGCATAACACATTCGATATGATCACCGAGGAGGCTATTCTAGAAAGGATCTGGATCACATGGGACAGAGGTGCGGCAGGAGGAGAGGGGGCGCTAAGGTTCGAGGCGTGGGTACGGGGACTAAGCATACTCCTCAAAGGCACTGAGGAAGAGAGGAGGAACCACTGCTTCGCCGTCTATGATCTGAATGCTGACGGGTTCATCACAAGAGATGAAATGTTTACGCTGCTAAAGTTAGCTCTCACCTTTGATATTTAATACTATGTAGAATGAAGTTGTTCGCATAAATGTTGTTCTGTTTTCAGTAATTAGTTCCACAAAAAAGCGTATTCAGCTAAAATTTTGAGTGAAACTTTACAATTTTGGAAGGTTCCTATTAACCTGATTTGATGATAAACCTGGTGTATTTTTCTTAAATGTTTATTTTGGATTTAACACTACTACAAATTTAAGAAATAAACAACTATGTCAAATTGATTATAGATAAATAAATATATTATATAATATGGTTTTACTAAAAACCCCAGAATTTGTATTTCTGTTTTTAAAGCTGTATATTGTTATTTTGTGGCAAAAAAAATTGTTTGTATTCAAAAAAGATCTTGAATATTAACGGTCTTTGTATTTATTAAGAATCTTTTTATGTTTTATTTGATTGCGGTATTTCCAGAAATTCTCTTCTTAAACAACCGGGGGACGAAGACCCAGATGAAGGAGTACGAGAATTAGTGGAATTGGTGCTCAAGAAACTCGACATCGACAAAGATGGCCGCGTATCCATCGAGGACTACAAGTAAATAATTCCTTAAACTTTTCCTTTAATGGTCTTATGTGACCTATTTTCCTACGAAGCATGTAGGTAACATTCCCTTTCATAAGCGGTTACGAATCACAATTAGTTGTGTACGTGACTGATATAAAAGTGCCCATCCGGAAGTAGGAGTATTTGTGACTCGGAGTTATCAAAATCATTAAAAATAAATTTTGGCCTGGGGAAAACGCCCTTCTTTTTGTGTCATAGGGGAATATATTATCTATCGAGTGTTAAAAAATCGACATTGGAAAGCAAACATGTAATCACCCGCAAAAAATGTAATTGATTTAGAACAGAAAATATATTTATTTCGAAAAAAATTATTACTTTCGTAATAATCGATATTCATAACGTTTTTTTTTTTCGAATTAATAAGAAGTTATTCTTGATTTCCAGCATCGACATGCTCTTTGGTCTTTAATTAATAAAGTTGACGGACTATCTCTGCAGATCAGCGGTTGACCAGGAGCCTTTGCTGCTGGAAGCATTCGGGCAATGTCTACCATCGAGGCGACAAGCCACCACATTTTTGAAAACTCTCAACCCTAAACTTTAAGTAGCAATTGTAAATTAAGTAGCTCTAATTGCAATACTGAGAGATGTCATTTAACTCATTTTGAATCAAGAAAAATAGTAACAAAGAACATAGAAATTAATTCTATATTTTAATGAAAAAAAATTGATCAAAATTGCCATAAGCAGCCGACTCAATATTAATCCTAGTAACGCCCAATTTGTATGCAAAAGTAAAGGGTTGTTATTTTTCTTAAGTCTTCAACAAATGTTATATTTTCGAGATTTGGTACTTAGTTATACAATTGGCGTTTCGTTTCTATTTACATGTATAGATGGAGTCTCTAAGTATAGAAGTTAGTTAAATTTTAATATGAAATTTTTAATGGTGTAGTACCTAAGTATTAGGGTATGACATAACTGCCTTTTATATAATATTTTGTGAGCAATGATATTACAATAAAAAAGGTAGATGGGTCATGTCAGTATTACTAATTCTTTTTCTTTTATTAATGGCTTATCTGCGCATTTCGCACAATTCTGCCAATGTCAAGTGAATAAATTAATTTCTACATGTAAAATGAAAATGAAACAAATGAAAGATCCAGTATTACTACTTCTTCTTCTTAACTTTAATGACACTTTGCGTCACCACAATACTGTCAACTTCACGTAGGAGACCATTACACGATTTAAATATATTCATTCAACCAAACAATTTTGGATTTCAGTACTAATACGATGTCAAAAATTGTTCCTAGCATACACACACGCACATGGCACGATACTCTTCAATTATTCATAGACTACAATTGAACATGTTGTGACATATAATGATTTAATGCATGTTTAATGCCTACTTTTCCCTAAACGATTTAAAGACTACGATCAATAGTTCAACTTCAAAATGTTGATGTCTAATATTATTATTTCTCCTTGTAGTTAGTGTATATATTATTTGCCCGTGCATAAATAATGAAGCTTTTCAAGTGATAAAAAAAACTTGACACTGATACATAATATGAATAAAACGAGGGCTTCGATCGAAATCAGAATCGGAGTATTTTCTTAGCTACGGAGTTAGGTTTCGATGCTTCGAATTCAAACTCCGGAGTTTCGGGGTTTCAGTCTCATATAGATTTTCAAATAAATGTAAATGCGTAGGCACTAATCTCGAATTGTCCGTTCTGTTGCCTACATAATCTTTGACAGATCTCTTTCACAATTTGTAACCGAAGTATTTACTCTTAGGTTTTATGACACAATATTTATTTTTCTGATTGTCACGCAAATCATTTAAAAATTTATATTTACGAATGAAATGTGACTCCTTGATAATAAGTCGACTTACTTATGTAGTTTTTACAGTTTCGCATAACACAGGATGGCATTTCTAAAATGATTATGGTACATAAACGCACATAATCAACGCTTTTGAATTTAAGTAACCTAACTACCCTTTTTTATTGTAATATCATTGGTGGTGAGGGTTAGTTTTTAATGCGGTGAACTGAATTTTAAAAGGAATGAAAGAAAAATAACGAAATAAAATATAAGTATTGTCCATAGAGTGTACGCGATAGAACTCTGTTAAAGGTATAATCGAGAGTACTTACTGAATTATAAGCAGCATCGGGACTCTTTAACTGTGTAATTGATAACAATATGATTGTATTTATGTGGAATACATTTTACAAAACGGAAATAAAAAAACAATTGGTGATCAATTAATGTCTTGACTTCAAAGGAGGTTTGAGTTTGGGAATATATGCATTCAAACTCTTTTCAAGTTCATTTCGCCCACACAAAACACACCGTGTTCCTATAGTGCTGCACTCGGGAAAATCAATAGATATTTGGAAAAGAAAAAGTTAGAAGAGGTAGAATTAAAGCTACTTCACTGATAGATTTTGTATCATTTCCCTGGCAAAGGCTACAAATGAAGTATTTAATATAAATGATTTAATTATTGGAAATAAGGTATTTATAGATATTCACTCATTTTCTAACAACTGTAATTTGAACTATAACATTAAGAAAAAATATCAGGATGAATTTAATTCTAACTAGGGATGTATGATTAGTCTAAATGAGTATGTTCACGTAGTTTTTACTCATTCAAGCGTTTTATAAAAAATAAAAAAATGGCCAAGTTACTTTTGAATGTTTTATTACTTAAAAATGAGTATAAAATAACTATTATTGTTACACAACACTTCGTATCTGTATCTTATCATAAGTCATTACTTACTTACATTAATTAGATAATCCATAATAGTTAATTAGCGTGTAAATAAATTTGATTATGTTTATTATAAATAAGCTGTACTGACAGATAAATAAATGCTTATGATAAAATCCATATTAAACTTCTTACATTTGATATAGGAGATCGCCCAAATATGGTTCTGTTTTGTAACATAATGAAATTTGTACCAAAAATTAAGTTGTCATATTTTATTAAGTCTAACCACAACTTCTTCGGAAAAAAATGCAAATGAATTAGGAAGTTTAGTGATAAAACCACTTGCTCCGTCTTACTCTATTACATGCTCTATTTATTTTTGAAATTATCTCGGAACTGTCAATTAATCACGTGATGTTTTTTAGCATTTTATAATCCCCCCCTCTCTACCCAAAGCACATGTATTTTTAGTGCTTAAAAAATCTCAATTTTTGACGTCGCTTTTGGGTTAAGTAATCGCGCGTTTGAGGAAAAAATAAATACTCGTGATGTATAACTCTTTCGAGCCTCACCTGATTAATGGACGCCCTTGAAATTGACAGTTTCAATTCAATATCGACTATTAAAATCTCCATTTAATTGATACTTTGGCAACTAACTATATTATTGAAGCTACGTTACGTTTTTTAATTTCGTCCAAAAAAATAAAAATATATCACAGCATGTTTTCCAAGAACTTTGTTAACAAAGTACATAAGTGAAATATTTTGTGATTGATTCTGCAAATTTGAAATGTAGAACCACGTTTAAAAATGAGGTATGTCACATGAAGATATATCTTGGTACAATCCTAATTACGTATTTTCTCCTTGAATGAACAATTCTATATCGATAGTTATATTATAGATAACTATTCAATAGATATACCATGTCAGGTGCCAATAATGATGTATATTGTAATGTATGTAAGGATCGCGTTATGTTTATATACTTAAAAAAATGGAACGTGGCCTCTACACGCAGAAATTTTTAGAGTCGGTATCTTGAGTTCATCATAATGAAGTTTAACACTAGAATTTTCTCACAAAAGTAATATAAAATAAATTTTCAATGAAAATAAATGTTTCAGCATAACAATCTGTTAACATAATGACCATTTTATTTACACAAAAAAACAAATGCACTTTCGCTTATCTATATATCCAGTTTGACCTTCTAATCGTGTGGATCTAGACCAGTTCCAAAGAAATCGTTCATCAACAAGGCAGCTTTGTAAGGCAGTATACGGAATATGAACTGTAAAAAGAAAAGCATTTTTATAATAATCAACCAAGTGCGAGCCGGCCTCGGACACGAACGGTTCCGTATGATCTATGAAAAACACGAAATATCGCGTTTGTTGTACGGGAACCCCCTTAATTATTTATTTTAATCCTTGTTTAGTATTTGTTGTTATAACGGCAACAGAAATACATCATATGTACATCAACTGTCACGGTTCATGAGATTCAGCCTGGTGACAGACGGACGGACAACGAAATCTTAATAATGTGTCCCGTTTTACTCTTTGGGTATAGTATATTTAACCTAAAAACTGTAAATTTGTATATTTGAACAAAAACTCAAAGTGCCAGATGAGCCAGCCAGGGATGGATTTTTGAAGCGTTTTTCATTAAACATATTTTTCAGTATGGCATTGTGAAAGAAAAGAAATACAATAATTAGAACAAATTTTCATTTTTATCGAAATTTTAAATATTTGTAAAAATATTTCTTTCGTCTGTTGCCTGTGCCTGAAGATCGATGAAAATACGCTTTGTAGTAGCTAAAAAGTAACAAGTGCTTGAAAAATTCGTCAGTAATGTGCATTCCAAAGCAGGAGAAGTATGAGATAATAAATTTTTGGTCACCCATTCCAGCCCATTTGAAAGTTACATAACTTCCGCTATTGAGCTCCTCCTGCGCCATTGATCGACAAATTTAAAATATAGAACCCTGAACACGAATTATCAGATCTTACCTTATTAGCATAGTACAGATCGCTAGGTATTGTGATCTCGAGGTATTCCCTTCTTATGGCGTCCACAATTTGGTCCGCAGCAAATTCTTTCTCCACCATGTCAGTGAGCCCCTTGAAGCGGATCCGAGGATTGTGGCAGAGTCCAGTATTCACCATAGTAGGATAAATTGTGGTGAATTTAATCTGAAATCATGATTGAATTTAAATTCAAAACATTTACTGTGACATTTTACATTTAAAGTTAAATGACTGGACATATTCGAAGATGCCACTAAGACATGACTTGCTTATTAAAAATCAATAGTCAGTTGACAGCGGCAGATATTTCGTTCTTCATGAATTATATGATAAGTAAGGTTTGTAGAAACCAGGCCCGTCTTTACCCAGGGTGCAAAGGATGCAATGCACCCGGGCGAGCGCGTTGGGGGCGCTGCGCCGATGATGTTCAAATATAAATTGTAAAAAGTGGACTGGAAGGCACCAGAGCATTGTGCTTAAGACGGACCTGGTAGAAACTGAGCCTTACATTTAGGGCGCAGTTACGATGAAAAAAAAATAAGTGCATTTAACTAAACACAGTTCTTCTAAATTAAACGCGCCCAAGCAGCAAAAATTTTCAAATTTTGCAACCATTTACCAACTAGTTATACTTGCTTCGCACTTTCAGGGAGAATCCCCCAAAGTGTATGTTAACTACATGGTTGATAGAGACCGCATGCGGATTATAGAAGATACCTTGACTAATGCAAATATACCTTTAGTTGATAGAGCTTACAGTACCTTACACACTTACCCCATTCGTTGCTTTACTACGGTCTTCATGTAGTTCCATAGCGAGAGCTTCCATTATACCCCGGACTGCGAACTTAGAGCCACAGTACGGCACGATGTTGCGTAGACCCATCAGCCCGGCCATAGATGACATGGAGACTATATGCCCGTTATTATTTTCTAACATGGCGGGTAAGAATGCTTGGAGAGCCTGTAACATACAGTAAAAACATTGAGAATATATGTGGCGTGAATTTAGAAAATCTACGGAATGGTAATTCGTATTTAAAAGATTTTAATTTCCAGATTGTACCGTGACTTGTTGCTCACTTCTCTCTTTCCACTCTTTAAGTTATCCGACGTGAAAGAAATAAAAGAAAGACTAGAAAAACATACATACAAAAGTCTATGAAATTCTGTTTAATTCCGTACCAAGATTTTGATTCTGTTTGTTGTCCAACATAAATTCTACAGATCAAAACATGAGTGACTACTTATACTTTCTAATCGGCTTCAAAATTTTAAATTTGTGGACCTAAGTTGGTATTATTATTTTTTTGTCGACTTCAGCAGTTTCGTTTTATAGCATATTATATAACTGAAAGACTTTTTCTAAATAACAAGATATTTAGACGAAATTTTTATATCGATGAAGTATTTTTTTTATAAACAATTGTTTACCCAAAGGATTCCATTGACATTAATATCCATCATAGTACGGATCTCTTTCTCGGATTGCTTCAGTAGGGGCTTGCAGGGCATGATGCCTGCGTTGTTTAGTAAGATGGTGACGTCACCCACTTCTCGTTGCACCTTGTCAGCCAACTGAAATACTTCTGCGCGGTCCGTGACGTCACATCTGATGAAGATATTATTATAGGTACAGTGAACAGCGCGAGGTTATACAAAACTGTCAAATTTCTTCAGTTTATTTTAAAAGTCAATGCTTTGTGGGTAGTTTTTATGGTTTTTTTACGGTGTGCAATTTCTAGCATCGCGCACGAATTTTGAATACGCTTACTCTATTGTTCATGTAATCAAGAATAACAACATTTCAGTAGATAGGTATTTATTCGATTCATAGACACTGGGCCTATGAATCGTGTATGATATCTTCGCTGGCACATATGTAGACGCACTCCTTCCAGAGTTAAGTCCTCGGAATCAGTGACGGTGAAGGATCGCTTGCTAGTAGTTGCCAACCCTCATTTAATATCACACAAGGTATAATAGTCACTCACACATAATGGAATGCTTTTCCTTTTTCATTTTTGATCATTTTAGCGGTTTCCTCATTGTTAGCTGCATTGATGTCGACACAAACAACGGTGGCACCAAGCCGACCGAAACGTAATGCCACCTCTCGACCCATTCCATGTCCAGCGCCAGTAATCTAAAAAATATTTATAGGAGGCCCTCAGTAATACATAAAGGCATTAGAATAGCCACTTTTTTTGGAACAGGGAAGCAAGGCATAGAGTTATTAGTAAGTGGAAATGTAATGCAGTAAAATAGGGTGAATCGCTAACCATGAAGGTAATAGGTAAATATGTAGTCTACGCCTATATCATCATGATTATCGCGATCCCCTCTCTCTAAGAAATCATGTAACGTCTTAAATACTCTAATATAATAACCCTATGAAGCGTTTTATCAATACGAAAGTACCCTGTCAATTTTAATTCCCTTGGCAAGATTTTCAGATGAACTTTGGTTAAATAAAGAGAGAAGATAGTGTATATGTGTCTGTTATATATCATATTCCAGCCGTGCATGCAATATAGGTTGGCGCGAAAATTGAAAACCTCTAAGAAGTTGCCGAACTCTCTATCCGAATGTTCTAGCTCTTGGCTATTTATTCTTCGTGTTCCGTGATAATAGATTAAAAAGGAGTTAGAATAACGTGGACATGATTAATAGCAATAACAGCAATATTCAAATATGTGAGCTGATATAATAAATTAAAATTTTATATATAGCTAGTTAAGAAACACCGATTGCCTGCCGATTGTGCGTTGTGGCCGGTGCAGATTTACGGACCTGTGGACATTCACCTTTAGCGGCCTAATTCCAAAATATCGGACTTGATATCAGACGTCCTTGGTTATACATAACCACAGCATAGCGATGTCTCATATTAAATTGACGATCCGTTATCTAATTTAGGTCACAATTAAATAATGCTATAGCTATATGTATACGTGCTATACATATTAAATAACCAGCGATATGTTTTCTCATTAATAAGGTCATAATTATAATTTTCGCTTTGCAATCGAGTTTAATCGTATCAGTGATGTTTATTTTCAATTAAATATTACCCAGTACGTATTTTTAATTACATTTTTAATTATTTTAAAATAGAAAATGTCGCATGCTGTTAAAATCGGTTAACTTTACAAAACCTATAGATGGAGCTTAAAATTTTTAATAGTATGTTTAACTCATTTTTTGTTGTATATATTTTCTCAAAAGTTTCGTTTTAATTCTCTGGTGGGTAATACAAAAAACATCTATTAAAATGATAATTGCTTTCCACCGATTTTATTGCATAAACTAGACTAACTACGGTTTTTTTTTCTGTAAATAACAAATTATAACAGAAGTAAACTTATTATAGTATAGAATTAATAAATCATTTATATAAGATATAATGAATTAATGAATGATTTATAGTTACAATAGTGTAATTATATTTCGTAATTTACGAGTAATAACGAAATAACTTTAAATCAATTGAAAACTATGAAGTTTAGTTTAGTATAGACACTGGTAAGACAATATTGGCATCATCATTAATGAAGACCTCCAACATAATTTATAATTACATATTTTAGTAGTATTTCACTTTCGTAGTTAAAATAGATTTAAATGAAATATATCGTATTATATAGAAGGAGATCTTGGGAATAACTTAGGGTTATCTTTTTTCGGCAATTATCTTTAAGAGGCGAAAAGAGGTAGTTTATAAGGTTAAACCCCTTCTTACCATATTTAAGTAATAAATGAAACAACTTTTAAACGGTCTCATCGCGTTTGTATTTAGTTTCATTGACGTTTCGGACCGTTTACAGGTTCCGTGTTCACAAGCAATAGGTGTTGATTGCCTTTTTAATTGACACATTGATACAATGGACACATTCATGTGAGTGTTTTATGTACAACGGTTTTAAAAGTTGTTTCACTTTTGGATAGTGCGCGTGAGAAAATAAGAAATCAATATATTTAAGTAATATTATTGTTAATATCACATTCTAATCATTAATAAAAACAACAAAAGTTAAGCTTAGCTAAAAATAACCAAATGAAATAAACTCACTGGAAAAAGTAATTCAAAGCGGGTAAATAACACAAGAAAATGTTATACCTACCAGTATTACATCTTCAGAGACATCTTTTGGCTCCGACGGCAATATCCACTTGTATAAAGCCTTCACAATCTCACAGTCCACTCGTAGGACTGTCCATATAAACTCGAACACTATGCGTATAGCTACGATCACCAGTGGTTCTTCCGCCCTAGAACATAAAGACCCTTATGAAGTGTCGCAACAAATAAATAGCATTCAAAATAGAACGCTACGATATTTTTCATTGTTAATAGATGGCGTTAAGGAAGACCTAGTAAAAATGGAAAATTTAAGGTATAACTTTGTGATTTTTCCTTCGAGAAAATAATATTAATCCACGCTTTAATTTAGATTGGTTTTACCAGATTTAATTATCAGTTTGTTTAACGTTATTTCTTGATACAAAACTAAAGTTAGTCATTGTGGATGTACGCGCCCTCTTAATTTTAGTTTTTAGCGAATGAAAGTGATCTGTCATAGTTATTTGCTTCGGAGTGTAATGCAAAAAAAAATCCGTATACATACATCAATCGTTCCGAAGTATTTTTATTTGCTTATTAAACAATAAGTTAGGCTTTAAGACTTTAATTTAAACAAATATAAACACCGAATCTATACATTGCTTATATTAATATATTATAAATAAATACACACCTATATAAATATTACACCAATTGTTAACACCATATTGTGATATAGAAGATTTTATTTAAAGCATTTACTATTTACAATGAAATTTTTATTTTAATTTAAATTTGCTACACCCTTACAGGGTGTCACATAAACTGTACCTAATAATAACACCTGTTTTACTATGTGACATGCAATAAATGAATTATTATTATTATAATCACCAAGACCACAATGTCGCTGGAAAGTTAGTAGGTAATGAAGATCAAAATATGCTTTATTTTTCCTAGTCGTTACAGTCAGTATCTATGCATAGTCATGGACTAATATGTATAGTTCGTTGATGTTGGTAGAAAATGTAATTTTTAGTAAAAATTACAAATGTATACTCACTTAAAAACAGACCACATCATTGAGAAAATAATTTCTAAATTTTCCAAAAAAATTACATAATTTTGTTTATCAAATATAATTAATGGTCTCACAATGCTTATGATTATAGAACTATAAAGTATCTGTTCAGTTATAAGATTCACGGGTGACTGATATTTGTTTTCGTTTAAGAAGCGACCTAGATCTGACGTTGGCTTAATGCCATGTGTATCTAGATGGTTTAAATCTAACCTTTAATATATAATGTTTTGTTACACAGAAATGAATAGGTTATAAAAGTTAAGTGAAGGGTTTTTTTTGGTGTTTAAGTATTGTTCATCATCAGCCCTTCTACGTCTCCACTGCAGGGGCTGACTTCAGTCTAACTGGTCAAGCATTGCACGCTCCCGCCCTTTTTCGGGGGTGTATCTCGAATGTCTCTGAGTTGCACCCACAACCCGCAGACGGACCTGCGGGTCGAAATGGGGGCGAACCGCACGGTGTATGGCCCTCGGGCCGGTCCCGTGCATCGGCCGCGTGCGAGGGAGGTAAACTCCTGCTTCTTGTCTAGTCCCTTCGAAGGTGGAACCGCAAGAGCAGTCCCACATAAAGCCCCTGCGCTGGGGGGAGCGGGTATGTGTAACTATTTCTTAGCGTCAAAAAAAGGGAGGCACATGCCTTCCTTATAGAAGGTTAAGGAGGATGGACCGTAACGTAACCTTCTATGCTGGAGGAGGGTATTAACGATTTCCGAAGCACGGAGTAGCTCGAGATAGTATTTTTTTATCACCCATCCCGCAACCGACCCTTGCGAAGTTGCTTAACAACAACGATCGCGAGCCGTGGCGCTTATCCACTACGCCACCGAGCTATACGAAAATTGTTTATACTTTTTATCTCTAAAATTTATAAAAATAAGAAGTTTAACCCAATTTAAATAATGAAAAATCTCATTTTACAACCTCGGGTACACCCTGAGATATTTTCTTATAATAGTAAATGCTAAATATGATAAAATATAATTGGGTAATAAAGATTTTATTTCATTGAAACAATGCTGTGCTCAACGTTCAATTCAAATCTAGTCCAGTACGGAGGTGTTTTTTTTTAAAATAGCAAATAACAGAATAGTATTTTTGCCTACACATATTAGTCATTAATACAGCCGAAACGAATACGGCGTTATTTACTCACTGTCGGAACATTGTTATGTAAACTCTATCATTGGCATCACGAAAAAAAAAGTTTATGATCTGAAACCGATGTCAGAAGCATTCTCATGATATTTCAGAACGATGCAAATAATCAAAATGAGACTAAATACCCCTTAGATTTATGTAATGTACTTACTTATTCGCGTTTAAAGACTTCATGGCAGTAATAAAAATGACATAACTTTTTAAGGAATAAAAGATTCTATTAAGCATATACAACTATAAATTAATTATGGTAATATGGTATTGTACTTACATTTTTAATTATTTCTATCCAAAATTTAAGGAATTTAAGTTAGAAAATATATCAACAAATGTTTTCAATGGTGTAAACCCACCACCACACACCTTTATAAAATGGCACCTATAACACGCTACGATAATGCCATCAGACAAATAAGATAAAATGTGATAACATTTAGATTATAAAAATTAAACAATCGTGACAATTGAAATAACTACATCAGTAAAGAGGGCAAAGTACTCATTCTATTTTCGTGTAAGTAAATCAAAGTCCTGTTTCTACGCCAATTTGTGATGCACTGATGAGAAGTAGGTGATCACAGCAAACTTTGTTATCAGCAACGTATCGAAGAGTATGTATGACTATTAAACCTACTAAATATAACAGACAACATTAAGGCAAGTACTGACAGGTGATGTAGATATTATCATTCTAAGTTCTGGGGCTATGCAGTTCCATATCGATCTATTGTCACACTGTTAAAAGAGGGAGTAAAATAACATAATCTTTCTTACGATTTTCTGGGTAGTTAACCTTTATAATTTTTAGATTTCTATACGACTGTCTAGAAAAGGGAGTATATTGTATGCAGAGTTAATGCGAGCTACTTTATACCACCATAATTTTTTAAAGACTTAATGAATATGTACGTAGGATATCATTTAAAGAAACCTTACATCATTCAGAGTAAAGGCGCACACTGAATTTTCAGGTCCGGTGGTCCGATTTTTTCCGGTCCGATATGTCAGTCCATATATAGGTAATACTAGCCTATGCACTGTCAGATGATTTAATGTAGTTGGTAAATATCACTTCATATGCTTTGGCAAATTTGGTATATAGTTACTAATTTGATCTGCGTATGGTTCTAATATCGATACTTAGCTAGATTTTAAAATCAAATTAAAAGTATCGATAACTTAAGGTAAGATAAATAAGTGTTGTTACGCTTAGACGCCTAAACAACTGAACCCATCTTAATGGAAATTAATATAGTAAATAGACTTAACTTTAAGAAAGGACATAGGCTACATTTTATCGCGAATTAGTCACAATATCGAGTGTGAGTTTTTCGTATTTATTGTAATAAAATTTGAAATGACTGTTTGTGTCATAAATAAATAAAAACAGAAGTATTCTAAAAGAAAAATAATTCTGCTCAACGAAACTATACCACGCGTATAAAATTATACCTATATATTACTTACTAGAACATTATTAGTAATTTTATTCTAATGTCACAGATATTTTTAACTATTGTATGTGAATAATAATGTTCCTTAATTAGTAAGGGTATAAGTTATTACTTCTAATAGTAGGCATCCGATAGTAGTAAAAAAATACTTTCGTCTTGCCTCAATTTATTATGGTTTATGTAAAATGATCGTCGTTATTTAGGTACCTTTCTACGTCTTCGCACGTAGAGTAACAAAGCAAGTTATTACCGACGTTCCAAAAATTTCATCGTACTTAGCGTAAGTGATGTGTAACTTCAAAGAGAGCTGCGCCACTCCGATTAGGAAAAAAACGGACAAGTGCACAAGCTACTCACCCGGTTTTTTCATGTCATTCCGGACAGGAAAAAATCGGACCGCCGGACCTGAAAATTCAGTGTAGTGCACAAGCGCCCTAACACTGGCAGTGGCGGACTGACGCGGGGCGGAAGGGTGGTCCGTCCCGGGTCTCCGGTCCTGAGGAGTCTCCAAATGGGATGCAGCCATCCGCCAGTCATAATAATATAATAAAGTTAAAAATGTTGTTAAAGGTATATCAACTTTCTGTAACAATCCGAATTCGAATTCACTTATGTATCCGATTCACGTAATTTAGTGAAGAAATTCTATTGATTTCAATTGTTGTATAAGAAAACTAAACAAATTTGATTGATTATACGCACAGAACACATAATAGGTGTCTCAGATATTCTATTCTTATGTCATTTCGAAACTTCACTATTATGGCGGATGTATGCAAAATAAATAATTAAAAACAAGACTAACAAGATCGAACTTAAAATAAAATAAATAAGTTGTATTATGGCTTAGCCAAACAAATTTTCATTGCAGTCAGTAAACAAACTCTGTGGAACATTTGTAATCTAAGACGTCCTCCGGCTGCTACAAGAATTTTGTTTAACCAACACATATTACGACTTGGTTCTTTGATTTTTAGTTAGATTTTGGCAATCTTGCTTTTTATTTTTTTAATAGGGATGACAATTAATTGTTTCTTATTTGTTCGTCAGGTAGATTGTTTAAAAATATTAAACACATATTCTTTTTTCTCGTAATAATAAAACTACGGCGTCACATCGAGTTAAAATGTCATATGACGTCAAGCTTTTGTACATTTCCTATAAAACTGATGTAGCGAGCCCCCACTCCTCAAATTTAATGCCTGTTATCTAAGCTATTTCTTGTTAAATTGAAGTAAAAAAAATACGTATCTATTATTTTTCTATTATCTGATTGACGGACTAAAAAGAATTTTTTTTTTATCCCTATTATTTCATGTATTGATAACCTATGTTTACAGAGAAAAACTGATAAATACGCGAGTATACAATGTGACTATATTGTAGTTAAAAGCTTTATGGACACTTTTAAAGTAATTGTAACAATTTGAGAGTGATTATTTGTCGCTTTGTCACTTTTTTAACCCTTCATTTGTGTTTTGCCTTTCCGCCCAGCCTTAAAATATGTATTTTGTTTGTAATTTGTCACCAGAATTGCAGTAGCTCTTTCTGCTTCATCTATAACCTATTTGGTACTACGAAGGGTTGCACGAGCTCATCCCACCTTCACCATTTTACCATCGGCAATCTAGACGCGCGGCGGGATATCATCCTCTTATGGTAGATATTCCAAGATGTTGCACAAACGCAATTTATTCACTTTTTACTACGCACCACTAAGAAGTGGAGCTCCCTGCCGGAGTTTATATTCTTCCTTCTTATTTAAGTAGGTTCCTTCTGGGCAAGCTCGTCCCATCGTAGATTTCATTCATGCCCCTGGGCTAGATTGGGGTCAATAGTGAGCCCATTATGAATAAAAATAAAAAACTTGCTGTTTTAATGGATTTTATTTCTTCTGTGCGGTTTCTCAGTTTTAGAATACGTGTCATATCAGAGGTAGGTATAACTATGTTCGTGTATTAGTAGTTTACATTCACATTTTAGATGTTTTGGTGTTACCACGCTCTTCTTTACAATATATGCAAATGTCAAATATCACTAATTCCATATGAAATTGGCACTATTTAATTCAGTGCCCGGTTAAAGGAATATTCTGGGAATTCTGTGGTGCTTTATTGAATATAATATTTGATCTCCTTTAGTGAGTACTTGACTTAATGCTCTAGATAACGTAGATAGATAAAGATATTTGCATAATACCGCTGTATCCAAATTTATATATATACTTTATTAATAATACTATAATAAAACAGTAAAAATATTGTGTCTCTACAATAAATATGTTTTTATAAAATTGATTCAGGGCGATACTAAAACACCAACAAGATATAGCTCGATGATTTTTTTAAATTCTTGTCTGTATGTCTGTTTGTATGTACACACTAATCTCTGGAACTACTGAATCGATTAAAATAATGTTTTTTTTTCTTTTTTTTTTGAAGTTATTAATCCTAGACACCGCATAGATTTAATTCAATTTGGTGGCTGATCTCCATCTTATGGAAACCTAACAGGTCGACGAAACAGTAAGAGATACAGATATGGCGCCATAACAAAAATAGTTCCATCTGATAAGCATATTTTCTGTAGCGATTAAAATTTGAAGATTTTGAACATCTGATGTGGATTTCCAAAAACTCAGCTTTACTATAATATTTAAAAGAATCACGTATAAGTGAAAGTCGTTCAGTCTGATGCGTATTTATTGCTAACTTTAACGCCATTAGCTTATAATTGTTTACATGTTTCACTTACTTAAATTATTATTTGGGGCAATGGTACAGAGGCGCAAAGGGAATTTTTTGCCCAAAAAATGTATAAGATCCATATGTGGTATCGCTCCCGACGTCTCATGTAATGTCTTGGTATTCTACCTCTTCCTTGCTTATATATATTTGAAGCAGCGAAATTTGCCAAACGATACCCTGATTATTACAAAATAGCTCATGAAGTGTATCCCAGGAACACTAGAAATTAAAATAGGCTAGTTCTTGACATAGTCCCAAAAAGCGCGCGATTTAAAAATAACTGCTACTGTATGTGTCTAATAATTAATAAGATTCCAGAATCTATAAAGAATAAACCTTTTACTAGATTTAAGAGAGAGTTATATAACTGGCTTGCTGAGCGTTCCTTTTATTCGTTGCGTGAGACTATAGAAACTGAACGGTAGCCTGGGTGGATTAATCAATGCTTATAGTATCTTCTTTTACTACATTTGCATGCTATTGTTAATGGCTGAATAGGCGATAATTGTATTACCTTTTACATCTCTTTTGTATACCCTATTCAAACGCAAATAAATTATTATTATTATTATATTTAATTAATCGGTAGTTTTTGCCCCTGTTGCTCCATACAATTCGAGGATCAACTTCATTTACTTTTTTAAAAACAGCTGATGATGTCGAGCATCCTACCTTTTAAGCCATTTTCTTAACGATGACCAACACTAGGACAACTCTCTTAAAGAAGCATGGTTAGTTATAGCCCCCGTTCCTTACATCAGTTGTTCGACATAATGTTGGTATTTTGTGGTCTTTCAGATAATCCGAGAATATGGAAAAAGTATAAAATTTCTATCTGAAGATATTTTACGCACTCTGAGTAACAATGTGCAGGATACAGTCACTCTAACCGACGACATGGTGAAATAGTTCCCTTTGTTCTATAAAACAAAACTGTCTATGCAATTGGCGAATAATCT
This sequence comes from Diatraea saccharalis, assembly GCA_918026875.4. Lineage (NCBI taxonomy): Eukaryota > Metazoa > Arthropoda > Insecta > Lepidoptera > Crambidae > Diatraea > Diatraea saccharalis. The sequence continues at coordinate 3,110,922 of OU893340.1, read as the reverse complement.
TTCCGTGATTACGATCTAGAACCACCGCGAATATGTTGCTGAAACTAATCACTGTTCTACAGAATTAGCCACAGAGTTAATATTTCAAAGATATAGTATTTAAAATTTTACTATTGAACAAAGGGTAACATATTATAAAATTTATTTTTTATTTATTTATTATTACAAGCTTATCGCTATTATTACAGGCAATCCCAATACAACAGCGTAGCCACATTATCTAAATACAATTATAACTTAATCCCCATCACTATAACATAACACAAATTGAGCTACTTTAGTGAATTCACACAGGGTACAAACAAAAAGATCGATTTCTACAGATACCTTATTCAGAATCCGTATAGCTCGCGTCAGTGGGGCTTCATTTAGCAGGTATGTCCTCCCGTGAGGCACTGCAAATAACTTTGGTTGACGCCGTCGCTCCACATACCTATCCGGAACACTTAGACCCACCCGGCCCAGAATCAACGCATTGCTAATTTTGCCTCTTAATAATTTAAAAATATATGTTACCATTGCCAGTCCTCTTCTTACTTTCAGATCAGTGTATCCGACCATACCAATGACGAACAGGGTGGGATAAGTGGATAAAACGGATAAATCCCGTATACTTTCAAGTACAAATATCTAAAAAATTTATTTTGAATCCGTTCCATCATCATACTGTATTTCATTTCATTAGGTGCCCAAATAATCGCATTACACTCGAGCTGACTTCTTACTAATGCATTGTATAATGTTATTACTGACTTTATATTTGTAAATTCTTTACTATTACGAATAACGAATCCTAAGTTTTTATACGCTTTACTACAAATACTTATTATGTGGGCATGAAATTTAAAGTCAGCCGTAAAGCGAACTCCTAAGTCCTTTACCTCCGACATCCTTTCAATGTTATCGAATTTACGTTGTAATAATAGCAAATAGCATTACATTTTCGAGTGTAAGATATCGTAACACATTTAGATATATTGAACTTCAGCTTATTCTGTTCACTCCATATTACCACCCTGTCTATATCATTTTGTAATGATACACAGTCTGCCATGCTTTTTATCGGAAGGAAAAGCTTCAGGTCGTCAGCAAATAAAAGGCATTGTGCCTTTTCAATTACCCTCGGCAGATCATTAATCATTATCACAAACTGAAGTGGCCCAAGATTACTACCCTGACTCACTCCTGACCAGACAAAATATTCATCAGACCGGCAACCATCGTACTCCACATATTGTTGTCCATCCCTCATGTAACTGCTGAAAAATTTTAACAAATGAGGTGTAAATCCAAACTCAGACAATTTTCGAAGCCAAATGTCATTATCCACGACATCAAAAGCTTTTTGGAAGTCAAAATAGGCGACGTCCACTTGGCCTTCACTATCTATGGCTGGTATTAGATGAGCGCTGTAGTTCATAAGATTGCTAGTGGTATTCCGCCCCGGTCGAAATCCATGTTGTGCTTCAGATAAGTGCGGACAGATCTGTAAAAGTATGGTATTCTGCATGACTGACTCGAATACCTTCGCTGGTGTGGAGAGGACCGCTACCGGTCTATATCCATCTACCCAGTCTCCCGACGTCCCTTTAGGTACAGGAATCACCCTTTATGCTAAAAAGAAACCTTTCTCCACCGAAGTTATGCAACGGAATCAGGCTTAATATTATAGTAAAGAGGAATATTATCGAAGTAGAGTTTCTAACTGGCTGTGGTACAGCACGCCGGTTTCAAGGTGTCACCATCTCTGAGGCCCCGGATTCGATTACCGTTTGGGTCAATGTAGAAAATAAACTTTTCTATATTGTCTTAGGTCTGGGTGTTATGGTACCTTCGTTGTCTCAGATACTCCATAATACGGGGGCTTTAGCTTATCATCTTGGAATCCGAACAATATATGTGATGTTTGTTTAATATTTAATATATATCTATTTATTTATATATCATTCAGCAAGCATCACATATGAGTACCTCCGAACTGAATAGTTCCAAGAACCAGTTGTATTTTCAGAACCACCTATTCATATATTAAGAGCAAAACTGTCTTATAACAGATTTGCTTCATGACCAATTTGAGATCTTGTACGTTTTGTATACAATTATTGAAATTAAAAAAGGATTATTAACTTATTTAAAAATTAATAAAAATGCTAGCATTACCAGTTTGAAGCCAAAATTACTGATTAAGAGCAATATTGCTCTCATAAAATTGTGAAAAAATCTTGCACTAGAAATACAATTAGTTACACTCAAGCTTTTGTGCTTTTGATAATTCTTTCTTAAACGTCTAAATATGGAAGGCCCTTAATATATGATGAAGACAAGTTATTCATAATATCATTAGCAAAGCGAGTACAAGATTTACTAGACACAATATGTCAATAAATTATAAATACTTGGAATAAAATTGTAAGTAAAATTCAAAATACTAAAATTTTATCTCGAGAGTTCACTTACTTAAGCTATTATTAAGTTAATGTATTAAGCTACACCCTGGCCAATATTAATTGTGCAATGTCATAGTTTATTTTTCGAAATACCTTTCATTCGAAGATTACGAAAACCGTTTATTTGCACCATAACTTTAGGGCAATTCTGCTAATGTTTGAAACGGTGCATCGTACCACAATGTTTTTTTTTCTTCCTAAGTTCCAGCGTAATAACTGCATCTCGATATAATCTCAACAACTTGCATTTTGCCTTTGCACTATCTACTTTAAATGCCGTATTGTGTCTTCCTCATACATCAATGGTGACAGATATAAGTTCATCTACACTCAAATCGAAAAAATCGAATTACGAATTCAAAGACCATTCTATACATACGCACTTTATAAACGCATAAACATAAACATAAAATTAAAAATATAACTCATTATAGTACCGCCAACTGTATCATAAAACTCGTTATAGTACCGCTATCTTTTTTTTATTCTTTAAACTAGTCTATGGTTTTACGCTGAATATGAAAAAAAATGGCACACGCATGCGTAGTTTGAACTTAATTCCCCGCGCTTCCCATTCATTTTTTTGCTGATCGTGTTTTTGTATTCGGGATTCCAAAAAAGTACTTCCTTGTAACCTAACTACTTTGTTTAATTTTAATTTTCCTATGAGTGAAGATAAAGTAGTGTATGAAACTGCATATAACTTAGGTATTAAAACACTCGAATCAACCTATTATCGATAAACAGACTCTCGTGTTTTAATACCCCTTCTTATATGACAGTTGCATAAACTACTAATAATACTCGTAATAATGGACTTCAGGTAGTACTGCCATAAAGTAATGTCTAAATACAAGTAGTTGAGATTATAATGAGATACTATTATTACAAAAACATTAGCTGAATTGACCTACTGTTCTTTTGAAGTGTGTTGTATAGTTGGTCATAATTAATTACATTAAAGCAAGACTTATCTCTAGTGTAAACTTTACACAATGTTGCCTTTGCCTGAATCTCTATACTAATAGTTTTGTCACTTTTTAAATATTAAAAGTCAGCGAACAGGTTGTGAATGAGCTTGGTGTTTCTCCACGCGTTTTGTGTCGGTGGCGTAAGCACAACATTTATGAAGTTTGGCAACTTGAGAAGGACACAATATTACTATTGACTCACGATAATATTATTATTGCATTATGAACGAAATAAACTTGACCAAATATATAAGATTCTTATCGAGTCACAGATAATGTTACCTTTGTTAAATTTCTATCATAATGTTTGACTGAACCTCAACAAAAAGAGAGCCTATCAATCCCCTGTTCACCATTGCTATGGGTCGTGAATACCCATGTAGGATTTTTTTTTATGTATATTGCTTATACACAAAGTTCAACGCGCAGCGAATTTGGTCAAATCGTCATGACAATCAACATATCTATATAAAGATAAATGTATGGATTGTTTATTTGCATTGAATAGGCACTGAAAATACTCGATCGATTTTTAAATTTCCTTCACATACGGGTAAACTACATTATATTAATTTAATATATTAATATAAGTGTAGTATATTAATTTAAACAAACCCTAATTTGTTTTAGATAAACATTTCTCTCATGTATGAGATGATCTATTTGAGCTGCAACCTCTTTTTTTCTATTTATTTAAGTGGCATATATTGTTATAGCGAAGTCGCGCTAATAACTGTGCTAGTTTGAAGTTTGTACTAGATGACAGCCATTGGCAACTTCAATACAGAAACATGTTTGGATATTCTAAAAGGGTTTAAACGAGTGCCACCTCGTGGCCGATTGGCGTCGACACTTTATACTACTTGTAACAATAAGGGGTTATGTAAATAGATAGGTAGAACCTAGTATTTATAATAACACTAAATTAGTACGTGCTTGCGGTTAGAAAATTGCTTGTCAGAAAATTGTTAACAATACGTTTAAATAGGTAGTAGTTTTACTACAACTGTGTATTATAAATAAAATAATTATTTATTACTTTGTTTTGTTGTTAAGAGTAGCTTGGTGGTGTAGTGGATAAGCGTTGCAGTCCGCTATCATGTTTAGCAACTCTCGCAAGAGTCGGACACGGGATGAGTGACCAAAAAAATATTATTTCGTGACTCTCCGTGATTCGGAAGGCACGTCAAGCTGTTAGTACAGGCTGTATTTGCAGTCATTCATACTCTCCAATCCGCATTGGGCCAGCGTGGAGGGTTATGGTCAATGCTCCTTAACGATCCATAAGGAAGACCTGAGCCCCTACAGTGGGGATATAAAAGATGATGATGATGATGATTGGTATTAGAATGAGATTTTGTAATTAACATTTGGAAAGATTTTCTTTTTAAAGTCCTTCCAAATTAGGGGTCATCCATAAGTTTCTTCGATGACTATTTTGGTTGTGCAGTAAGCAGAAGAGGTAACAGAAAAAAGATCATATATACATAATTATATTTGGTCAATTTTTCAATCACAATGCCGATGAAATGGGTGCCAGGCCCATCTCAGAGTGCCAGAGACAAAGCGGATTTTGTAAGCATTTAGCAGTAGAACATATAAAAGAACATATAATTATTATACAAGAATCAATATAATTATTTTATATTAAAAATTAGGATGGTACAAAACGACATGGTACGTCGGGTATTCTTAATATATTTTATAACAAAACAAATAGATTTCGAGAGGTTTCTTTAACTATTGAAGAACACTTTTATGTAGGATTAATACACACTTCTAAAAGCATTAATATTCCTCTGAATATTCCTCCTTTCGCGTTTCGTACAGTTAGAAAAAGAACAAGCTCACAAATTTTTTTTTTTTAAGATTTGTACGTGGTTGTACACATTTTAGGCTGTGATAGGATGGATATATTTATAAAGTCCTAAATGAAATAAAAGAAAAATACATTGCAGAAATATGGAAGTATAAAATCACGGATGGTGTAGACTTTTCGTAAATTCGATAATGAATTAAAACGTTCAAAAGCGGATTGTTTACAATATTATGATACGAATAATTCTCCACGCAATGTCGCAAAGTGTGTGGCAACAGATCATCGGCATTTGCCGAGTTGTCCGCTGGCCACTGCCCTGTGTGAAAGTGCTCCGAATGTGAAACATGGTCGAACAATTAAAATAATAATGTATAAAGCTTAGGAATTAACCTGAGGGCCTATTTGTCCTCGAACGTAAATTTAAATTTGGAATATTTCGAATCGTTCTTTTAATTTCATTTCTTTAAATCGGTATTAGAGCTAGTATTATTAGGTCCTACCTCCGTTGCATTGTAATATTTTGTTATTAGAAATATAGTAGGCCTTCAGATGTCATGTTGATTCGTACGAGTAGTATTAATTATTGCACACTACATAAGACACATTACAAAGAAGCACGAAGAAAGTGAGACTGCATAGATACTTACTAATCTTCCGGGTCACCCATAATGAAAACTAAAAAAAGAGTAAAATACATGTTTTAGTTCGAAAATCAGTTGTGCCTGTTTGTAAATGTTAAACATTATCTATATGCAGCTTAGGTATTTTTCAAGTGGGGGCTAAATGTCAAAACTCCGACCTTTTTTAAGCAATAAGGGGAGTAGCCTCAACGGAATGGTAATATAAGAGCTAAAAGCGACTTGTCAAATTACCAAAAAAATTCCCTATAAAAGTTTATTTTATTTTTTTTCTGTCATAAACACAGTGTTGAACACAAACTCAGTCACAGCATTAGATATTCAATGAAACAAACTTTCTGAAACAGATTTTATTTAACTGAACCTCTAATTGCTCCGATAAACTTATCGATAAACTTTTCAACGGGGGCTTTTCTGTTGTATGTATTTTCAACAAGATAGCACTACTGATCATTTCACTAAGCTTAGATCCAACGCAAAATGCCCACATAACGTAGTTCGTAGGTTCACTCTGGCATCACAATCACGCAAATGTTCATCCGACCTTGGACTAGAAAGTGCGTTTCGTCCGCTGCGTGTGCGCTGGCCTTGGCTTCAACAACTACCTATGTAAAGGAAACTGAACTGAACTTGTACTATTATCCAAATCAAATGCTATATTCTTTTTAGGATGCTGTGTTCCAAAATAAATAAATAAATAGCATTTAATTATTCAGGTCCGTTGATCAATCAATCAAATCCACCTAGGCATCGATTGTTAAAATATAATTTTACAAGCTGATAAAATAACCTATTTTATGAGTATTATGAACCATTTAAGAGACTGATATTTCCTAATAAAAATGCTTAAAAACCCTTTTATCCCTGGTACTCTGTTTTTTATGTTTTGAAGTCGCTTTCCTTTTTTTTTTAAATGTAGGCAATACTGCTTTTACATATATGAAGTATGGCGCTCGCTTGGCTTGCTTTTATTTTGGTCACTGTTATAACCGAATCTAAAAAAAATACGACTATTTCTTAAAAAACGTAATTATGTAAAATTAAATAGACTAAAAGAATATTTGCTCTCTTAATAGCTACATTATAAACTCGGACATTACAATAGAAAAATTGGTCAATGTTAATTATTAAATAAAATTATTTTTATTTTATGAGAATTCGTCAAAAGGAGATTATGCCAAGTCTCTTTTACCAAATAAGTTTAGAACATCGAGATTTTGCCAAATGGCGGAACTCGTTGAAAAATCTAGTCACATTACTTCAGTATACTCTACTGACTTGATAGTTATAAGATTTTAATGATAACGACCAGTCATAAAGCATGTGTGCTACGTAACATGACAAGACATTTCTTATCAAATGAAACCTTTGATCAGAGACTCAGACAGATAATTTTACTAATCGTATAACGATGAATTTTCATTTTTAACTGACGTAACTATTGTTTATTTCTATGTGATTTTTTATTAGGTATGTTTACATCTGTATTCTTGGGTATATGTTGTAAACGATATTTGTGGAGAAACTCCTTGGCCCAGTGGCTTGTTTGTCAATGCTGGTCATAGGATGGGTGGAGAAGGCACGTTAAGCCGTCGGTTTCGTCTGCACCTGCAGACGTATCCACCAATCTATACTGGGACAGTGGTAGGTCATTCTCCCTATTCGATTCCATGCACAGGGAAGGCGTTTGCGTTTGCAACTGAAAATAAGCTTTTTTTAGATTCCCAGACAGAAATATCATTGAGCTAATCCATTTCGTTTCAATTTCTTTCTTGCACTCCATAATGGTGTAACAAAGAGGAAATGTATCATCATGGACCCCGTCGGGCACGACAATTAGAGTAGAGGACGCATATTTATAAGAAAAACATGTATAATCTACGTTCATATGTAATTGAATACTAAAATCTCCAATATAGGTTGATACTATGTTTAAATATTAATTATTTTTATTATCTATTACATAATTAAATGATTGATATTGCTTAATTAGTTACTTAAATGTATCTGTTAAATATTCATTAATTGTATATGTAGTAATGTTTTGTCACTAACAAATTCTAAACATGTTTTATGAAGCCTTTTTCTTGGGTCTTACTTTTAATTGAACTTGGTAGTTTGTTAAATATTCTTGTGGACATGATTAGTGGGCCGGAGTGGTTTATCTGCATGTGTGAAGCCGGCAAAATGAGTTTGTTACGATCTCGCCGAGTGTATCTGGAAGTTAATTCCTCTCGCTTATTAGAAAATTTTGGATATTTTTTTACAAATTGTAACGGATTTCTCCTATAATTTTGGTTTGAGAAAAGAAATTAAAAAATATAAATGGTGTACAATTTATTTTTGAATGAAGTGAAATAACAATTTTTAAAATTCAATTATAATTTTTATACAAATTACAAATGATTAATTCCAAACTACTAAGTACAAATTACCAATTACAAATCCCCAATTACAAATCACCAATTACAAATCACTAATTACAAATCACTAATTACCCCCTTTAAGTAAAAAAAGGTATTTATTTGTTTGACCTTGGCTTCGCTGCCGTACTCAGAAGGAGTACGGCAACACAACAAACCGGGGGCTGTCTGTTGTCCTACGGTCTCACTGTCCAGCGTTATAAGTCGTAGACAGAAAATAACATTTATTAAACTTAATGTTACTAAACACAAAAATAGTTGGGCACAGCTCAATGTTCAGCTTGTCTTTTGTTTAAATAAATTTAATACAATTTCTTCCACCTCAACAACAAAACAATCAGGTGCTCCTTTTTATTCAGCTCAGTAATGTAGGTGGGTCAAACCACAGATACCCATCCACATGGAGCGATATAGCATTTACATACGGTTACTGGTGGTACCGTCAACCTGTATCGGACAACTCGCACCAGGCAGCCAGTACAATACAGCCAGTACCAGACAGTCAGGATAATACAGCCAGTACCAGACAACCAGTACAATACAGCCAGTACCAGACAGCCTCTCCTGTATCGGACAAAAGAGTGCTGTACATCTACTATATAATATTCAGTCCGTCGCAGACAGCGGACATTTATTCACTTTCACATTTACCAGTAATTCAATTGTTTTACTTTATTTCATTAGAACTAATAAGATACAGACTCTAACAACTCATGAAAAGTTTTAATTATTTATGAGGGTGACTAAGAAAAATATATAGGGGTAGTTCAAACACTTTACTATTAACCAAAATGCCACGATTCAATCTAAGGGAAAGAATTATCTGTTCAATATGATAATCAAGAAAATAAGGATTCTACACGTTAATGCACGAAAATGGTACTCACGGTTTGAGAGGCGAAAAATTGTAAAAAAAAACACTTATGCGACCGGCGCCCACAAATTCGCAGCACTGCTCGGCCTTCCCTGCTTCGAAATCACCACGAATGGAAGCTGTGGAACCATAGGAAAGTCTTAGATCACAAGCCTATCAAGGTAACAACTCGTGGGGGTCCTTCTTCAAGAAAACAAGGGAAAGACGTTTTACTTGTTCAAAGAATTCAATGTCAAAACAAGGATTACAAAAAGTTCGAGAATAAGACAATAGGAAACTTACCCCACGTATTCAACAAAACGAGCCGAGACACGGTAGACTTGTAGACTTCTCTTCACTCTTAGATGATCAGCAGAATAAAAGGAAAGACAAAGCCGGGTTCCGACTTAAATACGATTTCCATTTCCATTCGACTCAAGCGACCTGAACAGCTGTTAAATGAAGCAACTCCGTTTCACGGACAACACACAATGGCTACAAATTTTGACCTTTAAAAATTTAATAGGAAAAATACATAAATAAAATATTTATGTTTTATTGAATTGAAAATAAAATTATAGGACACATGCAAATATGCATGAAAAAACTGACAAAACCCTGCATACAAAGGAATATAACTAGGTGACAACTTCACACTATTGCTTTATTTTCTTAATTCAACGTTCTAAAACCTGAAGTCTGATTTAATAATTTTGTTATAAAAATGAGTTTTCTAAATAGCTGTTTATTGTATTCTTAATGAATTTATTGTATTCTATAAAAGGAGACCATATACTACTTATTTGTTACAAAAAATTGGGAAAAGAAATTTAATTTGGAAGAAAATATAAATATGTAAAGGTAAATTCTAAGGTTAATTACGGCTTTCGGAACGTACACCAAGTGTCAAAATAAATGCTTTGGTGTTTTGTAAACAATAGGTTCAATTTTATTTTGTAAAATTAATAAGGTTATCTCTAATGGAAGCAAATGAGAAAATAGTTAAAGTTAAAATTTTGAGACAAACTAATGGTTCTATTTTGTATCTTGGTGGTTGATAGACTGGTAAATAAGAGTGGAAGGTTGTCACCGGTTAAGGAATAATGAAATTAGATTAGTGAAAACAATTTTTATGCCCTAATGGCTTTACCAGAAAAATATGGTAAGTTGACATCCTAAAAACAATGTTTAGAAATCACAATATACTTGAACATTACTAGACAAGAGTAATAAAATGTTGTGAAAGTTAAAATAAAACATCATTAAATTTTCCAGTGTTACAGTACTCCCCTCTCCGGTGAAGAATTTGACGTAGGAACAAGTCAAATTCGAGCTGGCCCTCCAGCTCTCTCAAACAACAACCAAAAGAAAATAATCCACACTAAAATGGTGAAAGTAAATTAATATGGTAATTTAATATCTGTATAAAAACAACCATATAAAACATCTAAACTAAATGGGGATTCTTATAATTTAATCCATCATAAGTAAAATACCCACAAATTAACCTAATCATAACTACTCAAATCACCAACACGAGCAATCACCACACCTACAAACTGCACAACACAAAAAAATAAAACCACTCCATCCATCAACAAGGACACTATGACCGTTCCCGAACAGTCCGCAACGGAAACCGGGGGAACGGATCCAACAAAGTATTGAAACAAAAAAAATACCATTGTCTCCAGTAGACCACAAATCCAGACAAAGCCAGCTCCCAGGACATAAAATACACGGCCTACCCGTGGTCCGGGGTAAACAACTGTATCCCAATCGACACAGAGAGCTACATACATTAAAAAAATCACTGTACATCTAAGTGACAAAAATATAAACCACAACCTTCAAAACTTTACCACAGACTTCAACAAAACTTATCCTCCTCCGATAAGTATAAACATCCCTCCAACACAACATAAGTAGCTGTCCTACTCGAGAAAGAGTACGACAACTTTGTATAATAGATACCTTTACACACAAACATTCCAACACAACATAAGTAGCTGACGTACTCGAGAGAGAGTACGACAACTCAGTATAATATTCATTTAAACACTATCCTAACCTCAATGTAAATCAAAATTTGGGTGTGGTGACGTACTTGGAAATGAAGTACGACAACACAACCACCGAATCAGACTGCCAAAGGTCGCCGTATGGAAGAACGGGAACCCAACCTCTTAACGCGGCTCCGCCTCCTAATCTCATCAGCGTCTTGAATATCGGCCTTGCGACGTCGACGAATATAATACATCGCAACTCGTGAAGGAACCTTTCTCAGAACTGCACCTATTTTAAAAGGCTTCAACTGACCGAGCACACCACTACAGAAATCACGAGGAACAACCCTAAAACTATAGAGGCCCTTTCTCTTACCACCAGACCTTGCAAAATTATTTAAAACAACTCCCCGACAAACCCGTTGAGAAGAAGAAATTTTAGTAGCTCTTCTACGAAATCGAAGCCTTCCTCCTACAAGTGCAGCACGAACCGCGACGAGGGCTCGGTCACACCGTTCCATCGTATTCACTTGAGGAGAAGTTGTGGGAGGATGCACTCGAGGGCCAATTGAGCTATTGGACACTGTCTCTACCTCGTGACCGAGGACTGGTGGGTCACTATCCGCAACCTGGGTAGTATCATGCACCGACGAAACCCATTCCTCCGATCCTACCAAAACCACCTGTACACCACACTCATCCAACACTGCAGGAACACCAGATCCTTCCAACAACGCAGGACTTTTCTCGTGCTCATGGGAACCTACATCGCAGGGCACTAAATTAACATTTGGCTGTGTGACCGACTTGGACGCCGCCTCGGCACTGCCGAAAACTTCGTAATCCTCTTCAGCGGACTGAACTTTGGCACCACTGCGGATATTATAAGCTACCCTATCCATACTAAATAGGAAGGCAAACAAACTTCGTTGTAGATTTCTCAAAAGCCAACAATCCTCCGCATTCTCAGGCTCCAATCGGGTAATCCTATGAAAAAGATGATTACCCAGTGCTTCTATTCTATCCAACTGATTCAACAAAAGAGGCTGCCGAGCACGTGACGTTTCCAAGTCTCTAAACTTATTTTGTATTATAATTAATTCAAGGCGAATATCTCCGTTAAAACACGCGATCTCGTCAGTGGGCATAATGACATTCAGATCATTGACCTGAACACGAAGTTCGTCTATAGTCTTGGCTGGTACTCCATCCCTAATTTGTACTTCATAAACTAACTCATCTTTACTCAAGAGATTGAATTTAATGGGACGCTCCTGTAGTTGGGTCATGGTATCATTCCACTTTATACACTGCAGTTGAATACAATTTATCTATAAACGCACTTATAATTAAAGTACCCACACAAAATCAACTATGTCACAGTTAAATATAACCGCTACAAAAAACATCTATTTATTTACTACCAAAAAACATCTATTTATATCTACCTTAATAAAGTAAAGCATATACACAAATTAATACAGACAGTCATAGAAATAAAAATATAAAACACACTTATAGTTATTATCTCTGAACAAAAAATTGGTAAGACAAGCTGACCCGACCGCGAGCAAAAGACCACAGGTCAGAGGAATAAGCCACATTAAGCACGGTCCCTAATGTTCGGGCGCCATAATTGTAACGGATTTCTCCTATAATTTTGGTTTGAGAAAAGAAATTAAAAAATATAAATGGTGTACAATTTATTTTTGAATGAAGTGAAATAACAATTTTTAAAATTCAATTATAATTTTTATACAAATTACAAATGATTAATTCCAAACTACTAAGTACAAATTACCAATTACAAATCCCCAATTACAAATCACCAATTACAAATCACTAATTACAAATCACTAATTACCCCCTTTAAGTAAAAAAAGGTATTTATTTGTTTGACCTTGGCTTCGCTGCCGTACTCAGAAGGAGTACGGCAACACAACAAACCGGGGGCTGTCTGTTGTCCTACGGTCTCACTGTCCAGCGTTATAAGTCGTAGACAGAAAATAACATTTATTAAACTTAATGTTACTAAACACAAAAATAGTTGGGCACAGCTCAATGTTCAGCTTGTCTTTTGTTTAAATAAATTTAATACAATTTCTTCCACCTCAACAACAAAACAATCAGGTGCTCCTTTTTATTCAGCTCAGTAATGTAGGTGGGTCAAACCACAGATACCCATCCACATGGAGCGATATAGCATTTACATACGGTTACTGGTGGTACCGTCAACCTGTATCGGACAACTCGCACCAGGCAGCCAGTACAAAACAGCCAGTACCAGACAGTCAGGATAATACAGCCAGTACCAGACAACCAGTACAATACAGCCAGTACCAGACAGCCTCTCCTGTATCGGACAAAAGAGTGCTGTACATCTACTATATAATATTCAGTCCGTCGCAGACAGCGGACATTTATTCACTTTCACATTTACCAGTAATTCAATTGTTTTACTTTATTTCATTAGAACTAATAAGATACAGACTCTAACAACTCATGAAAAGTTTTAATTATTTATGAGGGTGACTAAGAAAAATATATAGGGGTAGTTCAAACACTTTACTATTAACCAAAATGCCACGATTCAATCTAAGGGAAAGAATTATCTGTTCAATATGATAATCAAGAAAATAAAGATTCTACACGTTAATGCACGAAAATGGTACTCACGGTTTGAGAGGCGAAAAATTGTAAAAAAAAACACTTATGCGACCGGCGCCCACAAATTCGCAGCACTGCTCGGCCTTCCCTGCTTCGAAATCACCACGAATGGAAGCTGTGGAACCATAGGAAAGTCTTAGATCACAAGCCTATCAAGGTAACAACTCGTGGGGGTCCTTCTTCAAGAAAACAAGGGAAAGACGTTTTACTTGTTCAAAGAATTCAATGTCAAAACAAGGATTACAAAAAGTTCGAGAATAAGACAATAGGAAACTTACCCCACGTATTCAACAAAACGAGCCGAGACACGGTAGACTTGTAGACTTCTCTTCACTCTTAGATGATCAGCAGAATAAAAGGAAAGACAAAGCCGGGTTCCGACTTAAATACGATTTCCATTTCCATTCGACTCAAGCGACCTGAACAGCTGTTAAATGAAGCAACTCCGTTTCACGGACAACACACAATGGCTACAAATTTTGACCTTTAAAAATTTAATAGGAAAAATACATAAATAAAATATTTATGTTTTATTGAATTGAAAATAAAATTATAGGACACATGCAAATATGCATGAAAAAACTGACAAAACCCTGCATACAAAGGAATATAACTAGGTGACAACTAGGGATGTTAAAAAATAATCGATTTTTATTTTAATCGATTATTATTTTAATATAATCGATTTTTTATAATCGATTTTCCATTTCATATTAATCGATTTTTAACAAATCGATTAAATAAATTGCGCGGTTAAATCGATTTTCATAAATAGCATCATCTATGCGCCAAATGAAAAAACTCGAAGCATTATTACTTAAAAGTTGATTATATAAAAACGGCGCCATCTGTAGGTATGTAGGTATATACAGGAATAATTTAAAACCACTGCGAAGATTTTGTGAAAATAAACTTTAAGTAATTTAAATAAACACGTATTTTTTATTTTGATATGTTCTAATACTAAAAAATAAAGTTATCGCTTATCAAAGATCGAGATTTTAAAACTTCATTTATGGACACCGCGCGCCGTGCGTCAGCTGAGCGCTCGCTCGACGCCGCCGTAGGCATGTACTCGTAGGTACCTATCTACACGGGTCACTGAACGCTCATTTTGTTAGATTCGAACTAGATTTTATGCCATGATCTGAGGTGTTTTCTAAGAGTAATTCCAATTTTCCCTTCATACTTTTATGGTTAAGGCCATCAAAATGCAAAAAAATAAAAGAGAAACAAATTCGTTACCTAGAAAAAAATATTAACGTTATGCCGAAGTTACATAGGTACTTCTGCGTTAAGGCGTATTTAAAAAAATTAGAATCTACTACGTATTTACAATAATGTTGAATCAAAACAAATACCTAACTAATTACTTACCATGTATTTTAATATTTGTTCAAAATGAAGTCCACGTCTGTCCAGACATAAACGTGCACATTTCATTAAATTGTCATTTAATTTGTTTAAAACACTAGTGTCACTTTTCACTTCACTGAAAGCGTTATTATTTTTTATTGTTGTCTTCTAGACTTTGTGCCTCCTCTACATCTCGGCGTTTGACTTCTTCCCATAAGAAACAGTCCCTCACTTGTGAACAATGCCTCATCCGTCTACAAGATGTTTACATCGCGGTGATGTAGAAGCCACTCACATAAGGCTCGACGTGGTATTGGGTCTAGGTCATGGAACTGCTGAACCGGCTGAAAGTGGTACGGATGGAGTCCGGCTGTTTTTAGCAGCTTCAATACCGCAGGCTGGCTCACACCAAAGAGATATGCCGCATCGTGGGTATTGACTCTGGGACTTCGTCTGTTAAAATGGTTCGAAGCATTAGGGACCGCGGGGTTATGGATCCCAAAGGCCCGCATACGAGGTATGCTCTTCGTCGCATACTTTCTCCGAATTGCGCTTATGTAGGTTCTCACCACTCAAAAGATAAACTCGTACATCTCGTAAAACTCACGACGGCGGGCGCGTCGCGTGCGCGGGAACGCGAGGACACGTCACATCGGCGCGTGCGTATGAGTCTCACTGTCGCGCGCGTCGCTCGGTCCCAGCGGGGCGGTGGGGGCTGTGGCGGGGGGCTACCGGGCGCGGCGGGGTTGCACGGTGGCATACGCAAGAGAAGACGTTTTTATTGAAGTTTTATTTTAAAAAATGTGTCCATATTCTACCGTTTCGATAGGGATAAAAATATTTAAAAAAAAATTTTTAACTAATTATGGAAAAGTGTTCTATTACTGATACTGAACCACCAAAAAAAATATTTGCACTGGAAAAAAAATATTCCTGTATGTGCGACATTAGAATAACATCGATGTTGACATCGATATCATCATCGTAAGTCCAACATCGATGTTTGATATTTATCGAAAACTAAACATTTACATTCATGACGATTTTTTTTTTATTATTATATTTAATTTTTTGCGACAATAAGGTTGTCATTTTGTTGGGGTGCTCATTTTTATTATTATATAACGTTTAAAGATACTGAGAATTTCTATCAATAATGATATTTGGTTTTATTATTCCTTACCTTGAAAGTTTAAAAGAACGTTTGCTTTGATTTTTAGTTTTGAATTGTCAATTTTTTTATTCATATTATTTTTTTTTAATCTGATTAATTGTTAATGTGAATCTTTTAGGTTTATTATTGGAATATGCAAAGCATGTAGGATTTTAAATAATAGAAAAAAAATCGATTTTTTCGCAAAAATCGATTATTTATTTTCATTAAAATCGATTATTGATAAATCGATTTATAATTTATAAAAGAAAATCGATTTTTATTTAATCGATTATTTTCTATTAATCTCACATCCCTAGTGACAACTTCACACTATTGCTTTATTTTCTTAATTCAACGTTCTAAAACCTGAAGTCTGATTTAATAATTTTGTTATAAAAATGAGTTTTCTAAATAGCTGTTTATTGTATTCTTAATGAATTTATTGTATTCTATAAAAGGAGACCATATACTACTTATTTGTTACAAAAAATTGGGAAAAGAAATTTAATTTGGAAGAAAATATAAATATGTAAAGGTAAATTCTAAGGTTAATTACGGCTTTCGGAACGTACACCAAGTGTCAAAATAAATGCTTTGGTGTTTTGTAAACAATAGGTTCAATTTTATTTTGTAAAATTAATAAGGTTATCTCTAATGGAAGCAAATGAGAAAATAGTTAAAGTTAAAATTTTGAGACAAACTAATGGTTCTATTTTGTATCTTGGTGGTTGATAGACTGGTAAATAAGAGTGGAAGGTTGTCACCGGTTAAGGAATAATGAAATTAGATTAGTGAAAACAATTTTTATGCCCTAATGGCTTTACCAGAAAAATATGGTAAGTTGACATCCTAAAAACAATGTTTAGAAATCACAATATACTTGAACATTACTAGACAAGAGTAATAAAATGTTGTGAAAGTTAAAATAAAACATCATTAAATTTTCCAGTGTTACAAAATTTACAAATTTCTAAGATGTATATACCTGGTAATGTTAAAAATTTGTACTTAGAAAAATTTGATTCCAACTCTCCGTGTTTTCTAGATTAAAATTATTGCGTATTAGCTTCTTTTTTTGAGTAAACAGAGAGCTGGATTCGGTGCTATTTCCCCACATAATCACGCCATAACTAAGCCATGTATATGCGTAAGCATAGTAGGTCATAAGTGTTGTTTGTACGTCACTGGTTTTCTTATTATGTCGTAGCGCATATGCAAAGCTAGAAAGCTTAGACATGAGCTTCCGAATACAATTCTACGCAAGTAAAGAAACTTCGTTAACAATTTTGATTTACTTATTTTTATATGTGTTATTTATGTTTAATGGGGTTTTCTGATATGGATGAAAAGTTGTTTTTTTTACGAAATTGAGCTCTAGATTATGGTTTGTTAACCAGTTATTGATTGTATTAAATAAGTTATCTAATTCATCCTTTAAATTTATACTGTTAGTACTTGGGACAACAAGCGAGATATCATCTGAAAATAATTCCCAATAATGATTCACTATTTTCTCATTTATATAAATAAGGAATAACAAGCAACCAATTACACTGCCCTGAGGAATAGAAGCATTTGTGGTTTGGCCATCTGATAATATGTACTTTATTTCTTTAGAATCGCTCCCGATTGTACAGGAAGGGTTTAAACCAATTGACACTTTTGCCTCTGATATCTAAGTCATTTTTTTTTTTTTTGTAAAAATTTTATGTTTTATTTGTCATAGGCCTTTGTCATGTCTAGTAAGAAGCCGACCGCATATTTTTTTATCGTTTATAATGTTAAGTATTTTTTGTAGATATTTCTATATTGCTGAAATTGTAGATTTATTTTCCGAAATCCGTTTTGACAGTCGTCAAAAACTTTATATTTTTCGCAAAAGTTATATACGCGGTCAGACATGACTTTTTCAAATATTTTTGAAGCTGTTGGAATAATATCTATAGGTCGGTAGTTTAGGATACATAACGATTTAAAGTTACCTAACAATACAAGCATTCTCGCTAATTTTCTTACTTATTGATTTAAGTTTTTAATTAAATTATAAACGATATACAAACAAAAAGAAACAGTGGAAAGCAAGAAGAAAACAAAACAGAACTACTCACATTCGGAACCCATTCGAATTTTACCAATCAAATCTTTCCAACCTAAAAACCTGTTTGAGTAAATACAAATACTCAATCCAGAAACCATAAGCCTTGACGTCAAAGCTGGTACCAACTTTATTTCTATGCATAGTCTCGAAATTTTTTCATATATTATTTGTTCTTGCCAATTTTGTTTACTTAAATTCCACAGAATGTATTGATGAAACAAAACAAAAACAGTTAAGCAAAATGTTGTTCTTTATTTATAGAGAAAATCAACAAAATATGCCATAACATACCTAAAATGGAAAACTAAAATTACTTTTTAATAATTCTTTATACATGTAATTAAATGTAATTACATATTCGATTCACTTTCAAATATCCATAAACCGAACGCGGATTCCTTGGACTTTTTGACTATATCTTTATAATTTTTTGGGAAGCTACATCATACGCGGGTGATTTAATTTCGAAGTCGCGGGAAAACAACTACTTATTTATATACACAAATAGACATGCCTATTATTATAATATAAAAAATCGTTAACAGCCTTATTAGTTAACTTATTAGTAAGTTTACTAATAGGCATGTGTGTTTAAGCAGCCATGACATTGGACCACTTTACCGGTTCCGTCCAGTTACTTTTTGCGTTATTTTTATTACAAAATATGTTGTTAGTTCTTACAACCGGTTGTTGCCCGGAATATTTTGCCACATTCACCGCCAAGGTCTGGTGTTGCATTATGAGTGCCAGATGATATTTTTCACATACCTACGTTACGTACCTTGTAAATGTGATAAACAATGTAAAATTTTTAAATGTGTTTGTTTGATCATGGGGGGTAATCTTAGGAAATACTATCGCGATCATGGATATTCTTGTATCTACTACGTGACATCATACGCGGGTGCTACATCATACGCGGGTGCTATAGATTATAATTTACTAGAATTTCATATTTTTGTAGCTATTCTTGTTTACATAATTTGACGCACATACATTTCTCTTACAAAAGATGAAAATAATAATTTGGAAACTTATGTTCGTGAAACCGTTTATATCGAGCGGAAGTTTTGTGTGGATTAACATCTATAATCCTGTAAGATTTAAATGTGATATATACAATTTTGATATTAAGTCTAACAACAATCATAAGAAAGTAAAGTACTTAGGAGCGTATTTTTTGTTTCTTCAATTCAACAAGTAGTGACTTAGATAATATACATTAAAGTTGAGAGGCTCGCTACATCACAACTACGTAGAAAATGTACAAAGGCCATACGACATTTAAACCTAATTTATCGCATTTTTTTATGGATTACGTACAAATGCATGTTTAATATTCTTCAATAATCTGATGGACTGACAAACACAAACTACTATTCATCCCTATTGAAGGCGAAATCGTCGAATATACATGGTAGATACATAAAAAAATTGTCGCCCCCTGTCTCATTGTATGTGCAATTGGATAGAAAGCAATGAACCGCTTGGAAATCGAATTCGGCGTACTTGGCCTCTGCTCACTCAGGAGATTGGTGATCACTAGTTGGGTAATTGCGGGAAACATCATATTCTTTTTTTGATCATCTAAATCTGAATGATTCTGTTTGCTTTTAGTTCACTTTAAGTTTGTATATGATACGCACCTAATTACGTACATTCTTTACTTATTAAGAATTAGGGTAGTGTATATAATATTCATATTTCTTAATTGTTTTGATACATCAACAAAAAAAAAATAAGAAGAATATAAAAAGATTATAATTATATGTCTAAAATTCCAACTACTGATCTATCTCAAATGAATCTGAAGTTTCAATGTCTAAACAAAATATGTCTTTTACGATTGCGACCCTTGTTTCTTGCAACCTCATCCAAAAATTCTGTACTCAAGATAGATAGATTGATAAATCGTTTATTGGACCGCTATTATCACTACATTAAAAGTTATTGTTAAATACTAAGTTGGTGTATAGAAACATTAATAAATACAACATACAACGATTCGTACCACCGTACTAGAGTGTGAAGTAGCAGCCCAAGAGGTATACAGCTCAGTGTTGTATGTTCTATATAGGAAAGAGACACCGATTTTCAGCTGCACCATAGTCGCTGTTTCTTACGTCGTTCTAATTTTTGTAAAGTTGCAATGTTTGGGCGTACGACCTTCTTTCTCTGACGTATCGATCTATTTGTGCATAATTAAAAAAAAAAGTACCCAATATCTGTGGCACTACACATTCAGTTTTTTTGCAATAATCATCTTAAATCAGATAACGTCATCGCTGTAAATCTCAATTGTTGGTCTAGTCTAGTTAGAGTCTAGACACTGCTTAATTGAGACGCTCAGTCAATTTGTTTAGCCGAACTTGGTTATTTGTTTACAAAAAAAAAAACTAACACGATAACGATAATTTTTAAACCTTATTAGTAACATTTTTAGAAATCGCTAATGTGCCTTTAACTTTAAACGGCTTAAAACGGTAACGGACTTAAAATAGCTTTTTAACGCCCGACGCAAAATGAGGGGTGTTATAAGCTTGACCTATCTGTATAGCTCCTGTACATAGGCACCAATTTATGTGCAATTTTATTAATCGAAAGCTTTGTTCAACGCAGTAGGTCTTGGCTAT
Organism: Diatraea saccharalis; assembly: GCA_918026875.4. Classification (NCBI taxonomy): domain Eukaryota; kingdom Metazoa; phylum Arthropoda; class Insecta; order Lepidoptera; family Crambidae; genus Diatraea; species Diatraea saccharalis. Next base: position 3,089,855 of record OU893340.1, on the reverse strand, counting down.
GTTTTATGATAATCGGATAAGCAGTTCAAGAGCTGCAAGCACTTTACCAAGACGAGGTACCTATATTTTGTACTTCCAAATAATTTATATTTACAGCATTATAGCTTGTAAACGAATGGGCCAATTTGATTTTAGTCTATTTAATTCATAGTCTCTTTAGTTAAGATCATTTTGAGATATATATAATTTTATTCCTTAGAAAATTAAAACGAATTTTTAACTATAGTTTCTTGGATCATCATTTGTAGTTACTAAGATTTTTTAAAAAGTAAATATTGTTTTTTCAGCAAAAAAAGGAATATTTTAAATTACAAACCACGTGAAGTTATCAATAAAACTAAACTAATTTTTTGTACGTGAGTAATAGAAAAACACCTTGTTATTTCCAAAGAATCATTTGTAACGATACCGTGACAAAATATATAAAAAAAAAATTAAAAAATCTGCAATTGTGCAAAGGTTGATGAGAGGTTTCCAGATACCTTGAACTGTGCAGAATATTTCATTTTCCGGACGCATTAATTGACCATAGATTCTCAAGAGGCGTCACCGGTTGTGGCTCATACAGCCGGGCTGTTTAGTTTAGTTTCTGTTGCCTATCGTGTGCACGCGTACGATAAGCGCACGAGAACGCGTCTTGTTAATTAAACAACCGTTTAGTTTTCTTAATTTGAATTTGGATTATTATCGTCATGTAAGTTATTATTTGTAACTTTAAAACACATAATCATCGATTTATAAATTAAAATGCTGTTAAGTATTTTATTGTTTTTCATTGCTATGGAAATTCTAATACAACTCCATTAAAAATTAAAACACGCTATTCATTTCCTGACAAGAATCATAATGGTTATAAGGATAATAGTATTGTTGCATACCAACTCATTCTAATTACTTCAGATTTAAAAGATACGATAAGAATAAAGTTAAAGGTTGTTACGAAGATATAACTAAACAAATTCGAAAATTTCTAAATGTAATACGAGGATATGTAAGTACAATCAAAATACACACCAAACTTATAATCATTTATCTAAAAACCGACCTACGACCTACCCGAATTTTAAAGTGATAACAAGTAAAAAATACTGTCAATTGTTGAATAAGTAACATTGTTACTCGATATTCCAGATATTACATTACATTGTGTATGTAATAGTTTGTCAATTTATTGAATAAAATATATAAAAAAAAACTATTTTTATAATATTACATTCACAATACAATAATCCTTTATCTAGTACCTTTATTTAGTATATATACTTAGATAAATAATAAATAGATTTAAATAATATATATTAAAAAACCTAAAAAATGTACTTACAGAAAATGTAAATATAAAATATAAACATGATCAACAGATGAAGCTGATGAAAAAAATTAAGCATTGAAGGCAGGGTTGCCACCTTTTCGGGAATAAAAATCGGGACAATCAAGCAGTCATCAGAGACGTTTGGATTAGTTCGAAGTTTGGTCTAGTCATGGTCCAATCCAATATAACCCATAAGACGGACTACAGAAAATAAAACTAGTTTGTGATCTAATGTGTATTTATTTTTAACCGACTTCAAAAAAGAAGATTCTTAGTTTAAGACCATCCTAATCGGCCATTTAGTCTAGCTTTGAGCTAATCTTTATACATCAACGTGCCATTTTTCTACAAAAATGTTTAATGAGGTCATATACGTGCCATCAAATATTGCCATCCAATAACTCTTAATTTACTACAAAAAAGGTATTTTTTTTTCTAATTGTACATTGAATTTCATGATTGTACCCAAAATATTTTGCCACATGCCACCAATGGCACGTGTGCCATTAGTTCGCCATCCCTGTCTAGCTAATCACGATCTGACATAACACAAAAAAGAATGAAATATATATATTTTATTAAACAAGAACCAACTTCAAAACTTAAAAGTAAAAAAAAGAACAAAACTAAACTATTAAACTAAACATTAAACTATTTCCGTGTGTATTTTTTATTGCTTCGGGCCGCTTTCAATAGTTCTACGTCATTTTTATATTTGTTCACAAATTGTGAACAAGATATACCTATGTTGAGCGAAATTAGCAATTCTGCTTTTATTAAATCTACCGAGCAACGATTTCTGATATTAGACCATTTCATGGTCATTAGTGAAAATACTCGCTCAAAATATGCATTTGAAGGAGGAATCCTCAAAGCACGAGATACAACATTAAATAATGCGTTTAACTTTTGCTCCTTTGCGGCTTTACAAAGGCGAACGCGGTACATGCGGTAGATGGCACGCAACCGAGTGAGCTGAGATCACATTATAGTATTATCAAAAATCGGGACAAAATCGATAGGCTGTCGGGACGCGGGACAATGTCTTCGAAATCGGGACTGTCCCGACAAAATCGGGACAGGTGGCAACTCTGATTGAAGGATTAACATTTTAATTTGGGAAACCACCAGTATCGGACAGCTAACAGCATTTATATAATTACGTAGAATAAGCCAGTATATTTCCTTTACTCCTACTGGCATGAAATTATTAAACTAATAAATGAATAAACAATACCCTGTATTCATAAACAATTTCCAAAGCCACAAAACAATAAAATAACCAGCGGAAGGTCATCGCTAATCACAAACATATGCTGATTTGGAACCATTTGAGACAAATCGTTTGCCTTCTTCATTGTAAAAAAACTAATAGCAACAATCAAATCTTACATATTAACATACTTCTTTATCAAATATATATAATTAATAAAGTCTTACATCTGGAGGCCAATTGGCCCCTTGTTCTTAAGCATTTCTACTTTCCCTATTGTTTATACTTATGTTTCGATCACTCAATAATGAATTCATAAGAGTTTTTCAAACTATAAATTATAGTTATCGATTCATTCGTAGTTCATAACACGACGCACAATGAACTGCCATATTTAAAGCAAATTGATTGTTCGATGTTTTCATTGATAATATTGACAATCGAGTTCATATCGTGTATGTTGGTTCGGTAGCATTTCAAATGTTGTGGTTTTACGGTTATTCCAAATAATTTATATGATGCGACAGAGGTAGTTACCGGTTTTTATTATTATAAAGAACTTTTTTGTATGGAAGCTGGTACTTTATTCAAATTATCTCTAACTAGGCATAAAGTATTTATCAATAGAGGGTAATTAATCCATAAACATGGAAATTTTATTTTTAAGCGCCTCTAAAATGTTTGATTTCATTAGGTGGATATTTTATTATTTATGTAGGAAGTGCAATTCGAAAATCAATGGCAACTCTATCCCCAAGTTACGTTCCGATTCATGCTGTGATCTAATTTGTGAAATAATTAACAGATATTTTAAACTTGACTATGTATTTGTAGCAAGTTCATACGGAAAATTCCGTTATATTTGTGATAAAAATCAACAGGGATTAGATCAACTGCAGTCGCTTGCAAATCTACACAAACAAAGTTAAACACTATCTACATATTAAATTTTTAATTACTTTTTGAGGTTTAGCCCCTTGCTAGCGTAAGTAGTAAGAAACGCATTGTTTTGTTTGGAAGTTTTTCGCGGTAACTGATAACATATTTCCCGTGTCCGTAAATAATGTGTGCGTAGCGTGATGCGCTGGCATAAGCTGACAATGATGAAGAAGGGCGTCAATTTAAAGTCGTTTATAAGTAATTGTAGACTTGATATATTTTCCGGGTAACAGACACTATACAAGCTAGCACAATACAATGGCTAAGATGGCGACTCAGTGCAGAGACAAAATGTTGCCAGACTATACTAACAAACATCATGTGACATTGTGATTTATTATTTGTAGTACGTTTTAGATGTTAAAAGTTGTGTTATTATACCTATAGCACGAAGTGTTGTGAAAATGAAAAATATTTTTTTCAATATTTTTCACATTTAAAAATAATACGGATCATAAACAAGAAAACAAGATTACTTCTTTGTACGCCGTTCGCGTTCCTTTGACTTTGTATTTCTCTGCATCTTTTAGTTAACTCGAAAACTTCAAAGAATCATTAAAACGTTTAAAACATCGACATTTTAGTGAAAAAAGTAAACTTCCACTAGCGGAGCGTTGAGCGGAATCGAAGCTCGACGCCGTAGATTGGGTCCGGTATGAATCTATTCGGCGAAAGCTATATATACATAGTGATAAAATTATTTATTCGTTTTCGTATGATCAGATGTCGTAGTGTGCTTAAAACTATTTCTATTTCATATATTCTTTCTTACGATTATTGTAAAAATTCAAATAAATAATTTAAAGATATCATAATTTTAAAACTTTGAATCTATACATACATAACATAAAACAAAGGGCACGTACAAGTATCCAGCGATATCTATTGCGTATACGTAAAGAATTACTTTTTTCTTAAATGTTTTTTGTTCTTTCCACTTTGACGCTATCAATATAATATTAAGACAGTAGGGGTATGAGTTCAATCAACATTACGGTGATAACCAACAAGAACAAACAAAGAAGTGTATATTTATTGTATTAAATATATAGTAAACATTGACTATTTTAACTCTTGCTATCAATAACGATAAATTTTATTAGGACAACAAAATATATTTATTAAATAATAGAGTTAAATCGTAACTTCCTTTAAATCACTTCAACACTTCCTATCAATGTAATACGTAATACGAGTAATAATATCATCAGTTAATTAAAAATGTAAAACAATAAATCCTATTAATATTATAAATATGAAAGTTTGTTTGGATGTTTGTCTGTCAATCACGCCAAAAATACTGAACAGATTTTAATGAAATTTGGTATACAGGCAGGGTATTTGCTAACTTAGATAATAGGATACTTTTTATCCCAATAAACATTTCCCTAGGGCCACGCGGGCGAAGCCGCTGGCGAAAGCTAGTATAATATAAGTCTCAGTATTTATCTTATAAAATATACGGTTATAACGCGCGGTAAGAAAGTTGAACCAAATATAAGGCATGTCAGACTATACATTTTCGACTTTGTACCGACCGCTCTTCGTATAGAACTTTCCTATTAACAAAGGTCTGCCAAAGGTGGTGGTGTGTAGCGTAACGTGCGGCCGTGTGTACCATATGTGACGAATGAAAAAGAAAAAAATTAATAGTAAACAATGGTCATTATGGTAACATTTTAATTCCCTATACAAACTTCCCATTTTCATCCCTTTATTTGCTGTTTTTCGGAATAAAATATAGCCTCTGTCCATCGCATATGATGTAGCTTTCTGAAGGTGAAAGAATTTTTTAAATCGGTCCAGTAGTTAAGTATTTGGCTAAACTTAAACCATTGGCGTAAAGGAAATAAACAATGAAAGAAGAGATATCGTAAATTGAGATGAGTTGATTTTTTTTCAGTTAGATAATGGTTGAAACCCGGTACCTGGGGGCCAATTCTACTAAATAAATTTTGTGTATATCGAATCGAAAACGGATCGAAACCGAACGAAACTACAGTTTTTAATGGTTTTTCTATTCTACTAAGAGACACACGATACAATTCCAGTTCTATTTTAGCTGGAATTGTATCGTATGTCTCTTAGTAGAATAGAAAAACATATAAAAACTGTAGTTTCGTTCGGTTTCGATCCGTTTTCGATTCGATTTATTTAGTAGAAGTGGTCCCCCTGGTTATAACAAAAACAATCACTTGATGGTTGAAATGTTTTTGTGTTAATGATAAACAATAGCATTAATAGTAAATATTTTATTTCAGATTTCAAAATGACGACGGCGGAGACAAGCGGTAATGGGGCCCCTCAAAATGTATTGGCAAAAGCTCCATGGTGAGTTGATTCATTCATAATACCTTAGATATTTATTGGTTCAATTTTTTCACTCCTACAAGGGAGGGGGAAGGCAAGGGGTCTTAGCCCATATAGCCTAGTCATTTGTAATTAATACCATAGATAATAGTGTTAGTTCTGTATATCACTCTCTAAATTAAACTTAAAGAATCTAATTTTAATTTGGGTTTATTTTAACGTTACTTTTTAGTGACATGTATTTAAAGAAACAAGAGTTATTTAAGTTTGTGATATATCTATCTATCAGAATTGTCTGAAGCGATGTTGAAGTCATTACGGAAACAATTATCGTTATTTTCTCAAGATAGTAAAATAATTTGACAGTGTCTTATGATAACTTTTTCCATTTAAACGTTTGTGAATTCATAAGGAGTGTTTCGTGACGATTTTAATTAGTGAAGTCAACACAGAAAATAAGCTTGATTAGAGGAGACTGAGCGTGAGACGTCCATCTCGGAAGAAAAGTAACGTTTACACGGATATCATTATTATTATTATGTAAATGTTTTTGCCGGCGTGGGAGTGGTTTCTAAAAATAATATAATATAATATAGTAAAGTAAGAAATATCGTATTGTATCGTGTGTGTGGTAAACAAGTGAATTTGAATTAAGTTACTTAACTGCGTACTGTTCCCGAGCAATATTCATTATCAACCTATAATGTCCACACTACCAGTGCACCGGCCTTCATTCTAGATAGAATTATGTCGGATAGGGGGAAAACATCAGTGCTGAATTAGCTGGGATCAATAGCTTAACATGCCTGAAGCATGGAGGAGCTCAACATAATTTTTCTGCTACACAACAACAGTGCCGTAAAACTAATCCAACCAACCAACTAATGCTCGACTGAATATATTATCATTATAAACTTATTATAGTTAAAAATAAAACATTCATCATATTAAAAGTTTAAAATTCAAGGTCTATGATCAAGGTGCGCACAGAAAATGATCTGTTTCCGCATTATACGTAATTATATCTCCGCTCTTAAGTGTTCTGTTGAAATCTGTGCTGTAAGGGGATTATTAGTCGAAATAAAATTTTGATCATAAAGTTTGAACCTAAAGATTTTGTTACAGAAGGTTCTTCTCTTCACTAGATTTTGCCCGCAACTTCGTTTGTGTGGTATTAGAAATTATATTATTATTATATTACAGTTGTTTATTTTTAACGAACTTCAAAATAAGAAAAGGTTTTCAAATGTTTTGACTTTTATCTTATAGTATGTTCTTGAAACAATTCCGTTAAAACTTTGTCAGTTTTTGGATAATGGATATTATGATAAAATATAATAATAAATAATAGATCACAAGTCACAGCGAAGTACAGGAAGCGACAATGACAATAATCGAGTTAAAACAAAGCACATAATCAAAAGAAAAAAATATAAAACTATAAAAAAGGATGAGGGAATTATAATATTTAATGTTTAGTGACGTCACGGGCTAATCAATACATACTTTTTAAATTTAATTTAATATTCAATATACTTTGTGTACCTTCCAATCCGCATTGAGCCAGCGTGGAGGGTCATGGCCCATCCTCCTTAACCATCCATAAGGAAGGCCTGAGCCCCTGCAGTGGGGACGTAAAAGGGCTGGTGGTGGATACTCTGTGTATCTGATTTTATTAATAACTAGCTGTGTAGTAGAATTACTAGCTGCTAGTATATTAGTAGAATTCTTTCTTTCCGATGGATAGAGTCGAATCGAATCTCGGGCTCAATGCGGATTAGTGGGTATTAACGACTGCTAAAGCAGCCAGGATCAACGACTTAACGTGCATTCGGAAGAACGGACGAGCTCAAGATAATAATGTTTTGGTCACCTATCTTATGAACGATCCTTACGAAAGTTATATATTTTTCTCTTGAGCATTGTGATCGTACATTAGATATACTCGTACGAGGGTCAAACTGAAAGTTCTTAGAACTGGCCACTTATAAACAATATAATAAAAAAATAATTCTAAAATTTGAAAATATAACTCTTTGCCAATATTACTGAGTATATATTTCATTCATTTGTCATTTGTTTTACGATTTGGCGGCAAATTGAAAATTGTCTGTGTCACGTCATCATGAATTTAACACGAGAAAATTTTCGTGCAATGATTTTTTATGACTTTCGATGTCATTTAAGTCAACAAGAAAGTTATGATAGACTACGATTGGCCTTTCACGATGAAGCCCCATCTCGTGCGACTGTTTACAACTGGTTTAATGAGTTTAAACGTGGTCGCACTAATCTCACTGATGATTTACGTGAGGGACGGCCTTCTACGGCGACGACTGAAGATAACATCTGTGTTGTGCGGCGTATGATAGAGACTGACAAAAGAGTGACCTATCAACAGATTCGGACAAGCTTAGGCATCGGTATGAGTCAAGTGCACAAAATCCTCCACGAACATTTAGCGGTCAGGAAGCTTTGCGCCCGGTGGATACCTCATAATTTGACTGAGGCTCAAAAACTCCATCGTGTGGATTGGTGTCGTAAAATGATTGAAAGATTTAACGGAGGTGACTCAAATGCTGTGTTCGACATACTAACAGGTGACGAAAGCTGGATTTACTGTTATGATCCTAAAACCAAAAGACAATCTGCTCAGTGGGTGTTTCCTTTCGAGGAGTTGCCAACTAAAGTGAAGAGAGATCGAAGTGCGGGAAAAAAAATGGTGGCCTCGTTCTTTGGAAGGATAGGTCATTTTGCAACAATTGTGTTAGAGGATCAAAAAACAGTTTCTGCAGAATGGTATACTACCAATTGTTTGCCACTTGTCTTGGAAAAAGTTCGAGAGAAACGACCTCGCAGTAGGATCCTCCTTCACCACGACAACGCCTCGTCGCACACCGCCAAGCGAACGATCGACTATTTGGCGACATCAAACGTTGAATTACTGGGTCACCCGCCGTATAGCCCCGACCTCGCGCCTTGTGATTTTTATTTATTTCCAAAAATTAAAGAAAAACTTAAAGGAAAGCGGTTTATGCGGAATGCTGAAGAAGCGGTGGCTGCGTATCGCGATGCCATTGAAGAGACCCCTAAGGACGAGTGGGCAAAGTGCTTTTCCCAGTGGTTCCATCGCATGCAGCGGTGTATTGACGTGAATGGACAATATTTTGAAAAGATATAATAAAACTAATAACTGGCTAATGTAATCAGTTTTTGATTTTCTAAGAACTTTCAGTTTGACCCTCGTATAAGTGATACTTACGCTATTTGAACTGTTTTATGTAATACTGTTTTATTAAAACTGTAGTATGTAAGATATTTAAGTACGTCCATCGCATTTCTTGTTGTGCAATAAAGAGTATTTACTTACATACTTAACCGCATCGTTAACCGAATCCGCTAACCCACTACGCCATTGGACCTCTTCTAATCTATATTAAAATACTAGTGGCCGCCAGCGACCGCGTTTTCCATTATTTCTTCGCTCCTAATAGTTGCAGCGTGATGTTATATAGCCTAAAATGGTCTATTCAACACAAAAATATTTTTTCAATTCGAACCAGTAGTTTCTAATATTAGCGCGTTCAAACAAACTCTTCAGCTTTATAATATTAGTATATATTAGTATAGATTACAAAGAGGAAATATTCGATCATTTGTTTACATCGAATGGAAATTACTGGAATGATTTAAAAAATTCTTTCACTTAGGGGAAGTTACATCTTACGCGGGTGACATAAGTTATAATTTACGCGGGCAAAGACGCTAGTTCATTATACATACCGGTTGGCGATAATCGAAACTACTTTTCGCTATACTACAACGATCTCTTTCAGAGCTCTAGTGCATTTCTCTATCAAAGGAAGTTTCAGACTCATACCATACTGCATGTGTATTACGATCACCAGTAAGAAGTAATAAAAGTGGTCTTTAGAAGTCTCCAAAGATCAAATCGCTTTCTGTATGAGTTCTCTAGGAGTTAAATTTTTTTCCTAACAGCGAATGCTTCAGATTTAATTTAATAGTTCATGAACTCTTTGAAAGTCAAGCAACTTTCTTTGTCAATAAAACGACAAAGATTTGTTACGTGGAGTCTTGTTTATCGCGGAAAGTCAGAGAACAAAAAATAAACAAAATTCGACTTTGGACACTCGACGAAAATCGTCTCCTAACGTAAGTCTCAGACTCACGTAATATTACATGAGACTCGTGTTACCTGTGAATAAACCTGTGTTTCTAGTGAAGACTGAAAATATCCACTTTGAAAATAGTACCTTAAGCGAAAAGAATAAATAACTCGAGTTGTCTTTACATTCTTTATTTCAGCTTGAGTTACATCTGTGTGTCCTACACAAAAGTAACTCACGCTGTTCACTATTCTCTCGAATCCAAGAAGCCATCATTGGGATAGGTGTAAACGTAGTCTAGATTCCCACTAACCACCTCCGCTGGCCCCGACGATGTGAAGGATCACGTCGATATACCTGTCGATGAACCTGATAAAAATGTATTATCGAAAACCTTATATGTGCATTCATTATAAACTACTCGATGCCTAATAGCAGCAGCAGAACGCTGTTTTCGATTGATCTCCAACTCGCATTATCGTATACCACATGTCATTTTAAGCTAAACCCTATTTAATATGATCGGTCATAAATAGTTTTGGAAACTTCAACGGATAAGCGCCGCTGCCCGCGATCGTTGTTGCTAAGAAATTTTCGCAAGAGATGGGTGACCAAAAAATATTAAATAAAGCCCGAGCCCCTGCAGTGGAGGTTTAAAGGAGAAAAATTAAAGTCAATGTTTTGTGTTCTATTACGTCTATAAAGGCCTCTCATAATAGTTTTTTACAGACATCGATCAGTTACGTTTTATTATAGTATAGATAGATAATTATTTCTTATTTATTAATTGATTTACAACTGTTTTAAAATTTATTGTTATTCCTAATTAACATACAACAAATTAGTCGTTTTGTAGCGCATACATTATAATACTATAGTAGTATAGTAATAGTCAGTGCTTTGATTTATTCTGTACATACCTATATATTAGAGTTGATGATTAATTAAGTATTAAACAGTGAGTTATAAGCATAACTCTGGTTAAATTTGTTATAGCTATGTAAAATATGTTTAGTATGTTTATTGAGTTTGTCTAATAATTTGCCAGTAGGTATGATAACAAAAAAATAATTTTCTAGCATATTTCTTGTATTTATCTTTCTCATAGACAGACAAGATGTAGTATGAGGGGAAAGTGATAAAACGTTTTTCTTGTTACGGATTTAATAAGGCAAACCTCTAAAATATTTTAGAAGTGGCTAACTTGAAGCTAGTGTTTATTAATGCTAATATACCTCCTAGACCCAGGTCGAGTTAGCAACGAGAAATGTGGTAAATAAACTTAACAGCTTAGAAGCATCTTTGTAGATACAATTTGTGTTCATTAATTTCTTTCAATATCGGTATGACAACTAAGTTTTTTAGTCCACATTGTTCGTCATAACATTTCTTATCTGAGGTCAACGATTTGTCGTTTGTTATTCAGGTCATCGTAAATGTACTTCCTATTATTTTACTAATGTTTGTGGCAATCTGTTGCCAAATTTTAGTCTTGTTTGATGAGAGTGAGAGAGTGAGATGTTTTTCTTCTTATAGTGCCTCTCCGACTAGCGAAGATTGGCTGTCGATTTAGAACGAGGCCCCATTATTGCGACACGTCACGTCGTCGCAACGAGCTTCGCTCCCTCCTTCCCGCTTCGTCTCTTGTTCGTTGATCCGATGAAACTTCGTCATAAACAATAAATGGAAAATAACGCGACGACGACGCAACGCAGTGCAACGCACTAATTGGGCCTCGCACTTAGCAAACTCCTCTCGATCTTAGGCAAGGCGAAACAACTGGGCTGTGCTCGTAATCCCCTTCCACTCTGATGTTACAAAGCCACGATTTCTTCCTTCAAACTACACGTCTATTCGCCGCAATTTTTCTCATTATAATAAAATGTAGCAGTTGGTACCTACCATGTCGCATTACATGTCCAAAATAAGCTACTTCTCTTTGTTTGAGTCCGGCGTACCTTATGAAAGACTTCAACACTTGTAATCTTATGAGTCCAGCTGATAGCAAGCATCCGTCTATACGCCGCTTATACACATTTCGAAAGTGAAATAATATTCCGTGTATATATTTTTAAATACATTATCTAAAAAAAAGTACCCAGTGACTTTGTCAGCCAGCAACGGCTACCCGTCATGGTTTTCCAGATTCCAGTTAAATTCTGAAATTTTTACGCCTAATATAAGACATATATAAAAACTACTAGTTTTCCGCCAGTGGCTTCGCCCGTGTGGTTCCTAGGGCACTATTTAGGCGGATAAAAAGTATCCTATTATCTAAGTCAGCTAATACCCTATCTGTATACTAAATTTCATAAAAATTTGTTCACTATTTTCGGCGTGATTGACGGATAAACATCCAAACAAATAAACTTTCACATCTATATTAATATTATAAAGCAGAAGTTTGTTTGTTTGTTGAACGCGCTAATCTCAGGAACTACTGGTTCGAATTGAAAAATTCTTTTTGTATTGAATAGACCATTTATCGAGGAAGGCTTTAGGCTATATAACATCACGCTGCAACTATTAGGAGCGAAGGAATAATGGAAAGTGTGGAAAAAACGGGGAAAATTATTCATCCTTGAGGGCTTCCGTTGCGTGCGCTACGAAAACGGTTCAAGATACCAAAAATATATGTATGAAAAACTATGCTATGATAACAATAATCATTGTTTACTATTCAATTTGTAATTATTTAATTTTTCTGAATAATAAATTTTATCTATCGGGAGGCACTAAAGTGGCCCCGACAAGTCGAGCTTTACGTTTTCACCCAATAAATACTCTATGACATAAGATTATACTCGTCATTTTCTCATTATTAATTCCAGCTTGTTGGGAATTTGTTTCTTTGTTCACAATTAATTTAAAACTAGTTATTTTTGGTTTAAGAGCCCTGTTAGCAGTGATCTCACATTAGGGGCAAGAACGCACGCAAATATATATACTACGGCTATAAAGAAGAAAGATTTGTTTCTTCGCATCGAATGGGCTCTTTAACCGATTTCATAATTTTATAAGCTATAATTTCCGCGGAAGTTGTCACAGGGAAACAGCCAGTAGGTATACATATAATAAATATCCTTCCGAAAGAAACTAGTTTAAGAAGGATCGTTGTTTAGGCGTCATTCGCAGCATGCCTCGTTGCGCCACTCTCACACGCACCGACTATTGACCTTGATACGTGTCTCGTTTGTCTGACATTGACCGCTGATTTATTATTTGAGATCATCGGAAAAATCAATACTTAACTATGTTTTTTTTGGTTCTATTTCAATGGATTGGCTTGAGGATTGTCTCTATTTAAACGAGGCTATACTGGCCTGGTTTACTGGACTGTCTCGGCTACAGGCCTCGTGTAAATGGTTCTTATCCGTTAATTCGCAGAGCACTGGTGGTCCCTGGAAGTATCCCGATAAAAAATTGCTTAAAGATTATTTCTTCATTGAAGGTTTTATGTGGTAATTAATAATGTACATATTGCTTTTCCTAAATCATTAACTCAGCTAATTATCTTTCAAGGAAAACTGAATCTATTTATTGACTATTATCTGCAAGTTATAGAAACTGGCTGTTAGTGTACATAATATGTATCATACTGTAGGAAGTGCGCATACCGTTCGCTTCACTATACAAATTATAGACTCGAGTCCGCTTCACTATGTATTGGCAAAATGCGCTATATGATTCTCTTGAAAATATTTTTGTATCAATACAGGTTCGTGGTATGCTTTTTATTCTACCAGTACTGTTTATTAAACTAAATTTGCAAAATAAAATATACTATTTCAATATTCAACGCGGCAAAATGCAAAAAAAAAAAAATCTAACCCACGATATCTAAAGACACCGTAAACTGTAATCTTAAAATCAAATTATAACTTTAGTCCTTAAAAAGAATATGAAGAAATCTCATATTATTTTTATTTTTTGTAAATATAAAACACCTAGAATTTTACATTTATATCCCATACTAAGAATCCAAGTTTATGTATCATTTCTGTTTCCTTAAAAGATATATTTTCACATAACGGATTTAGTATGCGCATCGCCAATGTATGCATTTTATTTTCAACACATTTCCGTTAATTTATTATTATGCAATCTTGCGCAGCAAGTGTAGGTATAACAGGCGTACAGTTTAGTGAAAGTCTAGCCCAAGAACAACGTTTACCAAGCTAACGTGAAATATTATATGGAATATTGTATTTCAAACAAGATATCGATCCTGAAACAGTCCTATATTTTCGCTTTTCATATAAGTGATAAATTCATGGACAGTATTTTACTATTTATATTTGTGAAAAATGTGGTTCAACATCTCGTTCGTCGGTACCAACGGAAGGAAAAAGACTCTTCTATTTTTCAAGTGAGTAAAATATATAATAGATTATTCTTACATAAACTTGTAAATTTAGGCATATGTTTTTGTATTACTAAATTTTTCAACTTTACAATTATAAATATTCGTGTTTTATATTGTTGGAATAATAATTATTTCTCTAAAATATTAGTTACTATATAAAAATACTAACTGTGGCCGCGACTTCGTCCGCGTGGAATAGTGATTTTCGGCAGCATCTTTAATTTTTAGGGTCCCATACCTAAAGGGTAACCCTATTACTAAGACTTCGCTGTCTGTCTGTCTATCACCAGGCTGTATTTACGAACAAAATACATGTTTTCACTAAATAAGACAATTTACATAATTTCACGCTATTTAAGCACAAAAAAAATAATTTATTGTTCAACTACTTTAACTACTTTACCCAAATTATCAAAACCTCTGTAATTTTTACAATTATTTGATTTGTGAACGTAAACAAAGACGTATATTAAAACTGGTTTGGAAAGCGAAAAACGTATCATTCTTTTTTAAACATAACGCAAAGATTATGGAAACAAAGGTGCACTAACCAAATTCTAAATTAAAGAAAACAATATAAGTGTCTCATATTCTACTGTCAAACAGCATGCAATAACTTAAACTACATATTTGTAGGAACTTAGTTATTAACTACTAGCTTTCGTCAGCAGCTTCGCCCACGTGGACCCAAGAGAAATGTTAAGTAGGATAAAAAGTATCCTATTATCTAAGTCAGTTAATGCCGTATCTGTATACCAAATTCATTAAAATCCGTTCAGTAGTTTCGGCGTGATTGACCGACAAACATCTAAACATCCAAACAAAGAAACTTTCACATTTATAATATTAATAGGATAATAATAGGATTACACGTCATTCAATTAAAGTGTTCCAAAGAATATATTTTATTTAAAAAATCATTTACTTTAATATAAAAATATTTTCAACCGTGATTTATATAATTTTTGTAGCAACAATTTTAGTTCGTTCGATATGTTATTATTAAATTTCTTTATTGACATCACATATGAGTTTCTCTTTTAATAATAATAGCAAATCTAATTAATTAGGATATCTTGTGTTAAAATGGCCGTAGGGTGCCGGCCTAAGAGTAGCACCCCCCATATCCTCCCGTGGGTGTCGTAGGAGCCGACTGAGGATTATACGGAAGGCGGGCAGCAGCGCCTCCCGGTATCACCTACCACCACCTACTGCGATCCCCAAGTCGCCTGCCAAGCGTGGGGATTATGGCAACCCCCCCCTCAAAGGGGGAGGCCTATGTTCAGCAGTGGACGTCTTCCGGCTGATGATGATGATGATGATGATGTGTTAAAATTACAAATATATTTTGATATTCAATTTTTTTATATACAGTTCTAAGTTGCAAAATTAAAAACGAAAGCTACTTTGATAAAATTCGAAAAAAAAACTACAAACATAACAAAAATCAAAATCCCGTTTTAAAAGTACAGTAGAATTATCTAGTGAGCAACTAGAAAACAAATTCAATTAATAAATCGGCGCGTACATGTTAATAGTTCGACATTTTATGCTAATCTACTCAATTATTCATAGATGTGATAAAATTTGTAATTTTTAATGATTCATAAATGTTGGAAATTAATGTCTTCACTAATGTGAGCAAAGTTATGATAGTAGCGAGTAGATATAAAAATAAATAAGGCCAATTCAATTTTAGTATTAGCATTTAACAAATTAAACGTCGCTAGATGTCGACACTGTACAATGCCCTAATTTCGAAACGAATTTTTTATATCAAACTGCGTCAATCAGAGTAATTTTCCTTCTCTGACATAACATAATTTAAAACCTGAAATTCGCTATTAATTTTTTTTACAGAAGCTTAGATAGTAACATAAATACAAAAAGCAAGGAAACATAATGAAAATATTTTGAAAATTCTATAAAACTTTACTATAACTGAAATAAAATCGAATCATTCCATAAATCTATTTATCGCTAGGTTTGACGTAACTGTTTTTTTTATCGTAACATTCAAAACGTCTAAAAACAATACATATAATACTTAATTTGTATAACGTTAATTTGTCTTAATTTTTATTAGTATAACTATAATTCCACAATATTACTCCAATAATATAATGTTTTTTCTTATAAAGTTCAATTATCTTAACTAACAATTAATTGATATAATCGTTATTTTATTATAATGACTAAAACGGCAAGAATAAAAATATTCCACTATAACATTATATCATAATTTTCCACTTTATAAGATAGATCGAACTCGATCAGATTAGGTTCGAAATCTTAGGAAACAAAAACGATTAAGTTAAATTAAACTCCACATTTGTTGTTAACAACAGGAACTCATCATTCGGTTAGGTTAGGTAAGGTTAGACCTGTTCCAAAAACAAAGAGCGAGCGCGCCGCGGTAGCAGCCGGCGTGCGCCATTTATGAGTTATTCATTTAGCTATCTTCTATTGTACATGCCTTAGAAGGAAAAGAAGTAAACCTAATAAACAAATTGGGTTAAAAAAAATCAAACGTTCTTTATTTTGATTGATTTTATGAGATTTGATTTTTATATGAAGTGAATACTATAAGAATATCATAGGATTTCATTAATATGTAAATTGATTTTTATACTGAATGTTATTATATAATGTGGGTTTAGATTAAATGTGTTAAAGTGTTATATGATTAAAATATTATACCACATAAGTTGTATGTATAATAATGTTTATATTAAAGAAAATTATATCAATTGAAGGGTATTTCTTTCAAAATTATATGTTTAAAAATTATTTTTTCCTTTTATTATATGAAAAAATCAATATATTTAAAAAAAATATGTTATTCGAATGAAATGGTTCTAGATTTACGGATTCGCAATGATGACAGTAACCTCTCCCTGATATTTAACTTTTTCACGATCAACATGTTACTAACATAGTGCTCGGTAAACGGATTTCTAAGCAGAAGTCCCAACATCGCATTTTCAGTACGTCAATCGCGCGGCATGCTGTTCTCAGCGTCCACGTTATATGTACTTCCATTTAAGAAGATTTGAAAGACCAGGCATCTCATAGGACTAACATTTGTGTTTCTAGTTATTCTGCTGTGTTTCTAAATCTTCTTAGTTTCCCTACGGAGGATCTAGTTTTAGCACATCATCTTAGAGTTTCATCTTTGAAATCTTCATTTTACTAATACTATTATAGCGGAATGTAACTTTTGGTTATTTTGACGTCTGGTTGATTGGCGAGTATATTTTGTACATTAATTTGTCAATGTGTGTATTTGGCTCGGAAATCGAAATATAAATAGATTAAAAAAAAACTTTTTGGTTATTTCTGATATTGTAATTTAAAGTGACTCCATAGTATAATGAAATTACTTCCAAATTGACTTTAAATTAGTATCTTGCGCGTATATTAAATTTGATATTTTTTCATTTCCTATACATTTTCTTTTATCCTAGTCGTTAAGGACTATGTGCATTATAACTTTACTCATGACTATCATGTAAGAAAATATATCAGGAGAATATTTTCTTTCCTATGGTTGGGATAGAATCAAGTAGGATCAATGGTCCATAATGTAGTACGCGGGCCCAATGCGAATTATTGGGTGTTTAAATCGGTTCAGTCGTTTCTGAGATTAGCGTGCAGAAACGCACAGACAAACAGACAAAAAAAATAAAACTCTTTGATTTGTCTTCTGTTACGTTTATAAATACCTCTCATAACAGTTTTTTTCATATATCTCCAATGTTCAGACATCGATCGATTACGTTTTTATTATAGTATAAATATATATTATTTCAACTAATGATATGAATACAGATTGTTCTTTAATCATTTTGGTGACAGAAACTATATAAAAAACTGAATTTCCCTCTACAGAAAAAGTAGCTATTGTAACACGTCTTCGGAACATTAAAACAAACATAAATTGTTCAGATTCCAACATAAGTAGCTAAAGTTCCCGTATATTACACTATCTGAGACAACAAAGGTACTACAAACATACCAAACCCGGGATAATATAGAAAAGTGCATTTTCTATATTGACCCTTCCGGGAATCGAACCCGGAACCTCAGAGATGGTGACACCTTGAAACCGGCGTGCGAACCACTCGGCTAAGGAGTAAAAAAATCCGCAATTGAATACTTTTGACGGTGCGAAGACTACTACTTTAAATAATTACTGATATTATATATTAATATTGAAATATTCTAAAATTATATTTTAATTTTTTTTTAACCATGGCATTGTCAATTTTGTATTCCCCAACTCCACCTCAGTTTCCCAATGTACATTCATGCTGGTTCCGATCCAATCTCTTAGTCTAAACTAAAAAAGAACAAACTTTAATTTGAATTTGTTTATACGTTATACTGTAGTTAGAAATAATAAAAAAATATAAATATACTCTATAATATAATAAATAATATAATAAGTTTACATCGGTTATCTTAGCTTATTTTTCTAAATATTTAATAGTTCAAATCACAAGCTTTATTTGTTTAAACATGATAATAACCAACCAATTAAAACAGTTGTAATCCATAACATGTGTACTAATACAAAGCATCCAAATACTTAATTAGATTAATAAAAAATACAAAAATATACTCAAAAGTGATAATAAGATCTTACATATATCATTAAATAACAATATATACATATTTTATGGCAATAGCAATTTTGAGTCAAAAAAATATGCAATGTTTATTCAATTTTTTTTTTCAAACTGTCATATTTTTTTGAATATGTGGATGGACATACAATATGATTGTTGCTCTGTTTTTTTAGTTCTTTTAACGGCACATAATCTTTTACTGTTTCGACCTGTTTTCATTTAGACTTCACTTTATTCTTACTATTAATTAATACAAAGGTATGATATCCTAATACTTACTCGTATTTATACTTAAAATTAAAACACACTCATAACCTAGTCTTTCTTAAAAATAACGATATCAGTCCAATCTTTTACAAATTAGTGCTTACCAATTTTAAACATCGATTATTTGATATTATTAATGAAAAAAAGCTTACAAAAGTCCATGTAATCGGACCTGGGACCAAGTGGATTTTCTTGTAAAGCTTCGTGCATGAAAAATTAATCAAATATAATAATCGATTATTTAAATTTCGTTTAGTAATATAATGTTGTTCTACATTTTTATGCGATGAAGCTAAAGTCGAACGGGGCGTCTGCGCACACGCAACGTATGTCGATATTGCCGTGGACCTTGGTATGATTTAGAAGCCTTGACTGCGATAACTTTCATACCAGTTTCGAAGATTCGCGCTTGTGAAATCATTGGAAAGATAATGTTTATTGTACAATACAGTAATTTAGTATATTCTTGATCTTCTTCAAGAATTTGTAATCAGTTTAATAATATTATTCTATGAAATGCTTTTTGAAGTCGGTTTGGAAATCCGTTTTAAATTTATTCTACTTATGTTGTTGTTTTCATTTCAATATGTGCTCTCACAAAAAAAATGCCTGTCATTGCTTATGAGATAAGAGCGTGGTAATTATGTATACACAAATAATTGAGATTTATCTATTTTAATACGACATGTTTGGTTACAATGTCCAATATATGTCAGACTAGTTTTTTCTTGTAACTGCTTATGTATTTATTCAGAGCGTGTTAGTTGTATTACTGATATTTTGTAAATAAATGCTAGCAATGTATCCTTCCACAGGTCGTAAAGTATATCTACATCAAAAATTGCAAACAGGTATAATATACAACTGCATATAAACAAATACCAGTTTTTTATGCCATATGGGGATCATAATAGAATAAGTTATTGCTTAAAAATTCTATTTTAGTTCTAACCTTCAACCATCCTACAACAATAAATTATGACTAAAAAAACAAAAGATGTTATTAAGCCTTACCTACTTAAAGGCTTTATATTTCTGATGTACCGCTATCAAAATATTAAAAGAAAAGTTAATTACAGTTGATAATATTATGCTATTACAGACCTCCCCAGGTTACAAGATAACCGATGAAAGTTATTAATAGTTGTTGTTTGGTAACAATTCTTACCACAACGGTTAGTAAAAGATAGTTAATGTGTATCTGTGATAAAAGTAATAAAAATATTTATTGAAGAGTTTAAAGCTTAATCGCATGTTTTATTTTATATAAACTTTATTGCACATAGAACTGTGCAAATGGCGGTTTTAATAAAGGCATTATCTACCAGTCAACCCACCAGTAACGAGAGTTTTATACAAATTATACAGAGCCGGTGCGTAAAGATCAACAAGAAAGTGATAAATATGATGTCAGTTCCAAAAAATTGTGATCAAAGTCAAAGATTATATTGGTTTTGTCATTGACATGACATTAGTTAATGTCTTACTACTTACAACACATAAACATTCATAAATAAACGTTAACGAAAATGTTATCCTCAGACTTTTGAATAAATCCTTATCTTATTATGTGGCAAATGGATACTGAGATTTATAAAATTTAAAATTATATTTTCATAATATATCTACATGTACAAAGAACGATATTAGTGTTTTTTTTAAGGTTTAAATTAATTATATAAATGACACCTTTGAAGAAAGAGCCGCTTGTTTTAGTGAAAGATGAAAACTTAATTCACAATTTATTATTAACAATTTTAACAGAAATTTGACGTGTTACAATAAAAACTTAGATGGCAGACAATGACTTAACAAAAGAACACATAAAAACTTAAGTAATACAGCTTATGGCACTTTTTTATATACGAGTATATTTCATGTATGTCTATAAAATAAAAATATTTAAAAAAAGTCGTTTAAATGCCTATTTTTTTAAATAAACTCTTACCGTAAGCAAACACACTGAAAATGAATTAAAATTTTAAATCATATAATTTTGTGTAGGTACAAAGCTGAAATCAAAGTTGTGTTAGTTTTGTACTAAAAAGGGTATTACAATGTAATTGATATAAATGTTTAAGAAAAAACCTGATTGTAGCAAGACCGTGTAAAACACGTTCCATTTAATGTCTATAAATATATAACTGGTGTTCTTACAAACATGTATTTACTCGTATAAAAATGTTATTGTGTTTAATATTCGCATTTTTTTACACAAAATAGACTCTCTTCACTCTAAATATACTATTTGGCGTTATGCCAATTTCGATATTAAAACTTGTCATAACAAATAAGAGGCAAAACAAACCAAAAAAAAAAAAATAAGTCGGTCGTAGCAATCCCTTTCAATTTGTCATTTTTTTTTTCTTTATTTAACATTTTGGGGGCTTTGTCCGTAGATATGTCACCCGCATAATATGTGTCACAGGTGAACAATTAGGTTTAATTACAAAACTTGTCTATTTTTAATAGCCGATTGAACAGATTTATACAATAGTATCGCTTCTTTAGAACGTGGATACATCAAGATACAGTTACATGCACCTATGTCATAACTTTTAATTTGTAACTTTTTTCTAAACTCTAGAGTTCGCGAACACTCCATGATGATTTTATAAACATCTTCTACTTCATTACAAATACTGCAATTCGGTGAAACAACTTTTTTCATCATGAACCCAAAACTATTCAGTGGTATATGACCAGATCTTAGTCTTAAAGCGGTTATTATATCGGATCTACTCATTTCAGTGCATTCCTTAAACCACAGAGAACGGGGAAGTGAAGGCTGTATAGTTTTATACCATATGCCCTTCGTCAGGGATCTCTTGTCAAAGTATTCCGCCCAATCTTTAAAACAGTTTCTTTTTATTTGTTGTAAAATGTCAGTATGTAATGATATGCAATCATATTTATCCCCATCAGTGATTGCTTCTTTAGCGAGACGATCAACTTCCTCGTTCCCTGCAACTCCTATGTGTGAAGGAACCCACTGTATGACTACGTATTTATTTTGATCTCTTAATTTAATAATCATATCTATAATAACATATCCCAATGGAAAGCCCCTTACATTCTGCGTGCACTTTGCTATATGTTGAATAGCACTTTTGGAGTCTGTCGCAATCACGAAGTTATTATAATCTATACTTTGAATATATGAAAGCGCTTCTAGAATAGCTATCATTTCAGTATACATAATTGATATATTACACTCAACACGAAGTTTAATGAATTTACTAATTTGCCAGTCCAGAAACGCAATACCACTAACATCACCGCCTTTGGATCCATCAGTGAACAAAATATAAAAATTTGACATTTTAATGATATTTTTGCTTTTGAACTTTATGCTAAAACTATATGACATATGATAGCAATTGCGATAGCGAAGTTATTTTGAAAGATATAGTTTATTTAAAGTTAATTAAAATTGATTAAGGCAAGCATTGAAACATTTCAAACGAAAGAGTTGTACGGAAGCTGAAAATTTCTCAAGGGATTTAGGCAAGATTTTATTGTTTCTTGATAATTAAAGCTATCATTCGTTTCAAAAGCAATTGTGACTTTACAAGTTACATAATGACATAAATCGATATGACTATCGCCATACCTTCGAAAGGTATTGGATAGATATTTAAAATAGGCAATTATCCCACCGGCCCTTTCTGCTGTAGTGCTGTCATTGGTAAGCCTTGAGGTGTGTCCGAAAATTGTTAGAATATGCGTTTGTTATTGTCATTTATAAATTTATCGTAGGTACGTAATACACGCACGGACTTTGGTAGACGTTCGAACTTTGTATAATTAAAAATAGTCCATTATGTAGGTGTTTATTTAATTCATAACTCCTTTACTTTGTTACTTACCCTATTACTATGTGAACGGGAAATAAAAAACTCTGTATCTATTCCAAAATTGGCCCTATGTACCTACCGCGTGTTGCCTCCTTTTTTGAGGTCTTTTTTAGCTAAAACGGGACCGTGTGTCACCAGCCTATATCTCATGAACCGTGATATTTAGACAGTTGAGATTTTCACAGGTACGATATATTTCTGTGGCTGCTATAAATCCAATTAAATAAATATTTAAGGGGCTCCCATAGAACAGACGCGATTATTTTGCGTTTTTCATAGATAATGGTAAGGAAGCCCTCGTTCACGAGTCCGAATCGCACTTGCCGGTTTTAAAATTAGCCTAATACAAATACCAACTTTCAGTATGGAGATCAAACATTAAAACATAACAGCTGTTTTTTTATTATGAGGGTATCATATATTTCCTTTTTAATATATGAAATAATCCAACGACATTTTCTTTCGGATTATAAGTAAAAAAATAAAATTCCTAAATAAAATTTATCAATGGCATGATAAGCAAAATACATATAAAGTGACTTCTACGTATTTTCACGCTGTTACTTATGTTACTTCCATGAAATACATAAATCTTCCTAATTTTATATTTGGAAACTCATATTTTTATATAACACGGACAATAAATATTTAAAAAATATTTATAAAAAAAAAAACAATAATATTAACAATGAAATACAATACGACTTCAATCGATATTATTATATTGCGTTAAGTATATTTTGTTTTGAATCCAATGAAAATTTCCATGGGAATATTGCATACCAATATAATTAAATAGCCTTATAATTATTTATGAAGCAAAAATATAACACGCAATATATGCAGCAGACTTTTGAGTTAATCACTACTAAAAATCATTAAAATCCACTCAGAAATACTTTGAATAAAAGTTTTATCATATTAAACTACAAAAAAAAAGTTTAAAAAAAAAATATTTCTTGTAAATTTTTAGTTGGATTTCAGTAATTTTCATTGTCGCTATGATAAATAAAACCAAAATTTGTGAAAAAAGTCGTGTTTGTAATTTTGCGTGAAGGAAATGAAGGTTTTTTGACTTGATGTTTTTTTATACCTTCCGTAGCTAAAATGAGATGGATTCTTAAATAAAGTATCCTGTAATTGGCTCACAAACTTGATTAAAAATATGCCAGGCTTATATCGAATTATTTCCGTTTTTCTCGTATTTGTATTAGGCTAAATTGTGTGATACTCATAACAAAATAAAGAGCCCTACACAAAGTCTGCTATTATCATCGACAACAGCCGTACGACGCCTACTGCTGAGCATAGGCCTTCTCCATTGATCTCCAATTCCCGAATCTCTATAAGATCGTCGGTCCATCTAGTGGGGGGCCTACCCACTGAGCGTCGTTCGGTCGCCATTCCAAAACCTTTTTTAAAGGTTCTGGAAAGTCTGTTAATGTTAACTTAATTATGACTAGTTAATGGTAAAAATAATACACATATATGTTACCATAAATTTATGATGTAGACGCTGGACCATTAATATTAGGTTTCAGGTAGATGTAGAATAGCAAACCGAAATTAATTGAAAATTGAGATCCCATCATTGCCTTAACATTGGCAAAATTTTAGTGCCGGTTCTCCTACATAATTGTGACGCTTTAGACAATGTTCACATATGTCATCCGCTTCCTTGACATTCAAAACTCTTTATCACTATGCTTACGGATCTAGAAAATGCTACACTACATTCACTCTCCATTAACATGGCTTCCTGGAGTTTCATGGCCACTACGTCACCTTTAAATATGTAAGAATTTTAAAATTAATCAGTAATTGAAAACGTTTCCAAAGTTAATTACCTTATCATGTAGGTACTTTGGAATATCACGTTGAGTAAAGAAATCAAGTCAATCCAACAAATTTTTGTTTACTTTCATTTCAACAAATATCCTATTTAAGTGCACATTCCATTACAGGCAAATATTTTTTTATTAAAAACTAATTGATTAATTTAAACTAGTTAACTAGTGGCGCCATATTACTCATCACCCGGCGCACTTTGTGGTCTAAATAAACTAATAATTGTTGTTTCTTTATATTTTTATATACTATCCACTATGTTTCTTATCTGTCTAATATTTTAAATATGTAAACGTCAATTTCCTTTATAAGTTGCGCCCCAAGGGGGCTATAAGTGACCTGACCCGGCGAAGTCTGTATCGCACTTCTATGTTTTAATATTTTTAGTTTTCAGTACCTAAGCAGATCATTTTGTGTTTGCTGACGTCAAATGATTCATTATAAGTGTGCGCGATACATTTGCAAAATTTCTTTTGTTAAATTCGATCAATTTTGAATTTGTAATTCAATAATTCGATCAATTTGTTAAATTTGTTCAATTTTGAATTAACATGGCAATACTGGCAAATATTCTTAATAAAATTGCTTAAAGAATCCATGCTGGTTATCCCATCTCACACTACCAGGGACAAAGTGGATTTTTTAAGAGCTTAATGACGTGCCTCTTAAAGCACAGACAAGACCTTCTACCAAAAAGAAACAATCAAAAACCAACCATGGAAGAATTTGTACGAATTTACACGAATATTAGAATTGCTACGAATTCTATACATAATCGGTATTAGACAAGTACACTGTACCAGATATTAAATATTCTCCGTGGATTTCCTGTCCTTGGCCGATTTCGACCGGCATATAAGAAAACATATCGAAATGATAATGTCTTACTTGTCTGTTCAAATATTTTAGAAATCAACGGCTAATATTTAACTCCAAAGTCACGATTCTACAATACAATTCTTATAAAATTATCATATTTACATTGCTGTTAACTATACTTTCATAGTGGGATACTTTTAGATTTAGCGATACGGGCCTACTAGTTTGTAACATAATTGAAAAGAGCAAAATATTTTAGTTATACGTAAAATATTTATGCTGCTAAATGACAAAAAAATTATACAAATGGAAATAAATAGGTTTGCAGCTCTTGTCATGACCCTTTTGGCCTTAGGATAATTATGCGCTCGCACTGATTATATGAACTTCATTGTTGTTTCAGGACTGACGAACGTGGCATCGGTATGAAGGTGTACAACTTTTTGACCGTAGCGTTGGAGATAGCAGTGCTCTACGTGAAGATGACAGCTATGTGGATCTACTGTATCTACGAGTTCTTCGTGCCTCCAGAACCTAAGAGCGTCAAGGGAGAAATCATACTTGTAAGTTAACTTTCATTCATAAACCTATTAATATTACCACTGATTAGCTACCAGCCTACTCTATGGAAAGACACAAAGGAAAATCTGACCATAACCCACTCTACAGATCTAGCGTGGATTTTTCGTTGCTAATAACCGAGTTTGCAGCCGGGATGAATAGTTTACCATGACTTTGGCCGGATAACGGAGGAGCTTGAAATTGAATTTTGTTTATCCATCCGACAAATTTCACACAACATATGCAATCACAGACCAAACGCGTTTAACACTACGGCATCGATTAATTAAATTTTTAAGAAATAATAATTTGTTTAAGTGCTGTGATTTATATTGCCGATTCTAGCAATGCCGATGCTTTTGCTTAGAAAAGCGAAAATTGCGAAAACTTACAGAAATCGAATAAGGATCCTCCCACTCGACTACTGTAACAACCCCGCATTGTTCCGATCGGCTACTACTATGAAGAATCACCTCCTTGGTTCCCAGATTACAGGTTCCGGTCATGGTATGGGTCGGGAGACAGCACTGCGACTCGGAAACTTGGGCGGAATTGTCATATGCGTCGATATCAACGCTGAAAACAATCAAGAGACCGTGGATATGATCAAGGAGGATAAGGGGAAGGCACACCCATACGTGTAAGTTTAAAAAGTCAGATTTACTAAAATGAATGGTGGTGTACCACTAATATCTATATAAATCGTTTTGATCTCAGATATTTACGAGAAGTAAGCATGCCAGATTTATCGTCGTGATAACGTTTCTTCTATTTTTTTTTTAATATTTCTACGATCACTAATTCCTTTCCATCTATTGTTCAATGAACCAAATTTTTTTCATTAAATACACAGCAGGTATTTTAAGAAGTACGAATATATTGCGTTTATGTTCGCTGTATTTGTATAAGGTAAGGAAACAATTATGCTAAATTATTTTACGGTGTGTTAGTTGAATACCCATACATGCATCTCTGATTCTTTGAATAAATTCCAGTTCACGGTAATCAACATAGTTGAACGACACGAACGGATGAACATCAAACACGTTATTATGTAGATTGCTTTTGGTCAAACAATTTTCGTTCAATAACCAAAACTGAATGCATGTAATTAGCGTATCACAAAGCATGTATGCACGAACAGATTCCGTAATTATTATGTGGTTTTTAAATAATAACTACGGTTTGTGGAACATGCTTAGATTACCAAGATTGGGATCCGATATTTTTTTAAATAATTTAAATCATTTCAATCCCTTTATTAGATACGATTTTAAAACTTGATAAATGCATCAAATCTTGTAAAAGAGGACTGAATGATGAATCATTAATAGTCAATCCTTGTATAAACCTTGTTTTTAAGGTCAATAAAGAAATAACCGTGTTATTACACAGATGTGACGTGACAGATCGCGAGGCAGTGAACGCATTGGCTGAGAAGGTTCGTCGCGAGGTTGGCGAGGTGACGATGCTCGTGAACAACGCTGGGATCATGCCCTGCAAGCCACTGCTGCAACACTCCGAGAAAGAGATTCGCTCCGTGTTTGAAGTTAACATACTTGCCCACCACTGGGTATGACGATCACATTCGTGCAATCGAAGATTTCTTAGCATTATTCTGCAGTATTCGGTTAATTTACTTTTACACGATAATTCGGTTTGACAGCTGTTTAAATTAAAAATAAATTATGTAATACTTTGTGTAAATATTCCTATGTAATACTTTGTGTTAATTTGAAATGCAAGAAATTTTACCCATATACAAATAAGCTTTTGCGATGAGATAGAAGAGCTGTTAAGACAAGTAATAAATTCTATATGCAGTTGGTGCAAGCTTTTCTGCCAAGTATGATGGAACGTAACCATGGTCATATCGTGGGTCTGTCGTCAATGGCAGGCGTGGTGGGGCTCCGCAACCTGGTCCCGTACTGCGCCACCAAGTTCGCCGTGTGCGGGTTCATGGAAGCTTTACACGAGGAGCTGCGAGAGGATCCCAGAGATTTCAGTGGTGTAAGTAGTTGATTACCCTAGTAGCAAAATTCTGTGGTATAGAAGTTTCAAGAACGTTTTAACGCGTGCTAATTAATTTTATAATGATGTTGTCAACCCAAACAGGTCCTATTTTTCATTACTAATTTGTTCTAAAACATAACATAAATGCTTTCTAATATTGTTGAAAACCGTTAAACTAAAACCAGTAACAATGGTTATTTGGTTATTGTTATAGATCTTTTATATCACTGTATGGTAACTAAAGGGCTTAGTAATAGAAAATAATGTTACTTAGGTAACAATAGATCTACTACTATACCCGGCCATCAATATGTTCGTGAGAAATATCACGAGAAAGACATCTCCACGAAGACCTCCAGTAGTGTATTAGATGTTGATACCACTAAGTAATAAGTAGGTAATATTTGATCTAATCATGCGACGCCACTAACTTTACCATGAGTGGCTACATGAAGACGCCGCACGAGAATCTCAGAGAGGATCCAGCGGGAGGACACAATGGTCTAAACAAATAGTCTGCTCTCATTTATTAGGTTCTGGGTCCTAGGTCTGGGTACTGATTCTACAGATATACCTAGGCTATAACTTTGACGTGCGAAATAAAGAACCCCAGGAAAGGTGTACAAACTAAAGCGAAGGAATTAAACCCGGTCTGCAGAAATACTGTACCACCGACTTTATCTGCTTTTTTGAAGGGGCCATATAAGGACCTGGATAATGCAAATTTTGTAGCGATAGAAATAAATGTGAAATGAAAGAAATAAACGTTTGACATGTCTTGCGGTCAGTTGCGCAAACGTGCATTACTGTTTAATGAAGACTTTAAGGTCTAATGATAATTCTATCAGTCGTTCAATCAGAGATCAGTTCAATCGTTTTAAACTAATGACAATTTTGATGGACTTTTGTGCGACTGTTGTCGTTGTTAATGCATTGATTAATTTATTTTTAATATATAATTTATGTAGAAACCTTGATCTTAGTAAGCTCAACTATTTATAAAATAATTAGAATAGAAACTAATATTATACATACTAGCAGTAAATACATTATGTAAAATGAAAATATCATTAGTGATCTCACCCGTTTTTTAAGAAACAGGATTAACGACTATGAAGGACTGTTATCTAATAGCCGCCTATGAACTCATGTTTTTATTAAAGTAAAAAACAAAGTACAATGTTGGACATAAGGTAAACGCAGGTATTATCGACCTTTAAGGTTTAAACCTTCGAAATAGGAATTTCCGATCGTAAAAACAGTTACTAATATATATTTTATGATACGTAGAGGTTTGAATTTTTGGAATCTATAAATATGTAGAGTAGAGTAGTTTTTGAGGAAATACATAAAGAAAAAAAATATTAAACATAAAAATCGGGATGAAGCTATTACCGAGGTATGCTTAAGAGTTTGCAGCTAATACCGCGATTCGTGATTCTATTACCGAGGGTAGAAAAATAATAGGCATGTTGGTTCCATACAAACCTTAAGTGAAACACTAATTATTGGCTATTCAAGTTTCAATTTTTAACTCTGATAAAGTTTTTTATCAAAATCACTACATTACGGACTTATTACCTACTACTATTATTACAATGGCACTTATGTATTACTTTCGATAGTCTTAATAAATAAATAATAAATAAATATCTATTTAATAGAAATTATTTTTTTTGTATGATCAACATGTTATTGCGAACCACATTGTTACGTAAAAATTAAATCCTGAGTTAGAAAAATAGGTAGGTGAAAGTAGGGTTTTGAATTTCACATGAGGTACTTATTTGTTTCTAGAGAACCCTAATCTCAAGAATAAGTGCTATTATCAATCGGTATTAGAATTCTATAGTGAAGTTAATACCGAGTAATAACACTCGGTGATAGCTTCGTGAACAAGGCATTACCGATTGTTAGCTTGTTTTCACCATCGGTGATAGCTTCATCCGCGATAGTGTAAATAATGTAATTCCAAGGAATAAAATTTGATTAACTTTTAACAATACAAAAGTTTAAACGATGACTAATAAAGTTACCTAAAAATAAACAAGATTTTTGAATTAAGTACTTAGGTTTAAAATACAGACTGGGTTATGGTTTCATGTCGTATTAATTTAGCTCTCATACAAAGTTAATTTTCATGGTTTAATTTAGAACAAAAAAATAAGAGTTCTAATGCAATTTTCATACTGCGGAAATTGTTTTTTACGATAATTACCTAATTATCTGAACGAATTACCAAACCATCTGTATTGCTTTTATATAGAATTTTCTTAAAAAAAAACCGAGCTATTACCGAGTATACCAAATAATAAATTCAAGAAGATAATGTGCAGCTTTCACCACGGTATTTTATTTTTATTTATTGTCGAAAAATAATGGAAAATTATTTTTAAATAATATAAAGGAAAATTAAATAATTACAATAATGGCTGAAACTATAATCCACCTTGTGACCTATGTTTCTTTTGACTCTTCAATCCTTTGCAAAATATTGAGTGCACTTACGTATGGCGACTTGCGTTTATATGGACGTCATGCTCTGGCAACGGCTGGACGCAAACTAATGCTTTTTTTTGTTTTTCTGATTTGTTGTGCATAGTGTGTCATCCATTCAAACGAATATAAATTGATCTTTCAAAATAGTTTAACTGTTTGAGTAAAATATGCGTGCAATTGCCTAAAACTACAATTATATCACATACCTCGGTGATACGTAACGAAAGAAAAGAGACATTCGATTGATTTCAAATATTTTTTATCACAGAAAAAATCAAATGCATCAAATGCAAAAAAAAAGGGATCAAAAGAATATATCAAAGTCTATTTTTGTATGTATCTTTGTAGTTAAGATGAAATATACTAGTTGTAAAATTGATCCGAAAAACCCGTTTAGAGTAGAATCTTTGCGATTTATTTCTATCGAGCTTATTATTGAAATTTATTTCTGTTTTTAGCGAGCAATCGATCATATGTTTAATTTTCCTAAAATGAATTTTATTTGATAAAACATAAGCATAGCCTTAGAATAAAATTGATTTATAAAGTAGTAATTTCGTACAACATCGCGTCAACACTAAGATTAAGACATATAAGACCTTTGATTTTGTTTATTAATTTTATATTCACTTAATTAACTTTTGTAATTATATTCTGCATTCAGATTAAACTGACCGTAATATGCCCGTTCATAATTGACACTGGCTTGTGCAAGAAACCGCGGGTCAAATATCCAAGCCTGATAAAGATCCTGACACCTGGTGAAGCCGCTGATAAAATAGTGGACGCGATACGACGCAACTACCACGAGATAACCATCCCCAGCTCCCTCTACTACATCAACCAGGTTAAATATTACATTGCGTAGTGTTTTCTAAAGCGCAACAACAATTTTTGCTATCAATACCTATAATATTTTTAAACTTTTGTAAAACTTGTTCACTGTAAATATTTAAAAAACTATACCACTTGAAATTTTCTATCGTATGTGTGCTGCATTTAACTCATTTTTAAAAAAAAAGACAGTTTACAGGTTTTACCAGCATAAGTGCGATATGCATAATCTTTTTAAAATTAATGTGATTAATGTTGCTTTTAGTTTTTAGAGACCCACGTTATTTGTCTAAATTCAGTGGTCCAACTTATTAGATTTAATTTGCAAACAGTATTTTAATGAAGTTGATTTTTTATCATTTTCATTAATTATTTTCTTTAGACAAATGGTTGTTTGGAAATACTTTTAACTTATACTGAATTAGGTTTTTGCTGTCTGAATACACATATTATAAAGAGAGAGGTTATATAGTTTGTTTGTTTGCATTTTATAGGCTTCGAAACTACTGAACTTATTTTCAAAATTCTTTCACTTTATAAGCATAAACTACAATATGTTTAAAATTTCCAGATGTGCAGAACTATGCCACGACGAGTACCTCTCTACCTGAAAGACTTCTTGGACTCTGGGCTGGATGCTCATTAAGTCATTCGTCACATTTTATACAGCCAACGACGACCAAATTTAGATATATATCAATTTAAACTTTCATTTAGTAGCGGTAGGATTCAAATTGTATCTCAAAGGCTACTTTTCTTGTAACGACGACGGAAGAAGAATAATTAAAGTCTTTTGACTTAGGCTGTAAGTAAAGCGGATGTTTATAAGCCGGCTTTATATTTGTTTTGTTTTGTTCTTCTTTTACAGACTATTTTAAATTACGCATGCATTAGCAACCGCGACTGTGTTATGATTCCTGGAATTCAAATAATCTGATAACTAATTAGTATGTGACATAATTCGCGTTTTTTGATTCAAATCAATTTAATTAAAATGGCAAATGTATTGAATTGAATCAAAAAGTATTTTTTCATAAAGTATTTCTTAAACGCAGAGTTGACCAACTGACCAATATTAATATAATCGTGTACTGCGTAAGTCAAACGAAGTACTATGTGCATACTTATTAGCGAGTATAAACTTTATTTAAAACTAGCTTTTGCCCGCGACTTTGTCCGCGTGGTAAAGTTACTTTGAGCAGCATTTCTAACGAATATTTATTCATTACATCGTGTAAAATACTTGAAATAAAGTTTCATCCCCTATTTCATCCCCTAAGGGTTGGAATTTATCAAAATTCTTTCTTAGGGGATACCTACGTCTCTCAGCCCGTTCGGTTTAAAATTGACAAAGTTTCATACAAACTTTCGTCCCCTATTTTATACCCTTGGTGGTAGAATTGATCAAAATCTTTTCTTAGCGGATGCCTACGTCATAACATCTACCTGCATGCCAAATTTCAGCCCGATCCGTCTAGTCACTAGACACTATCCGTGTAGTCCAAACCACTAGACTCTAGTGGTTATACGAAGATCAAAGTACATTCACGGACCAAGTTTGTTGTACATAATAACGGAAGTTGTTATGATCATATTCAAGACTCATAATAAGGTAGCGTGGTAATAAAGATATAATATGAAACTACGTTTTACATTTTGTTTAGAAAATATATTTAGAACGTTTTTAAGATGAAATGTTACGGTAAAAGTAGAATAACGAATTGAATATTATAGAGAGAAAAATATGATACCTTGACATTTCATTTAAAGGGTCTAAAAAATGAAGGTTTTTTTTATGATTATATAAAATATTCTAAAGTATGTTTGACGATTTATATAGAAATAAGATTTTTGATGATTTATATAGAAATTTTGTCTTCATTACGTTGCGTTATTAACAAATAATGAAGCAATAGCACAACCATCGGCGCTGTAGCATTTTTGTTATACAATATACGGCCTTGCGTTATAAGCTTATAAGATTCAAATCATAATTTACAATAATACTTCACTGTTCAGCATGGTTTGAGCGATATCGAGGTGCCTGATTCTATAAGTAGATATCTAAAGTTGGTGGAATGTGTGATAATATTTGATCATTACTTTTAAGTCTCTAACTAAGAAACTTCATAAGCTCTATCAAATATACGACTTAAGAATACATTACTTAGCTACAAAATTCATGGAGAATGAGTAAATTCTACCCATGAGTTTTACCAATATTTTATCGTCTTATAATTTAATCGGTATAAGATAGAATTAATTATGCATCACAATTTTTTATGTTATTTTATTTTTACTTTTACATACGTGTATTTTTAACGAATGTAAATAAATATGTAAAACTAAAGTTTTATTAAAAATATTTAGTAACAGAAATAAAATACTTCTGTTTAAAATACAAGTTATTACCAATGTAATTGCCCTCTATAATGATTATTTTCGGTCTTTCAGCGTATTTTAAGATAATATAAAGTCTGTATTGTCATTGCCAATTCTAAACGTCATTTTAGAAACGGCAATGCGTTATTATGATTAAGTTAAAATACCGCCACTTAATATAAGTCAGGTTTACTCGAGAGTTTTATGGAATATTTTGAACAGTATAAAATATCATGTGAGTTTTAACTAATTAATGAAATTACTGGGAATACATTCTATGCCGGCCATTGGTGCCTAAAATTAGTATATTTATAACGTAAATTTAATAAATATTACTAGTGTAATAACACGACAGTAGATTAATCAAATAATTTTTCAATATATAAAATAAGTTCAAAAACTAAAACCCTACTACATCATCCTCTAAAAAGTTTGAAATAAGTAATTTATTTTATAGCGATAGTTAAATTATAAAATCGATGACAACAGACAGCGTAGTCGTATGCTATTATGATATAAAATAAATTTCATCTTTCAAACTTTTTAGAACATGATTTAGCTGTAGTCGGGTTTCAGTTTTTGTTCAAATTTTTTGTTTAATAGTTTTTGGGTGTAATTAAACTCACTCATTTAATACCCTACACAAAATGATTGAAAATATTTTTTTTAAGTTTCTTACTTTATGCTCTCTAGAGGTCGCTGTTACCAATTTAATGTAACGTCATGTACCCTGTAGCACGCGGACAACTAAAACGCTTCTAATGATATGACATTTGTCCAGTTACGATAAGTAGTTTTGAAGTTATAAGGATACTACAGATGAACATTCTTCCATACACACATACTGGTCTAAATCATGACTCTAATTTCGCTTCGCCGTAGTTGGATAAAAAGATAATTGCGTAAACATGAAATGCAGTAAATCGACGAATTTTTATAGTAGGTAATTAAAGCTTTTCCGAATTTTAAAAAATTAACTGACGAAATGGACTGATGTACTATATAAGTCACCACTGTCGTGTGAACGTAACCTTGTTAGTGACAAAGCAGCTTTATATTGTGAAAAAGTTTTTTGTAATCGGATTAGTATTTTTTGAGGTTATCCTAATGGATAAGTTGTTTCTAGAAAACAAACAAATTAAATCCCTTAATGATATTAGTGTAGATATATATTTTACAAAAAATAATAAACTTTTTTCAGATGCATAATTTCATGAATGTTTTAATCACATTCTGAAATAAGTGTAATATTTTATATAAGTATATTATTTTATTTTAAATAATATATTTTTTCAATATTTATATACTTAAATAAAAATCTTGTGATAGTCCCTGGAGTTGAAAAAAATAAAATGTATATCAATTGTGAGTGCCATTTTCTTTACGTACATAAAATCAAAGCATAATAGAATAAACAAAACTGTAAATTTTTCATTTCGGGGCATGTCTGATAGACGATGCGTCTCAATTCTGACAATATTAGCTTAATTTCATCTCAATAGCGTTTCAATTGCAGTTATATTTTACCATTGTTCAACAAGGTGTTATTGCAGTTATAATTTAGTGTACTATAATATAGTGTACACTTATAATTATATATTAATATTGTGAAAAAATTTAATTATTAAAACGCCATTTGAAGCGCTATGATTTCGTTAACTGTAGAAATTTATTTATTTACTTGATATTGGCAGAATTGTGCGAAATGCGCAGATAAGCCATCAATAAAAGAAGAAGATTAGCAGAATATGCGCGCGCTCATCTCATTGGTCAATAAAACGTTGAGCGACCAATGCAAATTCGCTCGCACAACACACGCTGACGTCAATAACGAGTGTAAATACGCCATGAGACGCTTCATTGGTCTTCTGTCAGATTTGCGCCGGCCCAACCTACGGGTACATTGGTGTTAAGTAATATTTAACTGCGGTTTCGTGGCAATTTTATATGTTGTTGTGTGTATTTTAAATAACATTTATTTATTTTTAATGTATACATTTATTGCATAAGTGGTGCGAATTTTGTATAATGTAGAATGAATGTCTTGTTTGTTGTATTGATAATATTTTTAATGTTGTAATTATTATGTTAAGGTTGTAATTAAGATAATAATGAATAAATACACTTAAGTCTGGGTTTGATAAGTGTTAAAAAGAAATAAATGTTTTGGACAGAAAAAGAAGTGTTTTTTCTTAACTTAATAAATAAAAAATTCAAACATCTGGCTTTTAGACAATTATATCAATAAATTATAAATGTATGTAGTCAATAGTAGTGTGTATGTGTAACAAACGTAAAAGGACTCTAAAAAAGGTAGATGGATATATCTGCCTATGACACACACCCGCAAAAGCTTCAGTTGATTATGGTGCATCGGTACTCGACGAAAACAAAGTACATTGTGGCAATGATGTAAAAAACTAACATTCTAATCAATCAATATGTTTAATGGACAATAAGGACTTGTAAAAAAAACACTGTGATATGCTATTTTATTTTATTTCAAGTTATATAGACAGATCTGTACTAAACATAGATTATACACACAGTTTATACATTCTACACATGATAGGATTAGGGTATAATAATTACTTACTTATTTGGCTTAACAACAGCCTTGCTTTTAGCAAAGTCAGCTTAATTGATGCCACTGTTTTGTTTGCAGATACAAATACAGACAGTGCTTACATAGATGTTTACAAATATTGATTGGAGCATCCTTAACGGGGCACTGAGAAAAGAACTTAGATGATTTCTGATCACATCTAGTAAGTGATACATATGTGACTTATGCCAAAACTAAGTATTTGTAGCGTTAATAACCATTTCATTATATCGTTCCAGGTTACCTACACGACGAATGCTATATTTTATTTTTAAAACTTTTTGTGTAATTTATTTACTTTTATTACCTTAGTTACTTTTGCATTAAAAAATGATTTTCCTTTGTTTCTCTATTTTATTATTTAACAGTGTCGTAATTTATATGTTCCCGATAACTGACATTCTTTTAATGTGTTATATACGAAGAAATCGTAAATTGAGTAAGCAACGAAAAAATGGCCGGATATTATCTGTCTTTCTTCCCGCAGAGCTCCGTTACGTAAACTTCAACACAAATATTTGCTCAGTGAATTGATTCGGAAATCAAAAAGCAATAAAATCTTATTGAGGCAAAGAAAAATTGTTAGATATTTAATATCTATATAGTTATTCATCTTTGCCCTAACTTTAATACCGCCAATGCAAACATTTTACTACGATCAACTGTTGTTGCTATGAAATATTAGCTATTTAGTTTTCGCTTCAATTACATTCAAGATTATACAATCTCTGATGCATAATTAGAACACTTGATTTTAAAACAATGTAACTATGAATATTGGCCCGCATATTGAGCCAATATTTTATATTTAACAATAAGTTATTACTTTAAAATATGCTTAATTGGTTGCGGTATAAAAACTAATAAAGTATGCAGGAGCATTCAAAAATATTTATAAAGTATTGCTGCCGAGGAAGGACATCTCTCTCTAAATGAAAATTATTCTATTTGGTTTTAGTTTTTAGCACGTGATCTTACAAAAACAAAAGCGGGTAGGTAATCTTAGCAACGTATTTTCTTCTACATTAATGTCTTCGATTTTTATTTCACATTAACGTTTTAGAAATATACTATTTATAAAGAAGAAATTATGTGAAACTTAATTTCAGAGTATTGTTTCAATTATTTTCACTTTTCGTAATTATATTAACATAGTAATTCATAAATATCTAGGCTGAATGATTGAAGACACGGAAAGATATTGGGTATTTAGTATGAAAGGAGATCAGCTTTTAGTCCATATACTAGAACCCACATTTGTTAAGCAATTGATTGTAATAACAACATTTAGATCTTGTGTTTTAATACCGTAAATATTATTAAAGAAGACGAAACAACTTTGGCAAAAGAGCAAGCACCCTGTACTGTAAAAATAAAAACAAAAATCTATACGCACGTATCTTCTCTTTCTTTTAAAAGGTTTGTGAGAACTAGACAAGGTAGGTTTTAACAGTCATCTTGTTTGTTTGCTGGCTCTATTGAACGAAACTTCTTTGCAATAGAAATAGATAGGACTACAATAAATAAGTATAAGGTCCAATCTTTTTAATTAATGGTTCAGTTATAAGTATTTAACTATACTATTATATATATGTTCTTTGAACATTATAATCTAGATTGTACTTAGAAGTTTGTTTATATTATAGTCTATACTTCTAATCGATCGAAACATTCGGCTACAAGAAACATAGATGTAACACTATTTACAATTACTAAAAATCAAGCTCTATTTTCTAATATCATTACAGTTGTATTAAAATTATTATCGTATTAAATGCATTATTATAATTTTTATTTTGGTACAGTCAACAGCACGTAAGATTGTACAAAACTGTGATAAATTGAGGATAGAGTACAAAATCCGTTGCGGAAATTTGACATATTGTGGTAACCTGCCCTGCGATTCTATAAAAATACAAACCAGAATTCGAATTCACTCAGGTGTTCGAATCCACTTCAAAAAGTGGCATTCCCCTCAATATTGAATTGGTAATAACATTTCGTGGCATAAGTGAAGTGAGTTTCGAAATGACATACGAATAGAATATCTGAGACAGATATATTCTATCAATTTTGTTTTGTATTATTATACAAAAAATGGAACCAATAGAATTTCTACACCAAATGACGTGAATGAATTCGAATTCGGGGCGGGATTTTTCTGTAAAAATCCCGCCCCGAATTCGAATTCATCGAATTCATTCTGTAATCACAGGGGGCCAATTCTACTAAATAAATTTTGTTTAAATCGAATCGAAAACGGATCGTAACCGAACGAACTACAGTTTTAATGGTTTTTCTATTCTACTAAGTGACAAACGATACAGTTTCAGCTAAAATAAAACTGCAATTGTATCGTATGTCACTTTGTAGAATAGGAAAACCGATGTGTAGCCGTGTGTACCAAATGTAGAATTATTTCCATTATTACTATTCAGCATTAAAGCGCTTACAAACAATCTCTAACGCCGATAATTTGCTAATACGTTTTTATATATCTGGAAGATATTTGTTTTTTTATTAATTTAAACAGAATGCAAGGTTTTACTGAATTTTATAATTATGTTTTGCTTTTATACTTACATATTATAAGATTATAAAAGAAAAACATAATTATAAAATTTTTCAAATAATGTTATTACCGTGAACAGTGACATTCGACATGTAGTAAAAAGATCTAATCAAAATTTTGAGAATTATAAATTTAAAAAAAATTTACTCGCGGCAATTTAAGTCATCCTGTTTTATTTCATACAGAGGTGTCGAATTGAAAAATAACTTCATCTTAGTTTTGTATAAAACTAAAATTTTAGTTTGTAACCAGAGCCCTTACTTCTAAGAACTACAAATCTCCTTTCTTTTTCAAAATTCTCAACACGTTCACTAGTGAATGCTGTAACGTAAAACTTACAGTTACCACTCAGTAGTGCTTCTGTTATAAATACAGTTTCTACCTCGTCGTCGAACGCAGCGCTGCTGTGACGTCATAAGAAAACCATTTTTTTTTATTACACAAAGTGAAGTGCATCTTAACCAGGGCTTTCAAACCACCCTGTCCTGATAAGGACAGATTGAAACATGGCTGGCCTACATGGTAAAATCCACTGCGGATACCCCCGTGGGGGAAAAGGATTTAGGATCCAGCAAGGCACCTTCCGGATCGAAACCCATTAAACTTACTTCGGTGTTTAATGGGTTTGGATCCGGAAGGTAGCTCGGTGGCGTAGTGGATAAGCGCCAAGGCCCGCGATCGTAGTCGTAAAGCAACTTTCGCAAGGGTCTGTCACGGGATGGGAGACCAAAAAATTACTATCTCAAGCTACTCCGTGCTTCGGAAGGCACGTTAAGCCGTTGGTCCCGGCTGCATTTGCAGTCGTCAATACCCTCCAATCCGCATTGGGCCAGCACGGAGGGTCGTGGCCCATCCTCCTTAACCATCCATAAGGAAGGCCTGAGCCCCTGCAGTGGGGACGTAAAAGGGCTGGTGGTGGTGTAAACTTACTTCAAAGGTAATAAAGATTTTATTTCATTGAAGCTGTATCACGTGACAGCGCTGCGTTCGAGGACGAGATCGAGGCTGTCTTGCACAAATTGCAGTGCACAAATATTTTCCTGCAGTTATGTATCTATAATGGCTCAGTTACACTGGTTGAGACGTTTAGTGCTGTTGCAGACGACCGATGTAGGCTCGTGGACTTCAAGCCAGAGGGGAGAATACGCTATATAAAAATAATAAACCTTAATTATTTCCAACAAGGAAGGTTCCTTAACATGTTTTTCGTAAATCTACATACAAATTTATAATTCTGATATTGGAACCCCAGATAAGGTATAGGCCTCCTCCAGCTTATTCCATGTTTCCCATGGTTTTTGTAAATGTCATTACACCTATTAGAGCTGATGAGTTTCTTGCTCGTTCATCTTATCAGCCAAAAGACGTCCTGAACGAGCGGTAGGGAAAAAAATGTTGGACGATTCAAAAGTACTTTTAAGAAGTCTATTTGAATAAAGATTATTTTGACTTTGACCCTATTCTTTGCTTTTCTTC
This sequence comes from Diatraea saccharalis, assembly GCA_918026875.4. NCBI lineage: Eukaryota > Metazoa > Arthropoda > Insecta > Lepidoptera > Crambidae > Diatraea > Diatraea saccharalis. Next base: position 3,049,224 of record OU893340.1, on the reverse strand, counting down.
TCCAATCTTTTCCAGTTGTCGTAATTATCTCGTTGATCCATTGTTTTCTTGGACGACCTCTTCTTCTGCTGTTGTTTCTAATGTCCAACTTTGGTCCGTATATCTCGCTAGATGTTCTGTCCAATGCCACTTTTGTTTAGAGCATACGTTAGAGTATAAATTTTATTATTTTTATTCTATTAGTTTTGTCTCTTTTCTTAAATGTTCGCTTCTTATCTTTTGATTTTTTCCTATTTTCATTATAGTTCTCTCCATCGCCTTCTGACAGGTATCCAATTTTGTTTTTATATTGTCGTTATATGTCCCTGCTTGGCGGCTGCCGATAAATACAATAAAATGTAGGTATTATTTTCACAACGCCAATCTTTAAAATAATCTACAAATTAATTCAAATATATTATTGAAACACTCTTCGATATATAACATTCTGGAACACTCTTATGATATTATAATGAAGTCACTTTCCAATAAGAGAAATAAAACAGGGCAAGAAAAGCAGCCATTGTCGAGTTTCTTGCCGGTTCTTCTCCGTACAAGGTCTTCCGCCGTAGAGTTGCGAACCGTTGGCGTAGTTTTCGACTTTCACTGGCGCTATATATACAGAATAAACGATGTTTGTTTTGATTTAATATGACCGTCTATCATGTACCACTTTATGTCTCTTGAAAATAAGAATAATGGTTAAACAGCACCATGAATAGTGCTGGCTGGAGCCTGCGATCTTATTGGTCAATAAAACATTTATGAACCAATGATAGCGAGCCGCAAAATATCCTGCAATCAAACAGCATAACTGAGCCATAATAGAATATTACCTATACACAGTTTTTTATTTATAATTTCTCTATAAATATTATATATAATAGTTTAATATTATCATTATTATATTTGATAAATTTTGCATTCACAATGCTATACTGTAAAATAATCTTAATTAAAATGTTTAAAGAAATCTTCTTTGGCCCTGGCACTCTGAGATGGGACTAAGATTATCATATTTATTGGGTGTATGTAAAAATAGTGCAACTTTTGTTCCTTGCTCTTAAGACAATATTGAAACTTCAATTTTCTTGCGTCATTTTGTGCTGTGGTAGGTCTATCAGTGAGCTTTAAGAATTGATTAAAGATTCGTAATTTAGTTGTTTACATCGTGTACAAAAATTAGGCTAACAATGTCGGTAAGTAAAGAACATTTTCGCCATTGTCTTCTTTACGAATATCAACAAGGAAAAAAGGCAAAAGATGCTTTTAAATTATTGACTAACGTTTTTGGCGAAGATACAGTTACTTATTCAACAATTACTAGGTGGTATAAACGTTTCAAAGGCGGCAATTACACTTTGGCGGATTATGAACGTGAAGGTCGTCCAGAAAAGTGTTTAAATGATAATTTGCAAATGTTGCTTGATGAAAACCCATGTCGAACTCAAGAAGAATTAGCAGAAGTGCTCGAAGTTGATCAGGCAACAATTTCCAGACATTTAAAAGTGATGGGAAAAATTGCAAAGGCAGGACGGTGGGTTCCTCATGAACTAAGTGAAACAAACAAAAACGAGCGCGTTGATACTTGCCATTCTTTACTCCTTCGACATAGAAAAAAATCATTTCTTTGGAAAATTATAACAGGGGATGAAAAATGGATTTTTTTGATAATCCAAAACGTAAAAAATCGTACGTTGATCCTGGGAAACCCTCCACATCAATTCCTAAACAAAAAATTCATACAGATAAATGATGCTCTGTGTGGGGTGGAATTAGAAAGGAATCTTATATTATGAGCTGTTACAACCGAAGCAAACAGTTACGGCGGAAATGTATTGTCGACAATTGAACCGTTTGAGTGAAGTATTGGGTAAAAAGTACCCGTTTATTGGCCACGGACAACGTCCAGTGAAGTTGTTGCATGACAACGCCAGACCACACATTGCAAAATCTGTCCGTGTCACTTTAATGTCTCTAGGTTGGGAAGTTTTAAGACATCCAGCGTACTCTCCCGACTTCGCGCCTACAGACTACCATCTTTTTAGATCGATGAATAACGCGCTACAAGGTGTACGCTTTCGATCATTTGAAGAAGTGCAGAAATGGGTAGACAACTTCTTTGCATCGAAAAGCCAAAAATTCTTTCGTGAGAGAATCCATAAATTACCAAGCCGGTGGGAGAAGGTGTTGGACAATAACGGAGAATATTTTGATGATTAACATATTGTTCGTTTGTCTGTAAAGTAAAATTCAAAAGATTTTAAAAAAGTTGCATTATTTTTGCATACACCCAATATTTAAATAGTGGAAGGTATATTATCAAAATTCGGTCGTCGACCTTGAGATACAATATGGATATCATAAATCCAATTAATGTCTTCTTTATCTCCGGTGTTATAAATGAAAAAATCGTGAGTATGATTTGCACTTTAGAACATAATACTTTAGTGTACTGATTACAATTTTTGCCTGTTTCCTTCTTTATATGTTTACTCCAGAATCAATAAATATTCTTAAAGTTAACCATGTAATTCTATATTAATATTTTATGTATAACAATTATTATTTATAAATATATATTAATAATTGACAATTACATTATACGAGTAGTAAGAATATATATATTTTCAGACTGTTTTCAATTTGTAATATATATAAATTATATATAAATTCTATAGGATAGATGTTTGCTGTGATAATATGTCCTCTATTCGACGCCTATTTTAATATATGTGCCTATATTTTATATAACCAGCATTGGAAAATGTCACTACATTATAAAAGAAATATTTAAATATATCTTAATATCTGAAAATGTTCCCGCTGCTGTGACACAGGCCTGTCAGGTGGATAAATCAAATAGAAAGGACGGGCCATAAACCCACGAGGGGCCAGTGTGGATTAATGTGCTTTCTTAAGCACGTAGATGCCAAAGATAATACATTATTGGTTGATGGCGTTGTTGATAAACCGCGGCCCGCGAACTTTGTTGCTAAGCAAGTTTCGCAAAGGTTCCCAGTCATGGGATGGGGGACCAAAAATTAATATCTCGAGCTGCTCCGTGTTTCGGAAGACATGTTAAACCTTTGGTGCCGACTGCAATTGTAGTCGTTAATACCTTCCAATACGCATTGGATGGAGCTAGCGTGGAGGGTCATTTCCCATCATCCTTAACCATCCATAAGGAAGGCCTAAGCCCCTGCAGTGGAGACGTAAAAGGGCTGATGATGATAATGACCTTTTAAATGATCCTATCCAAAATAACTCAACATTGCGAACTTAAAGTGCTAATATGCTCTATCGAGCTCCTCAATTACCACGATTTAGTTCTCTGTTCTTTATATTTTATTATGTTTTTATTTGTATTTAATTACATTGAAAAGATCTTCTGCGCTTTCAGAAGATTTTCAGTTGATTTAACATTTGAATATGCTAGACGACTTTTAAGAAATTAAAACACGTTATTTATAAAAATTAAAAAGCAATTTTATATCTCGTATGGTAACTACATTATGAGAAAACTATTTACAAAAGATTTTTCAAGAAATTATTGCACATTTCGATTACGTAAATCCTTTCATCTGGTCCACTTTGTCTTCGTGACATCTCATTGTTATACTATCGTAAAAATAAACTTTTCTTTAGTAAAAAAATATTATGTATTTACAAATAAAGTCAACTATGCCGGTTCTTATAATTGATAGAGTTATTTGTTAAAACATTTTACTTAGCCATTTATCCTGTTTATGAGTCACCAAAACTAAATAGCTCGGGAGTATCTAGTAGAAATTCATATCTGAAGTAGTCATTATACATAATCATTTTAATAGAAGAGCGCGTTTTTTAATTCAGCGCGTATCGGGGTAAATAACACTTAAGTTAAATGTTATTTTTGAGCTGGCTAGACCAAATATCGCGACGGTTTTAGAGGGCAAGTCATGGACGTGAAAGATAGTAAAAAACATTTTTATGTATGAGCGTACAATATTTACTTTCATGTGTTGTCTACGGTAAGAATTAAAGAACTCCATAACAACACAGCAATAGTGTTGAAGATATCAAAGAAAACTGCAAATTTTTGCGTTGTACTATCTATAATACAATGGTAAAATGCAGTGAAGACAATGCACTAACAATATTGGACTTTAGGTAGACCTAATGTCCAATATTATTAGTGTAATGTCATCCTCACACATCAATGCGATAGATATATTACAATATTGGACTTCAGGTAGATAGAACAATGGTATAATACTTGTAGATGAGGTTCTGTTGAGCTGCTAATATTACTTATACATTAGCAGGATTGTCTTGCTGGACTCGATCACCTTAATTAAAGTCATCGCCAATGTAATAGCTCTAATAATGTTTTATTTACTCAATTTCACTTTTACATTTAACTACATGTAGTGAAAAATTCTGATACGCACTGATAACAAAAGATTTCAAATTACTTTGTTAATGAATAAAAAAAAAGTACGTATTTCCGCTTAAGATAATGTTTGTTGATATCCTAATCCATACACGATTTAAATCATCTTACATTATTTTTTACAATAATACGATTATTTATGTAATTTAAGAAGTTAAACCCCGTCGTTTATTTTACAATTTATTTATTAATCTAATTTAACAAATGGTAAGCTACACCAAAATGCTTTCTTCTATTATTAACGTCTCAATTTCGCACGTTTTTAGCCGCTTTTTAAAAATTAATAGTCAATATCAATTTTATTTATAACCTAGATAATCTAATAATTTCCTCAGTTTAAACTAACATTGGCAAGAAAACTAAAATTGTTTTTTATTTTATAATACCGCTTTCCTATTTTTATATTATTATTTTATTTAGGATATAGTTTTTTTAAATACAAGTCTTGTTTATTCAGTAACTTTAATGTATGTATACAATACGTTAGTGTATATTAGCAAAGTTTCTTTTAAAAGTAAAAAAAATAAAACCTTTATTAACCTGAGCTTCCCAGTGCCATGCCTTCATTATCATTTAAAGTAGGAAAGCCTGTGTAAAGTACAATCGCATATGAATTGCATTTAACAATTTCGCCGAGATAAAGAAAAACATAGCTTGCGGTCTGTGCAGCATTCAGTCTGGCGATTCAATACGGATTTTTTTTTATTTTTTGACTTAGAATGATGCAATTTTTCTTTTTGGACTTAATAATTTTGTGCATAGATTGAATTGAAGAGGAATACGCATTTTTATTTATTTCAACTTAAGCTTTCTTAATTCATAAACATGCTAACAAAATAACTTCAATGAAGTTTCGGATACTATAATTAATACAGACGATATTTGAAAATATTTCATCTAAGTAGAAATAATTTTTCCTTTTGGATCTTCTTCATTTTTGGGGCAAAATCGTATGAATCTCGATTTATGATACGATCAAATTAATTAAAGAAAGTACCTACTTGAAAAGTACCTATTTAATCCGTATAATTAAAAAAAATGTTTGACGCTTTATAAGCGAACTTTCTTAAGAAATAATAAATTAACTATGTAATAGAAACAAGATATATTTTACAGCACATTATGCTTTTAGTGTTACTTCAATTCACCCATTATTCGATAATTGTGAATTTAAAGAGCGCATCGAATATACCGCATTCGGATTAAATTTGAACACGTTCGAATTCAAAACCATTTCTCGCATCACTTTTAGAATATATCAACGTCCTTTAAGTGCTGGTAGTTACGATCCCAGTAACCGCCGTTGTAAAGCCAGTCTTCTTGCTTCGTGTAAGGATTTGTGCCTTGACTAAACCACCTGTGAAAATACAAAACATATCAAAACAGTCTAACATTATATCAATAATCCGAAGCTTCGAAAATTTGGCAGTACATAAATTCAACATTTTATTTTAAAGGAAACTGACGAATTAGAAATTAGTGTAACATGTAAATATAGCCATCTTATCCTTATACTGAAATACAGCGAAAGCAGGGCTCGGAAACGGTGTGTCGTACCACCGTTTATTTTGTCCTAGGTGTCGGCATGCAAACTTTTTGTCTTTGATCTTCAACATTATTTATTTTTATTATTATTTACTTTTCGTAATTTGAAATTTTGAGTAATCTCTTTATGAATGTCGTTACTTAATTTCATGTGTTACTTTCGTTGTCTCAGATACTCCATAATACGAGGGCTTTGACTACTCATCTTGGAATCTGAACAATGTATGTGATATTGTGTAATATTTATTTATAAAAAAAATATATGTTTCATCATTAAGGTCACGAGTTTGAACTCAAGAAAAATGAAATAAAGTAAAATTACTCATCAAACCTGAAGAAAAGGGGTACCTAATTGATCTATTTAACTATTTTGGTAATCATACGCATTGTTCTTATATTCCTTTTTTGTTTGTTACAGTTTTTTTTCTTACTATTAATTAATCAAGTTCTTAAGCTTAGTCAACGTTTTATAATTTTCCCAAGCATCGAACCCGTCACAACTTTACGGCTTGCGAGCTTCATGCGACACCTTCAATGTTTCAACACAAAATTGCGACTTTGTTGTTCCACGCTCGTCTATTAAGAAGATTCAATAATCTACTTTAAGGTTGTAGTACCTACTTCCAGATATTAGTTTATATCTCGTAAAATGTATATTTAGATAATAATCTACTATTTAAAAAATTTAATTAAAATAAAGATTTTTAAAAACAAACTTTTATCTGTGCGTAATAAAACGTAAATTATAATTTTATTCAACACATAAAAAATATGTGTATAATATGTGCCGACTACGGCGAAGCGAAAAGGAGGGTTATGATTTTGGTCGGTAAATGTTCACCTGTTAAGTAATAATTTTAAAACTACTCATCGTAACTACGCAAATGGTATCATTATAAGCGTCTTATTTGTCCGCGTGCTATAGGCTTCGTGACGTTACATTAAATTAGCAACAGTGCCCTCTAGATAGCTTAAAGTAAGAAACTAAAAAAAATATTATTCGATCATTCAGTGCAAAATATCAAATGAAAGGGCTTAAGGGCTTGCTCAAATACACCCGAAAATTAATTAAATAAAAAAATAAGTTCAAATACTAAAACCCGACTACAGTTAAATCACGCTCTGAAAAGTTTGAAACATGAAATTTATATTATAGCGATAGCTATATCATAATAGCATAACAATACGCTGTCTTTGGTATCGCTATTATAATGTAACTATCGCTATAAAATAAATTTCTCGTTTCAAACTTTTTAGAGCGTGATTAAGCTGAAGTCGGAGTTTAGTTTTTGAACTTATTTTTGGTATATTATTATTATTAAGTATCATGTAACAAAAAATAAAACCGGCAAAGGGTTAAGCCCCGTTAACGAGCAAAAAATCACGTTTATTGTATGAGAGCCCCCTTAGAAATGTATTTATTCAGGTTTTTAAGTATTCATTATTATATAGGCAACAGAAATAAATAATCTGTGAAAATTTCAACTGTCTATCACGTGACAGACGGACGGACAGCGAAGTCTTACTAACGGGGTAACGTTTTACCCTTTGGGTACGACATATTTGGTAATGAGCGAGGTACCTCGGCTGCCAGGGGTCGGCGTTCTTCTTGAGCATCTTCCTGGCGGTGCGCTGCTTCTCCTCGAGGCGCGTCTTGGCGGCGGCGGCGGCGTCGATGTCGCCCTGCTCCAGCAGGCGCACGTCCGGCCGCAGGCGGCTGTCCGTCGGGCACAGCTGGCCCTTCATGTCGCGCTCCAACTCGTTCAGGGACATCGCGAACTCAGTGAACTGGTAGTACTGCAATAATCGACCTGTACCGTTGCTGTTGGCGTTTCCAGTGAGGCAAATAAAATGCGTGTTCAATGGTATAATGGTAGAAAGGTATTGAAAAATCTGAGGGTGGAAGAAGATTCATCCTCGGATACAGAGGCGTAGACTTGCTGCTCCAGTCTCGTCGTGACCACGGGGGGTGCAACCGGCAATACAATAGGTTAACTCGAGTGTTTTAATACCCAAATTATATGCAGTTTATACACTACTTTATCTTCACTCATAGGAAAAATTGAAATTAAACAAATTAGGTAGGTTACACCCCGATGGAATTCCGAATACAAAAATACGATCGGCATAAAAATGAATGGGAAGCGCGGGAAATTAAGTTCAAAATGCGCATGCGTGCGCCATATTTTTCATATTCAGCCTATAACCATAGACTAGTTTAATGAATAAAAAAATTTAGCGGTACTATTATGAGTTTCATGATACAGTTGCCGGTACTATAATAAGTTTTATTTTTAATTTTATGTAAGTTTAATTTTATGCGTTTATAAAGTGCGTATGTATGTATGAATTCGTCAAAAACGTCCATTAAAATACTCATTACTTTAAAGCGATATTAGCATTACCCATACGACTGTGACATTCATTAGAGCTTAATGGCGCCAATAAATCTTAATTGACTTTTGTGTAAGAGACCGTTAATCGGATTGATGCACTTTATACGTATAATGTGTACATTTCTATAACTATTTGTAAGTAGATATAGGTGTGCTTTTATGTAGGTACTCAGTACACGTCAGAAACCTTATAAGCTTATTATGTTATAATAATAATAATAAGTACTCCCCGGGGGCAAGGGGAAATCGGTAATCGCAAATTGAAGGAAAGGAAAAGCAGACTAAACTTCAGATATTTATTTGAGATTTGAAAAAATCTAGATACTTTGCTTGTCGGATTGACTCAGTTAACGAATGCCAGAATTCAGTGGCTATAGAATGTTACCATTATATGTATACGAGTTTTTTATGTTAAATGAAAAGCGACTCGTTTGTAACACAAAATTAATTCAATTTTTAGTAATGATTTGCTAATGACATAGTTTACTGTTAAAGCTGATGAGATCCTTTCGCTTGTTCTTCTTATTGGTGAAAAGATGTCCTGTAACATTTGTACAATAATGTTGGACGATTTTCAAAGATACTTTGATTTAGTTTTTCATTCAGTCGCCATTCTACACCAATGGTTCTAAAACTTTTTGTGAGCCGGCGACATTTTTATGACTTCAAAAACTACAAATAAACATTAATATAAGTCACCTTGTAAAATTTTTGTCAAAGACAAAAATAGTCAAATTAACTTATGGTTGCTTAGATACTAATTAGTGAAGCCTGCTTAACGAAAACTAATAATGAAATACTAAAAACGAAAGAAATTAAATAATATAGTAAATCAAGCCTTTAGTAACAAGAAAAAAGTAGAAGACATAAAATTATATTACAGATTGTTTAATATATTCTATCCTCAGATTAAAAGTTAAATTAGGTACCTGAGCGCTGTTTGTAGGTCTCGGTCGGGCTTCCCAAAGCGTCACGGAGTTTGGTATGTTAATATTGTATGACTCATCTGGCTTGGGGATTTCATCCGTATTGTCCGATTCGTCGTTCTGAAACCATAAAATGTTGATATTTTTATTAAATAAAGACGTTAAAATGGGAGTGAAAGGCAAAACGTCACCTTAGTAGCCATTGTTTACTGTTCAAATTGTCGTTGTAGTTATATCCATGTCATGATATGAATCGAATATCCAAATAAACAGTCAAATAGTTACTATAAAAAATACTGCGAGAACTCAATTCCGGCTTGAATACTTTTATGAGCGCTGTGGGAGAGATTGAAGCCTGTGGCCGCGTAATGTGAACGAAGGTTGTGTGAATAAAAGTAAATGAGATATGTTAAAGCTTACTCAAGGAATCTTAGTCTAAATAAAATAATCCACACGTAACACTGGAAACAAATTGCGTTCCATATCTCAAAAGGAATCAAATCTTTTGAAACTAGCTCTATCTCAATAAAAAGATACAGCTGTTAATGCTACATATTTTGACATATCAAGAATCAAATATAATCAAAAAATCAAGAGCCAACAGGGCATATGATTTGACTTTGGCTTTTTATAAAAGTAAGGAAGACAGTGTTCATCGCAGCTGGAAATGGTATAAGTTTTGCCATAATTAATTAACAAATTAAGACACCGTTAAAGACCGTGTACGGTATAGTTATACATTTGCCTACAATAACGTTTTATTATAAGACACGTCATACCCGTACATTATTGTGTTTTAAAAGGGTGTAAATTTTATTTTTATTTAAATTTTTTAACATTATAATACAACCACAAATGGCGCAAGGATATCAAAATTAGTTATCTTCCTACCATAATTTACAGTATAACTCTTGTTAGAACGAGATAAACATAATAGCATAGCTTTACGAGTCAACTGCTGTATCCTCATAGAACACAATGCACGAAATAATGGCCACGTTCAATGGCGTCTTATTAATTTTATTAAAATAAAAAAGAGTAAGTACAGTACTTACCCATGAATTATATCTTTTTTGCTTTTTTCATTGTCAATGTGTAATTTGTACTTTAAACACGTAGAAAGGCATTTTTCTCTACAACATTTCACAGAAAATTATGAGTTAAAAATGGCAAACTCAGGCAATTGCCTTGCTTTATTATTGTCAATGTTGTGCACAGATAACGAACGCATCTAAACTTCTTAACACATCATTGTATGTCTATAGCCTTAAATTCCCAAATGGACAAAATGAGGCCAGTATAAGTGAAGGCAAAAATTCCAAGCCTACAATTTGAATACACATTTTTTATACTTACATCTTGTATGGACATGGACCGTAAAGCGCCCACTTTGAAGCTGTTGAGTTTGGCGAGCACCTTCTTGGGTGTGTGCGAGGGTGTCTGTTGAGCGGCTGCCTCCTCGCCCCGCTCCTTAGCCCACTGCTCGTACGCAGCAGCGCTGCAGCACTTTATGTATTCCGTCCATTTGCCGTACAAGAATTTTAGACGCTTTTTACTGAAACATTTCAAAACATGAAACTTGGTAAATCTATAAATGAAACAACTTGTTAACGGTTTGTATTTAGTTTAAGACGTTTCGGACCGTTTACAGGTTCTGCGTTCACATAAGACTCATCTGAGAATTTAAGATTTAGTAAATCACATCTGAGAAAAAGTCAACTAAAATTCTTTAAAAGTATAGTCAGCTTGCAGGGACGTCTTGAGGCTTTATTTTTTTTTTACGATTATTAAAATTATTCGAAAATTATTATTATGATTTTTTTACTCCTCCCTACTCCCTAACCATCTATATGGATAGGCTAAATGCGAGAACTGGTGTGGAAGCAGAAAAACATAATAAAGCCGGTCCTGCTACTGAGTGGGGAAAAGATAAGGTAGGACGCTAGGTCAATAACTGTAAGGCCGGGCATTACAAAGAAAAACATCTATATGGAAGGACTGAGCCCCTGCAATGGGGACGTTAAAAGTGGCTGATGATGATGAGTGAATGCAGAATAGGTGAATGGATGATGAAGAATGGAAATAATTCAAATGGCGCTTAATAAAACATAATTATTGTATACAGAATATTGTGAAAACGATAACAGTGGGCAGCCTCCGGATACGCCTTCCTTATCTATGAAACTTTCACTAAATGGAAGCGGCACAGATCTGGCATGATGCCAACATATTTTCCAATGTAGCCTACCTTCATTAACTATTAAATGCAAATAGAACAATTTTAAATATGAAATAAGTTCTATTTATAAAAAATTCTGAATGTTTGTAACTCAAATATTATGGAATGAAATTACTTAGGGATTTAAATGAAAAGTATATATAAGAATATGTTACGCTCAAACAACGAAATCGCTCAATGAGCGATTACGTTTCTTTGCTCCATGAGTGATTTCGATGTTTGAGCGTAACATATACATGAATATTAGAATAAACTTCTATATTCACATCTGATTAGATGACTCAAATAATTGGAGACTCAAAAATTACACTAAATGTGCTCTCTTGAAATTACTTAAGTAGTTCTTATTAAGATTTATAGCGCACATTTATTAATTCTAATTGATAATTAAAATGTATACATCTCTAAATAGTAAAGACACGACCTGATACATAAATATTTTTTTTTTATTACATGGTCATGTAAATAATGTACTTATTAAAAATGAATGAATAAATTCTTTATTGTACACCATAAAAAAGAGTAGCTCGGTGGCGTAGTGGATAAGCGCCGCGGCCCGCGATCGTAGTCGTTAAGCAACTTTCGCAAGGGTCGGTCAGGGGTGGGTGACCAAAAAATTATTATCTCGAGCTACTCCGTGCTTCGGAAGGCACGTTAAGACGTTGGTCCCGGCTGCATTTGCAGTCGTTAATACCCTCCAATCCGCATTGGGCCAGCGTGGAGGGTCATGGCCCATCCTTCTTAACCATCCATAAGGAAGGCCTGAGCCCCTGCAGTGGGGACGTAAAAGGGCTGATGATGATAAAATAAAGGAATTACAATTGATACAGTTTAGTTGTACAATCGGCGGCCTTATCGCTAAAGAGCAATTTCTGCCTGGCAACCGTAGGACGGTGTTTAATTATATGTATGTCTCCAGACGGGTAGTAGATGGTGTCTTACATTGCGAGAGAAATATACCTACATATATACATACAAATAACATATAAATAAAATATAATATATATGTAATATAATATAATGAACATATATACAATACATTACTACAATATTAATATGATATATATAAATAGTTCTAATTTAAACTTACTTAGCATCAATAATGAACCCGTCGACTCTATGTAAATCACGGTTGTTGAATCCGGCCGGCTTGAAGGCCAGGTTGGCCTTAAGGCCGGCGCCGCCGTGGCAGACCACCTCCATCGGCCCATACTGCTCGATCCACAGCTTCCCAACGATAACATTGTGGACGCAGCAGTTCACGTTGCTCCAGGTGTAAGCTTCACCCCATCTAAAGCAAAATAAATGAGCAAAAATTAAAAATAGTAATTTTATTCAAACTACCATAGCCGAGTGGCTCATGAGCTGCTTTTGTTATCTCTTGGACTTCGTTTCCTGTTTGAATCAATGCAGAATTCTACATTACATAAATTAAAAAATAATTAGTTAAATAAGTATGTACTAATGCTACCGATTTTAATAAAGAATATTTAAAATCTGCGTTTGAAGGTCCTTAATACTCATCAGAAACACAAGAAATAAAATGGATAAACTATATAAATACACGATTGTATCTTTATCTTATTTGTATTGAGTCGAACGTGTATTGAGCTCGCTCCATGCCGCGCGACATTGCGCCAACCTTATTACATGTACGAGGCAATATAAGGTCACCGGAGATTACACAGAGATCAAGCGTAGATGAGAAGTCATGGCTGAACCAGAGACATTTAGTTTAGAGACAAACATGCCGTAACCTGGGGTGACAGTAGCAGGCTGCGAGAGACAACGCAGACCACAAGTGTTTAATTATATGTATGTCTTTTTTAAGTATTACTTTATTCGTAATCTGGACTAAGAAACTGTAAGGATTTATTTTACTGACAATTAAAAATTTTGCTTTTTCCATAATTTATGGAATGACAACTTAATATGGATATTAATGACGCCACAGGTTTTAACACTGCACACAGGTGTAGATATGGAAACCGAGACCGATAAACGAAGTATAAGATGACTACCACCACTTTCAAGATGCACAGATGACTGTGATGATGAATTGCTGAATGTATTTTTATCATCATCATTATTAGCCCTTCTATGTTCCTACTTTAGGGTCCCAAGGCCTTCGTTATGATTAGTTAAGAAGGATGGGCCTCCTTCACGCTAGCCCAATGCGAATTTGATTGCATTGTGCAATGCATTGTCATGTTGAAAGGAAGTAGGAGGGAATTATGGTTTTCAATGGACTTTTTTTTGCCTGAAGTAATGATAACGAGCATAGCCAGAAGATTCATTACCAGGTATGAGAACTCGATAGAATAATTGATAGTACAGAAATACATTGAGGGCAAGAGATCAAGAAGCCGATCACCTACACGATGGACAGATTTAGTGAAATCGGTGACACAAACTTCCGTAACTGAGAGCTCTCGCAGCGCAGCGAACTGACAAAAAAGGAAGAATATTGCCAGAGAAGCAATTCGGGTCTATCAAGAGTAAAGAGCCGGTATGCCATCTAAACAACAACGACCACTCACTCAAGTGTGCACGATTGAGAAGAAGAAGAAGAAGCTGCTAATTTCGATTTCCACAATCGATTTTATATCACACGATTACTTACCTTGGTAGTTCTACAGTGACATGCCCCTTCGGCTGTATTTCAACACTCTTGCCGCAAAACTTTAGTTTTGGGTGAACAGAGCCATGGAATACGAAGTGAGGGCTGTCAGCGTGAAACGCTGATACAGGGGGATGATGAGACACCTACAACAACAGAAAACGGAATAGATACAAGCTTATGGTAATTATTGTTTATAATTAATTCTTAGACATTACTAAAAATAATATATTAACATAATGTTAAAAATTAATCAAGTAAAGGTTTTAAGCTGAACATGTGCTATATTTAGTCAAATATAGATTGCAAGACAGCCGATAAAATAACATCTGAAACATAAATATTAATTTACATTTTTAACTCCAAGCATCCTTGAACACAATAAAAATATACTAATTTGTGATATATAAATTACTGTTCAACTCATATTGAGGTTTCACTTTTGTGATTTCCTCATCTTACTCTTAATTGTAGACAGTGCGTAAAGTTTTACTACTAACCTGCTCGCAAACTGCTCTAAACTCTGGCCGCTCTAGCTCGTACGTCTCGCCTAGTAACGGGTTGAATGGTTTACCCAGGCGCTCCCAATTTGAAGCCAGTGCGCTCACCGCGAATGCTATAGTAAGAATTGAATACATATTGAACATAATATATGTTTATACTTAGAGCATAATATGATTACTTTCTCAGTAAGTCTTTCCAATTAATACAATGTCCATACAATCTAAATCTGATTTATGTATGCTTTTTATGTTCCAAAAATGTATTCAAGAATAACTTGAATTTTAGAATTCTGAGGTAATTTAAAGAAACGCCTTTGTATCTCTAACTTGAACTTTTCCAACGATCTCAAAGCACGAGTATCGCTAGCAACATGAGCAAAATTAAAACATTCCTTAAGATAAACTGGCGAAAGTGAATTAAAAGGAAAACTTGACTGGAATCGCTCACACAGACGAGTTGCAATAAGTGCTTGCCGGAATTAACAAATTAGCAGCTACTTGAGTTTTATACAGAAATACGTGATCATTATCTCTTGAAAAAAGTACATCTTTAACAAAAGTTAGTGCCTTCATTTATTTAAAGTCAAATAAATGCCACGGATTATTGCCACGGCCCGTGGTCGTTGTAGGTAAGCAACTTTTGCAAGGGTCGGTCACAGGTGACCAAAAATTATTATCTCGAGTAACTCCGTGTTTCGGAAGGCATATTAAACTGTTGCCGCGCATTGGGCTAACGTGGAGGGTTGTCTCCTATTCTCCTTAACCAAGGAGGGTCTGAGCCCTTCGGTGCTAAAAGTCGCAAAGAGAGAAAGCTCCTTTACCTATTACGGCCCAATCAGATTGGTGGGTGAGTTTGTGTATTTCCAACGAGTTACACTTAATACCCTGTTACTCTGTGGGAAACGGAATGGAGGGAAAATTTCGAATGGTTTCCCAACCAGTATCGGTGTTACAGATTGGGTAGACATGTAAGTACTAACCTGCGATATACTCCATCCTAGCCACTGGGTCGGTCTGCTCCGACGCCATGCGGAGCAGGTGCGCATACTCCAGATATTCGAGCATCCGTTGAAGGAAGGACAGTGGCTCATTGAACACGACCGGCATCGTGATTTTAGATAGCTCCTTACCCACGCAGTTCTTCAGCACCGACCACAGGGAGAAATCACCGCGACTGAATTGAGCCACTGGTAAAGAGGTCCTGAGGACAAAGATACCGATATCGCTGAGTTAATATGATAATGATTGGTAAAAAATATAAATAATAAAAAAGCATCAGATATAGGATCATGTTGGGATCGAAATACAATTTTGTTGTTGTTGCTTCTGTTAAGAGCTATACGATTCCGTTAAAAAACAACTTCGAACTCGTCATCAAGCGCTGACAAATAGAGCTTCAATTAAATAAAACCTTTATTACCTTTTAAGTTAGGTTTATTTCATTGAACCTCTATGTTGTGAGAGCGTGACGCTTGACGAAAAGACGTCAAAAGACGATTTTAAAGGTCGTCACATAAAAAATATGTAATCTTCTTGGTCATCAATGGTTGGAGGTTAAAAATGTTGGACAATTTATAACCTAACAACAATGAAGAATATATTATAATTTTTCCATAAGATGGGAGATCAAAAATTTATCACCGCTCCTCCGTGATACTGGCTTCGTCCGTCGGAAACACATAGGAATCTACACTGGGACCAAGTGGTTGGTTATAACGTAATAACCTTCAGAATAAGCTCAGTTATAACCATTCCCCTGATAATCAACTTTTTATTTAATACCTTAAAGAGAGTAAAATGTTTTTAACGATTTTGAATTACTATTGCAATCACTATCGTTATTTATTAAAAACCTTTTTATTTACCCTTTACTTCACCTCTAATCAAAAGTTACAAATATCTTTTCATGTTCCAAACAGTGAAAAATTTATGTTTATGTCAATATAGGTAATAATGTCGCCCTAACCCTCGACAGAGACAAGTCTGAAGGGGTGTTATCGACCCGCGGATTAAGGTCAAGGCCAAAAGTACCCCCCCGGTGAGTCCCTAATCCTGTTACAGCTTTGTTATTAAACCAATCCTGATCTAATTTTCACCACTGAAAATTTCGCGTTTGCTAAATCGGAAAATAAAATTATAGTTTTTTAATATTCGAATCATTACATTACAAGTGAAGTTATACTTTAGAACTGTGAATAATTACTTTTTAATTAGTATGATATCTTTATTTAGTTGTTTTCATTTCATTTTTCATCTCTAGACAGTACTCTAGACCAGGATAAAAAGAGTTATGAGTATGGAGAAAGCGAATGCCTATAAAATTTAATAAAATATTTATTAAATATTTTCGTGTGGAACGTGATTTAAGACGTGCTTTAACCAAAACTAAAAACAATAAGATATCTTTCAGGAGCAGCCGTCTTTAGGAAAAATAGCTGGAGTAAAGTTTTCCTAAAAGGCCATAAGAGTAAGAACTATGAATTGTTAGTACCATTGTTCTAGTAGATATGAGCATATACCGATATCCCGTACTCTATCGATCTTACGTTTGTCCTTGACCCCATCCAGCAGAACCAACATTCAATTAATAAATCACCACTTCAGAAGAATTGGTAGCACTCCATCCTAATGGTGCCTTTGTATCGAAAGTCTCCGATGTAATTAGATGTCGATCCAGGCCTTTGATTCTGTTGATTATTATAATTAACTGACTGACA
Organism: Diatraea saccharalis; assembly: GCA_918026875.4. Lineage (NCBI taxonomy): Eukaryota > Metazoa > Arthropoda > Insecta > Lepidoptera > Crambidae > Diatraea > Diatraea saccharalis. The sequence goes on along the minus strand of OU893340.1, from coordinate 3,031,864 downwards.
CTTTAAGAGGAACTTTTCGTTATTCAATTAGATTTTAGCGAAATAACTTTATAAGTTTCATTTAATCAGAGCAGTCGTCTAATTTCTTTTTAAAATCAGAAACTCAGTTACGTTAATAAAAACAACAAACATTGGAATGGGCTTATTTATACAATAACAATTTAAGTTGAATTGCCCATTTTTATTATTATCCATAACTTTATTATTATGACTAAAACGACCGACATGACGAACGACGAAGGAACGACGGATATAAGGGACGGAATATTGGACGATACAAATAAACTTTAAATAAATTTATTTGATGAAGATATTTATACTGTGATATAGATATATAAAACAATAAGATTTTTGACATATTCGGAGTAAAAAACAAGTTGTAAACTTCATAATTAAGCCACATAATCATTACATTGATCTCTGACTTTTGAGAAACATTATGCTACTTGAAAATTGTCATTTTGAAAAGAGGTATTATAAAAATTAGATCGACAAACGTACAGTTGGTAACTGTGAGGTTGGGAAATTAAACAAAATTATAAGGTTAGTCGCCTAATGATTATTGAGCGAAACAAAAAAGTTGGTTGGCAAGTAACAAGCGACCAAACAATTTTCGGCGAAAAGGTAGGATACCTCATTTATATTGATAAGGTATGAAATTAATGATTGTTTGCAATAGTTCCTGTTTCGTGCCCTAGCACGGATGGAATATTTTTTACTATCTACATATAATAAATGTAATACAATCGAAGTGAATAAATGTAATACAATCGAGGTTACAATCACGAAACATGTATGGAGAAGACGAATCGGTTGAATTACAATGCGCAAATTAGTTGACATTTTTTGTTACGACGGGAACAAGTTCAGTTCACGTCAGAAAATAAAATATTATTTGGACCAGTTTTTGCCAAAAGAAAAGAATGATTGGCTCCATCTATTTAAAAAATAATAAAACCGCAATTAGTTTTGCTACCAGAATAGTTAGTATATAGGTATTTTGTTAAAATATTTTTTCATTTGCACCAAAAAACTAAGACTTTAGAAGTACAAATATGTTGGATAGCAAAGAAATGTTACCAATGTCTGACATCCTATTAATATTATAAATGTAACTTTCTTTGTTTGGATGTTTGTCCGTTAATCACGCCGAAACTACTAAACGGATTTTGATGAAATGTGGTATACAGATAAGGTATTAGCTGACTTAGGTAATATGATAATTTTGATACCACTAAATATTTCCCTAGTGACCACGCGGGCAAAGCCGCTGGCAAAAGCTAGTTATACATGTGTATAACTGCTGTGGGCGAACTTTTTGTTCTTAACATTTTTATTATTATTTGAAATCTTTACATTACTTGTATTATCTTAGACGCATGTTGCGACATCGTTGCCGAAGCATATCTACTTAAAAGGAAAAACGATGGATCTCGCAAAGTCAACGACTATTTCAATCCAAAGCACTTAAGATGTCAAACTAACATCAACTCTCCGAAAAGGGGAGAGAAGTGACTTTCGGATGTTGTATTGGTTATCACGTAATTTTCGAGGGTGATTTACGTGTTAGCTTTCATTTTCAAGATGAAAATGTTATCATTATGGCTTAATAATATAAGTCAGTGTTTTCATACAGCCACGCCTGCGGTTAACCTATTCCAATTGAAATATACAAGTAAGTAATTTCTCAGCGTATAAAAGCAAAAAACAATTAATGTTTACAAAAGCGTTCCTTTAATTTTGATTACTTTATTATCAATTTTTTACATAGATTAGTTTTATTAGTATAGAATGATAATGATAAACATATATAATGCTCAATATTAATTTAATAATTTTCCTTTTGTATCAGTTATAATTGTATACACCTTTTTGGAGAGAATAATTCCCTCCCTCAACTACTGATGTTATTTAGTAGTACCTACATAGTGAAATTTTTTGCTTTGACAATTCTTTAAGAAACTGTATTAAATCGAAAAGAATATATTAGTACCTAAGTAACAATTTTCAAGGCAAACCTATCTACGTCAGCGTTATTCAAATATTTGTGGGGATTCATCGATCACGAGCAGATCCTTGATAAATGTGTGTATGTTGGCAGCATAGTATATATTATCAGATAAAGTTTTAATTGAAATCAACCAAATTCCAATGAAGTGATTAATACAGCGTTGGTGAAACATTTGTTTACTTTTCGATTTCGTTGGTTTAGAGGAGATTTTACAGATATTGCATATGTGTAAATTTTTTACTTTTCAAATTTAAAATTTTCTACACGCTCCGATATTTAGGATCCAAGGCAGAGTAAATGAAAGATAATAACATTTAATAAGTTAGCAACGGTATAATATCCATGTCAGCACTTTCTCGAATGTGCTCTATACGGTGTTGTTTTAATGGACACGGTGTTTTAAGTAGATATTATATTTCCTACAAATTACTTCTTGCCTCCTAAAAAATATATTTTAAAACCAAGGGAACAAAAGAAGGCCTTCTGTTTCTCCGAAAACGAAAATTTGTCTGTTTTTATAATGCTAATACAACTACAGAGTAACCCATTTTTCTATAGTTTGCGATAATTTTCGAAAATGTGATTTAAAAAAAATATATAAGAACATTTGCCGGTTTTTTTCTAGAGACAAACGGAATAGGCTCTATGGGTTCTACAGAAAGTACTTACAGACCGCACAACTTCTACAAAAAAAAAAAACATTATCGTGTAGATTGAGGATCGACAACAAATCTACAAGAAATTATGTTGATTTATTCTTAATGAGTTTTGCATCTATTTTGTTATAAGTCTTAATATTTTTCTATAATATCAGCTTATCATATCGGTCAAACACATATATTAAAATACAAGTATAGGTGGCTTACCTACCTTTAGCAATCTATCAATGTTTTAAAGTACATTGAGCTCAATGTAATATTACTTTCAATTCGTACCACGACTTCCCTAAAAGTAATATTGTTTGAATGAACGATTATGCAAGTAATGAATGATATTGAGTATTGTCTATTCTCCGTAGACAATTCCGTGACTTTTTGAAAAGCTCTGAAACATATTTTTATTGGTGCATAAATAGCTAGTAATATTACGCAGTTTGTGCAGTGTTATCAGCTAGTGAAATAATCGGTGAATAACCTAACAGACAGTGACTACTATTTATACACCCTAAGTAATCCTGTTATCAATGCACTTAAAACAGTGCATAGGCAGGGGCTCTAATCGCTGGACTTTGACGACCGACCAGCCGATCATCCATAGGGCAACGAATGTATACCACCCTGCCTCCTCTCGGTTCCACAGAAAACGGGCCCACAACAATCTGATCCTGGGGCATCCTCCCCTTGCAGAGACTGCAGCCCTGAGCTCCTCAGAATCCACCGCATCGTCCAGATCGGTTATACGCATGTCGACGCGCCTAACCGGCCTGGATATCTCGATTCCATAACCGAGAACCCTCTTCGATTCGGACGTAAGCCTATCTGGTCATCACTTCTAGCCCCCGGAATCTTCATCAGTAAGGCTCCAGTAGCAGCCCTCCCCATCATAACCCCAGTGATGCCCAACTCTTGGAGTTGAATCGAACGCCTGACTTTGTTCATATCCTCCCCGTATGTCACCCCCTTCTTAACCTCTTCAGGGGTGATGAAGATTACAACTGCAGACGTGTCCGGCTCCTTTGCTTTTCTTCTTCTCTTCTTACTATGTGTGGGGGGCGGCTTCTGTGCCATTGGCACAGGTTGCTGTGTCTCCGGCACAGGTGCTCTTCTCACTACGTCACTTCTCTCCTTATCTTCTTCCTCTTTCCTCTTCGCAACCTCGTCCCTCGACTGCCTCTTACTTGTTCTTTTCCTCTTTCCACCAATAACTTGAGCCCAGGTGGGCTCCCTGGTAGCATCAGGAATCTGCTGGGAACGCAAAGGCCCCTCCTTTTCCGTGCCATCCAGAACTTCAGTTACCAAGGACCCTGCCTGACAACCGACATCAGTTCTCTTAGCCTCACCCTCCGATTGGACCCCAGCATCATAGCCCTTTATAGGCCCATGTTGCACTTCCACGTCTGAGCAGCTTACCCGCAGCCTGCATTAGACACCTACGTTCCAGCCAGTCTTGCGAGACACGTGCTGTACCCCCACATCCGAACAGCTCTTCGGCGCCTCAATTCCTTCTACCCTCTCCTCCAACTCTCGGTTTAGTTCGCGTAAATGCGCGTTCTCCAAGCCGAGGTCTTCTCTCCTTTCCTTTACTCCTGCCAACTCCCCCGCAATTCTGAGCAAAATAGACGACACCTCTTTCGTGACGTCAGACGCCAGAATATTGAGGTTCTCAAATAACCCAAATCTGCAAGCTCCCTTCAGGTTATTTTTAAGCCTATACCCCTCCAACGTAGTCCTACACTCCACATCTCTTTTTTACGAATTATTCAAGCACTTGTTAGTTTTTCGCTACTACAGAGTGTATTTTCATCAATGCTCAGGCAATCCACCCAAACAGCTTAAAGAAATATTTAAACTTTCGATAAAGATGAAAATTTTATTAGTAAGTTAATATATTTGATCTATTGATTAATGGGTGGATGCAGTGAATAAAAACAAAGTTTCATGTTTCAAACAAATCATTCCTTGTTTCAGCCCCTTTAAGCCTATTTTCAGCGATAACAAACTGTCCTCTCCCGATGTACACTTTATATATGTACCAAATTTCATTGAGGCGTCAGAATATAACAAACACACAGAAACATCGTTACAATCGCGTTTATAATATTTGTATGGATGTTATTGAATAATTGCGGCCAGCCCCATTTCCGTGATTACATTTCTATGCTAATAACTGTAACTTGATAAAGTCATACTCGGAATTTCTGTTCGAGGCAATTCTGATTAATTCCAGCATTGAATTCTAGATTTCATAGAATAATTTATCGATTATTATGAAGACGCTAATAAAATAATTAATAGAATGTGAATAATATTTTTATTTAAATAGATGAGTTGTTAAATAGACGAGTTAATGTTTTTAATATTATAAAGAGGATAAAATTGAATTTTTGGAAATCTACAATTATATAAATCTTCAACTATCTTAATACCACGATGTGAATATTCAATTTAAATGAGATCATTAGGAATTTGAAAAATGACATCTCTAGTATTATAAGTTCAAAATTCAATAGGGGTTGGAAGTAGAAATCGAAAGTCCATAATTTTTATGCTTCAAATATAAATAAATTTAAAGATTTTAAAAAATTTCATCCTAAAGAATACGAATTATATAAAAACAATAATTGAAATACAGTAATAACTTCGTAATCGCATTTTTTTAAGTTGTTTATAGATTGATTAACAATATAACATTTAATAGTAATTTTATATGGGATAAGAAATTCCAAGGTTACTTCGGAAACATAAAAGACTTAGCCAAAGTGACATGAGGCGAGTTATGTATATCTAGATAATGAAGTTATCTTCTTGTTCGTAGCACATTTGCAACTTGTATTATCTGGAAATATTCTACTTAATGTTCGTGTACATTAGTGTATGCTCAAGATATAAACAACAAGTAAGTCATAAACCAACAATTTAATATCTCACTTGAATTGATTTTCTCAGAAAATCAAACAAAGTACTCTCTTTTCATTTCAGACAAGAAAATAATATAGAAGACCTAGTTATAAAGCGAACGAAAATATTCTTATAAAAACGATAATTAACATTTACGATTTTATATTGATGTTTTCCAAAAAAAAACATGTTTTCTATAAATCAAACAAATGCATTTATTTGACAAACATAAATAGGACATATACGTACAATTAATTAAGAATTAAATATAATAGAAAACATAAAAAGACAATAATCATAAGAAAACATACAATACATCCGTGTCCCACAATTATACCAAAAAAATATCTAGTTCAGCATGTCTCAATCTCTTTCTCTTGCTATTTTACATTGACTTATCTTGAATTTTCTGATTGATTTGTCAGATTGACAGAAAATGAAGTTATAAAATTAGGAAATCCAAAAGTTTTACAGCTTACAGCTTTTTACTAATAAAAAGCTATTGTATTTGATCAATTTTGCATTCAAAATGCTATACTGAAAAATATTTAAAAAATCCACTTTCCCATCCCATCCCATCTCAGAGTACCAAGGACAAAGTTTATTTTTTAGCAGTTTTTAGCAGAATAATAAGAAACTGTAACAATGATAAAATTTAAGAAAACTGTGGTGATTGATAGAAAATGATTTACAACTTAAAACGACATTTTAATTACATGTTATGCCACTAGAAGGCCTCTCGAATATACTCACCTACTGCAAAGACACATCTAAAATATAAAAAGAAAACCAAAGTAAGAGTTAAAGGGAACACTCACAATACAAATAGCGCTTTTAGTGAATATGAAAGTGGCGAATACAACGTATATAAGTAGCCGTGGGTAGATCTGCCAGGTAGTTGAATAATCAATACTCCGACCTTGGAGACCTCTAGCAAATTTATCTTCTAATAAAATATTCGTACACGAGGAAAAAAGACGATATCCCCAAATTAAAGATCAAACTCTGAGGTTTAACGGGTCGGCTGTAACATAAACATTTGACAATCTTTGTTCATAAAATCAAAGAAATATTTAAATAACATTAAACAATTTAAGTGAGTAACTTAATTTAAAAACTAAAAGCTGTCTCTTAATCTCTTAGCTGAAATTAGTATTTCGAAGACTCAAAAAATAATGCAGTTCATAAACAAACAGGCCGTGTCAACAAAATCAATTAACTTAATTTGATGACGGGAAATTAAAACCGTTCATTTAATTAAAAAAAAGCCTTGAATTTGGTAACGACGGTTATTTTTTGATTGAAATATATTTCGATTTCTGGATATGTCGCTAAATTATTTTCAGTTATAGTAAAAATTTATCAATATGTAGTAACTCTGCGAGCAATTTTACAATAACAGTGTTAATAAAAGTGTCCAAAGCCTCTTTTCGAAAACAAAAACATTCTAATAGCACCTTATTTCATAAAATAGAGCATAGTTAGCCTTTATCTCACAAACTGACCTCATGATTACACCTCGGTTCTACATCACTTTATACGCAATTTTTATTTAAATGAATATTATTCAGAACCTACTTCATAACCTAGAATTACTATAATATCTTTAGTGGAACGTAAACCGTGTCATTAACACGAAGTCATAAATTCATTACAATAGTGAGCCTTAATTTATTCTAGTATAATGTTTGCGTTTGAAATATTAATCTTTGAAATGAGTATATAATTCAAACTTTAACTACTAGTAAATAATAACCTTTCACAATCCACAATGTCTAACCACTGAGCTACCCAGGACCTAACAGGACTGTCGGATTTTTCAGGCACTTATTACTTTTTTTCACTACTACAGAGCATTATGAACGGAAATTTGATCACATATTTCCTTTTCCAAGTTTTAAGAATTTAAAGCAAGCAAATCTTCTTTTTATGTAGACTTACCAACTCTATCTAACATATAACGAAAGCTAGGGATACAAAACTCCACACAAAGAACGTCGGCTTTTATTCTACGTATTGCCAAAGAGTGGAACTCGCTGCCGGCGTCTATATTCCCCAGAACTTATAGTCCAAATCTATTCAAGGCGACAGTGAACAGGCTCTTTCTGGGCAAGTTTCTTCCGCCGTAGCTCAAGAGATCAATAGTAAGCAAATATTTTTTTTAATCGACATCGTTAAATTCAATAGTTTTATGATGTAACAATAAATAAACATTATGTAAACACAACGGAACAACCAAGAGTTGATATTATAATAACTACAAACAAATATAATCCGTTATTTATCAGAACTTGTAATAGAATTTTAGAATCTAAATTGTGTTTTATATTATTTCCTACATGCCTAGTCTTTTAGCTGATTGGTGGATGGTTACGACTGCAGATGGATGCTTACAAATAATAACTATATAAGAATATAAAATAACTATATTTAAAAAGTAAAATTTAGGCACCGTTAAATAATATGCTAATGTTTCCTTTGAAATGAAACATTAAGTCCATCTGTTATGTAGAACATCGCCGTCATTAAACTTAAAAGAACAAAAGAAATAATCTTGAATGGAATTAGGGAGGGATGAGAAGGAAGGACGACCTTGAAGCGTTCGGGTAGGAATCGATGGCGACCCTCCTACATCAGCCGGGAAACACACCCGACTGGCAATAAAAGGCTAAATTTCAAATAATATTTTCACATTATGATATCTTATTTTCTGTGTTAAGTTCGTATGTAACATATAAGATTTTTTTCGTATATTTTAATGGGAATAGTGGAATAAACTTCTCTAATAAGATATTAAGTCTAGAAAGGCGATATTTTCAAAGTATTTTTCTTAATTTTTATCTATATCGATTAACATAATAGTCTTTGTCTGTCCGTCAAGTTAAGAATATTAAACATATATTTTTTTGCATAATCAATAAATTACGACTATACATTGAGTTAAAATGTCACATGAGGTCACATTTTTGTACATTTTCTACAAAGCTGTGACGTAGCGAGCTCCTCAACTTTTACGCCTGTTATCTAAGCTATTTTTTGTCAAATTATTTAAATTTAAACACTGTTGGTCTCATAAGAAGGCTCAAGATCGCCCAACGGGCAACGGCAATGCAATGCTTGGTATATCTCTACATGATCGAATTAGGAATGAGGAGATTCGTAGGAGAACTAACGCTACTGACATTGCTCAAAGAATTGCTCAGCCAAAGTGGCAGTGGGTGGGACACATGGCGAGGAGAACTGATAGTCGTTGAATGGAAAAGTTGTTGAATAGCGACCAGAAGAGTTGTCGTACGACGCTCAGGTATAAACCTCCCACCAGGTGGATTGACGATCTTATAAAGGTTGCGGGAAGTCACTGGATGCGGGCAGCGCAGGACCGAACGTCGTGGAGATCTATGGGGGAGGCCTGTGCTCAGCAGTGGCCGTCTTACAGCTGATGATGATGATGATGAAAGTAAAAAGAAATACGTAACTAATATGTTTCTATGACGTGGTGCATTTTTCATTTTAATTGTAACTACATGTCTATTAAGATGTATAATAACATACCATCGGATACAATGAAACTTCCTACAGATCGGTTTGCATGGTTGATACGGAACTGGTTAGTTGATAATTCTTCCTAAATTTTAAATGAATATTTAAAAAAAAAACTTTGCTAATGATATGAATTTAATCAGATTGACAAATTGAATATTATTTTTAACGAATTGCAATATTTTTAATTATAATATATCTATACTAACATCTAATTGATTTTATTGAATATTGATTATGAATTTTAAGTACTTGAGGTTTAATTTTGACATGAATTATATTTATTTAATTAAATAAACTGTTATTTTTGCACACCATAAATTGGTAGAAATTTTACAGGACTGATACTGTATATAAGTGATCTCTACATAAGTGTAATCCATGTTTCATGAAAATAAACTATATTTATCTTTATCTTTATGAAGATTAGAGTTGTTCTGATGTTCTTTTTTAATATTTAGTTAGTAGCCTTACAGATCTTTCTATATGGACTAATATTTTAGATATAAATATATAAAGATAGACCAAAGAATTCAAGTTGCGAAGAACGGCATGTATTAATTTCATTATATGCTATTCTTAGTAATTTCTTTGTCCAATGGTAATAAAAACCTAAAAATTATATTCTCAGCTGACATAAACACACCACTGAATTTTTACTAAAAAAACAACAAGTTTTATTAGCTTTCCTCTTTTAATTTATCAATGTTAGCTAGGCGGCTGTCTGCCCCGGGTCGGCAAAATACCCGCGGCACTGACATTCAAAATATGACACTGATGTATGCGTAGGATAATCCTCGGAAGTAAAATATACAATTTCAAACACACTTTGTTCCGTAGACGTAAGCTTTCTACGACGAGGGCAAACTCAAGAGCTTTAAAGGAAAATACCTATTTGAATAAAATTGATTTAATGTGGAAAAACACGTTTCTTGTTAGTTATTATAGTTTTGTTTCTAGTACTTCTCACAAACGTTACACATACACATATAAACTATCTCAAAACTAAGAATGTAAGTAACTAACACCAATTTTCACTAACCTAGAACAAGGCGAAGCTTAACTAGGAAACGCCTAATATTACGAATCGTCTAAGCAGATTAGTTTAATTCCAAATAAATATTTTTTTATTTTATTCCTTGACATATTTATGACGTTTTATCCCTTGATAAGCATACGCCTAACGCAAGGTAACGAATATCATAATTTTAGACTTAGCTTAATTTAATTAGATGGTTCCTAGTCAATGGTGGAATGCATTTATACCTTAGGCGATTCCTAAATATTTAGGCGACAGACTTGAGTGACTCCTAAGTTTAGTGAAAAGGGACATAAGAAATGTGAAATTAAATTGATATTTATGTTACGTCGAAACCGTTCATTGAGCGAAAATAGTTTACAACGCGTGATGGTCTTACAACCAATGACGTTTTAATTTACATTATATTACATAAAAATCATTTGAATTTTTAGAAATAGCTTTTGCCAGTAATTTAACTGCAGTCTTGTTAATATCGGTCAAATTGGCAGTTGCGCCATTTTTCGGTACAGTACCTACATTTTATCTAATAAGTATACAAAAAATTATTTGTTTATATACGGTCTTTTATAAAAAATCTGTCAGAAACCTGACCATAGACAATTTAATAATTAACTGTTATATTGTTTATTGCGTTTATATATATTATGCAATATAACGCAATATATAAATATATCATGATGCAAATACTGAGAACAGACCCATTTGTTGTTTGCTCTTCACAACAATTTGTATCATGTTTCTTTATGCGGGTGTAATAGGCAGTCGCCTGAATATATTCATTTGAAAGGCATTATGAACATCAATTCCTTTACACAACAATAATGTTTTTATCTTCGTGGTATCTTGGAACGAAGAGATGGCGACGGGACTGAGGAAGTATTTGGAAGTATTTCAGTAGGTTTGTTGTTAATTGTTGGTGTTTATTAGTTCGCAATAATGGTGTTAGGATACACTGGATTTTCAGGTCAGATGGTCCGATTTTTTCCTGTCCGATATGTCAGGCCATATGTAGGTAATGCTAGCCTGTGCACTGTCAGGAATTTTACGGTCCGGTTTTTTTTTCTTTTTTCTATTCCGGGCCGGTTTTTTCAGGTCCGTGATGGTGGCAATGAAAAACGTGTTTACACTTGTGCACTGCTGTGTCCGCGATCCGTAAAATTCCTGAGCCTGCGAGTAGGCTTGGGAAAATGATGTAATATAGTTGGTAAATATCACTGATATGCTATGGCAAACTTGTTATAGTTCTTATAATTATCATCATCGTATGGTTCTAGTATCGATAACTTCGTACGTATTAAAAGTAACGATTCTAGAATCGTATTAAAAGTAAGATAAATAAGTGTTGTTACGCTTAGACGCTTAAACAAATGAACCCATATTAATGAAAGAAAGAAAGAAAATATATTTATAGACCACATAGGTACACAGTAAAGGTTTTATAACAACTTAATTTTAAATTAATATCGAAATAGACTTAACCTTAAGAAAGGACATAGGCTACCTTTATCACGAAAAATAGGTTTAGACAATTGATAAGTATAAATAAATATGTGTTATCAGAAGTATTCTAAAAGAAAAAGTATTGTACTCAAAGAAATTATACCACGCGTATAAAATAAAAGCTAGTGAGTGTATATATAATCCATTAGATCTTACAATGAGTATAGTTAAATCATGACATTTAAAACTTACTTAAAATAGGATGGTCTATTTAAATGTCACCGTAAAGTTCATTTAACATATTAATCCTATTAATATTATAAAGGCGAAATTAATATTATAAAGGCGAAAGTTTGTAAGTATGGATGTATGGATGTTTGTTACTCTTTCACGAAAAAACTACTGGACGGATTTGGATAAAACTTTACAGCAATATAGGTTATACATCAGAATAACACATAGGGTACTTTTTACTGGGAAAACTTCTCACTCCCACGGGATACCGACTTCCACGCGGACGAAGTCGCGGGCGTCCACTAGTTCTTTTATATGTTAAATGAACTTTTGCTTTGTTTACGAAACGGCATCAACGATTGGTCTATGTATGTAATCGTTTGAAGTTGTAATTATAAATTTAAACATCACGTACGAGAACATTATCAATAATTTTATTCGAAATACACAAATATGCTTTCGTCCTGCCTCATTTTATTATGGTTTATGTACACACAATAAATAACCCTGTCAGGTCATTATTTAGGTACTTTTCACTTATAAGGCGATGAATCCAATATTTTTTTCGGTCTTTTACGTCTTCGCACGTAGAGTAATAAAGCAAGCCAATGTTCCAAAAATCTCATCGTACCTAGCGTAAGTGACGTGTAGCTTCAAAGAGAGCTGCCCTGAACTGCGCCGCCTCGATGTGGAAAAAAACCGACAAGTGCACAAGCTACTCATCCGGGTTTTTATGTCATTCCGGACCGGAAAAATCGGACCGCCGGACCTGAAAATTCAGTGTAGTGCACAAGCGCCCTTATTGTCTCACGAAGTGTCATTCAATTGTCAAAAATAAAGTGAATCGGGAGAAAACAGGATAAGTGTTTCGTAAATTGTGTGCGAGACAGTAGATTTAATATATTTATTTTAATAAAGATTTAATAAAGAATTTTGCCTTTGGTCACGACTGTTTTGTTTTTTTTTTATTTGAATAAAGATAATCTTGACTTCAGTCACCTCTTTAGACTATGTTTTCTGACATTTTCCATTGATTCTTAAACTCCAAGAAAAATTACCGATGTCTTGGCAGAACGGCAAAGGCTTACCTCAAATGAAATAAAAAAATATTGATTTTTCCTTAGATCCTAAATTCAGTAGCTTTTTTCATACTCTTTGACCAAATTATCGTAGCGTTTTATAATTCCATTAATCGGAGATAATATGTGTATCTACTGAAACAAGCTTATAGAAGAACATTATATATACAATATTCTAGGCTTTCGTGAAATATTGAGCCATTTAACTTGGAATTAGTTCAAGGTTTTGATATACGTAGCATGACGTCAAAGTATTCGTATATTCACCTACCAACCTCCAACTTACATTTTATGTAAATGTTTAATTATTAAATCTGTTCCTATATTTTATTTCAATATAAGAATTTATTTATTTAATGCAGTATTACGATATGATAGATGAATTCGTCATTATTAATCTACGTAGATACTGCCAGGACAATATACTTTAGTTATTTCCATAGCGTTATGTCAATGGTATTCTGCTATGGGGTATGGCTGCAGATATAGAGTCGGTTTTTACTTTACAAAAAAGAGCAGTAAAGGCTATTTATCAATTAGGTTCAAGAACGTCACTAAGAGATAAATTCAAAAGAATTGATATACAATTGTATACTTTATGTTAGAAACAATATTAACAATCACATTAAACATACTCATGTACACAATTTTAATACTAGAAACAAAGATAAACTTGTTTTGCCGTCATACAGGCTAAAGAAGGTTCTATCTACATTTATGGGTCAAGGTATACTACTATAACAAAATTCCTATGGAAATTTTAAATTTACCAGTGCCTAAATTGAAGACCCATATTAAGAATATACTGTTAATGAATATTTAAATGACAAAATTGCTTGGTGTTAAATATGGCTTATTTTATGTCTATTAAATTATTTATCGGTGAGCTTGATGACTAGACATGTGATTCGATTGACGAAAATACTCTTTTACTTTTTATATTTTCTAATATTGTAATGAAAAGTGACTTCATATTTTAATGAAGATATTTATCAATCTTGACGCTCTGTATGAAATAAAACGGGGAGAAAAAAGCAGTCCTTGCCGAGTTTCTTGCCGGTTCTTCTCGGTACAAGGTCTCCCGCCGTAGATTTACAAACCGATGGCGTAGCTCTAGACTTTTACAAGTGCTTGTAACAGCCTAGACTGAATTAATGATTTTGATTTGTAATCAAGTTTATGATAATAATCAAATACTAAATCAAGTAGTATCAATTCATTCAAGAATAACCATCAAAAATATTTTTAAACTGCATATAAAAAGAGTATTTAAAATAAAGAAAATCATATTTAAATAAGTTTAAATACACAGTGCAATAAAGAGTTTTTCCATGTAACACATAAAATGTTGTATAATTTTTTCACTGAATAATTTTGAACTTACCTGTATTCACAAAACCGGACAGCATTATCTTCCATCTTACACCTTCACTGCACCAATCAATGCCGTCCCTGTGACCCGGCCGAGCACTACCGATCACACACGAGTTGTCCCGAATTGTACCAACCGTTTAGTAATACAAAAAATACTGTTTATACTATTTATTCTCCATACTTTTATATCACTTTCACGATGTTATACTGAAAACTTCAAGAAAAAACTGAAAGTTCAGTGTAAGTCCTATTCATCAACGATCTTTTCAATAAGCGAATAGAATAATATACTAATTACATCTTGTTACAATCTCGTTAACCTTTTGTGGTAAACTAATGACTTGTTTTACAAACCCGATCCTAATAACATGACCTGTGTTATTTTAAATACCAGCCTGGCCTGACTGGACGCTTTAAAATGTACCCTAAAATATGTAATAACAAGGTTTAACTTAGTTTAATGGTTTTAGAGGGCCGTAATAGTGTATTTAGCATTATGTACTACGTATTTGTGTGCGCTTCTGAAAGAGTAATTTACGAACCATGGATTTATAATATTATTATTAATCTATGTCTATGAAAATCGTCATTTTATATATAATAGATTATATCATCGTTTATCTTTGTCTAACTGATATATTCTTAATGCTATAGATTAGGATGGAGCACGACGAAGTTCACGACGTTGTTATGAATTGGTTATAAAAAGCTGTGAGTAGATAAAATTAAGTATAAAACAATTTTTAAACAAGATATATAAAATGTAATTGTATATTTAAAAAAAATATATGTTTAAGTCACCTATTTGAATGGTCGCAATTTACAAGGAATGAATTAACTTTTTAGATGAACGAAATCAGATAAATGTGTTGTGAAATATTGTTACATAAATGCTTTGCTCGATTTTTAATTACGTGTAAGAATCTAATAAAGAGTTAGTTATTGTTAAATAACAGGTTTCTTGTCCAATTAAAGTCAAAGATGTTACCATCCAAATTACCATAGTTATAGAAACGTGCAAAATTAGTATACAATAATATGTACCCATAGGAACCTCATTAACTTGGAGACAACCACGTAATCATAAATATATACCCACGTGATAATCAATAGGACAAACTGATCATTAGAATTATAATGTTAGTGGTAAGGGCGTTTGATCTGTGATTGCCAAGATTAAGCGACGATCGCAAAGGCCGGTAATCGAATGGGTGGCCAAATTAGTTAGTGACTTAGGACAATCACGTGGGATTATTTTTTACATCCATTACTCAACTGTGATTGAGCACCACAAATCCGCATTAATATACCTCCCAGCCAAACTCTCTTATTTTTTGCTGGGTGGCAAAAAATGTGTGAGGTCTAGCGTTATCATGATGAAAAACCACACCACTTCTATTGATAAATTCTGACCGCTTTCTCTCAACTTCTTGCTTGCATCTCTTCAGTTGTTCGCAGTAGAGTTCAGAATCGATGGTCATGCCTGGCGGTAACAGCTCATAATAAATGCCCTCCTAATCTCACCATACACACAGCATTACCTTGTTTGGAAATTAACCCGGGTTTCGTCACAGTTTGTGAAGCCTGGCCGCCCTTTGACCACAACCTTTTTAGCACGTTAAAAATGGTTCGGTTTTATTACGTTATAATAAAGAATAACAAATGAGTATGAGCTTCATTAGGTTTCTTGCAGTGAGCTCGTGAGGTACCTAAATATCCAACTTTTTTGAGTACCCAACTTTTTTCAAATGCACCAAAACTGTTTTGTGCTCAATCCCCAGTTCTTTAGCTACGTCGTAACTACTGATATGCTGATCTTACTCCACTTTTTCAAAAAATACCTTACATTTTATCCCTTACAGGGAGACTGAAGCGACGTCCATTTTTGACATCAAAATTTCCGAACTGAAAACGCTTAACCCAAGTTTGTGCCACTCTCACAGAAACTGCACTAGGTCCTAAACGTTACAATTTTTTTTCGTAGCTTGCGTCACATTTCTACCTTTATTGTGAAATTTTAAAATTTAACGAATTTCTTTATTAGATTCACTCATTTTGACAGTAAGAAAAACAAATGAAAATCACACATATTCCTAATTTGAATTCGGAAAATATATTTTTTAAAGAATTATTTTCTTTAAAATTTATATTTTTTAATGATACCAAAACTTGGCAGAATGGTATAGCCAGAAATATTCTATTAAAAGTATATGCATACTATATGCGAAAAGACTTTTTCCCAAACCTAATAATTGAAACAACACAAAACGATTAATATTCAACCTAATAAACTAAGTATACGAAAAGGCATTATCCTCAAATCAGCCATATCTGCGTTCCAACTAAAGCTAATAACACTTTATTCGTGACTTTCCAAGTTATCCGGTCATTCGCTTGATTGGAATGTATACCGAATAGTGGAGAGGTTCCACATGACGTGGCTTCCTACGGGAACGGAATACTCAAGTTAATACAATAAGAGCCAGAGTGGCTAAACGACCCGTTAAAGAATTTCTACGTGTACATAAGGATTTTTCCAAATTTCCCGTAAGGAGGTATTATGTTACTTTCAAATTTTTTTATACGAGGTTGTGAATAATTTTGTAGTCAATGGTTAAGATTCATATATTTTTTCTGTATATTAAAAAGAATAAAAACAAGCGTGGTTATGGATTACTAAAAATACATAACACTTTTGTTATAATAAATAAATTAAGCACGTAGCATCGATGGCGTGAGTAGCTCGGTGGCATAATGAATATGCGCCGCGATCCGCGAACGTTGTTGATAAGCCACTTTTATAAGGTTCAGTCACGAGATGGGTGAGCAAAAAAATCCGTGCTTCCGAAGGCGCGTCAAGCCGTTTGGTTCCGGCTGCATTTGGAGTAGTTAATATCTTCCAATCCATATTCCTCCCGTCCATCCTCCTTAACCATCCATAAGAAAGACCTGAGCCTCTGTAGTGGGAACGTAACAGGGCTGATGATAATGATGCTTCCGAGTCGTAGACCAAACCCGCTAACTTGTGCGCTAACGGGCTCTTATAATGCTACTCAATAATCTAAACTAATATAAATGCGAACTTTATCTGTGTATCTCTAAACTGCTTAAGTTTAGTGCACAAATAGAGAGCTTGGGCAAGAACAGGATAGTTTCCATTGCAAATTATAATCATAAAACGATTCTAAGCTACGGGGGGAAAGCTTATACTAAAATATTTCATTTACTTCGTACAGCTTCAGCAAGTGAGCCGGTAATAATCCGGTGCGGATGCCGACACCCGGACAGGCGACGCGTTGGACACCCGACAGTCCGGTCGATACTGTTCGCTAGCATAATACACGAGAACATTTTTCTTGAATTGCGTCATTTTTATTATTTAGTGAACTGGGCTTATAAAAAAAACTAACTTAGCATTCAATTAATTCCCGCATGGATTTTTCTAACACCCAGTTGTACAAACGCTCATTAAAATAGTTATTACTATAAAGTGACATTACAGATACATATTATCAAAATAACATTCATTAAGCTTAAAGTCGTCATTAACCCTTAATGAACGTTTGTCAATTGAGTGTTATTATATTAATTCATAGACACAAATTAATTTTCTCGTCAATAATCAATTTTCCAATAATTCTAATGCATAGACACACGAGTCACTTCCTAGCCGAGATTTGGTACAGGTTATCAATGTTATGGTCTCGCAGCTGAAGATCAAAGTGTTATCAAAATGCAATCATATATGTAATGTAAGCAGAATTGTGACAGCTCAGTCTGTGCTCAGAAGATTCGATATATTCTCTCTAATACTACTTTGATTTCACGAAAAAATTTCATAAAAAGATGACTAGGTGTAGTTGTCTCATAAAAATTCGTCCGTGTATGGAATATTGCTCACACCTTTGGGATGGCTCAGCAAAATACCAGCTTGCCGCGCTCGATTTGGTGGACCGTAGAGTCAGAAAACTTGTGGGGGATTGTGATCTCGATAACTCCTAGCTCCACAGTCTGTCTCATCCGAAAAGTTGCTTCACTGTCGGTATTCTACAGATTGTACTTCGGAGAGTGTGCTTCCGAGCTGCATCGGCTCATTCCGCCAGCACCTTTTTACCACCGGGAATCCAGGCGTACAGCAAATTATCTCGCCTACCTGGTTCACATTCCACGTATCCGACCAAAGGGCTTTGGATCATCATTTATTGTGCGCACAGCCAAGGAGTGGAATGGCCTACCTGCCTCTGTTTTTCCGGTATATTTAAAGCTCGAGTGAATAGGCATTTTCTGGGCAAACTCGTCCCATCTAAGGCCTTACGCTTAATATTATTACGCCATAGGTCAAGAGTGAGCCCATCTCGGATAAAAAAAAAATTGATTTTTCTCATAAAAAGTTAATTTGAAACAGTTAAACTAATACAATATTGTTGCTCAATTCTCATAGTTATTCAGCTTATCGTTTTGACTGCGCTCAACTAAAAACTGCTACGAGCTACGATTGCTACGTGCTACTTGTAGTACTAACATCATTTTCTTTCCATTTTTTGTGAATAATTTATGATAAAACGTAGAAGTCAAAATGTTACGTGCTATTTCTACATGTATAAATCAAAGGTAAAATGTTTGTTATCGTATAGCTGATATATAATATTGAATTCTTATATTTTCACGCGCACTATCCATAAATGAAACAACTTTTTAACGGCAAACCAAATATACCTATATATATTTAGAAAAAGCTGTCGAACTACTAAATTGCATTTTGATGGAAACTCATCAAAATGTAATTCAATTCTAATATAATGAATAGACATTTTCAATGCTCAATTTATTATCGATTTGGAAAAATTGTAACCACTTTCAACTTCTAATCCATTACTACAAAACAAACACCATTATAAGAACTACTGAAAGAAATTTTATCTTCGTTGAATCAGCTTTTCAAAAAAATCATTTGCCAGTCAGAATTTACGGTCTATAAATCTGTCCATATAATCCCCGGCGGAACACTGGCCTTGTAGTAAGATTTGGAATTCCAGAACTTCTATTGAGATGTACAGTTTCAGGACATTTTAAGGGAAATGGAGTTCAGCAGAAACACGGTTCTAGTTAGCGGTAAACAACCATTGTTCATGATGATTGTTGGTAGGATTGATTTAAAAAAAATACATTCAGAATTGGTAGGTACTATTAATATTTATTTATCTCCTTGTGTGCATGTCTATAGCTGTCATATATAGTAGTTATGTGACATTTTATATTCATACAGACTTATATTTAGTTATCTAATTTAGTTAAAATAAATATAATAATTTAAATACTAATAATTTATAATATGCCTTTTAGAAGTAAATTTATTCTATAGATATGTAACACAATATGATCTTATATTAAGTAAGAAGAGTACTACGAGTTAAAATAAAATTACTAACACCAAGAAACCTAAAAAAGTAGTTTTTCTTTTTTCGGTGGTCAAATATCAATCGCAGGAAATTGGGAGACTTTTCTAAACAAAAGTCTCTCAATTTCCTAAAACAAAGGAATAGTGGGATGTTAAGTAATCACAATGTAATTATAGTGTTAGAATAATGTTGTGTCACGGACTTAAGTTACCTACCAGTAACAGGTGCTAAATAAAAAACTACGGAGGGTTTGGCCCACATTATGTCAAGTCGAGCGGTCTGTAGCACGCTCGAGCGAAACCCGTGCCAGTTAATTACTTTTGCCCTAGTGATGTAAATGGTATCCGTACACTCTAAAAAATGGAGGCCAACAAAGAGCGATTTTCTCTTGGTTGACATAATATTGTTGGTGTAACAATTACTTATTTACATAAATCAATCAAAGCTGAAATATTGAACCAACTAGTTAAAGTATGGTTAAATTAAAAATTTGGTAACCCTGATTAATTCTATCAAATATATTTATCGTATCTATCATTACTGGATTTTTTTATGTGAATCAATTATTTTTAATAGTTAAATTTAACGACTAAGTATATTGAAGCAATTTATACAAATTAATCAAAATAAATAGGTAAATTAATAGATTAGACAATTTTTATTGTTGCAGTAATAAGTTTCTCGTATTTGATTTAACAAAGAACGTTAGTAAAACCGAAAAAAACCCTTTATTTTTCAAACAATAAAGACTATTTAGTCAATTCAAAAACATGAATGATTAATGGCAACTAAGTACTTGACATTATTGGACTAACTAAAATTAAGCTGTTCATGTTACTAAGAATGTATTTGCTAAAATAATTATCAAATTCTGATTGATTTAAATACTGTCGTACATGAATCAATTAAGAAAAGCGAGTGCCAACAAAGAGTGACTTTGTTAAATCAATCCACACAAACTTATCAAATTCACTTTTCTTGTGTTTAAGACTGGTTTATGATGCAGCAGTCCACAGTTTTATATCTTTCTTTGATAGATTATTGTTTTTTTTTTAGTTTTTCGTCTTTATCCGACAGATAGCCGTTACATATTAGTCTGGCACGATTATTTGAATGTTAGCGATTATATATACACAGTAAGATCAATTATCAACACTTAAGACTTTGTTTTCACTTTCGCAAAACTAATATTAATTAATATCGGGAAATATTTAATTTAAAATAAAATTAAATCAGCTGTAACGATTTGACAACCGTACACGCCAGTGTCAAATATGACGAAGCAAGTTTGTGACAGTGTTGCTGCAATATTATGGTAAATATGAAGTTTTCATTTTGCGACAATATTGTTTGAATATTGTTATGAAAAGATACTTATATGTAACACGCCTATCATCTTCATAGGTGCCCGAATAGTTCTAAGTCTGCAAACTAGATAGCGTTGTTCATTTAATGCATCGCGGTATCAGTTATATCGTTAGATTGTAAAAGTAATATGCCGTTTAACTCGCTTTGGACCAAAAGTTCAGAATGATCGAACGGCTAAAGTGGTTGGTTCTCTTGGTTGAATTACCATTGGTAAATTGGTTAGCGTAATCATATCTCAGGCTTAAATTGACCAATCTTTTGGCCGAATAAACTTCGGTAAATTGTTTGGAACAACCAAGTTTCATATTAATATCGACCAACATGTGGGTTGGATTAACTTCGGGAAATTGGTTAGTACAACGATGTTTCATACTTATATTGACTAACCTATCGGTTGAAAGAACTAAGGTAAATTGGCAAGTACAATCATATTTCATGGTAAAATTGATCAACTCTTAGGTCAAATTAACTTTCGTGAATTGATTAGTTTAGCCACGTTTCATGTTAATTTTTACCAACCTCCTGGTTGAATCAACTGTGGTAAATTGTTCATACAGTCACATATAGATATATCGACTAAGATCTTATTTAAATTGAAGACTAGGAGATAGTTGCTGTTGTGATTAATAATGATCAAATTGAATGAAATCTTAATTATCTTAACAAACTAACTTATAGTAAAAATAATAATAACCATCTTATTTAATGTATCTAACATCTTGTCAGGCTCATATGGAAACAAGATGCTTATTCACATATATCACAATATTGTTTGATATAACAATTTTTTTTAGAGTGTATCCACGCTTAACCGACGTAGGAGAAAAATCTGCATCCGTTAGTTTTTAAGCGGATATTCAAATGGATATTTTGTTTTATTATATTTAATTATGCATAGCAGTATCTAACCTAATAATGTCCTGGCTTGCCATCTATACCTATTACCTGGGTACTTATTTATTTTCTCAAATCTCATATAAGTTATTTATGTGGTATTGATAGATACAAAGGAATGCTCTCATTGGAGGAAATTGCAACTTAATTTATTTAAAGCTGAGCAATAACAATAACACAGCAGTCTGAATCCACTTGTAAAGCAAATCCGAAAGTAACAATTCATAATGAAACAGCCCGAGAACTTGTTTTGCTTCAAACAAAGCGAGAATATGCATTACGCAATATGCAAATTTTAATTGATTTATCTATAGTGATATTTTTTCTCATAAGTCGGCAATAACTAAATTTAACGCTAGGTTCAAATGCATTGAGCAATTACGAAACGAATTTTTAGATTATAATTCACAAGTAAATGAATTAAAATTAATCCGCATGATACGATTGATTTAAAGGTTGTTCATGAGTTTGATAAACTAAGTAGGTATCGCAGATAGCGTCCGCAGATTAGCACGACCGGGCCCGCTATAGCACCGTAACGTTTCAAAAACAGCACGAAACCATTTTCTCAGGTGTGTTTACCTAGTCTTGAGCTACCAAATGTCGGTAGTGAGATTGAACATTGACAAATATTTTTTGCAATAGTCATGGGTAAAATCACAAGCAAAACGCCGTTGGTCGAAATACCGATCATAGGATCGAGACTTTTGGTCAGATGTGCGAGTACAAGTCAAATACCGTGACTTATGGCGTGACCAGTTCTCACTTCCTAGTCATTAGGACTTTACACCAACAAGCGGGCGACACCTTCTGATTACTGCTAAGCTCCGTGAAGATACTTTTATGGAAGATAAAACCGCAGGTTCGGCCACCTTAACTCAAGCTATCCAACTGAAAGAATAGTTAGTTAATCTTTTGAAATGTGCACAATTTGAACTGCGCAAATGGAGTAACAATTCTTTAGAATTCAATGAACATTGTCAGGTACCGAAAGCGTTTAGTGATAAAAACCATCAACACATTATTAAAATCTTAGGTGTCCAGCGGGATCCTCACGAAGATTTTTTCACATACTCGATATCAAATCTAAACTTTTACTAAAAACGCAATAGTGACTTGCTTTGCTCGTATTTATGATCCATTTGGTTGGCGGACATCGGATTTTAAACTTTACCCTCAAAGCATTGTTGTTTAAAATTAAGTGAAGAAATTTAACAGTTTTGTATAGTCTGACGTGCTGTTGACTGTACATTTTTTTTTAATAAATTATGTTTAAATTACCTATCTCTGTGCTAACCATATCCGAGCGTGGCGACATGAGATAATGTGAATAAAACGTAATTTTCAGTGGAAACGGAACATTTTTCCGCTATAAATATGTAGTAGCACATTTCATTCTCGCGGTTAGAGTCTCCTCATTCAGCGTTCCGTATCACGATAGTCTCTACCTACATAATATAATAGAGACTGTCGAGAGTACTTGACATCCGCAGTTCCGTTTCCAGTAGAAAGAAAACATTTTCACATCCGAATATAATCCAAGATAAACAGATAGGTAACTGTTCCATTTCAGTCCATGTTCGGCAATGCTAATATATTAAAAATATAACGCCGAAGGCTGTATTTACTGTCATAGTATTACAGGTTCGATCAAATCAAACCTACTTCAAAAGGTACTGAAGGTTATATAATATTTTATAGGTATTTATAGTAATAAATGTTAATGTAAAAATCAAACTAAGGACATATACTTTGGCTTTAACATAAATTGATTCCATTGACGACAATTTTTATGACGACGATAAAAGCTCGCTCATATTTTTTTTTCATGTTCGACACTAATGTTTTACAAACATAAGCAAATAACATCGGTATGTTAGATATTATACAAATAGTAGGTAGATGAAAACGAAAATAGTGGTAGGTATCTAAGCGACATGTACTTCAACTCATATTTACTACTTATTTACATATGTATAGTTCCAGGCACGGCTGAATCTTGATTTGGTTAAAGTTTGGTTTGGACAGTTTCTTTTATAGAGCAAAGGGAACTATTTAACACTCTATCGTCGGTTGGAGTGATTGTATCCTGCACATTGCTCCCCAAAGTGCGTACAATGTCTTCAGATTTATTTTTTTATACTTTCGCATTTTCTTAAGGGATCTGAATGACCACAAATACCAATGTTATTGCGAACAAATGACGTAAGGAAAGGAGACTATCACTAACCAGGGGGCAAATTCTTCTAATTAAATTTCGAACGCGAACGAAACTACAGTTTTTAATGGTTTTCCTATTCTACAAAGTGACATACGATACAATCCCAGTTCTATTTTAGCTGGAATTTGCTATTTTAGCTGATCCGTTTTCGATTGGATTTAAATAAAATTTAATTAGTAGAATTGGACTCCTGGCTTCTTTAAGAGAGTTGTCCTAGTGTTGGTCATCGTTAAGAAGGTGAAGAGTCATGCAAGTGGCTTGCAAGGTAACATGCTGGACATCTTCAATAGTTTTCAAAAAAGGAAATGAAGTTGGTCTTCGAATTGTATGGAACAATTGACGAAAAAACTAACATTATTAGTGGTATTGATTGTACACACCCTACCTAAAGCAGTAAAGTGAAATATGTAAAAAATTTTAAGCTGATGGCGTTTAAGTTAGCAGTAAATGCTCATCTGATTGACCGACTTTTGTTTATTAGTGGAAATATATTTAATGTATAGACATATTTCTTTACTGTTTTATTTAAGTATAGATATAAGTCTTGTGGTAAATATGATTTTTATAGTTTATACTTTTTTTAAACTTTACTATTTAATAACCAGAAAAGCGGTTAACGAGTTTATGAACCTTGTTTTGATTTCGATCGAAAATTAGTTCGGCTTGCTTTCATTTCGTGATAAATTAGCCGCCGGACGGATTCAGTAACTTTCACGTACGGTTACTGCAAGTACTTATCTGTAGGATATCTTAGGGTTATCAAGAGTTTAAATCGAAAAGCCAGTTGCATACAGGGTGCTTGTGCAAAAAAATCCTGATTTCTGTAAAAAAATCCGGTCTTTGGCCGAAAATAAAAGTCACTAGATTGGGAAATTAAGTCACTTAAAAAAGGTTGGGGGCCGCCCCTCCCGCACCTCTTCATGTCAAGACGTGCATACTCATCATAATATGGTTGTTTTAATTTGGCGTTCGCTGCGCATCGTACCGGGTGGCGCTTATTATTTATTGACATGACTAAAAATCCGGTCTCGAATGAAATCCGGGCGGAATCCGGCCTATTTCCTCAAAATCCGGTCTAGACCGGATTTATCCGGTCAGATGGTAACCCTAGGATATCTGATCTATGCACTCAGTCGTTGGCACTCTAAGGTCTAATGAAAGGCATAAAGTAATGTTACTCTAATGCACGAAATTCACTCTATAGTACGTTTATCGAGCCTGGGATGCATGATCGTGTTGGGTGTTCGAGATGGTTTGATACGAGTTTCTATTTGAAGCAAACATCCAGCATGTGGAACTATCACTGTGATCCCAAGGGCGGATCCAGGGAGGTGTTCACTGGGGTCATGATCCCGCCTTGGGGTGGATCCAGGACTAATAATTTAAAGTATATATAATGTTTTTACATATTTTTAGTACTTAAATTGATTTTATTTAAATACTTTCAAAATCTAATTAATTTAATATAATACTTTGTATCTATTATTATCAAAATTATCTTCTTATGATTTGACCACGACTATGTGACCCCACCATGGCGCCAGAGCTGGAACCGCCCTTGTATGACTCCTGCAGATGCTCAACGAAGAGGCGGAACATGTGTAGAGTAGTCATTGGTGGTTCTGGTGAGGATTATCGACGCTTGTGCACGTGCTAATTATTAGCGGGCGATGCAGTCATATTGTAGGTACTAAATAAATGTGAAAATTAATAAATTTCCTAGTAAGTTTCGCAAAATAACATCTGATTCTATCTGTGGAAGCCGCGTTATTGCTTTTTTTCTTGCTTTACTCTTTTCTAAATTATCTTACGATTTCCATATGAGTTCACCACTTAAGGAATATCTGGTGTACTTTCAGGGATTTGCTGATCTGCGTTGCCGCCGCGAACGCTTCAAGCTTCAAGGGAGGCTACATTACGGGCGCAACCTCACCGCTGGCCGCATAAAATAACATCAGACTAGCTTCAAACTTTAAAATGAATCTTCAAAAACTAATTTTCTTATAAAAAATAATTTCCCCGACCTTTGAACAAATTCAGCCTCAACGAAGTTGTTAGAATATGTGGCATGTTTAGGCCCATATTATTCTACTAATGATGGTGATAATGTTTTAGCAGACAAAGTCATGAATGGTTTCTCTAACCACATAGGTTACGCGACATACCGTTTAATTATATTGAGAGCACGTCCGAGCGATCCGTCTACTTCACCTGTGCAGAGCCGGATCTAGGGGTGAGAAGTGGGGGCAGTAGCCCCAGGCGCCAAGGTCAGGGGGCGAAATCATCATTATATAATACCTACTTACAGTTACTTAAATCTTTTTTCTAACTGAATCTAACTAATATAAGAGAAAATCATAAAGTGCAAAAATATGATAGTATAAACTCTGGCGTCACAGAGCATAGGGGGGCAAAAAAATCATAGATCCGGGCCCACAACTGTGAAATTATTATAAACCTACCAATTCTAGAAACGACGACATGCTTCACCCGGCCGCTGGAAAATTATTTTACAATTATTTCTTTTATATATTTTATGACTTAAAAACCCAAGAAAAAGTAATAACGCCTAGGTCACGTGGATACGCATCTTCCTATGTAATTCGAGATTAAGATTGGAATACATATCATGTTTACGATTGTATCTCGCAGCCAAGTTGTATAATTAGCCGGCCAATGGGGCGGCTAGCCCTTTAATTGATAGCGCAATTCAATTACCAGGCTGACTTTCGATCTTCCGAGTAGCTAAAAGTTCAGCAAACTAATTAACTGTAAACTCACCGGGAACACCGATATTTATTGATAGGATTAGAAGTAAAAACAAAACATATAAGGTGTAATGTTATTATTGAATGTAATATTATTGTTGTGGACTTCGTGAAATGGATTAGTTAAATATACTGACCAACTTTAACTATGGGAGCAACACACTGAATTCACGAAAAAATAATCATCTGTTTTATACAAAATTATGTTACCTACAATCGTTGACATAATAAACAGCGAAGTTATTTAAAATTTCGAGGTTATTTTTCGTTAACAGATAACAAAACTAAATTAACTTTTTTGCAGATTTTAAGTCAGCCGTCTTGTTGAACGGCCCAAATATTATAATTATTCAACTAGAAAACTAAGTGTGAAATTAAGTGGCGCCATCCAATTAAATGCCTAGCAGCCCAATTGAGCTGTTGTTTTAACCGGTTGGTTGTGACATGTACACTAACTTCACACTGCACATGCTTACCTTGTGGATAGAAAACGAGATAAATATTCTAATATTTAAGTTAGGCCCGTCTTTACCCATGCTGCAGGGGGTGCAATGCACCTGGGCACCGCGCATTGGGGGGCGCCTAGCCGATGATGGTCTTGTAGTACCTTGAAGTACCTACTCATCGATGATTTATTTCAATAATTTTTATATTTTTCAACCGCTGACGCTGAACAACGAGTAATTTGAAACAGCCGCCGCCGTCGCAATTTTGTTTTTTTTTTTAATATAAATATGTGTAAAAAAAAATATTTCAAAACCTTTTCTCTGTAATGGGGGATGGGGCGCCAGAGCACTGCTTGCACCCGGGCGCCTGTTGTGCTAAAGACGGGCCTGATTTTAGTTAACATAAAACAATAGCTCTTATGCATTATAGCTTACTATAAAACTAATTAGTTCCTTTAAAAATCGGACCTTATTACAGAGATTTCGCTTCCGTCTGTCACCAGGCTGTATGTCACGAACAGTTGAATTTTTCACAGATAATGATTTACTGTTGCCGCTATTCCAAAAAAAAAAATACTAAAAAACAGAATAAAATAAATATTTAAGACAACTCCCAGGCAAAAAATGTGATTTTTTTCTTGCTTTTTTTATGGATAATGGTAGGGTTCATGCCCGAGTCCGACTTGCGCTTAGCTGGTTTTTTTATAATGTTACCAAACTTTATAAGATTCGCAATCTCTTTGTTGAGTTAAGACATCTTTTTTATAACAAAATAGAATTTAGCAGTCGTTTTTGTTAAATGAATCGGAATTTAATTACAATTAGGTGTTCGGCTTTACGATAACAGCACTATTGACTAATAAAGCACAACGCTCGACCAGTCTTCTCTATCCCAAATGCTATTTCTACCCGACTAGAAAATAAATTAAATGGAACTTTTGCTATACAATACTGAAGACAGTTAAGAGGATCGAATTTATATCCATCTATTTTATTAAAAAAATTTGGTACCGCACGAACGTCGTTTTATATTACTTAATATTTTAACGAGAGATGAGTGTCTAATTCAAGGCGCAATACTCCGTTTGTTATAAGGAGAACCTGACATAATAAATATACCTACTTTACAAAGCCGAAGACATTGACAAATGATTTGAAACGACATCCAACAGTTTGCCTTATATAACCAGTTACTAAATATGTAACTTAATAATGTTTGATCAAATGGAAAGGAAATTTCTTCGGTTAACGGTACCTACTACCTACTGAAGGTCGAGGAAATATGAAACAAAATCCTGTCAAAAAGACAGCCAAGCGATGAGAGCCAAAATATATTAATTTCGTACTCGTCAATAATTACAATGATTGTAAACTTAATATCACACCTCGGCTATACGTAAAATATAGGTTTTTTAAATTCCTTTCGCCTTCTTCGGCGCGATCTGCCCTGCGATTCTGTAAGAAACCAAACTCGAATTCGTGAAACTCGAAGTGTCATCCGCGCGAAAGTGGCATCCGCTCAACCTTGAATTGGTTAATGGCAAAGTGAGTTTCGAAATGACACAAGAATAGAATATCTGAGACACTTATATTTAATCAATTTTGTTTTGTATTTGAAAAAAAAAATGGAATCAATAAAATTTCTACACTCAATGACATGAATTAGGACACATGAGTGAATTCGAAATCGGGTCGGGATTTTTACAGAATCGCAGGACTGTTCGGATTGATTTGCGATTTCTTCTATTTTAGTTATTTTAATATAAGCGATTCGATTCGATAGGGAAAGTCTGAGCCAGCAGTAAGGACGTTAATAAACTGGTGATGGTGCTTCATTATGAAGCTACTATTAGTTAAAAAAACTACCTGAGTGGATTATGATAGCCATCATCGAACTTATGCGATATTCGCTGTACAAATGCCAGACCTCCAATAATGAATAGCAATGAAAAAATTAAATCATGCTCTGACTTACTCTACAGCAAGAAAAATATGTAAGTTAGAGTAGGGATGGTTACATAATAGATCGATATAATTATAGAATTCGTTTAAGAATACGAAACGAGGTAAGAGGACTCAAAAACGATTAGTAAATGGAAATGACGTAGACACCGGAAGAATACCAGACACATTTTGGTTGTGTCGAGACAAAAAAAAAACGGGAAGAAGAAGACGTATTATCTGTCATAAAGATATAGATAGATAAATAGTTTGATTAAAGTTTTAGCGTCCCTATCACATATTCAATTTTCAAATGTGTAATCTTGTAAGCTTAGGATTTCAGCTTACTGACTTGATTGAGAAACCGTAAGATATTCCACGTCAAGTCAATATTTGTTTTTCATTTATTTGTGGCTACAATAAGCATACATAGTTATGTTACTTACTTAAAATATAATTTATATACAATGTTATAAAACTCCTAGAATGTTATCGTTTTATATGGGTATAAATTCTCATTTGGTCTAAATCTAGATATCATATTTATGTAATTAAAAATTACGTAATCCTTCTAAGAAACCTGTATGGTAAATAATTTTTATACAGTGGTTTTATTAAATGACATGCATTTTTTTATATTGACGGCGACTGAAATCTACTCGGTTTTTGATCGGACTGATAATTACTATCATCAGTTTCCATAATAAGCAAAGCATTTATGTAAATACGTATATAAACGACAATATCGTTTTAAATATGTAGATAATAAATATTAAAATGACATGTATACGTATGAAGTGTTTTTTATGGTGTACGACAAATTGATATTCATGCAGCGTATGCGGCCAGTTAACACATGCAACAGAAAACGCATACGAACCAGACCCGTCTGATTGTGTTCGAACCTCGCCAAATATATTGGTCGGGTGCTTTGACCATCGTTTAAGTTTTAAACTGTCATCGAAAGTGTCTGTGTTAGCTTATATAATCCGGACCACTCACGATTATATCGGGCTGTGTGTCATGTGTGGGTGATAGCACGGTTAATACGGGAGCAACGAATACGTGTGCTCGCGGCGATTGCTGCGGCGCAACTGGCGAACGGCTGAGACTGGGCGACGCGCTCTTACCCCTCCCACGCAGTCTCCTGTCGCGCCGCCGCAAAAAGGTTTGTTGGCGCCCAACGTGGGGCCAGTAGAAGTTAAACCAATGGTTGCAGATTAGATCAATTAAGCGTGTCCGTAAACGTCAACATTCGCAGGGTTATTGCTAGTTATCATGTGATTCACCCCATCGAAATATATGAAATATCATCACTGCGAAAATATTCTAATTGGTTGATTTTGATTTCGATGTTAACTTTGTTAATATAATATACACATTTTTTTATTATGAGTCAGTACCAAAATTACCAACTCAACAGCATTTACTGTAATAAGACTCGTAATTTTGAAACTTAATAGTGTTATCTTGTTAACATAAATATTTACCTCCAGAAAGCGTGTCGTAATACAAAAATATTCAGTTAATAATCAAACAAAAAAAATATATTGAAAAAAAAAAAGCTCCGACTTAAAAAACTAAATAAAACAACAAAATAATATAAAATATGTATATTCACAATAATGTTTTAATGCACATAATATGATATTAACGTCAATTTTTACTTAAGATACGAATTCCATTAAAATACAAAATCACATTTTGGTATCACACCCACAGTCAGGTACTAAGTTTTATTTTACATTATCACTCAATAAAATTCAATAAAGTCATATTTTTACTAAAAAATATATAATAAAATTTCTACCTAAAATTTGTACGAGATTCTCATTAAGTAATCAATTTAAATACATTATTAAACTGCTATCCAAAAGGAACGTGTACTTTAACAGCTCTACAAAATAAAAACTATTTAAAAGTCATTATTAAAAAAATCTTAGGGACTCGGTAGTTCAAATTCTATATTTAAATATAATAGGACAACATAGTAATTAAACAATGAACTTAAACTTTATTACATTAGCGATTTCAGTTCAAAATTTAATGAAAGCCCAGTAAGCTCACCATGAGTATCTCAATTACGCAGCGAGCTAGGAATATAGTATATTTTTCAGTAATCGTCAGTGTTGCCATCATTACGACGTCAAGTTGATTTAAAAAAAGAACATAACTTGAAGTGAAGTAACGGGAAAATGTAAAATTCATCAAATACAAGGATTTTTTAAGTCATGAACAAAACAAAACCAAGAATCGCCTTAGGCTCCGTTCAAACCAAACGTAAATTCAGCGGCCTACCGTAAGCAGGCAGACAGGTAATGTCAATGGAATGTGAAAAAAATGCATTATTTATTAACAATGAGCTTACAATACGCTATATTATACAATACGATTCAATAAAATAATCGGCTTGTATATATTCACCGACTAATCAGGAGAAATAGGATTTAATAGGTTGTGCTATGTATCCAGTCAATATATCCAGCGCGTAGTGACGCAGTAGTAAAATCAGTTGCGAAGTATCAGCGCCTAGATCACGGCTATGAATAGCGTAATAAGGTTTTGTCGGTTCGGTCCGAAACAAGACGATTATTTATAGAAATGTAATAAATCGCGTAACGATCGCTCACAATCCGCGGCTGACTATACGTTTAGTTTGGACACAGCCTTAATATCACGATACTAATATATCTTTAGATTTAACATAAAAATATAATCAATTCAGACATTTTTGTTTAGTTTTTTTTTTATAATGAAAGTTTGGAGTAAAGCCGAAGTGTGCCAAAGGATAAATGCCAACAATCTGTTAAAACTACTAACATGGGCTTTCTCATAATTCAACCGACCAATTCGACGGTACCTCCCTTCACATTAAACTCTCTAACAAATAGTCATTTACGAAAATTATCGAATATACAATAATCCTCATTTCTATAAAATAAATATAAGTTTGAATGGTCATGATTTGAATCATTTTTTTTTTAATAATTATGTATATCTTATCTACAGTGCGTTTAGTTGTTAAGCGAGTGAAATAGAAACTTATTTGATTTGTGCTTCAATTTGATACTGACCCTAAAGACTTTACAGAGACCACTGTGAACTGAAACAAAATAAAAAAATAAACATAAAAAGAAACAATAAATTAAAAAATATGTTCAAGACATTTCAGAACGCTATAAATTTTTAAAACAAGGTAAGATCAGCTATAATGAGATGTTATGGATGACTCATTAATTTACTATCACGTACTTCTCCGTGATTCCGAAGACACGTTCAAGCCTCAATCTAGACTGCATGGAATCGAATCACATCGAAATAGAAGAATGGCCCATGAGATGGGCCCAGTGCGGATTGGTGGAAGTTGACGACTGTAGATGCAGCCCGGACCTATTATATTTGTCGACGAACGAAAATTCGGAAAACTTCGAAACGTTCTTATAATTTTGTTTAAATAATTTCCGTGAATATTATCTGTGTAGGGTTCTATTTCGGTTGCATCATAATTTATCGAAAAATGTGTTTCTTTGGAGTCGTATTAGCATTTGTTTATAGAACAGTCTTTTGAATAATAAAAAAAAAATTACGAAATTCATTTTCGTAGAAATAGGCTTTCGGGTTCCATCTTAATTCGTATGAGTACCACTTCTTACCAATCCGCATTAGACTAGCATAGCAGTTGTCTGTTCTCTATACGTGGTTTTATTTATTAATAGGCCGATAACGATAACTCGACTAATGCCCGATTGCACAAACGTCCATTAAGATTTAATAACGGCTTTAAGCTCTAAAGAATCTTGAAAATTTGTATCGGTAATGTACAAGGGTAAAGCCAAATGTAAAGCAAAATAATGTCCTAAGTCTATGACTGCTTGAACGATCATTTCCCTTCGTCGAAACTCTTAATCAATTAAACTAATAAATGTTATACCTAATTACAAGTTTCACTTATTCTACAGTCGAGAGCTCGTGTAACATTACAAGTTTGAGTTATTACAATTGCCGTACGTACTACAAGTAACCCCCCCCCCCCGGCAGCAAAAACACCCCTGGTAATGTAGCTTTAAATTAATGACAATTTTAACGGTCATTTGTGCAACAGGGAGTGACAATGATGACTTACCTCGGCTTGGTGGACTTGCGGTATGGTCTCGCGTTTCTATACACGTGCCCCCCCTGCGAGACCAGCGTGCCGCGCGAGCTCGCCGGACTGACGGCCGTGTGCAGGGACAACGGCGAACCGGACGAGCCGGACAAACCGGACAAACATCTATCGGCCTCTTCATTTGTGGGTGTCACGTCACCTGTTATACGAATATTGGGTATGAGAGTTTACGCCGTTAGTACATCGACGCAATACGAGTGTAGACAGTAAACGAAAATAGATAAAAAAAAAATCTGGTAGTGTTTATTATACTATTACCGATGATCACAATTTTATGCTTATTATATTTATAATATTGATTTAATTGATTATGAAAATACAAATATTTTATAGTCGTTGTAACGTGGCCGCAAACGGTCCGCAACCGCCCCTATTACTCATATCAGAATTTAGAGAATTCAACCTTATGTATAATAATGATAGCAGTTTCAGAGGGCAGTGGCGTTGTCGCGGAAAATATTAAAAATTTAATTAATTTTTAAATTTTAACTTATTATATGAATGAAATTTTTTATACATTTTTTTAGATATATATCATGTATATCTATAAAATAAAAGTTGTCTACTCCCCTATTGAAACATTTTTGGGAAATCTTATCAGCTGTTATGACAATGTTTGGCGGGTGCTTTATCTCGCTCTATTATTAGCTCGATGAATTAGCTGTGTCCTTGTCAGTACAGTTTCGCAGTCAACTGCGATAAAGGTCGTTACGCGGACGCACATGTTTCGCATTCAGGGTTGCCACCCAACCCGGTTTCTGATGACTATCCGGATATCATGAATTTTGTTTCTCAATAGGTGACAACCCTGTCATTATTCGTATAGTTTCACATTCGCGTGCGCAATGCGTCGCCGTTTTTAGTCCCGCAAATTTCCAATGCGCTGGAACCTAGTGTACGTAACACCTGCATGACGTCATTTGAGAATAGAAAGTATAAATAGTAAAAAACGCAAGAGATAATTTATTAATTAATTCGATAATTTATTGCAAGAATTTTCGAAAAAAGCCAATTTATATGTAAATATTAAGGTATATACAAAACAAAACAATATGAAAAAAATACATTTACTTTATAATAACGCGATAACAAAAGGAAAGGGTGATTTTTTTAAAACGTCTCCGAAAGTTTTATGAAATTAAATATATATATTTCTAATGACTATTTACTTATTGTGGGAATCATAATAGCGGTTGCTTTATCTACTGTATAGAGTATAGTTATATATATATATATATATACATATATACCGTGCAGACTGCCGAGCGGCGTGTGACGCGTGAGGTCCGGACTGCTGCCCCAGGGGCTGAGCGCCCCCAGGGGGCTGCACACGCCGGCTGATACCAATGTATCGTCTTCATCCCCGGAACCTACATCCAAAGTTCAATTCAGTTCATACAAAAAAAACTGTCTTTTCTTTTTATGTTTCGAATACGATTATCCTTTTTTTTATGGGATAGGGGGCAAGTGATTACCGTCGCCCATGGACACCTGCAACACCGGAGGAGCAACAAGCGCGTATTTTTTAACAAAACTTTTATAATAACATTTTATTTTAAAACCAACAAAATAGGTCAGCATTCATTCAATTAGCCTCTTCTCTATCTAGAAATGTCAAACTTACATGGCAACTAGATGGTCTGTGGTCATTGGGTAAAAAATGTTATTAGTAAAGCTTGAAACTATCTAGTATTTTCAGTGAAAATTAATATGTTTAACGTATAATCTAGTGTACATAAGTTGTGACAGCTTATGTTGTGCGATTATTTGTTTTAACGTAATTTGTGATCAACACATGTGTTAACTAACAAAAACGGGACTACATACTACAATGGGAGACCTTCTTATACTAAGAAAAAGCAAGAAACAAAGCAAGGTTTCCATACGAAAATCATCTTGGTAAAAAAATATTTGAACTCACTCTCGATTCACTCTTCATTATAATAATATAGTTAATAAAGATAAAATTATGGCAACGCAAAAACAATGATGAATAAAAAGGATTTTTACTCAATGTTTTCACACCATATATCATTCATTAACCAGCAGAGAGATTCTATAAAAATCAGAACACGAATTCGAATTCAGTCATGTGCCTGAATTCGCGTCATTTATAGAAAAAAAATCTTATTGATTCCATTTTTTGTATGAAAGTACAATACAAACGTGTTAAATTTCATTTTGAAACTCACTTCACTTGTGCCACGAAACGTTATTTCCAATTCAAGGTTGAGCGGATGCCGCTTTTAGAAGTGAATTCGGGTTTGGATTTTTACAGAATCGCAGGGCTGATCAAGAGATATCTGAATAACAACATAATGACGAATTAAAGCAATAAGAAGTTTTTTTATAAATCACATCTGTTTCGCAATTCAAAGTTTAATTAGAGCTTGTAAACAAATAACGTTTGTGACTACGAGAATCTATTTTAATTTAAAGAACATAACATAATCAAGAATATTCTCTATAATACTATACTAGTGCAAAAAGGTTGGTGCATAACAATTAACATTTCATTTCTAGGTATCACATATCTTACAAGGAATCGGAAATAGTTCTCTACTGAAGGAATAATAATACTTACCCTCAAAAACGTCATAGAAATTCTCTTTTGAGTCGTTCTGTGACTCGGTCGATTTTTTCTTGCGTTTACTCTGAAATATATAACTACTTATAATATGCAAACCATATGTATACCACTTTAAAATAAAACATTCTATAATAGTATCTTTCGAAATGTGATGTCATCATTATCATTCAAGAAGAATAACGATTATTTGATGTCAAATAGCGGTGTAGAAAGTAAACAATAACATGCATATTTTATTTATAATATTGCTTTAATTAGTTATAATGCGACCACTGAACAGTATGACGTTAATTTAGTATACTGGAAGCCCGTTCCTTTATAGCTAGTTATACTGGTGACTTTTTAAAACGGAACGCAGTCCAGTATACTGTTAATCCTATTTTTGGCGCCATTTTCAAATTTTTTAATGCAAGGTGAATATAAATATAAAGATTCCCTCTTTTCAAAAGAAAATATTATAAAATTGGAAAATTGTATAAAATAAAATATTTATCAATTAAATCCATCTTATAATAAACGTAAGTATTTTATTTTATCTGTTTCGACTGATCACGTGGTCAAAAGCACCGCGAGCACCTTACCTCGAAACCTCCAGTGCTCACAGTACAAATATGGCGGCAATTCATGACGTCATAAATTTCCCTAGGGTACTGTAGCAGTGTACTGGCAGTCCATAACGGAATGGATTTTTCAGCAGTAAGACCACTGCGCAGTGCTCGCAGTGTATATAAACAATTTTATGCTCGTTGCCCACGTGACCGCAAGTAGCGCGTTAAGTCACGCCCCTCTACTCATATCAGATGCTTAGAGTTTAATTCAAAGAATTAAACCCTGTAACCCATCATTGTACTTAGTATAATTCTAAGAATTAAACCCTGAGGATACATAAAACGATATTAGTATTAAAAGGGGCGTGACGTCATAACGACTCCATGACAAAAGCTTCCGAGTGAAATTTTGAAAAAAATAAATTACTTTTAGATATTAACTTATAGGTACCTACATAAATTATAATTTTTGAAATACTTTTTATATATATTTTATGTATATAAAATAGAAATATTTTTAAGCAGTCGTCAACACCCCTATTATAGAATTAATTTTTTATATACTTTTATCCCAAAAGAAACAGTTTTCGTTGTTTTACTTTAACATTTCAAGATTTTGCTGATTATATTCACCTTAGTCAGTTCCTCAGCGACAGACATCTCTAGTTCATGGTGTGTGCGAGCGAGAGCTGCCAATGCCTCTTCTAGAACACGATTTCGTTCGATCTGTATAAAACATTATTCCCATTATAATACAATAATCTGATAGAATAAATGATTATAGGCTTTCACTTCTATTATAATCATGTACTTAGTATAATTTGTTTGCGGAAAGTGGACACAGTAGCACATCAGGTTACTGTATTAATTTTTGCAACCCAATTTGAACTTAACAGTCAAAATATTAAGGCATAAAATCTTTTGGCGTAATTTAGCCTTTTTCAGCAAGCTAATGTGCCGTCAACTGAACATTTGTACTAGCAACCAGTTCTCTTGGCACCAAAAATCGTAGATTGCACTACTAGTAAATAAACGGTTTCATTGTTATTTCATTGGAAGTCATATTAGTATGCATTCGCAGTTCCATAAAAGCGTTGACAGTATTCACACTGGTTAACTAAAATTTTACAAGTTTTGATTGGCGATGCTGCCTGAATTGCAGTCATCTTTTTTTATTCAAAAACTGGGTTGTTATTTGGCCATTATCTGGCTTTGGAGAGTTTCAAGTTATACCGATTGAGGAAGACATAACTTTTTTTGACGTTGGGAAATGTGTTACGCATTCCCGCTCCCCCCCTAGCGTGAAGTCGGCGGGTTATGAGTCTTCCCTGCGGATTCACCCCAGAATATTAGGGGACTAGTCAGGGCC
This sequence comes from Diatraea saccharalis, assembly GCA_918026875.4. Taxonomy (NCBI): domain Eukaryota; kingdom Metazoa; phylum Arthropoda; class Insecta; order Lepidoptera; family Crambidae; genus Diatraea; species Diatraea saccharalis. Next base: position 2,993,878 of record OU893340.1, on the reverse strand, counting down.
TACCCCCTAAAACCCAAAGATGTTTCTCTCCAAGGAGACGACGCAAGGAGACAACCATACGGCGCTGTGGGGAACAAATGATCTAATCTTAATGAGATATGATTTAGTATAGGCGTACCAGAATCTGAAGGCAAAACGGGAAAATTTAATTTGTAGAAGGCAACACTGAAGAAGTATGTCTTGATACTTGATAATTGTAATATAATAACATTTGAAAACACACATAAAATAATATCAAGTGTCGTCATTGCTAGTTACCGATCAATTCACAAACACTTTAAAAATAAAATAAAAAATCGATCAATCAAAAATTCAGCTTCTTTTCACAAATTTTGATATAAACGCTAAAAACAATATTTCTCGTTCGACACATCAATGAGTTTTTAGGTTATTTTCACAAAATAGATAAGTAATTTCCCAAATATCCACAACAATTGAGGCGGCCGCACCCACCTCGCGCTGCAGCCGCGCGGCGTCGTGGTCCCGCGCCTGGGCCACGAGCGCGGCGCAGTGCCGCAGCGCGGACAGCGCCTCGCCGCCGGTGCCGCACGCGTGCTGGAACCGCTGCCCACACAACCGACACACACTCAACACCACGTCAGGGTATATCGCTCACTGAATAGTACAGTGGCACAACTCAAAAACCATTATTTCGAGAAAACGCCACAGCATTGTGGTGGCATGCCATAGATAATTTAAAGAAAAAATAAAAAACTTTACAGTTATAATATAATACAAACGATTTAACTGTTCCGCTAAAAAAATTATTTTAATAATTATAAATATATCACATTTTCATAACTTCAGAGAGCGTTTCTCGAAATTATGGTTTTTGAGTTATGCCACTGTACTATTCAGTGAGCGATATAAACTAAACTGACAAGTTGCACCGTTTCATTTTCAACTTGTATCTACACTCAAACTGAAAAATTCGAATTACGAATTCAAAGACGATTCTATACATACGCTTATACATCTTTAAACGCATATACATAAAATTAAAAATCAAACTCATTATAGTAACGCCAACTGTATCATAAAACTCATTATAGTACCACTACTTTTTTTATTCATTAAACTAGTCTATGGTTTTAGGCTGAATATGAAAAAAAAAGGCGCAAGCATGCGCAGTTCGAACTATGAAAAAAATGGCGCACACATAAATTACTTCCTGGTAACCTACCCACTTTGTTTAATAACGTAGTGTATGAAACTGCATATAACTTAGGTATTAAAACACTCGAGTTAACGTATTATCGCATTCAGCTTCGCCTCATGTGATAAACAGACTCTCGAGTTTTAATACCCCTTCCTATATGACAGTTGCATAAACTACTATAACGCATTAATAATAATAATCTTTATTCAAATAAAAACAGAACATGAATTAATAATATGGCATTTTTTATTACAAATTAGCACTTAAATTATTGTGAGCCCCTCACCCCTAACTAGAATTAAATCTGTTTTTCAATCGAAGAAAATATATATTGACTAATATTATTCATATCGGTATGATATGTCTATTGTATTTAGTTAAAATATACACATTAATATTTTGAAGAGCAAGGATTTGTTTGTTTGCATTGAATATGCTCCGAAAGTAGTGGATCGATTCATCATGCGGGTGACATTAATTTACGCGGGCGAAGTCGCAAGTAACTTATACCGGATGCAATTAAAATTTCTCTTAATTAAAATGACTCTCCAAATTTTTTCTAGGCATTAGGTATCGTTAATAGATCACATATATGAAAAAAAACGGTATGTAAAATTTTCAAAATGAAATGTAAACTTGTTGCAATTACAAGATAATTATAACATTCGCATTGTCACACGAGTTATGAATAAAACAAGCAGGGGTAGAAGGGCGCGGGCGCAGGGGATGTACTCGCATGTGCCAACGACGATGTCTACTCGGTTTTTTATTTTGTCGGCGCACATCAGTCGCCCTCGCACAACCCCTTTGAACGCACGCACTTCCGCCTTCCGCTTCCGTGTTGCGCGCCGCCCGCCGCAGCCCCACATTTCGCGCGTCGTAATGTATTCCAATCACGAATATTATGAAATGGTGCAGTGTTACAGACATGGTGATCAACGTGACGCGGAGGCCCCATCGTGGGGCCTGCGCGATCGCCGGACCTAACACAGTGTGACTTTTATTTGTGGGGCGAAATTAAAAGACGTGTGTATGTTGAGGAAGCACAAAGCCTCGAGGACTTAAAAGTGCAAATCAGAGCGGCATTTTACCAAGTGAAAAATGACACGGTAGTGCTCGCAAAATTAAAAGACAATGTGCAGAAAAGGTGCAAGACTCTGTTTGGAGAGGAACGGTATGTACTTTGAACAATTATTAAAGTATACGTAGGTAAATAGTTAAAGTAGGTAGGTAAATTGATTAGTTGATTATGTACATAAAGTTGATTAAATACGCCTGATTTCAAAAGAATAACGAGTTAAGTACCTACTTTGAATTGGTTTAACTAAACAGAATTTTAGGTAACTCGATATTTACTTACCTACTTACTTTATAAATTTAAAGCAGTATAGCTATTGTAATAGTAGGTTTCTAATAGGATTTAGGCAATTTTACGGTCCTAAGCCCGTAAAAGTATGAAGAGGTTTCAACTTTATTTACCATTTCCCCAAGCATGACAAAACGAAAACATTTTAGGTAGCTGCTATTATTACTATCAATGAATTGCGGCAAGGGAGGGAGGGGTAAATGCAACGTAGTGCGTAAAGCGCACGTACTGGGCAGCGAGAGCGTCCACAAATGTAGGTTTTTTGAAAATAACTTAGTGACGATATAACTCAACATTTTTGTTCTAAACGACATAAAAAGAAAAAGCCCGTATTTCATTATTTGTCGTAAAGATTAACATACTCAAATTTGGAGTGTGGTTTTAATTGCTTCCTGTATATAATTGTCACACTAAATCTTCGCACGCACTGGTAGTATTCTGTCTACGTGACTCATTGTTTCTGTCACTGTGCCCCTGTCACTTACATGGAAGTGTTCACATTCTCTAAAACAATTCAATCACGATGACAGCAAATGAAGTCACGGCGACAAAAAGTCATGCAGTGCGAACGTAGGCAGTTTGCATCAAATAGGCTTTAGAAGCTTTAGAGCCTATTTGATGCCGATTATAAAAATTCTTTAAACTACGCGAAGCTGCAGAATGCGGGAAAACAGCAAGTACAGTACAATTTAGTTCAAATAACAACACATACCATGTAAGCGGAGTGGTGCAGAGAATTGCCGACATTAACACTCTTGTCTAAAGCAGCCAGTATTGCGGAACATTCCCGAAGTTGCGTTTCTAGTAATGCGAGACTGTTGGTCGCCGTTGTTAACGCATCTTGCATGGAGCCTAGATTGAAGTTGTAAAACATTTTAAATGGGCTTCTACACATATTTAGTACTCACAAAATTAATGTATTTTTTTTATTTATAGTTACATATGAATTAGGATGTTGGGTCGTGACGATGAATGAAAAAAACTTACATGTAGTGGAGATGATAAAGTAAGGAGTGAGTATGTAAAAGGGAGTTTGAAAATGGCACCAGTGACATAAAAACTGAAAGAAAAGCGTTTGGCCTAGTCTAGGATGAAATGAATGTAAATGTGAGAGATGTCGATGGATGAAGATCAAGAGGACGAGCACAGAAAAGATAGAAGATTGTGTGAGACATGATATGAAAGTGAAGGGAGTGAGTGATGAGATGACGGCTGACAAAGACGAGTGGAAGAGAAGGACACACTGCGCCGACTCCCTTCTCGGGAACAGGGCAGGAAGGTGATGATGATATATAAATCAAATAGTTTTGTGGGTAATGTTCTTCGTTTTTAGTACGGCATTCGATTAATTGGATTATGAAATAATATCAAATGAAATTTTAATTAGAAGCAAATAAAGCAACCTATTGTACTCTTAAAAAGTATTAAAACAAGCTCACATTTTTTGAGTCAACCATTCAAACTAGATCCCAGAAAATCTAAATAAACAAAAATGATAAAGTGTTTCTCAAGGACCTATTTTGGGACTAATACTGTTTATAAATTCATCACGTGTTTATTTATTCATTAAATAGGGTCCAATAAGGTACAGATTATTAATAAATATTAGTAGCCCACTAACAAGCTTCCATAAATGGCTCAACACTAACAAACTTGCGATACCAATATAAGAAGTCAATTTCTCAAAATTGTCGACTTTACTTTTTCAATAATACAGGTACAAACAAAACATTAGAATGAACGTACTCACCTAAAGGTTTACACTCATCCTCCAAGTCCTCGGTGGCTTCGCGTGCTGAGTCAGGCATCGCACCCGCCCATAAATAATGGCCCGAGTACGCGATGTGCTCGTTGAATGCCGTTACCCACGACTGAAAGTTGTTTTATTGTGAAAACCATACTTCATTGGATTCAAAATAAAATCTTTGAAATTAGTATGTGTAATTACTATGTAAACGTCTCTTGAATGTAAAGTTCAAACGACAAAAATACTCATAATGTTGAACAAAAATCAGTAGAAAATTAGCGCTCAACGCAAGACGAATAATTCAAAAATAGAACACCTAAGTTTTTAGTAATTTTCACCTAGTAATTTTCTTATGTAATATCATTATTTTCGGAATCCTCAACTAACTGTTTTTATATTACTTTTATTGTTAGTTTTTTGTCTTTACCATAAATATACTCTTCAACCCTAATCAGCCTTTTCATTTAACTACCAATATCGAAGCTACCCATATCCGGATCAATGATTTTTCTGACCGTGGCTGAAACATCGTACGGCGCCCTTTCTCTATGGCTCTGTGAAACCGGATTTTATATAATCACATTTTTCACGCAGTGTTTTTCATTTAGGGTTTTCGAAGAACGTCCGTCCTATCGTTACCTATAATATGTATGAAGAGCTTTGTAAAGCTCTTTCTTTTTTTTACTGTAAATGTGCACGTGTGTTCGCCTGTACCTGCCTGCAAGCGGGCAGGTCCTGCGCGCGCGCACACAGGCGGTGCGCGTCGCCGTCGCTGAGGCGCAGCAGCAGCGCGGCGGGCTCGGCGTCGGGCGCGGCGACGGTGGCGCCGTCGAGGTAGTGGCGGCTGCGGCAGCGGGCCCCGCGCGCCGCCTCCGCCCGCGACCCGTAGTACAGCAGCACGCCGCGCTGCAGCACCGCCTAACCCACGACACTTATATGTACACTACCACACCGCCTGTTCGGTATAAATCCTGCAGGCCAATCGGGATGATGATGGGTGGATAAAAAATAAATTATTCTATTTAGTCCGTCAATCAGATTGTAGAAAAAAATTAGATACGTATTTTTTTTTCACTTAAGCATTAAAGTTGAGGAGTGGGGTGTCGCTACGTCACAGTTTTGTACAAAAGCGTGACGTCACTGTGACATTTTAACTCGTGTGTTGCCGTAAATTAATGATTACGCAAACAATAAAAAAATAACGTGTTTAATATCTATCTTTTTTCTCGTTTCCCGCGCTCTGGTTGTCGCCTGGTCTGAGAATTAAAGAGGATGGGTCACGACCTTCCATGATGGCCCAACGCAAATTGGAGGATATCAACGACTGCAAATACAACCAGGACCAATCGCTTTACGTGCCTTACAAAGCTTGGAGTTGCTTGAGATAATATTTTTTGGTCACCCTTCCTGTGACCGACCTTTGTGAAAGTTGCTTAACAACTACAATCGCGAGCCATGGCGTTTATTCACTACACCACCAAGCTACTCTTAGCCGATCCTCAGACTCGCGTAATATTATATGTGTTGTGACAAATGAATAAACCATTGTTTCCGGCGAAGACTGAAAATACTAACTTCGAAGTACGTATCTACAGCAAATTTGTATGTTAAAAAAAAACAAAAGTAGTATTATTATTACATAAAAAATTATAATTAAAAAAAAAATATATCAATCGAGTTGTCTTTACCTTCCTAACTTCAGTTGACGTGAATATAACTTTTTTAACGTCGTGGAAAAGCTTCTGACATTGTTTCTGCTACGTGGCAAGCAACAGGGGGTGAGTAGGATTCTCCTCCGTGAACCCGATAGTGAACTGCCCTTGGTGGCGTAGTGGATAAGCGCCGTGGCCCGCGATCGTTGTCGTTAAGCAACATTCGCAAGGGCCGGTCACGGAATGGGTGACCAAAAAATTATTATCTCGAGCTACTCCGTGCTTCGGAAGGCACGTTAAGCCGTTGGTCCCGGCTGCATTTGCAGTCGTTAATACCCTCCAATCCGCATTGGGCCAGCGTGGAGGGTCATTACCCATCCTTCTTAACCATCCATAAGGAAGGCCTGAGGCCCTGCAGTGGGGACGTGATGATGATGATGACACCGTCTTATGGGAGATGAAACCCGGCAAGCTATGGCCGCGTCACCAGAACACTCAAGTATTGACATTGGTCCCCTATCGAGTGTCTCTTTCAGACAGACGAAACCGTGCAATGCGGGGGCTGCCAACCACCTCCGGTAGCCTCGACGACGACGTGAACCTAATCTGATAAAAATATGCGTTCACTGTAAATTACTCGATGCTTAATTGCATCATCGGAAGGCTCTTTTCGCTTGTTCTCCTACTCGCGTGATCGTATACCACACCTCCATTATAACCTGAACCCTATTTAATATCAATGCCCATTTATAAATGAGGTCAACTTACTTTGGAGATGTAAAAATTTTGGATTTTTTATTTTTATTTTTCATCATACAAATTATCATTTTATAGACAATATTAATTCGTAGCTAGGTAGCGCTACGGATAAGTGCCACTGCGCACGATCGATATTGCTAAGCAATTTTCGCAAAAGTTGTTCATGGGATGGGTGACCAAAAATTATTAAACAAAGGCCTGAGGCCCTTCAGTTTGACTGTCAAAGAGTTAATGATGATGATCAATATATCAAAGACGAAAATTTAATAAAACAGTTTATATTACATGGCAATTTTGGCGACCACGTCACTTCAAATTGACATAACTTTTTTATTTGTGAACCGATTGAAATAAATCTCACACTAAATGTTAACGGAAGAATACCGCAATATAATAGTGAAAACTGCATTTCAATCGGTTCAGCCGTTTCTGAGATTATCGTGCACAAACGCACAGACAAACAGACAAAAAATTTAAAAATCATTGTTTTGTGTTCTATTACGCTTATAAATGTCCCTCATAACATTTTTTTTCATATATCTTCAATGTACAGACATCGATCGGTTACGTTTTTATTATAGTATAGATGACGACCCTTCCGGTTTTCTTTCATGTATAAAAGTAAATTAATTTTTCAAAACTCAATAAACAACTCATATTCTATTTGTACTTCTTCGTATTTGTATTGATATCTAAGTTTCGAACTTTGCAGATTTCAGTTTTTTAAATTGTTAGTTAAAAGTACCGTAAATGACTATCTTTAGTCCATTCGTTTGCTGCAAAAATCAACTTTTGCTAGAGTCGTCATCTAGTGAGGTGCTTTTTTAATAAAAAGTATTAATATTTCTAAATATTTATTTTATGTTTTTTTTTTAACTAAATAAACAATTACCCCCGTCTTCATAAATTGTTATCTCTCTTTCCATCCCATGGTTGCCTGGAAGAAATCGCTTTAAGCGGTAAGGCCGCCAATTGTTACATTATATTGTAAAGATGTTTTAAATTTGTAAATGTAACTTTGTGTAAAGTTAACAATAAATAATTTTCTATTCTATTCTATTCTAATTACAAGTATTATTTCAAACAAGAGTAAAATACCCTATTGCTAATGCGCTAGGATCTTGTCTAAATGACACCCGCGTGACGTCTTTTTAAAATAGAAAGTATAGATAGCACAAAATGCAAGAGATACATTATTTATTAATTATTGACATAACTATGAATAATCTCTAAAATATTGCTTTTAGTTTGTTAGCGTTGTATTGCAAGCTTGTCATTGTCATGTCACCTAAGAATACTGATATTGTAAATGGGAAAGAATTGATTGTTTGTTGACTTTGTTTTTTTGGATTTTTAAGGCTCTGCAACTACTTATTAAAAAGGACATGTGGCATAGAGTAATTACTAACGGTATTTTAATATCGTTTAATACTCTTATATTAACTAGGAAGTAATAAAAACTTCATGCGGAATGAAGTAAAAAAAAAACATTAAGAAAGAATGCTCACCCAGACAGGTCTCCAGCCTAAGAATCTGGATCGCTTCAGCAGTGGCCCTTCGAACCTGGCCGCGGTTCGCTGCAACCGCTGCACTGGCCGAACACTGAGCACCTCACGCATCTCGTTGTCTTTGGCCAGATCAATAGCTAGTTGGCCTAGACAAAGGATTTTTTTTATATTATATTCTAGCTGACCCGGCAAACGTTGTTTTGCCATATAAATTATTACTAAGTAATTTCTAGTGTAGACAAAAAACGTTAAGGGTGGACAACCCTTATCGCTTAGGGGTATGAAAAATAGTTGTGGGCTGATGTCAGACCTACTCAATATGCTCACAAAATTTCATGAGAATCAGTCATGCTGTTTTGGAGGAGTACGGGAACGAAAATTGTGACATGAGAATTTTATATATATAGAGATTTAATATTATTTTTATACATATATAGGATGTATTCTGCTTACAAGATGTACCAGGATGGATTGGACTTAGTAATTGCTTCTGTTAGAGCCATTAAGTTGTTTATAATTATTAATCAATCCACCTATATCTCATGCCGGATCCCTTGCAAGAATGCTTGGAGAATTCAAATTTTGTTTATTTTATTTATTTCAAGCATTTACACTCATATACACAATCAAAAATTTGTTTATACAAATAAATAAAATTAAAAATGAAAATATATGAGTACAATAAATATAAAAACAAAATATAATCAAAATCATAGCTGAAATATAAATTCATTACAATTATCAAAAATTCATAAAATACATAAAATCATTCGTAATATCTTAAAAATATTAATAAACTTATAATAGGGAATATGCACATTTTTTGCTTTTTTTCATATGATTATTTACATCCTTATAATTGTAAAAAAATACCTGGCACCGAAAAACTAAAATTTAATAACAATAATAATTAACAAAATTTGTTTTCTATGTAACAAATTTTAAATCAATGTGGGTTTTGAGTGATTGATTATTATTTAATTACCCAAATCGATTAACAACCTATCGATTTTTTAAGTATAGACTTTCTTATTAATCATATAGTTTAAAAAAAAAATCCTAAACATCATTTAAATTGAGTTTAAATTATTTTGTTTATTTTGCGACATAATACATTAATGTTTTTACATCAATCTTAACTTTTTATAACAACGACATCCCATACATTTTCCGTCACATTGGCTCTGAAAAGACGAATATTCCCTATTGTTGATAATTCGTAATGATAAATAGTATTGTTTTAATTTCTATTTTTAGGCCTGTATTTCTTTTGTGCATTTTTTTATACTGTCTTGTAACATTGTGCTCAAAAACAACTTTATGGCTCGAACAGAAGCAATTACTAAGTCAAATCCATCCTGGAACCAAAATAAATAAATCAGGAAAATGACTCCATACTACTGGACATTAAGCATATACTGCTGAAATAACTCTAACACATCCTGGTGCATATTTTTTACTCGTATAACTCTGCTTTAGAGTATTTTTAGCGGTTCTTAAAAGATTAAAACTGTCTACTTTATTCATATGTTAATGTAAACTAGTGGTCGCCCAGTGGTCGAAATTCGACCATAATAAATTTCAATTAGAAGTTATCACTGAAATCGAAAATCTTTTGATATCCAGTAAGACTACAGTAAACATCACAATCATATAAATAGATATCTATGGTAAACATATAAAACTTGACACTGGCTAAATGCACAAACCATGCGACGCCCATATTCAAAAGAAACAAACAAACTCTATGTCAAAAGAAACAATTTGACCACAGAGAAAATACTTGTTTGTGTGTGACAAATGCATAGGAGTGTGTGCAATGTTTTATTTATCGATTTAAAGTACTTCATAAGTATTAATATTGAAAAATATTAGCCGTTTTCACTTCTCCTACATATAAACTCTAAGTGTGCCAAATTTCATACTCCTCCATCCTCACAATTTTCGTAAAAAAGGGGCCAAACTTTTTACTTCACGCATTAATATATAGATTACCAGATTTACACCATAAATATTTTGTACAAGTCGATGAGAGGGTGATTTTCTTATTAAAAAACAAAATCACATAAAGACTCTTTTAATTGACTTTCTTTTAATTAACTCTTTTTTCATAATATCAAATTTTTTTCGAAATTAATTGCTACGTGAAACTATCATACCTAATTTATTTTGCCTTACCACTATTATTCCGTAGCGTAGTATCGACACCATTTTGCAGCAGCAAGATGGCGAGACGTGCATGCCCTCTATATGCCGCGCAATGTAAGCATGTGTTGCCTTGAGCATCAACGCAATTTATATTCGGCGGATTCGAACTGCTAAGCTGAAAATGTTATATTCAAGCTAATTTTCAGCATCAATACATTTGCTTTTGTTTTGATGCAATGAATTACTTTTTTATGCCCAAAAACATATGGTAAAGTAGGTATTAATTTTTAATTTAAGTTTATTCTCCTAATTAAAATACATGTTCCTCATTGCTGGTAACTCCTATTTGTTTAAAGGTGCTTTAACTGGAATTCCAGCTGATAAATTAATTAATAGATAGTCAAATATAGTTACTGACAAATAACTGAATGAATCATTATATTAAGCCTCCTAGGTACACCAACTCCTAGCACATAAAATATTCCTAGCATATAAACAAAGAAAGAAGTTTTTGAAATTTCAAAAGTATATTAAAAGCACACTTCGTATCTACACAAATCTTCAAGTGCTACTTGCACAAATTCACAATTCAATGAATTACCCTACATTATGCATTTTAATTATGGCCAGTGTAATCTTAGTATTGGGGGGTGTAGGTTTTTACTTACTGATTTTCTTATTCATGTATTTCCCAGCTACCCTTCTATGTGTGTATCCCTTATAAGTAACTAATCTTTCAAGTAACCTAGTTTATATGATTTTCAATACTTACCAACTCCTGTATATCATCTATTCGACCCTCCTTAGCTGCTGTGAGTAGTTTCTGCTCTCTCTCGTGTCTTTCTGCACGCTGAGCTGCTTCTATTAAGCGTTGCACATCACGTGTTTTGCATACATCACATGCTGTGCGACCTTCTCCATTCATTATGTTGACATCTGCTTTGTGTTGCAGCAAAAGAATCACTAAATTCTATAAGGAGATTACTTAATTACTAAGAGAAACATAAGAACCCAAGATGGAACTAAATCTTATTTATGATATTGTTATATTAGAAAGATATAAAATAATAATTTTATTACCTCATTTCCAATGAAAGAAGCCTTATGTAATGCAGTATCACCCGTGTCATTAACCTCATCTACATCTGCACCTCCTTCTAATAATACTTTGACAACATCCACATGACCAAAATATGTAGCTAAATGGAGGGGAGTCCATCCCAAGTTACTTTTACTTTTACCTGAAATAATTATTTAAGTTTTTTTGTGATATATACCTTAATTAAAGAAATTGTAGTGTACTATTATTATCAGTAATCTTTGAATTGATAAAAAAATTAATATATATTTCTTTTTGTCATTGGATCTAATTTGTGTAAACTTTCAATCTACACTTCTCACTTTTCAGAAAGTTTTCCCTGACAAATAACTAAACATTATTGCAAAACTGAACAGTTGATACTGGTACCAAGAGTAAACAAAACTTAAATATTTCCCTACAATGTTATATCTAGCCTTCACAACGTACATATTTGTGATGAGTTATATTCAAGGACAAAGGAGCTGTACATAATGCAGCGTCAGAACTTTTTAAAAACTCCATTTATTTTTCTTATTCTCTGTCTTTAGTCTTATTCAATGTTTCATCTAAGAGGGCCAAATAAAGAGGACCTGACACTGACACACAGATAACGTTCACGGATATAATTTTAACAAAATAACACATAATAAAAATTCAAAAATTCAAAATAGGCCCCCAAGTCATGGTACGAGTTCTTAGTTTATAACTTTCACAGAAAAGTAATAATAAAATTACATTACCTTTGCAGTTAATATCTAATGTTATTTTGGTATCTGCTTTGGCTTCTAAAAGGGCTTTTACAACCGATAGCTCGCCATGTCTAGCTGAATACAGCAGAGACTCTTCAGCCTCTAATCCCGGCAGATCATTTTTTTCTTTGATCGAAGACATTTTTCTATATTTATTCACTAAAGCACTTCTTCGTGCAAAACTTAACAGAAAATCAGAAATTACTTCATATTACAGATATCAAATGACACTGTCGTATTAGATTATCTCCATTGACTGGAGTGGAAAACAGTAAAATAAAATTGACTGTTTATTTTCCACAACAGAATAGTGAGTGACATTGATTCACAGATGACAGACCAAGAAGGAGATACCAGGAGATACGTAGTATCTCCTATATGTTAAATTTTCGCATCCAAATAGACTATCTGCATCGCGACTTTTAACCGTGCGAATTTTATTTCGCAATGACATACATAACACCTTGCTCCAATTGCGAATTTTAATTTTTATTTTTGTAATATGGCACGCACGGCCCGAATTGCGATTAAAAGTCCGCGCAATTTGTGTTAGTTTTATGTAGCTTCCGGTTGATATTTAATTGAAAGAAAAAGTCACGTTTGTTGAATTTCAATGAGGAATTAGGAAGTAGTAAAAAAAAAACAAAAGCACTAAAAAAGCACCTCTACTAGATGGCGACTCTAGCAAAAATTGATTTTTGCAGGAAACGAATGGACCAAAGACAGTCATTTCCGTTCCTTTTAACTAAAATATTAAAAAACTGAAATTAGAAAGTTTGAAACTTAGATATCAATGCAAATACGAAAAAGTACAAATAGAATATGCGTTGTTTATTGAGTTTTGAAAACTAATTTACTTTTAATATGACAGAAATCCGGAAGGGTTGTCATGGAGAAATCAAGAACGTACTGTAGCGACATCTAGTTTGGTTTCGGGAACTAATGTTTCTTTTTTTTAATACTTCCTCATAGCTAATGCTGATGCACGACTGAGCAATCGCAAAAATCTGTAGATTAGTAAATGCGTTTATTTTCGTGCAAGTGTGGATATTCCTATACTATTCAATATGTTACAGAATGAGGAAGTATTAAAAAAAACATCAGTACACGAGGTGCTTTTTTAGTGCTTTCATTTTTTTTTAAATACTTCCTCATTGCCCATGTTTTTCTGGATAGATCTTTGGTAATCGATTTTATTTTTCGATATAAAACTCTAGTTTCTTAGTTATTGGCATGAACTTCGACTTCTGCATAGATGTTACGTAGGTGAGAATTGCGGTCGCGCTTACATGCCTCCTGTATACGATATGTTAATAATACACGATCATATTTAACTTGATACGAGAATAAATCGTAAACACGTCCGTTAACATTCGCACCTTCTCGTTGATGCAAGATCGCCTTTGGCTCGCGTTTGTATCAAACGTGCTGCAAGAATACGTTCGTGCTCACTCGAATACTGTCCGCTCGGTCGCGGGCGTTAAAGATCGTTGCGCGTTAAACGCTAAATTTTTAACGCCTTAGCGTGTCATAGTTACCAGTATTAAGCGCTAAGTACTATTAGCGTGTGCGCAACACTAACTAGACAAGTTGTAATATTTATTTATATACCTGATATATCGATATTTTTAAATATATCAATATCGGTGTTTGATATATCGAAAAAAAATATCGATATTTCAATATATCGATATTTTTTTTTTATTTAATTTAGCGGCTTTGTTTTAAAAAAAACAATCATAAGTCATTTCAAAAATAATTTATTAGTAATTATTGTTCAATTTTAATAAAACAATTATGTGTACCTATATTTCTCAGTAAGAGTTAACTTCGCTCGTTGCTCTTGTCACAGATTATATAGTTTTAGCCCTGTTTGCTAATCACAGACCATAGACTATACGCATATTAGAAGTGGCCGATACAAACCGTATATAGATACAAAAACTATATATTGGTAGAATATCTAAAAACCGCTTACTGGCTTGTTTCCAAATGTGCGTATTACAGAATCTAGATACGCAGCATATCGCTTACTCACTCCGCATCGGCTGTATGGTATGCGTACGACAGAGCGCAAGCGAGGAATCTAGTATAGAGAATATTAGATATTCATCGCAAAGCAGATATATCTTAACCGCAGCGAGCGAGAGGAATACAGTTGTTAGAGCAAGATAGCAATAATTTGTACCAAAATCACAAGTGCGTGTTGTGTGACTTTTATGCAGTAACGATAAGGTTGAAATTCAAATAATAAATTGATATGTTAACAAACTATAAAAGAGTAGATATCGAACGAATCAGATTTTAAAATACATACTCGTACTAACAATATCAGATATTAAAATATATAGTTTTAAAATTCGATATTGAAAATCGAAATCAGATATCGATACGATTCTCAGAAAAAGATAAGAATAAACGAAGTAGAAGTAGAGATGCTAAAGGTGACAGAGATAAGTGATAACTAACAACAACAATTAGTAGATTAGTAGCTACATATTGTTGTAGTTGAAATAATTGCCGAGAAAAAATAAAAATTTATTTAAAAAAAAAATATCGAGTGTCGATATCTAGATTTCAATATCAAACTATCGATATATCGTCCAAAAAAGTATTAGTAATAAATATCGATATTTCTAAATAACAATATCGATATTTCGATATATCGATATTTTATGAGGCGGACGAAATTTTTCTTGCAAAATTTTAAAAATTTTGTTTTGTAAATTTAAACGAATCAGATAAGTTGTGTAGTGTTATATTTCTATAATTAGTGTATTGTAATTGTATTTTTGTATATTTATCCTGTATATTTTCGGTAAGTTTTTATAATATATATTGTATGGATACATTTTTATGAATAAACCACCGGATCTAACCGCGGGGGACTTAGGTCCTGACCTGGGTCCCCCTGTTGGATATAATGTAACTGTAAATAATAATTCTAATAACGAAATGGACACTGACGCCTCTATAAGCAGTGCGGATGGTTGGACGCGTAAAAGGTCCAGATACCATAAGCGTTGTAAAAATTGTAATAAAAAGAGAAAGAGAAGCTCACATATAGGTACAGGTACTTCTAGCGAAATAGATTGTCAATGTACTTTATTAGATAAAAATGTAGAATTTAAAGAACCAATAACTCCCATAATTAGCAATAACAAACAGAGAGATGACTCAAAAGCTGATTCTACTTTATTCCCACGTACAGAGGTAGGTCGTAAACATTATATTTCTACAGATTTATCCCCGTATATTGTTCATGTACAAAGAATTCAAGACTCTCCGGGTGATGGCTCCACACTTCATCCTATTACTTTTGGCAACTTTTTAAAGAAAAATAATTTTCAAAATATTGTGACAGGAAGTGTTAAAAGGATAGGTCGTAATAGATGTACTGTATCGTTTTCCACAATTAAAGATGCCAATGACTTTTTAAATAATAAAAATTTGATCGATTTTAAACTTCGTGCATTTATTCCCATATTTAATGTTACTAAACTTGGTATTGTACGTGGTGTACCAGCCGACTGGACACCAGAAGAAATTAAAAGCAATGTCTCTATTCCAATGGGTTGTGGAGAAATTATAAAATTACGGAGAATTAATTATAAAGTTCACGTTGATGGGTCAGTAATTTGGAAACCAACTCAGTCTGTCGTATTTACCTTCGATGGACAAGTTCTTCCTAAAAGAGTATACATTTGTTACAATGCACTACCAGTTGAACTCTATACCTACCCAACAATCCAATGCTTTAATTGTTGTCGATATGGACACACAAAACTTGTTTGTCGGTCACCTCCGAGATGTTTCAAATGTGCTCAGGATCATAGAAGTGAAAACTGTTCAGTAGAGGAAAGTTGTGCACTGTGTATAATGTGTTCAGGGTTTCATTACGCTACGAATAAAATTTGTCCGGAATTCCAACGTCAAAAAGACATTAAATTGACTATGTCCCAAAGCAGTATCTCTTACATGGAAGCTAGCAAACTCCACCCACCAATATCAAAACCATATGCTGATGTTGTAGCAACTAATCAAACATCTGACATAAATAATTATAAGAGACAGGATCAAAAATCACATAATACCTCATATAAAAAGACCGTTTACTTAAAACCACGTTCACCGATAATTTTATCGAAAGGATATGACCAGCTAACACATAATAAGATTATAAGTGATTATGATATGCCTTGTACCTCACCAAATGGTTCTGCATTTAAACCAAGTGCCAATGAAGAATTTGAAAATAAAAATGTAATTGAAACAGTTATTTCATTACTTAATACTTTGTTAACAAAACATACATTAAAACCGTCCAACGTTGCCATTATAGTTGAAATAATATCTAACCTAATCGCCAATAATGGATCTAAAAATCCTACAGTGGAATTGTAGAAGTGCAACGTCAAAAAAAAGTGACTTAATTCATTTAATTAACAAATACAATTGCTCGGTGGTAGTATTATCTGAGACGTGGTTAAAGCCAGGCATTCTATTTGGAATCCCTGGTTTTACCTGCCTCAGAGAAGATAGACCAGATGGTTATGCAGGAGTAGCCATACTTGTTAAGAATACAATTTCCTTCGTGCGGCTGACCTTGCCAACGCATAATATAAATAACTTCAATGTTATAGGGATTACATTACAAAATAGAACTTCTATTGTATCAATATATATACCAGATGCAACATCTAACATTCTGAATAATGATATCGACCAATTAATAACATCTCTGACTAATCCTTTTCTCTTATTAGGCGATTTTAATTCACATCACCGCAGTTGGGGTAGTGGAATAACTGACACTGCTGGACAACAATTATTAGAAATCATAGACTCACATAATTTATGTTTATTAAATACAGGAGTTCCGACTCGTCGTACAAAACCTAATGAAAATGTCAGTGCTGTTGACCTATCTATTTGCACTCCTGGATTAACTTCAAAAATGAATTGGAATTCCCTTGATTCAACATGTGGCAGTGACCATTTCCCTTTAGTAATAAGTTCGACAGATAAGGTAACTACATTCAATTTTAGACGTAAAGCGCGCCTTAAATACAGATTATGCAACGCTGATTGGCAGAAATTCAGAACAACGGTTGATACAAAAATTTCAAAACTACCTAATATAGTTCAGTCTGAAATTTCAGATTGTTCTGAAGCATTAGCTAAATGTCTCAAAGAAGCTGCTGATGTAACTTTTCCAATAAAAAGTACAGTATCTGACAAAATCCCATGTCCTCCGTGGTGGGATCATGAATGCACTAACGCTATTAAGCAACGTAAAGAAGCTGAAAAAAAGTATAAGCTTTGCATGTCACCTGACAACTACGAACAACTTTGTAGCATAATTAAAATTACAAGAAAGTTATTAAAGCAGAAGAAAAGAAACGGTTGGATCTCTTTTTGTGCCTCTCTCTCTCCCAGCTCATGTCCATCCGACGTGTGGCGTAATATCAAACGTTTTAGATCAGCGTTTAACTCTCATTCTCATAATATTATCGATTCTTCTTTAGCCGACTCTTATATGGATCATTTAGCGCCTCCGACAGTTTTAGAATCAGAGTCCATGAACATCAATAATTTTATTCCACTTTCAATAAATCAAACTCTTAATAATCCAATTTCTCTCGCTGAACTTAAGGGTGTCTTAAGTAATGTAAAGGATAGTTCGCCTGGTGAAGATGGGATACCATACTCATTTTTTGTAAATTTAAGTGATACAGCTCTTTCTTACTATTTAGACTTAGTTAATAAAATTCTAGTCGCTGGTGAGGTCCCACTTTCATGGAGATCACAGATTATAGTTCCTATTTTAAAACCGGACAAACCTTCTTCAAACCCTTTATCATATCGGCCAATAGCTCTGAGTTGTACTCTTACTAAATTAACTGAACATTTGGTGAAAAACCGTTTAGAATGGTATATTGAAAATAATAACATATTATCAAAGAGTCAGTTTGGATTTAGGAAAGGCAGAAGCACTATTGACAGTATTGGCATTTTAGTTTCCGATATTCATTTAGCTTTTTCTAGCAATGATTATGTATTGGCAGCATTTTTAGATATTCATGCCGCATATGATAATGTTATTATAACTAAACTCATACAAAAATTAATAGATATGAATGTTCCGGTAATGCTAATCAAATTTATCTCTTGTATGCTCTCAGAAAGGTACATTCACTTAGACCTCCTGAATGGTACAAGACTAACTAGGTTAGTAAGGAAAGGACTCCCGCAGGGATCTGTATTAAGTCCATTATTATACAACATTTATGTTTACGATCTAGAAAATTGTTTAGATAATATTCAGATTCTTCAATATGCCGATGATTTACTTTTATACTCCATTAATAACTCTGTTGAGATCGCCAATAATAATTTAAATTCTGCCTTGAAACAACTTAAAAGATGGCTTGAGAATAACGGTCTAGAATTATCAGTCGAGAAAAGTACAATAGTATTGTTCACTAGAAAACGTAATTCACCAGATGTAAATGTTGTGTATGATGAAATTCCAATTCAAAATAATCCCTTTACTAAATTTCTCGGAGTTGTATTAGATTCAAAACTCTCGGGTAATCAGCATTGTGATTATGTGGTAACTAAATGTGAAAAAGTTCTTAATATGATGAGATGTTTATCTGGAGTTTGGTGGGGTGCACACCCGTCTGCACTGAGACTTATATATAACGCTCTAGTAAGAAGTTTGCTTGATTATGGTACATTTTTACTTCAAGGAGGTAATGTTACTGCCTTTAAGAAATTAGATCTGATACAATATAAAGCATTGAGATTAATTATAGGTGCTATGAAATCATCGCCTACAAATGCAATGCAAGTTGAATGTGCGGAACCACCTCTATATCTAAGAAGACAATTCCTTAGTGATAAATTCCTATTCAAAGCTTACCAGTTTTCTCTCCACCCTATCTTTAAGAAACTAGAAACCCTTGAAAAATATGCTCGCTCTCTTAAGTATTGGAAACATAAACCTACTACTTGTCTCATCACTAGTTACAGAAAACTTTTAGCTATTCAAGCTCCTATTTATCGTTCTCCTATTTTGCCGATATTTAACAATACCTTTGAATCTTTGTGTTATACTCCTGATATTTGTTTAAATATAGGTATTGATAAAAATGATACAGAAACTAATATTTTATTTAATTTTAATGTAGATAAAAACTGGAAAAATCATAATTTTATTTTTACAGATGCTTCTAAATCATCTGACTCTGAAAATGTAGGTGTAGGTGTTGTTCATATACAGTATAATATAGTTCAAAAAATTAAATTACCCCCTGAAACATCAGTATTCACAGGTGAATGCTTTGGTATCTATAAAGCCATAGAATATATCATTTTAATGAAACTAAAGAAAACAGTGATTTTTACAGACTCTAAAAGTTCATTACAAGCTATTCAAAAATTTCCTTTTACAATGAAACCTTGTCATTCTATAATTTGTGGCATTAGAGATAAACTAACGCTATGTAAAGATTTACAATACTCAGTTTCCTTAGCATGGATCCCTAGCCATCAAGGGATAAAGGGAAATAATAGAGCCGACCAACTAGCTAAAGAAGCGATGAAGTGTGGAGACGTATACCCCTATCTTAATTATGTTAATGACATAATTTCCTTACCTAAACAGTATTTATTAGATACTTGGAAAGAGTTATTACCTAAGAGTTTTCAAATTAAAGGACAACATTATTTCAAATTGCAGCCCAATATTCGTATTAAACCATGGTTTACCAAAAAATACGATAAAAAATCCGTTACTATTATTATGCGAATGCGTCTTGGGCATGTGTGTACTCCTGCACATCTGGCCAAGTTACATATTGTAAGCAGTGACCTTTGTGCGTGTGGAAAAGATGTAGGAGATCTTGACCATATTTTCTTTTCTTGTCCCTTAAATGACTGTTCCTCTTTCATCGATGCCTTAATAGAACAAAAGGTTCCATTACCCACTCGAATATCATGTTTACTACAATATCCATGTGTATATTATAGTATCTTATCTTCTTTTATTCATTTAAATAATATCAAAATATAACAATGACTATATATTTTAATTAACCAATTATCTATTTACAATTACTCTTAAACTAGCAACTTATTTGATCCAGTATTTGTATTCGCGTAAATATGTTTTCTATTTTATGAGATTGTTTCCCTACCTTTTACATTAAACCCTAGAAACAACTCGACACTGGCAAATTGTTCACACATTATTGCCATCAGCTGAGCCATTGATTGAGTTGAGACAGAAAGAAAGATGGTACATTATTTGTTTTTTGTCAGGCAATAATTAAAAAGAAGAGGAGTTTTGATTAATAATTTTATGTTTAGTTTATGGCTAAAGAGAGACTTGTACGATGGTTGAAGTTGAAGATATACGAAAGTGTTGTAGAATATGTTTAGGTGTTGAAAGTGTACATGTATCTATAATTGGGGACCCTACAATTCATCTTCAATTAAAATCATGTCTTTCACTGACAGTATCTCCCAATGATGATTTACCCAAAAACATTTGCGTTACTTGTGTTTCACAGTTAGCACAGTTCTATAATTTCCAACTCAGTGCACGTTGTTCACAAGATTGGTTAGAGTCATCCATAGAAAAAAAATCTAGAAAATCCGTAGAGACCAAGACACCGATACAACCTCTACCAGACTCTGAATATAACTCTGATTCTTTACTAGAATTTCTTAATAATACAGCAAATATTGAAGAATATTTAAATAATTTAGGCAAAGAAGATATTCCTTCTATAGTTAATTTACTAGATAGAAATGAAAAATGTATACCATCCCAAGGGAAATCTTCAAAAACAGTCACTTGCAAGAAAAAAGAGAATTGTGTAAAAGAATGTGATAACTCTAACGTCAAAATGGAAGTAGATGTGTTAGATTCTGATCGAGAGGTAGTTCAGGAATTACTATTAAAGGAAATGGAACCAAAGTTAAAAACTCAATTGATTGATATTCCAAATAGTGATTTCTTCTGTTTCGCATGCAGTATGAAATGTGATAATATAAATAAACTGTTACAACATATGAGTATATGTGATGCAGCATTAAGGACCTGTATTCATTGCAACATAATGTTTGATTCTAAACAAAAAATGCAGCAACATTTTTTGCTCCATAACATTTCATTGTCACCTTTAACTTGCAATTGTGGCAGACAGTTCCAGAGTAAAGAGGAATTAGTTCAACATCATAAAAGTTGTCTCATGGGTTGCTCTTACCGTTGTAAAGAATGTGGAAAAGTTTTCAAGGAACGTTTTCTATTGTATAGACATGCTAGAATACATGTACAGAAATCTGAGGAGAGTATTTGTGACATATGCGGGCATAGTTTCATTGGGAAAGATGCTTTAACAGAACATAAGAAAAAGGAGCATGAAATTTCTGATAACTTAAAGTATAGGTAATTATTGGAAAACAAGTTTGAGTTTTAATTTTCCAGATGGTGGTTATGAAGAACTGTTAATACATAAATTCACTACAAATGTTCAATGTTTAATCAATCTATGTATACAAGTTTGGACAGAAATAACATTGAACTTTACTCACTCAACATTTAAAGTTAATTTCTAATCAAATGGCTAGTCTTTATCTCTTTAAGAGTACGCTTTGGTATGCGGCGCTGAGCTATAGACTCTTCCCTCAAGTCCACCATACACGTCCGCGTCGTACACCCTGGAAATGTTTTGGGATCGCAACGGGCGCCGCATACTTACCATCTACCCCGGACCCCAAAGCAGCCAAGTATGGGGACGATGTCTGCAATGGCAGTCCCACCTTGCAGGCAGTCCTGAACCCTCAATCCCGTCATAATTCCAACAATCCCATCCCTCCCATTCCCCTCCTAACCTTTCCTTCCATCCTATCTCTAATCTTTCCGGGAGGAGACAACCTCGACTCCAAAAACCCCAATCCAAGGTGTCAATCGTACCGTGCCGAGGGATGAATGGCTGAGGGTATCAGTCTCAAACGGTGTCTCTCCGAAACCAGGGTGAATCGGAGTAGTAAATAACCCTTCGGGCGACATGCGGGGCTCTGTCGTTCGTGACCTTTTATTTCCCTAGCTACTCGTGGGTACAACATGGAAAAGGATAAAAATAATCAAATTAGCCTAAACCCTATGTCTTCCGTTCTGGAATCCATCCAGGACGGAATGAACCGTGATGAGGCGAAGAGGACTGCAAAGGACTCTGGAACGCCCATCAGTCTATCCCCTACAACGGAGGTGGAAGTCGTGGTCGAAGGAGGCAACTCTGGATCGCCCGACGCCCCATCCGAAGTAGAGGATACGAGCCAAGGCAGTCAGCGCAAGCGACTGTCTGGAGCAGCACGGAAGCGTCTCCGGAAGTTAGTGGCAGAAGCAGGGGTAGCTACAGAGCAAGCCCTTGTGTTATGCCGCAAGCCATGGAAAGACATTCCGATACCGAAGCCGACCTCTGTGAAGACCCTCAAGAGGGACAGATCAGAGGAAGACTCTCCTAAGGCGCACATCAATAAAGTCGCCAAGTTAAGCCCTACAGCCACAGGCGGCCCAAAGCCCCTTAGCTATAGGGAGATGGCGGAGACCTCCAGAGTGGGGATCCGGAATTCGGAACCCATGACGGAAGCCCAGATGGCGCTCGTACATCGTCACCTCATCGTGGCCCTAACAAAAATGGACGCGGAGGGCGATGGACCTGAATTTGTCGGTTTCAGCCACAGGACAGGATGGATACTGGTAACCTGCGCGAACCAGTATAGCCATGACTGGCTTGTGGCTGTAACACCAAAAATGAAGCCATGGCCTGAAGCTCAGCTGACCACCATGTCGGAGAGCGAGCTTCCAAGGCCATCTACGGCAACAACGTTTGTACCCAAGACGGAGGCTGCCTCAGTTACTGAGGCATTAGCCCTGTTGAGGGTACAGAATAAAGGCATAAATCCTGGACTCTGGAGGGTCCTAAACGAGAAGGAGGAAGAAGGAGGAAGGCTTGTCACCTTCTCCATCGACGAACCTTCCGTTGAAGCCCTCAAAGAGAAGGATTACTGGGTGACCCTCGGATTTAAGAGGGTTTACTTCAAGATCAAGGGCGACCATCAGGCCCCTCAGCATCTACAGTCTTCCTCCGAACCCCCTCCTGCCGCCGAACCAACGCCGTCGACCAGCGGAACACAGAAACCCCAGGGCTCACAACCTCGGGGTGGAAGAGCGCCGGTGGTCGTGGGCGGGGGCCGGCGAGGGAAGGGTAAGCATGCAGCTGGAGTGGCAAAACCCCAAAACCCGAACGCTAAAGCGCGACCAACGCCTCTAGCGGGGGGATCACGGGGTGCCGCGAAAGCTGCCAAACGGGGGAAATAAAATGGCCAACCAGGGGGCTCGGGCAAGGGTTCTGCAAGCAAACCTCCAACACGCCGCTGCTGCATCCGCAGTAGTGGAACAGTGCTTTGCAGAACGAAAGGTCGACCTTGCCCTGATTCAAGAACCCTGGGTGCATAACTCAACCATACTGGGACTCAAAGCCGCTGGTAAGGTACTTTATAACATTGATGGCTTGAAACCCAGGGCGTGTATTGTTTTCAGCAAAAACACTAACTATTTGCCTGTTACAGAGTTGTGCACAGATGACCTTGTAGCAGCATTTGTCAATCTCAAGGGATGGCACGGGCCCAGAGTGCTCGTGTGCTCGGCCTACCTGCCCGGAGATAAAGCTGACCCGACTGCTGAGCTCACACCCGTGGTCGACTACGCCCGGAGACACCATGCTGAGCTGCTTGTGGGGTGCGATGCGAACGCCCACCACACCGACTGGGGAAGTACAAACATTAATAACAGAGGTGAGTTATTAAACAATTACCTAGTAACCAATTGTCTTCAAACTTTAAACAATGGCTGTGAACCAACTTTTGTAACTAGGACGAGACAAGAAGTGCTAGATATTTCTTTCGCCACTTACAACCTGGCCAGGCATGTAGAAAACTGGAGGGTTAGTAACGAAAACTCAGTGTCAGACCATAGGCATATATGCTTAGAACTAACATCAGAACTAAGTACACATACTAGTGCATTTAGGGACCCTAAGCGCACCGACTGGGATGAATACAACAAACACCTTGTTCGGAACTTAGAAGTAATTCCTAAATGCATTAGAACGGTTGAGAACATTGAATTCGCGGTAGAGGCGGTCTCTAATGGCATTAAAGATGCCTTCGAGGCTAGCTGTACACCCAAAATCAAATCATCCAAAAGGAAAGTACCGTGGTGGAACTCAAAGCTGAAAAAACTTAGGGAGGAAACACGAAAGTTATTCAATAGGGCTAAAATCACCCATGAATGGGATGCCTACAGGATGGCCCTAAACGAATACAGTAAACAAATTAGAAAAGCCAAGCGTGCATCATGGAGGAAGTTCTGCGAGGAGATAACTAACACGCCTCAAGGAGCAAGACTTCATAAGATCATGGCAAAGGCACACTGTAATCCCTTAGGTCTCCTTAAAAGACCGAACGGGTCCTTCACGACTAACGAGAAGGAAACCTTGCAGCTAATGGCTATCACCCATTTTCCGGGATCTACTGATAATGCAGTAGCGATCACTCTTCGAAGGCCTCTACCAGAGGACTGGAGAAGAGCCGCTCTCGTTATTAGGCCTGGAATAGTGAAATGGGCCATTAACTCGTTTAAACCTTTTAAATCTGGTGGAATTGACGGCGTAGTCCCTGTGCTTTTACAACGGGGTGCCGCCAATCTCATCCCTTATCTGGTAAAAATCTTCAGAGCCAGTTTCGCCTGGGGATATATTCCAGATCTGTGGACTAAGGTGAAAGTCGTGTTCATACCTAAAGCTGGAAAGAAGGACTATACATCACCAAAGTCCTTCAGGCCAATCAGCCTCACGTCATTTCTTCTGAAGACCATGGAGAAGGTATTAGACAATTATATCAGACAAGGGAGTCTTATCAACAAACCCATACATGATACCCAGCACGCCTACCGAAGCGGCAGATCTACGGAGACTGCCCTACTAAACCTTATAGACAAGGTTGAAAAGGCACTGGACGATAAAGAAATAGCACTCGTTGCTTTTCTTGATGTGGAAGGAGCGTTCGATAACACGCCCACCGAGACATTAGTAAGAGGATTAGTCCATAAAGAGATTGACTCCACTACTGTAAGATGGATAAGAACCATGCTAGAGAGTAGGACAGTGAGGATGGAACTACTCAATGATTCACTAGAGTTAGCAACAACAAGAGGATGCCCACAAGGTGGAGTACTCTCTCCGCTACTGTGGACTCTTGCGGTGGATCAGCTTCTCCATAAGATGGCTGAACTCCGCTTTGACACCCTGGGCTATGCCGATGACCTGGTGGTGATAGTGAGAGGAAACTGCCAAAGTATGCTATCGCACCTTATGCAGAGGGCGCTGAACACAATTAACTCATGGTGTAAAAACAATAATCTGTCGATTAATGCAGGCAAAACCGTGGTCGTCCCATTCACAAGGAAACGAAAGCTGGACAAGCTTTCGCCTCCGACCATGAATGGGAGGCTCATTCCGTTCTCGACAGAGGTCAAGTATCTGGGGGTAACACTGGACCAGAAACTTACCTGGAACGCACACGTAGACGGAATTATACAGAAGTCTAAAACAGCTCTGATGATATGTTGTCGGCTAGCGGGAAATAGATGGGGCTTGAAACCCAATATAGCCCTCTGGCTCTACACAGCCATCATAAGGCCGATGGTGTCTTACGCCTCGGTGGTTTGGAGTAGAAAAACGACACAGAGTACTATCATATCAAGACTTAACAGTCTGCAAAGGACTGCTTGTCTTATAGTAACAGGAGCTATGTCTTCCACCCCGACTGCAGCCCTTGAGGCTCTGCTAAACCTGCCGCCCCTACATCTACACATTGAAATGGTGGCGAGGGCTAGCATGTACAGGATTACTAGCATGGAGGCGAAGACATGGCTGTCAGGTAATTTGAGGTACTTGAAGGACTCAATATGCAATATACCAATCCTGGGGATGCCTACTGACACCATGCCCCCGAGAATCGATTCACACAGGTCATATCTTGTGGAGATACCCACCAGGGACGACTGGTCAAACAATCGTATAGTATGGAAAAATGGAAGCCTAAAGTGGTACACTGACGGCTCCAAATCCGGTCCTGAGGTAGGATGTGGAATTCATGGAGAAGCCCCAAGGAAGGCTATAAGTCTGAACATGGGAAAGTACTCCTCAATATTCCAGGCAGAGGTGTACGCCATTTTGGAATGTGCGGCAGCCAATCTGCAAAATAACTACCTCAATCATACTATCTACATCCACTCTGATAGTCAAGCTGCACTCTTAGCACTAGCTTCCGACATAACTAGATCGAAGCTGGTCGAGAACTGCAAACAGACACTGAACTCTTTGGGCAACAACAACAAAGTAGTTCTACGATGGGTTCCAGGGCACGCTGGACACGAGGGCAATGAACAGGCGGACAAACTGGCGAAAAAGGGTGCTAAAGACGCCCTTATCGGACCAGAACCTTTCTGTGGCATCCCTCAAAGCCTAACCCAGCTCACCTTGAAAACTTACTGCCACTACGCAGCTATTCAACTATGGAGAAACACTCCCGGTATGAAACACTCTAAGACCCTGATTAAAACCTTCAACAAAAAGGCGGCATCAGAGGCCTTAAACTTAACCAAAACTCACCTTCGCACACTAGTACGAGCACTCACAGGGCATTGTGGACTGAACAGACACATGCACAATATGGGGATCAGCGACAGTAGAATGTGCAGAGGATGCAAGGAGGAAGAAGAAACACCTTTGCACATTTTGACCGATTGCCCGTTACTAATGCGAAAACGATGTATCTATCTGGGAAAGCACGTGATGCACCCAGACGATATTAAAGAACTTACGGCCAAGAAAATACTACAGTTCCTTGTAGAATGTAATCTTGACCGTGAACTGTAGTATGTGGAGATCACAATAGATCAGCAATGGTCGCAGTGATACTGGGCTGCATAAACCCAAGATAATCCGCAACTCGAAACAATACAATACAATACTGCTGAAATTATGCATTAATCATATTACAAAGTGGACCTAAGTTGGTTACATATAAGTATATTGACGCTAGAAAGCAAACACGTAGTAACCCACAAAACCATACTTGTTCTTCAGAGCAGAAAAACTTTTATTTTTCTCGATAAATAATCCCTATAAATATCCACGGTAACAAATAAAGTGTTCCTTAGTCAATTTATACCGAAATAAGATATTTTTTTGGAAAAATATAAAGAGTTTCCACTCTAAATATCCATTTTAGTTTTGCGGGTTACTAAGTGTCAAAGTCAAAGTCAAAATAATCTTTATTCAAATAGACTTCTTAAAAGTACTTTTGAATCGTCCAACATTTTTTTCCCTACCACTCATTCAGGACGTCTTTTGGCTTATAAGAAGAAAGAGCAAGAAACTCACCAGCTCTAATAAGAGTAATGACATTTACAAAAACCATGTCATTACCAGATCAATACATTATAAACAGAGATAGAAAAAAAACTATGGTCTTATAATGATAACATAATCATTTAATAATAATGGAAACAAGATAATGAGTTTAGAAGTAATAACCTATCCAGTTGCTGGATCATCTCAAGTCCAAGCATTCTTATCTGTTATATAATAAGCTTTTTTAATAAGTATTTTTTTGTAGTAGATTTAAACTGCATGAAATCTAATTGTTGTATTTTGCTTGGGACCTTATTGTAGAACCGCACACAAAGACCCTTGAATGAGTTATTAACTTTTTGCAGTCTAGTGACAGGCACCGTTAATTTATTTTTATTTCTTGTATTAAAATTGTGTACATCACTTTTTATAGAAAACAAACTAATATTTTTACGAACGTACATTAAGTTCTCGTATATGTATTGAGAAGCAATAGTCATAATGTCTATTTCCTTAAATTTCTCCCTTAAAGAGTCCCTAATCCTAAGATTATAAATTGATCGAATTGCTCTTTTCTGAAGCACAAAAATTGTTTGTATGTCGGCAGCATTTCCCCACAATAGGATTCCGTACGACATTACACTATGAAAGTAACTGAAGTATACTAATCTGGCAGTATCTATGTCAGTTAACCTACGTATTTCATTACGGCATATGCTGCAGAGCTAAGTCTACTCGACAATTTATCAATATGTGGGCCCCACTGTAGTTTAGAATCTAATGTTATTCCTAAAAATACTGTGGTATTCACAAGGCCCATGTTCTTATCTTTTATATTAACATTTAAATCTACTTTTTAACATTAGGTAGTACAAATTTTAAGCATTTTGTTTTTCCTTCATTAAGGACAAGATTATTTACATTAAACCAATGTACTACTTTAGCGATAGAATTGTTCACATCGTCATTTAGAGGTAACCCTCTTTAATTTTAAACAAGAGTGTAGTGTCATCCGCAAACAAAACTATTTCGTGATCATCCCTTACGAAATAAGGCAAGTCATTTATGTAAATCAAAAACAAGAAAGGACCAAGTCTTGAGCCCTGCCCATCTTAACTTTCGATGCAGGGGATCTTTTGCCATTGATATCAACCCTCTGTACTCTGTCAGTCAAGTATGAGACATCTAAAATCCAATGAGTTATCTCTAGAATCCATAAAAATGCAGTTTCCTAATCAATGTTTCATGAAAAACACAATCAAATGCCTTAGATAGGTCACAGAAAACACCTAACGCATCATGTGAATCCTCCCAGGCATTAAAAATTTCTTGTGTTAACTCAACACCGGCTTCGGTTGTTGAGCGACCCCTTGTAAAACCAAAAGAAAAGTGTTTGCTTTCCAGCTTCGATATAATATGTACATAATAGAAAAAGAGCACTAACTCATTCAATCTATACTATAGATTTTATTGAACACATATGAGTAGCAAATGTATCATTATGTAAAATTTTGTAATTCCTATATTTGGGCATTCTATCTCTAATTTCCTGCTTTACAGTTGAGACGTTTAAGTCTTTGTGTAGTTGTTCATTAGTTATGTACCAAGGTACATCCACTATAGTTCGCAGACTTATAAAATCTAATTCATTTAATATAATACTTTGTATCTATTATTACCTACCAAAATTAACTTCTTATGACTTGACCACGATTATGTGATGATTATGTCCCCTGGTTCCAAAGCTAGATGCGTCCTTGCCTTCAGATCAGATTGATCTACTATCAGCGTAATAAGTTGCTATTTTTGTTTCAGATGCAAAGTATGTAACATTACTTCTACTGATCACAAGGAGATCTATCAACATGTGAGAAACCATGTACTCGGTCAAGAACCCAGTGTTCACCTCTGCGACTCATGTGGTTGTAACTTTTCAACCCGCTCCTCACTCCTACGACACATGGCAAAACATGAGAAAACTAAGACCCTACAGTGCAACATGTGCTCAAAATATTTCACACAAGAAAAGTTATTGAATGAACATAAGTTAGAGCACTTGGATATGATAGTATGTGATCGATGTGGACAGACATTCAATAGTTTCAATATAAATGGACATTCTTGTATTTGATTTTATCTAACATTGGAAATATCAATTCCGAATAAAAGTCTTTTTAATTATTTATACAACACCATTTATTAAACGTCTTAAAGTTTTACAAAGTAATGTAAACTATTCTCAACTCTTACATTCATTAATAATACTACAAAAATTATATGATGTATTTACGAACTTCGCAGTTAATTCCAATGTAATTGATTTCATATTGCATGAATGAAGTCTTTATGAAAATATTTACGACAGTAAAGGGTCGCGAGATGGTCAGAGTTAGTTTCGCGGATTGCCCTGACATTTCGGACGATGCCCAGAGTTTCCAAATTGAGAAATGTTTAAAGAAATAATTAACTCAATAGATCGTTCGTCATTATCTAAGGAGCATACGATAAGTAAAGGCTTTTTTGCTCATTCATATTTTTCCGGGTTTCTGTATATTGGATTTTGATGTCCCGGTTACGTCCCAAAATTCCGATTTTTTGAATCATTTGCTCATAGAGTTTTTATCTAACCATCTAGCGATCCTAATTCTAAATGTCACACAAGGTACTCTGTTTAAATTACGTTTCTACTCCAATTTCGCAATTTATCATCAGTATTATTCTTAGCAAAAACAGAACCAACCTCTGTGGCCAAAACTGAAAAAATCGTAGAAAATAACCCTTATTCGGTAAGGCATAAGGTGGCTGATAGTAATCAATGTTTTCATAAATGACGGTATGCTTATATTCTTGTGATTTTTGCGAACCCCTAGAAAAGAAAGCGATGATATGTAATGAATAACGTATAAACACAGTTAGTTCAGATCAAGGGTGCGACCGTTTAATTCTTTTACAGTAACTATAGCTCAATGAGTTTAATATTATTGCCTAGGATACATACCATATCTTAGTAATGTTATGGCGATATTCGTTTCATAGAATAAACTTCAATGCAATAAAAATAATATTTTTTTTTCGATAATTATTATAATAATTTATCTGTAGTATCCATTGCATTAAGATTTGATTTTTTTTTTTTATAGATGATGTTTTGTTTTAGTTTATTTATTTTTGATAAAATGATATTCAATAATACTTGCCTTCCTTTCATCGTAACGATGTGAATTAAATTAAACAAAAATGTTTTAGAAACATCAAGATAATTATCAAGGTATATTTATCAAGATACTTATAAATTAATAATTATCATTCTGAACCCTGCTTTAATCATGATTATAGTTTTTTCGTTGTTACTAAAGTATATAACAAAATAGTAAAATAAAACGAATTACATATCGATATAACATCGCTAAGATGCCGTATCCTATGGCTAAAGAAAGGCGGTCGCACCCCAACAGTTGGGAGAATTGTAGCTGCCAACTCTAAGGAAACGCCCGGTATTTATACCTTCGATTATAATTCGAGCTGCTTCCTTCGCCGTGGTTTCGGAATACCAGGCGGTGAACCGGTGTGTTGGTGGTGGATACAGGCCGGTCGATATTGTAGCCAGGTAGACTGAGGTGGTGTTGATATTTTTCGTCCATGTATCTAAACGGAGCTCTTCGGTTATGGAGTCCATCAAACCTGGAGGATAAAGGTAAGAATAAGATGGTAAGATAATATAATACAAATTTGATGGTTTTTCTGGAAGACTGGGTAATAAAATAAAGAGTCAAGAGATGTTTAAAAAATATACGTCTTTATCAATAAGTATAACACTTAAAATAAAAATATTTCTGCATTCGATTAAATGAAGTGAATGAAGTGTATCCTAGGAACACTAGAAATAAAAATAGGCTAGTTCTTGACATAGTCCCAAAAAGCGCGCGATTTAAAAATAACTGCTACTGTATGTGTCAAACAATATTTAACAAGATTCCGGAATCTATAAAGAATACACCTTTTACTAGATTTAAGAGAGAATTATATAACTGGCTTGCTGAGCGTTCCTTTTATTCGTTGCATGAGTTCTTAGATTATAGAAACTGAACGGTAGCCTGGGTGGATTGATCAGTGCTTATAGTATCTTGCTTTACTACATTTGCATGCTATTGTTAATGGCTGAATAGGCGATAATTGTACTACTTTTTACATCTCTTTTGTATACCCTATTCAAACGCAAATAAATGATTATTATTATTATTTTTTTCTTTTTTTCTCAGCATAGCCGGTTTTATTATTATTATAAAATGTGTAAATCGAAATTAACACATTTTAATCGAAAGCAAAAATATTTTTTTACCGCCGCAACGAATAAAATTTAATTATTTTGAAATGGAAAAAATGCATCATATTATTATTCTAGCAACTTGTCAGAATTGAAACCATAAAAACTTCCTTTGCCCCACAGCATGGCATCTATGAAATACTTACCTATTAAAATTGAAAATATAGCGTTGAATAAACATACCTCTTAGACCAAACTTTGCAGCACAATATGGAATCATATCAGGGCAAGGCATCAGACCTGCACTGGAATTGATGGCAACAATATGCCCATGCCGCCTCTCTATCATGCTTGGCAGAAATGCTTGAATGATCTAAAATAATAACATCAAGTTGTCGGTTGGAGATAGGTAGGTACTTAGTAGTTAATCTCTGACTGGAGCGGTAAACCACTAATTTTTAATTTATAAAGTAGAAACACAGCGTAGGTATCTATGCCACACAAGAAGTTTGCAACTCTAGCACTTTTGGTTACAAAGAGAAGCTCTGGGCAGCTTAACTATCTTTCTCAAAAGTACATTACAAAAAATTATAAATGGCGAGTTTCCATGTGCTTGTTCACGTTAAGCCATTCTTGGTTGTGGACGTATCATCGTTATACACCTACCTAAACGTATTGGACCAAAGACGTGGTTCTGGATCTTCTTTCCTGTGTTTCTCTCCATGGAAATGGTTAGTGTCCAAATAGCGGGGACACGATTCAGTGACGATGGTGACGAGTAGCTCGGTGGTATAGCGGATAAGCGCCGCGGCCAGCGATCGTTGTTGTTAAGCAACTTTCGCAAAGGTTACGGGATGGGTGACTAAAAGGACATTATCTCTATCTACTTCGTGCTTCGAAAGGCACGTTAAGCAGTTGGCCCCGGCTGAATTTGCAGCCATTAATACCTTCGAATCTGAATTAATCCGCATTGGGTCAGCGTGAAGGGTCATACCCCATTCTCCTTAACTATGTGTAAAGAAGACCGGGCCTGCAGTGGAGACATAAAAGGGATGACGAAAGGTTGTGTAATGTAATTATTACCCAAAAATGTGCCAGCAAGTTGACTTCGATAAGTCTGGTCACGCTATCAGGCCGAAAATGGTTGAAAGGAGCGCACTTCAGAGCTCCCGCGTTGCTCACCACCATCGACACATCGGTCAGTTGCCGTCGCATGCGCGCTGCCAATGATGCCACTTGTTCCCGCGCAGTTATGTCCACCGTGAATCCAAAGCACTTATGAGCAAAGACCACAAGACAATAATTAATTAAATTAAAACAAATCTTATGCTAGAAGAATCTTTGCCCTTACGTACTGGCTGATTTAAAGAAATCGTACAGCCTAAATCGCTGGTTATAGGGACTTGGAAGATGAGAGGTTTGTCTTATTACGTTTATAACTAACTTTTGAATTATAACTATGGATTTTTAGAATAAAATGCTGAATACTAAATTGATACCCTCCAATGAGTTTTATTACCTTCATAAAATCTATGTTATTTTTTTTTGCAGATAAAACATCGTTGTGGCGTTCATTGAAATAAACTAGATGAATTCTTATAAAGTTATTATAAAAGCAGAATGTGTTCGCATCGGATGAGCCCTGATATTGTGTTAGGTAAATAACACAGGCCAATCTATTTTTTTTTGTAATAGGTACATAAGTATTAGGTAGGGGAGACCTAGGTGAGTTGTGACAGAGGTGAGTTGTGACAAGGAGGATTTCTCTCTACCTATTATAGTAAGCGAGATGGCATTAACGCTTGTTTGTCGTTCTCGACACGCGCTACACGACTCAGTAACTGTCGACGGTGCATATGCCGCAGTTGCGTAAATATATCGTCAATGTACAAAAAATTGCAAAAAGTAAGTTTTTCTTCAAAATATTATTTCAATATATATCATATCTTAGTATATGTACATTGATGTGTTATTTTTTCTTAAGTTATGTAGTTATTTAAGTCTCAATACGTGGCACTGATTTTTTGTATGCGCATTGTGTTTAGAAAATATAAATTATTATTCGGACCAAGACGTCATTTTGAACACCTAGGCGAGTTGTGACAGCCTGTCACAACTCTCCTATTTTACTCCATATTTCTGCTGGGCTATTTTTACATTTTTTTTTATTAACTTTAGATGTTTGTTGTTGTGTTAGTAGCTACTTAAAGTGTATATTGGCAGACCGCATACTTATTTTTTTTTTTGAGAATGCCAAATAACTATACAGAGACTGAAAATCTAAGAATGTTAAGAAGTGTGTCTTAAGCGAAGAAAAAAAAAAGAAACCTAAAAAACCAAAGAAGATTAATAGGAAGAATAGAACAAGTGATGAAGAAGATGCAGAAAATAATTGCTTTTATTTGGTTTGCCTTTAAGCCTATGCAGACAGCAGATCGAATGATCAGTGGGTCCAAAGCCTTGAATGCAAAGGCTAGGCACACGTAGATTGTACTGGGGACGAGCTGCATTACGTTTGGCATAATTGTGAATCTGATTAGATTAAGATTTTATACTAATTATAACAATAATATGATTGATCTCAAAGCGATACCATATTTAGTTAATGAAAATATTAGAATTACTTGTTATGAGAATATACTATACTACTAATACTATGTTGTTTTACTTGGTAGGTATTAAAAGATGATTAATCAAGTCAAATCAAATCAATCTTTATTGTTGATCGCAGGTTATATAAAGATATTGGATGCAAGGACTGAATAGTTACACCGTGATCTGCCTAAAAGGCATACAATATCAGTAAGTTAGTAATTGTCAACTAATCTAATCAATAACATGTTATGTCAAAAAATTAATTAATTCATTAAGTATTTATACATTTACAAAGTACTGTCAGCTAGATAGTGGTTTACACTATAATATGCTTTAGCTACTAATAATTTACAAAGTTTTCTTTTAAAAACATTACAATTATCCAGATTTCGTACTGTTTTTGGAATAATATCAAAAATTTTTGGAGCCATACAAAAGATACTTTTGTTTAATAGAGCTGTCTTAGAGGGTATCGTACACAATTTGTCTCGATGACGCAATCTCGTCTTATTTTCAAATAGTTGTTGATTCTGTTTGACAAAAATATCAACTTCGAATATATAGATTATGGCAGGGTCATAATATTTAGTTTAATAAAATATGGCCTACAGGTATCCGTACTCTGTAAATGACATATGCTCCCAACACATTTTTTCTGGGCTCTAAAGGCAGTTACAGAATCAGTCGAATATCCCCAAATATAATATCGAAATATCGAACAGTTGAAACTACGTACGCGAGATAAGCTGTAAGGACCGTGCACTGATTCGCGATCCTACTAAGTTTGTACAGTGCACAAGAATACTGGGACAACTTTGTAAACATGTTCAGTGTGTGTTTTCCAAGTCAAATTTATTATTATAGTACTGATTAAAGTACTGATTTGATAAAAAAAACGTGCTTGATTTATTTACGTCGTATGTAATGGTATTTTTATATCTTATAGCTTAAATACAATGATGTCACAACTTACCTCGGTACCTGTCACAACTTACCTCGGTGGTAGGAGAGTTGTGACAAGGGGAGTGGACTTGAATTTTGTTATTTTTTTCAGAAACTATTATACTTTAATTAATTTTAGTGATGGTTTTGAAAACAGAAGGAATGGCGCTAAACTAATTCACATGAGTCATAACTGTGGAATGTTTCTTAAGCGAGATAGAGCCCTTTATGTAAAAATTGTCACAACTCTCCTAGGTCTCCCCTAATTATTATATTTTGAAAACTACTGCGTTAAGCTGACGTTCGCCCCATCATCTGCGGTCTATCAACACCTAGGAGCGCACTAGTCTCGCGTGATAATATATGAATACTTCCTTCCAAGTAACAAAATGCTGTATCTCTGATATCTGCAGATGAGATATTAAGAGTTTGATGATGATGCCGATTATATGAATAATGATAGTTACATCGCCATCCTTGCGACGTATTTCATCTATGACCGAGTTGTTGCAACGCGCGTCATTGTCCCAACAGATGACCGTGGCACCAAGCTCAGCAAACTGCAACGCCAACTCTCGGCCTAGTCCATTACCAGCTCCTGTGATCTGCGAGCAATCAAGTAACACTACTAACTAAAATTATTTATTCTTAATGAAAATGCTTAAAAAATCACTTGGTCCCTGGCACCTTGAGATGGGGGCATTGTGAATGCGAAATTGGTCAAATAAAATTATTTAATTTATAATTATAATAGCTAAATAATGGTTTATGGTTACATGTAAAGAGTATAAACATCTAAAAGATTGTAAATTCCGCTGAAGAGTTTCCTGTCTCATCATTCTCGCTAATCTCTGTACAATTAAGTTTGTCATCGGTTTTGTCATCAGATATAATGGGGAAGGCTTTGAAAGCTACGTGCTGTTTGTTTATTGTATAGGCAAAGTCAACTTACCTTGACTATAATATAAACTTGCTACTTAGAAGATTTAACTAAAATTAAATATGATAAGATATTTTATTTATAATAAATAAAATATCATATTATTAAATATTTATTACCAACCAATACTGTTTCTCCATGGAGACTTTTCATAGCTGGCGGGATTAATATTTTAAATACTGCCATAACACAGGTAGAGCACAATTTTACTATCAATACCACAGTATCTACGGTCCACAAAGGAACACTAGATAATCCACCACTGCCCCACCATGGTAGAATCCAAACTTCTTGCAAAGCCCTAAATTTCCTCGCTGCACGTCCTACTGATCTCACAAATATATTTCTCCTATAATACATAAGTAAATTAAATCTTATAAAAGCTGTGAACTACGAAAGCCACTTTAATTCTGACCACAAATTCTGACAGTGATGCTCCCTTTGGCAATTTTCGTTTTTATTTAAATTTCGAAACTTTCGCATGAAGGTTGGAAGAAAAAAGGCGAGTTTCAGGATTTTATTCCGAGTAATTTGTTTTTACAAATATCATAGTGATTGTTTATCTTTTACTAAATACTTTTCGCAATTACATAAAAGACAAAATTAAGAGCAGAGCACATAGTAGGTCTTATATCAAATTGACAAATAATTTCAAAACAAGAAACAAGCGTTGGATTGCGATTACGTGGTATTTATATAAATCAACATGGCAAAACCTCTTCAAAAAGAGAGGGAAAACCGCTCCGCAGAGAAGAAGGATTTATCATTTCATCCATACACGATAACACCCGAAAGCGCTCACACTTCTATACTTCTTCTGGAGTCGAAAGAGCCTGAAATACTTTGCCAGGTAAGCCTACGATCTGTAGACTAATTTATGTATGCTCGAACTAATAAACTTTTCTAAAGATACCAAAACTATCCAAAAAAAGCCGGTGAAATTATAAATAGTAATATTTTATTCTAGACTTTGAGGGCAATCACAAAATTCTCAGCCCAAGACATAATCAACCGTAATGTGCTTTTCGATCTGAATGCTATACACTATATTCTGCCTCACGTTGATCACCCTGAACTGAATATTCGAAGGTTCGCTTTAAAGGCATTGGCCCAGCTTTGCCAACTTCCTAAGGGACCGGAGCAAGTGTTGGAGAACTCTCAGAACTTAAGGAAAATTGCTCAAATGCTGGTTAAGGTAATCATTTTAATGTAACACTTAAAAATTTTGCTATTTAGGTAATTTTAATAATATAATTAGCTTATTTTAAGCTATACTGTTCCGTTAAATAAATGTATATTCTTTACAGATGGAAGACGTTTTTGTTTTGGAGTTCGCGTCATTAGTTTTATCAGAATTGACTAAAGAGCCCTTGGGATGTGAACAATTGGTCTCTGCTAATATTCTTAGCAGTCTTTTCTCGAGAATGAAGAATAGTTTAGATCCAGATGTGCAGAAAAATTGCTTACAGGTGAAATTTGAGAAAAGTCATTGAATGCGTAATTTTTCTGACCTGCATATTTTAAATTATTTACATTTAAGAAGTATCATCATCGTTTTTCTCAGTTGGTTGCAATATTGATGAAATATAATTCTAGGTATTATTATTTTTATTTTATCTACTTATGGAAAAGTACTTAATTAATATTTATAATATGTAGATAGAACTTTAGTAAGTAAATTCTTAGGTATTATAAACGTTTGAAAATGTATTCATAATTGTTTTTTTTAAGACATTGAGCAATCTCCTTGATGATCCAGTATGTGCGTCAGAAGTGACGAAAAACCAGCAGTTCAGTTGGCCTTCCCTCTTAGCTTTGATGCAGAGCAAGTACCTTGCTATACAACACGCTGCTTTGAGAAGTGTGGATCAGTTGATCTGCAGATATAAAGATCAGGTTGTGCAGAGGACATTCAGAGCTTCCACTGGTGTGTTAGACCTTTGTGACATATTGGAGGTAAATTGATTGTAAGTAGGTATCTATCCATAAAATTACCTAACTGAAAATTAACCAGGTACAATAGGAAATGTCGATAAAGGATAATGTGACTGCAACTAAATAAGGATAGAGGAAATTTATTGCTGAATGATCGATGAATTGTAAAGTTATAAAACTCATGGTGTCGGAGGAATCTTTTAGAAAGCGATGTTAACATGTAAAAGTATTCTTCAGAGTAATTTTTTTTATAGTCCTATGAGTTCCGTGATGTTCATACCCAAGTTCTCGGGGTGTTACGAAACTATGTGGAAACCGAGGATAACGCATATCATTTGTACCAATCTGGATGCATCCTACGTCTACTTGCCTACCTGGAGATGGCGTTGCCGGCGATGAAACCGCACTGCCTTGCTGTTCTCACAAAAATGTCTTTCACCTCCAATGGACGAGATGTTAGTCAGAAATATCTAAATAAGTATATAAAATATTTTACTTACAGTCAGACTTGGTAGTTTTTTGTTAAGTATTGATATTTTAATGACAACAACCGGAGAATACTTACTTAATAGCTATATTAATATTTAGAACACCGTACTAATAGTAAATACGCAAGCAAGACTAAAGAGAGAGACTTGAAAATTTTCATGAGTTTAATTTTCAAATCAAATAAAATATGATTAATAAAATTATTCACACTTTTACTAGCAGATTTGTCTCCCAAAAATAAATAAAACTTACTCTTATCATTGCTTGCTAAAAATATTTAGTTACTCCCTATAGTTTAATGTCCTTATTTCTTACTCAGGCGTTGTACCAAACAGGCACTGACCTAGTGTTCTGCCATCAACTCCTGAGTTCTAATGTGGAGTTGTTAGCAGACGCCGCTATGGGTGTCGCGAACATGACAAAGCTGCTGCCATCCGCCGTCAGGATGTGTGATACTAACATTATTGAAGCATTATGTGGTAAATGTGGTTTTGCAATCTCTAAAATTTTTACAATTGCCGTTGCGAGTTTTATTATGAACGGTATCCGGTTGTATCTGCTGTCATTCACATTTTTCAATCCATAAGGTGGTGGCGTTCTCCCTATGCGATTCTTTTCATAGGCATCCAGGAGTGAGGACATTAATATTCTAATGTTACATAGATCGGTTAGAAAACTCTCCCGGATTCATTAAATAAATATTTTATGGTATAACAAATACGACCTTTTTTTTTTGTTAACGCAGGGGAAATGCACCTTAAGCCTTAAACCAGGGCTCCTTTTCCACCCCGACCTTAAAAGGGCAGGTTAATGTGGAAGCCCTACCTGGTAAAACGCGCTGCGGTTCACCTCACGCCAATGGATGAGTTTGGTATCCAGTAAGGAGGACCCGGATTCAAAGGAGGGCCCGGACCCATATAACAAATACTACCTACATAGTTGCAATATAAATACATTATCTGTAAATTTGTATAAAATTTGAACTATCTAACTAGCACGGCTCATGAGAAACAACCTGGTATCAGCAAAGAAATCGCATCTGTTGAATAGGAGCCCCATAAATATTTATTTTATAGTATTTGTTGGTAATTTATTTTATAGTATATATCGGCAATAGAAATACATTGTCTGTCTATATTTCAATTGTCTAACTATCACAGTTGAGATACAGCCTGGTGACCAACAGACACATAACGAAGTCTTAGTAATACGGTTTCCGTTTTACCCTTTAGGTACGGTAGGCTAAAAATGCATTTAAAACGTGTGAAGTTTGTGACAGCTATATTGGGCGACGACGCTGCGGTGTGGTTCTACATCCGCATGAACTCACTACGTGCTCTGGCAGAGCTTTGCCGCATTATACCAAAGGCGGCATTCAGTCTCGTCGAGCCGAAGACCTTCGCTGCCTTACGTGCTATTAATAAAAAGTGTAAGTGTTTTTGTGCGAGACGTACATTGACCGCGAACATGCCGGCCGCGTTCATATTGCACCGTATGCATATTTTGAACCGCTTCGTAGTGATTTACTTAGTTATAGGTTTTTTATTAATTGTTAATTATACGTCGACCACCATACCAAGCGCGTGTATACTCCATAACCATTACTTCTCCATCTGTACTGTTTCCTCATACATAATTTTAACACAACCATTATAAATTGTATTTTCTTTATCTTATAATTTGTTAAATAGTGTATTTATAATAAACTTTGTCCTTTACTTTTTTTAGGTGTAGGTCCCGCATAGTCCGTACAGTTTTTTTTTTATCTATGTATAAATTAGGAATGTACATTCTAAAAATATCATATGTTAAGCATCTATTTATGTTGTAAAAGTAAAATAAATTACGTTGATTTTAGTTTCTGTCTTATAGTTAAAGATACGCCGATAGAAGCGCAACGTTTAGCTGTACAATGCTACATCAATCTGCAAAACTACCATGTCAGCACGAAAGCAATGCTGAATGCCGAGTTCATGCAGGAATTGTTAAATATTCTCCAGGTGAAAACTGTGTATATCTTGAATTATAACGAAGAAAATACATTGATCTGCATCCACCGATGGTAATAATAAATTTTAGAAATCGACAAGTTACTAGATATTTTGTTTCAATAGATATTCAAGCAAATTTTTTAAATACCTTCCTCCAATATTTTGTTAGTATGCTAAATCCTTGTATTTTTATCTTACTTGTACTTATACTTCGTTGATATACGATTGGTTTTTGCTGTTTTGTTTGATGCAAAACTTATTACTTCTTTAAAATTAACTTTACTTATTTTCTAAATTCTTGACAGCGGATTGACATAGCACTGAAGATTATGGTGTGTACCGTTTTAAGTGGACTTATGGCTGAGGATATAGCAAAGGAGTTGTTCACTGTACGCAATGGAGAAGAGGTTGGTTTGCATTCAGAGAAGTAAGCTCAAAATATTTCTTTGGATGATGGCATTACGATTGTGAACCTTGTGTTTCGTGTTATAAAGGTGGTTTCGAGCAACTTACATATAGAACATATAGGTTTACGGACAGCTTTGTGCACTCTGATCACTTGCAGCGTCACTGATGAAGGTGCTGATGTGTATTTGGAGTTGGGCACTATACATTAGTGAGTGATTATATTTTGTTCTATGACGTATTTATATAAGGTAAATTATATATTTGACTTTTAGTTATTTCATTTGTAATTATTTGCTTTGTGACACTTGATTATACCTACACATGAAGTGTACTTAATTCTAGCGTCGCGTGAATTCAAAGTGTATTAGTGAAGCAAAAAGTAGCATAGGTAATGTCTCAAATCTAAAACCGGGCATCAGGGCTCTCTAACAACCCCTGTCTTAAGAAGGAAAAGTTAAGGCATGGTTGGCCTACCTGGTAAAAGCGGCTGCAGAATACCCTCTATGGGAGTAGAAGTATCCTGAATCTGGCAAGGAGCCAGCCGAATCACACAATATTGT
The DNA here is from genome assembly GCA_918026875.4 of Diatraea saccharalis. Lineage (NCBI taxonomy): Eukaryota > Metazoa > Arthropoda > Insecta > Lepidoptera > Crambidae > Diatraea > Diatraea saccharalis. The sequence goes on along the minus strand of OU893340.1, from coordinate 2,952,091 downwards.
CTCTGTGCTTGTGTACTATGTAGTCACAGTTTGCTTTACTTTATTTAAAAATGTTTTGAAATTTACAGTATGGTTGGAAATAAACTGGCTAGGTATGTGGTCGGAGCTTGGGAACCAGCTCTGGAGGCCATATTCAATCATCACCCCTCTGCTAAGCTTGCATATACAGGACGATTGGATATCAACGACTTTGCAAAGGTACCAATATTTAGTAATCTACAAAATCTTTAATCTCCTATTTAAATTTTTTGATTGTGATACTTTCGTAGGAAGGATTCTATGTCCAGAAGCGATTGGATAGCTCCTTCCCTACGCTTCGAGTGGCGATGGAAAAGAAACCACCACATAAGGATCCAGTCTTCGTGTGCATGTTCTATCAGCCGCCTACTGACAGAGCTTCAAGCATGGACATTAGAGCACCATGTAAGTCTCACTACGATCGAAGCATAGCTTATATTATTATGTGGTCGAAGATAGTATTTGCATCTCATTTTGCCTATATTTCATTTTTACTGAGTTCGTAATAATACCATCAGCTCTGAACATATTTACGTAGCACTAAAACAGCAGAATTCAACAGTAGTCTGGAACAATAACATAAAGATTTTTGGAACAGTTCGAGAGTCTGAATCTAAGTTGAAGATGACCTCATCCGCGCGCTTGCGAGCTGCACCTCTGCCTGACGACCACAATTTACGCTCATACCTCACACGACTCAAGATATGGTTCGGAGATCCGTAAGTTGGCAATATGCCTTTTTAATATCAATCACTTTTTAGTTTTTAATATGTTTTTGATTGTATATTTTGTATTAAGAATAATTTCTTTATGGCATTGTGAATGCAAAATTAATCGAAGTATAATAATAAGAACAAAATTCTCGTCGTTATAGAAAGTTTCAATACTTGTAACAATATTTCTTTCGGCTGTTTGGGTGGATGCCTGAAAATTGATGAGAATACGCTCTGTAGTAGCGAAAAGTAACAAGTGCTTGAAAGATTTGTCAGTCCTGTTAGGTCCTAGGTAGCTCAGCGGTCAGAGCAGTCGCCCGGATTGCAAAATGACGTGGGTTCGATTCCCGTCTCAGGGTGCCAGGGACCAAGTGGATTTTTTAAGCATTTTGTGTTAAGAATAACCACTAGACATATTTGAAAAATCTTTCACTTAATCTTTAACAAAGGCTATAATTTACACATGCGAAGTCGCGGGAAAACAATGTAACAAAGTAAAAAAAGGTAAGTGAGAAAGACATGTTATTGGATTAAACAGTGGAAATGTAATGGATTCTTATTCTAATAGATTCTTAGCTAAATATTCTGGTTTGCTATTGTTGTCCAGAGCAAAATCCCTGCATTATCTGGAGATAGAAGATGCGCATTACGAAGTAAGGTAATTATTATATTATTTTTGATAGTACTATTATTTTTCTAATAGTAATTATTATATAGTTAGTTGTAGAAACTTGAATGCGTTTTAGATTGTTATTCCAATATCGTTTATCTAAGTTTAGATTATTATATAAGTACACCATCGCTATTCGCATATTTGCATTTGCTGCTTTGCTTGGTTTGTGATAGGTACCGAGAGAAGTGCGACGAGGTCTCCTCGTCTCTGAAACAGAGAGCAGCGTTGTTGGCAGAATTTGTGGCCGAGCAGATGTGCGGTTTGTCGCAGGAAAGAGATTGCTCGGTGGCAAGCGTGGACTTACACTTGGCTGATTTGATGGTGGGTTGCAGAGGGGGCCAGTATTATGTACATTGTACAGCAATGCATAAATTGCTTCGTTAGTTAAGTCCTTTTGTTGTGGAAATCACAAACATTGAAGTTATAAAAAACTCAATTTCATAAGTATGTTAAAATGTTTATATAATTACTTCTATCGATTTTGACGCTCCTGTCAGGACTCGAAGCCTTCGCATCAGGCGACTGCTCAATCAATGAGCTACTAGAAAACTTGCTCAATCAATGAGCTACTAGAAACTTGCTCAATCAATGAGCTACTAGAAACTTGCTCAATCAATGAACTACTAGAAACTTGCTCAATCAATGAACTACTAGAAACTTGCTCAATCAATGAACTACTAGAAACTTGCTCATTAGCTACCAGAAACTACGAGACTGACGTTTTTAATAACTCCTTATTGCGCTGCTACTTGAAAATGCATTTCCGTCATTATTTAGGTAAACACTACCTAAATACGATTTATAAATAATAAAACAAGTGCGAGTTGGGCTTGCGTACGAATAGTCCCGTACCGAAAACGAGCAAAAAATCAGGTTTGTTGTATGGGAGCCCATTTAAATATTTATTTTATTGTTTTTTTTTATTTTGTATTTTTTGTGTGTAAATTTAAACTCTTTAACTTTCACGGTTCATGAGATGAAGCCTGGTGATGGGACAGACAGACAGCGAAGTCTTAGTAATAGGGTGCCTGTTTTATCCTTTGGGTTTAGTTTGGCTTTTGAAGAAATTTTTCTGCCCATGTAGAGTGAACTGTCCTCTCCGGCAATCGGCATAGGTTGGGTCAGGTGCGGCGGTTCACTGGAGCGCAGTATCCTGTACAAGGTGCTGGCGGACCGGCTGGGGCTGCCCTGCGCGCTCTACCGCGCCGGCAGCCGCGCCTGGTGCGAGGTGGCCGTGCCTGAGCTACGACTGGTCAGCTATACTGACTAATATTTTACATCAGAGGTTCCCAAACATACTCTTTGGATACCCTTTGATTGGGTTTATGTAAAAACCTCCTCCAGAGAATTCCTAGCTGTGCACATAAAGGGATAATTACCGTTTAGGTGTAGGCTAATAATAGTAACAAAAAAAAACTTTTTGAACCTTTATTAAGTTAGTTTTTGTTTTTATCTTAAAAAATACTTGAAAAATTGCTCTTGTTAGTACCTAGATTTAGTATGTCGTAGTTATTACACCTTATCAGGTGTAATATTTTATCAAAACTTAGGATGAGGAGTTGGAACGAGAAGAGAAGTATCCGGCGGGACTGTTACGCGCCAACTATGTGGTGGACCTGATGATGCGTCCAGGCATGTTGTACGTGAAGGACAGTCACGAGGCAGCGCGAGTATGCGGACCCACGTGTATGCCGCCATACACAGCCAGAGAATTGCCCGAAGTGTGCCGTTGTGAATGACATAAGTCGTTTTATTTAGACAACTTTACCAAGTGAAAATGGAGAGTAGGTATAATATGTATACTTGCGATTGATTTGAAGATATTTGAATATAAATAGACGATTCAATTACTGTTTTTTATTTAATTATAACTTACAAATTTTATTAATATCGTCAGGAATACGTTCAATGATACGAGGTAGTTATTTAAGTGTTTATTATATTAAAATATAACAAGTTTCAAAACATTTTAATCCTTTTTCCCCATTCTCGCCTTTTAAAATTAATATTTCCCGATTTACCATCAGATTACATACATATTATTGGATACACATCTATATATTATTTTATTACAGATAAAAATCCACTTTGTCCGTATCACTCTGAGTGTCAAGGCTAAAGAGGATTTTTTTAATATTTTCCAGTAAGTATAGAATTGTGAATGCAATATTGATCAAATATAATCAATAAAAATATTCTGGTTCATATCCGGCTCGAAGGACCATTTCGATATCATGCAATGTAAATTGTGGGAACTTGATATTTTTTTCTTACAGTTTTTAAAAGTTGAGAATTTTGGTGGTATTTTTTTTCCCCAATGTTACATATGAGCATCGGAGTAAAAGATACAGTAGAATAGTTAGTGCTACTTTGTGTAAGATTATTTTTATAATTAATATATTTTCGATTATGTTAATCCATAACATTGCATATTCAGTAATGAATATTGAAATAAAAAATATCGTTACTTATTTCAATTGTCTTTTATTATAAGGCAGGCTTCGTTACACTTCAAAACAATAAATATTTTTTTTAATTAAAAAAATCTCACAGGCACTTTTTCAGACACATGATTGCACTTGATGGACGGACATACGATCACAAACAAATACCTACTTAAGTTATATATCTAATTAAAACTTTTTAAAGTTATACACATATTCAATATTACTCTAATATCTATATTTTAAAGTCAGGATATTTAGCTTAAATATTATACTTATTACTAAGTAAAATACCTTTTAGGTGACACAGAAAAATTACTGCTTAAAAATGAACAAAAAAATAGATAAGAATATTAATTCATTCAAAATTCTATAATACAAATAATAATTCATCTAAAATATTAATAATAAATTTAGCATAATTTAAAAATCCAAAATTATAATTTAAATATAATTTCTATGTTTTTGTAGTAAGCTGTACGATAAATAATTTTGTTTCTAAATAATTTTCCTTCTTCATCTCTGTAAATCGACATACTTGTTAGAGCTATCTAATATTATCTCACTTTGTGAGAAAAATAAAAATATATGAAAATAAAATGAGCGTATACTACCTTACAATTATTAAAGGTAAACTCAAATGAATCGCACCGAAGGCGAAAGAAAGGAATTAAGAATTTCTACGAAAATATATGTATCTTCGCACGCCAGAACGAATAGGATATATTACTGCAACTTTCTGTCGCCGGATTAGCATATGTAGTAAACAATATTTTTTTTATAAACGTCAAACGTAATAAAGAGTAAAGTAATAGTCAGCATATAAGCACAGAATTTATAATTAGAAAGAGTGAAATTTTAACCGATAATACATCGTTGCTGCATATTTGGATGCAAGAAACGGTTCCTTTATTTCTCAAAGAAAAACTTTGAAAACATTTTTATGTCTACTACGTGTTCTTGTGCTGCCATCCTATTAATTGGCGTAATAAAATTCGTTTCGCTCACCACCTTCGGCTTTGAATGATCTGTTATCGGTCATCTATACATTCCATCACTTTCTGTTCCAAAATTTTGTTTGGTAACAACATTCAGAACCGGAGTGATAAAAAAAAAAAAAAACTATCAGTTTGTAAGCAAACCGGATGACCATACGATGAAACTAGTCACGACAATGTTAAAACCAACTGGAGGTCGTAACACTGAAGGCACACTACACTTAAGGTTAAATGGGAATTTTTAAATACTTAAAAAATCAGTCTAATTATTAAGAAATTTATAATGGCAGCAATATTTTCTTACCATTTTTATATTTAACATCTAACAGTTCATTTAACATATTATATTTACGTAAGATATTTTTAAATAAGAGAAGTTTGTTGTTGTATAAAAAATTTATTTGACACACGAATTTGTCAATAAATGTGTTAATATAGTATGGATATGCCTGGGATAAATAATATATCGTTATATACACGTAATATAATTTTCTTTGAATATTTATTTATTTATTTAATCTTAATTGCCTAGCGAAATAGACAAATGGCGGACTTAATGCCAAAGAGGCATTCTCTATCAGTCAGTACATTTAGTACAAAACTTAAAGTGGCGATTGGTGACAATATGCTACTGATATCTCTATATTATACATATTCAATAGATTTTTTTTTTATTGAAAGGTCTAGACAATTTTAAAAACTCAGGGGCTCTAACACGTAACTAATTGAACTTAATGTCATTAAATTTTGAATTTAAGTATCAAATTATGACTCAATGATGTTAGTTGATGGAGTCCGCATGCGGAGTGCGGTCGATCTCATTTTATTGGTTGATAAACCAATAACTAATCAATGAGCCAAGTAAATCACTCGCACCCCGCATGCAGACGACATCGACTAATTTAAACGAGTCATTAAAGAGCAACTGTGTCAGATGCGTACATGAAATTAATTTCACTTGACGGAACATCTGCCCAGTGATGCGGTAAGACTAATTTAAAGAAATATATAAACATCAAAATTAAACTGAAATTCATATTACGTGATAGACACCCAGATCTCTGAGTCGTATCCATATTAACATCTCATATAACACGTAGTGGTGTCAATTAAAAATAATATAAGTATATTTGTTAAGTGTAAAGTTTGTAAAAAACGGATTATTCTACCAATTACAATGGACACTTTGTTCAGTCGTTTCTTTATAAATATAATACAGTATTAACTTAACTATCAATAATCTTAGTTAATAATACTAGAAATAACGTACAGTTCACACATCAAGTCATAGAAAACTGCCTACAATCGAATATAACCTTAATCTGTGCACAGGAAAGTTCCATTTCGACTATGATTCTTATACTTACACAGTTTTGTGGTATCGTTATATGTTGCGGTCTGATCGATCTTTTTTCTAACGATTGTTTTGAATAATTTATTAGTTTCGAATATATATTGATTCTCACACGATATTCGTGTTTTAAAAATAACAAAGTAGTCAGCGGGACTTCGCATATGATCAGACAGTAGTTTGCGGGACTCCGTGTACAATCTGCGTGCGGGACCTGGTCCGCGGTAAAGGTTCAGGCGCTCGTGATACAACGCCCTCTTTGAGAGATAAAGCAGATCCAGTAGATGCTTGTGATGCCGGACGTGATTGTAGAGTTTGAGCCTGACTCGTCTGTAATATTCATTTATATCATATATTTCCAATAACAATTTATATAGAAAAACTTAAAAAAAAACTGACTTCAAACTTTAAAAAAAATATGCATAATATTTATCTCAAAAGCTTCTTTTTGATGAAAAACATTTAATTAATAACCTACAGAAGCCTCGGCCTCCGCCCGCCCGACTACCAAAACCAGCAATCAAATAAAATCTACTTCGAAAGATACTAGGGGTTTTATTTTATTTAAGCTTTTTTACTTATGGTGCTGTTTTATTGACCAATAACAGCTCCAAGTGTCGTTTTATCACCGTCTTTCACTCAGTTCCGTTTTTTAATACTAAGTATTATGGTAATGGAAACCGAAGACGATGGTTATTATATTATATTGCCACTGTCAAATTAATTATAAACATACGCCTGTTTATTATAAATCAAATTCCTAGATGGCGCTGTTCGTAGCTTATTTATATCTTTTTATTTCGTTGTCGATTGTTACACGGATCTTTTATTGTTTTATTGACATCTTTTAATAGACTACTTTGTTCCGATATGTACATATCGGAATTACGTCATGAATATGAAAGACAGTTCTTTAAATAAAAATACCCTCACAAGTACTATTGCAAACAGAGTAGAATATCCTATTGTGATTTTAGTAATTAATCATTATGAAGACGCCGTTAGTACACAGACGCATTCTCTTGCGAAAGCGATACTATACGAATTCGAACAGGGTTGTCACCTTTTCGTGATCAGAAATCGGGACGGATGGCAACCTTGAATGCAAAACATGCGCGTCTATGTACATTTTTCGCAAGTGACTGCGAAACCGTACGGATAAGGACAGAGCTAATTCATCGAGCTAATAATAGAGCGAGACAAAGCACACGCTATATTTTAAATAGGTACATCAGTTGAAATAGTGCCTAATAGTACCTATTTAAAATAGTGCAAGCACTTATTGACCTATCGTCTCTTCTCTCTTTATTAAATTTCAATATAAAATACATATCGCGTATCTCCATAAAAATAAAATTTTCTACTTACAAATCTATAGAAATAACACGTCATTTTATAATACTATTACAAGTATGTGTCGCCTGTATAATGGATCTTGTAGTTGAGCATTGTTCACTAGATATATTTAACGGTAGAATAAAATACTTAAAAGAAAAGTCCAAGGCATCCTGCGTTCTTAGAAGCATGTGTTTGTCTGTTTTCTTTATATGTTTAAGAGTTGCGGCATGGTTTATTTCTTAATGAGGAAATATTAAAAAAAATAACATTAGTTCCCGAAATAAAACTAGATGTCGCTACGGTACATTCTTGATTTCTCCATAACAACCCTTCCGGTTTTCTTTCATGTTCAAAAGTAAATTAGTTTTCAAAACTCAATAAACAACTCATATTCTATTTGTATTGATATCTAAGTATCGATCTTTTCAAATTTCAGTTAAAACGAACGGAAACGACTGTCTTCGGTCCATTCGTTTGCAAAAATCAACTTATTCTAGAGTCGCCATCTAGTGGAGGTGCTTTTTTAATGATTTCGTTTTTTTTTAATTATTCCTCATTGTGTATATTACTGTAACTTGTTTAGTGAGCTAAATAAATAAATATATATAAGTAATTGTACTGACCGCGCGACTGAGCGTCTGCGGCGTGGGCGGCCGCTTGACTGGCACGTCGCGGTACTCGTATATGTTGTCGCGCGACCGGGACGCGTTCTCTATACCTTCATCTGGCACCATGAAGATGTCGCCACTGTAGTACCGGTCCGTTTCACTGCATCGCGCATGATACATTAGAACACAACGTATATAAAGTTATCATGAATACGTTTGAAAGTGAGGTGCCATGAAAAAAATGTGTATAATGATAAAAGCTGCAAACTATTAACCGAATATTATGTGTAGACAAAATTTTGTGTGCTTATTTTATTTTTAAATTTTAAATATATTTTCACTAGATGAGAGCGTAAAAATAAAGTGCACGTTTCATTTAAAGTAAAGCCAGCGAAACAACAACAAAAAAAAAGTTAACAATCTGACCGATCCAGAGTGACATATAAAAATGTTATTGTCTGTCTGTCCTGTCGTACATATTGATGTCGTCCGTTAGTTAGCGACCGTTATCATCGAGTAATTCTTGGTGCAAGAAAGCTGTCTTTAGAGAAGGTAGGAAGGTAGTACATGCGCAACCCACCTCCATCAGTTTTTTTTATATAACAATATGATTGAAATGAAAATATAATAGCCAGTTTTGTTATAAAACGGCAGATTCCACTTTTGTAACAAATTACCTTCCTATATTACAGATAATGAAAATAAGTTTAATAAGACCTGTATAAAATTTCTCCAAATAAAAATGTTGAGAACCCCTGAAATTTTTTCGTCTCGTTTTAGTGGCCTTATTTTGATCTTTTGTAAATGTTAGCAGTTTTTTTTAATAATAAGCATTGCAACATATAAAAAGCGACACAAAGAACAAGCGAAAATGTTAATATTGTTAATGTCACCTACACAGCTGGTACCATTTTCCATTTAGGTGGAGCAGCCCTGTCGAAGAAGGGTGTATTTAATGGGTATGTTAATGTTTTAGTCAATCACACATAAATAAATGTAAAAAATATTAGCGTACATGCGAAAAAGGTTGACAGTTATGAAGAAGCAACACGAGTTTAAAATATTGAGATTTATACTTAATGGCTCATTAATCGTTGGGGTACGCATGCGGGGATTCCGAAGGCGGAGTAACGACTAATGTAAGTCAACAGTCAATAGCTATATTCTCACTAAGTGCGTTATAAAAACGTGTTTCTCGAATGCGAGCTGTATGGCATGCGTCAGACGTCTAGCTTACCCCGCATGCGGACAGTATAACAAAAAACCCGATTTGTAAATTTTATCCGGCATCACATATCTCTTTCACACGTGCGCAAATATAGATATTGCGCTCACACTGATGTATCTAGCCAATTTTGTCATAGTAATGTTAAAATATTAAAATCTTATAAAACTATATATATAAATTTTGTCTGTTTGGCGACTGGACTACAGTTGTACAAACAAACTAATATGAAAAATGAAAAAAAAATCTCTTTACATTTCCATCTACACTCAAAATGGTTATACATTTTTATGACATGAATATATGTAAGTATATAAATATATCATACCGTTTCGCATTACGCCACAGCATGCAACAGACGACCAGCAATACTATAAGCACCAGACACGCGCTCGACACTGACCAAAAGGCGATCTGTAGAGGCTGTTTCGGCTCCCACCAATACTAATGAAAGAGACAAACGCATTTAGTTGACAAAGACTTAGTGGAATGTCACAGTATGCGTTAAAAGGAAAACTAATGCGATCAAATAAATCGAACGTCAATTTTCTTCGTAGAAAAACTACTGTTTTATTTTTCTGAATTTTCTTAAAACACAACATTTGAGCATCATATATATATTATTATTATTTTTTTATATTATTTTATATATATTTCCACTTATTTGTTTTTACTACACAAGAAAATATTATAGATAAAAATAAGAAATAAACACGACTGCCAAAATGGAAGTAGAAATAAAATAAACAAGTTGTATTATTGCTTGGCTAAATAAAATTCTCTTTGCAGCCGAGGGACCCCTTAAATACAACTGTTCCACAGAACGGTCCCCCGACCACAAAGAGGTTTTTTAAGCTAATTTAAGTACAACTTGTTTCTTTTATTTTTAGATCGATTTTGGTAGTCGTGTTTTTAATTTTTAATTTTATTCCTTTTAGTGAGCAGTTATGTGTATAAATTTTATTATTAAATATTATTTTTTCCTTTTTAAATGAAATTATACATCCGCTATATTGAATATTAAATAAAATATATATGTATAGCCAGTGTACTCGGGATGACATATAAAAACTCGTAAACTATCACATTAGTAAATATAGTAAATTTTTACAAACAATTTTAAACTCTACTACCGATATAGTAAGGGTTAGAATTGATTGCAGGAAGTATTGTACCTCTGTGATGGGCGGGTACGTAGGCACCAGTCGTCCTATAACGCTGGGCAGGTACATTGTCCAGAATGCGAGTTCCGTCTGTCTGTAGTTGAGCTGTATGCTGGAGTTGAAGGTTGTGTTCAGATTTAAGTAACGAAGCTGTCCAGCTTTCGCTTCCTCGAAGTGGATACCCAGGATACGTGAACGAGTCGGATTTCTATGATAATGTATTAATCATATTAATAATTATATCAAATGCGTAAAAAGAAATCATTATTTCATAACAGTAAGCCTTTGACATAATAAAAAAACATGAAGGTTATGTGTGAACGCACTTGTATAAGTTTAAGGAACTCCATAGCATAGCAATGAATGCATTAGGTTTATAATTGCATAGAAAAGAGCACTTTCAGAAATAACTGTTATTAGATGAATGACCACAAATGTTCTGTCCAAAGCTACTAATTTGCACTGGGTTTGATTGTTCTCGTTGCTCAGCTATTATATTTTGAATAATTTTGCATTCACAATGCCATAGTGAAAACTATTCTTAAAAACTAAATTTGGTCCCTGGCAACCTGAGATGGCAATCGAACCCGGGAGACTGCTTTAACCACTGAGCTACCCAGGACCTAACAGGACTGACGCATCTTTCAAGCACTTGTTACTTTTCGCTACTACAGAGCCCTCCTTATGGTTGGTTAAGGAGTATAGGCCATGACCCTTCACGCAGACCCAAAGCGGATTAGATAGTTTTAACGACTGCAAATGCATCCGGGATCAACGGCTTAACGTGCTTTCCGAAGCACGGAGTATCACTGAATAATAATTTTTTGGTCACCCATCCCGTGATCGACACTTACGAAAGTCGCTTAACAACAAAGCGGCGCCTATCCACTACGCCACCAAGCTACTCTACACATATTCTTTATAGATTGTTACACAGAATACCTAATAATTAAGTTGAACATATTGAAAATTCACTTACCCAAATCTAGCAAAATCCGAATACGCCTTCATGAAGAAATGGCTCATATTGCGATCATTGGGGGTCCACATTTGTCTGTCTATACGTTGTTTTAGTGGGAAAAACTCTTGGTCCATAAAAGGTGCCCCAGTCAGGAATACTCTCTCTATATCGTGAGGATACAGACGCCACTCGGGCCATTTGTACGCTTCCACGGTCGTGTTGAGAACGTACATGTATACAGGCACATTTTGTTCTAGTAGCAGCTTTACCATCTTATCGGTGGGTGCACGGTAGAGGAAATCCGAGAGAAGCTGCATATGAAACAATATTTGTGTTGTAGAATAGGGCTATATATATGGCAGCATTTATAGAGCTTTAAATATAAATAGAAAATTCAAACAAAGAATCATAGAAAAACAAAGTTTTTTTTTGTATTATTATATAATAAGTGATTTCACTATTATCAGATTATCACCTGGTGTGGGAACACTTTGCCTTGTCACTTTCGTATGTAATTTTTAAGTTTCAAGTGTAGTATATTTATTATTTAATTTATAAGTTCATATAAAAACTAATTGGTTATTCAAATACGTTGAATATAGGACCGTACAGCAATAAGATAAAAAAATTGTGTGTGGTTAAAAAGTTCATAAAGTTTAATTATTATTCGCTGAATATTTTTGGTAGAAAATAATTATTTCTAATTTTAAATCAATCAACAAAAATATAATTTTCCAATATTTATAGTACGTGTCTAACATCAAACGAAACACCAATCAGAGCGCAGGACGTCATTTGTGGATAAACAAATTGCTAAATAATTTTAAGCATTCACTTGATTTTCAGCAAGTTACAACGGCCAGTCTTTTATATTATCCTATTAATATTATAAAGGCGAAAGTTTGTAAGTATGGATGTATGGATGTTTGTTACTCTTTCACGAAAAAACTACTGGACGGATTTGGATAAAACTTTACAGCAATATAGGTTATACATCAGAATAACACATAGGGTACTTTTTACTGGGAAAACTTCTCACTCCCACGGGATACCGACTTCCACGCGGACGAAGTCGCGGGCGTCCACTAGTTTATTTATAAGTTTGAATATAAATACTGAATACTAAATTTTTTTCACTGAAAATTAGTTTGTTTACCCCGCAAATGACGTCAAAACCTCAGAGTCGCTGTTTTCGCGGTTAATTTAAACAATTAAATTTCAAACATTGTTTTGAGTAAATAAGGTTTTTTAAAAAATATATATACGTCGGCGGGTAGTCCGAAGGGGCTATAACGAAGCCCAAATAGATCGTCCATATCAGGGGACTATTTTTAAAATAACATTGCAGGCGTGTATACCAACGTGGATTTATTCCATTTTATCACTTTTCAAACGAAAATATAACGAGATGAGCGTGATGTCGTCGGATTTACTTTCTCCTTGGCGATCGGAAACAGAATGTGTGCCAAAATGGCGGCAATTTGCTTTTTATTAACGAACTGTCAAAGTCAGTGTTACCATTCTAATAAATTTAAAGGTATCGATGATCACGCTCTCTCTACAATCGAGTATTCGAGATTAAGTAATCGAGTAACTAGCAATTAAAATAAAAGAAACTAAATCAAACGATCTTCGTAAAGATGATGCGAAACATATATATATATATATATATATTTTTTTTTTTTTTTTTTGTGGGAATAAGCACACATACTGTCTAATTTAAAATAGTGTTTAGAAAGTTGTCCGATCTCCTATTGCCGCAGGTATCGGTATCTTATAACATGTAGTGTAATAAGGTTGATATTTGTCTCACGTGTATGTATTGGTCTCTTATAGCGCTGACGTTGTGAGGATCTGGATGGTAGGTGTACATGTATCTGACGGCTTCGTAAACGCCGCGAGGGTTCAGCGTGTAGTTGTAACGTAGAACCAGTTCCGCCACCTTCTGGTTGAACCAGTTCTCGTTGATCTCGTACCGCGGTGCTAGAGAAGCGTTGTTGTCTGCACCAAAAGACAGCGTTTTTAATAGACCGATATGAAAACATGAAGTTATATGATGTTCTGTCTAAAGGTAGTTAACATAATTTAATAGTTATATTTCATGAATTTTGCATTCACAATGCTATGAGGGATCTGCTCTGCGTTACCCATCCTATCTCAGAGTACTTGGATTTTTTTTACCATTTTTCATTATCAGAAATTAATATATTAAAAAAGGCTGATGATGATGATGATGATGATTTTATTTAAAGCGATGATGATGATGCTGATGATATTTATTTGAAGGGATGATGATGATGATATTTATACCTGAAGTATTGATGACAAAAGTACTCGTTAACGAATGATAAGTATCGAGTAAATATTTGTATTCACTCGTATCATTTCTTTCCTATATGCTAGCAATGACTCACAAATATAATAAGCAGCCTCTTGTGTGGTGACGCCGGTCATGTACCGTAGGGCCGGGTTGAATTGTCTCCTCTTCACCAATTCCTCGGGCATCATGTTCAAGAAGTGCCAGTCTCGTTCCCTCCACCCTTCATACCATTCGTCGCCCGGAAAAGTGAAATTATTCTCTAGAACGGGACCAAACGGGATCAGACCGACTTGGGGCTGTAAATAAAATAAGAAAAAGTAAAAACGACCGAATCTTCTGCTATATCATTTTTTTTACCGCTTCATTGGATTGTAGACCAGCCACTCGTATCTAGAGTCACGTAGAAGTCATTCCTTAACTATAAGCAATGAGATTGAAGGAAAAATTTGATTGATACATCTAGTTTAAACTCTGAAAGGGTTCCTTTTTTTTTTCAGTTATGAACTCTACAATATAGCAGAGAAAGTTAGAGCAATTACAGTTCTTGTTGAAATCGATGAATTTATAATCACAATTCAATATATATAATTCTATATGGCAATAGAATTTTCAAATAATGTACATTATTTAAAACAAAAACAACCTGTAAATTATTTCTGCTTGACATTGTAAATCACAACGTACAAAATAAATATAATGTACAATGTACAATTATTATACAATTTATAAGCATAGATATTACGCCCGTTGAGCGTGGTGGTACTACGACAGAGTATCACACATATATTTGAATGAGTATGCTCTAGAGTATTTAATTACGTTCATTTTATTTTATTATGAATACTCTACATTGATTTGTCATTGAGTATGCATGACTCGGCAACGCGCATATTAATCAGTAATGGAAAAATATATGTTTTGTTATTTCTGATTTTGTAATGGATAAGTGACTTTATAGTCTAATGAAGGCACTTTTCAATAACACTTCTCTGTGTGACATAAAACTGAGAAAAAAGAAGCCCTTGCTAAGTTTTTGCCGGTTCTTCTCAGTACAAGGTCTCGCGCCGTTGATTTGCATATCGATGGAATAGTTTCTTGACTTTCATAAATGCTTGTAACGGTCTAGACTTGAATTTAAATGTGTGATAATTTATAAATGCCAACATTTCTGTTGTATATAATCAATAGCTTTAATATTATGTTTCAAAAAGAGGCTCATAAAAAGAGTCAGAGAAAGAGAAAAACAGAGATATTGTGTAGTATTTGTATGAACGCATGGTGCATGGTGTATATCACAACAGATCTTACCGAAACTTGTGCGTTGCCCAGATCGTATATACTTCTGCTCTGACGCAGACAGTTAACTAGTTTCCACGAGGAATCCGTGGGGCAACCCACGTACTTGCCGAGCAGGATAGATGTATTTTGTACACGGAACTTGTCCTCTATCATCGCCCAATCAGCTAATGCTGAACCGCTCTAAAACAACGAATTATTACACTCTATTAATATAGCACAAATTAATAAACTGTATTCCCTTGATTCTATTGATAATTCAATTATTAACGTGGTAAAGTCATCATTAAAATCGGCGCGGGGAATTAAACTAACAACTATTGATTAAGTAAGCGATAAAAACAAAATCCATACAATCGGAGATCTAAGAAAATGTTCCTCGGTCCCTAGTAACGATTGGAGGACTGAGAATAACCCCTTTTCAGTATATTAGTGTAAATTATTGACGTACTGACCTACACAATGACTTTTTGATGACCATACACTGACCTGTATAGTGATTTTGTGGATGTATACTGCCACGTACAATGACTTTATTAACAATGCATTGAACACAATGACTTTAGCGATGATTTTATTTTGTTGACAATGCACTGACTTGAGATAATTGGTTGAGATTGTATCGACCTGCGCGACGCATTCGTTGATGTACTGACCTGTGTGACGACTTGGTTGACTATATACTGACCTGCGCAATGACTTTGTTGACTATATCCCTGGTGGGCGGCGCGAGGGCGAGCAGTCCGGCGGATGCGGCGCCGGCGCCGGGACCGAACAGTGTGATGGAGTTGCGGTCGCCATTGAAAGCGTCTATATTCTCATGAACCCATCTTACTGCCATCACTTGGTCCAGTATGCCATAATTACCTGGCGAGTTCTCATCGCCAGTTGAAAGAAAACCTGATAGACATTCAAGTTTTTTTTTAATGTTTAACATCACGTGATAAATATTTTAGCTGATACGAGATGGCGATAGTGTAATAATTTAATAATTGTATATCTCTTGTCAATGTCCGTATAATTTTATAATGACGGAGAATATTATAAATTCAAAAGAGGGTATTTCAGTAATTTTGTCGGACATCTATGTTCATAATCCATAAAAGTTTTAAAGATAATTTAATAATATAACGTGTTAATATTTTAAAATTCAAAAGTATTAAGCATTGTCTCTTCATGTAAGTAAGATTTTAAATTCAATATAATCCCACCTAGTGCTCCTAGCCGGTAGTTGAAGGAGACCACGACGACATCATAAAAACCAGCGAGCATATGCGCGGGGAACAGATTCGACGCCCCGGAGGAGAACTGTCCACCGTGAATGTATACCATCACAGCATACTTCTGGGCGGTTGAACCTGCCTCTGTCTATGAACAATCAACAAATAGAACTCTTATAAATTTAAGGACGGGCGCAAGAAACTCCACAAAATGAGTGTATAGTGAGATATAAAGTGAGTGATAACTGTTTTCGCTCACATATTCACATATTTTTGTAAATCAGACGACACAAGACTCATTGAAACATCACTTAAGTATTACTTATAAATTTTAATCATTAGTTAGGGCGATAGTGATTACTGCAAACTAAGATTCACATACATAGCAACATTTACAAAGAAAAGAAACAACAGTATTAATATGTTACGTATTATGTACAATAAAATACTTTTGAAATTTTATTTCATATTCAAAAATTACTTCTATAAGTCATCTAACAAAATGACACAATTTAGGCCCACGCATTCTTATCTGATACATAATTAAATATTCTATAATATTTTTAATTGCAGATATAAATTTATATAAATTCAATTGCGCACTCTGTATGAATTATTAACTTATTAGAGCTGAATTTTTTTTTAAGTAAAATAAAATTGTGCGCGGTATTTTTTTTATAATTTCATCTCGTCCTAATAGCTATTGTACAGAGTACAGACAACAACATAATTCAACAAATTCAAACAAAGTAGATGAAATCCGCGGTTTGGTTGGTTGGTATAATGATATCGCCTTTCTTACGGGTTCATTTCACGGTCAGATCTCATTTTAATATTTACTCATTATATGGTTATACATTCGGTTTTACATATATTAACTCACAAAACAGAGACCTTCAAAGGTTACGTGTCATTCACACACAAGGTATTGTATTGTTAAAAATTTAGAACATCTGATAATGAGTGCACTAGTGTGTTCATAATAAAATGGCCGTTTGTTTGCATAACGTTTTGTTAACGCAATACCTCTGATAATTAAGTAGTGGGTATATGGAGCAGTGAAAATACCTCTAGAGAATAGTGAAACTGGACCATACTATTATGACACAATCCTATTATAATTTGGATTAGGAATTTGTTTGGGAACTTTACACACTGAATATTAATAATAGTTAGCGATATATTTTTTTCTATAATTAAAATAAAAGGAAAAATATATGTGGAATCAGAATAATATTAAAGTTATCCCAACTTAAAACAACTTTTTTTTAGAGGGTGCGAACCATAGTATATAATAGTATTTTTTTTGGCATTTAAAGCTTGATTTATGATTTACCATACCATACCTAACAAAAATTAAGCGTCTCGTATACTATCAGTCTTATTATAGAACAAATATCAACATTGATACCAGGTTTAAATCATTAAACAACCAAATTAAGTCAACACATCTCAATTTAAGTATACCTCTTCTATCATAGTCAATTTGCTTTAGGCGACCAATGGTTTAAAACAAGTATTATCTTAAGACCTCGTTCTTATAAAATACTGCAATCTGTTTTTAAGAACCACCACATCCAAGTTGTAGCGTGAAATTCGTGAATGTCTTTCATATATCAAATTGAAAGGAATAGTCTTGTGTCATACAAGTGAAAATGTAGGTTCCTGTTATATGTTCGGAAGATATGAACCATTTTAATTTATAAATATTCAAGAAAATATATTTTATGACACTAATTTGCAAAATATACGCTTCAAAAATTTAAAAAAAGTAAAAAAAAAAAATTACAAAAATTTACTAAAACACATATGGCATTAAATTAGTTACATAAAACGTTATGACTTTCATTATAACAGCTATAAACATAAATACATTAATAACAAAAATATTATAAAGATTGCCCAAACGCCCATACGTTTTTCGCTACCGTAGCACTCTGACGTCACTTAGTGCCTTGAATTTGTATGGTGTGTTTCGACTAGCTGAACTTCCACAAACACAGCATCGTATCTCCGAAACTATTAATCGTAGATATGCTGTTACTTCAACTCAACTAGCCTAAATTAGAAAATAAATGCTCTGTTTTTAGGTAACTAACATTATGTAATTGAATTGATGACTCGAGGTCAACATTTTGAAGTTCCGTGTCATGAGTTCGGACTTCATATTAATTCAACTGGTCTCAATTAAGCGCCACCATTGAACGCACCGCCAGCGTCGGCGGCTCCACATTCACAATGTTACGTCACCGAATCATCCGGACAATGATTCATTAATCGGAGCCGATACGAGTTTAATTAGTGCAATTTGTCACCGGTTTGCATTCGTGAAATTACATATTCCAATCGTGCAAATATGCACTTTAACGCTTTCAACGTAGATTTCGCATTCCAAGAAGGCTAACGCTTTTAATTATAAGCGCAGTTTAAATAGAAACAGTAATATTCTGGAATAAGAAGTTCGTGAATATTGATTTTATAAGTTCGCATCACCTTGAAGAATTTCACTAAAGTTAAAATATTATAAATAATTGCGAAATAAATATCCATCTTATGTATTACTTTAAAATAATTGTTTGTTTATTTTCATTTTGTATATTAGGTAGTGCTTAGCGAGACCTAAAACTAGATTATTTTGCCCTTCATTAGTTGTTAAAATAAAGGTCATCTCAATCTGTGTGGGATAAAATCGTGTTATTGTAATTAGTATGTTCGTAGTTATATTCTATTCTATTATTACTGATCAATATTAAATAATAATATCCAAATTTATCCAAAGTTTTTGGGAGTAAACACTTGTTGTAAAAACTTTTTAATTTGGGTACTTAGATTATATAATGTCCAGATTCCGTGTCCGACCCATACAAAGCGCTATGATATATAGTGAAGCTGTGTGAGATTCGTGTGTGCGAGAGTAAAGAGTGTGTTTTAATTGCCAAATAGAATTATAATATTCTGGTATAATTTTTTTTTCAATAATATTATCGTAGATAGGAGAAATTTATAGTTAATATTTGTAGTTTTTTGGTTTATAATATGATTTTTTCTATTTTAAATCAGTGCTATTTCAAAATTTCGAAGCTGCTACGAACTATACGATTATAATATAAGAGATATCATTCGATCTTTTAAACTACACAACGAATTTTAACATTGTTTTTATCAATATACAGAGTGATTCGTGATGAAGGTTTACATGTAAATGTATTACCACACGGGCGAAGCCGTTGGATGAAGACTATTCGTAGTATAATATCTATGGTATATGTATGCAAACTTTGTCAATTTAATATCTTTGGGTCAAAAAGTATTTCCCGTACAGTGGGAAACTTTTTGTTTTGTAAGCAGAATATAATAAGTAACCGACAATTAAGTTTGTTGTGAAATAATCAAAGTATGTACTCACATTTGGTGAGAATATGTTCAAGTACAAGCAGTCTTCGTCCATGTCCCTTATGCCTTTGGTATCTCCTGTAAGACTTGCCATCTGAGGGCAAGCTGGACCCCAGTCTACAGCTTGTATTAGTTGCCAACCCGGGTGTTGTCGTGGTGGCTGCAAATATTAGTTAATGTTAAAACTTAATTTGTTACCAGATAAATACCAGAAAATATGTCTTAAATATGATTTCAAATCTTTTTATTTGCTCTTCAGATCATATTTATAAATGGATTTTTTAATATAATTTAGGGATATAAATGGATAAATAGGGATTAAATATATGAATAGATATATTTATTTTATTTTATTATTTAATATGGTCCATTAATGGTTTGTTTTTTCAGCAATATAGTTTATGAGATTCAGCAAAATGGAATATACCATATTAATAACAATATAAACATTATAATGCCTCATACTAAGTAGCATTCAAGTGTTAATTTTAATACTATTTTTTTAAATTCTGTAATGTGTCACCAAGTCAAAAATAAGTTCTTTACAATATTGAGGGTATCCTACATATGGAAACTATAAACAAACCTGTTCATGCTGAATCTTCTTAGTTAATTATAGCTATTAGAGCATAATTTCCTTATTCTGTCATGAAAAAAATTACCTTAAATCTGCCTTCTAAAACAGGTGGTCTAGCGTACGGTATTCCCAAGAATACAGACACCTCTCCTTGAATTCTTTCCACAGGGGTCAGCCAAGGTCTGTATCCTGAATTAGGATCTGGGTTATCATACAGATAAACCTGAAAGATTTCATATGATTAATAGACAAACAAATCCTTTCCTTATATGAAGTAATTCTTAAAATTTAAATTATTTGAATTATTTAAATGTCTATCTTGCTCTGATGATCATAATATAAAGAAAACTCGCTGAGCCATTAAATTGTTGCTGTGACACTGTCATTATAAAGAGAAATTAATTATTAACTTATTATTTTAATAACTGAAATAAATCCATGTCATGCATTGTGGCCTAAAAGATATATAGAGGTAAAGCCTAAAAAGAGGGTGGTAGACTAAAATAAGGAGTTGTAACTACACAATTAATGGAGAAAAGGTGGTCTCAATTGAAAATAGAAAAAAAAAAAACAAATACACAAAACCAATAAGAAGCTTTTTCAACTCAAACTCAAACTTGATATTGATCAAGTTTATTATTTTTATATTAATTATCTCCTTATTGTAGTAAAAAACCGATTTCACCAATATTTTACAAATATAGCTTTAATTGCAAATATTTTGTGGTTTTTGTATTATTTATTCCATTGTTTAGTTATATTTATGTGAATAGAGCTTCTGATTACTTGCAAAAGACTACTGAATCTCAACAACTTAATGTTTAAAATTAGTAGACTGTTTAAAATCTTGTATGATGTGAGGTTTGCTGTACACACAATAGCACACAGGTTACTTCAAAAGGCTAAGTTTTTGCAACCAATTATGATGTTAACTATTTGAACAACAATTACAATAATTTGAACCTTCAGTAAAGAATATTTAAATTATTCAATAATCAGATGCAATTTAACATTATACTTATTGAACTATTTTCAACTATGTACAGTTTGCTACAAAATTAATTCAAAATTAATCCCAGAATGTAAGATTTTTTAAAAAGAGAATAGAATAAACAATAAGTAAATTCTTTGGAATATTTTTTTGTAAAGATAATAATTATTACCTTAAACCCTTGCACTTGACCATAGTTGGTAGTAACAAAAATATCTCTTTTCAACTGTCTGGAGTCTCTTCGCTCCCTTCCTTGTAAGTCTTCTCTCCACCCACCAAGTACACCAGGGAATAATGCATCTGGATTATTTGGATCTCGATTCTATTGAGAATTAAAAAAAAGAAAAGCAAAGGGAATAAGTTAGATAGCTTTAAGGTTTCTTATATTATGAAAGTTGAAGAAATATTATTTTTATTCATATTTAGAAAAAAATAATGGACATTACTTGCTTGTTGCTCCATATTAGAAATATAATCTATTAGTTGACTGTCACTATTTGAATTGAAAATTGAAAGTAACTTTATTCATGGTGTAAATGAGTATTCATATACATGGGTATTCTGAACAAAAAACAGAACTTACTGGAGTGTATTTGAATTGGTCATCCAAAGGGTTAGGGTTTAATGGATTGTATGGCAGTGGATTGTATGGAAAGCCACCAGGCTGATTTATGTTCGGATTATATGGATTATAGCGAGTTGGATCTGTTCCATATCTTCTGTTATTGTACACATAAGTTCTGTAGTCAGTGTCGCCTGGGTTTGGGCGTTTTTTGGCTTGCGAAGGATCGTATTCTTTATTGTACTCCCCATACTGTCCATTGTACAAGTCCTTATTGGATTGACACTGCACTTTAGTACACAGAAAAACTATTACGATACAGTTTTTGAACATTTTTCACATATCAGAAGACGTTACGCTCCGCTTACACACTATTCTTGCGTCAGTGAATCACCGTTTAGTCGACATTCTTTTGTGTTTGTTTTTCATAATATTAAAACACTTTTATAACACAAACTTTGCTTGAAAACTGATTTTAGATAGGAAGAATATAAGAAAAATGTAATTAGCCTTTAAATTCTGTAATAAATAATATAAAATTGCCAAAGTAATGTGTGAACAGAAAATGACAGAAGTAGAGGTAGCCAACAGTACTACGGGTTTTATCACTTAAGCCCTTGTTATTATCTAGTACAATATCATGATATGCGTTAGGGCTTATCTTTATAATTCATCGGAATTATCAGTTCTACATAACGTGTGGCAACGCCCACAGTTAACAGTTTTGTTTATCATTTGCTAAGTGAAGTTGGTTTTGGATGATCGTTGCAATCGGCGTCGCTTGGCTACCATCTGTCACTGTCAGGTCAGTCACTTGTTGACACTGACAGTGACTAATATTGTTGTTGTTTAGTTATAACAAAGGGATTGAGATTTTAATCTCATATCAAGTTTTCGCAGAGCATTTTAAGAATTATAGGATTATTCAATATTTTTCTTATAACACTATTAGAAAATAAAAATGTCAGATTCATAGAAAAAAAGATAGTTTGAATGTTAGTTTGTAAAATTCGTCTTCATTTAAGTCACCTACCAATGTCTACCCAATTTTAGTGATATCTTTTAAATTGCAAAATATTGGGTACAATAGTTTGTTTGTTAAAGGTAAGTAACGCCCTAACTTCATCGGCAGTATCTTAAGGAGAGTATTAATTTTATTCATTTATTTTTAGATTTAATGGATATTACAAACATAAATATCTTTTTTTTTTATTTCACAGTCCTAGTAACATTGTAGTGCCCAGTTGTCTAGTCTCTCAAAAGCATAATCTACTACTATGTACGTATAGGATAGCAGAGATGTATAAAATACCCTGTACAAAGTATCTGGAATACAAGATACAAAATACTTTTGAATTAAGTATTTCAGATACCAGATACGAAATACTTTCGAGAAAAGTATTTGAAATACTAGATACAAAATAGGTATCTTATAAATACTTTTGATAAATACAAATACTTTTCTAAAAAAAGATTTGAATTTAAGTTTGTTTATTAAAAACCACAAGAACCTTAATCTTGGACCAGATGTGACCAGGGACAAAGTGGATTTTTTAAACATTTTTCATTAGAAACAATTTTTACAAGCTTTTATTTAGTTTCACCTGTACCGGTGTTTGTACTCAAATCTTACAAGCTAAATTTCATCCACTTTTCCTCCGTTTGGAGATAACAAATTTAAAAAGCCTGAAATGTTCTTTTTTTTTGTTTTCAATCACAATGTAACATATAAAAATGCAAATATTTAATACAGGTCTAAATTATTTTAAATTTTTTAGTTCCTTTTTAATAATAAGTTTTTTCAATATAGCATTGTGAATGAAAAATTGCTCAAATATAACAACAAGAATAATTATTTAAATTAAATTTTAAAATTATTATTTATTTAAAAAGCTGGTTTTACGTACGACGACGTATTACGACGTAGACCCAGATGAGAAAATTACGGAGAACTGAAAATTCATTTTTTCCTAGTGAGATGAAGAGAGTGGGTAAAAATAAATACAGTACTTGGTTTTTAAAATAGTATAATGTGCAAAAAATTAATAAAAGTTAATAATGAGTTTAATTGATATACTGAGTTTTATTTATAGCATATGTTATATTATATATAACCGGTTTTTTACATTTTTACTGTTTGTAACTGGTTATTCGATTTCAAGCCCTATGCGCCATCTTTCAATTTTTACTAGGGAGGTGTATAACACCGGTATTACCGTACGTTCAGTTCTACGCATTTACTTTTTAAATGACACCAAAAAATGTTTGGATTCAAGTTATTTTCAACTAAATTTTCATTGCGTTGATAATGGACACTTTCTTTTTGTAGATATGTATGTTTTAGGCAAAGATATTTATAAAATGTAAGAAACAATCTTTTAATAAAGTATTTTATCAGAAAAAGTATTTAAAAGATACTAAGATACTAAACTAAAGTATTTAAATACAAGATACAAAATTCTTCCTAAAAAAAGTATTTTAGATACAAAATGAAAATACGTATTTTGTATCTTGTATCTGGATTTCAAATACTTGTATCTAAGATAAGTCACATCTCTGTAGGATAGGTATATAGGCTTTGAATGTAATAAAAAAAACTGCATATTAATATATTCTCTATTGAGAGAAAATCATTGTTTGTTGGCATGGAATAGGCTCCGAAACTACTGGATCGATTTAAAAAAAATTTACGCAAACGGCAAATTACATTACAGGCGGGCTTTATAAGTAAGGCTATGTTGCATGTTCGAAGTCGCGGTAAAACAGCTAAAAATATGATATAATAGATATCTCTATATCTATCCAAACGCAGAGTTTAATACTTACCTAGAGCTACAAAATGTCACACAAAGCTAATTTTGCGTGGCATGCAATTAGCAAGGGGAGATGAATATTAACTTAATTATTTCTGTGAATTCTAACAAGTAAATCATCCATCAAAGTAGACCTCTGTCGATGGAAATTCGTTAATGGATCCAGGGATCAACAGCTGTGAACCAATTTGCCAGCAAACACGAACGTCAAACGATATTAGAAACTGTTTTATAACTTCTTAATATTTTGTCTCGGTTATTAATTTTTCTTTATCCATGTATCCAAATAGATAAGATATTTAAATTTGTAGAATTTGGAGTAGGATAGTTCTTCGCGTACCGCAAGTGTTAGAGCAGTCGCTCCCCGGATTGCAAAAAGTTGTGGACCTGAGTACCTGAGGATGGTGAATTTTTTAAGCATTTTTCTAACTAGTAATGAACACAATAGATAGAAAAAACAATAATTGATATTATTTCGCTTTGCAACAAAAAAATAAATATGTTTAAAAATAACATAGGAAAAGCAAAGTCATAGGAAAGTATAATACGCCTTCGTCTCTGATGATATACCTATGCCGTTGAAATATTTTTGTTTTGAAAGAACGCTTCCAATTATATTTTGTTATAAAAACAAAATTTCTAATGCGATTTAGATTTTTTTATGAGACACTCTTAGGCCAATAAACTTTTGAATCAAATCAGAAAGGTTTTTTAAAGTCCGTCAACTATTCGGGAACAAATCGGTGAATTGAAGATATACCTTGCGGAAATAGAGACTTCTCCTTATCGATTCGAAGTCAGTTAAAAATATAAATTTATTACTACGCATATATCTTATGTATCTTAAAAAATCCCATTTCGACCCCCAGTACAAGCGAATATTTCAAGCATTTTGTTGATTAATGTAAGTTTATTTTTTTTCACTACGAATAAATATTTAATTTATCCATACCTGTATACAAAATTGTATGCAGTTACATTCGATTTATTTTACCGTTCTTAACGATTTTCCGATTTCTCCCCACAATTAGCTTAAGTGCTTGTTGGTTTCCCGCCTAAATAGAGTCGGCCACCATTAGTTTGAAAAGCATCAAAACGACCCGCGTGCCGCGGTTGATGCTGTTCAATCTCTTTAATTATTCCCTTGCGATTTCGATTATGGATAGTCTCTAATACTGGGATAACTCAACATTTAATGTGCGCTCTTGGGAATTATGCACGCTTAACTTGAAGGCCCGATCGTCAACCCTTAAGAACCCAAATTAATTTCCTTACAAATCGTTTAGCATAGTGAACATACGTTTAATATGAGTTGAATGTGTCTTAATTTTGATCACTTTATAAAATGTATATTTTGTAGACATAAGATGACGAATTGCGAGTCAAAAACGGCTTAAAATCAATTTTTCGCGAAATATTATGATAATGCCACATAAATATTTGCGAGTATATACAAGAATAGAGTAACAGTTATCCTTCAAAGTATTACGATGCAAGAGGAAAGATCTTCCAAGCGTTTGAAGTGATTGTCTCAAAAGAAAAAATAGATATGTTCTTGAAAAAATAGATAGATTGAGGGAAAATTAATTTACTTTAATAATGCAAAGTAGTAGATCAGGCTTTAAACAAGAATGGTTTAATTAACGTAATTGGTTGATACAAAAAGTTTATACCTACTTTCATATATACCTGCTCATTAAAAATATTCAGCGTAGGTAAAAGAATTTTCAAAATCAGTCCAGCAGTTTTGAAACCTACTCAATGTAAGAAACAAATGAACCGACACACAATATTCTTTTTTTTTTTATAATTTTAGTTTTGATTGTTTATTTAGGTACAATATTGATTTGTTTTATAGCATTCCCCGTCTCCAAAATATAGTTATCATTATGCTGTTGTGACAAAGCTATCAGCATTCGAAGTAGCCTGCACGACTATCAGGCTGTCAGGTATTTGCTTTGAAAGCACCTATACGGACCGCCATCGTCATCAGAAACAGCATCATGTAGGGTGACTAGGTTTTACTGCAGGAATTATATAGATTTGCTAATTTGCCTGTAATAAGAAAAAACTGATAGAAAAAATAGTAGGTACACAAAAAGAAAGTAAATTTCTTGTCATACGGCCGGTTTCTGAATTGAGAAAAGAACAAAATCTCAACTGATTATTCTTAATAACTCAAGTACTTTACGTTTCAAATGGCAAAAAGTTCTAGTTTATCAAACTGCTGTCGAAAACATGGCTTAAGTACGAGACGTGCTTAACTTTAAATTCTCAATTCAGAAACCGGGTGTAAATCTCCGTAGTGGAATAATTTGTTACAATCAAAACTTTTTTTGGTAGAATAAAAAAAGCATGCATACATGTTTTATTATGCCAAATAGATACTTTCGATGAATTACCAGCGCTGTGCCAGACGTCATTTTGTAAAACGGAATTGCTCCTCCATATATATTTTTGTCATAAATTGTTGGTTACATTAAGACTTATAGAGATTACTTACAGCATCTATAATATAAAAATAATAAATATATATAACAAAGTCTATTATTATAATATTATAAAAATATATTATTATAATAATTAATACTCGTAATATGGAGTTATTTTTGTAGAATCTTCCTTTCATTACATTACACAGTCAATTCATTACAATATTGTCTACTATCATTACAACTATCATTACAATATTGTCTCAAACACGAAATAGAATTTACGACATACTACGACTAGATGCAAGACAAAGATGAATGTGTAATAAGCCCGCATGATTCGACCGACGGACTAGATATGGCCCTGTTTGCTAGGATCTGAACATCTGACGTGCCTTTGAAATTTACTAGTCAAGGTTTAAATGGCTTCTGGGTAAACCGATTTGGTGTAGCTGCAGGTGTGTTGACGATGGAGCAGGCTTTAACTTCCAGAAATGTTACATTTTCAGTTACTTGTTATTTGTACATGGTGTTTTGTGGGCTTTCGTATCTAAGTAGTTAAAAAAACGAGAGTCTATAACTAACTTACTATAATTACTTTTAAATTATTTATTTGTTAACCCTTACAGGTTGTCATATGAACTATAGGTACCTAATAACAAAAACTGCATACTATGTGACATACAATATATGAATTATTATTATTGAATTTCCGCTGTTTATCTGTCCATCTATCACCAGGTTGTATCTCATGAGCCGTGAAAGTTAGATAGATAATGTATTTTCGTATTTTTTTATTTATTTTCATTTCTCATTGATATTGGTTTGGAAACCTATAGGACTTGGACTAGGTATTTAGTAGAAAAACGCATATTTAAAAATTAGACATTTCTAGTTCCTTAGACGGGACTCTTTGAATTTGGGTGACTGTTTTAATTAATTGAGCTGTCCGAGACATTCGCGAGACAAAATTAAATACTATAAGAACCTTTGTTCCGACGTAGGTATTGACTGACTTAGGACAACGCAATTGCTTTGATTTGTTTTTATGGTGACGAGAGAAAATGCGATACCGCTTACCCTGAGTCGCCACAGCCAGGGTTATGTGAGACTTTCCCCTGTGAACCCGCCCCAGAATGGAGCAAGTTGAAGAGAAGGGGCATACCTATTGAAAATCAAATATGTTCATCTTTACGCAGGGACCACTTCCCGCACTGTTCTTTCACGTTTCGGCCCATCCTGTTGCCAGTGCGGGTCCCTTTGCGGGTTGGAACAGGGTCTCAGGAACACTAGAGCCTGGCTCCCGTATACAGGACAGGGACGTGCAAAGTCCTATCTAAGGCGGGAGATGCGTAATCTCCCACACTAAATCGTCTCGTTGTAAGGATACATCTGGGCCCTCTACCTCATGAGTCTCTCTCCCGAAGAACATAGCTCTCTCGATTCCAAGCCCAATCGCAGCACTTAAAAGAGCGCTATCAGACTGGTCACCAGCTTTGCCGTCCCTTTTCTTGGGCTCCGTTCGCAGCCCCACCATGTCCAGTCAACTCACACACCGAACGTTGTGTATATCCATAATATATCCCATTTCAATCAAACACGACTTTCATCTTTGAGTAGTAAAGTAATAAAATGGGTAATTAATTAAGTGTAAGTAGAGTTTTTAATCTAACTCTAGCTCATACGTCTCTTACAAAAAGGATTTGGTGAGGTTCAGAATTCTGGACTTGGCATTTTGGAAGGGGATACGAAAGGAGGATCCCATCACCTGTATTCGAAGGCCAACTCCCCACACTCTTCTTACTGCTAACTAACACGGGCTTACGCGCTAACTAATCCTGCTGAGAAACCAGGTCAGACAGCAGCTGCTCCAGGTTCCGCTATTACATATCCATCACGTGAGGAGGACCATAGTCCGGTTAGGCACGAGTCTCATGGGGCATGGGAAATGGTCGTACCCTCACAGCAGGTGGAGAGCACTTCTTGCTCCCCATCTTAAGGCCACTGCGCAGTGGAAGTCTTCCTGGCAATCTTCCGCAAGGTGTGAAAATCGGAAATGTCGATTTCCGACATCATAATCTTGCGACGCGCCTTGGCAATAACGCTGGGAGAGGTCACACCTTTGGTCTTGCTTCCGGGGGGATATCCAACCGTCGTCTTAAGCACCGGAATTGTCTTTCTCTTTGTCTTCTTCTTATTTGTTTTCTTAGGGAGTGTACCAGATCACACTTTCGATCTTCGATTAAATGAAATATAAGTTCAATCAGTCCAATACTTAGTTTTATAGAAAATCGGTTGTGACAGATGAACGAGCAGAAAAACACGCGAATATTTTTATAGAGTGAGTTTTCCCTTTCATTTCTTGACTCGCCTCGTCGGATGAAATACCCAAAGATTAG
This sequence comes from Diatraea saccharalis, assembly GCA_918026875.4. Taxonomy (NCBI): domain Eukaryota; kingdom Metazoa; phylum Arthropoda; class Insecta; order Lepidoptera; family Crambidae; genus Diatraea; species Diatraea saccharalis. The sequence goes on along the minus strand of OU893340.1, from coordinate 2,922,596 downwards.
TTTGATTTTCAACCGAAATACTAGTTAATTGTTTATTCATATTATTCTCACTCTCACATTGCGAGGAAAAGTGAATATATTTCCATGGAAAAAGCGACTATTTCACGTGGCTGTCTACAGGAAAATGGGCGTAAAATTGCATATTTATTTTCTCAGACCTGTTTAACAAAAGAGTTCTCTTAAACTCTTAGTGGATGGGTGCTGAACGGATTTGTACCCGGGAGTTGGAAAGTGTTACGGGTGAGTGGAAAAAAGTTTCGATTGCATATTACACTTCGCTGAATCGTTATTAGATGGCTGTTGCAAGTATTTTGAGATGTGTTTTTCTTTAATATTCATTCAATAGATAAACAAAATTAAGTTATCATTTATAGTCATTTTGTTACAGAAATATAACAAAACGATTATCTTTGTATGTAAATATTTTCTTGTAGATATAACAAGAATTTCATCAAAGTTTTAAAGGTTGCCTATACGAAATTACTTTTTTTAGTAATAAGACTGTCAATTGTGCATTTAAATTGTTTATATCCATTTTTTGTTCTGAATTATTGTACAATAAAGCATATTTCATTCATTCACACTTTAAGCTATTATTGAAAAAGGAAATTTCAGATAGAAATTTGTTTTTAAAGTTAAATTGAATCTCAAAATCATGGGAATAACATCCAAAGTGGCGATTTCAGTAAGAAGTATTACACGTTAAGGAGCTAGAGCTTAATGTTCTTATGGCTCAATAGTCATACGACTGATGATAAGTTATCATCCCGCTGATTGGTGGTCAAATCTCACAAAAGAGACGTTAAACAGTGTTTTACCATGTGTTTATCTAAACTGTGTTTAAGAATATAAACCCTGTTTAAAATGATGTCTAACTTTCCCTATTACAAATTCATTTTTAAACATTGTCTAAGTAACACTAGTTCTTTCGAAGAAACATTCGTTCTACTGGCTTTCATTCTTCATACACGTTCAATTCTATGCACGCTGTATACAAACTTATAATAAATGTTAGACGTAAAAAGATATCTTTATAAACACACTAGTTAATAATTTTTGTAAATGAAAATATTTAATCTAAAATTATCATTTTTAACTTAAACTCAAAGACATAATTCTTATCAAAGTCAGAACATGTAAAACTATAGCGAAATATTGTGAAAGGAATACTCGATAAACAAGCCTTGACATGTGTTTAAATTTTAAACAATGTCTAAGGGTTGTTTTGCCTTAACCAATGCTTAAATACGATTGTGTATTAGAACAATTTTTAAACACGTGTTCAATGCGTGTTTACACGGCGCCTAAGGCAACTTCGGAAGTAATGTTGAATGTTATATTGCTACATCTATACCAAACAAGAAGCGATTAAGACAGCTAAAGAGAAAAAAAATCATAAATCATATCATTTTAAGTTAATAATTCTTAAACTAATCGCTAAACATCCCGTAAGGTTTGAAATCGCTAAACATCCCCATCTAATGAAGTCTGGCAGCGTGTGACAGAATCCAACGCGCCTTCATTTTTGATAAGAGACTTAAGATAGATCTATTGGATAACGACGATTCAAAGAAAGGAAAGTACGGCCGCATATCTCTCATATTTTACTCTAGCATAACGATGTTATGCCGATATTACACTTTTTCGACTTTACATGAGGCACTTTAATGACGATGAATGAACGATAAAAATGTTTGTGGAAATGCTAACAATGTTACCAACTTAGTAATTTATCCGAAATTCAACCGCTAAACAACATGTCAAAGTAGTAACATATAGTGAAATATCTTCATAACATCGCTTAGATGCCTTATCTTATTCCAACTCCATCCCAAGGTTGCTTGGAAGAGATCACTTTTAGTGATAAGGCCGCCATTTGTACGTCTCCTTTTTAAAATTGAAATTGTAAGTGTTATGTGTGTGTACAATAAAGTATATTCTATTCTATTCTAGAATTGAGGCTAGAGATTTAGGGATCGCTTTGCAGATAATATGATCCAGAAGATCCAACCATTACGGGCCAGCCAATTATTTCCATATCCTATGTTAGTTAATTTAACACTCCACTAGATAACATCAACAGCACGAGCACATCTTGAAGATCTGCAGGCTAAACTTGCACTACATTCAGTGAACGCTCGCTTCAGTGTAGAGGATGCTTGGATGTAGAAGAAAGAGTTACTCACGTCTTGCTATAATGCAACGAAGTGGAGAACTACTGGATTGGGTAAGACACCTCGAATCCTACGGTAATCTCCAGATAATCACAGACGTGAAGACGATAGGAGTTGTTCTGGCGGAGCTGAGCTGGTTGTTATAAATATCGGGCACATACACTTCAATTTTGACGTCGAGTTGCGAACATGCCCATATAAAGATGATATAAAGATGCCCATATGAGGAGACGCCAATAGAAAGAAAAAGATGAGAGTCACTGTATTGACAATTTATACAGCGTGTTTGGTAATACCTGTATAATCCCGAAACATGGCCATACAACCTAACACAAAGAACACAATTGATAGGTCAAAAAACAATTTCATGTAAATTGATATTTTCATACAAATATTTGAACAATTTGTTTTCAATTACTATGCTACAACCCTGTAAGCTTACACGTGCCGTCCCGGCGCACTCGCTCTTTCTCTCTCTCTCTCTCTCTCATTACCTCTCACTCTCTCGTTTCCTTGAATACATTTTGATGTTGCCGACGCGCGCACTCGACTACGTATGAGTTTACTTGTAATGAAAACAATTTAAGATTAAATAGGTACATACCTACAGCGTTCTAATCACTCTTTCAGCTTTCACTTGTCAACATTACCTACACTTCACCTCCACTTTATCAGTCTAGGGTCTCGATATGCCGGCCACCGCAAAAAACACACTCGACTCGACACAGACCGTGTCGTGTTACTCTCGACGTAAAGTCATATCCTCTGTCTCGATGGAATAGGTGATCGGCCGGCCTACCTGTGGCACACTATGAAATGAACCAGTTGTATGTAACCAATTCACAAATGCCGCGAATCACCGGTAAGAAGGAAGACGTCGATGGTTTTCAGATCTTCCTGACACGTGGCGCTCGTCATAACGCCGCCGAGCCGCAGCAAGATTACCGTCACAAGCACCGCCACACTTTATCATCTCGTAATATTAGGCATTTGAGTACGAAATCATTGCACTGACCACACACAAACATAATACACAGGTAAACAGAATTAGAATGAAAAACAAACCAAAAGTCCCGAAAGAACGAAAAAGTAAGTTGACCTTCTAAATTCTGAAAACTCACAAGTACGCCGATGAAAGTCACGAACGCGACTGACGCGATGACCAAAACTACATAGGTTATTATTATTGCAACTCGAACACCAATGTACCTAAATCAAAAGTGTACCGATTTTGGGGTTCCGCGTCATCAAATTCTGTGTTACGTAACCTACCTAACAAAAAAATCGTTATTTTTTTATTGAATTAAACAATGAAATTTCAAAGTAACTTTTATTTTTTACTGACGAAATTGATAATTAGGCTGTTTACTTATTATTACAATTTTATTTATTGTAATAATTTAATTGTATTGTAATAATTGCATTGTATAAGTCCGTATTTTATTGTTTCGTGAAAATAACACGGCTTTATGAAAAAAATAACAAAACTTCAAAGCTATTAATCTACAGAACCTTACTGACACATCAGAAACCCGAGTTTCTCAATACACATCGTCGTCGATTTTATGTCTCTGTCGCTCCTTCTTGCATAGACTAATGTGAGCAATGGTGCAGATATTGAACTTCAATCAAAGTATTTGCAATTTCTTTTTTATTTTGACTGTATTATTACAGAAGTTTTCATATTAATAGTTTTTGAAACACCGTTAATCACAAGATTAGTGTTTTTTTATAGTTAAAAGTCATTTACTACTAACTTTTTCTTTGTTTGGAAATAATAAATTCCTCTCAGATGCATATTTATTCTAGGCATTTATCTTTAGATTTATTTAACTTCTGTTATTTTTTAAACTAGTTCGGCACATGGAGTCGATGACCAAATACAACACAACAGCTGTTTTTTAGGGTTGTCAGCGTACAGTTTTACTTCGAAGAAAAAAAGCTGAATATCTAGGTCATGTGCTGGGTTTCAGTCTTAGTGAACATTTTTCTGGTTTCTATTCATCATACCGTATGTGCCATAATCGGGATTATACAGGTATTACCAAACACGCTGTATACATTTAATAATTTACTTCGTAATGTGTCAGTTTGCTCTTATCGTATAATTGTAGCCTTCTTAATAATAGTCCTTGATTCCTAAACTATAAATTTCAACAATATGTAGTCTCTTTAATTTATGCCTCTCGCTCTCTAAAATCTCTTTCATTACGTTCCATTACACACACACGCACAACCGTTCAGAAAATCTTAATACCTACATATGTAGATTAATTTAAATACGATACTATGCATATAGAGGCAATAATAGTTATATTTGAATACATCCAATGCGTATATTCCTAATCAGAATATCATGTTAAAGGGCTGTTTATCATTTCAAACCCTTCGCAGACGGAAATATGAGGGGCAAGGAGGCTCTACGTAATCAGTCAAGTTTATCTTGTGAAGTGATAAGCCGAGGCAACACTGTGGAAATTCGATATTGAATGTTACTAAATAATATTGTCACTTCTAATATCAAATGTTTAACTTCTATTAAGTGTTAGGCGTCGACGAAAATATAAGATATAATAAAATTTAAGTTAAATCGCGCTACACCTGATCAAAATAGTTTTATATAATCAGTAGTGCGCGTGAAAATATAAGAAATCAGTAGATATAATTTAAGTTATGGTAAAATATTTATTTGATTAATAAATTAATAAACAGTACACACAAAAGAAGGTTTTGCTCTATATTTATACCAAATATTTACACGGGTCCCATGTAAATATTTGGTTTGCCCAAAGGTCCCCATCGCCAAAAAAGTTTGAGACCCACTGGAGTACACAGTTATTTGTATAATATGATGTAATATTATAATGTTGTAAATTTATGATTGGGTGAATAAAGGTACTTTTCACAACACAGAGTTAAATAATTTATTGGTATTGGAAACAAAAACATTTATATGATGATATACCTTAAAAATCAACACATTAACATACACTTTATTTTGCTCTAACTTCAATGCATTAGTGTTTAAAATTAAGTGCATAAAGTTGACAGTTTTGTATAAGCTAATACTGTTGATTGTACCAAATCTTTCGTGAGTAAAATGAAGCTTAAAAAGTACAGAAGTATTATAACAACTAAGAACTCTACAACGAGCTCAGTGTGCTAGACTATCGTCAACTTCTACGCTGTGGCTGTGGGCTAATTTCAATGAAATAAAACCTATTTCATTAAAGCTGCATGCTGTGACTGAGCTGAGCTGAGCATCGAGTTCGATTTTGTTTTCATAATAGATTAGCTACATGACTTTGAATTAAATAACATGATATGAAAAAGAACATAATTATACAAAAAAATAAAAAACAATAAATCAGTTTTTATTTTATTTTTTGTTAATAAAAACTATTTGTCCTCGTTTACACTCGTTAAGCGATAACAACGATAGTTTGAAAAGTACCATTATTCGAAAGAGTCTACTAGAACCGTCGTTGTGAGGAGGGTCGTTGGAGCTAAGCATAGGGGTTGTAACTTTAGAGGGCCCTCGGCTAATCTGTCAAGTTACACTCGATGGTCTGGGCTGAGACATCGCGTCATAAACTCCTTGGAAACTCAGATATTTAGAACATTGCTTGAGTATTAACGGAACTTAATGTTTTAGGTTAGTATTGATTTGCTTAAAATATTTCACAGTTATCTATGAGCGATTGCGATATACAGATCGGTCTCTAAATAATGGTTTTTTTAAAACTTGAATTAAAACTTGAAACGGTAGTCTATGGATTAAAAGTGGTTTGAAACATGTTACAATATTCAAATGGAGAATATTTAAATAGAAATATTAAAAAAACTCTTCTTTGGTAGATACAAAAATTGTAGCATCAGCAGTTAAAAAAATGTTCCAATTCCCAATTTTTTTCAGGTATTGTAGACCATTTTTTTAAATGGAGAACGAATGACTGAATTCCGTAAAAAATAATATCATAACAAATAGACACAACTGTCAAAATCGAAAAAAAGAACGTATTGATTGGCTAAAAGAAATTCTCATTGCAATATACATATATCGGAAAAGTAAATTAAAGTAAAGTTTTTCAGGATTGAATTGAGGTCAGTTTTCACTATTACCTCACCCTACATTCAGGAAGAGCCTCACAAAAAATAAATATTTTTATTGTTTGCAAATATTTTCTAGTGAATTTACTTTGACACCATACGAAAAAGGGATATCAATGTGGTTATTGGATAGAAGTTTCAATAGAAACTGTACTCAATCCCTTCGCTTAATCGAGGATTGAGTGAAGAATTGTTTCCTTAGTATCACAATACAACTTTAAGGTGAAAAATACGGGCAGATATTCGAACGGATCTCAAAGATGTAAGATAATTTAGGTTAATAATAGGGGTTTTTAGGTTAATAAAATCTAAATGGTTTATTTTTTAATTTGTAACAAATTCATTTAATCTAAATAGTTACCATTGTTATCTATACATTGCTACCATCTGATAGGAAGGTCATTTATGCTTTTGCGATAGAACTCTGAGGATCTAGACTGCACAAACTGTGTGAAAGCATTTGTACTGCCTCCTGGGAAGAAAACTTCTTGTCACGTAGATAATTGTCTCACTTCCTTATGAGGCCCATCGTAAGCGGCCACGTCTCAGTTCCGTATGTCATCACTGGCAACACGCACGAATTGAAGACTGTCGTCTTGAGATTTGATAATTGTCCAAATCACGAAAAAAATGATAGCCCGTCGGAGTAAGGTCTGGTCAATACGGAGGATGACGAATGGTTTTTAACTGCAGTTCCTGAAAGGCCAAAACAGTTTCTCGTGCTGTATGAGGTCTCGCATTGTCATGGAGCAATAATGGTGAAGATTGATTCATGAGTCGGGGCTGTTTTACTGCTTGACCAGATCGGAGAAAACTATAGTGAATAACACCATGCTGAAACCACCAAACAGTTACCATTGCCTTTTTATTGGTAAGTTTTGTTTTAGAACACTGTTGTGGCATTTAACCTGGGGTCAGCCATTGTATGTTTCTTTTACGGTTAACATGAAGAATCTACTTTTCATCACATATCACAATTCGATCCAATATTACTTCAATTATGTACCGATTCAACAAGGCAACACAAGATTTAACACACGATTCTTTCTGCAGATCAGTCAAATCATGAGGCACCCATTTTTCGTTTTTTATTTTTTTTTTATTTTATTGATTTGACACAAATAAGTCGATATTGTGGGTAAGGTAACGTTAAGCCATGCCGCAAATCGCACGGTGCGTTCATTAGCAGACCCCTCTCCAAACGCAACATTGATATTGCGGGCTGTTTCTGCCGTGTTACTTCCACATTGGAACTCGTATTCAAAAATCACTCAAGAAAGTCGATATTCAAATGTTTCACATTTTTTTTAAAAAGAAGAACATCATAGAAACTATGTGAAAAAAGTTTCTTCCGAAAACCTCAAACCATGAAGATTCTATGTCAATCCAAGGAACCTATTACAATAAAACGGCAATTTCATACTTTAGCCTCTACTTTATTGACTATAAAATCGATACAACGAATTTTTACACCAGTGATTCTTAAAATATTTATTCATTACATCTATTTAACATCTGTTGCTGAACTTGGTTGATACCTGTATTTCAGCATACAGCGCCACTGTCCTCAGAAAATATGTAATAAGATAAAAAAACAATAATAACAAGCCACACTAAATAGATCTGAACAATAAGAAACAATCAACTTGTACTAGTTATTAGTATGTAATATAATCAATAAAGTGTAGGTATATTTATATGTAAAGTAGACAGTCCTCTCTGTGTGTAAGATGATTGTGAGTGAGTGTGTGTGAGAGGGTGTGTAGTATAGGTAGTAATAGAATTCTTTGATTAATTCGCTATCTCCAATAGATTTTCTGTTTCGGTATACGATAACCGTTGGATCCAATTAAATATAATTTTTTTTACTGTACTTTTATGAAGGGGATATATATTAGTAAATTTATTTAGTTTGTTATATATTAATGGGCCTATAAATGGAAAAAAACGGTAGGAGAAACTAGTTCGAAATTTAAGTGTAGGTTTGCAAACTGAATACCATCTTCGTTTTGTAAGATAATCCTGATTGAATTCTATAATCGAATGTTGTTTCAATACAGTATTTAGTAAGAACATTTGACGAACAGTCAGAACCTCGCAATACTCATATAGAAGTTTGGTGGGATAAAGAAAAGATTTAAAGGTGCAAATTTTAAGAATAGCTCTTTGTGCTACTTCTAGAGATTTAAGAGTTGTTTTTGGAACACCACCCCAACATGTGATACAGTATCCCAAAATCGACTGACACAACGCAAAATATACTTGTCTTAAAACAGTCGGTGGTATGACATATCTCAAAGTTTTAAATACCACCATCAACTTACGCACTCTTTTTGTCAAACTGAATATATGCTCCTTAAAATTGAGATTTTCATCAATCACAATGCCCAAATATTTTAGAGATTTCGCACGTTCTACGGGTTCACATTGACATGTATTACTAATAGTTAAATTAAAACATTGATGAGAATACAATCCAAGATCTGGTGGTTTGTCGCGGATGGAAAAAGTTAGATATTTGGTCTTGCGAGTATTTAAAGTTAGTTTACTATCTTGTAGCCACTTATTCACGCGGTCAAAACCCATTTGAGCCTGTTTGAAGGTTTGTTCCCATGTTTTTGCAGTAAAAGTAAGAACAGTATCATCTGCATAGCAAATTATTTTTCCCTGGAAAGCGTTAAGACATAGAAGATCGTTTATATAAACTAGAAAAAGGGTAGGACCTAGTATGCTACCTTGGGGTACACCAAAGTTGGTAGCAATATCAGAACTTAAGTTATTGCCCAATTTCACATACTGTGTTCTGTTACTTAAATAGTCAGTTAGAAGATTAAGCTGTGTGCCACGTATGCCAACTCGTTCTAGTCTTTCAATGAGAATGGAAGCAGGAATTACATCGAAGGCTTTTGCCAGATCTAGAAATATTGAAATGCATTTATTTCCTGAGTCTAAATTAGTTGATAAAAAATTTATGAGGTTACCCACCGCATCTTCCGTGGACCTACCATTACGAAATCCAAATTGGTTAATAGACAGTAGGTGTTTATCTTCTAAGAACTTAACCAACCGAATGTTTATAACCTTTTCTAAAATTTTTGAGAGTGAAGGAAGAATAGCTATTGGCCGATAGCTTCCGATACAATTCCTGCTTCCAACACTCTTATAAATTGGCAGTATTTGAGATCGTTTTAATGCTTTAGGAAAGATGCCTTTGTGTAAACACATATTAAAAACGTGAGTCAAATGCGGGACCAGAATGTCGATATGGCCTTTTAATAATTTATTTGAAATTTTATCCCAACCTATAGAACATTCATCTTTTAATGCAAGTATAAGATTTCTAACTTCCTTTTCATCCGTGTCTGTTAGAACAAATGAATCACAAGAATAGAACGCTGAATTTACGAAAGACGATGGTTGAATTTGATTATTTGTGAATTTTTCTGCAAGCGATTTTCCTATATTAGCAAAATAAGTGTTAATACTATCGACCGATCCTTGAGCACTATCAGAGATAGTTAGCAACTCTTTCGGAAACACTTTATCTGAAGTTGAATTTGTAACTAATCTTAATGACTGCCACAGCTTTTTACTATCTTTACCTGCTTTTTGAATTAGATCTTTTTCGTAATTACGTTTTACATTTTTAAGAATTTTACTACAGAAATTTCTATATCGAATGTACGTAGTTTTTAGTATATCATTATCTGGAAATTTTCTAGTTTTTTTATGTAGCTTGTCTCGGTTTTGTATACAACGTAAAAGACCTGAAGTGATCCACGGCTTTATGACCCTTTTGCGACGTGGTAAGCATATAGTTGTAGAATTCTTATCTATGATATATTTTAATTCATTAACTATGAAATTCATTGCAATGTTGCAATCATTTGTATTGTAAATTGGATCAAAATTAATGTTACTAATATCGTTACTTATTTCTGTATGGTTAACGATAGTACGATTTGCTGCCGCAAAACTACGCTTCAATTGATTTTTAAAACAAAAAATAACTGTGTAATGGTCAGTTAATGTAGACTGCACAACCAATGTGATATTAGGCGTTTTGCTTTTTAGAAGAACGTGATCCAAACACGTTCCACTTGCCTCTCGTGTGACATGTAAATGTGCGGGCAATAAACCATTATACGCAGTAAGTGTAAGGTATCGTTCCGTTGGTATGCTAGGATTATCTGAGATAATATCAAGATTAAGGTCTCCAACCAATGCTATATTTCTATAACAGGCGATATCTATGAGAGTTTGGTCTAATGAGATCAGAAATGGTTCGACATCAATGTAAGACGGAGAACGATAAATTGCCAAAATTGCCGTATCATTATTACCAATCTTTATAAGAAGAGAGTTACAATTTTGTAAAGGAGGTTCTTCTACTGATGCAATTATATCATTTTTAATATAAACTACCACTCCGTCATTTTGAAGTGAATTCTTTGTGCTCATACTCGAATAGTAACCTTTAATATTAGGGATGTTGAAGCCACATGACAACCAGCATTCGGTCAAGATTAATATATCGCAGCTGACATCAAGTCCTGTTAACAGAACACCTAAGCCGTCAAAATTACAGTTTAAGCTTCTTATGTTTTGAGTCAGAACCGTTAAAGATGATTGTGCAGGCAGTAATGATTTGCAGTCCTGTACGTCACATACATAGGAATCAGATATGTTATACGAGTCTATGTCATTAGCCACATTAATTAGATTAGCCATTTTTAACATAGGTTATGTTTATGATCAAATTAAATGATAAAAAAATAAAATAAAAGAATAAAAAAAAAAAAATTACCATGTACAATTCCAGAAATATTAGATATACTAAGGCATAAAATTGTTGATTTAGAGTTAGTAAACTGTAGGTACTAAAGTTTATAGTTTTATAATCGATTTTTATTTTATTTTGCGTATTAAGGAAAAAAATCAACTGTAAAAAGTGTTGGGATGTATTGTTTAGTGTAAAAATGTAACGTAACTTATTATATAATAAGATATTTAATTGTATATGAAGTAACAGTATAACAAACCGACCAGTAATTATAATTTCAACACCTCTTATAATATCTAATAGAGGAAAAATCAAACTCTTACAATACATTTTTTTCCTGAAGCGAGGTCTCAAACTACACAAACGCATTGCAAACACATGTAAATATGAATCAAGAAGATATATTAAAGCTTTTAAGTGCATATTAAGTAATGTATTTTTATAGAAAAAAAAGTGCAATAAGAACATATAATGGCCTTTTTTGAAATATATTATAAAATAAGATGACTCCGACTTTGAAATTTTATGCATATTATATAGTCATTCTTTCTTGCGTAAGTGTTCAATGTCTTCTTCACAGGTGATCTTGACTTGCGGCATGTTTTCATTTTTACGGAGATAAACGATCCCATGAGATGTCCAACAGAATGAGTATTTGTAGTTCTTTTGAAAGGTCCTGGCAAGGTAAAATAGTCGTTGAGTTTGTCTAGTAAGAGTTTCCGATAAGTATAATGGTTTAATTGATTGTTTCAGCTGCAGGTGTGCACTATTTAATTTGTTTTCATTAGGTTTGCCCTTATTAAATTTTTTTAGCTCGCCTAACATTTTTTCTTTTTGAAGAACCGTTGTAAGTTCCAATACTATTGGGGTGGTATTGTCTTTAGAGTTGACCCTATATATATCCCTAATGTCAGACATTTGCATTTCAATGTTTAACACCTTGCCTAGGCTTAATGCTATTTCGCATAATTCCTTTTTGCTCTCTCCTGGCACTTTTTGTATATTACGTATTTCAAGACTAGTAGCACGAGTTTTTCTCTCCAAAGATTCAAGCCTTTGTTCAAGCATGCAGATTATTTTTCGGTCAGCTTGTTTTTCCGCTTCAAGAGATGATATTCTTGATAAAAGCTTGTCATGATTATTAGACATTAGTTCTATACTTTTAGTCAACTCAGTATTTTGTTGTTTAATGGACTTAATTGACTCATGTAAATCTGTGAATCTATTATCAAGCCTTTTAGCGAATGATGAGAACATGTCATTTAACATTGCCATCATATTTATATTTTCCACATCCAATTTGCGTTTTTTACGTTCCGTCACATTCATTAAGGTATGCAAGTCAGGAGCCGATTCGCAGTGTTGTAAAGATATAAAGTCAGTCATGCTTGATTCTATATTTTGCGCAGTCCTCGCGTCCCCGCTTACAGATATGCTAGGAGTAGATAAATTTGGCAATAGTGAATCCTTTGGTGAAGCGGGCGGAGTGCGCTTAAGTGGCATGATATCGATTAAAAAACAAATCAAAAATAAAGTTTAATATGGTTATTTTTATAAATCAATGAGACACGGAATCTCAGTTGAGCGCAGGTATCAAGCTAATATGGTGGTAATCGAGAAACTCGTACGTTTTTACTTTCCGTCCAACTTAGTTAGATCCCCGATGTATAGACAAGGGTCAGGCCAAACTGGTGGCTATCGACGATTTCCTACGTTTTTGTTTGCCGTCCAATGTAATAAGATCCCTATTAGTTTTGATTTGATAGTAACAGTTTGTATCACTGTCCTTCTTCCTCATTAATATATTTGATCTGTATATCTCTTTCTTGGTAAAAATGCTTCCGTGTAGTGTAAAGTTTGTGTTTTGGTTCACTCACACATGAAGGGTTTCCGGGCAACGGCAGTTGATGTTGATTGTGATATACCTATGCTCGCCTGGTAGATGTCTCACTTTGTAAGAACTTTTAATATTTAATTTTGAAATTAATTCCAAAAAAAAATCACACTAAAAACGCGTCTGTACTGCACAGGAATAATATAATTAATCAATCAAAATAACATAATTTAGAAAAATATTATAAATGCTTATGAAGTAATACACACATTTATTTAATAAAGGTCAAAAGTGTCTTAGTTCCAAGGGATTTTAGTGATAAAAAATTATTGTGGAGGTAAAGGAATTCGTGTCCCTACGGCCAAGGCCATGCTTCCTAACTTTGTAGATTTATTTACTTTTTATTTACGATCACCAGAGAGCGCGTTAAGAATGTGTAGTTCTTGACAGTTACCTCTAAGGGCGCTTGAGCTGGTTTCCATAAATATTTAAACGCACTCACGATCGAAGGTGAACGTCAAGGTTAAAAAAAACTTATACCAGACCCTCTGAACTCAAAATCAGCATATTATCGGTACGTTACGAAGAAAATCACATCGTACTACTACTCTTCACACGACCCACTTTACTTCCGTATGTACACTGCTAACATTATATAATAATAAATTGACCCTTTGAAGGATTACAGCGGTCTCTCGGAGAGTAAGCGACTTAACTAAGTTATGCCATCCTTGTACCCTGACTTAGGATCGCGGCTTAGCTGAGGTTTTATGATGATATTTTAGCCCTTGAGATTTACCTAGTCGATTCATTTTAAAGAAAGTAATAAAGCTCTTTTAATCGTTAGCGCCTGTCGCTAAATTACAACAATCTCTATGTTGCAGGAGTATCGATCGAGTGATTTGGTATTTCAAATTCTGGTATCCGACCAGAGACATTCGCCGCAGCATTGTTAGGAATGTGGTCCGTTCGTACAGTCAGCTACGAGCGTACATTAGAATTTAATTTTAATTAAATGTTATTGATTTATATTCTGCATGCACAGTGCCATTATAATATTGATTAAAAATGTATAAACGCATTAGTTTTTCGCCAGACTTTACATGATGATTTGACATTAGGTACTTACATAACGAAAAAAAAAGAGATCTGTTTATAAATTCTGATTTTGATGACGTCAAGATTGAGTTCTTGAAAAATATCAATAAACGTTTCATTTTTTATATTAGATCTATTAAAATAAGTTCTGTAATTGTGATTAAATATTTGCGATAATCAAACGTTTATTTTTTGTATGTACAATTTTTTTTTCTACAATAAAGAAAACAATAAAATTCGCTGTATCAAAATAATTTAATTTGAAAAAATCCAAAAAAGTCGTAATTTTAAATAGAGATTTTTAATTTTTATAAATTTAGAGTGAAAAATGATGTCCTATTCTGAGGTGGACGAAATCTTCCCACACACACAAGATGATTTTATGTCAATCGCGTCACAAAATACTGGTTAGTAAAAATGAATTTTGAAATTTTTTTATTCGTGTATCTTTAGTTTATAAGAAGCGAAATATCTGCAAGCGCTGTTACTATTCTGATCCGCACCACGAACTCAACATACCCGTCGTCGTCGCAGATAACACTAGCCGATCGGAATAATTCAGGCCACAAATGCATAATCCATTGCCGGGCCCACCCCTCACTCGGTTTCGGATTTGTCGTGGGTTCGGCCCATTTATCATTTATAACGTGTGCTCCTCGAGAAACAGAGAGATTCACTATCGGAACTAGAGGTACGATAAATATACTTTTATTAACGTGGATAAATAGATGCGCTCAAAAATATAGGAGACTTCATATTACATATCGTGTTGTATTTTAAATAAGCGAATTCTTTAGTAGTAAATTAAATACAATAAACTACCCAGTCTAAACAATATATGATGTTTAATAGTCAACAGTTTTTCTTGTCTTTTATTAGGTATTATTTTTCGATTTTTTTTGCATAATATTAGGTTCAGCGAGGTCTCGCAGCGCTGTTAAGGGTGAAGTGCAATTAAATAAAACCTGCTTGAAAAGTTATAAAAAGTTTTATTCAACTACATACTCTATGTAAAAAATTTGGCCGGATACGTATGACGAGTCGGCCCCCAAATGGGAATCGATATTGAAACTTATGTTTTAATATCGACTTGATGTTCAAACACGATTTATGTACTTTTCGCGACCGACTTCCGCTTTGACCTTGAGATAGAGAGCAAAATATCCGTATGCTTGACTATTACTGAATGTGATATATCTCTGAAGCTAATTAAGATAAAGAAGTGAAACTAACGCGAGGTGTTAGGTTACATTACAGAGTATATCACATATATTTTTTTATAATTTTTAGAATAAAAAATTACATAAAAAAAATAAAAATAAAAAATATCATGTTTTTTTTTCTGAGTTCTCTGTGACTTACAATCACGAAATTAATATATGTTATGCTCCTTTGTGTGCTCTATCACCCATAAAAATTGCGTGAAAAAAAAGTTGGTGCAACACAACGGAAAAAAATTATATGTGATTCGCGCCTTGTAGTGTGAGTGTATAAACAAACAAGTTCGAACTTGTTATCGAGCTGTTTACTGCATCGTTTGTTTAGCTAAAGTAGCAGTCATTTGTATTACACAAGAAGGCAGTTTGGGACTCAAATTCTGTCATAGGTATTTTGTATCAGCATTTTGAAATTATTAACTATCGAACCAAATCATTATTAAGTAATAATGTCGAGAAAGTGTAAAAATTGTAACAAGTACCTGTGTAAGATTCCAGGAGACCAGGATAACCAAGATAACCAGGAGGTTATAAAAAAATTATAAAGAATGAAGAAGAAGCTAAAGTGTTTAGTGACTGTTTGAATAAAATCGTAATAGTTAATGATATTTTTTGTAAGAAGTGTCGACTTATCCCATATATTAACAAAAAAGCTTCTACTTCTAAATGTGCAGCATTTAACTTGGCCGAAATAATGGACGATCAAAATAATCTCTCAGTACAATATGTGAAATCAGCACCTAATATCATCAAAGCAGAAGTAAAATCAAGACATATAAATAGAAAAGTCTATCGAATTTACATTCACTATATTTCCGAAGGTAATGACTACAATAGTATTCTTCGTTATTGCTGTGATTGCCCCAATGGCAAACGTACAGTGGGATGCTGTTCTCATGTAGCAGCTATTATTTATTATCTATCATATCGATGATATTTGTCCAAAATCGTACGTCCTGCTGAGGTCCTAACTAAGTTATTTGCGACTCAAAGTGTTCCGATTGTAATTAATTACAACAGTGACGATGATTAATATTTTGTTTCTTGTATTTTGATAGACACGAAAAAGTAATAATAATGAGTATTGAACACTGGCTGTTTTTTTTTCATTTCTTTTTTAACTATTATCCCATCTCTTAAGACTAGTTACTTATGTTTTAAAACAAGCTGATGTGAAATTTCGAAAAAAAAAACAATGATGTAATGTGAAAACCTTATAATACAGGGGTATACCATAAGACAGAAATCACATATAATTTTTTTTCGTTGTGTTGCACCAACTTTTTTTTCACGCAATTTTTATGGGTAATAGAGCACACAAAGGAGCATAACATATATTAATTTCGTGATTGTAAGTCACAGAGAACTCAGAAAAAAAAACATGATTTTTTTATTTTTTATTTTTTTAATGTATTTTTTTATTCTAAAAATTATAAAAAAATATATGTGATATACTCTGTAATGTAACCTAACACCTCGCGTTAGTTTCACTTCTTTATCTTAATTAGCTTTAGAGATATATCACATTCAGTAATAGTCAAGCATACGGATATTTTGCTCTCTATCTCAAGGTCAAAGCGGAAGTCGGTCGCGAAAAGTACATAAATCGTGTTTGAACATCAAGTCGATATTAAAACATAAGTTTCAATATCGATTCCCATTTGGGGGCCGACTCGTCATACGTATCCGGCCAAGTAGTTTGGAGAAAATCATCTATTTCAGACGGACAGGCACACAATCGAGTGGTCCTATAAGGATTCTGGATTTTGTTTTTGTGCGGTATGCTTATTTAGATATAAAATAATAATTATGGTAGACAGTTCGTAGTTCGAAAAAGGTAGGTAATTTAATATTTTATTGTACCGTTTTTGGAAAACATACAGCTTATGAAAAAACAAAAAACTTATCGAATGTTTAATAACGCCAATTACATATTCATACAACTAACTTGAAAGTAGGTAATTGCTTCATATTAAACTGGAATTCTCTCCGTCGCTTTTGATTAGTGCAATTGTTTGGCGTAACTTTCTTCCAGTCTACGAGTGTTTCTTTTTGATGTAACCATAGCCTTTCATAAGTTTTAGTACCGAATTAAAGATTTTCTTCTGTCATGAAAATCCCGAGCTATAGTCGGAATACCAAGTATCTGGGTGCGCGTCTGGGAATTATACATTTTTCCCAAGGTAATTTGCGCGTTGTAGGTAATAATTCTATTTCACATACCGTCGCCGCTTCGAACTTTAGAAAAGTAAATCTTGTCTCTTGATTTTGTTACGATATTTATAAGGTCATCCTTGTTTGATATATAATATGTTTTGTATATGTTTCAAATTGCTTATTATGAGAAAAAGGCTATTATGTACTCAAGCCTATGCTTCCTAAAGGTCCTTAACTGTGCATTGGGTTAAGGACCTTTGGGGATTGGGTTTTGGGAGAAAAAAGCAGCCCTTGCAGAGTTTCTTGCCGGTTCTTCTCGGTACAAGGTCTCCCGCCGTAGATTTACGAACCGATAGCGTAGCTTTCGACTTTCACAAGTGTTTGTAACAGCCTAGACTGAATAAATAATTTTGATTTTGATTTTTTTTTATTGGGTCCGGGCCTTACATGATACGGTGTCTGTCTATCTGCATGAGTTACAATGCAGCGGGTTCTATCAGATAGACTAACAATGCTTTGAGATTTTGGTTTGATTTGAGGCGAGAGTAAAATGTTTCGAGCCGTCTCATCTCACCTTAGGTTTTTTTTGTTGACGAGCTGGAGGTAAATCAATATATTAAAATGCCCACGATAAAAGAATGTTTTAAATTGGCGACTTTATTTCAGAAGTTCATTTCTGTATAAAATCTTCTGCATAGATCATACAACATTTACAAAATGCGCATTTGCTCTTTTGAATATTAGTACAGGTGTCGTCAATATAAGGTATAACGTGGATCTTCCTGAGGCTAGAGTCGAAAGGTACTTTATTTGTCGGTATGCAGTATTTTCTACCACATCTTATTTGAGATCGTTTCATATCCGATTGAATGCTTGTTTCATATTTGCCTTTTCCTCTAGTTTGACTGTTTGGTTTGTGTTTTTATTGATTGAAATTGATGGTAATTCTAATGTTTCCTATTGTTATCAAAGCTATAACTAGATTTATTCGATCATTTATAAAATCACATAAACGAAAAAAGTAAAAGCGTTTTAGAAAAAAGTATTATTACTACTTAATTCACGATTTAAACAGAGTACTGAGCTAAATAAAACTGACTAGCTGGCAAAAAGGTTGGAAGTGTCGAATAATTGAGGCGGAAGCCGTCGACAGTTGTTGCAGCTCCATTAGCGATTCGAACACTGATATACAGAATTTGGAAGTGGTAGTGTGCCAGTGCTGACGCGGTGGTTTGCGAATGTAAGTACGGAGACTTCTGTATACTGGATGGTGATGGCGAAGATATATGTACAATTTGGAACTGGTTTTGTCAGTAGCATTGATGCAGTGGTTAACTAATGTTCTTTGGAATTCACATTAAACAGTTAACACCAAGGCATTTCGTATTGGGGTCAAGTGGCAGGTTGTAGTCTGTCTTTACGATATCATTATATTCAAGACATGGGAAGAATATTTAGATCAGGCAAGAATTTTGCGGAAGACGGACTCAACGTCTTCCTGCTTTAACTTAACAATTGCCATTGTAGTTCCATTTTTTGTAACGACGCAGAATCCAACGAGCAATCACAGATGTGTTCCTGTAAATATAACAAGGTATATAATTTTTGTTGGTTTCACTCAAAGACATTAAAGTTTAAAGTCATATTGAAATAGGTATCTTTATTTCACCTACAATGACATTTTCTTAACACTAAGCCCTTTCCAGGAGTGTTACATTTCTCCGTACCGACCGATGGCCATCCGCACCAATTAACCCAACGATGGTTCGATAAGGTAACCGAATTATTATCGACGTGCGACTAATGCTGCAATATCTATGTAAAGTTCAAAAGCACTGACAACTTTTGGATTTTATTTAATTAAATAGTTATACTTTAACTAATGATTCCGGTTGAAAACTTTAACGGCTAATTTGTTTTATAGAAAAATGACAATTTTAGGTTAAATCAACTGTGATCTAGAACATAGGACACACAGAGTAGTCCTTTGAGACTTCTTTTTTATTGACATACGGAGCTTTAAAAATTGATAAAATTTCCCGTAAAATATTGCAAATATTTTGATTAAAAAAAAAACGCTCTCGTACAATAATACCGCTTCTAGACATACCCACTCCCCATTGTCACCCAGCAGCTGTACGTAGTAATTTATCTACTGATGGCTTGATAAGATAACCAATTTACATCGAAATGGACCCGTCACTGCTGTCACCAAGCACAAGCACAAAATATTGCCTATTTTATCCCGGTGCGTATATTTTGCATTGTCAAAACAAAATTGTCATTGAATAAGAATAAACACACTGAACATGCTAGTATTATAGAGTGATTTCTTATATTTTTACGCGTACTATCCATAAATGGCTTGGCTAAACAAAATTGGCATTTGCAGTTGGGGGACCGTTCTGTGGAACATCGACTGGAATGGTTTATTCTTATTTTCTTCCTTTTTGTTAGCAGTTAAATATGTATAAAAAATATATAATTTAGGAATGGACTCAGGTCTTCCAAAGAAAACGATTCTCTTTTTACTTTTTTTTCAAACAGCCCTATTGAATATTTAAAATATATATATTTAAAGGATTTAGAGGAAGAAGTACCTATTAATAAGATGTAGTTGTGTCATTATAAATTACTGTGTATACTCGGGATTATAATATCCGTTAAATATGTCAAACAGAACCTATGAACGGCCTTACACAACTGGATAGTGAATTTGACAGATATATCTAAAATATTTTTATGAAACCTTTTATGTTTATGAATAACATAACAGGTTATATTACGGGTAACATTTTAGGAGAACAGTAAGATTGTGTTAAATTAACTATATTAATTTATACTATGTGTTTATCTTCAACGGAAAAGCCTGTACCCAAGCAGTGGGGATAATTCAATGATGATTAAATTTGTTGAAATTTAGAATTTAACGAAAATTCTAAGTTTCAACGACACTCATCGGTTTTCAAGATGAACTCCTTTGTATTTCTAAGTTTTTAAAAGGGCAGTGAAATTCAAACAGTTTAAAAATTTCTGTAGCAAACTCATTCAACTTTTCAAAACAGAGAACGTTGCCAAGCCATTTTAAAGTTTGCAACCTAGTTCGAGCGATAATACCGCGGTAAGTGTTTAAGGAGGTTTATTTATAGCCCCATTTAACCTGCTAAGGTAGTTCTGGAGATTTATTTCTGTAGATAAGTCGGTACAACGTCGGGACACAAAGGGGGCATGTTCGAGATCGGCTGAGTTCCGATGTCAGCCTGTACTCGTATGTTGTATTTTACTTCGATAATTCTTTTATGGGTGCACGTTAGGTGCGCGGAGCTAGAACGAATGTATATCATATGAATTAAAGGAATTCCAGGAAGAAATACCTTTAAATAAGATGTAGTTGTGTCATTAATTACTGTGTATTTGGACTTTACTTCGTAATCACTTGAAAGTTTTTTAGGTGACCTCTTAAATATAACCTATTATTTTTAGGTTGCAGCAGACTGATCATCTTGCTCGACGGATCGACTGTCCACCATGTAGGCCGGCCTAACCTAACCTAAGCTACACGCTGGACAGATAACCGAATTGATACAATTAAAAGCTGAATGTATCGAGCAACAAAGCGAACAGTGTGGAAGAGTATAGAAGAAACACACTCAGCATTGGGTGACTTCGGTTTGTTGAAGAAGTGTAGACTGGTCGTCATTGAGTTCTTTCGGACAGGCATTTACCCAGAAACGACCGCCTTCCAGTATGATGATGATAATGCACATCTAATTGAGTAAAAGGAGATGGACGAGGCAATTTTCTTTACATCTTATAAATGAATGATGCGCATGCGTATATGATTGCGATGATTCACATGTTTTCTTACCAAAATTGTAAAGTTCCTTTATTTAGTCTCCTTTGGCGCCTTCTAATCTAATCGATTTGCGTAAACAAAAGTGCATCTGATTTTAAGAAAATGGGTCGTCGCTTTTTTGTTAATTTACCGAAAAACCGTACGGTTATTTTTAACGATTCAGCATTTATCAATAAACGTTTCACAGTTTCTGTCGAGGCTCCAAATGAAATACAAACAATTCGTTATGTTTATAAAGTGAGGATTAATTGATTTGCTGACGGTATTTCTCTGCTCAAAATTTTATCAGATTGCTCTTTTGGGTACGGTAGTTAAATTTTGAAAAATCTTTAGGTAGGATCCTTCATAATTAACTATTATTATATAAATATTCTGTTAGATATGTCATCTTCTTGTTCCATGTTCTTTGGTTATCCAGGATAAGTTACATAAACTATATGCTTAGATTATAATATACAATCAACGACGAGTTGGAGGCTACAACTGAATTCAGGTCATCGCAATACAAATTGACGCTGAAATATGTAGGAGCATGAATCGCATTTCCAAAGTTCCCGTGTCGACTTCCAAATTCAATGGATTGGAACGTGGTCCCCGGTCTATCAACATTATGCGTCAGTGTATTTATGACGGAAGATGTGTAAGATACATCCCGTAATTGTCGGTCGTGAAACTGAGAAATATATGAATTTATATTCAAAGTTGCATACTCTAACAACTAACGTATAGTTTTGTGAGACGTCTGAAGATCTTCTGTCATATTTGTAACGAGCCTTAGCCACAATCTTATAGTAAATTTCGAGTTGGTTTCATGATTTAAGATCGGAAAGATATTTTTTTTAAAACCACGAAATAAATACTTATCTTTGGGTAGCTCGTATCGAGTAGCTCGGTGGCGTAGTGGATAAGCGCCGCGGCCCGCGATCGTTGTCGTTAGGCAACTTTCGCAAGGGTCAGTCACGGGATGGGTGACCAAAAAATTATTATCTCGAGCTACTCCGTGCTTCGGAAGGCACGTTAAGCCGTTGGTCCCGGCTGCACTTGCAGTCGTTAATATCCTCCAATCCGCATTAGGCCAGCGTGGAGGGTCATGGCCCATCCTCCTTAACCATCCATAAGGAAGGCCTGAGCCCCTGCAGTGGGGACGTAAAAAGGCTGGTGATGATGATGGGTAGCGCTTATATTGTAAAAAGGTATCATTATAAAGAGAAGGTTTTATTGTTTATTTGTTTGCATTGAATAGACTCGGAAATTACTGGAGCAATTTAAAAAATTCTTGCACATACTGGTAGCTACATCATAAATGGTTGTCATTAGCTAATGTTTATACGAACGAATTCGCGGAGAAACTAGTTTAGCTACCCATCCCAGAGTGCCAGGGACACAGAGCAAAATTGATCAAATACAATAATTGAAAATACCAATAATATTATCAAAATTTTCATATAAACTTGTTAGAGGTTGAATTTATAAAAACATATCCTAAACCCTCACTTCTAATGTAGAATGACCTTTAATTGTCTTTTGAACCCTTCGAATGTTACCGTAACAGTTATTAATTAATATTTAGTAATATAATGTATAGTTTTAATTATACTAGCTGTATTGATTACATGTATTTTCACTAGCACTATCCATAAATGAAACATCTTTTAAACAGTTTCATTGCATTTGTATTTTCTTTTATTGAAGTTTCGAATCCTTTACAGGTTCCATTATCACATAAGACTTAGGTGAAGGTTGTCTTTTTTAATGAAGAGAAAAAGAAAAATACAAACGCGATCATACCGTTTAAAAGTTATTTCATTTATACCTGCTGTTTTTCCGCGACTTCGTAAATTATAGCTTATATTAAGCCCGTACGATGTAGCAACCCATAGATTAAAGTATTTTAAAATCTTTTCTTCTTTATAATATTAGTATAAACCAGCTTTCTCTAGTGAACAGTTAAGTGGAATAAATACTTTTTATCCATATATGCTATTTCATATATGTTAATTTAAGCTTAGAATTATCCGTGTACCAAATTTCATAAAAATCCGCCATGTTGTTTTTGCATGAAAGATTAATAAACATATATATATATACATACAACCTTGCAAACTTTCACATTTATAATATTAATAGGATGGTGATATACTTGAGTTTTGAGCTAGTGTTAGGTACTGTTTAGTATTGATTATGGGAACTCCGAAATTTAGTTCCGTTAACGATTAGATCCAAGAAAATAACAATCAACATCAAAGTTGTTCGCTCCGAGCAATAATGGCATGTCGTAAATCCGTAATTTGTGGACAAACATACAAAGCGGCGTAGTACAGCTGTAAATACAATTGCTGAACCTCCACCGATTCCGGGTGTACCGGGTAAAATTAGTGGTCAATAAAAAAGTTTCGCGTGGAACCCCTCCGCCGGAGTTGAGTTGATACTTGACCGACCCCACGGCAGGTAATAAATGTTCCGCTCGGTCCCACTGTTTGGAAGCCATCAGTTTTTATTTGGATAAGCCTAGAATCTGGAACACCAATCGGATTAACGTTACACCGATTTGTTTTTGGTTATCGTTTTGTGTTGTGTCAGTTCTTGATTTTCCGTTCACTGCAGTTATAAATGTAAACTGTATTCTTTTTTAATTTTACCCATTGATTGGGTTACGTCGGGATATCGGTAAACGTCAGTGAATACGATCCAAGACTCTGAGTTATTTTTTTCGTTTTGTTGTTAATTAAGAATTTTTTGAGGCATTTTTTGAGAGTATACTCTTTCATTCAAATTCGATTAGGATTAGAATTTAAAAGTATTTATTTCATGTAAATATCTACCGAAGTAAAACTGAGAATCACCTAATTTTTTGACAAAACAATGATTTGAATTATATTTTGCAATAAAGTCATGGATTATAAATTAGAAAACATGTTGAGCATAAATTGCAAACTTGTATGTTGAAAATTTTAATTCCCTTTACGGCAGGGTCTACAAATATATGAATAGATATTACACATATTTACACGATACCACTTTAATGAGTATTTCGGTTGCGTCTACGTTCTTTAGTTTGCTTTTCCTACTTTGATTTATTATTTTTACGTGAGCCACATTCACGGGTTTTGCGAGAATAAATAACACCTTCATATTGTTGGTTTATAACTAATATGTGGACGCTAAATGCATTTTTCTCTCATTTCCCTTTCACCCTTAGTGCTAATTAATGATATTAGATTATTGTAATATATAATTAGTGTATGCATATATATTTTTAAAGATATCTACATTTTAAATTAATTTGCAATGGCCCTTTTCTTAGTTATTGTTAGCGATGTTTTTAATTTCAAAAGTAATTGTCAAATATCTGATTATTCTGAATATTTTTTACACGACTGCCTATATACAGTACACTCACATATTGTGTTAAAAACAAATGTAAGTATTTAATATTATTTATTGTTTTAAGGGGCTATGCAGTTCCCTGAGGAACTGTAGTCACTGCGACCTTGAAGATCTATTGTGACTCGCCGCCAGAGTTACAGTAACTCCTTTAGCCCGGTAGACTTCAAAAAGTCTATAATATTCCTGGCTTTTAGAAATTTTATATCTTCTGGGTTTATTATATGTCGACCCAGATGTATGCTTCGTTTGTGGATCAGAGGTCCACATTAAGACAGGAGATGTTTTGGTGTTTCACGTTCCTGTTTGCAATATCTGCAAATGTCAGCATCACTTAGTTTCATGTTAAATAAGTGTCTGTTTAATTAACAGTGTCCAGATAAGGTACGTACAATTGTACTTATCGTACAATGTAAGTATGTAAGTTTCTTTATTCCACAATAACTTTTGAAACACTAAATGGATATAAAAGTGTAATATTAGAAACCATACATCATCTCAAATGACACTGGCTTTAAATATCTAACAAGATGTTTCTTCTATTATAGTATTAATTATATATATTTACTGGTGACTAGAAGGAATAAAATAAAAAAAATAGTAAATAAATTCAAAATCATCATCGCCAAAATCGCACTATAAATAAAAGAAATTAAATGGGAAAAAACATTCTCAGTAGTACGACGATCGAACTAATGGAGAAAAAAATTCTCACTAGTCTGATGATCAAATTAATGAATCGAACTAGTGAGAACATAGCAACAACCCGTTCTGGGCGAACATTTATAATATCTAGCAAAACCATAACACAACCTTTTGTTTTTCAAATTTAGCTGTCGGATTTTTAATTTTTGAATTAGCTATTTTTATTAAATACATAAAGCGGACTTCATGCAATAATATTTAGGAATGTTAAGAAAATTAAAATAACTTCAATTATATTAGACTTTTTCCAGGAATTTAGTTGTAGGGGCACAACTGATTTATTACACAGATACTTAATTGTCTAACATACTAAATACTTAAGACATTTTATTTTTATAACAATTTTTAGAAGGTTAATATGAACATAGTCTAAAATCAGTATATTATCCAATACAAATAAACGTTACGCTACAAAACATCAACAAAGCAATATTTCACTCGACCGTCGCGTTTCCTTACAAGATCCAACAAAGCGTTCGAATATTTTTTTCCAAGTTCGGAATCCGTTCGTCCGGGAGGGCTGGACCATAACTGATGACCTTAAAACCAGCTATTTTTCGACTATTTACCCTATAACTCAATATCAGTGCGTGGCTCGAGCGAGCTTAGTTCACTCCATCTATCTCGATTATTACAGGCCCCCGTAAGCCTCAAGCTACTTTATGAGCCTCAAAAGCAATGAATTTCACGCCTCCCGCTTCTTTAATGTTGAATAAGCTGAGTAGAAATATTGAGTATCGAATTATGGCGGGAAAATGGAACAAATTAGTGGTCAGGGGTAAGATTTATGTGAAAGGGCACTAGGGTAAAGGGATTTAGGATGTGTGTATATTGAATGTTCTATATAATTTTATTTCTATAAAATTGTGAAAATTATTTCTAATGTGAAGATATTAAAGATATGGTACTTTAAAAGGGCTAAGGATTGATGGTATTAAGCACAGTTATTATATGGACTGCACGACAGTACCTATTTACAAATCTATAATTTGATATTATATCGAAATACTTGTTTCTATCGTCCATTATGATTAGTGATTTTTAGCGATTGTACTATCTCTAAGATCCTGGGTTCGAATCCCGGTTGGGCTAATGTAGAAAATATACTTTTCTATATTGTCTCGAGTCTGGGTGTAGTGGTAACTTCGTTGTCTCAGATGCTCAATAATACGGGAATTTTAGATTTATTGAAATCTGTGAAACGTATGTGATGGTGTCTAAAATTATATTATACTGGTAATGACACAGGATATTTTTGGATTCGATATGAGTTGTTGTAAAGATTAAAATTTCCTACAATCATTAAAGCCTGGTCTAAATTGTTAAAATCCAAAAAAAATCGATGTTGTACTCTTACATTAAAATTATTTATAACGAAAATTAAAACCAGTTAATAGTAATCAATGATTTAGGTACAAGCATGAGATATAAATGATAAAGTATATTTTTTTTTAATAATAATATTATAAATAAATATTGTCTTTACTGAAGATAATCACTGAATGATTAGCATCATTCAGTGAGTAAAGACAATCTTACCCACTTTGTTTCTAAATTAGATTAAGAAGCAGATGACGATGAGAGAGAATGAATAGGTATATATATATATAAACAGGTAAATTTTTGTTACCTACACATTTTATATAACTTTAACATTATTGTAGGGAAAAAGCAACTTAGCTTTAGTAAATTTTCAGGTGTGCGAGAAAGACAACATATCATTGAAATATTAACAATATTAGAATAAATACATAATAACCCTAAAAAAAAAGTAATTATAAAAACTTATTGAATACTTAAAAACGTAAAAGTTGTGACAAACAAAGCCAATATGTTGAGCAGTCAATCTTACCAAGAAATAACCAACTCCACTTTCCTCTAATGAACAAAATAAAAACGTCATTCAGAGATGTTATGAATTCATAAAACAGTTCGCGGAGCTATTTCATTTGCCAGCGGCTTATTTTCTTTAGGGTTGAATTATACGGCCGTAATTCATACACTTTTGTTGCCATTTGTATATAATTATTCAGTACAGAGTCTATGTTGACGTAAAATTATATAAAACAGTATTTGCTAAAACTACGTAGTCAAATCAATAATAATTAATTTTCTTTTCTGTAATTATTATGTTACTGGTTAAGGACTGTTCTGTGGACTTAACTATTTGATACGTTTTGTTAATCGTATGTAAAAGTAGGGTAGTCTAAAACAAAGAATGATATATAAAGCAAACTAGAATTACGCTGATTTGATAACTAAAAATTGATAGAAAGTTTGTTAGTAATGCTATATCGAAAGACATTAGTTCGAAATAGGTTTAAACTATTACATAAGTAGCCATTTGTTAATTATTTTCCAAAATAGTAGCCAATCGAATTATCGTAATAAACTATCCGTGGCGTATTTCTTGGGATCGTGAGGTTTAAAAAATAAATAAAAAGAAATGGAAGACAGACTTCAGAATAACATCATGAGATTCATTAAGAATAGTTTTCAGAATAGCATTGTGAATGCAAAATTGATTTAATATAATAATTAGAACAAATTTTCATATTTATCGAAAGTTTATTTGTGAAAATATTTCTTTCGGCTGTTTGAATGGATTGCCTGAACATTGATGAAAATACGCTCTGTTTTAACGAAAAAGTAACAAGTGTTTGAAAAATTCGTCAGTCCTGTTAGATCCTGGGTAGCTCAGTGATTAGAGCAGTCGCTCAGATTCCAAAAGGTCGTCATTTGGAACCTCATCTCAGAGTACTAGAGACCAAGTGGATTTTTAAGCATTTTTCATTAAGAATATTTCCAGTATGCATTGTGAAAACAAAATTTATTGTTATTTTTATTCTACTGAGAGATTCCTTACAGATTTCAATTTCTATACGAACAGACATATTTAAAGTAAAAACTGTTTACGTACTGATAAATATTTTTTTTACTAAAACATCGTATGACGTAATACACTCCCGTATGCCATTACTTTATATAGCTCGCACAACTCCACATTTGTCAAAACTTGAGACGTGTTTATGTAAACAGGTACGGTTCCCTCCATGCATGCGTTCAAGTTCCGCGGGAACTTAGATGAATGGCTTTCACTAACAGGGATTTTATTTTCAAGCTTATACTGTTGTTGCCGTTTATTGCACGATGATCTGTTTTTGTAAGGCGAACGAGTTCAAGTAATATTGCTTCTTATATTTATGATTGTAAAGATGGAATTTGCCGAAGTGTGTAGCTGCTAATCATTAATGCATTGAAAAAATAAATGTACGCGTTTTGAAATCCTGTCAACATTTCGAATAAGTATTTACTATTTTTAAAACTGATTTAAAAAGTGTTGTAATAATAATATAATCAACCTCAGCATAAAAGCAAGAAAATAAACGATGAATACACATTTTCTGCTAGGACTCTCAAGCATCCGTGTCAGTATAATCAGTCAATAAAATTCAAAACTAAGTTTCAAAATTTATATAATTAATAAAAATGTAGGAAAAACGATTATTACATTAAAATTAAAATTAAGTGTACAATATCCGTTGAACTGGACAGATGATACACAATATCGGATAAATGAAATATAAATTATCCGGGGTACGTATTTCCGAGCTGGCAGTCGCATACCTCAAAATAACGTCTCCAAAGAGAAATCAGCTAAGCTTGTGCAAACCACGATGATACCTCTACGTGATTACTTGCGGTGTTCCATTTCCCAGGGGCTGCAGCGGAGGGGCTTGGTCAAAATATCCCTCTTGTTTATGATACCGAACAAATATCAAAGCAAAATTACACCTTAATTACAAACAAATGAGAATTTAGACAATTAATTTTATCCAAAAGTAAATTAATATTTATTCGAATCAAAAAAAAATCCATATAGTGTAATGTAAATATTTAACAAGTACTCGCACCGCGTCTCAAAGCTGCCATTTACAGATAGAGAACTCCCAGTCGTTATGATTCCTCGAAATATTACGTTGCTTTTTCGTGAAGTCACGTGAATATTTTAAATTCACATTCAGCCCTCAGAATGAACATATGACACCCAAAATTTTGTTATACGAGTGACTGTATAAGTCAATCAAAATAATATAAAGAATATTATGAGATTTTCGGACATCTTCATCTAGTTTACTGAAAACCATAATGAATCTCATGATCGTGAATTACTTCGTTTATTGAAGAAAGCTACTTGAACTACTATAGCTACTATATTTTTACCACGTTCAAACATTTAGCAGTGCAGTGATCTAATTTTACAAAAACTGTATAAAAGCCTAATAACTTATATCTAAAATTTATACACGATACTTGATACTAGTACAAATGCTTAATAATGCGTTTCATAATGTTTTTACTCGACTGCCCAATAAAGGAAGGTATTGTGTTCAGGCTTAACAGATATGAATGATCATTAGCTGCTCAAACTCCTATCGCTGGCTCGGAGATGAGCTCTTTCAAGAGAATGATTTGGATCTGTTTGCTAATGGGATGGGACGATTGTTATCATTGGCTAGACAGAGCCTAGATTCTTTCTAAATTATCCCTGGTTATGATTTATATTGTAATTAGAAATAATTAACTTTGTATGACTATAATTTAAAATCATGTCATTTTTCGAAATTTACATTTTCATTATTATTTCATAATTTGTCATTATTTATTTATTGTGTTATAGTAGTTATCATTTTTTTTTTATTAATTGAAAAGTTATCTTTATTCAATATTATTACAATTACTTTTTTGACTTGTTTACATTTTGATTCTCATGGAAAAAGTATAATGAGCCAGTGTGATGGAGTAAGCTGGTGCATAATTCAGTAATAAATTAGAAAAATCATCCCGAGTGACATTGGCTATATATTTTTTAAATATTCAATATGACTGATGTATGACGTCTTTAAAAAAAATTCTTCAATAATAATGACAAGGAAATAAAATACAAGCCTTGATGAGTACATTCCAGAAATATTAATACTTTTTATAAATTTACTGGTCACTAAAAGGAATAAATTAAAATAAATATAAAATTTAAACATTAAAAATACGATAAACTAAAGTAAAGAAATAAGTTGTATTATGGCTTGGCTAAACGAAATTTTCATCGCAATCGGAGGAATATTCTGTGGAACATTTGTAATCTAAGGTGTCCGCCGACGGCGACTGTTAAGCCAAGCCATAATACAACTCCGTAGCCGAGTGGTTCGCATACAGGTTTCAAGGTGTTGCCATCTCTGAGGTTCAGGGTTCGATTCTCCGTCGGGTCAATGCAGAAAATATTTTTTTCTATTTTGTCTCGGATCTGGGTGTTGTGGTACCTTCGTTGTCCACAACACGCAGATTCTCCATAACGCGAGGGCTTTAGCTACTCATCTTAGAATCTGAGCAATGTATGTGATGTTGTAAACTTTTTATTTATTTATTTATTAACTTGTTTCTTTTATTTTTAATTTATTTTATGTGTCTGATTTTTAATTTTTAATGATATTCGATTAAGGAAAATTTAAGGTTTTTTAATAAAAAGGTTTATGTATTTTTAAATCAACATGAGCTATAGCCTAGTTTATCTGATTATAGCTGAAGTATTTATTATCTAATATCGTAAATAAATTTCACATGTTGAAAATTTAAATTGATAATAAAACACTAGACTATTCATTCGTAACGTCTACGAAAGATTAAAGAAGATTCTTTATCTACTTAAATATTCCTTTCAATGCTGAATTCCGTGTTACAGAAAGAAAAACCTTGGTGTCTGGGTCGTATTCGTTTTCAATTTAATGAGTCGCTTCTTGTTTCGTTTGATTAAAAGTCAATACAATATATTTTAGTACAATGGTAGTGAACGAGAGAGCCCGCATAGCGCACTGTTCAAATTCCGTGCTAATAGATTGCCATTTTGTTAAGGGGACTCACCGTATTTTATTGTTACTTTAATAATAGTTCCAACGCCTAATTTTCCAGGATATCTTTCTAATTAATAGAGTCATAAAGGGGAGTTTATCCCAATATATAGTCCACGAGTATACGATTTGCATTAGTGTTTTATGGTGGTGTCCAAGCTTTGTTTATTTAAAGGCATGACTTATTGGTTACGTGGTTTATTGCTAGAATTACATGGCACATTGGTGCGACATGTTTTAGACGACAATCAAGACAAGACAAGATGGAGGCGACGATTGCCATAGACTATATATAGTGACGTATGTATGTAACAATTAGTATAGCGAATATATGCCAGCTGAATTAATTGTAACAACAGTTGCAATACCAAGTCATACTTAAGTGATGTACTGCCTGTTGCACATATGTCCATTAAATTGTCATTAGTCTAAAGCGACGTTACTGATACATTTTTGTTATTTAGAACGTTCATTAAAGCTTAAAGTTGTCATTAAACCTTACTGAACATTTTTGAAACTGGGCGTTAGTAGGAAAAAGGCAACACTATCTTCCACATATTTTACGTTGTGTACAGTCGGCCAAGAAAGTGGTCTACCACCCTAAGGTTGAAGTGCGTGTACGTCAACTAACAACAAGGTTGATTTTCCGTTGCATTGATTTTCTGACACATCAAGGACACGTCATTATTGCTATCTTCATCATTTTGACTATTTTGACGTAACCTTTGACAATAATTATCTAAATCTATAATAAAAATGTAACAAGATTACGTCTGTAAGATATTTTGGAAAAATATATGGACGGTCTTCATAAGACTAATAGAAGCAAAAAATATTTTTTCTGTCTGTCTGTCTGTATGTTTGTCCGGGCATCAGGCCAAAACTACTGAACGAAATTAATTGCGGTTTCCACAGTGGCATTGCTTGAAGTCTAACTTAGAAAATCGACTATTTCTCCAAACACCAACAAAACTGGTCCACGCAGATGAAGCCGCAGGCGGAAAGCTAATTATTTATAATCCATAATGAAAAATTTAGTTCCCGTCTACGATTCCGCCCGAACCGAGAATACTTTAGAGTTAGAATATCATAAACAAAGTCTTATTGTACAAATATCCTACATTAGAATGTAGATTAATTATAAAATATTCAAATGCAAATAAAATTTTGAGTAGGTAGTGAAATGCTACAAGTATGAAGCTACTAGTGGACGCCCGCGACTTCGTCCGCGTGGAAGTCGGTATCCCGTGGGAGTGAGAAGTTTTCCCAGTAAAAAGTACCCTATGTGTTATTCTGATGTATAACCTATATTGCTGTAAAGTTTTATCCAAATCCGTCCAGTAGTTTTTTCGTGAAAGAGTAACAAACATCCATACATCCATACTTACAAACTTTCGCCTTTATAATATTAATAGGATGCTTGTTATAGGTCTGAATATACTGAGACCAGTCTTGAGCAGATATCAGACCTACGGGTTTCCTCCCAAACCTCATTGCAGTGCCCTTGTAGTGCTTCTGTTGTTTGCGGTTTTGCAGTTACACCGGTTACAATTGCGGTTACACCATCTCTGAACCATGAGACCCCACATATTTTCAATAGGGTTGAGATCTGGCGATTTTGCTGGCCATGGTATTAAGATTACTTTCGGATGTGCATCAAACCAAGCACATGTTACCCTCGCTTTATATAAGGGACAGTTATTCTGTAAATAACTTAATTGTCGCATTTCATTTTCTGGATAAACGTTCCGGACGGATGACAGCATAGCATTTTGGAGAACATCAACATATTCTGATGCCGTTGCTCGTGGTGGCAAAAAGGTCATGTCTCCAACATCATCAGTAGTCATTCATCCATACAAATTTACAGAGATACGAACCGATTCTCTATTTGGCACGACATGATTTTGAGTGTATTGCGTCTTATTGGATCGCCAAAGGTATAGACGCCCGTGTTGACTGGATTTAAAAGTTGTCTCGTCACAGAACACAGTATTACTTCAATCAAAATCCAAATATTCTATGGCGAAATTTAATCCGGCCATTCTATGTGCGTCAGGCATATAAATTTTCTTTGCATAATGCCTGTGTCGTAAGCCCATGTATATAAATGGTTTCTGATGGTTTGGAGAGTCACGTCAAACATATCGGCAAAATAACGCGTTGGTTTAATGCCAGATTCCTCATAACTCTGTCTCATGAAGACTCGCTGAGTATCTGATATTTCAGGTCAACGACCGCTACGACTCCGAGTGTTCAAATTTCCCCTCCTCGCTTTCTCGTCTTATCCAAAGACGGACAACTTGTTTCTATAATAAAAAATAAATTATGAACAGAAAAAAAATGATTTTTTACACTCAGACTTAGTCTGAGATTTTACATTAAACTCACGTCAGACATAATAATACTTACCGACACATTTAATTCTCTAGAAATCTCACTAATATTCAAACCATCATTGCCTAATGAGATTATTTGAGCTCTCTCGTTTATGGATAAATTTCGGGGCATTGTAGTATAAATGAATTAGGAAAATACCTACGGAAAATGCCAAGAAAATATTTGACATAAATTGTCAAGTGATATTTTCTTTTTCCGTAAAAGAGTTTTCGTGAGTAACAAAATAGTTTCCACTTTGAAGTAACCTACTTAAATTTTAAATTTATGAAAGATTGTGAAGACTATTTGTTGTTGCAAATTATTATCTAATGCGTAGGCTGCAAAGGTCAAAATAACATTTGTGCTCTACGACAACACGTCAGCATTGTGCTTATTTTTTATTGTTTGTATGCAATTGTAAGATTCGCCTTTAGCGATGCTTTAAAGATACGGGAAGTGCTGTCAAAACTGGTAGACCACTTTCTTGGCCGACTGTACATTTGATTCAACTCACTGTATGGAACGTATCTAATAATACAGTATTAAACGTTGAGTGCTTTGTAATTGAATCCAATGTTAACCAAACCAAAGCCAATATACTTGGATTGTGATAGTGTCCCAGGGCCCATTTTGAAGGTCCCATGCTTGGTAGTTGAGATATTCAGCAGAGGTAAACCCTGGAACCAATTTTAGAAGCACCTATTATTTAGTATTTTCACAAAACTGACCCTTAACCAGTCTTCATCGTTACTCCTTCCACAATTTTGTTCTCGATACGACACAAATTTAAATAAGAAGGCAGTTTCTTCAACTCTTCAAATTTTCTACTTAAAAAGTCAAAATATGAACCCTTATTTATTTTGCATTGGAAAACTTACAGCTGTAAATATACCATAGGAATTAATTATAAATTATCTAGCTTATGCCCGTGACTTCGTACGCGTGGTAAAGTTACTCTGAGCAGCATTTCTAACGAATATTCATTCAATATATCGTGTAAAAAACCTGAAATAAAGTTTCATCCCCTTAGGGGTGGAATTTATTAAAATATTGGAATTGGAATTTATTTCTTAGGGGATGCCTATGTCATAGTATCTTTTTGCAGGCAAAGTCTCAGCCCGATCGGTTTATAATTGACATAGTTTCATACAAACTTTCATCCCCTATTTTATCCCCTTGGGGGTAGAATGGATCAAAATCCTTTCTTAGCAAATACCTACGTCATAACATCTACCTACATGCCAAATTTCAGCCCGATCCGTCCAGTGGTTTGGGCTGTGCGTTGATAGATCACTATGTCAGTCAGTCATCTTTGAGTTATATATATTTAGATAAACATACAAACACACAAGTTGGCGATACTTATAGGGATACATAGATAGGGTTTTCACTTGTCTTTTCGTATGTTCATCGAATGTTACAGCTAATTTGCTACGAAACCACAAGACCAGTTGTGTTGAAAGTTAATCATATGAAATTGTTTAACACGGGAGGTAACGTTATGTCCCTTGTGGGATAAATTAGTGAAGAAAATGGGCTTAGCCAAAAGTAAAAATACAAAGTTGTTGTCTTATCGAAGTTTTGAATATTGAATCCAATATCAGATTATTACTGTGCAACTGCATTTTACAGTAATAGATAAAATTATAGATTACCTAATCAAGTGAGTATAATAAATCTATTAAAATTGGACATTTAATATACCGATAATTAGGAAAGTGCATGATGCTTCATATTTTTTCTAAATAAACTAAAATTCATTTTAATCTCATTATACTGCATTTAAATTTTTGTTTCTATAAGTTATTTTATAAATATAAATAACAAATAAAACCTAATTAGGTACCTACTTACGCGCAGTTTTGTCGTACACTCATTGTTTTAACTAATCTTTGACAATTAATTCCACAATTTACGATATGTCATAAATATCAATTTATGGCAGTGTGTAATTCGTGATATTTGTTCAACAAGAACGACATAAACATTGTTTCAAATTAAATGCATTTATTTTAAAATTTCATGTACGTTTTTCTTTAAATCTTTTATTTGTCTAAATTACTCCAAATAACGATCTGATGCTGTAAGCTGTAGGTGTAGGTACATAAGAAATGTAAAAGTGTAGAAATGCAATAGTGGGGTAAATGTTATATATCCGTAACGTATGAAAGTAAAAGTTCTTACTTATAAAAATGTTATTCTAAAAAAATTTAGGGTGAATCGATAATGAAAATTCTTGCATCTACGGGAAGGTACGTTATACTATGACTTATGCTGTAATTTACGCGGGTAAAATCGCCGGAAAAAATTACATTAAACTTTAGGAATACAGTTTTTATTCCAAATAATATAGACAGTATATACACAGCTCAGATGGCAAGTTAAGTCGCTAAAGGACTTATATGGCAGGAATTTACAATAACGAAGGTAGTACAAGGTCTCCTTTCAGTTTTCAGTACAAGATCTACCGCCATGATATAATATTTCAACGTTCCCAATTACTAATAACATCTGGACTGAATAAATTATTTTAGTTTGAGTTCGCTCGTAATACCACTCGTAAATCATAAGTAGACACTAAATAGTATAGGCACAAAGTTCATTTTCACATTGTCGTAACGAGGAATCGGAGTAGCTCGGTGGCATAGTGGATAAGCGCCGTGGCACGCGATCGTTGTCGTTAAGCAACTTTCGCAAGGGTCATTCACGGGATGGGTGACCAAAAAATTATTATCTCGAGCTATTCCGTAATTCGGAAGGCACGCTAAGCCGTTGGTCCCGACTGCATTTGTAGTCGTTAATACCCGCCAATCCACATTGGGCCAGCGTAGATGGTCATGGCCCATGCTCCTTGACCATCCATAAGGAAGGCCTGAGCCCCTGCAGTGAGGTCGAAATAAAAGGCTGATGATAAACGAGGAATCGATTCCTTACTACAGAGATAGTGACATTTATTGTGGGCGACAGTTTGAACCGAGCTACTAGTCAGTCGACCGCTGAAGTCGTGGAAAAATATCGCAGAACGGGTAAAGATGCGGAATGCGCCATGTATTGAACATATCGACTCAAAATATACCTCTATATTAAAAAAAAATAATGAATAAAAATAGAAGGAACAAGAACTTAGTCTTACCTTATATTATTATTAATCAATTAGAATGAACAATAATGTTTCCTTATATTCATTATGTGTAATCAGCCAATGGACGTATCGTTAATCCTAGTGTACTTCTGTTAATGCCGCCTATCAATAATACGGATAATCCACAGTAACAAAATTAATTCTGCATGAGATAACATTTCGCTATATAAAGTTCAACGAAACAATTCAAAAATCATAGTTTCATATCTCAGAAACAAAAGAAGGTACGTGTAAAACTGTGTTCTGAATTTCATTTTTTAATAAGAAATGTAGTTTTAAGGTGAACGTCCATATATCAGCATGCACGCACTAGTCGCACGACACGCAAGAGATTCTATTTAAAATTCCTAAGGGATAGTCGTATTTTCAGAAAAGCATCTATGAAAATGCGACTGCAGTGGCCATACGGCATCGACAAATCCGTGCAAAGTGTTGCGTGTCATACGGCCCGATAAGTGTATGCGTGCTGAGGCGTGATTGGACGACCGCCTTTTAAGGATTTTTTCTCATTTAACTGTGTTATACTATGCTATGACCGTTTCAAGCATGAAAGGAAACCATATGGGTAACTTTGCCCATTATTTTCGGAATGTGTTCTCATTCTTGAATAGGAAGACTGAAGAGCTTGATGGTGCAGTGTTTGGCACGTTTGGTGTACCATAATACGTAGGTTAAATAGCATTTGCAAGGGTCAGTCATAGGATGGGTGATTAAAAATTTATAGTCTCGAGTTCCTCCGTGCTACGGAAGGCACGTTAAGACACTGGTTTCGGCTTCACGTGCAGTCGTTAACATCAAATCTCACTGAGCCTCTTTGGTGGGTTATGGCTCATTCTTCGTATTTAATTCCATCCATAGAGATAGTCTGTGGCCCAGCAGTGAGGATTAGGCTGATGATGATGATAATGATAACATAAGGAGTTGCTTATAATATGGGAGCTTAAGCAATATCACATCATAATTTATTAATCACTGTGTATAATATAATATTTCCGATGCTATTACAACTCACATTATCATGCTATAGTAAATGTTATTTTGTTCGCAGTTAAAATGAAATTCCTGCTGATATCTGCTGCCCTCGTGGCCGTCGCTGTCGCGGCACCCAATCGCATGTTTGATCCCACCCAGGTCGTCCCCAACCCCAACCCCATCATCATTGGTGGGCCAGCTATAATTGACCAATCACCAATCGCTCCAAGCCCCATTATGCCAGTCCCCATTGTACCAAGCCCTATCGTACCAAGCCCTATCGTACCAAGCCCTGTAATCATCGATGGACAATTTGAGCCTATTCAAGTAGGACCAGCTGTCATTGAGCACAACCCAATCAACCCCAGCCCCGTTGTTATTCAACCTACGCCGACCCCAGAAGCTCCATCTTCTAACAGCGCCCTCGTTCAAATCATTCTGAACATTCAGCAATAACTGTTTAATTTAAAAAAACTTTAAAATACAGACATCTGTAGACGATTTTTTGTAAGCATTTGACCCTTAACTCGTTTTAATATTAAGAACAGATGAAGTAGATTTATAGAATAAGATGACCTAGTATGATTAATAGGAACACAAAGTTGTAATGTTTATTTTAATTAAAATCAACCTAAAAACTTTGAATAACTATATTTACGTCTACTATATTAACGATCTGATCTATATGCCAATCATCAAGCAATGTTTCCCGGAAATTGTTACCCAATTGTAAAAAAACAATAAAATTCTATGTACTGACTAATATGGCATTTTTATTTTCTGGTCAAAAAATATTTTTTTTATTAAATAACGCTTTTTGTCGATCAGTTCACATAGCGGCATATTGTGCGCATCAGATCATCAAATGCACCATAAAATCCCCAAATTGAATTTTACACTTGTACACTTAATATTCAAATTCATATGCAAGCTAGTTTTTATAACCCAATGCACTGAGTTTGTATAAATAAATAAGTTAGTATACTGTTGCGACTTTCGTTGCCTCTTTACCTTTCTTTTGTATTAAAATTTTAAAATATATCGAATTTCTTTAATAGATTCACTACGAAAAATGACTTAACTACGAAAAAACAAATGGAAATCACACATTTTCCTAACTTGAGTTCAGAGTTATCTTCTTTAAAATTTAAACTTTAATGATACTAAAACCAGCCAGATCCAGATGCTATAGCCAGAAAGATTTTATTACAAGTTTATGGATACTATATACTAAAGAACTTTTCCTCAACCTAATATTAGTAACTGAATAAAAAGACATTTCTCCAATCCAATAAAAAGACATTTCAGTCAAACATCCTCGATAGGCACACTATACAAAGACTTTGTAAATATAAAAGTAAAGGACACAGTGGCATAGCGTTTCTTAGCGGGCCCAGTATAAAATTTGTTTGGAGGCCCTTATGTAGGGTAAAGATTTTTCACATAAGAAAATAAGGAATTGTAAAAACTGTACGAATTTTAATCATATATACATCGATTATTATGGGATTCCCCCG
The DNA here is from genome assembly GCA_918026875.4 of Diatraea saccharalis. NCBI lineage: Eukaryota > Metazoa > Arthropoda > Insecta > Lepidoptera > Crambidae > Diatraea > Diatraea saccharalis. The sequence continues at coordinate 2,883,362 of OU893340.1, read as the reverse complement.
TTAAAGTCTGGCTTGAACGGAGATATCCCGCAGCCCGCGAATTCGGTTGTAGGGTGTTGCCAACTTTGAAACGCACGCTCTACGTGGAAAACAGTAATTGCTTTTTTGACTTTTGTCATTTCTGAAATAAAAAGAAATTTGGGAAGTTTTTATTAATTTTTTCTTACACACGTTGGAGGCCCCAGTGGCCCGGGGGCCCCGTATAATTGATACGGCATATACGGCGGTAGCTACGCCTCTGAAAGGACAACAGAATAAAATCTTCTCTAAAAATCTATAAAAATGACGACGATGGTGAGGCATTTTAAATATGTTCGATACAAGTAATTTGATACTCTTCATTCGTTAACCAGTAGGATACCTCATGACGGACACGGTATCGAGTAAAAGTATCGATACCTAGGTGGTATCTTTGCATCCCTAATAAAGCTAGAATGAGGAAGTATTAAAAAAAATAAAGAAAGTACAACATTTTATGTCATTAGATGGCATCACAATGGCGACCAATTGCGATGGCGACTCTAGGAAAAGTTGGAAACAAATGGACCAAAGATATTCAATTCCTTTCTTTTTAACTAACATAAAAAATTTGAAATTTGCAAAGTTCGAAACTTAGATCTGGACCTGAAAAGCATTAGGTCGGATGTATAAAAACTGTATAAAAACAGAAATAGCTAAATGCAATCAAAATATTTGAAAAAGTCGTCTGATCCGACTTTATGCATGACTGTTGCTCATGAGTAAAAAGGCACAAACATACAAGAGTTAATTTGCCGGAAAGAGAAAAAAGCGTGTAGCAACGTTATGGCGATAAGTGATTTTAGCTGGTTCTGCACATCCGACCTAATGCTTTTCAGGTCCAGAGATATTAATACAAATACGAAAAATCCACAAATACAATATGAGTTGTTTATTGAATTTTAAAAATTTATTTACTTTTATACATGAAAAAAGGATTGTCATGGAGAAATCAAGAAGGTACCGTCGCGACATCTAGTTTGATTTTGGGAACTAAGGTTTTTTTTAATACTTCCTCATTCATGATGTTAGACCAAAGAGAATAGAATTGCCAGTGTTGCTATGGATCTGAATTCATATTTCAATTAGTTTGAGTTACTCAAAAGCAACTCGATTAATACGAACGAATCTTTGAATAAATTTCTTCGTTATTTGTATAAATGAAAAAGGAAACAGCATGATGGAAGTGAGCATAGAGAAGGTTTTTAAGAGTTATGGAAATCACTAGAATTAATGCTGTGAAATTATCAAAAGTAGCATTTTGCTCCGGTATAATAATATTACCGTGAAATAGTTTTTATAAATAAAATACTTATGCCATAGCAGGCATTTTTCATTATTATATTTAACGAAAGTTATGAAAACAATAACAACTAGTAACAAGGTCAGTTACTTTTGTTGCTCTTAGTTTTGTTGCTCTTAATGAATGATTAGGGTTTAATAATAATCAGTGGCAAAGGTCATAAAACGATGATTTAATAAATATCCGTTTTTTATGTATATACTTACCCGATATGTATCTAATATACTAGGTACCTACTCGTACAAAATAACATAACTTTTGGCTAGAATGACATTTGTGTAAAGTACATCGCGCAAATAAATTGTCCTTTCGAAATTAAGATTGTTTTTAAACTAAGATCAGTCATTAAATCTTTCAGTCATAATCAAATTACCTTAAAAAAATTTACAACAAGAAACGAACAGCAAGGTTATTATTTTAAAATCACAAAGGCACGTCTAGTTATTATACTATGGCCACTGAACTTGCATGTCGATGGCGGACGTCGAGCCAGGTGTTATGTTAATTCGTACGGTGGGTATGTGCTTCTTTGATTCTTATAATAATATTGTCAATAATAGATTGACTTCCTACTCAAACTGCTCTAGAAATCAGTTTTATTGATATATATTACTTATTAAGTACCTAGAGTAGTCATGCTCTCTTAAAAATCTTTGCGGCGGTGGTGGTGTTGGTTGTGGGATGGTCTGGTCATTACGTTTCCTGTAATATGGTTGAACGAAGCGATGGCTGGCTCATGTGTAAAGCTCGTCAACAGGTGCTGCCAGTGGGGATGAGTCTGCGCTGATGTACTAAATTTCGTCTATTCTCTTTTGTTATGAATATTGTATATTGATTTATCAATGAGTATGTAGGACTTGGCAACCGGCATATTAATCAGTAATAGAAAAATATCATAGACCAGCGCTTCCCAGCCTTTTTCAGTCCACGGACCCTTAGGAAATCAAGCACAGTTTTCACGGACCCCCTCAAAAAAATAAACAGCAAAAAAATACGGATTAGGTATTTATTTAAGTTATTACAGATACAAAAAAAAAAAAACAAATACAGAAGGTAATTATAACTGTTTATTATTATTATTTTACTATTATTATTAATCTACTTGTAATCTGTTTTGTATTTGTTTTTTTGTATAAACAAGAATAGAGAATGCCTTTTCACGTAGGTATGTGGTTGAAAAGAGCAGTAAATGTTTCAGTGCTTCGTCCGATATCTCCTTATAATCAGTCACCCAAAAATTAAGCATTTTGCTCATTAAATGCAAAAGGGACACAATCCCAAACATTATTTTTTTACAGGAGAGACAAAACAAAATTTGAAAAACCAATTTATGTATTTTTTCTTTTATTATGTAATGTTAATGTGTTGGTAAAAATACGTATTTTATGTATTTTTTTTTGTAAAATTTATGTACAATTTATGTATTTTTTCTTTTATAGATAAATAATAGTGTTATACATCAATGGGTGCAACTTTTTTAATTTTTTTAAATATCGTGTGCTTAGTTCATATTTTTGCATTTAATGAGCGATTTATGTATGGTCCAGAGATGACACCGCGGATCCACATACATATACTCGTGGACCCCCAGGGGTCCGCCGATCACAGGCTGGGAAACGCGGTCATAGACAATAATCCGACAATTGCTAGTGACATCTAGTTTGATTCCAAGAACTAATTTTATTTACACTTCCTTATGTTTTTAGTGAGACTCATTTATAATGTCATCTTGCTTTTATTAACCAATCTAGTATTGATATCAGAATCAGTTGTGTTTTTATATTTGATCAATTTCGCGTTCACAATACTATACTGGAAAATATTTTTAATGAAAAATGCTTCAATCCAAAGTTAATTAAACCCACTTGGTCCGTGGCACCCTGAGATGAGGTTTTTAGTCATGTTTTTTGCCACCCCGACGAACCTGATTAAAGAGAAAAGTATTAATTTTGTTGTTACTATGGAAACCGCCGAAAATGAGTTAGAATTTGTGAATTCAAAACACTCGAGGTTTTTAAGATGAAAAAGAAATTAAAAATATATATATATCTGTATAAAACTTGCATTATAAAATTATCCAATGGAGTCAGACTTTCTTATTATGCCGCCTACAATGGTAATAAATAACTCGCGCCTTATATCTCGAGGCCCTTATAAGTAACAGCATCGAGTAATTGACGTTAAGCTTCTATGAGCTCACCCTAAGCCTCTCACAGTGCTGCGTGTTATGTATTAATGGTATTATAGAAAATAAACATTATTATGTAGTGTTAATGTGTTGGTAAAAATAAATACAAGATTTTAGTTAACTTCATTGTTAAAGTAAAATTAAAAAAGAAAATAAAACACATATTTCTCTTAATGTTATGAGAATTAAGATGTTTTGTGTGCTCGATGCGCAAATGCAGAGGATAAATAATTTTTGAAATAATTTACAATAAGTTTCTAGTTTAATGTTACAAACTTTTTATTTATTGTTTAAAACTCGTCTAATTCGGGCGTATTTATGGACAGGGCCTAAGCTATTAAGCGGTTTCATCTACATTGCGTTAGCCACCACTCCACATTGGGTACACAAGGTGGGTTATATCTATGTATTTCTGTCCACGGGGAATGTCAGTGGTCCGGCATTACATATATAGGCTGATGAAATTATATTTACCCTGAATAGCCATGATAAGCTTACATCAATTATCCATTAACGCTATAGCAGTAAACATGCTATATTTTATCAAGAAATTCCGTAATATTAATTTATTATTAATATATTTATCGTTATAGTTGATTATTTTAAGTACATACTTTGTTTCTTTGATATCATAAATCTATTGTATTTAGTTTTATTTTGCACCGCACTCAATTCTATAACACTCCGTTTGACTGGTATATAATACCTTATGGCATTAAATCCGCCATTTATAAGTTTTAATTGTGCAATAAAGATTAAATTAATTAATAAAAAAACTCTTAATGGATTAAGAATTGTTTGTGACTACAGTGATAATTGATTAATATTACGACTAAAACTATTTGAACTTGGGATTTAAGCAACTTATTTAGTTTAAGATTTATATTTGGTTTGTATCCATAATTATCTAAATGTTTGTCTTCATATCCCAGAGCCATATAGTTCGTTTTATTGTTTAGAAACATCCTGCACAGAGGTGATGATTAAACACAGGGTCGGCCGACTCTTACCTAGGTTTAGATTATAAGACGAAGCGTGTTTTATCTAGTTCTTCATTTTAATTTCATAGTCCTGTCCGGAATTATTTTTAATAAGCATAATATGTTTAAGGTAATGGCAATTAAAAAAAAGAAACAACTTCAAACTTAAAATTTTTTGAAATGATACATTTCATAAAACCTCTGCAGCCGCGGGACCTCTTAGATTAAAAATGTTCCACAGACCAATCCCTGACTGCAAAGAGAATTTTGCTTAGACAAGCTATAATAAAACTTGTTTATGTTATTTTTAGTTAGATTTAAGTAGTCGTGTTTTTTTAATGACAATTTATTTTTTTTCAATAAGACAACTAATATATGTTACAAACAAAATAAGAAGAAAAAGGACATAGTTGAGTTTTTCCGATTGTTCTAATATACGAATATTGAGAGCGGGAGAGATCGTTCTCCCTCGTGTCTGCGTAAAATATAATCAACATCAACATTACTTGCAGAGGATGTCCAAAATCTTAAATTAACTTATTGATCTTTATTTTTTTTAATATTTAACATTATGACATACATTGCTCAGATTCCAAGATGAGTAGCTAAAGCCCCCGTATTATGGAGTATCTGAGACAACGAACGTACCACAACACCCAGACCCGAGTCAATATAGAAAAGTTCATTTTCTACATTGACCCGACCGGGAATCGAACCCGGGACCTCAGAGAATGGCGACACCTTGAAACCGGCGTGCGAACCACTCGGCTACGGAGGTCGTCTATATTTGGAAGCACGTAATGAAATATCAAACTAAAATAGATTTTCGTAATGTAACGTTTGAGTTAAATATTCGTCATTATAGCATTGTTAATGCAAAATTGGTCAAATATTAATTAGAAAAAATTTCCATTCATATTTGTAAAAATATTTTTTTTGGCTGTTTGGGTGGATTAATGAAAATACGCTCTGTAGTAGCTAAAAAGTAACAAGTTCTTGAAAAATTCGCGAGTCCTGTTAGGTCCTGGGTAGCTCAGTCGTTAGAGTAGTCACCTGGATAGCGAAAGGTCATGGTTTCGAGTCCCATCTCAGGGTGCCAGGGACAAAGTGGATTTTTCAAGCATTCTTCGTTAAGAGTATTTTTCAGTATAGCATTGTCAATCCAAAATTGATCAAATATAATAAATAACATTTTTAACTTAGACCATACTTCGTATATAGTAAGTAGCTCCACGTTGAGCCCAGTTTTAATCGCAGCGAATAATGGGTGGTGTGCAGATATCACTGTGGTCTGGAGAACGCTACCATGAGTATGGAATGGAAAATTAGAAAACTAGAAATGATTTTATCGTTATCTTTGATTACTGGCAGACGGTAGACACCTTGCGGGAAGATAGAGAGATATTAATACGACATGACATGCTCTTTACATATGTTTTTCTTTTCATAAACTGTCGGTTTGTAATATTTTCAAATATGGTAAGCGATCAACCTAATCGTGAAGCTTTATTTTTGCTTACACCGAATTTCACGTTTTTTTTCAATTCTTTCACTTTGGCGTTATCTATTTCGATATGTTTTCGTTTAGTACTATTTCTACATATTCGAATCAACAATATAACATTTACATAAAAAAAATGTTATGATACTTATTATATTATATATAGGAACTAGATATTTATGTCACTGTCTTAATTATATAAAAAAATATTTTCGATTGGTTCCTTTACGACCCTTGTCTTAGTTTCTAGTCTACTTGGCCTGCCCCTACATCCATAACAGTGCCTTAAAATGAATGCCCAATAAACAATGGTAAAAGTGTTAACGCTTGAAAAAGCTATTAGCATTAACTGGACCCCTAATTTTCCGTCGGACGAATTTACTGACATGATGGACTACCGCAGCAAATTGAGCATGCAAAGGATAATGAAACATCATTATTCAGCGGTTCTCCGGCGGATATCAACAGCTTATCTCAATTGATATGGTCTGCATGTCGGTGAGTTGACAAGCTGAATAGAACAGTTTAATAAGTTCAATTATACTGAAGTATGTGTTGTTTTTTAACCAATTTGAGAAACTTTTGGTTAAAAAAATATTAGATATTACAAGATAAGAAGGTATTGTAGTCAAAACAACATCCAGATCCCGGAAAATATTAAATAGTTTATTTTCCATATTGGAATGGAAACTGGAACCTCACGACCTGACGAAAACTAACAATCTAGTTTTTGTAAGATAGAGGTGGGAGTATCTGGATATGGTGTAGTGGTCAGCGGGTCCGGGCCGGAATTTGAATAGGGGCCGGTCATAGGACTATAACGGGTTCGGTTGCTTCGATATAGATAGTAAATGAAACGGTTGATTAGGCTTGATAAGTTAGGCATGATAAGTACGATGTCTTGCCATCGTTATTTAAAAAAACATATTTTTTAAAGAACGTAACAATTATTACTATTATAGTGTGTTGGTATGATACATTAATATAAAACCATTAAAAATGTGTATAGCTTATTCGAAGTGGTCTCTATTGGCTGCAATACAGTCCTTCAAACATTGAGGTCAGTTATCTTTATACGCAGTCTTATCTGCCAATCGTATTTATTGTTTTTAAGACTCCGAATTATCTTGGTGTTTAAAGCAAGCCTTACTCTCTAACTGACCATAAATCATAATCCATCTGATCAAGATCTGGACTAGATGACGGCCAGTCTTGAGCTCGGATGAAGTCCGGAACTTCGTTTCAACCAAGATTGCTTGGATCAGGCTTTATGACCTGGCGCTGAGTCTTGCTACAAGGACCGTTCTTAGTTATTAAACATGCTGTTGTTAATGGGCTTAACTCGAGAATGGTATCTTGATACACTTTTGCTGATGTTTTGATGGCTTTTTCACAAAAATATGGGTCGGTAACCCCACCAAACCTTCACTGAAGTCGGATAATACCTACGTTGTACTCTGTTGACTATTTGTGAGGCTTTTTTAGAGCTTCGAGCGTAAAACGGTCATTTTATTTGTTAAAATATTGGTCAGTTGTAAAAAAAGTCTGAGACCTGCCTTTGCATATCGCTTAAGTAGTTCTTTTGATTTTACCATCCTATTCTTTTAAATTATCTGTTAAGAAGTGATCAGTGCTTTTCTTATAGGCTGCAAATATTAAGTCATCTTTTAAAATACGTGACATGGTTCTAGGTGTTATCTTCATCTCCTGAGATTTTTCTTTTACTTTCAAACAGTATTTCTTTGTTTTTTTTAATACATGGATGGCCAGTTCTTTTTCATTCACAAACAGAGAAAGTTCCAATGAACCTATCAATAGTCCGGTACACAACCCTTTATACCAAGCATATGAAAATTGTGTTTGGCTTCATACCTACTTTATGTAATGCTATCATAGCGATTGGTGCCCTTTATCACCCCACTCCATTTTAATATCACAAACTATTTAATGACTTTTACGAAATATCAAGCCGTTGAATGTTCCATTCTAAAAACAAATTACAGACGGAATACATTCCTATTACAAGCAGGTAAGTCCTTTAACGATTAGAACACGATTTTGGATCTGGATCTTTTTAACTCTAGTTGTGAGTCAATAAGGTCCAAAATGACAAAAATGTTTTTTGAAAGTACAAGCGAACGATTATCCGATAAATAAGGAAAAAAGAAGAAATCTACTGTTTGCGTGTGTCCTTTGTGTAATATGTCTTTTGTCATACCTCACAACTATCGAGTGAACTCAAAATTGTTACCTAATTTTAAGGCTAACTGTGTGGATCTATAATTGGTTATCTGATTTATGAAACGATACTGTAAGTTCATTTATGCAACTGTTGATCTATTATGAAAAATAAAATAAAATAATTTATTTGCGAAAATAAGCAAAGACAATGAACAATGATATAAAAATGACAGATTTGAAATTCAAAAGTTAAAACTTTGTTTATTTTTAATTCTAACAATATTTTTGGACAGAATAAGTATATTTATGGTACAGATAAGAGATCCGTTTCTAGGTTTTCCTTAATAGGTAGGTAGGTTAGTACATATTTTACGTAGATATCACACCTATATAATTTTTTCAAATTACGAAAAGTGAATAACAAGAAGTCTTAAAGTTCTAAATAAAGGCACAAATGTTACGATGCACCGTTACGATACGAAGGGGGAGGTGAAAAGATTAAAAAAACTGAAGGAATATTTCAACTCAAGACTTGGATGTAAAGGAAATTAAGAATATTAGGTGTTACTTTATCAAGCTTAAAAGGTTTTATATAAAACGTAAAATTTAGAAATAGGGGATGGTGTATATATAGAGGATTAATTATATTAGGCTACTTCCATTCGTAATTCCTTTCATAATTATTAAAAAAAAAAGAATTTCAAGATAAAATTCGAAAAGAAAATCCTTAGAAAATAGATTATGTGTATACTCCTTTATGCAATCAGAAACTTAAAATTATATAATGAAGTAAAGATTTTTTACTATAGCATGACATTAAAACTTCACTGTCGTAGGAAACTGTAACGGTGTGCCGTACCACCGTTTATTTTGTCCTAGGTTTCAGCATGCAAACTTTTTGTCTCTGATCATTTTGACTAATCCAATATGAATGTCAGTTCGTAAAAAAATCATCTGGTGTGAACATGTTATTGTTAATCGTATAAATTTAATTATAAAATTTTATAATAAAGAAGTTATTATAATTAAAATAGAAATTGTTAATCTAAAAGTATATCTTGTAATATCGTCCAAGTTTTTATATTACAGGAAATCCAAAAAGGGTTCTTTTCTTAATATAAGGGTTATAACGTTTATATTACCATAAAATAAAATCAATTCTCAAGCTTGGTCAGCCTTTTCATATTATTATTATTATTGTTATATAGCGTTAATAATATCTTGGTAACAATAAATACAATATTTTAGTTACCACGAAGTGGGTTATATCTACGTTTTCAGTTCATGGAGAAAGTCAGTAGCTCGGCATTGGGGACATATTTTCATCAGCCTATGTACCTACATATACTTACCTTACACATATATACCATTGTAAATTTACACGAGGTTAGTAGATCGAGACACTGCAAGCCAGTGCCTAATTTTCCGTATATAAATCGAGATAATCCTCAAACTCATAAAACGGTTTCTAATTTTATTTATTTGGGTTACTGTATTGCTACTGGCTTCGTGTAAACGGTCCCTTAGGAAGGACAGTGATCCAGTAAAGAGAATATTAATAGGTTGATGATGAATTAATGATAAAAAGAATCTGACAAAAGTCACCAAAACTTCATAATTCAATATAATAATGATATAGTCCACTACATATGAGTATTATATTATATAGGTATACCATACAGCCGCCACCGTTAATCACGTCGGTTGCTGCGGTATGCCCGGTGTTCGATGTACTCGCATACTTTGGTTGATATTAGGGCTGTCAAAGGCTAATGAGCTTTTATTGAATTTGCAATTTCAATTTACACTAGTGTAATAATATTTATTGTCTGTCACAGAATGTATAGATGAGTAACAATCAATCTTTGTCTTGGAGTGAATGTCAATATTTAGAAAATGTATAATTTACTGTATTATAAATTTAGTATTGTTATAAATTCCTGTCTTTTTTTCTCAGCGTACTTTTATCACACATCATTACGTGTCTATCCAATATAAATATTAAGTGTGCGCTGATCTTAGGTTCCCTTGCAAATCCTACACTCTAACAGACTTTTTAGTCATTTGACTCTTTTTCTTGTCTTACCTTTTCTTTATTTTCATTTCTAATTTCAGTTTTATCTTATTCTGTTTTTTTCAGATGTGGTCATCGTCTATTTTTATAGTCATCTGCCTTGCGTTTCTGTAAAAATCTCTTAATCAAAGTAATCAGTCATGCAATCAATGCATCTTTGCCAACGTATTGGTAGCTTATTGATACACGTATTGGTAGCTTATTGATACCTTTCTAAAGAAATCAGCTGGACGGGAGGCAACAAATTCTTCAAAGGCATTCTGTACTGCCTCTCGGGTATTGATTTTTTTTCCCGCCAAAAAAAGTTATCCAAATTCTGGAAAAACTAGAAGTTTGTAGGCGCAAGGTCTGGCGAGTACGGTGGATAACGGAGAACTTCTAACCCCAGCTCTTGTACCTTGAAGACCGTCTGCTGTGCAGTATTAGGTCGCACGTTGTCGTGCAGGAGCAGTAGAGCCGAACGATTGACCAAAGCTGGTTGGAAACGTGCGAGCTCCTCCATTATTGTGTTCAGTTCTTCACGGTACACATCTGCAGTTATGCTCGTCCCGTTTGGTAAGAGTTGTGATGAATTACACCCGCATTTGAGCACCAAACAGTAACCATCACTTTTCTAGGGGTAAATTTTCATTAAGGGCATTGTGTGGGTGCTGAACCAGGGTCTAATCAACTAGCTGAGCGCTTACAATTGTCGAACAGGAACCATTTCTGCGCACAAGTAACAAGGCGGTTCAGAATTCCTTCATTTGTATGCCTGTTGAGCAGTGCAAAGCACATCTCAGCGCGTACTTCGCGCTAGCGATCATTGAGTTCGTGGGCTACCCATTTGCTTTTTTACCTTCCCAATTTGAGCTTCCACAATCACCTTAAATTCGTCATTGTCGGCCAAAGTTTTCGGACGGCCACGGGGTTTACTTTTCAGGTCAAATCTTCCAGAACGGAAGCGGGCAAACCAATTACGGGCGGTGCGTTCGTTTTTAGTGTCTTTGATGTTACGTGCCGCTTTGCTGAATCGGCGGTACTCATACTTCATATTTAATCGAATTTTTAACTTATCCATGAAGACGAAAAATTTTCGAATGTGTTAAAACAAAACACTAACTTTTAAACAAATGACGATTTTAGAAAAAATAATTCCATGTTCTTATAATAAAATAAGAATTATCAGAAAAAAAATATTGAAATGACCAGTACGGCAGAAAGGGAATTTCATAGGTAAAGTCCTATATTCTGAGACACGTATAATCAATCAATCAATTTGGTTTTGTAATTTTATACAAAAAAAATGGAATCAATAGAATTTCTACACTAAATGACGTGAATCCGGACATATGACTGAATTCGAATTCTTTATAATCTATCAAGTATATAATCAAAGCTCCTCTGTTATATCATCATTATTGTCTTTTCATTTCCACATGTGTTTAATTTACAATAAATTATTTTTTACTTTATTTTTATTCATATAGGTATATTACACATTCTTATATTTTACTTATTTGTTTATTTATCATCATCAGCCCATATGATTGCTGGGGCTCGGGTCTTCCCTTTAGATGATCGAATAAGGAAAACTGATAATTATCCATCAAGTGGGCTTGTTATATTTATATAAACTTACAACTAATATCACAAAACTATTCCTCCACATTTCTTCATTTGGTAAAACTAACCTATTTCATCTTCTCATTACATGCTGTTATTATGTTCCTTCAATTATCGCTATTATTGAAGGCTTTCTATGCTACTCTTCTCTAATAGATCATTAAATGTCGATGTTTTACAGACCTAATTATATATCTAATAAAAGGTGAATTAACATTTAGCTGATCATCTCTGTAAGTAACATCTAATCACTAAATGACGCTCACAGCCTATGTTACATTATTCTTATTAGTATTTATTTATTTTTTACATTTAGGGACATTAGACAATCGTACATTAAGCTTTACTTAATTAAAATAATGTAATATATTGTCATATTACAACTCACACCAATATCCTCGAAATAACACATATTTTAGCAAGGAACGAGTGCGTAATTAAATATTAAAACCAATAATTTAACAATCGTTCATAACTTATTATGACAATTTCAGTCAGAGAACATCAATTGTCATTTTCTTAAATATTTGAGAGGAATATCTAAATGAATCTATATCTACTGTGTTTCGGATTCATTACATTATATTTCAACTGTTAGTTTTTCTCTATTTACAGCCCTATCGCACTACGTGGTCTTCCACGAAAATGTAGGTAGATAGTTGGAATGTTACGTGACATACGACACAATTTGGTCATCTCGGAATGCAGTTCTACACATTAGCAGAATAGTTTGGTTAGTTGAACTTGTTCAGCAAACTTAATTTGATAACTCTCGTGTTAATTGGTTGCTTTTGCTGCCACCGGTAAAACAAACGCCGAAGACTAGGGGCAATGTTAATAAGTTATCATGTTATATAGTCTTGAGCATTGCCAAATTATTAGAAATCTATTAAATATGACATAAGCAAAAAAAAAAAAAAGAAATGCCATGATAATTTATCAAAGACAATATATAGTTCCAGCGTAGAGGGTTATGGCCTATCCTGCGCCCACCATCACTATATAATTTTTTTTTATATTATTTATCATCTGTCCTGCTCTATCTCCCATAATTCTTAAAATGTGCAGCAACTTGTAAAGTGAATGGCGAGGTTTATGGTGTATCAAAAATACCATTTTGAGATAGACCTTCAAAGTACTTAAAGAGTGAAATATGATACCAATTCTAGGATTCATCAATCGTGACAATTCGAGTCCTTTCAATGATATTTCATTTTAGTCCACATTTTATTATCAACTGCCATCTCCAATTGTCAAGATTATAATAGAAATCTCATTCTAGAACGATTATAATAATAACTGATTTTAGTTTTTAACAGTAGCAGTTTTTTTAAGATATTTTAAGGGACCTACCTATTCTTTGTGATAATTGCGTAAGTAATGTGCAGAGAGGCTAATATCACGTTTGGATGAGTACGCGGCCGACTATCGAGAACTATTTGTACAGCTGTATTCTAGATCGGGAGCATGACTAAAATAAAAATGGTATCTATTCGAATACTGTCTTATAAAAGAAATGCTTATTTAATAACAAATGAAGTGGGCAAAAATGGTATAAAAATGTTTACTTAATAATACTAGAAACTTGGTTCACAAATTCAAAACTTCATTTGACGTCAGACCAGAATCTTGAGCTTCTGCATACTTTGGTTAGAATTTCAATCTATGTTAACTATCAACAAATGGTTTATCAATCCTTTCGTGCCAGTTTTTGTTTATGTAATATATATACGTATTAATTTTATGGAAATCAAAATAAAAAGAGTGTTTAGAAATGTTAATAATAAAGATCCATCACAACTGATACATGATAAAAGAAGACATAATTGACTTTTAATTTATGAAACAACTACGGTCCGGTTCTCATGATTTTTAAGAGATAATTTTGGGATTCTATTCTTTAAAACAATAATCTTAGAAAGATTACGTTAAATTATGTGTATTAGAAAGCGATTTGGACTTAGCACAGTAAATATCGAACGTCATAAAAGCATTTACTATGGCGATGAATAATTTCAACGGTATAGAAGTTTTGGAGGTGATCAGTTCTGAAATCAGATATGAATGATATTATTACTAAATATTACACAACATCATATATAACACTCAGATCACAAAATGAATAGATAAAACACGTGTATGATATACACTCATGTACAGTGATGGAGACACCTTGAAATCGAGGTGCGAACCACTAGGTTTTATTTTTGTTTTGAGATACGGAATGCTACAATGCAAAGCTCTCCCTGTTTTTAAAGTCAAAACTACAATCCCATTACTATTCCGTGCACTTTTGCAAATATTTGTTTTTTCTACTTTAAACTTTAATGCCTTGATTGTACTGTAATTTAGATTTATAAGGTAATCTAATTTGCTGAACTGTGTATTATAACGCATGAGAATTGGTCTTACAAATATGTCGAGCTCACATGTATACATAATTGAATATGTATATAAATATGTCACCCTTCAAACTATAACACAATGAGGGATTGATGACACGCTAATGTTCACGCAAACTAGTCGCTGAGCCAACTTGCGGTTGTTGCAAATTGAAATAGTTACATTGAGTAGGCATAAGCTTGTCGAAGCGATCGATACTTATGAAATTCATCATCAGACCTTTTACGTCCCCACTGTAGGGGCTCAGGCCTTCCTTATGGATGGTTAAGGAGGATGGACCATGACCCTCCACGCTGGCCTAGTGCGGATTGGAGACTATTACCGATTGCAAATGCAGCCGGAGCCAACAGCTTAACGTACTTTCCGAAGCACGAAGTAGCTCGAGATAATTTCTTTTTTTGGTCTTCCATTCCGTGACCGACTCCAGCGAAAGCTGCTTAATAACAGCAATCGCGGGCCACGGAGCTTATCCACTACACCAGCGAGCTACTTATGAAATTACATATCATTATATTTAAATATGATAAGGAGTTCAATGAGGCAGTGGTACCCAAGCGAATACGGTTTGCGATTTCGCAAGAACAGTAGTAGCGAGGGTGTATGCCTCTGCACTTTGAATACATCCTTTTTAGAACAAGTCCATAGAAAATGGCCCACTGAGTCTTTTCCGTCCCGCTGACGGCGACCTCCTTTCCGGAGAGTCTAACCGTGAGGGGCTGGGTATGGAGCAGTTTTGTGCTGGATCCCACAACCTTTCCCCAAATAATGGTGCATCGGAGAGGGGTTAGTGGAAATATCGTCCACATTTTGACTTGCCTTCGAGTGGATGAAGGTCCCACGCACTCCCTGTCAAGCGGCAGGGATAGAGCGTAAACCCCTATTACGAAAAAACAGTTCACATAACCTCGCTGTCCCGTGCGGGGTTATGAGGTATACTTACGATAATGCATTAAAAGGATATTTTTTACTATCTCGAGCTCATCCATGTTTCGGCAGGCAGGTTAAGCAATTGGTCCCTATTCCATCTACTGTTGTTGATACCAACCAATCCACACTGGGCCCGTAGATCATACTCATGGCCCTTTCTCCTTATTTGATTCGGTTTCATCAAAAGAGCTGTGCCCTAAAGAGACATTAATAGGTTATTAATGATAATGATGATATTTTAATAAGCCATTTTAAATTACTAGGAAATGTAGACCAACCTTTTTATCATCGTTATTCAATTTAATGCAAGGTCCTGTTCTGACTTCAGAATAGGCCAGTTCTATTATGCTCGCTATCGAACGAGGTTTGCTATCCGATTCAAATTCCTAAATTCAATTCTAAAGTGCTCATACAACTGCACTTACATATCGCCTGTATTGTAGTTTTGAATAACATCTCACATGTGTGGGAAATTGAAACTTGACTGCGAACCCATTGGTATTTAAGTTGTAGTCCGGCCAAGTATGGTCTCTCAAGTTACAGACGAACGTACAAAACCTATTTAGAAAAAATATATAAGTAGTCTTCAAATAAGAATCTTGAAACATATAGTTTCACCTAATATCAGGCAGCAGTTGGCCTCAAACTTCGTCCAGCTTTTTAAACATTGCAAAGTACTACCCGTCAAAGATCTCTCTGTATACCAGTTTCTCAAGAAATAATATTTTCATGGTTCTGAAAAAAAAGCAGTTGTACAAAAAACTTGACGCGTTAGATTACTTGCGGAAAACTAGTATTAACAAGTGCGCAGATCAGATGGTACTCGCACTGTGAAATATTTGTTACCCCGAATCATAAATAAATTTGATAGTTTCGAGACTCACTTAACGAAAACGCTTCTGTGTATACTGGATAGCGACGACTAAATAATATTGTACTTAATATTGTAGTAATAAGTAACCGATCGATGTCTGTACATTGAAGATATATGAAAAAAAAAGTTATGAGGGACGTTTATAAGAGTAATAGAACACAAAACAATGATTTTTAAATTTTTTGTCTGTTTGTCTGTTTGTCGGTTTGTCTGTTTGTCTGTGCGTTTGTGCACGATAAACTCAGAAACGGCTGAACCGATTTAAATGCAGTTTTCACTATTATTTTGCGGCATTCTTCCGTTAACATTTAGTGTAAGATTTATTTCAATCGGTTCACAAATAAAAAAGTTATGTCAATTTGAAGTGACGTGGTCGCCAAAATTGCTATGAAATATTAACTGTTTTATTAAATTTTTGTCTTTGATATATTGATCATCATCATTAACTCTTTCACAGCCAAACTGCAGGGCCTCGGGCCTTTGTTTAATAATTTTTGGTCACCCATCCCGTGAACAACTCTTGCGAAAATTGCTTAGCAATAGCGATCGTGTGCAGCGGCGCATATCCGTAGCGCCACCGAGCTACGAATTAATATTGTCTATAAAATGATAATTTGTATGATGACAAATAAAAAAATAAGATTCCAAAATTTTGACAACTCCGAAGTAAGTTGACCTCATTTATATATGGCCAATCATATTAAATAGGGTTCAGTTTATAATGGACATGTGGTATACGATCACGCGAGTAGGAGAACAAGCGGAGAGAGCCTTCTGATGATGCAATTAAGCCTCGAGTAGTTTACAGTGAACGCATATTTTTATCAGATTAGGTTCACGTCGTCGTCGGGGCCAGCGGAGGTGATTGGCAGCCGCTCCCGCATTGCACGGTTTCGTCTGTCTGAGAGAGGCACTCGATTTACCCGAGTCTCTCCAATTTTCCATCTGGTCCAATACTTGAGTGTCCTGGTGACTCGGCCATAGCTTGCCGGTTTTCATTTACCATGAGAAGGTGTAGAGTACGGATTTTGGTGGGTAGGCCTCTGGGGAACCACCGGGCAGCTCAGTGTCGGGTTCACGGAGGAGAATCCTACTCACCCCTGTAGCTTGCAGGTAACAGAGACAATGTCAGAAGTTTTTCCACGACGTTAAAAAACTTAGATTCACGTCAACTGAAGTTAAGAACGTAAAGTCAACTCGAGTTATATATATTTTTTTCTCTTATTGCTATTTTTTTATGTTAATACTCTTTTTGTTTTTTTTTTAACATACAAATTGCTGTAGATACGTACTTCAAAGTTGGTATTTTCAGTCTTCGCTGGAAACAATGCTTTATTCATTGGTCACAACACTCATATAATATTACGCGAGTCTGAGGGTCGGTTCAGAGTAGCTCGGTGGCGAAGTGAATAAGTGCCATGGCCCGCGATTGTAGTTGTTAAGCAACTTTCGCAAAAGTCGGGCACAGGATGGATGACCAAAAAATATTATCTCAAGCAACTCCAAGCTTCGGAAGGCATGTAAAGCGATTGGTCCCGGTTGTATTTGCAGTCGTTAATATCCTCCAATCCACATTGGGCCAGCATGGAGGGTCGTGGCCCATCCTCTTTAACCATCCAAAAGAAAGGCCTAAGCTCCTGCAGTTGGTGACGTAAAAGGGCTAATGATGATGATGATGAGGGCCGTTCAAATCTGACAGAAGCTCAGTTAAGCACCTCACGGAAGTATGTTAGTAGACGATTTCCTTCGAGTGTGGAAAGTCGAAATTAAAATATGTATATATATTTTTTTATATCAATAAATAAAACTCCACGTATCTTCCGACTATTATAGACAAAGAAAGAGATCAGACAGAAAGCGCTCGGTCTCGGGAGACACCTGAAAAACGCGAAGCGTATTTAACTGCCCATAGCGAGGCTCATGCACTATAAAGTTGAATCTGAAGCATTTACATACATGCAGTATGGTATGAGTATAAAACTTCTTTTGATAGGGAAATGCGCTTGGTCTCTGAAAGAGCTCGCAGTTTGTACAATAGAGATCGAGAAAGTAGTTTCGATTATCGCCAACCAGTGTTGACTTCATACTCCACAGGCGTACCGCAGATAAGTTTTCACAGGGTATAATGAACTAGCTGTTTTCCCACGACTTTGCCGCAAAATTATAGCCTATGACATGCGCGTCTGATGTAGCTTCCCGTAGGTCGGAATCGCTCTGCAACTATCGGTCCAGTAGTATTGGAGCAAATTCGATGCATACAAACAAACAACCAAATCTTTCCTCTTTATAATATTAGTATAGCTCAGGTATAAGGGGTCCGATGATGTAGTGGGTTAGCGCATTCGGTTTAAATTACAATATATATATATCTCGAACTATGCCACAGATTAAAATCTTAGTGGTTTGTAATGTGCTTTGAGATGTATTTATAACATATACATTTATAATAAAACTAATATTGCTTATTAAGTGTAGTTTTCGGGAGTTGAAAAATATACCATCAATTTGTAATTCTACCACGGGCGTCCTTGTAATGTGTAAGGACCAGTAATAAATTAGCAACAGCTGTTTTTTGTTCTGTTTCGTACAGTTATATCACTGCAAAATTATTATCGGAAAATTACATAAGAGAAAACACGCAATAACGATCACTAAATAATTGATATAATGAAGTCTCCACAACGCAACCGATTGTTTGAACGCGATAAACTGAAAACGAATAAAACAGTTATTATTGTACGGGTAGCTCGTAGAGGGGTTCTACTGTGAAAACTAAATATTTATAAAAAAATACATTTATTCGGAGGCAAGTAATATTGACTTTGAGAACGCGAGGTGTACGTTTTATTACCTGATGCAAATTGATTTATTTTATACAATTTTGTGCAATAATACAATTCATAGCTTGCTCGTACATTCATATAATATATTACTGTTTTTTTTACCAATAGACTGGGAAAAGTGTAGTGTAATTATGACGATATATTTTAAACTCTACGAATAAATAAGCAGTCGTAATAGCTGTACTTAAATTTTTGGAAAGTTTCCCATAAATAAAGTATCTTATAATATTTTAACAGCCAGTTGCACAAATGTCCATTAAATTTTTCATTAGTTTAAAGTGACATTACCCATAGAAAAATGACATTCTTTAGAGATTAAAGGCGTCATTTAACCTTAATGGACGTTTGTGCAACTGACCGTAAGATAGTTAAAAAGTTTATTACTCATCAACACACAATCACATCATTAACTAAATATTGACACGATAAAAGAAACAAAGAAGAACAAGAAGCAGAAATATAGCTGTGCTCGGTTCACTAAAATGACCTAATGCAGTGAAGCACCGATTTTCAGAATCGAATGAATAGTATCAGGAAGATATAATGTCAAAAATGTATGTAAATAGAGATAAAAAAGTACGAAAAAAAATAACGGGTGAAAAAGCATTTCAAGTATAATTCATAATAAATGATAATAGTGTGTTAAAAGTCAGATATATATTGAAAATAATAATGTCAAGATTGTAATTTCAAGTGTCAAAAAGGTAGCACGGGAAATTTAAAAACAATCCTCCGTTTAGTATACGTTTTTTGTAGATCTAATAAATAGGTTTTAAGCAGTTTTAAGTCCAAGATTAAATGTATTTTCGGTCATATCAAAGAATTCGGTAAACAAGATGATTATCTAAAATAGTCTCGTTATTAAAATAAAAGTAAAGGAATAATAATCTGCTTTTCTCCCTGAAAAGCTTTAACTTACAATTAAGGAGCATTAGGGCAGGTTTCGCTTGAGAGGTTGGCAGGGCTAATTAAGATTGTTTTTCGCTAAGTAAAGGCGGAGTGGCTTAGAAGGGTAGGTCTCACTGAATACAGCCTGGTCGTAGCCATTTAAGGTATTACGGCAATGATATGTCGAAACGAGTACGTTGTTTACCTAAAGTGACATGACTTTTAAGTGATTTATTTAGAAGAAGGTAGTCTACGATCATTTACAAGTGATACATTTTAGGATAGCAATTTACTATCGATTGCTGTATTTTATTATGTAATAAATGGATGTAATATTGTGCTTGTTAGAATTTAATGCAAAATGGACTGTGACCCAAAAGGTATTGAAAGGAAAAGAAATGGGTGTATGATCTTGTCCAACTTTCGGCGAGCAAATAACAAAACCTCACCCACCTTGATTCCAAACTGTCAGACACGTAACTCCGATGGTAGCTCGGCTTGGCGGGTACACACGGTGCTCAGCTTTGGTAGCTCACTGCTGGACAAGTCTATACATGGATATGCTATGACCACGGGTCTAGACACTATATGGGTGGTGGAACGTCCACAACTAGTTCACACACGACGCGGTACACAAACGTTGTGCTCTCTTCAGCGCGCAGCAAGCTAGTGTCGTTGTAGAAATTTTCAATGGGCGAAGTAAAAGTTAATCTACCCACCAATAATTGGACCATAACTGAACAGTGCTGAATTATTAATTTAATTTAGATAATAGAACATCTTGTTTCATGATATGTATAACTTATACTACTAATTGGAAAATTAACTTTAGATCGGTGAAAATGTTTTTAGAGTCAGTCCAGTCGATTTTGGTTTTATATCCATTAAATTATACTTATACATGCGAATGTTTGTGACTATGTATGTATGTTTGTTACACTTTCACGCAATAACTACTTGACGGTATTGATGTTGGATATGTGTTATTCTAAGCCTAAATGATTCCCTCGGGATAAATGTGCTGTCAAATAATCATCTGAACAAGTTGGTAAAAAATAATCACATATTATTATATTTTGCATTCACAATGCTATACTGAAAAATATTCTTCAGTGTAGCATTGTTGAGTAGCTCGGTGGCGTAGTGGATAAGCGCCGCGGCCCACGATAGTAGTCGTTAAGCAACTTACGCAAGGGTCGGTCACGGGATGGGTGACCAAAAAATTATTATCTCGAGCTACTCCATGCTTCGGAGGGCACATTAAGCCGTTGGTTCCGGCTGCATTTGCAGTCGTTAATACCCTCCAATCCGCATTGGGCCAGCGTGGAGGGTCACGGCCCATCCTTTTTAACCATCCATAAGGAAGGCCTGAGCCCCTGCAGTGGGGACATTAAAGTGCTGATGATGATAGCATTGTAAATGAAAAATTGACAAAATATAATAATTAGAACAAATTTTCATCTTCATCGAGGGTTTAAATATTTGTAAAAATATTTCAGTCGGCTGTTTGGGTGGATTGCCTGAACATTAATGGAAATATGCTCACTAGTAGCGAAAAGTAACAAGTGCTTGAAAAATTCGTCAGTGCTGTAAGGGCCTGGGTAGCTCAGTGATTAGAGCCCGTATTGCGAAAGGTTATGGGTTCGAGTCTCATCTCAGAGCGCCAGGGACAAAGTGGCCTTTTAAAGCATTTTTCATTAAAAATAATGACATATTTCCTCTTTATAATAAAAGAAAGTTTAAAATATTATTAAAATAACCATTTTTACTTTAGAAAAGTAAAACACATTTAGTTGAACAGCGCGTATTCGAACTCGCCGTCGAGTGCAGAATTGTAATAGCACAAAGTTCGATCAAAGAAAATCTACTCCAATATGTAATGTAAAGATTTTGTTCGAGGCTGTTTTTCTAACAGTTTAGCATAGCTTTACTATATCAAAAGTACTGGAACACTAACTATATCAACAATAAGGTAGGTTCAATTGTAAAAGAATACAATTTTTGATGTAATATGACGTTTGTCTGTTTTGTGGAGACGCCTTTGTGAAGATATCACACCCTTAGTGCCCAAATCTTTGTCGTTATTAAAATTTATGTTTAAGAATCTTTTGTGAATGTGAGATTGATCAAAAGATAAGTACATAAGGCCATTTCCAATCATAAATAAGAATTATAAAGTTTCAGCATTTATGCTAGATCAACTCTTGAAAGAAATATATAGATAAAAATCAATAAAAAACATGGCTGCAAAATAAATATGACCTTTATTGAATGTATTTAACAAAACTCTTTTTTTCTTAGCGTTCAACAACATGCAGTTAATTTGATAAGCTGGTATTACTGTTTATCTTTCGCTAGCATTGAAACGGGAGAAAATACGCCCAAGAGTAAATTTACTTATTTAAGAATATTGAATATTGTTTTGAAATGCATAGAGTTACTCTAGATGGAGATAATACATAATTGCACAATAAAACTTTTAGTTATGTTACATTGATAAGTGTTTAAAAAATTGCAGGTATCCTGACTTGGGACTAGTGACGTTTTTTAAGCAATTTTCACTAATAAAAGTTTTTTTAAAGGATCTCTCTGAAGGTTTTCAGAAATAAAAAATGTAGTAATCCGAAAAAAAGCTTGTGTAATATTTAAATGTACAAAATAACAATACAATAAACTATCTATCTATATCTTCACGCCGTATCCTTCGGGCGGCGAGTATCTATGAAAAGAATAATGAAAGTGGAAGAGGCAGCAGATATCGTATATTTAAGGACCGTACATTATGGCGTTTGGTTTTCTCAACAATTATTTTATTAATTTTAATTGATTTTTATAGGGTTTTCTATTTTTTATTTGTTTAGTTTTGTTAGCTTGATACAGAAAAACATGACCACTAAATCCCCACACCAATTTTTCGCTATAAAATTTTGAATTATATTAAGAACTCCATGCTCGGAATTGCTCTACCATATGTGGTTGAAATATAACTAGATTGTAACCAAAAGGCACGTTCGGTCAGTCTGTCGTGAACATGAAAGCGATAATAAAAGCGATTTCAACGTCACGGTTTGCGTTAGATAATAAGTAGCTTGTGCATTTTACTAAGTATTCTCGTGTCCAAAAATAGATAATATTCAATTTGTTTTTATGTAATTATTTATTTAGGATAATCTGTAATTATTAAAGTTTGTTATTTGCTATTTTAGGGATCCGTATCTGGTATAGGGTAAAAAATTGAACGCTATTACTAAGATTCTGCTATCTGTGCGTCTGTCACGACAGCGTGATAGTTAAACAGTTGAAATTATCACAAACAGTGTGTTTCTATTGTCGCTATAACAATAAATAAAAATAAAAAAAAAAACAAATTATAATACATATTTAAGGGGCTCCCACACAAAAACGTCATTTTTGTGTTCGTTTTCTGTACAGAACTCTTGAGTAAGACAATGTCGCACTTAGTCGGTTTTCAACAAAGCTATATAATGTGAACTAAATTAGTTTCTAGGTTACCACAAAATAATTAATTTTGCGATGAATTTTAAAACCATCAAGAAAACAAAGTAAAAAATCGAAAAATAATAATAATATGCATTTAATGTACTGTGTAATGTAGTATCATAATTTTATATATAAAATATTGTATTCATGGACGTTATTTACATGTGGGGAACCATGAATTTAATGCAATCTTCCACTAGCTATAAAATTGTGTATGAACGTGCAAAATTGTATATTTTTCATCTACATGTTATTCTAAAACTACAATCACTTGTGAAAATTAAGTTTTGTAGCGAGTTACTACCAATTTCAACCACATGGCGATACCTACAAGGAATTAGGGACCGCCTTGTTGGAAGTATGTCGATTAGTTGCTAAGATATACAATAGAACATTCTGTGAGCCGGTGAAGTTTAGACAAACTTACGGCTACAGAAAATATTGATTTTGGATCCGCATTGGTCCCGTTCCGAAGGTTTTGTTATCTCTGGCAACATTCTTTTGTTAAATAGAAGGACGAGAAATTTCTGATGTATTCACAGTGCTTAAGCTATGAATGTTAGGCAGACATTCTGTTAAAAACAGCTTCGAATTCGATGTTCAGGTCAACGCTGTCACGGCTGTCTCGGCATAGCATTTTCAAATGAAATAAAATCTTTATTACCTTTTCAAGTAGGTTTTATTCTATTGAACCTCTATGCATCGTCGAGTTCGAAACTGTTTTTATATCATTATAGCACTGCTAATTATTTAAAAAAAAACATATAAAAGAGTATGAAATTCGCGGGTCAGTGTAAACTGGTCAAATAGTAAACTCGCCAAAAAATTCCTAAAAATGAATATATAAATTTGCACTCAGATTATGCGCTTACTTTAATTAAAAATCGTTATTTTTAATTGAACGTAACAATAATGATAATATAAAGAAAAACATAACACTCATTTTAAAAGCTTTATTAATTACACCTAATATGTAGGTATGAGCTACATGTTGGTAGAAAAACGAAGCCTGTTTTCCTGTGATTTTGCTCGTTTAAATTATAACTTAAATCACCTGCGTATAGTTTGGCTTTCTATTGGTGAAAAAGTTTTATGATCGGTAATGTAGCTTCAGAAGATATTCAATGCAAAGAAACATACCAACGATCTAATCCTTATCTTTTATAATAGTATAGAAAATGTGAAGACCTATGTATATTTTTAAGAAAAAAAGTAAAATACTCTTATATATTGTATATTTGTTGTGACATGAAACTATTTGACAATGATAAATACTAAATATTAATGGAATTTTCATATTTTCAATATAATACATTTAAACTTTTATGTGGATATGTTTGACATTGGATATGTTAACTAAGCATAGTTCTACTCGTATAAGTAAGCAATGTTACCGTTAAGTAATGTTGATGTTTTGATAAAAAATAAGCGACCATTGGTAATAAATTTTGGAAGGAACATTTCACGATAAAAATCGAGCAACCGAAGCGGCTCCTTAACTGATTTGTCAATGTCTCAATCGCGGATACGTTATATCAATTGTGGACAAAACTTATACCTCTAAATAAAGAGCTTACAGCAAGACAAATATTCGTAGTATATTTTTGAGAATACTTGTTCATAAATAGAAAGTATTATTTTCTTAAATATTTTACATTTATTTTATATTTATATATTTTAAATTTATTTTACATTTAAATAAAGAATATGTTCTAATATTATAAAGAATACATATTAAGTAATATTTAGAAAAAAAAATCATGACGGGGATTTGCTCCTTACGCGAGTGTCATAGGCTATAATTTATGCGGGTAACATGGCCGAAAAAACAAATAAACAACGCTAGTATACAATATATTTATAGGTTTATTGGTAAAACAATATTTTAACCATTTAATGACAAAATCTTTCTTTTTAAATTTTAATGACCATCATCATTACCGTAAAATTTTCTTTGCAACAAGAACTAAAAAAAAAAAAAGATTCGCCACGCTGCTTCTTTATTACGTCTATTTATCTAGCTCGTGCTGCGGGCTACCGCAAATTATTATGTTAATTCGGGACTTTGGAGGAACGGTACCATAATAAATATAGCTTAACACCACGTATTAGCTTTGCATAGAAATTGCCTACCATGCAATAGTTTTAATCCCCCCCTCCCGTGAATTTCCTTGGAGGTATAAAAAAATTATGAAATCACGGCATGACTTGTGAATTTCTAATGCGAAATAAATGACGCCCGTGCTATGTTATTACTTTTACAACTTGTTTTGATATCCATAAAATATAGAAACGTGCGGAAAGATTCGATGCCCTTTCTGATAATAAACATACTATCGATAAAATGGTCGGATAAACCTTATCATAAACAAACTATATTATAGATAGTTTAATGTACATTCCAACAGAATTATAGCAAGCACAGGAAATTAATTACTAAAATATTAATATTTTGAGCGCCTTCGTCTTTCAAACACACGTAAAGTTGGCACCTGAATTCGTTTTAATCTATATAAGGGCCATCTACAGGAGGCCCCGTGAGCTATGTGGGCACATTAAGACAGATAATGATGATAATCAATCACGCCGTGGACTCTCCTTATTACGGTGACTTGTCCAAACGTACAGTTTGGCTTGAGTTGTAGTGCTGCGTTTCATTGAATTATAGAAATTTATTTATAGAACTAACACCTATAGTGTTAAGGTCTGAAATAATTGTCACGAATTTATCTAAATGATTGCTAATGGCACAAAAATATCACAATATTATCGATATATTACGCGTTCAGAACGTCACTAATAGGAAATCGATCAAATGCAAATGTAATCAACCTTTATGTTTCTGAATGACTAATATTTGCAGTGTACTACAGTATTTTATAGACGATTATTACCATAAGCCTCGCTGAAGGTTTATCGCGAGTAATACCTATTTGGTTGCCATTCCAATGATCGGCCTATAAATATCGAGATAAGAGAAACTAAATTGATTTCGTGTGAATTTTATTCATACTAAGAATCTGTGATACTATTCTTGCCAAAAATTGTTTAGTCTCCACGGTCCCAAACTACTTGATACTCAATTCACCCAATATAGGGTAGGCGACCCGATTTTTGGTCACTGCTTCCTCCCTTTTTTGCCATACTAACGCATAAGCACATAATTCTACGGTTTTTAAAAGGTTGTATTAATACTGTATTAATGTACAAGAAATAAAACCCCCATAATATTAAGCTAGTGTTATCTTTTGATGTAAAAAAACAAATGCAAACGTTTAAAATATAATACTCATCGCCAGCCTATTAATGTCAGCACACTTGGGACTTAGGCCTTCTTTAAGGATGGAATGGATCAAATCAGTAAGGCTAGAGAATGGGCAATGACCCACCATGCGGGTTCAGTGCCTATTGGTGGGTATTTAATGACTGCAGATGCAGCCAGGACTAATGGCTAAACGTACCTTCCAAAGCATGGAAGAGCTCGATATAATAAATTTTTGGTCACCAATTTCATGACTGGCCCTAGCGCAAGTTGCTTAGCAACCGTATCGCAGACCAAACGCCAACGCTAAAATAATATGTTATTATATAATCATAGGTTATATATCAATTACAGTAATTAGGTGAAAATGTAACTAAACTGACATTTTTGTAATAGAAAAGATACACTGAAATCTAAATCTGCTTTTTAGACGTTCCATCTATTTTTCCATTTGCAGGATTTAGATCATGGATGTGGTCATCAAAGGATATTCAACCTTATTCAAAGGAACAGTAATGAGGTTTTAGGGTAGCACCTGTTAAAATCATAGCTTTCGAATGTGTTGAACATGAATACAGGCTGGAAATTATTCAAGCCAGCTGTTTTGTTCCCACGATTTGAATATGAGAATTCCCAAAATGTTATTTGAAAAAATAAAGTATATGCCTGTAACATTATAAACAATAAGAAATCGATAAGCCTTACACAGTTAAAATGCTACAATGAGGAAGTATTTAAAAAAAATAAATCACTAAAAGCACCCCTTGACTTTTGCAGGAAACAAATGGACCAATGGTAGGTATTTCCGCTCATTTTAACTAACATATTAAAAAACTGAAATTTGCAAAGTTCGAAACTTAGATATCAATACAAATACGAAAAAGTTCAAATAGAATATGAGTTGTTTATTGAGTTTTTAAAACTAATTTACTTTTATACATGAAAAAACCGAAAGGGTTGTCATGGAAAATCAAGAAAGTACCATAGCGACATCTAGTTTAATTCCGTGAACTAATGTTTTCTTTAAAATACTTCCTGCAACTCATGCAAAAGACAAACGCATTTTTACCTTAGACAAAGCCCAAAAATTTGGATGTCAGATTTAGGCGACTCCTAAGTTTAATGAAAACGGGTATTAGTCTTCTAACGGTAGAAAACATACTGTTTTCTATTAATTTATCGGTTTGCAGTTCGGTTTCGAATGAATTTTATCTATGACTCATTTCCTTAGTTCTGAAATTGTTTTTGTTCCAAGTTTTTTAAATTTCTGAGCGAAATTTACTGATTTATAAAAAAAATAGGACTAGCGAATTATATTTCCCTATACTTTACTGTGTTATAAGCCTTGTTTTTAAAAACTTTCTTTTGAATTTCCAATCATACGGAAATATAGATAAATTGTTAGATTATTTATCCACGATCACAATGATGTGATATTCACTATTCAAATATTCCACTACATAATTTAAATGTGTGTTAATATTAAGCTCATTTAATAACCTTTAAAACGATATATAACACATAGTGAGAACTATAAATAGTTTCAAAAATAATTTATTTTCTGCAGGCCCGTCAAAAAAAATATGCCAGAACAATCCCAGCGTTTTAAAAACCAACGAGTTAAAAATAGAGGTCGTATATGAAAGTATATGGACTAAAAAATAAACATATCAATTTCATTGTGAAAATTACAAATATACTGCAATAAAAATTGTTAAAACTACCTCATAGGTCTTAGCGAAGTAATAAAGTGATTAAGGTAAAATATGAATATAATTTATTAAAAAAAAAATAAAGCAACCTGTAAGACAAAGAAGTCAATGTTTCGGGCACCTTTCTGTGGGAAACTCTATATCTAGAGTTACCCGGCTGCAGTGATAATTTAAGCATAATACGTTATAATGCAATTGTTTTTATTTTATTTTGAGTTTATTTTTGGAAGTCGTATATTTTCTTTTTGAATAACACAGTCTATAAACAGTTCATTCCTTTTTTTGGGAAATCGTGTAAAAAGACGGATTTAGAAAATGAAATTTTTGTTGCTTTATTCCAATCTGTGATCATCTGTTTCTATTTGTCGTATTAGATTTTATTACATTTTGATTTTGAAGTTAAGAATTTATTAATAAATTAACATAATCGTCGCTAAGTGACGCATTACACTCTAATAAATTCGTAAAAAAATTATAATTTTAAAGAAATTACGTTTTCTGATCGAGAGTGAATTAAATTTCGTAAAAATGTATAAAACTTTTCCTATGTTACGTAAAATGTTACTCATAATTAGGGCTCGTATTTTGCCGCTGCCTTCGTACTCACAGAGGGCTTTCATCTCCGAGAGGATTTTATTAAAAACTCGCTAGAAAAAGAGAAAGAACGTACTTCTGATCTTCGAAACAATATAAACTACTAACTAAAAATACATTAACTTTTAAATTGGGACTGTAGTAAATTATCGTATAAATTATGTACTAAAATTATTTTGTGTCCCGCGTTTATGAAGTGGGGCGTAGTGTTTGTAAAACAAACTTTTTGTATCTAGTAACGAAATGTCAATTTACTATTTTTTGGGTTAGTAAAAGAACTAACTGATCTAATCGTCGTTATTTTTTTATGGAACACCCATAGGGATACTCTATATTCATAACTCACACAAAGGTACTCTGATAACTTAATTCTAATGGTGGAGATGGGTGGCGCAATGAAAAACTGGTACAATTCCTCAGTCTTGATTTTGTTTTCGAATATTATAACATTAAAACACAACGAAATACTATGGTGGAGATGGGTGGCGCAATGAAAAACTGGTACAATTCCTCAGTCTTGATTTTATTTTTGGAATATTATAACATTAAAACATTTACAACGAAATATTTTGTTGTTCACTCTATGCCGGTCTTCAACAGAAAAGCAATATTTTCAACTAGCAAAATACGAACACGTGAATTCGAATACAAAAAAGTAATAATTTAAAATATTAACGGCCAGCATTGACCATAAACCGTCCGAAGAGTAAACCTACCTATAGTAATGTGAATCGTGCAATGAAATTGATAATCTTTTTCATTAACAAGTGAGATTTTATCATATTTTGACATTTTGATGACGAATTGTTTCTTTATAAAATTTCATCTTAGCAAAGCCAATGTCAGTTACTAAAGCTAATATAATGTACCAAATAACCCATGACATAAATTTTGACCCATATTAGGCTGCTATTTAATTATAGACAAGTTTATCATGTACAAATATATATCCTACACTAAAGCAATGAAGATTAACTTTTCCCAGGAGTAAAGACCCGGGAACTTAAACAATGTGATTAATAAACAAGGTTTAGTGTTAGAGTAAATTTACGCTGAGACTGCACTTAGTATTAGTTAAAATTCATATTATTAAACAGAGGCTTAGCAAAGGTTAATCTAGGACGAGGTTCTACTGGAGTAATATTTACTTCTAGCAGGGTGGAGGTTTGCTTATTCTCTGTAAAATATGAATTTGGTTATTCAATTGCAATTTTAGCGTAGATTTATTCTGATGCTTAACCTTGTTTACTTGTATTAATAATGGTACTGTTAAGGTTGTAGGCGGGATCCCTCCCGCCTACAACCTTATCTCAACAAACACCGATATATAAGTAACTAGCAGTTTACGTGCGATTTTACTCGCGTATAAAGTAGCTTCTCGTAAATGAATGAATTCTCTTGATCGAATCAGTATTTTCGAAGATTACCTCCTACAAAAAAAAAGTTAGAAACTTTGCTTTTTAAAATATTGAGTTAATATTAGGTGGTACATTTAGCTCTCTAAGTCCTCGGCATTAGAAAAAAGATACCTACGCAGTTAATGTCAGATGTACCTAGATAAAAGTCAACTATTAGTGTAGACAGATCGAATGGGGTCTATGAGTGAATCGGAATATAATAATATACATGTCGGCGAGAAGGCGCTTCAATTGTGCGAAACGCCATCTGTCATCTGTCAAGATCTATGGTGCTTTGCGAAACGTCAAGTTATGACATTGACGGCTGTCATCGCTTGGGAGTGGTCTATGCTTGTTCGAAGATGGCACTTTACGTTGTGCGGCCATATTGAGCGGACGCAGGCGCAGAACTCTCCGCGTTTCGTATCGCAATCCGTTTGCATCACGTTATTATTAATGTATTTCGATTAGACAACTAATTAATTCAATTAAATAACTGATTTGTGATCTATCTACGATCTTATTTCGAAAGAATATCTCGAACACTAGTCGGATGACGGATGATGACCAACCTAACTTCCCGCCGCTCACGCATGACTCTCCGACATATACATATTTTTTTATTTACGCCTTGTTCATCTGTATATGAAATTTGTACTATCCTATTTTATCTTTAAAAACACATTAGGTTACCATAAATATTTCAAATATTCGTAGTTTAATTTGAAATCAATCCTCAATGCATAAGATTTAAAAGCAAAGGAGAATTTTGACAGACTTGTGTAATCTAACGTTCTGTTGACTGTCTCTTAACCTAAAATGGACATTCGATATCATCGTGAACTGTTTTGTTGTCTATTTATGCTATTTTTAAGTATGTTTACCAACCTAATCCAGATTAACCACATTATATCAAAAAAATGTGTTATGAGTACGTCTCGATCTACAGTGCACATTGCGGGGATTGCGCTTGAGCACGCCTATAAAAATTTCATCTTTTGCATGTTTGCCTTTTTTATTTTTAATAGGATAGGGGGCAGACGAGCAGACGGATCACCTGATTGTAAGTGATTACCGTCGCCCATGGACACCTGCAACACCAGAGGGGCTACAAGCGCGCTGCCGGCCTTGGAGGAAAGGGTTGAGGGGTAGAGGGAAGGGAATAGGGAGGGGTTGGACCTCCGGTACCCCCACTCACACGACGAAACACAACACAAGCGTTGCTTCACGTCGATTTTCTGTGAGGCCGTGGTATCACTCCGGTCGAGCCGGCCCATTCATGCCGAAGCGTGGCTCTCCCAAAATTTTTAAGCAAAAAAAATTGCATATTTAAGCAAAAACAATTATACTTTATATATTGATATATATAGATACGTTTTAGTTATTTGCCGTGAATTATATCTATCAGTTCCAGTGTAGGACCTTAGTATTCAAATATAATACGGAGTATTCAACATCCTTGTTTCGCTTTGCTCTTCCAAAAAATAATATTCAAGGCAAAATAAGGCTTTGTTCCATATCGTTGTGTCTTCATGTATATTAAGGATGATTCGATATTAATATTTCATAATCAGTTCTGGAGACTTTTGTTCTGGAGATCTATTAAGCTTTATTTGAAACTTAAATCAGTTATTTCTGAATTATTTTTTATGTTACTCGTAATATGGATTTGGTAATGACATGTTTTTTTTTTGTAAACGGCATTACTTCTGATAGGGCTGGTGAATTTTCGATGTGAAACCGATGCCATTCTAAGCTATTTTAATTCTGTTCTTTTTTGGATTTTATTAGATAAGGCTTTTTTTTCACCTCCACGATAATTCCTTAGATCTGAGTAAAACATGGAGTCTAATATACTAGTTTGCAGACACTGAAAACCTACACTACGTTAAGCATACATAACTTTATGTTTGTGATTATCAATTGTTATAATGAAACTACTCATCCTCTACGAATCTTTGGTTCGTTCCCTGGGCAAATCAGGAAAATGGGGATCACTCAATTTGATTACTATTAGACCAACGCAATCTCGTTAAAGTATTTGCTCAACACCGCTACCGCAACGTGTGCTTCAGCAAAATATCTAAATGTGGAAAAATGTGCAAAAAATAGTTCAAACAAAACAAAATAGAAATTTTGAAACATTTGCGTCACATCAAAAAGTGTCAATCAAATCATTTATGAAATCTGTTTTGATTTTATTTTAATTTCAAATTTTTATTTGGCGTTATACTTTTAAGCGATTCTAGTTCATTTTAATTTAGAAGTTTTGGACATGTTTTAATTTAAGAACTAAAATTTGTGATTCTATCACAAATTTTAGTTCTTTAATCTAATGTAATGAAACGAGAATAACTCTCTTATTGGTATAGCATTGATAAAGATATTTCGAACAGTTTACATTTACAACATTTTTATTGTTTCTTTGTCTTTTAATTTCTCATTGGACTAGAAATTAATAGTTCGAATATTTTTGCTTAACGACTTTTTAAATACACAACGCATTTTACAGAATATGAAACAAATGCTCTTTTAGAACGCGACAATCTCCAAATTAACTAATCGGTTCCTCAGACAGTTTCACAGAGAGACGGACAATATATAAAAGTCCATTTTCTAATTGAACCAACCGGGAATCGAACCCGGAACCTTAGCGGTTGACGGAGTTCGCCATATAGTTATTATTATGAAAACACATTTCTTGCTTACTACCTACCATGAAATTCTAATGACAAATACAGAATCTATAATGTCCAAGCGTTGTTTAATATTCAGATTTTGCAATTTCGATCAATAAAATAAACGCGAAAATAGCCAATTAGTGAAAAATTCAGGTCACCTAATACCCCAATTACAAATATTTGAACTGCCGTCCTAACTTAATAAAGTAGTTTCTTCTAAATAAAGTTAGCCGAATTTGCCCGTCCTTGTGAACATTAGCTCCTCTTCGGAGGGTCCCTTTGGTACACGTAGCTTGGAGGACGGCTGAGTGGAACTTGTGTCTTACTTAAGGGCAATCACTTACCATACTCGAGAAACGAAATTGCACCTTAATTTGAACTTCGTTTGGAATGTTCCTTTCGGCACCCATACAACTAATTTCATTCTATGGTTTTCTTTGCTTTGAAATCAGCAATGATATACTGTTAAATATCCTCGAACTCGTCGAGCGCAGTTCTTTGACAGGTTCACTGAAATAAAACCTTTATTCCCTTTTCGAAGTAAGTTCTCTGGAGTTATCTTTGCAAGATCCCTGATTCTTCTCCTCCCACTACTAGTGAGGGCTTAAAAAAAAGGTTTTATATGATCGGACCTCTGAGCTTTCACCGCGTTGCGCTTGACGTAAACTTCAGAACATTTTTAAGCAAGCGTTTCTTATTTACAATGACGCTGCGAGAATCTAGTGTAAACTTTAGACTTATTTACAACGTTTGTTAATTGTTTCTTTACTATAAATATTTCTTAATTTTCAACTGATTTCAAAGAAATGAGGAATGAAATCCTCATTTCTTTGAAATCAGTTAAATTGCACTGTGAAAGTTTTGCATTTTGTAGTAATTTCATTATTTTATTCAAATAATAAAAGAGATGAGATGTGCTCGTGGTATTATTGTAAGTGAAAAGTTCAATTTATCATGGAATATTCCAAAAGAGATCAACTATTGAGAAGCAGCATAAAGCACAAAGTCGGATGTCATAATCCTTCCCTCTTTTGAATCTTGTATAGAGCAGGTTAACAATCAACGACTTAGCAAAGTAAAAAGTTTGTATTATTTTTTTTTATTCAAATATCAAATTCTGGTGCAAGTAAATGTTCACGAGACTGTTATTAAATATGAAAACGTGAGTAGTTTAAAGAGCTCAATGACGCAGTAGTTTATGCGTTTGGTCTGCGATTTGGTCTAAGCAACTTCAGCAAGGGCTGGTTAGTTTACATATAAGGATCGCAAAACTTAGATATGTAAGGATCGTGCCTTCTGATGTCATAGTCGACGGCAGCCAAAGCTCCCTTGTGGGGTCATCTCATTGGTCAATAAAACAATGAATGAGATTTCTAGCGGGCCCGCATCCCACACGCGAGTGATTTCAATCGTGTAAATGAGCCATAACGCTCAGTTCTCGCTGTATGCATGCATAGCTCGCAATGTATTCGGCGTAAAAGTAAAAATTTTGTTTACATATGCATGTGAATTATATTGGCTACCCGAAGTGGCAATTAAATTATACATTATCTGTAATCCGGATGTCTGCTTGAACAAGACGATCAGAATTCATCGCTAGTTCAATTTAATTTTCTTTAACGTTAACTTTACAAAATACTGTACCTACCCAAATAGTAGTATTTTTTCAATATATCCACCCTGTATTTACTGTAATAATTTCATATGATGAGTGATGTGATTCATGATATTTATCTACATCTACAGGTATATCATGAACTCTTACGTAGTCTTTTCATCTCTTACCCTTACTTAGTTGATCATACGTAACTCAATCTATGTTAACAAGGCTGTACGTCAGCTTGCCTCAATATTTCAAATATATTTAAGCTTAAAATAAATTGGAGAAATTTTACAGTTTTTTTAAACTTGGCGTGCTATTGATTGAATGTTTAATGTCATAGAGTAGGACAGTTACATAAAAAATGATTTTCGATGTGCGAGTGCGTCCGTTGTGTTAATAAGTAGGCTTTCATCGTTTAACACAAACACAATACTGTTAGAAATATTTCCTTGTCATTCCTGTAAAGAACTTGAAACGTCCAGTTAATTTGTCTGTAACAAGATTCTCATTAAAGTGAACGAGAAGACAGACAGGCAGCTCGCGCCGGCCGACCATGCTGGCTGTAATTGAATATTCCAACAGTCAACTCAAATAAATACAAAGCTTGCGTAAAACAGTCCTAGTCTATGGCATGCTAATGAATTTAAAAGTCAACTGTTGGTTTTAATTGTACCAAAGGAAAATTGTAACAAATAGTTGCTCAACGTATAACTAAACGCTAACTTTATACGAATTAACATGATACCAGAAGGCCTATTTCTATTTCTTGGAAAACGAAATTTCATCTATTTTCGAAATGTTAATAAGAATCCAAAGAAAAATATTTTTGGATAATAATTTATGTTGCAACGGACCTGCAGAGCGATTCCATAAAAATTCAAATTCACTTAGGTGAATGAAATCACGTAATTCATTGTTAATTCTATTTATTGCATATTTTTGTATACAAATACAAAACAAGATTGATTGATTCATAAGTGTCTCAGATGTTATATCCCTATGTCATTTCGAAACTCACTTTACTTATGCCACGAAATCAAGTTTAAGCGGATGTCGCTTTCGAAGTGAATTTCGACACCTAAATAAATTTGAATTCGGGTTCGGGTTTTTACGGAATTGCTCTGCTGATGCCTGCCTTTGATGTACAGAATCTCATGGACATCGTGTCTCAATAAAATTATAGGATTGGATCGAAATTTTCCGGATTTACGTGAGAGAACAAATAGGCCTCATAGGTTATAAACACTATACTCCAGCAGTTTTAATTTTTCAATAAAATTGCGTAAATTGTCTATAATGAAGATATTTGTATATGCTTTTAATTGATAGCATTTTAACGTTGAATGTTTCAATTTCAATTCAGCTTAAACCTGTTTTAGTGTAACAAAATATAAAAAGAAACCAGTGTTTCTTTAAAACACATTCTGCTAGGTGCACAAACGTCGATATCTGAAAACCAATGATTCCTAGAATACTATGAATAGAAACAAACGGTAGGTAGTAGGCAATTCTGCTAATTTTAGGGTAAATATGGAAATTCAAAAGCACTACAACTACGACTCTTTATGAGACAGTTCCTGTTACTAGATCACAAAATAAACATATCTGCCACTATTGAGTTTTAAAGAAGACATTGCACTAATAATATAATGTTAAAATAGCAAGTACTTGAGATTCTATCGGGACGAGATTATTATGTAAAAAATACCATAATTGAGGACTAGAAGTTACTCTGTGGTGCATTCCAACACAAACTTGGCTGGCTCAAGAGCGGGTATCGGCTGATTGTTTGCCAACCCTGTTCACCCTGAGTTTATGTTAGTAAAGCTGAATCAGCTATTTATTGGGCCAATGATTTCCACAGGGAGCACCCGACTCGCCCTATTGTCAAATCTGGGCAACGAGAATTAATATGAAAATCGTAAGCACGGAATTTTGAATTAGCTAGTTAACTTTCTAAATCAACATAATATACACATACGTAAGTTCAAAGCTTATTTAAACCCGGCTGCGCGTCTGGTTACCACAATATATCAAATTTCCGTAACGGATTTTGATATTTACCCTCAACGTATGAAGGTTTAAAATCGAATAAGGAAGTTTGACGTGACATGCTGTTGACTGTACATAAATTTAAAAAAATATAATTGTATACGTAAACCTACTTATGTATAATGTGTGTTTGAGAGATGGATTTTAATATTTAGCTTTGAGGCTTGAAGATAGGATCAGTTGATATTTAAAAAAACACTTAGACAAAAACATAACGTTAATTTACATACCTACAATAAAACGTATGTAATTATTTTAATATCATCATCATCATTAGCCTGTTAATGTATCACTGCTGGGGCTATAGCCTTCCATATGGATGGAATCCAATAAGGAGAATGGCCCGTGACTCACCAGGAGGACCCTGTGCGGATTGGTGGGTGTTTACGCCTATAGATGCAGCTGGGACCAACGGCTTATCGTCTCACGGAAGAGCCCGATATAATTTTTGGCCACCCATCTTATGATCGGCCATTGCGAAAGTTTCTTGACAACCTTATCGATTTTTAATAAATACATAAATTAAAAATTGGAATTAATATCTTAACAATTTATATACAGTGTAATGAAACTTAGTTTTGTTTGTATATTAAAATTGCGTTAAATGATTTATAGTAGTGACACATGAAATTAATATAGTTTTGTTTCTGAGAACTTTCATTTAGAAACACTTAAACAGATATAAAATGAATCACCTACATAAGAAATTCTTATACTAAAATATTATTATTAAAACTAGTTTGAATCTTCTATTCTTTTCGTCTTAAATCATGACTCACACCTACATCCATACACACACAACAAGACACACATACATTTACAATTAATATTTGTAATCGTAAAAAATATTTAATTTGGATAATGTTTTATATTATTGTGGGGAGCCTGGTAAGTGAAAATAAAGAGCTTAGTTTACTACTACGCTCAGTAACGGTTTCCAGTTTCCCAATACTTGGATTGGTGACTTAGAGTTACCAGAGCTTTATTATATTGATATTTTCCAGAATATTCCAAGACATATGTTATCAATAAACGTATTTTTATGTTTTTGACTATCAAACTCATTTTAGAGCGCCACATATCATATCGACACTGGAAAACAAACACGTAGTAACTCACAAAACCAAAATTGTTCTTTAGAGCAGAAAAACTTTTATTTTATTCGATAAATAATTCCTATAAACATCCATGGTAACAAATAAGGTGTTCCTTAGTCAATTTATACGGAAAGAAGATATATTTTTTGGATAAATATAAAGATTTTCCACTCTAAATATCCATTATGATTTTCCAGGTTACTACGTATTTGCTGTCCAGCGTCGATTTTATTCTCAAATGTGTAGGATGATTTTGTTAGATAAATACTTCAGTGTTATAATGATTTGAATTCGATATTTGATTGGCCATAATATTTTAAATAGATATTCGATAAAAAAGAAAATAATAGTCAAATTGGTGAAATTTTTCTTAATGGTGATAAGAATTAGCACCTATAAGATATTATCACCTAGATAGATCTTATCACCTGGAAAAGTATATCAAGAAACTCTAGAATTATAATATACTGATTAGAATACCTGGTAACCTTTTATTAAAATAGTCAGTTTTTTGAATTCTTATGTTAGAACAATGGGTTCTGGAAATTTATTACACGATGAATTTCCTGCAACTTTAATTTAAAAGTAATATTTAGTAACTGGTTCTTTCTCCCATTGCTATATAAATCTAAGTGTGGAAAAGATATAAATTATTATTATGAAACTCTTATTAGTTTAATATCTTCTCGTAATTCCCTTTTCCTTCATGAGGGGTGTGTTAGGTTGCATTTATCTTTTTAGAGATAGTATATAACAAAAATATTCGTAGAATCGAATAAAATATCTCGAGATGTTTACCGGCTCGAAGCTGAACAGTTTCTATTCAGTTACATCAGCTATGTATAGTGGGCGTTGATTTCCCACTGGCACCATGTGTATTGTCGTGTTGGGAGCGAGACTTTTAATAGGAAATACAATGTGTTACGTTACGGATATACAATAATGTATCGCTGGTTTAGTTGCATAGAAAGAGCCTTGTTCCATTTGAGCCCCCTCGTGTATATACATGATTATAACGTTTAAAGGGCTATCTAGATGCAAAATTATAAAATTTCAACAGGTTCTGTTTTTGAGAACAGACAAACACAAACCAACATTATTACAAATAATTATCATTTATTTGTAACAATGTTGGTTTTACTAAGTTATTGAACGTTCTCAAGTTTTACTATATTAAAAGAGCATGCAACTAACTGCATCTTTGATGACATGGTATCGGACGTCAATATGTTTCGTTCTCCTATGACTTTGTAAAGTTTTAGCAATTTTATGAGTACTTAAATTATCATTATATATAATGATTGGCTCTAAGTCACAATGAAAAACATAAACAAATAAATTTCTTAAATATTTACTTTCTTTAACAGATTCTCCGAATCTATAATATTCGGCTTCAGTTCTTTAATAAGCAACAGTGTTTTGTTTACGAGATTCCCAATTAATTAGACAATCACCATAAAAAGTGCAAAAACCAGTATAAGATTTTCGATCAGCATTATTAGCATAATCAGCGTCAGCATTTATTTTAATGCTATTGTCATTTCTTTTTAATTGCAGTTCATGAAACAGTTCTTTTTAATTCCAGCTAAATATCTCTTTTTAATTCCAGCTAAGTTTTTGCCGCTTGCCAATGTGTTATATTATAGTAGTTGTTAAATTGTCTTAATTTACTGCAGGTAAAGGCAATGTCTGGTCTAGTAAAAACATATAAATACATTAAAGCGCTTCTAGTTCTTGGTAACGATAACTTTTATGACATTTATTAGCTTTAGTAAGAAGAAATATATACAACGTATAGGCTTCGAAACTACTGGTCGATTTTAAAACTTCTTTCACTACGGGAAGCTACATCATATGCTGTAAACATACAACGTGTCCCAAAATTCAACGATAAGCGGGCGCCAAGAGGTAGACCTGCTCACGTGTACTTATGGAAAAATAAGAAAATAATTATATCCTATTAATCTTTTTTATTATAAAATAAAATTCGAAAATTTTCGAAAGAGTTGTAGCGAATAGTAGTGCTACTTAGGTATCCGATACCAAAAAAAGATTGAACATAATTGAGAAGTTGTGGTCGTGGTAGTTGAAAATATCATAAAAGGTGTAAATTTTCGAATATTCGAATTTAATTTTATAATAAAAAAGATTAGATATAATTTTTTTTCTTATTTTTCCATAAGTACACATGAACAAGGGTCTTGGCGCCCGCTTATCGTTGAATTTTGGGACACGTTGTATACTATATTTTATCCCGAAAAACAGCAAATAAAGGGATAAAAATGGGAGTCGAAGTTTGTATAGGTTTTTAAAACGTTACCATGATATAACCATTTGTTACGATTAATTTGTCAATGTAATTATATCCGCTAGTCCTATATAAATAACTAAAATATAAAAATAAAAACTACTATATTTTATCAATTTTCCATTCACAGTGCTATCTTGGAAAATATTGTTATTGAAAAATACTTAAAAAAATACCACCAGCCCCAGCTATTCTGAGATGGGACCCGAACCCACGATCTTTTGCATCCGGGCGACTGCGCTAACAACTGAGCTACCCAGGCCTTAACAGGACTGACGAAATCACTAGTACTCACTAGTAGCGAAAAATATAACAAGTGCTCGAACATTTCGCATTTTTAAAATATTTTGCATGATATTACTATTATATTTTAAACCATATTTATGGTTTAAATTACAGCCAAAATCGGAATTTATAAAATGTTCTAGTTAAAAAATAAACACAATGTAATTAGAAAATGTACGTCAATTTGTAGCCGAGAGAATAATGCTGCAATTTAATTAGTCTAAGAATAATAATTTAAAATCGTTTTGCCGCCCAAATTGCCACCCACAAAGATGGAAGGATGTAAGAAGATTTGAAAACAAAGGGCGTATAACAAATTAATTATGTAACCGCCATTTTATAAAACATCTTCAGCGTGAAACTCAAATTAAAATATCAGCTTGACATTTATTTAATAGGATATCGTGCACATTTCAAAAGATCTGTAAACTCTCTATAACGAATGAATAAATCACGTCCTAACTAGCGTACGTGTGAGGCCCAAATCCCGGGACACGGTTCTTTATGACATTAATGGACAGAAAGAACATTATAGGTATTATTTACGTGTTATTTATTAATTTTACCGAAGATTTAAACGTTGTATGAATGAACGAAATAATATCCTGTGGTACAAAGACAAATACTCTGGTTGTGTCAAATTTCCGTTATACAAGTGCTATTAAATATATAATAGCTACTTAATTTCGGATTTGCGCAATGTATGTGATGTTGTCTTATACAATTTTAACTATGATTATATTCCACTCTCGGTTTTATTGTATTTAGAGTAGTACCATAGTACATAAAAATGAGTATGTTGACTCCAGACCCGTCTGCGCGATAATAGCCTATACACGTAGGGCTGTCGCTTACAGGTTATTCAATCATTACCATAACAAAATATATTGTTACATTTTAGATGTTTTTGGATCATTTATAAGCAATCTGCTTTTTTGTAGTAGTCTATTAAACATCCTCTTGAATGTAAAATAATAATTTTATAATTTGAATATAATGTATGAAATAAAATAGTGAGAAAATACTTACCT
This sequence comes from Diatraea saccharalis, assembly GCA_918026875.4. Taxonomy (NCBI): domain Eukaryota; kingdom Metazoa; phylum Arthropoda; class Insecta; order Lepidoptera; family Crambidae; genus Diatraea; species Diatraea saccharalis. The sequence continues at coordinate 2,842,054 of OU893340.1, read as the reverse complement.
ATTTCTTATTGGTTTTTCACGGAGATTTACAAATCGATAGCATAACGTTTGTACTTTCATAAGAGTTTTATAAAAGTTTTATTGAACTTGAAAAGTCAAGGATATAACCTATCTGCGGATGGACACCGAATTAATAATCTTCTGTATAAAATTTATGTATTGATGCTTTAAATTTGACTCAAAGTCAATATTTTTAAATAAAATAAGGTCAAGCACTGTTAATTCGTCCCCCATTGCTTTATCAACCATCCACTTTAGACGTCTTTTAGTTAACAAGAAGAATGCAAAACTATCTACAGTAAAAAAAACATATTTACGGAAGGAAAAATACTACTGAATATATAACAAGGGATGTAAAAAGAGTTGCAATAAATGTACAAAATATTATAACATAATTGATCCCTTTTTCATTCATACTAAGTGTAAGAATACAAGATTGCAAGAGGGAAATACAAAAAAGATCAGATCAGAGAGTGTTATCACCAAAACTTAGATTGTAGCGTTGGAATCTTTCCGTCGGTCGTAGCAGAATTAGTGAAGCGAAAATTGCACGCTCCATTCGCTTTTGTCGAAGCCCATATATAAACATTGATACTCAGTGGATAGTTAAAGTATACATTGTTTGAAGGCCTTACATTGAGAAATAGAGTCCAAAGAAAGTTCTCCCGTAGGATAAACATTTTCATAGTTATTTGTCTTTTAATGAATTCCATAAGATAACTAAATAGATTGTATAAAACAGATACATTTATTCACCATTACAATTGGTACATCAAACAACATTTATTCAATCATTTAAAAGCAGCTCAAAATTGCAACAAAATATCAGATATACTTCAAAAACAACTTACTTCTGTTTTTAATAACTTTACTTCATAATCGATTTAAAGTCTATGGATTAATATTTAATAATAGTTTTTGGTTTGATTGGCATAAAAATTATTCATTCATTCATTCATAGTGGTTGTGGGATTTTCAGGACAGCATAGTTCCGGTCTATTAGAATTAGGTAGAAGAGTTGAATTCTTTCACATGGTCTTCTTGGTTCTTTTTTGTTTTGCCTTTAGTATCGACCATATTTATAATACTACTATATTTATAAACAATAATAATCTGAAATATGTTATGAAAACTTCAGTTAAGTTAGATGGATAACATTCAATAAAACGTAAAATAAAATGATGATATTTTTACGCGGCTGGCGATCTAGATAATTCCGTATTAACTCTGAAGTCTGGGTAATCGAGTCTCCTGTGTAATCCAGTTGAATTTTTCATCGCTTTTGCTACTTCGCTTTGATATGAGCGCACGTGAAATGTGAATGCAGTTTTGTATGTTTATTTTCGCCTTAGAATACTTTGTATTTATAATAGACCGTGCAGAGAGTTTCCCTCCATTCAACTGGTTTATTTTACATAACTCAGGGAAATGGCGTCTTTCCTTGGATTGTATAATATATTTTATAGTGCATACTCACTTCCTTTGAAACTGGACTGGTAATAATATTTAAGTTACTTAAACTCTTAAATACTTATTAGACATTACTCAGTACGCAGACGTAGATATCAAGAACTACAGTAAAATTTTTCAATAAAAATTTGATTATTGCATGGTAGTTACTATACACTCGCACTTTTTGTTGTTATTCAGTCCTGGCAGTTAAAAGTATTTGTGAAAGTAGAAAAATAAAGCCATCATAAATTTATGGTAGCATATCTAGAACTGAAAAGAACGGCTAAGAAATTAATATTACCGAAATTGTTACAGTAAATATATATCTTCACTCGCTATACCTCGCAGGGTAGCAGAGAGCGAGGTCCTTAGGTGAAAGGAGGGCAAGATGGAAGGGCTAACTTTGTTTAGTAATAAATAGGAATATCCTTGGCTTATGTCTCTTATTTAATTTGTCTTGAAAGATTATTAAATAATTATAACAAATTTATTATTAATAATAAGTCTTGTCTACTAAAAAAAGAGTTATAACTCGTTAAGTAATACCCTGAAAAAATCCATTATTTCCTTTAGGTGAGGCTAGGTTAAAGGCAATTCAAAATATATAACACAATTTAAGTTTTACAATTAATACATATAGAACAACCATTTTGTTGCTTACGTACTTATTTACAACACGACAGTCATCATAAGCATCTTCTGTGGCTGTTTTTTTTTGTGGGTCAGTTGTGACTGGGTCAGGTAGTATGGAATAATATTTCTTTATTATAAAATTCTATATTCTGAGGTATCTTTCCGAGATATATTGAATCGTGTAGATTTCTTTGGTACGCAAATTGAGTGGACTCGATAGATTTCCTATTAAGTGCAGCTCGGATTAGTCGAAGGTAATGGGATGAGAGGTGCCGAGTGAACGGCTTACTTGCTAGTATTACAGGTTGCACACCAGTTAACATATAGTCTCTAAACAGCAATTTAAGTACAAGTACAATAAATTTAAATATACTATATAATAATGACCTGTTTTACTGATATCAATTTTGATTTAATAAATGGATAGGATATTTGACCAATTTCGCGTTAACAATGATATACTGGAAAATATTTTTGACAGTGTTCGTGGTTGCGCTGATAGCGTACAAACTAATGAATATAGTCTCTTCAAAAAGTACTTATCAAGCTCTAGTTGATCCTGTCGATATTTTTAGTATTAAGTAAAAAGGTTCCCGATAGTATCTTTTTTTGCCTTTTTTAATTGATTTCAAATATCAGACAGCTTTATTCCTAAGATTTCATCGTATTATAAAAAAATGCACCAAAAACAAACACAAAAATGTTTTGAGCTTAACAACTTCATTTTTTTTTCAAGCAATCAGTTTTTTGTTTATTTAGATTTCATTAATTAAAGACGTTTATTAAACAAGAATCAAATTAGCAGTAATAGGTTTAGGGTTAATTTTTGATTATAAATATTTTTGTGCATATAAAAGAAATATTTAAGAATTAATTGAAGAAAAGATAAAGTACAAAGTAAAGTCTGCAATGTTTTAGGTATAAAGTGGCATAAAATTTTCGAATATAAGAACCAATATGGCTTATGTGTAAACGGTTGCAAGCTGCCAAGTCTCTTATGATGAACACCGTAGTTTAAGCCTTTACACAATTCAGTGCTGCTCAATAATCCGACCTGCACTTAACCGGCAGCTCGGAGGCTTGTAGTATATTCACACGTCATAAACTCACATCGCTATATGCTATTCATAGGAAGCTCAATTTGATCCTTTCAGTTGCCTTTTAGGCTATAAATTTAAAATTTAATATCCTCTTTAGATTATACCAATAATTAAGCTAATATACTTGGCGATAAATCTCATTCAAATGCTAGATGAATATGACAATTATCATATTGTTACGTCTGGCGTCCACTTTGACAGTTAGCTTAAGCTGACGGACGCCAAGACAGTAAAAGAAACTAGCCATTGCATCCTTGAGAGTGACGTGGGGCATGTCATAGTTTATGTAAAAGACGATACTTCTATTAGAGCTGGCGAGTTTCTTTTGTTCGTTATTCATGGCCAAATATATCCTGAATGTATATGTAAAAAATATAGAACAATTCAAAAGAACTTTTCATAATAAAGATTACATATAATATCGAAACTATAATTGTCAGCGACGAATCTTCCATCAGACAAATCAAATCAAAGTTAAATTATTTTAAACATGTCGTAATAACAATTTGGTTTCAGTTTATCCATAAACTGTCAACAAATACGTAGCCTAAATATTTATTCATACTTAAAATAAAAGAATGATTAAAAATAAAATTGAAAATTCCAATGCTTTTCAAAATTTATTATGTAGTATTTATTATATCGTCATTTCAAATATGTGCACAAGTCATAGTGCAAAGATATGCAACGACTTGTCCTTACTAGTAATACCGATGTTCTTTTATTTATTCACTTCATAAAAGTTATCTCTTTGTTTATTTATTTATCAGTCTAGTCTAGCCAGACGTAAACAATGAAGTGAAAGATCACAAATGAAGCTATTTAAGTTAATAGACAATTTGTTTATGAAAGGAGCATTTCAACCCCAAGGGTTACATGTGTTTATTTCGTGTAGAGATAAACAGATTTTTATTCCATTTGTTACAAAAACTAAGTTCAAAAATTAAACGACGACTTCTGAAAGCTGCGATTTATAGTTTTCTAACATACTTTATAAGTTATTTTGGCGATACTAATATAATGATAAAATATACAGCTTAGATATTTTGAAATGAAGTACTAATTAAAGTAAATTTTTAGAAGATAAAGCTCAATCTTAAAGACTTCTCAAATTCTTTTTGTTATTTATAATTTTACTTATTAATTAACAACATTTATATTAATGACTTCAATAGCAGTTTCATACTTCTATTAGATTGCAAGTTATTTGGCCTATTTTAATAGAACTTTAAAATGTGTATTATTTTGTATAGTTTTTGAAAACGGTTTTTGATGATATCTGAAAAATATATGTTAGTATAATAAAAAAGAACCGAGTCGAACTCGCGCACGATTTGTATAATATTATGACGTGCCATTATCCATTAAAAAATGTAAGAAAAATCACGTTTGTTGTTCTCTATGGAATTGTGGGAAATTTTCGAATTATTAAATACAATTGGCTGACTATTACTCGGAAACTTGTAAAGCCAACTTAAGTTACAAATTTTTACCAACCACCGTTTAGTTGGCAGAACTTGACTCTAACGCAAAATTAGCTCTTTAAAGTTTCATAAGTCCCAAATGGTTTACTATTGAAAAACGGCATTCCCACACCCTCAATGTTTTTAAATAATGTTTCATCAAAAACGTATCTAACGAGGCCCTACACTGAGTCGAAGATGAAAAAAAAAATCTTATCCTCAATTTACATGTAGGGGAGGTACCTTAATATTTTTTTTCGAAGTCTTACTTTACCACTTTGTCATACTCATGCCAAATTACAACCTTCTAGTACCAATACTTTTTGAGCTAAACTGCCGACGGACAAACGGATATGGCGAAGCTATAAGTTTATTTATAACTACCCCTAAAAACAAAAGCCCATCTAAGTATTTTCTGTTATTTGAAAGATTGCTTCCAATTATTTTAATATAAAAATAACACTGATGATCCGATTAAAAAATAATACCATCTCAATCCTTAAGCTGTCGAATAAGAAAACAATTTGCAGATAAATCGGTGAACACGCATAAAAAATACTTATCCAAAGAACTTAGAACATCTTCGATATTGAAATCAATTAAAAAATAAGTACTTAAACGATACGTACAGACTGATTTTATGGTTTTATGGACCGTAACCAGCAAAAGTTTCCATTTTCATTGCCTTAATTACCCGTGATAAATATAACAGAATATTTATATGATACGTTAAATAAGATAAATGACTCTCAAGAAATGAACAAAACAAATGAAACTCTAATAACATCAAAAACACAAAGTAATCGTCCATCTGTTAACCTTTGATCATTGAACTTTCAAAATCGCTAACCGCTTTGTTATCGAACCCGTTAAAACTTTATATAGTTACATTCTAAACGTCGAAATTAAATTCAACCCTAAAGTTGATGCCACTACTAGTTTTACACCAAAAATTTGTAGATCAACTGTTAAACAAACATCGCGTATATTTGAGACCGTTACCTATTTTGGGTTGTACAAATCCCAGGTGGTTAAAACTGCTCGCGATCAAGATGACAAGGGTCGTTCGTGACCACCCTCTATTGTTACTGTAATAATACTGTACATTTATTTGGCAACTGATAAAAAAGGTGAGCCTTTCGTATAAAGGAAGGTTAAAGATTTTTATCCATACGATTCAGATTGAGTTGATAAAAAGTACCTCACTCATTACATATTGTATTCGGTGTATAATGGTGCATATGTAAGCTTCTTTTAATTTAAGATTTTCAAAGTCAAAGTCATATTGCTAGCATTAATATAACAATTTAAACAGCCTATTTTTCCTTCGATTTATTACGAATCTATTAAAACATATTTGCTGAGAATTTTTGATACAATAGAGATGTCCATGGTGAAAATATATTGAAATAATTCGACATTTTGGTTTCGGAGAAATTGGGAAAATTCGTAGAATACAAAAATGTACAATATCTCGGCGTTATGTTTTTATTTAAAACATTTATTAAAACAACTTACCTAGGGCTATGTTGTACGTGTTGTTTTAAATTATGTTCAATTTATAGAAGTTGTATTTGAATATTTTTTATTATTACTTCTAGGTAGTAGGTAAAACAATTTAAAAATAGTGTACGTAAGGTTAAAAAAAGAGAGTAAATATTATTGGTGGGCTTTGGACTCGTAAGTGCGTTAACAGGTTTATAATAAATGTTTACTACCCAAAAAGTAGGGAGACATGAAATCTGAGAGTTAGGCTTCAACGGTAAGCTCGCAACATGGATCAGTAGGTATATAAGATAGGTATAATTTTATATGGCCCTAGTTCACCGTTCGCAATAGTTAGGTCTCGGTCAGCGACTGTCCTGATAGTGCTCAGGTGAGATGTACGGCCGAAGAGGTCCAGTTGTGTGGGTGTTATTGCTTCAGTGATGGTTTGGTGGGGTGTTAGCCATGAAGGAGTGACCGAGTCATATTTTTGTGAAAAAGGTATCAAAACAACGCTATGTTCAATAACCAAGAATAGCCCCTTCAGCAAGACTCGGTGTAAGGACTCAATCTTGATTAGAAACGAACGTTCCGGACTTCATCAGAGCTCAAGACTGATCGTCATCTAGTCCAGATCTTAATCCCCTGGATTATGATTTATGGTCAGTTTTAGAGAGTAAAGCTTGTTCTTAACGCCCTGATAATTTGAAGTCCCTAAATCAATCCACACGATTGGCAGTTAAGAATTTTCCCATGGCAAGTGTAAGCGTCTGTTGACGGCGACCTCAATATTTAAAGGACTGTATTGCAGCCAATGGCGACCATTTCTTATAAGCTATATATTTTTAACGGCTTTATATTAATGTATTAAATAAATGTTACGTTTAATAAAAAATGATGATTTTCATGGAATATTATTAATATATGTACATATATTAAAAATCTCTAGATGCAAATGTTACCTATAATAAAAAATGATGATTTTCATGGAATATTATTAATATACATATATTAAAAATCTCTAGATGAAAGTTATTTATTGATGTAAAGATATTATGTGTATTAAGAATACTTAAAAACAATGTGTGCTATGTGATAACTTATTTAAAGCTTAAAAGCCAACTAACTTATAATATCTCTTCGTGTGAGTTACAACATGAAAATGTTTGTTTTTTTTTTAAGTGTAATGTTTTTTTTTGCGATATCCTTATATTAAATAGTGGCTCAAGCATTTAAGCGTGGCCTTATCGTTATACAATACTGTATTACCTAAAGGTGAGTTTATGTTAGCGAGCGGAGCAAGAGTACGCACCAAGTTGACAAATTTCATGAGTCTCCAAAAATACGCTTCGAATATTTGGTTCGTGTCTGGCTATACTCCAAAAATTATCGGATATAATGCATACATGTGAATATATGTGTATACATACATCGTAGAAAACCTAAACAAAACGAGGTAAATGGGCGAAATCGAATTCCATTACGACTACCTAACCGCGTAGTATGACAAAATAGATTTACTCGAGAAATTCTCTAGAGACGGGTTCAAGGGCCTAACTTTATAGCGCAATCCCGATCTTTACCATTGCTATAAGAGGTGACGGTAAATCCTCAGATTGGGATATGCCTATACAATATTTCACTCGCACCCGTTTCTTGAGTCTCTCGAGTTCGTCATACTACACTACAAGTACCCCTACTTGATGCTTGATATAAGAGACTTGATATAAGACGAGGCGCATGGGGTGACGCGCTCAGCTCGCTAAAGTAGACTAACCTTAACTCTTTGTTGAACTTTTATAGGAAAAGATTAATGTTCATATTTTTAGAGACGGGCGTCGAGCTTCTCTGCTGTATGGGGCCTTGCACAGTGGCGCAGTTGGTTATGAAATATTTCATGTGATCCGAGCGAGCAACTTTTGTTATTGCCTTCACCTGCAACTTTACCAATGTTATTCTTGGTAACCTTTGCAACTTTTGTTGCAAGTAGCATGTTTTCTATAATTATAAAGGATCACTTGTTGTTTGAGCTTGGTTATTGTTTCCTTGAATTGCCATAAATACATCTAATTAATGGAATTATTAAATGCGGTTATTTTTTACTGAGATACTGAAACTGAATATTGGAAAAAAAAATATTAATAATAAATAAATAGAACTTTTTATTTCATTTTTAAGCCTATTTTTGGCATTTGGTATTATGTGATTGTCGGATTTGCTCCCTACACTCGTATCGTAGGGTAGGGTTACTCAAAGGAGTGCTAAATAAAACTGAACCGTTTGAATGCTTTTAAAACACTGACTGTATTATAATAATGATTTGTACATATTGAAATAGAAATGAAAAGTGATGTATACAAACACATCTGGGTCATAGTGCAGTAACTTATTTTATGCCAAATATTATTGTTGCTATGTAGCGGTAGCTCGTACATCGATACTTTAACTTTCATATTTATAATGACCTGAAAAAAGTATTTTCTACATTTATTAATAAATAATAATTAATTATTTATTTATAATTCTTTAAAATATATAAAAAATATTATTCCGGATATAGAACTACTGAATCGTTAGTACATCACATTTTCACGAAATGTTCACCTACGATAAAAATTATTAGTATCAAAAATATAATTTTATTTGCTTTGAGTGAGTCCTATTTTTCTGTTGTTAAATGCACAATAAAAATGGGTGATAGAAATATAATTTTGTATTTACTAACATTATTTTTAAGAGAATTGTTACTAAGAATATGGGTACTACCTGAAATAAATTATTATTATAGACGACGCAAAAGGTAAGAATACGCCTTTCAGGATCATATTATTTGTAATATCGAAAGATAATGTCAGAAGTCATAAACACGAACAACCTAGTGAGTAAAAAAAGCTATGTGTGTTGAAGAAGCGAAAGACGTTTGTAAGGACCATCCTTTGTAAGACTCGATTCTCTTTGCTTACACCGCAAGGGCTCCGAACAAAAAGATTATTTACATTAATTAAAAAAATAGTTATAAAAAAAGTGTACAGTGAATTGTTAGTTTTAATAAAATCAGGCGTTCTCATTAGGAAATTCATTGATATACCTGAAAAATTTAATAATTCAGCTGAGATCTTCATGATCCCATAGGTTGTCTGGGAATAGTTATAATTCTCCTGAGTAAGCTCTATCAGTGACAAACACGTAAAGAGTAGTAGTTGATGGTGGTTGCGAAATGCTTCCATTTATTAACGTGAATTTATTTGTGGAAATCTTTCATATGCGACTGTTATGGTAGTTGCCAAATATTTTTTTACTTTTACATATTGTTCATGATTAAGGTCGAAATTCATCTGGAGTTCATCAGTATTATATAGTCTAATCTGCTAGAAAAAAATAGCAAATACCAAATTACATTACTTAAAATACATTCTAAGGGTAAAAAATAATAATTTCGAAAAAGTGTCTTTCCAAGTATAAGGTTAATATAAGAACGATTGATTTCTTGTTTAATATATACATAGCATAAAAAGTTTCTCTCTATTTGCATGCTCAATTCTTAAACTGTACAACGGATTTTGCGGTGTTCATCAATACATACAGTGATTCAAAAGGTTTTTTTGCATAATAGAGGACCACGGGAGCGAAGCCTCTGACGGAAAGCTATTCTACAATAAAAATATTTTATAAATAATTCTTAATATTATTATCTTGTCACCATGGATATTCCAGAATTATAGGAGAACTAGGAACCTAAAGTCATGACATACGAGATAAACATCAGAAAATACATACCATTTTCTAGCTGAATTAATCTAGTATTTTATAAATATTTAAATTCTGCTTGGAGCATCACACTTTTTTTATTAACATGTCAGCTGTTACCAGCCACAGATAGCAAATTTTAATAAAGCCTCTGGTAAACGTCAGCTGTGGTGCCATTACTGTGACATAAAAGTATTTGATGCCTGGATAATCAACGTTAACTTTACGTTATTATCTTCTTGGCAGTATTGAAAACTATACTTAGAGTGCTACCGATAAAGTTATTTTTTAAACATTTATATTAAGATCATCTGAGCATATTTAAAAAAATATATATCAAAACATTCATTGTTTTTTGGGCAAAAAATCGAATTACTAATTATTATCAAGTCGCAACAATGATGGTTAGTAGAATAAATCCGATAGTAGGTTCTTTAAAAACTCAATAAAATGAAGTTTTGTCTAAGGTACAATTTTTAAGCAATGCTGACAAGTTTCAGCTAAAATTATAAAGTTAATTTTAAAGCTGTAATTTTCATTTTCTTAGTGGTATTTTGGCTGCTCAATCTAAACTACAAAATGTTTACACATTTAAATAGACAAAGGTTATCGAAACGTATAAAATAATAATTGTAGTATTGTCTATAAGTTATTTTTACATTTTATCAGTACCTCATTTAAAATGATAACAAGGAAATAGAGAAAAGTGAGATATCATAATTACATATCGAATTTTCTAGGAAATACCGGGGCTTAGGGAATGTTCAGTATCTGCTGGGCGAGCTTCACTCTATTGCACGCCACAACTATAAGCCAATATAATAAAGTTCAAACGGTGTGTTTCTCTTTGCCACTTTGTCTTTGCTCCGCAAAGTATGGTAAGAATATTTTTAAGAAAATTTATTTCTGTGGCGCATTCTTACAAATTCAACGCTTTAAAATACGTCTACGCATATTAATGATATTTTTATTTAATTATGATATTATGATGATATTGTTAAGAGACGTATTCTGAATTGATAATGCTATTTACTCGATGGTGCAGTGGTCAACGCGCTCGGTCTGCGATACGATATTAAGCACACCGTAGGATGGGTGCCCAAAATTTTATTATCATAAGCTCCTCCGTACTTTGAAATGCATATAAAGCCGTTGGTTTCAGCTACGTCTGCAGTCCAACCAACCAATCCTCACTGGGCCCACGTGGTGGCCCATCCTCCGTATTCGATTCGATTCGCTAACATTCATAGGAAAGACCTCAACACCAGAGGTGGTGTAAATAAGTCGATGATAATGATGATGATTGTATGTAAACATTTTTTTTCACTTATTTCATATTTTTAACAATATATTTTATGTAGCAATGTGTTACTCAGATATGAATAATTTTAATATTATTTTTCTTTTTTAAATAAAAAAGACGTGAATTGATTTTTATGGGTTGAACATAATGATTCAGGTTTTATGCCCGAAACTTATTATTTACAAAGTTAAGAATAATAGACACGAACTAATTTGATGATAATATTAAACTTATTTCCGTATTGTTTACAATGACAAATGTTATTTGTTCAATTGGGAATAAACTGTACATCGAAATGCATTAGGTGTCTTGATAAATTTGATATCAGCAAGGAATCGCAATGAGGTATCTTCATCAGTTTTTTTGTTATTTTGAACGAAAAACACTTCATATGAGGAATACTTTCTTCAGTGTTAGATTGAGAAAAGTAGGCACTATTTTATATAAGTTAAGAGTAAAGTTAAATAAATTATGTTACAAATTTTCTTTTTTGAAGTGGTAATTTTCAAACACCATTTATTTTAAAAAAATATGTGACGAGAAACGGTTTTCCTAATAACGACTCCTAATATGGAAATCATAACAATGTCTATCTATATTAGGAGTCGTTGTTTGCTACGCCGTAGTATCACTCCGCTACGGAAGATACAGCGTAGCTCTAGTACCATACTTGGGAACATCAAGGCTTTTTCAAATAAATTATGTAAACTATTCGCAAAAGATTAATAAGAGTCATATCCCAAGAAGACAAAATCATTTATTCGCCGGTGATGTATCTGAATAATTCATAATTGATATTTGAATGGTAACTCAATTGGTTACTATTTAGAGATATTGCCAATACATTAGCATTCTGATAATGTAACTAATAAAACATTTTTACGAATAAATAATCACCAAAATAAGTGCACTTTAAAGCATAGAAATGGTTTGTATAATAATCTTTGAACGAGATGTTAAAGTTAAGAGCCATAGCTTCACATCCAAAGCTTGCAATATCGCCATGGCGTCCTACTGTGACGGGTACGGAGCTTAAATGTTGGTTGATAAATGAAATGGCTGACTAGTCTTGATGAGTATAAATAAAAATAAAAAAAAAACAGTAACAACAAAAAATAATGTAAAAACAGTTCGTATGTATCTATAATTATGATGGTTTGAAGGTACTTAAATAAAACAATCACATACCTCTTTTCTGAGTTTCCTTTTAAATATATAATTTATTTATTCCATTGAAAATTTTATATCATACTTTAAACATATTTGATTTTAACAAATTACGTAAATATTTTTTAATTAAATTCTATTGTCAATTATGTACCGGTAGAAGAATTTTTGGGAACTGACATTCAGAAAGAGCTTATCGCGTTACTCAAAATTACGAAAAAGTTCAAATTACAAAAAGTAATTAATATAAAAGAAATTATGTTAAAGGTAATAGACAAAAAGTTTTGATGCGAATATCTAGGATAAAATAAACGGTGCAGTACAATCCACCGTTATAATCCAGAGGTACTGTTATATATGTTCCATTTAATATTGACGGTTTTACATAGTTCAAATGACGTATCATATGAATACTATTGATGTGTATATTAAAAAAATATATTAATTCGGTTCCAAATCTATTTAAAAATACAACTTTGGTGGGCGAGTTAAACTCGAACTTTCGTTCGAGTTTTTCGAATCAAATTGTTTCATTTTCAAGCCCTTATTTCTTTGGCGTAAGGCCAAAATCCTATGAACATTATTCTTTCTTATTATGTATTATTTTTTGTAGAAAAATAAAATGGCTGGCCAGCAGCAAATGAGAGCGGCTTAAGTGCCTAAATAAAGTCATTTAACATCAAACAAAGGCAAACGAAACATTAATCTTGCCAGCAATAAATCTCTATGAATAAGCGAGTATGGTCTTGAATAAATGGAGACTTGGCTTTCGTAAACATAACGAGATGTGTGGCGAAGTCCGGCAGTGACAGTGGATTTAAATTGTTTTCAGTGAGAATTTAAAACAAAATATATAAAAATAAGAAAGAGTTATGTCAAAACTCGTGTGAAATATAATGAAATAAGATTTTTTCATTTGTTTTGGTATGAAACAGTTATAAACTTGTACATTACAAATTGCATTAAGTTAAATGTCATTTAAACAGACCAATAGTACTAAAACTGGTGGTACTAAAGACTTCCGGTCCGTTGCACAAACATCCATTACAGTTTAATGACGAATTTAAACGCTAGTTAATGTTGATTATGAAAAATTGTATCGGTAATATCTTTAAATTTTTATTAACGTTTGTACAACTGGGTGTATTAATATATATTTAAAATTTAATAATTTCGTGGAAGAGGGTGCGTACTAAAAAATCTAAAAGTATAATCTATGTACAAAAAGAATGTAATGCAAAATATACTATCTCTTGTTGTTTCGCTGATATAAACATGGCATCAAAACATTTAGGTGATATCTCATGAAAAGCATATTTGTTTTGTTATAAAAAAATAAATAATGAAACAGGATTACATCGATCCATTAACCTATCGGATAAAAAAGAATTTTGAAATCGATTCATAATTGACGTTGTAATCGCATAACAAACACACAAAAAAGCAAGCAGTCGAATTGAGAAGTTCCTCTTTTTTTAAGTTTAGTAGTAGTTTAATGGTAGTTTTACTTTCGCGTTTAATGTTTTAATAACATTATGAGGGATATGTATACACACTAAAAAAAGTATATCTAACGTTCGGAGCCCCCAAAGCCGATTTATTTAATACGAAAAAGTTAAATAGCCCCGCAGACTGGCCAATTAAACTTTTCTGCCCAATGGAATAATGAACTTGAGTCATTCAAAAGTGGGAAGGAAACCGACGATATAATTTACCTTCAGATCATTCAAGGTAATGAGGGTCCGATGCGACAACTTTTCGAATTAAAGTAAAAGCCAGTGATTTATTTCATTACAATGGATAAAAAAAACATTTGATAGTTATCATTTTTTATATTATTAGAACACTGCAATTAATAGTGTTAATACTTTACGAATTTGATAGCGCAGCGGTTATAACAAAATGTAATTTAGTAGCGCTTCGAAATTCCAAATACTCGAAATTTTCGCCACATTCGGGATAACGAGTTTTAAGAATAAAAGTATGTAACACTGCGATGTAATAGATTTATATTATTAAAACCGAATGCATGTTTTTATTAATATAATACAATTAAATTTAACTATAAATACGTCTTTCTCATAATAGTGACGATGACTAATTGTTGTTTGTCTGTCCGTCTGGTAGTTATTTAAGAATATTAAACACGTATTTATTTATTAATTACGGCGATACAATTAGTTGAAATGTTACGTATATTTTTTACATTGTTGTGACGTAGCAAGTTCCTACTCCTCAACTTTCATCATCAGGATGGTTCTTCTTATTCCTTATGGATGGTTAAGGAGGATGGGCCATGACCCCTCCACGCTGGCCCAATGCGGATTGGAGGGTATTAACGCTGCAAATGCAGCCGCGACCAACGGCTTAACGTGCCTTCCGAAGCACGGAGTAGCCGGAGATAATAATTTTTTGGTCACCCATCCCGTGACCGACCCTTGCGAAAGTTGCTTGACGACAACGATCGCGGGCCGCGGCGCTTATCCACTACGCCACCAAGCTACTCCTTAACATATTATATAAGCCATTACTGGTTAAAAATTTACGTCGTCAGACTTAATACAATTTCATTTTTTTCACCTAGGCATCATTTGTATTATTCGGTTTTGCTTGGCTGCAGCCTCATTTTTTATTTGTCTAATTATTTGTTTTCCTGCGATACTCTAAAAAGACAACAGATTGCCCGTCTAGCTACGAATTTATGTAAAAATAGCGTTGAACTCGACGTCGAACACATCGCTGTCACGGTATGAGGGGTGGGACTGCAGGAGATGTGTCCCTCAGATGATAGAGAGGTTAATACTCTATTTTCCATTCACAAAATAATGAAAAATACGAAACAAGCGATTCTTTTATAAATTTAAAACTTTAATAAACTCTCATTTGATTTTATCACTTGATTGACATTTCCCGCTCAAGTCCCAATCTTTTACAACTTTAATTTATTTTTTATTATCTTCATTTGAGAATGAACAATTTATTTTTATAATTAAATTATATTTTCTAAAGGAAAAAAGTAGTGAATTTCCTAATTATATTAATACACGAGCTTATGATAACTACTTTTATTTTTTTTATAGTTAAGAGACTGTCTATATCTCCAATTTACAAATTAATAGAATATAAATAAAATTAATTTCAATAACTTTGTCAAGGATGTTCATTCATTTATTAAGTTGAACCATATCGCGCTTCGGAAAGCATGTTAAGCTTTTGGTACTGACTGCATGTGCAGTCCTTACTGCCGGTCAGTCTACAATGACTCCTCATTTCTCAACCATCACAAATAATTTGAGTGTCATCTAAACATAATTATAAAGTTTAATGAAATTGTGATTGGGTAGCAATAAAAAGGTTTTTTTTAAATATATTTATGCTACTGAAATGAGAGTATTGAGAATTTACTTTTTGATTTTCATTGTGTATGCATCACACTTTCTAAAAAAATAACCGTTCTTTCCGGTAAAACGCTTATAAAATTGGCCTCTGTAATATCACTAGTCAGTGGAAGATACAAACATATTTTATGAATTCAAAAATAAAGTCAGTTGTCCAGAAGTAAGGTGGGATAAATAAACACACAAACAATCATTCAAAATCATAACTGTCCTTTTTGCTTCATAAATCAGACGCTCACACTCCTATTTATAGTCAGGAGAAGTAATTAGTTAAAAAAATATATCATAATTTAAGCTCATATTTTACCAATTAAACAAGAATTTTACTAAAGTAAGAACTGTTAATAGTTAGAATAATATTATTATTAGTCCATCAATTTATTATAATTTTTAATTTCTACTATCAAGTAATAGACTTGATTGTAGAAATTAAAATGAGAAGAAAATAAAAGAAATTCGCATGACCCTTTTTTGTGCTGTGTGTACACATAATAAATTTTAACCTCTAATTAAATGCAAGAAACTTGCAATAACAAACTGCCGTATAGTGTAGGGAACCGTTCGTCTTGTAGTATTTGCATATTATTAATGACGGAGCCTCTACGCCTTTGCCTTGAGTCACGTTCCTAATTGGCTATTTATTAGTAAAACATCCTTTGACATAACATCGTGTTATTCCTAAATAAGGCTAGAAGCATCTGTGTCTAATATTTCTTTTGTATGTTAATTTGTTTACCGACTGGCTCGCACGCTGCTTCAAGGTTTTATCTCTGAGTTAGGGTCTCTTTTTGTGTTTCTATTCAAAAAGAATCTGTCAGTAATAATTTTTAAAAACAGATTTTTATATATTTTATTTTAAAATTAAAAACTGAATTGAAAGCGTCCTTTCAATATCTTTATATGCTTCAAGTGTAAATAGGTTTAAATTGATCTACCGAAGCAATATTTTTAGGGTTCTATTGTAAACAAGGCCAGTTGCCAGTTTCGCCGTCTGACTGTCCGTCCGTGGTTTAGCTCAAAAACTAATGATACTAGAAAGTTTTAAGTATACACGTTAATAACGCCAAAAAAGTGGTAAAGTAAAATTACGATGGCAGTATGGCAACACATGGAGCACCATCAACTCAGCTTACAATAGGATCAAAGTCAAAGTAAAAATAATCTTTATTCAAATAGACTTCTTAAAAGTACTTTTGAATCGTTCAATCGGACGTCTTTGGCTGATAAGAAGAACGAGAAAGAAACTCACCAGCTCTAATAGGAGTTATGACTTTCACAAAAAAAACATGTAATTACCAAATCAATATATTATAAATAGTATCTTATATAAAACTATGGTCGTATAAAACTACGGTCTTATAATGATAACATTAATAATAATGAAAACAAGACAATTTTTAATATATGATGAGTTTAGAAGTAATCAACTATTCAGTTGCTGGATCATCTTCAGTCCAAGCATTCTTATCTGTTATATAATCGGATACCTTATAATAAGCTATTTTAATAAGTATATATTTTAATAAAAGATTTAAACTGCGTTATATCTAATTGTTGTATTTTGCTTGGGACCTTATTGTAGAAGCGCACACAAAGACCCCTGAATGAGTTATTAACTTTTTGCAGTCTAGTGACATGCAACGTTAATTTATTTTTATTTCTTGTATTAAAATTGTGTACATCACTTTTTATAGAAAACAAACTAATATTTTTACGAACGTATATTAAGTTCTCGTATATGTATTGAAAAGCAACAGTCAATATGTCTATTTCCTTTAACTTCTCCCTTAATGAGTCCCTAATCCTAAGATTATAAATTGATCTATTTGCTCTTTTCTGAAGCACAAAAATCGTTTGTATGTTGGCAGCATTTCCCCACAATAGGATTCCGTAAGACATTACACTTTGAAAGTAACTGAAGTATACTAATCTGGCAGTATCTATGTCAGTTAACCTAAGTATCTTCATTACGTCATATGCTGCAGAGCTAAGCCTATTTGACAATTATCAATATGTGGGCCCTACTGTAGTTTAGAATCTAATGTTATTCCTAAAAATACTGTGGTATCCACTAGGCCCATGTTCTTATCTTTTATATTAACATTTATATCTACTTTTTAACATTAGGTAGTACAAATTTTAGGCATTTTGTTTTTCCTTCATTAAGGAGAAGATTATTTGCATTAAACGAATATACTACTTTAGCGATAGAATTGTTCACATCGTCATTTAGAGGTAGCCCTATTTTAATTTTAAACAAAAGTGAAGTGTCATCTGTAAACAAACCTATCTCGTGATCATCCCTCGTGAGGCAAGTTATTTATGTAAATTAAAAACAAGAAAGGACCAAGTATTGAGCCCTTCGGAACACCCATCTTAACTTTCGATCCAGGGTATCTTTTGCCATTGATATCAACCCTCTGCACTCTGTCAGTCAAGTATGAGACCATAAAATCCAATGAGTTATCTCTAAATCCATAGTAATGAAGTTTACTAATCAATGTTTCATGAAAAACACAATCAAATGCCTTAGATAGGTCATAAAAAACACCTAAAGCATCATGCGAATCTTCCCAGGCATTTAAAATTTCTTGTGTTAATTTAACACCGGCTTCGGTTGTTGAGCGACCCCTTGTAAAACCAAATTGTTGTCGATTCATAAGGTTATTCTTGTAAAAGTATGTTTGTATCGGAGCCAGCATGATTTTTTAAAAATCTTACTAAACGTAGGTAGCACGGATATAGGTCTAAATTTAGTAGAGTCAGATGTGCTACCCGATTTATGTTAAGGATAGATAGATCTGATGTGATGATGCAAGACATCAACACCAGGCACCAGGCTCCAAACACCAGGTTCTAAGAAGATTAAAAAATATGTTTGTATCAACATATTTAATAAAAAAGCGAAATTTTCATAAAATATTACACACAGAAAGGAAAAAGTATACTGTTTTTGACTCACTAGAAATTTATAGTACTCAATTTACTGAGTAGGAAGATGTATAACCGTGATATTAGACGGTTACATTTTCAGATTGAAAAGTTGCATGAATATCTAGAGAATATGGAAAGCAAATATTTGAGTGCATAGAAACAAATAAATTAACACATTAAGTCTGCATCAAAGTTTGTTGAATCATGAAACTACAATAAAGAGCGACATTAAATGTCTCATTATTAAAAAATTAACAAATGAGTACTTTAAATCATTCTTCTTTTTCTTATCATTCCATTATAAATGTGGTACCAAAAATTTATGAAATTAATCATGATCTCGGTCAATCATATATCTCTTGTCCTGTATGTACAGCATATAGAACATGCCCTTTCAAACCAGAATTGTTTAGTGACTAAAAAAAATAACAAAACAATCATGTTTTCTGTCAAGCTGGGCCAAGGTCTTGGTTTGGCTGTCAAAAAAAAATGTTTACACAAAACTTTACATATATTTGGTCTCTATGTCCATCATTTACGTATAACAATATTGTAAAAATCTGAGCAAACATGAACTAGATAGTGCCACTACTTTAATTATTTTGTATGGTGATATCATCTTCAATACAGGAATATGTAAATAATATTGATAGCTTACTAAAATTACAATCTGAATCTAATTGTAAAATGACAATAATCAGTTTCCCATATGTTAAAAACAACAATAAGGAAAAAATTAATAAATGAAATATTCTTTATAGTTCATGCACCACACAGTTAATTTACAGTAATAGTCTAAAAATCAGTACAATCTGCGGCCTTATCCCTTAGCCGCGATCTCTTCCAGGCAACCGCTACAGAAAGCACAAAATAAATTATAATTGGGCGTCTAAAAAAATTTTTATTACCCACAATATGATACTTCTAAATAAATACTTACAAATTACATAAAATATAAATAATAATACATTTAATGGATCACTTAAACACATGCGCATACATAAATTAGTTACGTAATCGTAAAAGTCGTATTAAAAATTGTCTAGAAAATAAAGGATATACCGTTGAAGAATATTTAAATGATAAAAAGGCATGATGTTAGATATTTTAATCTAATGCGATTAATATTGTACCTACATATGTATTATGCGCCGTGTCCTGCAACCATTATTAGTACTAGTTCCCTTAATTCACTGTATAAGTTAAATACCTACAGTAGTCACGCTCTCTTAAAAATCTCTGCGGTAATATCGTGTATTTACGATTACGATTAAATTAAACTCAACATATCTAACAACTGTATAGCAAACGTGTTTTTTTTTTTCCTTTTTTAATAGATAATAAAAGAACCCTTAATGCACGAGTTCGACTCTCACTTAGTAGGTTTTATCAGTTAAGATGTAACTCAGTGTTCACCCGCAAACCGCTTGTATAACCCCATCGAACAGTGTAACTGAATCATAAGGAGGCCAAGACAAATCTTTAACAATAAATCGCGTATTTAAGGTATCATGTTCCTTTAGTACATACGCGATTTGTATCAGTAAAATCAGTAAAAAATGGCGTGTATGTATTAAAAAAGTTGTGAATATCAAAGAAGCTAAAGATATGTGTTGAAATCGTGCCCTTTTGACGCTTCGTTTTATTTAGATCGAAAGGGAATATTATATATACTAAATTTATTTCAAATTCAAATATCAGTTTTAATATCAAAT
The DNA here is from genome assembly GCA_918026875.4 of Diatraea saccharalis. NCBI lineage: Eukaryota > Metazoa > Arthropoda > Insecta > Lepidoptera > Crambidae > Diatraea > Diatraea saccharalis. Next base: position 2,821,657 of record OU893340.1, on the reverse strand, counting down.
TTCGTGAGACTATATAACTTCCGTAGTTGAATAATCATGACGCTGAACACTAGTGTCTACGAGTAAATTATGTTTATTTATATTTAAATGATGCAAAAACAACACAACCAGCTTGTGAGGAGCAGCTAATTGCCTATTTGCTAATTAAATAGCGTCTGTGTTATCAATGTTTGGTGCTTAGTATAAATTTATATAATTTATTTACTCGATGGCATAAGATCGACTAGCAAATTTAAAATAGAAGTGAACAATTCAAATGAAACCTCTTTATACAAAACAATATGAATCATAAAATAATCATAAAAACCAATTGAAGGGCTAGCCCCTTCAATAAAATAGAAAGGTGCCATTCAACTAAAGGGCTAGTCGCCCAATTGGTCGGCTGATTATACCGCATGGCTGCGACATATACACAAAATAACTCAGATAAATCTTACATTTTGTAAAATACAAACACATGATTCATATTATTTTGTATAAAGAGGTTTTTATTGAATTATAAGTTTTTGTTTGAGTTCATTTATTTTTTTTAAATATCTTTCCTGAAGAAGTGCCAGTTGGCAATTGTTCTTGTTCAGGACCATGGTGTTCACAGTGCAGTAAATCCTTTGATGTTATGTCGGAGTTCTGTCGAGTGTATCAAATACATCGAAGAAGAGTCCCGAGATAAAACATGGCTACTTACACAAGGGATATTCCTGGGATATGTCATCAGAAATGTATTATTGCTGTATTTTCAGTCGTTGGTACCCACCAATCCGCATTGGGCCCGAATTGTAGATTATGGCTAGTTTTACTTTATTTTAGCCCTTTTACGTCCTAACAGCAGGGCTCAGGCCTTCCTTATGGATGGTTAAGGAGGACGGGCCACTCTGGAACAATGTTTAACAATTTAGAATTAACGGCTGCAAACGTCTTAATATTTCTTCCAAAGCTCGGAGTAGCTCGATATAATAATTTTTTGGTCATCCATCCCGTCACCGGTCACCGACCCTTGCGAAAGTTGCTCTTATCCACTACGCCACCGAACTACTTTTCCCTAGATCTACAATTTTCACTAATTGATTCCAATTATAAGAAATCACGATGATGCTTTACAGAGTTTTTATAATAGATTAGTTATTTTTTCGTGACTTTGTCTACGTAAATTATAGCCTATGTTACCCGCGTATGATGGATCTTCTGTAAGTAAAAGAATTTTTAGTACCTAGTTTCGGAGCCTATTACTTGCAACCAAACAATCGTTCAAATCTTTCCTCTCTATAATATTAGTATATATGGAATATTTTATGACAAAAATTTACTGTGCGTACTCGTTATTAAAGATATTTTGTAAATTAATTGAATTATGAAAATTAAAACAGATTTTGTCGAAAAAAATACTACAAATATTACAAGTAACAGAAGCTGCGTGTATACTTTACCAGAATAGCTGCAACGGGTCACTATCTATATAAATAAATAAAATCGGAGTTTCTCATTATAAAAAAGCCACTTTTTACTAAATGCTTAAGTACAAATACCAAAATACCATTTTTTATATTTTCACACGAACTATTCATAAATGAAACAACTGTTAAACAGTTTCATCGCGTTTGTATTTTTTTTTATTCTTTTATTGCTTGGATACCTGCAAAATATTAAATACATTTAATATTTTTTATTTTTTTATGATTAACTTTTATTGTATGTTTGTTCCGGCTAATCTCTAAAACGGCTGAACTGATTTTGACGGCACTTTCACTATCAGATAGCTTATGTAACAAGGAGTAACTTAGACAACTTTCCACGTGGACGAAGACCCGGGCACAGCTCGTATAAAATAAATCTCATAACTATAGCTGTTTTGTATACTTCTTATACAAAGGTCTATTTAAAGCCTGAGGCTTAACTCGAGGGCTCCACGCGTAGTAAATCGTGAATAGATCCTTGACCAGCAATAGACCCAAAAAGCTTTGTCACGTGTGTGACAACGGGCGGCATGACTGAGCCAATCACGCGCTCGCAAGGCGTGTGCCAATCACGGTAATATATTAAATATGTGATGATTGATAGTGTTCGTAGAATAGTGTTGAGCTGATCTAGGGCGGATTTTGGAATAGGGTTACCCTATACAATCAACTCTCAAAGGAAATTCTTTAAGTTATGAATTTTGCTATTAAATACCTATATTTAGCTTAAATGAATTGGAATATAAACGTAAAAACTATAACTAATGTTACTCATTTTCTATATCCATACTAATACCATAAATGTGGAAGTAAATCTGTCTCTCTATGTGTGTTTGTCTGTAACGTTTTCACGTTTAAACTACTGAACCAAAGTAAAATAAATTTGTTACACAGGTAGAGTGAACCATAGGAAAAGACAGGATAATTTCTTAATAGAATTCGTGGGTGGAAAATTAGTTCTTCATATAAAATTAGATTTAATTTGATAATTTGATGTAAAGTATGTGCTACTAAATTTTATTTATAGTTTATTTTCGGAATGAAGTATAATTGTTTTATTTTTTTTTTTATAATAAAAGCAAATGGGGCTCCTTAAAAATTGACAGAGACATTCTCAGCTGAGTCTCACATGTGAAGAGAATATGGGATAAAATAATATAAAAATTGATATACAACGTGAAAGTGGAAGGATATAGAGGCTATGGAAGTTATACGCTATGATAGTCGAATAAAAGTAATCACTTAAGCAAATATTAAACATATGTAGCTATTAAATATTCTTATTTCATACAAATTCTTGTTTATTGGCTAAAAATATATGCTTAATTTATATTATTTTCACAAATAATGACTAAGATGAGTGTGTACTCCACTTTCCCTCGTATTATTTTGTTATTACGTTGGCATAAATTACAGGAAAAGTATTTAATGCATACATATTTATAATTATGATAAATACAATAATTATGCAAAATGCTCAGTATATGAAAAAAATATTAACTTTTAATTTCACGAAACTCAGTATGAAGCCATTTACATTATTCTTTAGAGTGATCAATCATTACTTTTATATAACTTTCTGAGAGATGCGGAGTCCCGAAGTCGATACATAAAAATGATGGTCTTTTCACTTGAAATATCGGTTTATAATATTGCTTATTTTTTAGATAGAGTTTATACTTAATTCATTGTATTGATTAGCTTTCGCCAGCGGCTTCGCCCGCGTGGAAATGTTAAGTGGGATAAAAAGTATCCTATTATCTAAGTCAGCTAATACCCTATCTGTATACCAAATTTCATCAAAATCCGTTCAGTAGTTTCGGCGTGATTGATGGACAAAGATCCAAACAAAGACTTTCACATTTATAATATTAATAGGATTACTGTACTGAAAAATATTCTTAATTAAAAAATACTTAATAAATCCACTTTATCCCAGGTACTCTAAGATGGGACTCGAACCCATGCGCTTTCGCAATTCGAGCGATTGCAAAGGTCATGGGTTCCGAGTCCCAGAGACAAAGTGGATTTTTAAGTATTATTCATTAAAAATATGCTTTATATTGCCCTAAAAACATTAAGCGATTTTCCATTTTTAATAAAAATTTATAAAATAAATGTGCGGAGCTTGCATTCATAAAAAAGGAAAGAAACTGGTGTCAATTGAAACTATGTGAACAATGATATGACAGAAGTAAATCCACTACATCATAGTACACAAGCATATCTAAATTTCCATATCACATGTGAACATCAAACTAAACCTAAATGATAGTAATTGCTTAGTTTACACCACAGAACGATAGAGTAGAACCGACACCATATCAGACAAATAATTATTACAGCACTAAGTTCAAGTTTTATGCTTTCAAAACAGAATATGAAATCACATCTCAGGGTGGCAGGGGCCATGTGGATTTTAAGCAGTTTTCATAAACAATATTTTCCAGTATTACATTTTGAATCCGAAATTGATCAAATGTAATAACTTTAAATAACACAAAAGAATCGTATAAAATACTATATAATAGCTCGGTGGCATAGTGGACATGCACCGCGGCCCGCGATTGTTGTTGTTAAGCAACTTTCGCAAGGGTCGGTCACGGGATGGGTGACCAAAAAATTATTATCTCGAGCTACTCAATGCTTCGGAAGGCACGTTAAGCCGTTGGTCCCGGCTGCATTTGTAGTCGTTAATACCCGCCAATCCGCATTGGGCCAGCGTTGAGGGTCATGGCCCATGCTCCTTAACCATCCATAAGGAAGCCTGAGCCTCTAAATTGGGGACGAAATAAAGGGCTAATGATGGTGAGGACTATACAAAAGCGAAACTTAAAAAAAACATAAATTACAATTAAATACTTACATGGTATGCATTATGTTAGTTTTAATAGTTTGTATCCACATCGTTGGCATTCGTCCTTGTGCTCTTTTTCCTCTCGCCTTATTTCACGCATATTATCAATCGCGGCAATTTTCAAATTCGTCCATTCTTGTTACTCCTCCAGACCAGCGCAGCATTTTCATCTCAATAGTATGCAACACTATATATATGCATAATAAAAGAAAAAGATTTATAATTAATATTAAAACTCTCATTGTGCGAATGGAACTCACACTTGGCATGTTTATTATGATAGTGTATTTTTTCACATCTCCTTTTTTTTCACAAAAGGAAACAAAAATCTATTGGCTCACAAAAATCTGTTTTGTTTATTGATTTAGCCGAAGTTCGCGTTTCAACGAAGCTCTACTTTTTACTTCGATAGACAATATAAAATCCAAGGGAAAGTGCACTTTTACGACTTTACCTCTGAAAAGTTTCGGAATGAGAGCCCTTACGTCTAGATATTGTAAATCTATAAAAATTTTGTTTGAAGCAGTTTTGAAACAAAAGTATTAAAATATACAAATGAAATAACAGCGACATAAGGTCTCAGCAGCACATTGGGCTGCCACGAATATCAAGACCGCGCAATCGATTTCCATCTTTATTTTCAAAAGTTTAAGTTTTAAATTTTTGGAGAAATTCGACACCCTTTGTTTTTTAACGAAGTTTTAACAAAGACTATCATAAAAAAACATTCTTCTGACTACTGTCACATTCAAAAAGCTAATGCTTTGGTTTAATTTGTATTATTGCAAATTCATTTTATTCATCCAATATTCTTCATATTCCTTTATAAATGTGTTATAAAAGAAAAACATCCAAACGTAATATTGAAGTCATTTATCGTGAATAAAAATAAAAACATGTTTAACCTCAACTCAAAATTTTTCACCTATAATGAACATACCTTAGTGCTTTACCAAACCTCATTTCACTTGTATGGCAACATCATCAATAATTCTAAATTCAAAATTATTAAATTTCCAAACTGCAAAATAAAATCCCTGGAGCCTAGTTAGTTTAGCAGAGCGCTGTGACCGCTCCGAGCGTGTTTCCAACTATGCAACTATGTTGGAACTTTTACGGGTTCCAAATGTCACACCCAAAGTTTAACTGAAAAACGTTGATTCTCGAATGATTTAATAAACGAACGCTGTTTTGATAGTGAAATATTTTTGAAAAAAGTTATAAGCTATGATTGAAATCACCACGCAAACGATGTTGACGGCAAAAAGCAATATTTTTATAGCAGGAGGCCTACTCGCTTTCTCGAAAACGAAATTTCGTTTACGAACGAAATTAAAACGAAATTTCGCACGTAACGCTACTCTTTATCATTTTCGTATAACGAATGTTCGATTCCAAAGACAATTTTCGTGATCGATTGGAGTGAATGGCGTTATTGGATTTCTTATAATGTTAAATTCCGGTTTTTACCGTAACTTGGAATATATAATATTAAACAATACATATATTTCTTTTAAATAAAATTTTAGTGGCTAAACATTGTTTAAACATAAAATATTACAATAATATAACGAAAATCTTAGTATATTAACGAATTTTATTTTTCGTTACAACTGTTCAAGACACTATAAAGAACTCTTTTATCCACAGTATTAACCGACATATTTAAAAACAACCTTTCATTTATACGATGGCTATAATCAACGTATGACAATCTTAAATATCCGTATAATACAAACGATTCTCATCCCGCCAAAAGTTTTACAAGTTTTCACCAAACTGTTCAGTGTTTACTAATATTTTATTTAATTATTGTGAGTTCCGAAATTTATCTTGACAATTCAGTAAAAAACTTTATAAGTAAGTATGAAACTAATATTTAGTTTTTCGGCACAAAAAAAGGTTTTTAGTAGTAAATTTACTTTTTATCAGTCATATTTTTCAGGTTTAATGGCTATAGCCTATATGCCTCGTAAAATCTGTAATATTAATGACATAATTCTATAGGTAATTATTCACAATTCATACATAAAGCCAAAATAAACAATAAACTATTAGGTACTCACTGTCTCTTAATAAGATTCCTTTCATTTTGGTTTTGAGGGAATAATATATTTTCTTATAATACCTATCTGGTGAATTAAGGACAGTCCTAACCTCCTAACAAAGTGAAACTGTTTGTTGGGCCATAGGCCCATCCATGTTTTGAGATACGAATCCTTGGTAACTACCTCGGGCATAAAAATTCAACGCTGTAAAGAACTACGATAAAATATCTTCCAAGTTTAATTGTGGACTCGATGGCATGAGATCTTGCCTATGGACGCAGTAAAGGTATAATCTCTTGGCATAGTTCTTGAAATAATTCACAACTGAATCTGTAAATACTTACAAACTCAGTATCGAGAATATTTCTTATATTAAGGCTATTTCGAAGCCGCTGCCGATTTCTTCTACGGTCTAATCGTTCTTTACTGAGAGCTGACTCGATTAATAGTAATATAGACCCCATTTCGAAAATAAAAAATTGCTAACGAAAATGAAAAGGTAACATTTTTTACTTCCTCAATTTGAGGTAAGAATTCCGAACAATTAGATGTCAAAGTCAAATGTTCGTTTTGTCATTTCGTGAAATAGAGTAGGTTTAGAAAATAAATATGTCAAAAATTTTCGTTCGTTGAATATTCGGAACGAATGCAATTGTGGTAGGAAACGTCCGAAGTTTCGAACGAAATTTCGTATTTCGGTGAATTAGAGTAGGCTTCCTGTGTCGAGAATATTTCTTATATTAAGGCTATTTCGAAGCCGCCGCCGATTTCTTCTACGGTCTAATCGTTCTTTACTGAGAGCTGACTCGATTAATAGTAATAAAGACCCCATTTCGAAAATAATAAATTGCTGACGAAAATGAAAAGGTAACATTTTTTACTTCGTCAATTTGAGGTAAGAATTCCGAACAAATAGATGTCTAACTCAAATGTTCGTTTTGTCATTTCGTGAAATAGAGTAGGTTTAGAAAATAAATATGTCAAACATTTTTGTTCGTTGAATATTCGGAACGAACGTAATTGTGGTAGGAAACGTCCGAAATTTCGAACAAAATTTCGTTTTTCGGTGAATTAGAGTAGGCTTCCAGGTTCTATCCACATGTTAGATGCCCTTTTTGGCTATCAATTTGTCCATAACTTGGTTTAGTTAAAATTTGTACCTACTGGAGTAGCTCAGTGGTGTAGTGGATTAGCGCCGCGGCCCGTGATCGTAGTCGTTAAGCAACTTTTGCAAGGGTCGGTCACGGGATGGGTGACCAAAAAATTATTATTTTGAGCTACTCCATGCTTCGGAAGGCACGTTAAGCCGTTGGTCCCGGCTGCATTTGCAGTCGTTAATACCCTCCAATCCGCATTGGACCAGCGTGGAGGGTCATGGCCCATCCTCCTTAACCATCCATAAGGAAGGCCTGAGCCCCTGCAGTGGGGACGTAAAAGGGCTGATGATGACTGGAAAATCAGGCATGAGTATTAGTTTATTTTTCCAAAATATCAATGATGCATTTTGACTCTGCACGCGAATGAAGTCGCTGATAACAACTACAGAATCCACTTTGTCCCAGGAACTCTGAGATGGGACTCGAACCCACGACTCTTCACACTCCAGGCGACTGCTCTAACCAATGTTTTTCGATATGGTATTGCGAATTCAAAATTGATCAAATTAAATAATTGTAACAAAATTTCTGAAGTTTAAATATTTGTAAAAATATTTCTTTCGGCTGTTTGGGTGGATTGCCTGAACATTGATAAGAATACTTTCTGTAGTAGTGAAAAAGTAACAAGTGCTTGAAAGATTCGTCAGTCCTGTTAGGCCCTGGGTAGCTCAGTGGTTAGAGCAATCGCCTGGATTGCGAAGGGTCGTGTCCCATTTCAGAGTGCCAGGTATAAAGTGGATTTTTGGGCATTTTTTACTAAGAATGTTTTTTTGGTATGGCAGCACTCACAATGAGTGCAAAATTGGTAAGTTATATTAACAATTGATCTTTTTTACGTTACACATATAGACTACTCATACATTTATTAGTAGTGTTCTATATTAATGTTTTTCTACTTTAATACAATATTTATGATTAAGTATTTAACGGTTGGCCTACCGCCGTTTATTTTGTCCTAGGTGTCAACATTTTGTCTTTGATATTTCAACATCATCTCCTTTTTTATTCACTTCATCATTTTATTCTTTCTTTGGGTGTCAGTTCGTAAAAAATTATGAATATTGTAAATCGTATAAATTTAAATACAAATTTTTTATTAATGAAGATATGTGATTGAAATAAAATTATAAATTTAATAAAATAAAAGTGTATCCTTAAACTTGGACGATCCAAGTTTTTATTAAGAAACCCAAAAAAGAGTATGAATTCGTTTCTTTTGGTAATTTTAAATTTACATATCCCCATCATTAGGTCTTTTATATTTAACTCCATCCCAAGGTTGCCTAGAAGAAATCACTTTTAGTGATAAGGCCGCCAATTGTACGTCTCCTGTTTTTGTCATATAAGTGTATATTGTCTTTGTGTGTGCAATAAAGAATATTCTATCTATCTATATTTACTTTAACATACGAACTGTTTTTATATTAATTTTTTGTTTGTAAGAGTTTCTTTTCTTTACCATTTATAAAAAAAAATCCATTCTCAAGCTAGTGTCTTATATTATTTGCCCAAGCATCAAACCCGTCACAAGTATATGATGCCTTTACTTGATAGGATTGGAACCTATAAACGTTCAGAAAATTTGTTAACTATAGATTATCACCATCAGGCTTTTAATTTTCCGACTGCTGTATCACATTTTCTTTGCGAGCCAAGTGCATATTTGTGGTTGCCGGAACGAAGCAACGGTTTTCGGAATTCGAGGCAATAAAATTTTGATCACCCATCCTCCGACCAATCCTTGCAAAAGTTGCTTAGCTTTCACACTGCAGAACACTGCGCTATTGAGCTCTTTAGCTAACTATAAAAGGGTTATTTTTACAATATGTTTTGATCTATTATCCACGTATTACAATTAAAATAGGCAGGAGTTTAGTTGTATTTAATATTGTATTGTATTTATAGTAGGCTAGTTGTATTTACTTGATGTTTCGTCGGCTGTACAATAGGTCTTTGAGAATGAATATCCAAGAGACATAGCGAAAATACTAATTAACGCTCCTTTGTTCTCTATTTCTCATTATTGGCATCGCCGTTTTCTTTGTGAAAAGCTCAAAAGTTTTTCATTTGATTTGGATAGTTTTTTGTCTATTTTGCTGGTGATCTTTTAATGAATTGATACAGATAATTATGATCGAGTAATTAATATTCAGTTTCTATTAATTTACAAAAAAAACACACACAAACGAAGAAAACTCTGCAGTTGAAGGATTTTAAAACGTTTTTTTGTCGGTAATTAATAAAAATCAAACGCACATTAATATTCGAAGAAGTCGGCGATAGTCTCTTAAAAACATCATCATTTCATCAAACATTGCCAGATGAAGAAGAGAGTATGTATAGGTTATTGAAATAAACATTCATAGATCTAACATTTTCATTTACAATACGCCAATAAATAGAAATTTATAATGTACAACTTGGCAAACTGCAGTAGTTTCACGATAACACTCGCCTTAACACCTGTCTTCTAGAGAACGTTCTGTAATAAAGGTGTTAAGCGTTCCGGTTGGTTGGAGCACTCTCGAGACCAAAACTAGTTGCCAACTTACGATCTACTAGTACAGAACTACTAAGTCACTTTGGCCCAGAATCGTAGAGTTTTTAATGGGAAAAATCGTTTTGGAATACAAATGTGGATTTTATGATTTATGATAGAATAGAATAGTCATTTGATCTCACACAATACAATTACGTTTCGGCTTCATCGACGTTCATTACTCTTTTCATACGTTCTAAAAAGTTTTATGACTTGTGATATTATTATTTGATAACACGTGATATATTGTCTTGGTCTCCTGTCTTATACATCCTTTTTGCATTTTATATCAGTTTTGTCATTTTTCCATCTTACATTTTACATGATCAGCAATTAAGATTGTATACTGGTCTACTTAAGCAATAAGTATAAAGTTAAAATTATCTTGAAGAAATGTGCCCGTATATAAATAAATTTCTTAGCCTTAATAAACGATAATTAATAAAAATAATCGGTATCCTGCAACATTATTTAATGTATCATAATGAAAACGCTCTTATATCAAAACAAGCAAGAATATTTAAAGACTGTATTTTGTTTTAAATATGTATTTAACTTATTGAAAAAAAATCACAGTACAATATTAACATATTATAAATGATCTTCGGAGGATACCATTTGGCATGAACTCATTTGAGCTCCATCAGTATTCGTGCAGCGTTCCAAAACTTACCACTAAAGAGATCCGCAGCCTATCGGCTGGCGAAACCTCAAGCCGCAGGGAATACATCCTGTGCTCTGGCACTATTCCAGCCAGCAACAAGTTACTATATATTAATACTACTCAGAAACAGGACTTTAATTGCGCTCAAAACGTGCTACAATTATTCGCTAGGCTTCCATGTTTTAAGCGTAAATTCCGACTATCGTATCGCGTTTTTTAATAGCGATTTCTTTACACTGCTGGTATAACGTCCGCTTTTTAATCTTCCCTGACCCTTTTCGATCTGTTCTTGAAATATGACAAAACTTCTCCTGTCAATAATAATATAATGTAAGGGAAAATTGTGATTCATGGATTTTTTTTTTTCAAATTATCTTCGCTTGAAAAATCCCAACGTTATCCCGACGTTAGATGAATTGGCAGTAAGTGCAGTGTAATATTTTAATATCGCACAGCACCTGCCGTTTAATAAATGCTCTTCAAAGTCCCAATATTGCTTTTGAAGGTATGCCTGGCTTAATATCATTGAAGACTTACGTGTCAGACTACGCTTTAAAGGATAGAATTTTTATTGGCTTAGATTTTTTATTATTATAGTCATTTATTTCTCAGTAAATATATATAAAAATATTCAAATAATAGAAAAATTAAACAGAATCAATTTATCAATTTCCACATCCATTTACTACCTATAAGAAAACTGTGTTGTGAGATGTAATAATGGTAATTTGTGAAGGTTACTGTACAAACTTATAATAAACTAGCTGTGTTCCCGCGACTTCGTTAGCCAATATCACTTGCGTATGATGTAGCTTCTCGTTGGTGAAAGACTTTTTAAAATCAGTCCCGTAGTTTCGGAAACTGTTTAATGTGAACAAACAATCACTTCTCAACTTTATAATATTAGTATACTTAGACTACTTCCATCCATCGCCATCTTAGCAGCTGCAAAAATAACTGGCTTATAGGTGATTAGCCGTCATTAAATCTTAATGGACGTTTGTGCAGCTCACCGATAGTTTATAATTCAACATTGCCACTCCGTAATAAAGGCCTCGAAGTTATTAATTATTTTGATATAAGATGAGTTCAGTTGTATCAGAGTGTATCCTAAACCAACATCATGGCATACGATTTGTAAACCATAGCGGTGTATTTACACTGGTTGATGACTACCGTGTGTGGCGTGCGGGCAGCTTCTGTTTCATTAGTAGGTCATTGTTTATTGACCAACGTGACGAGCTAGTAGAGCTTATCTGCAATCCGCGTGCTAACCTCATCGACCAATGTAAATATACAGGGGCGCGCAATTTGATTTATAACAGAAAAACTTTTTTCTATGGCCATAAAAAATATTAAGGTACTGTGGTACGGGCTCATTATTGGGAAATCGATTAAACAAATAATCCGTTAGATTATTTGTTCCTGGAATCATTTTATAGTTCACGATTTCACACTTTTCGACTTTTAATCAACAGTTCTTAAATAGGGATCCCTATTCTTTAATATGGATAGTGTTTAATTTTTCTTTTACACCATCAAGTAAATAATTGAAAAGTATTAAGCGCTTTTTTTGCGTAATGATTAAATTAGGCCTATATATAGATAAAAGAAGAGCACCATGGCGCAGTACGCGACACGGTTATTAAGCAACTATCGCAACTTCCGATCATATTAATGGTGACCAATTGCCTCAAGCTATTCCGTGCTTTGGAAGACAGGCTATGTCGTTAACACCCATCTGTCCACATTCTCACTATTCGATTTGATTTGAAGCCATAGAGAAGGCTAGAGCCCCAGCAGTGGAGACACCCATGTAGTTTTCTTATTTTTATTATAACCTGCTTGGATAACCTTGACAAAACCAATCAAAAGTTAGAGATATATGTAGACGCATTGCGTGAACATTTTTATTGCAAGTCGCATCGTTTAATCGTACGACAGTTAACCAATTCCGATGTCTCTCTGGTGTCAAAATTATATAAATATTTATAGATCCAACTGTATCAACACTGCCGCTCCTATTTCTGATGGTGACAGGGACTCATTTGTCGTACATATGTTTAATTCAAACGTTGATTAAGGCATCTCTGGCAGATGGATAAATTCATTATATTGGTGTCAGTCGAGTAGTTTATCATCCTGGCTTAAGATCTGCCACGAATTTCATTTTCGACACGAAATCCTCGTAGAATATAATGTCGCTCATTCAAACGCTTCAACTCAAATGAAGAGACAAGTGAGTGACGCGAAAAGAAATGAAACGAAACATTATTCCATTACTGTCAAATAAAAACTACATGGCTTTTATAGCTAAGCAGCTAAAAGCGAAAGAAAAACAGAGGTTTTCGCGATGAAAGACCACTTTTACCCACTTGCACAAATGTCGGTTATAGCTTAAAGGGGACTTTAAGCTATAATTAATGTCCTAATTTGAAAATTTATATGGGTAATGTCGCTTTACACTAATAACAGTTTTAAAGGAAGGTTGTGCAAAAACAAATAACTATGCAACTCTGTATTACCTTATTGATAATACTGAGTGATTACTTTAAGATATATGGAGCGTTTTAAAATTAATAATATTTTTTTTTAATAATTTTATTAAAACATGTTTAAATTTTAATAAAATGAACCATTTAATTATTTATTTCACTTACCGAATCAAAATATAATTTAGAGTGCTTAGTGTACGATTACTTTCACCGTGCGGAATGTTAAAATTTTGTTATTTTTCAAAGTGACCAAGAACTACAAATCTCATACAAATTTAACGAGAAACGTAAATATTTGCACTCTGATAAATATTTTCAATGAATAACACTTAAAACCCACCAGCCCTCAGATAACTGAGGTATTTTTTCAAACATTTATCATTAAAATCTTCACCATCAGCCCTGTTACGTCCCCACTGCAGGGTCTCAGGCCTTTCTTATGCGTGCCACGACCCTAAACGCTAGCCCAATGCGGATTGAAGAGTATTAACGATTGTAAATGCAGCCGGGAGCAACGACTTGACGTGCCTTCCGAAGTACGGAGTAGCTCTAGTTCTAGCTCACGGATAATATTTTTTGGTCAACTATCCAGTGACCGACCCTTGTAAAAGTTCATTATCATTATCATACAAATAACTCTAGTTAGAAACCACTCATCATCCTCCGTATCGGCCAGACCTTACTCCATCGGACTATTATTTTTTTTCGTGTTTTGGACAATTATCTACGTGACAAGAAGTTTTCTTCCCAGGAGGCAATACAAAATGCTTTCACACAGTTTGTGCAGTCTAGATCCTCAGAGTTCTATCGTAAAGGCATAAATGACCTTCCTATTAGATGGCAGCAATGTATAGATAATTATGGTAAATATATTGATTAAATAAAATTGTTAAAAATTTAAACAATTTTTATTTTCAGTACAAATCGGCAATTTAATACTTTAACCACTATTATATTGATGCAGTTTTCCATTATTTCTTCGCTCCTAATAGTTGCAGCGTGATGACTGAGAGTGTTATAAACGTAAGAGTTGACAATAGACAAATAAAATCAGAAAGCTTCGATCTGCTAAGCTATCGGGAGTTACACGTGTTATTGTGAGTCAACCATAAAAGATAGACATATGCTGTCGTGGGATATTTTTTATATAATTTTAACGAGAACATTTCCGTCATACATGATTTCTGGGTAGCTTTAACCATTAAGGTTGCACACGCGACGGAAGCTTAAAAAAGGAGTAACTTCTCCCGTTTTCCCAACATTTCCCTTCATTGCTCTGCTCCTATTGATTGTAGCGTGATGTAAAGTATACTATAACCAGCTCAGGAGTATGAAAAATAATTGTACCAAGTTTCGTTAAAATACGTCGAGTAGTTTTTGTTTCTATAACGGTTATACAGACAGACAGACAAAAATTTTACTGATTGCATTTTTGCCATCAGTAATCACCCTCTGATAGTTATTTTGGAAATGTATTTCATGTACAGAATTGACCTCTCTACAGATTTATTATAAGTATAGATATGTCGGTTAAGTATTTGATTTATTAATGCTAATGGCCAGTTGAGAAGTCATAACATTTCAGGCATATAAGGGGGTTTTACGTTGCTTTGTAATCTTCCTCCTTCGGGAAGCTACAAAGTACGCGAGTGACATAGGCGGGAAAACAGATGTCTACTTCTACAGTACATGTATTATTTGGTTTAAAACATTAGATAATTTGACCAAGAGCAGTACATACGAAATATGTGTATTTTTTATCAATTAATATGTTTAGTAAATATAATATTAAACCTAGAATTTTGAATGATTTTTATATTATTAGTATTCAATGGGTAAAATTGATATTACTAAATTGTAATATAGTAAAAAAATAACAAAATTCATAAAAAAACATGCCTGCGTTTTAAGTATTTCTTTGATCAAAACATTGTCTTTAACAGAAATAATTTTGTGACATTTGACCTTGTATTCAAGGTCAAATGTCACAAAATCGTTTAAGACGTAGACATGAGATTTGATCAGACTTTTAAAGCAACATTTGGAAAACTTTGATTAATGTCTTTTCACTTATAAGTTTCTAGCTTATTAAGTATCATTTTGAGGTTGCAATTTTTACCCGACTATTGCGAAGCGAAAAGGTGGGTTATGATTTTGGCCGGTATACATGTATGTATGTACGTACGAATGTTCACCCTATAACTTCGAAATCACTCATCGTAAATGAACAAATGAGGTATCATTAAAAGCATCTTAGTTGTTCGCGTGCTATAGACTACGTGACGTTACATTAAATTGGCAACAGCGCCCTTTAGAGAGCTTATTTTATGTATGAAACTAAAAAAAAAAATCCGTGTAGGGTATCAAAGGGCATAAATAGCACGTTTGTTTGCTATATTATAATAGCGATGACCAAAGGCCTGCGTAGTCGTATATCATAACAGTTTGCCATTTGGACATCTTTATTATAATATAGATATCGCTATAAAATTAAATTTCTTATTTCAAACTTTTTAGAGCATAATTTAGCTGTAGTCGGGTTTTAGATTTTTTACATATTTTTTTTCTTAATTGATTGGGCAATGTAATTCAATAAAAATATTTTTCGAATCCGTACTTACCATCACCTTCTACTTAAATAAGAAATGTGACGTCGAGCTTTATGAAGAGGAATTGTCCCCGGCGTTAGCATTCGCGTCACGTGCCCGCGACCACGTTGCCTCTGACGGCTCCAATGAAGCCAACTCGACCCCTTTAATGGTTCCACGGCGTGAATAATAACTTCTGAATCAACACCAAGGGTTGAATAATAAATAAAAACTCATAACTCTGTTTAGAGTTTCACTAATAGAGTTTACTAGGGAAAAATGTTTGTTGATGTCTGCGACACGTGTCGCGTCATGTTGAAAGAAAGTTGCTTTGCATTTGTTATGAAATGGACATTAAAAAGGTTTGATATTACATTGTGTTGGCGTTATCAACATTTCTGTTAAATAATTTCACTTCTTTTATTACTTTAAAAACGATAATCTGCTATTTCTAGTAAAAATTTAGTTAACTTAAAGTTAAGTGAAAATGTAACAGACACACATGAACAATTAGCATTGATATAGTATGTGTATCTGCTGTGGTATCTATGATAAGATTTTCTGGTTTCGTAATATACTTTATTTTACTATTGTAACATGTATCTAATTCAATAAGGACGAAGGAATGACAAAGAATGATGATTATGCATTTGAAAGCTTAAACACCAACATCGTTTATCCACCAAAAGACAAGTTAAAACAGTAAAATAAAACGAAATAAGGCTATAGCAACGCTAAAATATAATATCCAATGACTAGAGCGTTAAGCCGTCGCACCCCAATACGTGAATTGCGATTCGGAGACCCGTAGGCTGCTAATTTTTAAAACTATCGCAGGCCCTTTCAGTTTGACATTTGAAAGATATTTACGAACTTCATTTTTCATCTATTTCACGTGTGATAGCAATTGCTATCGAGACATTTTTAAGAAATTGAATGAACGATATCGGAAATTTCTAAGGCAAGCATTAAACGGAAATATTGCTAACTGCAATGTTTCGACGAGTGTAGCTAATTTTTTATTGTTTCTTGATCATCAACTTCGCTATCATAAAATCGATTGTAACTTCTCTATACCTTTGTAAGGGATAACGATAAATATTGATAATAAGCAATAGGGATGATGACTAATTTTTGTTTGTTTGACCGTCAGGTAGAGTGTTAAAAAATATTAAACACGTATTTTTTAATTTTTTTCGTAATTATAAAATTACGGCGTTACATTGAGTTGAAATTTCACATGACGTCACGTTAGAGTACGTTTTCTACTCAACTGTGACGTAGCGAGCCCCCACTTCTCAACTTTAATGCCTGTTATCTAAGCTATTTCTTGTTAAATTGAAGTAAAAAAAATACGTATCTAATATTTTTCTATTATCTGATTGACGGACTAAATAGAATTGCATTTTTTTACCCAGTCATCATCCCTATTAGCCCGGAATAAGGGCCATTAAGGGCCCTTTTGACTATTAGGCTTCAAAAACTACAACCTTGTGTGATAGACAGAAAAACTTAGGAAGAAACGAGCACATGATAATTAATTAAGTTTAAGCAAGGTATAACTGTATTATAATTAATTATCACCAAAAGGATATTCAATTGATATGGGGGAATTCTATCTGATAGACGAAAAAGAGATCATTATGAAATGTATATTAATATTGTTAAATACTATGAATAAAGTAAAGGAAATGCCTAACGATGTGATACAAGGTTGAGGAAAGTTAGAATAGAATACGCATTACCTATATATTTGATATCTTATGTTATATATCTTAACCATATTAAGTATCTTGGTATACAACTTGATAGCACTTTGAATTGGGATGTTCAAATTGGTCATCTTTCATCTCGAACAAGAAAGCTAATTTGGATATTTAAAAAACTTGGAGACGTGCTGAAACCATCCTCACTTAAAAGCATCTATCTTGCACTCGCGCAATCGATCTTAAGTTATTGCATATCGGTATGGGGTGGAGCATGTAAAACTAAAATCATAAAATTAGAAAGAGCACAAAGATCAATCCTCAAAGTAATGTCAAAAAAACCATATCGGTACCCGACTACTATGCTTTATCGTAATTGTGCAGTTCTCAGCATACGCCAACTGTTTATCCTTCATGCCATTCTGTACAAACACTCTAAAGTTCCATATGACCGAAATAGCTCCATATCAAGAAAACGAAGAACCGACAGAGTCTTTGTCATAGCAACTCATCGTACTACTTTTGTTGGAAGACATTTATGTTTCCTTGCACCTTATTTATACAACAAAATAAATAGAATATTAAACATCCATAATAAAACTCGTTATAACTGCAAGTCTACTCTAGAAAAGTGGTTACTCACACTTAATTACACAGACACAGAAGCATTACTAATATCTCCTCGATAGATGCACTTTCATTTTCCTTCTGATACATGCACTTCTATAATAACGCACCACACACACACACACACAACACACACACACACACACACACACACACACACACACACACACACTTAAACCGTGTCAGCATTGACTTGCACTGAGATGAGCGCTCGTTGATTCACGGGTGGGACCTGGAGTCCTGAATTACAGGGTTGCCCTAGCTTAGGCTCCAGATCGCACAAAATAATTACTCATAAATTGTTTGCCTATCAATCAATGATTGTGTGATAAATAAACTGATTATTTATTATTATTATTATATTCAACATAGTAATATTTCAAAGACAATAAAAACAAGAAAAAGCTTCCATAATATGGCTTTCAGCTGAACCGCGACAGTAATAATTTCCCCCAATAAAATTGGCGGATTCAATTAAGACTGAAAATATGGCTATACTTGTTTTCTCTATATTACTAGAAAAAGAAACCCTGAATTAGAGTACCTCTGGTCTTAATCACCGGGATCTAAAAGGAATAATCTAGTTAACTAAATGTTGTTTTCCTCGTAATACAACTCTTTTACCAGGAAAACAAGGGAAAAAATATTAAGCCTTCATAATTATGGGTCGGATAAGCGTTTTCAACGGTGGAAATACTGCCAGCCTTAAATGGGAAGCAACAAAAACGAATGGCTGGTCAATTATGAATCTTCTGTGTAATTATAAGATGTTGCCGAGCTTTAAGCTTCTTGGCTCTATCTTCCATTCGTTATTTAAAGGCAGATCAGTTTACTGCCCAGTACTTGTGTTAAGGTTGTTACTACTTGTTTGAGTGTATTTTAGTTAAAGTATTAAAATTAAACCGTGTGCAATAGACAGCGTCATTAAATAACTTGAAGTCAAAATATTCTAGTACTTTATATATTGCACTTTCTGAAAGATCAATTTTTTGGACAAAATTGGTTCTACTACGTTTTTCAACATCATCAACATAGTTATGTTTCTATTGTCTCTAGGTTCCTCCATGAGAAATAACCCAGTGTGTGAATTAAAAGGTGCGAACGTCTGATATAGCTGAAACCTACAGTTAAATATACCTTTGTAACGGTGTGTCGTATCACCGACCGTTTATTTCGTCCCAGGTATCCATACGCATGCAAACTTTTTGTCTTTGATTTTCAACATAATTTCTTTTTTTTATTCACCTTTTGAAATTTTGAGTAATCCAATTTGCTCTTTATGAATGCCAGTTCGTAAAAAATTGATCTGATGTAAACATGATAATTTAATTATATAAATCTCATAATAATGAAGTTATTATAATTTTAATAAGAAAATGTAAATCTAAAAGTATATATTCGTGAAACATCTACTAAGTTCTATCTATTAAGGAAAACCTAGAAACGGGTTTATATTATTACCCTCAAATAAATCAAATTTTCAAGCTTAGTTAGCGTTTTTTTCATTTACCTAAGCATTGATCCCGTCACACCTTGAAAGAAAGAAGAACTCGAAATGGTAACTCTATGATCAGATTCTACAAAGCATCTGAAGAAGAAAATTGAATATTCACTTGCATCCGTATTCCGGTAATTAACCAATTATCACTAGTGTTATCGTTATCACCTTATTAAGAGTAGATATTGTAATTAAATATTATCGATACCCCATGCTTCAGATAGTACGTTCATTTGCAATAGTTAATCCCCTCCAATCCGCATCGGGCTAGGTGGAGGATGATGGCCCATTATTCTTGACCATCTATTAGAAAGGCCTGAAAAGTAGTAATTCTGTGGGACGTAAAAGAACTGATGATAATAATTTTTTGAAATCTAGAAAAAAAATGTTAGTCACTCATCCGTATGGCGTAGTGGATAAGCGCCGCAGCCCACGATCGTTGTCGTTAAGCAGCTTTCGCAAGGGTCGGTTACGGGATGGGTGGACAAACAATTATTATCTCAAGCTACTCCGTTCTTCGGAAGGTACGTTAAGCCGTTGGTCCCGGCTGCATTTGTAGTCGTTAATACCCTCCGATCCGCATTGGGCCAGCGTGGGGGGTTATGGCCCATCCTCCTTATCCATCCATAAGGAAGGGCTGAGCCCCTGCAGTGGGGACATAAAAGGGCTGATGATGATGATGTTGATAATTCGCTTAACAATAACGATCGCGGGCAGCGATGTTTATCTAATTAAAAATCATATTTCAGTTTGTTGCAATATTTTATTTCTCCTTAACCGTTTATTTAAATTTGACCCAAAAATTACATGCCATGCCGTATTGACCTAATTAAAACAAAAAAATTATATTCCACATAATGACAGTTCGAAATGCAATTCGGTTCAGATCAGTGCATGTGTTCGGACTGTAGAATAATTTCAATAACGGAGCAATGCCGTGGCCCGTGTGTCTGCTGCGACCTGCGACCATTAATATAACCGCAAGCCGCTCCCGACCGGCATGGGGATCCATTTATAAGTTTTATTGCGATATGACGACCTATTTTTTCCCATAATAACTATAACTGATCTATTTATGTGTCTTTATTCCTCGATTTCTGTGGATTACAACCTGATTCCATGTGCTTGCTATAATTTGAGTATTATTAGAATTCATGTGGTGTAAGCGCAATTGCTGTTTGAACTTTGGTAAATCAAAAAAATAACAAAAGGAATGGAATTAAGATGGTGCGATAGTAGATATCACTTCATCTTTCCACGTTACTTTAATCCCTTGGAAATCGTTTATTAGGAATTATCCTATCGATAGTTAGCCTTTATGTTAATCCAGGTCTACAACTATCCCAATAGAAAATTTCGTCTTAATCCGTTCGTACTTTTGGCATGAAGAAGTAACAAACATATATATATCTATCCTCACAAAATTTAATTTTTATAATATTAGTAGGATGTTACCAACAAATATTTAACAGGGGAACAGGAGAAGTGATATAAGAACCCTTACAATTGATGACCTCCATAGAAGAGTGGTTCGCACGCCGTTTTCAAGGTTGCGCCATTTTCGAGGACCCGCGTTCGATTCCCTGTCGGCTCAATGTAGAAAATGCACTTTTTGATATTGTCTCTGGTCTGGGTGTTGCGTTACCTTCGTATGTCAGATATTTCTTAATACTTTATTTAGCTTTTTAGGAGGCTTTAGCTACTCGTCTTAGAGTCTGAGCAATGTTTGTGATTTTACACCGGCCTTCACACTAGACTCTTAACCTTTACGAAGTAATGGCACATCAATCGCGTTTCAATAATTAAATTTTCCCATTGCATTATATTAATCTAAGGCCAAAACTGGCGCTATAGCGTCTCGATGAATCAATGGTGATAGATTATTTTGTTATTTTGCTTTATAGTGACAAGAACTGTGACAAAAAAGCTGCAATTGAAACGCCAATGACACGTTATAATTACGCTGACATTAACAGGATTGAGACTAAACTAACGCAGATTATAACCAAGTTACAATGTCTATACTTAAATAGTGGCAATTTATTATGGGTCACTATCGACACGCTGAGAAATGCGTTACGCATACCCGCTTCACCCTGCGCGGGCTCCACGGGTGATGTGGGACTCCTCCTGTGGCCCCACCCCCGAAGGGGCTAGACAAGAAACAGGAGTTTACCCACTAAAACTCAGCGATGTCCCTCGCATGGAAGGCGATGCGCGGGATCAGCCCGAAGGCCATACACCGCGCCGTTCGCCCCCATTTCGGCCCGCCCTAAAAAGGGCAGGTCCCACAGCGGGTTGGGAGTACGTCTCAGAGACATTCGAGACGCACCCCCACGACGAGGCAGGAGCGTGCAATGCCGGCCGGTGCGCGAACCGGCCAGCTGCCCCTGACTAGAGACCAGAGATGCGCAACTGTGCAATCTCCGGTCCCCTACCCATCGTGTTGGGAGGATCCACACAGGCAGAGCCCTTATCGTGGATCCCCCCCCCGTAGGTCGGTGCGCCACAGAAGACCGACCTCATCACGCCCTGTATCAGCTTCGAGGAGCAGACAGGGCGCGTCCAGCCGGTCGACTGGTTGCATCCCCTCTCGTCGCGCCGCGGCTGCGGCCCTACCGAGGTCCCGGCGCCGCACCAGTCGTCGAGCAAGCACAGCAGGTAAGTCCCCAGGTAAGTACCCACTATACTACTCTAGACTAGTACGGCGTGTAGATGTGTGTGTGTGTAAGATGTATGAATGTGTGTGTGAAAGTGTATGTATGCCGGTGTGTGTGTAGCTGTGAATGTGTGACTGTATGTGTATGTGTTGTGTAGGATAGAGTAGAGTGTATGTATGTGTGTGTAGTATGCATGTAAGTGTGTGAAAGCCAGGACCCCGACAGCGCCGCAACCGCGGAGCGAAGGGAACTCCCCTCCCCACTATTCAGTAGGGCACCTCCCAAGTTCCTCTCACCCCGCAGCCGTTTCCCTCAGTCCCCTCGCACTCCTCCACCTTGCCTGGCGAGAAGAAAGAGACAGACGACTACGAGACCGGTCCAATCTGTGCACTTGGTCTGTGCTCTCCACCCGGACAAACCCCCGGTCGCACACATGCAAGCATATATGCGGCCGCGAACCTGCCCAGGACAGAGTACGCAGACCAGACCGAACGAAGAACCCAGGGTTAGGGAGTCAGACCTCAAGACGGAGGCAGGCGCGCATAGCGACGTCTTCTGCCCCCTGTCCTACGACTGCGGCGAGAGCCAGCGAGGGCTGCCAGCTCGCGTGCTCTCTCCGCGTCCTCCTTCTGCGACATCACGGTCTCGCAGAAGGAGGAGACCGCCTCCCAGGACCTGCGGCTGCCCAACATAGACCGAACTACGTTGGGGAGAGACAGGTCCTGGCCTACCACCAGCGTCAGTGCGTACCGCTGGGAGGACCAAGCACTGCACACCTCAAGGGTGTGCTGCGCAGTGTCCTCACCAGCACCGCAGTGATGGCATAGTGGCGCGTCCTCTCTACCTATTTGGTGCAGGTATCTGGCAAAGCAGCCATGACCTGTGAGAATCTGCACCAATCGATAGGTGAGTTGCCCATGTCGCCTTTCCTTCCAGTTTTGAAGGACTGGTTGGATGGCGGACAGGGTGCGGACTCCGGCGGGAGGAGACTCGAGTGACCGGGACCACTCCATCATGAGAGTCTCCTCAAATTGTCTGCGCACTGCGACCATCTCAATCGGAGCCAAACGATCGCCTCGAGCGAGAGACTCCTTTCTAGCCTTGTAGACCTCCGTGAGAAGCTTGGCTTCACGCTCCCACGGAGGCATACCGGCCAGTGCACAGGCCGCACCACCGGAAACTGTACGATAGGCTCGAATGGCTCTATTCGCTACGGTGCGCTGGGGTCTTCTCAACAATGCCTTGTTGTGGGCAGTGAGGGAATCGACCCAGACTGGAGCACCGTATAGAGCCATGCTCCTAACGACTCCGGCAAACAGGCGGCGACACACCACGTTCGGTCCTCCTATGTTGGGCAGGAGCCTGCCTAGGGAGACCGCCGTCTTCTCCAGTTTTGGGGCCATCTGGCTGAAATGGTGTGTAAAGCTCCATCTGCTGTCCAGCCAGAGGCCCAAGTATTTGATGTGGGGATTTATACGGATCCCCACTCCGTTTACCCTCAGGTGTGCGCCTGTAGGCAGCCTTTCCCTTGGGCCGTGGAACAAGATGGCCTCCGTCTTGTCCACGGCCACATTAAGCCCTAGCCTTTGAATACGCTCTATTATGAGCTCAGTACCGATTTCGGCTAGGCGCTTCGCGGCTCTGTACGTGTGTCCCCTTGCTGTGACCAGAGTGTCGTCTGCATAACAGACTACACTCATTTTGGGGAGAAGCGAGCCGCGGAGCACCCAGTTGTAACCCAGATTCCACAAGAGCGGTCCGAGGACCGACCCTTGTGGAACACCACAAGCCATACGTCGAGAGTTGACCCGTCCAGAGCTGTCTAAATACAGCACCTCTCTCTCTCGAAGGTAGTCATGAACCACCCTACTGAGGTATTCAGGCACTTCATGGAACCTTAGGGCGTCCTCGATAAACTGAAAGGGGAGAGAATTAAAAGCATTTTTTATGTCGAGAGACACAGCTATTAACTTCTCTCCCCTCTCAGTGGCAAAATCGCACTCCTCCCGCAGTTTTAATATTGCATCGATGGTCGAGTGGTGTCGACGAAAACCAAACTGTCGGCTGGACAGATCAGGTCCAATAGTCTCCAAGTGCTGGACGATTCGGTCTGCAATGATTCTCTCGAATGTTTTGCAGACCTCGTCCAGCAAGACAACAGGTCGATATCCTGTTGGGGAGTCCGCCGGCTTATTGTCTTTTCTCAGCAGGACAAGCCTGCCCCTCTTCCAACACCTGGGAAACCGCCCTTGTTGCAGGCAGTTATCCATTAAGGATCTTATGTGTGGACCCAGGTGCTTTAGGGAGAGGCGGAGAATTTTGCCGGGGACTCCGTCTGGTCCAGGGGCCTTCTTCTTTAGGCGAAGGCGCTCTACTGCATCCTCCATCTCCCCGTCCGTGACCGGGGAGGGATCGCCTATAATACTCACCAGAGGCCTTGGGAGTAGAGGGGGGACTTGTGGAGTAGTCTCGGGGAATAGGGTTGAGATGACCCTATTCAGGAGTTCCTGGTCCATTTGATCCGTGGCGGGAGGGTGTTGTTTCATCCGGTTCCGTACAAGTTTGTATGGACGACCCCACGGATCTCGGTTTAGGTCCCCCAGGAACTCCTCCCATGCAGTCGATTTTGCTCGACAGATGGCATCCTTGAGAGACTTTTTTGCCTCTGTATAGTTTCTCTTCAAGGATTCCTCTGTTATCATATCTCGCCCCCTCCTGCGTCTGGAGCGCAGAAGAGCACGACGTTTTCTCATGCTTTCTTGTCTAAGACCCTCAAGCTCGGCCGACCACCAGTACACTTGTGTGCGATGGACTGGGCCGGCCGAGCGAGGCATGGAGGTGTCGCATATTTCAGACAAGGAGTTTCTGACCCGCTCCGCCGAAATATCGACATCGGTGGTTTCTTCCAAGGTCTCCAATATCCAGGCCTGAACTATAGAGGCCTCTTCCGCCCTTATGATGTCCATTTTGGTAAGGGCCCATCGTGGAAAATGATGACCCTCACCCGGGACAAACGATTGAGCATTTACTGACGGAGGAGAGATCATGAATCTGATATACCTATGGTCAGACAGGGACTCCTCCTCCGTCAGTACCCGCCAACCCTCGATTCTTTGGGCCAGTGCAGGGGACGCGAAAGTGAGATCAACTATTGAGCCCACAGTGCGTCCGAGGTATCTCCTCACACATGTGAGCTCGCGTCCCCTGTTAACAATCTCCAACCCAGCAGTCGAAGCCCAATTATATATAACGTCTCCCTCTTGAGAGTTTCTGGGGGAACCCCAAGCCGTGTGCTTGGCGTTGAAGTCCCCCAGAACCAGCGTGAGATTGGAAGACAATCGACCCACTGCAGCACTTAAACGACCAACCCACTCTTCATACTCAGAAAAGGGGCGGGTTGGAGAAAAGTATACCCCAAAGATGGTGATACCCCCCCACGACACTGCTATGTAACCCGACCCCCTTTCCCTAAGCATAAGGGGAGGTGAGAAGGCAGCTGTGGAGGGGATCACAATGGCGACAGAGTCATTTAGGTCTGCAATCCATCGATTGGATTGCTGGATATAATATGGCTCGGACACCACCACCATGTCCGCTTTAACCCTGGCGGCGCTCTGTAGGAGGAGATCCTGAGCGCCAGCACAGTGGTTAATGTTACTTTGGAGCACGTTAATTGGTACTCTGAGCATCGATAGAATTAGGGACAACTTCCATGGCCGATTCCGACCTTGCCGTCAAATTAGCATTTCTGCTTCCAGGGGAGGGCTTAGGGCGTATCCTGGGCGCTGTACAGCTTTTACCTCCCATTATGTGCTTGTTATTTCGACCAGCCTCTTCGCAAACAACACATCTGGGAGGAGCATTGCACGAAGCACGCTTGTGCCCAGGATTCCCGCACCTAAAACAGATATCACGCCTATCTGCATCTTTGGGGCACATCTGCCTAGTGTGTCCCGTGTGCATGCATTTGAAACATCTCATCGGTTGAGGTTCCAAGATTTGCACACGGGCACAACTCCACCCAACAAGGAGTCGACCTGACGCTGCTAGAGCTTTAGCCGAAGCTACAGGGCAGTGGGCTATGATCGAAGATAAGCCACCTGGACCTTTGCCTAGTATGCCTGTTTTGACATTCTCCAGTTTGCACCCCCCTTGCTTAGCAATGGCCTCCATGACCTCCTCAGGGACCACCGAGTCATCCAGGTCGGTTATGCGGATATCCGCTGTTTTAACCGGCCTGGAGACTTTTGCAACACCATTAAGGACGGTAGTAAGGTGGGACTTAAGGAGCTCCACTTTATCCTCTCCCACTGAGTTTGGGAGCTCAAACTTCCTCGCCCCTGTGGCTGTGTGGCGCAGACGTAGGCTTATCGGATCAATGCCAAGGTCCTTGAGATTTATCTCTTTTTTGGCCTTGGCAATTGCATTGGCGTATGTGACGCCATTTTCGGCATTCTCGGCTCCGATATCAATTATTAGTGCCGATGTGTTAGGAGTTTTAATCCTCTTCTTCTTCTTTGGCTTTTCATTAGAGGAGGCCTTTTGGGGAGGGGGAAGAGGGGGGGGATTAGCTCCTCTAGCAGCCTTGGCAGCTTTTCTCCTATATCCTCTCTTAACCACCGTTGTCCATTCCTCCGTCAGAGTCCGGGACTGTGGTAGTGCCGGTTCCGTATGTGTCGAAGGAGGAGGGGGAGGAGGACGAGGGGTAGAAGCAGGTGCATATGTAGCCTGTTTCCCCTTTGATTTCTTCCTTTTCCTCTTGTTATTGTTAGAGGCAGCGAGGGGTGCCTCTAACAATGCACTCTGTTGAGCACTCTGTTGAGTTTGTTTACCCTTCGCTTTTTCTTTACCCTCTTGTGTCTGCTTTGCCCGCTGAGACTGAGGCTTGGCAGTAGTGGACGCATTCTGAGTCGATGCCTCTTTGGTCGACGTATTACCCTTCGAAGAGGGTCGCATGAACTCTCTAGTAACTTTCCTCAGCTGGGAGTCTGAGGCAAGAGGAGGACGGAGAGGGTTCGGCACAATAAGCCTACTTTCCAGTCCCTTGAAGTGTTCGTTGAGACGTTCATCAATCATGTCCCCTAAGGTCTCTAAGATTGAGCCGAGTGCCTCTTTAGGGAGGCTTGAGTTGTCAGCGCTCTCATCAATCACGGCAATGTTCGAAGACGCTTTCTTACGCTGTCTT
This sequence comes from Diatraea saccharalis, assembly GCA_918026875.4. Taxonomy (NCBI): domain Eukaryota; kingdom Metazoa; phylum Arthropoda; class Insecta; order Lepidoptera; family Crambidae; genus Diatraea; species Diatraea saccharalis. The sequence continues at coordinate 2,794,182 of OU893340.1, read as the reverse complement.
CTCGATTTTCCCTCCTGATTAATGGCAACGTCACGTTCCGCTCTTTCTCTCTTCAGGCCTGATATCTCCAGCCTAATGAGTTCGAGCTCTCTCCCTAGACGCATGTTTTCTGCCTTGAGATGTCTTATCTCCTCTTCCGCCGAAACCGTGAGATTCTTCGTGAGGAGTTTGCGTAGCTCTGCCGTACCATGGTTGAGGGCTTTCCTAGTAGTGCCCTTGAGGTTCTTTGACTTAGCGCAATGCTCCTCAATTGAATCCAGAAAGCCCATGGCCTTATTATGAACCTCAATGACAGAGGATTCGTCTGGTTGATCAGACACCATCTCTGTAATGGGGAGCACTTCGTCGTCACTTTCAATATCCTCATCATAGTCGAAGTCGTCGTCTGAGTTCTTCCTACCCTTCCTTTTGGTTGCAGACACTCCAGCATGGTGTTCTGCCAGGGTCTTTTTTGTGCGCTGAGGGGAAGGAGAAGGTCTACGGAAGAAGGAGTTAGGTTCCTCTATATCCGAACTATGCAGCGAATTGCAGTCATCCGGTATCGGCACCGGAGAGCCCGCCACTGCAAGCCTTTTACTCGCATGCTCCGTGAGGGTGATATTGCTACCACCACTATCTCCACTCGATTCCGATTCGCTGCGAGCCCGCTTGCCCAGTGACAGGTTCGAGCCCGTAAGCTGGGAGTGAGGGTCCTTAGGCAGCAGAACCGACGATGTGTCCTTATCCAGAGAAGTTGTTGAAACTCCCTTACTAAGTGGGGTCGCAGGACTTCCACTTACACCTTGGTTTGGGAATGTAATGTGTACTGGCCCCTCATTCTTAGCCTTAGCCTTAGCATTTTCAAGTGAGCTTGCTGTACTGCTCACTGTCCCGTCGAGAGAGGGAGTGGGAACGCTCCCTTTTTCAGTCTGTTCCACCAAGTCTACCAGCGACAATGATGGTGATGGACCAGCCTCTTTCACTTCCGGATTTGTCACTACAGACGAATTAGTGACCGACAATGTCCTGGTTTGAGAGCGTGTCATGACTCTGTTGCTCACATTAGGTGAGCGAGAGCGAGATCGAGTTCGTTCTTTGGTACTCATTCTGTCCTCAGTTGGTGTAATGACAGAAGAGGAACGCCGTCTACTTCTATCATTCACCGATTCATTCAGCTTGTCTGTCTCAACAGAAGGATCCCTGGAGTGAGAGCGAGAGTGATCAGCTCTCGAACTTTCGGATGTACTCCCGGAAACTTGACCAACTACAGGCAGGGGGTTTTTGCCCCTACCAACACTGCCACGTCCTGCACTGCGCTGACCCTTAGAAGGGTCTTTAGCTAAACCCAGCTTGCTCAGCAATGAGCTCACCGGGCCTTGGCCCTGAAAAGGGCCTTTGTCCACACTCCGCGCACTTCCGCCCGCGCCAGGCCCATCCCCTCGGTTCGGGGAGTCCATCTCCGCACTCCGCTCGCTTCCGCCCGAGCTCGGCCCACTGACATCAAAAGAGGGGTTTTTATGAGTATTAGACAAATCCATTTTGAGTCCCACGAGTAAGGATCGGTATATCGGTCTGCACAGACAGAGCCGCCTTGTCTGTGTAAGGCTAGGGTTGTGAAGGTGGGGGTCGCCCGTTCCCCACCTCCAGAGGACGTGTCGCGACCGGCTAGAAACCGCCGGCCACAAACCCCTCGCCCACGTCCAGCTTGGGCTGGTTGTTTTTTATTGTGGTTGTCTCCACTTGAGGACACCCAGTAAAGGGCAGCCCCACCCCGGCTCCGCGCTTGCGAAATAACGGGGTCGGCCGGTGGTTGCTGATCAAAACAGCACCCGTCGCTCACGCCACCGTGACACGTCAGGCCCACCGCCCTCGCTGGCGCGGCCGCTACCCGGGATGCCCAGGACGCCCGCCCAGCCCGAACCGCGCTGCCGCTTCCCGACTTACCATCGGGGCGCCAGCCCGGAGCCCACACAACAAAAGTGCCAGGGTACGGAACCCCCAACACACCCCACACGACGACCCATGAAGGGCCAACGACGGCCTATAGTAGGCCGAAACCACCCTTCCATGCCCGACTGCCGCTACTCGGAGTATGTCCGAGACGCCAGCCGGGCCCCTCTTCTGTTACTCGTTTGGCGCCACCCGGGGGACACGTGCAGGGTAATAAAAGGCAAACTCCTGCGGACGCGAGTAACTTCATCCCCCGTAAGTCGATTACAACTTTCGCGGGAATTTTATCGCACTGTAAGCTCACTGGTAATCGGCTAAACAATGATGATGCCATACTGAAAAAAATACTCACTAGTAGCATAACAAATGAACAGAACTATGTAACATGAAATAAATACCTATATAATATTGTTTGGATTTATTCAAAAACTTAGCGAGTAATTTTTTTCAGTACCGCACAATTTGTCTTCTATACATATACGTCTTTGTTAGCTATGCGCGGCATCTGCCACAAGGTGATCCAAAATGCAAATGCGGCAAACTAACACACCTAACTACCGCCGCCAATTACCTACTCTATCCGTGTTCTGCGAAGCAAGTACACTTACCAGCTGTCTGTGCCCTGTACAATAGTAATACCGGTAAAATTTCGTATTTATGAAAACTATTTATTGCACAAAATGACGGACTTTTTGATCGAGAAAAGTGTAAATGTTTTATTATTAAAAGTATATTATTATATTAAAATATACATAAAAAGTGTTGTTGTTTCCAGTACGCAAAAAGTTCAGGAAACATGTAAATTAGTTATCTTTATTCACAAAGCGTGTTATAATTATGCTACTAGAAGTTGAAACAAAAAAGTTGAATCACGAGCGAATTGAGATCATGACATTGTAAGATTTTATTTTCATTGATACAATTTTTCTTTTTGTTAATTAAATCTGTGAAAATGTATAAAATCTGCTAACATTTGGCCTCATTTGAATACCGCTTACTGCAGTTTTAAAAAAATCATACTACACTTAAAAACTGTATTAGCTCAATGGCCCGTAGTTATTATAATTTGTTAAAAGAGAGAAATTATATAATGTGTTACTTATATCATTAAGAAACTCAATTTTTCATAATATTTTATGTATTTCTTCGCCTAAATTACCATATATAGATGATGATAAGATATTTTTGTAACTTCCTGTGTATTTTCATGGGTGTTCGCTAAGGTTTAATTTATTTTTATAGACGATATTTATATACATTCCTCAATAATTCTAATACATTCTTATCTATAATATAAAAAGTTAATTATGTTGATTATTAATATATTGTATACCAAATGGAAAAATATGTTACAAATGGTCATTGACCTTGTGAGGTTAATTATTTACATTCTATGTAGAAATCTTTTATGCTACCGATATGTATATTTACGTAAAATGTATTCCGAAATGCATTTTAAGATAAAATTTCTTCAATCGAGTTGAGTGCATCGGTCTTGCGTCTCGAAAATCGAGTACATTCAACGTCACAGTAGTTTGATTATAATATTTTACAGTATCATAAATCTAACTTCTTTTTGTAAAATAGATCAATCCAATAATATAATTGAAGTAAAATTAAAATACAAATTAAGTGCCATCAAAAAAGGCCAAGTGTAAAAAAACTCATTTAGAATAGTTTTCAATTGGATGCTTATGTTCCTATTTGTCTTATAACCAGTAAATAATTTAATTATATTTTGTTAATTAGGTATAAAATACAAAAATCTCAAAAACAGTACCGGCATAATTTTAGGTTTCGTTTCGTTTTTTTGTCCAAATATTAAATATTTGGACAAAAAAACATCTAATGATATTTCTATTACCTTTGTGGTAGAAGTAATATTTACACAGATATTCAAAAACTTCTACCACAAAGGTAATAGAAATATTAGAAATATCATATTTTTAATAGTAATATAAAAAATATAGGGCGTTATCGATATTCTTATCGCCTGTACCCAATTTATTCAGCCAAAGTTTTTCTACTGAATAATGTGGTGAATGGATTTATCCCACGTTATATAGAAAGATTAAAGAAAGAACGAAAAGAAAAATGTATCGATCTATACAAAATTTGTATTTACAATAAAAACTTAAGCTAAAAGAGTATTCGTTGCGAGATAAATGGGATCAGAGACTGGCAATGTTGATTTGATTTAAAAAATAAAAATTATTGTAAAAATGCTGCATCAGGAAAGATAATATAAACTAATTTTCTGTCTGTTCGTCATGTAAATTGGAGGTGGTTTGTGATTATTTTTCTATATATCACGCTGTCTAAGTTTGCTTACGAGAAGCGTGGCAAATTTATCAAATATAATCGATTATACGCATTAATATCGTAATGGGTAAGTTCAATTAATATTGCAGAAATGTTACCTCGAATTTGGTTCAGATCAAACGTAAAAAATATTACAAATGAGGTTTAGTTAGAACTCATATTTCTTCTATTAAAGATAAGATTAAAAGTAATTATACCATAGAAAATGTGTGGAGAACATTTAGGGACAGAATGGAATGGTAGCAGTTGCGAGAAATAGTCATTACGTAAGAAGCAGAACTCGCCTCGTTTATTTAAGTAAGAAATGGGAAGCGTAAGGAGACACTGGGAAAATTTTCGTTGTTACGCCAGATTGTCCCTCGAAGATGTTAGCACGTTATTTGAGGTTTTGTATTACATACGAGTATGTCTTTACTGTCTTTATGTTTATTTTTAACTACCCGAAAATATATAAACGTGTATTTGTAAAATTTTATATTTTTAATTTATCTTAAAGAAAAATGCTTAAAAATTCACTTTCATTTCACGTTATCTTAAGAAATACGGCTGAATTCTATAACTAGGTTAGTAATCCGTGGATTGGGGTCGATTCTGAACCACACTTTAAATTAATCAAACGTTTTTTAACGTTCTTACATAAGCACATAACCAAGTAGCCGTTCCCAATTTAGAAAGCCAGTCCCGAGTGAAGATGCTGCAGACTAAAGCCAATAAATGGTGATAATTTTCACTATGTACTACTTTCCATTCGATCGAAAATGGCCACAATAGTATCACGGTTACAAGGTGTCGCTATCTTTGTCGTCCCGGGTTCGACTTCCGGTGGAGTAAATGTAGATAATTAACTTTTCTATATTGTCTCGGATCTTGATGTTGTGGTACCTTAGTTATTTAAGATTTATATCATACAAGTGCTTTATCTTTTTATCTTGGGATCCGATCAAGGTTTATGATATTGTGAAATAATTATTATCTATACTGATTAATTATAAGTTATTTTTAACATAAGGTATTTCAATAGACTTTTATTAACACCCAATTACGGAACCCCAAAAACACCATTAACCTGAATTAACTTTATCATGAAGGTTCAACCATAATATATCAAGAAGAGAAAAAAATTACGATTCACTTCCATAAAAACAAACCGTTTTAGCATTTAACGAAACCGGCTAGTTTGCCAAGATTAAGCGGTGACAGCCCTGACAAATACTCGTTACACACAACGGGAAACTTCCACCATTTGTCTTGGCATGAAGTCACATGGTTTTTATGGAGGAGAAGGCAACTTTTACCTAGTTCTATATATCTATCTAAATATATATATCTCAAAGGTGACTGACTGACATAGTGATCTATCAACGCACAGCCCAAACGACTGGACGGATCGGGCTGAAATTTGGCATGCAGGTAGATATTATGATTTAGGCATCCGCTAAAAAGGACTTTGATCGATTCTATCCCCAAAGGGATAAAATAGGAGATTAAAGTTTGTATGAAACTTTGTCAATTTTAAATCGATCGGGCTGAGACTTTGCATGCATAAAGCTACTATGACGTAGGCATTCCCTAAGAAAGGATTTTGATAAATTCTACCCCTAAGGAGATAAAATAGGGGATGAAAGTTTGTATAAATCTTCTAAGATTTTCGACTTATTGAACTGAAATTAAAGATTGGAACTACTATGATGTAGACGTCCGCTTAAATAGAATTTTGATAAAATCGACCCCCATGTGGATAAAGTGTTAGATGTAATTAATAAATATTCGTTAGAAATGCTGCTCAAAGTAACTTTACCACGCGGTCAAAGTCGCGGGAAAAAGCTTTATATACGGGAGTAACATAAATATTATATGGACATATCGGTAAAAATAAGAAACACAGGATTTTCTACTACTAGGGATGATAACGAATATTTTTTTGTCTTTCCGTTGGGTAGATTATATTAAACTCATATATATTTTTTAGCATAATTAATAAATTACGGCGATACATTAGGTTGAAATATCGCATAACGACCTTTGTACATTTTCTACATAGTTGTGACGCAGTAAGCACCCACTCCTCAACTTAAATGCCTATTATCTAAGCCATTATTGCTAAATTGAATTAAAAATATTACGTGTCAAATATATTTCCTTTATCTAACTGAGGGACTAAACAGAATTTCATTTATTATATTTGATTAATCCCGCATTCACAATGCTATACCGAAAAATATTCTTAATGAAAAATGTTTAAAAAATGCACTTTGTCCCTGGCACTCGGAGATGGGGCGGAATGGAATGGGAGCGGTCGCCCGGATTACGAAGGGTCATGGGACCCATCAGAGTGCCGGGGCCAAAGTGGATTTTTTAAGCATTTTTCGTTAAGAAGAATTTCATTTTTTTTCCCCAATTATCATGTCTTGTACTTTAAAAAAAAATAAGAACCTGATAAATGGTGAGTCACACGTAGCAGTCTTATTCTATATATGCAGCGCTGTTGCACCACAAGATGTTCAATGAAATAAAAGCTTTATTGCCTTATGAAGTAGGTTTTGTTTGATAGAATCTCTAATTGTGTATGTGTGTTCTCTACACTACGTTCAATATTATAGTATTTTAGAGTACTGGAGAACAAACTAATATTCCCATTTTTATAGTCAGACAGAAAGGTAAATTTCGTAAAGTAATAAAATAATAATAATAATTTTTATTTCCCACATTGTTGCACAGTATAATACAAAAATGTCGACTGCGTAAAAACGAATTTAAAAAAATACATGATAGAATTAACTTAAATAAAAACTAAAAAGAAAGAAACAAGCCCAGTAGCTTAGAATTCTGTTAAGTAATACAGAACAGAACGACTCATTGTCGGGGCCCATTCAAATTTTACCAATCAAATCTTGACAAGGGGCCCCGACTATGAGTCGTTCTGTTCATCGATTTTTATTTTTTTTCATTTAGACAATATGGCGTCTGGTTGTCGCTGTAGTGAATTTTGATTACTGTCATGTCATTAATGACACTCGCAAGGTAAAGAAGAATCGATTGACGTAAGAATCATCAAAATCGGCCTACGCATTTGGTCTCTAGAACGCCACATAGAAACAAACATACATACATACAAAGACTGATAAACATATTACCCTCCTTTGCGTCGCGCAGTCGGGTGAAAAGTGGTAATGACATCATTAACAGAAAAGAAATATTGGCTAATGAGCTGTGCCACAGTGGTGAAAATGTCTCTGGCTTAGCATTTCTTATCGTCATCGGACGTCACCAATTTATGATAAAAATATTAAGATTTTCGATAGCTAAAGGTACTTTTAAATTGAAAAGCCCAATATTATTTTGGATACTACACGTAACAAAATCAAATTATGTGATTTAAATAACTCAAATGATAACTAATTAATAGCACAAATAAACGACACCGCACTTGCCTTAGTAATTAAGCTAATTAAATTTGCGTTATAATTGGTTGCCAAATGAATTCAATCGCGCTTGTAATTAATTGTTCAGCACTTTATTGAGGATAATTAGTGGTTATCGTATATAATCGTTCATATTCTCAAAAATGATAATTAAATATATAATATTTACGTTAATTATTTAATAATTAATTGGATCGACACGATAATTTATTAATAAAGGATTAATATACATCATTTTTGTTATAATATCTATATTTTACCAAAATGTGTTTTATTGTTTAAAGTAATCAATAATGCCATATTATTATTTTATATATTAGAAATGTATTGATTTTGTTTTGAATAAATTATTGTTGTTTATTGGGTAGTAAACAACAATAATATATTCAATATATATAAGTAAATAGAAAATATAGACGAACAACTTGTTTCTTTTATTTTTAGTAAAATTTTTGGCAGTGTGTTTTTATTTTTTTAATTTCATTATTTTAGTGATCCGTATGTATATTTTATTTTTGAAATGTACTCATCGAGATGTTTAATTATTACCCATATTGCTATAATTAAAAAGAAAGTTTTAATATTTTTTAACCTTAAACAAAAAACACTCCTTTTTTAATGCAGTCGTGGAGCTATAGATTTATTTATTTATAAATCCGTTAAGCTATATATACACATAAATCGAGAATAGTCAAATTTTATTTATTCCTAATAGGTATACTTATAACGTCGCCGGCACAGCGTAGCGTGACTGTTACTTTAAAAGGTAGAATGCCTATATTTGTTTTAGTGAAAAAGAAATTTCGTCGATTTTAGAAACATTAATAAAAAATAAATTAGAAATTCTCCCAATTTTCATTCGTGTTCAGAGTACGCCGTTTTATAATCTTTACATCATTACTGACAAATTTCAGGGCGATCAGTAGCGAAGCTGAGTGTTGATATATCGATCCCTCAGTCACTATAGATTTTAAAGGTAACTAACTATATACGTTATTAATTATATGTTGGGTTCACTGGTGGTATCTATTGACGGTTGACTCAAATAAAGAATGAAATGAGATCTTTAATCGTATGACGTCACCTCCACCGTTTCTAACCTCGTTGAGCTTGCAACAGACTCATTCGGAACGAGATACTTCTCTACATATCGCGCCACCTGTTACCTCTAAATCAGTACGCCAGTAGATACATGAATACACACTTAGAATACCTCTACCTAGGGTTAACCAGTTCACTTTAATACGTTATAATTGTAAATGCACGTCTGATGGAAGATGCATTGCGGAACGTTCGAACTGATAATGATATGAAATGATATTCAACCTTGCAAACTCAACAGAAAATCTTTCACTTTCTAACGCACACTCTCGTAAGATGGTTTAGGGACAGTCCATCAGATTACACCGACCCTTACCTATAAAAATTAATTGCAGCAATAAGTAAAGTTAAATAACAAACTCATAATTATCCACGAGATTCGTAGAGCACTATTTTTTTGAACCCCCGTTTGAATAGCCTACGAGGTCGTGAGATAAATGTCAGTATGAATGAATGAATGAACGAATGGATGGATGGACGGACGGATGAATGAATGATTTATCCTGCTACTAGCTTTCCGCCAGCGGCTTCGCCCGCATGAACCCTAGGGAACTGTTTAGTGCTATAAAATCTTGTTATCTAAGTCAGCTAATACCCTATCTGTATACCAAATTTTATCAAAATCCGTTCAGTAGTTTCGGCGTGATTGACTGACAAACATCCAAACAAAGAAACCTTCACATTTATAATATTAATAGGAGATGCATGAGACATACAATAGGGACGACGATAGGGTAAAAAAAAAATTCTGTTTAGTCCGTCAGTCAGATAATAGAAAAATATTCGATACGTATTTTTTTACTTCAATTTAACAAGAAATAGCTTAGATAACAGCCATTAAAGTGGAGGAGTGGGGGCTCGCTACGTCACAATTTTGTAGAAAATGCACAAAAGCGTGACGTCATGTGACATTTTAACCCAAAATATCGCCTAAATTTAATGTATACCAAAAAAAAGAAAATAATGTTTAATACTTTTAATATTTTTTAACAATTTACCTGACAGATAAACAAACAAAATTTTTCGTTATGCCTATTTTAGGTTACATTTTACATCAAGAATAAAATTGAAAACGTAAATTTTGATAAATACGTATATAAAATCATGCATGTTTTAAAGAGTAGTAATTAGTATAATAATGAGAATGAGTGAATGTATGATTATCAACAATTAGTAATAATACTAAATATAAAAAAGTAATATATTGATGTTTAAATTATATCATAAGCGAAATTGCAAATTTATAATTATGTTTTATTTATTTTTTATTTATAAATTGACTAGTCTCTGCGAACGAAGATGTTTGTTGGACATGAATTTCTTGGATAAACTTCTAAATTTATTGAGTTATTGAAACGTTTGTCTTTGACGGTGCCTGTGAGATATCCCAGACACCATATAAGCAAAACTTTTGCTAGACTGTCTACTAGAACCAATGTTGGTCTACAGTCTTCTTTGGTGCGAATTTGTGGCGAGTATAATGATGATCTTTGATATAATATATTGAATTTGGATATGTTTCACAATAGCTTGCAATTTAGAATGAAAATTTTAGAAACTTTTGGTCAAATCTTTCTGTCATTATCTATAAAGTAACGCAGTAGCACTTTCTCGATATTTTATGTGATGAATGTTAAGTACGCCGTTAATTTGATGCATATCAGAATAGTTTTCTTTTAGTTTATATTCTTAACCTTAATTGCTTTAATATGTACCATGTGGCTATACTGTGCAAATAAATAAATACAATAATAAAAACTAGTGTTCCTCTTTTCTTTTATTGTTGTGCCCTATAGGGTCCATAGGGAGACTAACTAAACACTGTAACATTATTTTAAATTACCTATAAAAATAATAAACTTAGGTTATTGAGATAATAGGGATGATGATTAATTTTTGTTTGTTTGTCCGTCAGGTAGAGTGTTAAAAAATATTAAACACGTATTTTTTCGTAATCATAAAATTACGGCGTTACATTGAGTTGAAATTTCGCATGACGTCACGTTAGAGTACGTTTTCTACTCGACTGTGACGTAGCGAGCCCCCACTCCTCAACTTTAATGCCTGTTATCTATACTATTACTTGTTAAATTGAAGTAAAAAAAAATACGTACCTAATATTTTTCTATTATCTGACTGACGGACTAAATAGAATTGCATTTTTTTTACCCAGTCATCATCCCTATTCAATATTACAAGTAATTAACCAATCAGGTCAGCAGTCAGGGTCAGCAGATGAGTTCGAAGCCAGCACTTCTGCACCCAGATGTTATGTAGTTTCGGGCGTGTCTGGAGCCAGCGCTCCAGTACTCAGAAGTAGTGTTGATGGCCAGCTTGAAGTTTCCCGGGGGTGGGACGGAACCCCAATATGGGGATACCACTTCCTAAGTAATTTTAAAATTTTCCTTCCCCGAAATAAAAAGAAATTATTCGAAAATTCTCAATATTCTATAACTACATATTTACCTTACGTTGTCTTCGGTTAAAAAGTGTTGCTTGAAGATCTTCCACGGTTTTGTACTTTCCAGAATACTGGATTGCGCCTGCGACGTGGACAGCAATAGTTTCGAGTAAGACTAGTAGTAAAGCCCGTCACCGCTTATCTATATATAAAATTATTTGTTTGTCTATATTGGGAAAAGAAATTTTATGATAAAGGTTTTAGAAATAATGATTATAAGTATAAAAAATAATAATCCGTTTCACCAATTATTTACATATTATATGCGATTTTATAAATTATTATAAATCATTTCTTATTATTTTATTAATGTTATGAGTATTATTAGATTGATTATGACATTATATTATATGAATAATATATAACGATGAAATTTAATAATTAAAATTGACTATAATACACTTAAAATTATTTTGTTGCACCCATATACCACCATATACCATATAGGATTTATTGATATAATTATATGCGTCGAAATCTCTTTGTGTATGTTAATTAAAAGGTATTGCTTTAAACGATACTTAAAATTAGCGACAGAGTTAATATCTCTTAAAGATAGGAGAAGGGATGTTATTCCAGATTTTGGGAAGCTGCATACCGAAAATCGCCTTTACATGACCTAAGTTACTATCTAGATAATCCAATAGGCAGGCAGTGTATCCAAAGGGTAAAATCCGGGACTCTATCACTAAGACTTCGCTATCCGTCCGTCTGTCATCAGACTGTATCTTATAAACCGTAATAGCTAGACAGTTGGCATTTTCACAGCTGATATATTTCTGTTGGTGCTCTAACAGCAAATACTAAAAACAGAATAAAATAAACGTTCAATGGGGGCTTCTATACAATAAACGTGATTCTTTGCGTCTTTTTGCCCTACGTGTGAATCCGATTCACACTCGACCGGTTTTTGTATATTTGTATTATTCCTAACGACAAATTTTAAATATCAAATGTTATCCATTTCATGCACTAACGTACAAAATATTGTTTCTTAGGTAAAGTAGGTATATATTATCGTTAATACAAAATGCTTATAAATCCACTTGGTCCCTGGCGAGTGGTGGATAAGTATTGAAAAACAGTGAATGAGAAAAAAGCAATGTTCAAGTCAGCATTAATAATCATAACATATTAAAACGTGAACTTATCTTTATGTTTTTAATTAATAGTAAGGGCACATTTGCGTCTCTACCTCCTTTTAATGCTCCTAGCATTCTGATGTATAATTTACTAAACTACACGCAGAAATTTATAATTTCAATTTGGGTTTTAACATTATTGTTTAGTAATTTATGTAAAGTTATCTTGTTTATTTACAGTATTGATTATGCTGTTTAATAGGATTAAAACTAAATGTATCAGTCCATTTTCTGTAGTTGAATTGCTAACACTAACATTAATTCCATAGGAATTTAAATAGAATGTGTAATCTGAAAACGATATACGTTACGGCGTTATTCGTGGTCCAGCTATTTGAATTTTTAATAATAATGGTTTAAATGTGAAACTACTGTTAATTGGCGAGATAATATTGGCGACTAAATAATTTGAATTAGAATTAAACTTGCACAATATCAAATCTGACTGAAATAATTTTAGCATAGAAATTTAATCTCGTCAATTTTTAAAAGTGTTTTTTTGATTGTTCTACTTTCAATAATTTTGTTCTTATTTCGTTACAATGAGCTTATAGAATGAAACATTAACTATTTTTGAATATGAATTCAGACGTACGATTACATTAAAGACAAGACTACTACTTGCGACAGGCAGTGTTATTTTTTCACTTACAAAATAATATAAATTAAATCCGACACGTTAATGCTCAAGTATAAAGTCGTTTACATAAAGTTATTACAGGAACTGATTTATGTGAAGACTCGCGAGCTTTGTTCGTATTGGATCGGGACGCAACAATTAGATTAATGGTTGTTACAGCTAAATTCACTTCTTGAAAAAGCAATTTTTGAGTGTCACAGGGTCATATCTCCTATAAAAATAAATTATAATGATAAAAACTACTATTACATCGTTTCTTCATTTCATTAAGCATCGTGTCATATAGATTTCACGGATAAAAAACGACGTAGATCGGAGTAACTTACCCTCAACACCTCAAATCCGGTCAATTTTGCACGTTTTTACCGTGTCACACGCGCGCCGACTTTTGAGCAATCGCAAATATTTTTGAAATTACCCACGTTTTTAATCAGTTTGTTACACACATTTAAAAAAGACAAATCACTTTACATATTGATCAAATTTCAAATTAATCGGAAGGAAACTTTTGATTTTATGGTCAGAAGTATACGTGTCACACGCTTAGCAAAATTTTCGCGGCACGCCTTGCACGAGATACTGCTCTGAGCTGGAGAGGCGTAGACGAACCCCGATTGGTGTTTACGAATCGTCATTTACGCCGCAGCTAGCAGGTGAGGTGGCCACGTCGCTGTTACCCGCGCTTTCGTTGCGAGAATAAGTTCTTCAATCTCTTAAATTTTGGTTCTCAGTTATCCGGCTTTGCCATGTCACATTTTTTCAATATAATTGTACTTCTTCTAGAAAATGGGTTTTAAGGTGAAATACCTAGCACTATAATGTAGATAAACAGTAAAAAACTAGCCGGTTATATCTTTTCAATGCAGAGTAATTTCAAAATATATGTTTTTTGGTAATTTCCATGGTGTAATTTCCATGGATAAAACACCATGGAAATTACGTATCACCCATGGAAATTACGTTATGTTAAATGTTTGTTTTCAATGAAATGCACGCCATCGCCATATACAGACTTAAATGTTGAATGTTAGTTATTTTTTTTAATTAAATCGTCTTAAATATCACCGGATTAAGTTAACATATTATATAATTTATTTATTTATTGTAAAAATTTACTTTGATTAAACACTAAATTGGTACCTGTAGGGCCAATGGTTTTCTCAAAAACGATAGATAGCCAAGGGGGTTATCTTGACTGAAATAACCTCCTAATATCTACTTATGACCGGTGTTCGCTATCTGTCGTTTTTGAGAAAACCACTGGCCCTACAGGTACCAAATCGGTGTTAAATGAAAGCCAATTAAATTTACAATAAATTAATTATTGATATTTGACGTAGGATGCGTATTTTATAAAATAATTGACAAAATAAATAACCATTTCGAAAAAGGGTTCTCTATGTCACTTCGAAACACGTTTCTTCAATAATTGATACATCGACAACTATACAAGTACGTCGAAGCCTTCATTGTTCGAAGTTTCAATACATCGCATATCTTACTTCGACGCCCGACTTTTGTTTGTCAGATGTAACGTTACTTCGAAAAATTTGCCAGATGCTGAAATTTCAATGTTGGTCTCATAATGAAAATTGTTCAGTTTTATGGGCTGAGCTACCACCTGAGAGGTTTTGCGCTATTTCCATAACACGTTGTATATATTTTGTTTTTTGAGAACATGAACGTGTTTACGTTTCGTTTCAATTTTGAGTAAGTACTATCGTATATCGTTTCAGTATAATGTAGGTAGATCTTAATACTACCCTAACTAATATGACAGCTTAATTTCATATATGGCATGGTGTTTAGCAAAATTTTATCTGCTGTGTAATTTCCATTGCCTTTATTGTAATTTCCATGGTCCGCCAATTTTCTACATTTTTTTTTAGCAAAAGTATAGATCTCAGTCGTGGCCAATTTTAATATGTTGTTTAAATTTGCAGAAGTTTTCGAAATATTTATATAATTCACCATAATTTTGCGATTTCAAAAATGCCCTGGAAATTACGCGGAGAACACATTTCCCAAGAATGTCGATGCTCGTGATTTTCACAATATCAGACAAACATAAATAATAAATGTCACAATAAAAAAAATCCGTGTTTGACAAAAGTAATGTTAGAGGTAAATAAATAGTGATTTTACAAAATCACGGAGACGGTTGCTACAACAGAGATGCCACTTATCTGTATTTATATAACGCTTGTTTTTTGTTGATCATCGGTTGGGTAGCAGAGTAATCGGAGTGTAAAACGATCTCGTGTTAGAATCTCAGTGGGTTTGTGGACTACTTGTTATAACAAATGATGTTTGTATAGGTAAGGTAGTAACAACTTATTTGCATGTATTTTAACCGAAATTCGGCTACTAAGGTAACACACACGCTCTGTTTGATTTTATAGACTAAATTATTAAATGAGGAGTATTTTTTAATGCTGTGGTTGTTATAATAAGTACCTGTCTACTTCTTTCTATCATTATCTTTAGTACACATAACTATTTGAAATAATGAGATCTTCATATAAGTGCTATTATTAGCTCTATTTATAGCATTATATATAAAGTGCCGTTTTTGAGAATTCACTCAGAGAACAACAAAATATGTCTACACTCTCAGATGTTATATTTAGGGTTCGCAATGC
Organism: Diatraea saccharalis; assembly: GCA_918026875.4. Classification (NCBI taxonomy): domain Eukaryota; kingdom Metazoa; phylum Arthropoda; class Insecta; order Lepidoptera; family Crambidae; genus Diatraea; species Diatraea saccharalis. Next base: position 2,778,523 of record OU893340.1, on the reverse strand, counting down.
GAGCGTCAGCGCACATTGTTACAGGACAGTATAAAATTAATTTCTTTACTCTACTAACTACAGTTTGGGTACAGACATTTCTTTTAAAGATAGCCGCTCATATCTTGTCGAAAGTAGGCCAGCCCTTGGAGTGCTGATGTTAATGGCAATTGCCGGCGGTACACGAAGCGTGAAAACGCCCTCACTCATAATTTATTGGGCAGAGCTATTTTTATGCATACCACGTTATTGCTGCCATGAGCCCATGGTGTTGAAACTCGACACTATGTCGTATAAATTGTTTTATGGGAACGTTTGTGTCGTTATCATAATATTTGAACTGCCGTTTTTTTGTTAGTTATAGTGTTGTTTTCTCAAGTTTGTGATTTTTTTCTATCTTTAACTAATTATATAAAAAAATAAGCTGCCTTAAAAAATCTCCTGTGTTTTTAAAGCATAAGTGGTAAAAGGTGAGAAAAGTAAAAGTATGATAAAATAATTACCTAAAAATACTTTTTTCGTGAAGTTTTTCGCGTACATTATAGTCTGTGCCACAAACGTATTCAAGAATTTTCATGATAGGATCAGTAAAAATTACCAGCTACTTACCAACAAAGAAAGCTAGAAAATTTACCTCTTTATAATAGTAGTTAAGGTTAAAATAGAACGGAGAACCTTTTTTAGTATGTATTATTAATTATATTCAATGTTTAGTCCAAAAAAAATCGGTGAGTGTTGTATTGTATTTGGCAGTTCTGTCGCTTACAGCTGTTCTTTACTAGAGCGAGAAAGAGAGCGTGTATGTGTATTCTATCAGAGACTTCCACGGCGTGTTCAATCGCTTTTCTTGCTCTAGAATATGGCAGTTTTGAACGACAGAAAAAGACAGGGTGATAGAAAAGTGAAACCTTGATTCCGAATATAGCTCAACCCCGAGTTCAAAACGCGTGCGTTTATGTTTAAAAAGAGGAAAGATTTCATAGTTTGTGGATTTGTTTGTTTTTAAAGGAGTCTAAAACGACTAGTCTAATTTGAAAAATAACCTACAGGAAGCAACTTCATAACCTACATCCTACCTGGGTCACATTGTTATAAAGAAAGTTGAGGGAAAACAGCTGGTTTTAAATGCCTAATTCTTAATCGATTTCGAAGATAATAAAAAAAAACATTAATCAGAACGCAAAAATAATAGTCACGTTCGGCGGGTACGTTTAGTCCCTGCCCGCCTAATTAAGCTGATAGAATGACAGAAACAAAACACACCAGTAAATCACGCAACTCAATGACGTAACAAAATGTCGTGATTAACTCAACAAGTGTCACTGACACGACCAGACATGATGATCCATATTAAGACTTTTTAGGAAATCTTTTTATTTCAAAACAGTTCCTACTGTATCTACCGATGTCATTTGCATGGTTATTAATTACTAGGGAGTGAGATCAAAATACTTTTATGTTTTTTAACTTTAAACAATTTGCATGTCATAGTTTGTAAAACTTGTCGAGTCATACAAACAGACCGACTAGTGAGTTGAATTTTAGTTCATTATATTAAAACGTATACGTTTAATAACGTCAGAAAAGATAAAGCTAATTAAGTTAATTTAATTACGACCAAGTAGGTCGTTTCTATATAAGAGAGATCGCTGTTCATGAGGGCATTATTTTAAAAGGCTCTTCATTCTCGCAGTGGGACAGATTCAATTGGTCAGATCGAAAAAGGTTCTGTTCACGGTCGGCAACTCTGCGACCTATCGCACTAAATTCAATGCGACTGAACAAAATGTCTGCAAGGAGATACGATATTAAATTCCAGGTTATATACGTATCCTACTTTGTAAAATAATATTATTTTTAAAAGGCTATGTACCTAGGTAGATAAGGTACGCTAATAACTTAATTCTAATGGTGGAGATGGATAGCGCAATTAAAAACTGGTAGAATTCTTCAGTCTTGATTTTATTTTCGAATATTATAATATTAAAACTCTAACAACGAAATACTATACTCTAATTCACCGAAAAACGAAATATCGTTCGAAATTTCGGACGTTTCCTACCACAATTACGTTCGTTCCGAATATTCAACGAACGAAAATGTTTGACATATTTATTTTCTAAACCTACTCTATTTCACGAAATGACAAAACGAACATTTGAGTTTGACATCTAATTGTTCGGAATTCTTACCTTAAATTGACGAAGTAAAAAATGTTACCTTTTCATTTTCGTTAGCAATTTTTTATTTTCGAAATGGGGTCTATATTACTATTAATCGAGTCAGCTCTCAGTAAAGAACGATTAGACCGTAGAAGAAATCGGCAGCGGCTTCGAAATAGCCTTAATATAAGAAATATTCTCGATACTGAGTTTGTAAGTATTTACAGACTCAGTTGTGAATTATTTCAAGAACTATGCCAAGAGATTATACCTTTACTGCGTCCACAGGCAAGATCTCATGCCATCGAGTCCACAATTAAACTTGGAAGATATTTTATCGTAGTTCTTGATAAAAAAAATTGCATGCCTACCATTATGCATTTCATATTTTTATGATTCTTACAGCGTTGAATTTTTATGCCCGAGGTAGTTACCAAGGATTCGTATCTCAAAACATGGATGGGCCTATGGCCCAACAAACAGTTTCACGGTGTTAGGAGGTTAGGACTGTCCTCAATTCACCAGATAGGTATTATAAGAAAATATATTATTCCCTCAAAACCAAAATGAAAGGAATCTTATTAAGAGACAGTGAGTACCTAATAGTTTATTGTTTATTTTGGCTTTATGTATGAATTGTGAATAATTACCTATAGAATTATGTCATTAATATTACAGATTTTACGAGGCATATAGGCTATGGCATTATACCTGAAAAATATGACTGATAAAAAGTAAATTTATTACTAAAAACCTTTTTTGTGCCGAAAAACTAAATATTACTTTCATACTTACTTATAAAGTTTTTTACTGAATTGTCAAGATAAATTTCGGAACTCACAATAATTAAATAAAATATTAGTAAACACTGAACAGTTTGGTGAAAACTTGTAAAACTTTTGGCGGGATGAGAATGGTTTGTATTATACGGATATTTAAGATTGCCATACGTTGATTATAGCCATCGTATAAATGAAAGGTTGTTTTTAAATATGTCGGTTAATACTGTGGATAAAAAAGTTCTTTATAGTGTCTTGATAAGTTGTAACGAAAAATAAAATTCATTAATATACTAAGTTTTTCATTATATTATTATAATATTTTATGTTTAAACAATGTTTAGCCACTAAAATTTTATTTAAAAGAAATATATGTATTGTTTAATATTATATATATCAAGTTACGGTAAAAACCGGAATTTGACATTATAAGAAATCCAATAACGCCATTCACTCCAATCGATCACGAAAATTGTCTTTGGAAACGAACATTCGTTGGTGTATACGAAAATGATAAAGAGTAGCGTTCTATGCGAAATTTCGTTTTAATTTCGTTCGTAAACGAAATTTCGTTTTCGAGAAAGCGTTAAATATTTCATAGCCCGATTATACCGTTAATACTACGTACCTTACAAATAATACCTGTAGACTGTCTGTTGGTGGCACTGAAAATAATGCACAAAAAATGATTTTATATTTTATTCCGACTCAATGAACCGTCATCGCCGGTATTATTTGAAACTGCCAAGCAATTGTGAATTATTATTATGAATTGTGAAATTTCTTGCTTTGTATACAATTGGCCGATATCCAAAATGGCGTTTGAGAAACATATTTTTATTATAATAACTGTGATAAATAAAGCGCGTCATTTAGCGATTAAGATTTATTTCGAGATTCGATACCTTGCAATGTGTCATTCCATTTGCAATGATTATGTAACCATCTTAAAGGGTTCCTCAGCAGAAAAAAGGATAAGTGAAACGCTTTTGGATCCTGTCTGTCGATATAAGTTAAGTATGTACGTTAATCAGTAACTCAGAAGTAAACAAATGAATTTCAAACAGGGGCACCTCTCTCTTCGGGGGTTAATTATAAATTTATAAATAAAGTTAACTATATATTTTATGACATATTAACTGAAAGGGCTTACTAAGAAATTCCTACTGTTACTGCCTAATCTGAAAAATACCCAACCCTAATTAATTATTGTTTTAAAAAGCCTATAAAATAAAATTCTAAGTAAAGCCTGCGGACCCTTTGCATGTGTACTACTCATATTTTGCTGGTTTTTTTTTTTAAACACAGTAAAACAGTTACGAATCTTATTAGACAAAAATGTTAACATAGAATGTTTTTTTTTTCTATATAAAACGCTTAATAAAGTTTCTTGTGAAACAACCTGAACTGATATTTAATATCCGCTAAACATTTATTTAAGTATTCAGTATATAATTAAGAAAACTTGGAAGATCGTACTTTTGCTTTGGGAAAGAAGTGACCGTTTAATTTTAATAAGGTATGTAAGGATGTAAATCATCATTAAATATTCTGCCTCTCTCTGAACATCTATGAATATGTAATTAAAAAAGAAGACACACACTTAACAGTACACCACACCAAAGCTACAGTCCATTTTCAAACCCATAAGCCTCTATCTATAATGAGAAATTCAGCCTGCTATGTTACTACGGATTCCCAGGTCTAATACCCCAGCAGCATGTGTAGCATGACGAATGCGAGAATGTTTTGTCTACACTCAAATGTCACTTTTCTCGAGTGCGCCCATACGATATTTCACTCTCGACCCGAGAAACTGACAATTGATTGTAGACAAAGCGTTTCTCGAGTTTGTCATGCTACGCGTGCAGGGTAACCGTAAGGGTTTTAATGGGTAGTCCTCTGGTGATGGAGGAGAGTCCTCAGATTATGAAGTCTACCTCTTATGCATTAATGTTAAGGTTAACATGGTTAGTTTTAAAAACCCCAAGACATTTTTTTTATTAAACACTGATTAATAGGTTAAGATGTGTTTAAGTAATATATACCCTCATCTGCCATTTAATTATGAAATAGTTGATAACATGTTGATTAATTATTTTGAACCTTATATTATGGAGTATCTGAGAAAACGAAAGTATCACAACGTTCAAACCCAAGGCAATGTAGAGAAGTCCATTTTCTACATAATAGTAGCCGAACTTTATTACTCATGTAAGCAATAATAACAAGTCTTCTGTTATATAAATAAAAGGAAACTATTGCTGTGGTAGCCAAAGAAATAAACTAAACGAATGCAGTGCCGGATCAGCCATATGGTATAAGTAGCAAATGCTACGAGCCTCACGCGTTTGGAGGCCCCGCGCAATTTGAGTGGCTCGCTATGGCCTGTGCAATAAATCATTTTTTTCGTCATTGTTGAAAACTGCAAGAAATAAAATAAACCACGCCTCTGCCTTATTTCATATTTCATACACATGCACAATTCAAACGCACGCACACACATACACACATCCGAATATACTTATTTTAACATACACATAAAAATGTATTTGTTAATAGCTTGCATGTTATATAGTTAAGTACATAAATAAAAGTATGCCATTGTTAGGAAGAATGGGGCCTCCTTCGTATACTTACTAGGCAGGTCCCAGCTTAGGTATATTGTTTATCTGCTAAATAAGTTGATGAATATACAGTTGTTATTGTTAAACATAAATTGACAAATAAAACTCTTAAGTCACAAATTAGTTGTGTTGTATTGTATTATTCGGAAAGCAAAAGACGATTTCTCAGATTATTCCTCATCGTCATCACGTAAGATACCTATATTAGATGGTTAAAAAATATCTACAAATTTTTTCATCATCTTAAGCAAACCCCCTGGTCTCAAAAAATTTGCTACAGGCCCCGCTCTGGCTTAATAAAAATAACAATAATGCCAATAAATGGTAACAAAAGTAATAAAATTAATCAAAGAAATATATATAAAACATCTATAAAAAGACATCGTCGCCATAATGATTTAACTATAAAGTAACCGTGCAATTGAAAAGTGCCACTCAATGTTGCCTTCAATCATGGTGTTTTAAATGAGTCAAGAGCGCTATTGGACGTGTTAAATTTCAATGATTTAATTATAACCCCTAATCAAGAGCTAGCCGTCCAATTGAATAGCAGTAAAATTACGCTGATATTAAAATATATTTATAACAAGATAGCGCCAAAATTTTCACTAGAATCAATTATCATTTCAATGAAACACAATCATATTATTAATATATTAGCTGCAGCTTTGCGTACGATTGTTTTGGAAACGTGAATTATAAAACAGTATTTCATATGGTTTCCACGAATACATGCAATAATTCATGTTCGTATAATTAATTAAGGTTTTATATTTGACTGAAATTTGACGACGATAATTAATTAATATTTTAAATTTAAATTTAATACGATAAAGTACATTAACAAAAGTTATGTTAATTTATAGATGCCAAATATAAGGTTCCGCTTAATAATTCAGTGCTATAACCTTCTTTAGGTAACTGAATCAAATATTCAAGCGAGTTTTGTGTATAATTTCCGAACTGTGTTGAAAATCTTAATATGCATCAATATATAGGCGCCGACTGCAGAGAACATTGATTTTAAAATGTCAAACTGACTCAAATTCGATATAATTTATTCAGTTTTTCTTTTACTTGCGAAACTCTGAAGTCATGCCATCGGTTCCGGAGACCTTGTACTGAGAAAAAGACCAATACTTTCTAGTCTAAGAACTAAGTTTCTAACTGAGAACTAAATTCTAGATTCGTAGTACAGTTTAAAAGTTTCCTTTGCTTGTATTCCAGTTGAATTAGAAAAAAGTAGTAAACCTTCGGATCAGAGACAAAAATGCACTTTAAAGCGTTCTAATGTTGTTTTAACGTTTATTCAATCCAGTGTATCCGTCTCCTATGTATATAAATTGCGTTGCTTTGTTTCTGAAATATTCTAAAACTTATCTATAGATTTTTAGTAGTGCATTGATTACATTAGTGGCCATATTGCTAACATTTGACATTTGGTTTTCTTTTAACATTTTGTCGACATTGGGGTAAAGTTATCTCTGTTGCCCGTGAATTGTGTCATCTTCCTTGAATGCTGATTGGGTAAGGTGCTGATTTGCGGAGATACGCAAATGCATTATTGACGTCATCTTCCGGTTCCATATCCATCAACTTTCCTGTATAATCATGTCAGAATGTTCAATAGCCATTAACCTAACTACTCGTGATTTATGCCGAATCCAGTCCCTTGTAACTTCTGACCCGCTTTCAACTATTTGTGTGACATAGGACGTCATCGAAGTGCAATTTTCTAATCGAACAGAAATCAGATTTCTCAGGAGACCTATTATTCTAGTAAATCGAAAGAATATTCCACAATTTCTTGGATATACCTACGTTTTTTATATGAACGTAAAGGGCCGGGTTAATTGTTAAAATTAGGTTGACTTTAGTTTTCTCGTCATCTGCTGCTGCTGGTGCCTGATTGGGTCCTGGTTAAATAGATCTAATAATTTCTTCTAACACTAAATAAAAATCTGCAGCGAAACACCATTTTTATGGTTCTCGCGCCCTTTTAGCTTTGGCATGCTTATAATATAATTCGAGCTTAAAGCCATGCGCATTAGAGCAAAACTGTTAATATTTTTTTACTAAACGCACGCACAGATAGCTTACTTAATTCACTGTTTATTAGTAAAACACAGATTAAAATGGGACTGGGTCCGTAACCTAATAAAACCACGAGTTGAAAGCACAGAATGAATTTTTTATTTACATGACAGTACAATTACTTCTAGTATCTGAAGAGCGCGCTTTTAGTCACGCCTTGGTCACACCATCACACGTGAACGGTTGGACCGATTTCGATGATTCTTTTTTTGATGTTTTTGCTATTGTCACGAGAAGGTTCTAATGAGAGAAAAATTTTTTTGTGTAAAATCTGACTATTTAAGAATATTTAATCACCATACAAATAATTTCTAATTTAACCTGAGTTCTTTGGATAATATAAACTTTTTTAATGTAACCTTAAAACATTTGACATAAGTTATATCATATTCGACATTTGAATATCGTCGAATAGGATGTAAAAAAAAATCAAATTCAATCGTAATAATTAAGAGAGGGCAACGTCTTTCAGATCAGCTAGTAAGTCTTTTTGTGTTAATATCGACTTATAAATCTGGTATTTTTTTTACTTTTGACTTGTAACAACTTACAATAAAGATACAGAATATAATGAGACTTTAATACGACTTTTAGACCGCCGAAATGAACATGTATCAAGAGTTTCCAGTTTATTAAAGTTTCAAAGGTGAAATGTAAATTTGATATTGTCACATATAATATTACTAGAACTTAATAAAATACTTTATAATGATATTCTCTATAAAATTGACCTTATAAACTAATCACATTTAATATACTTTAAATTGTCATTGGAAATAGTTTATATTGGTTCTTTTACCTAAAATAAAAAATATTTTTTAAACATAATTGTTTAACAATTATCTGCCATTTCAAAGTTTTTTTTTCTAGTTATTGATACCGATAATTTTCAATAAAACTTTCGTAATTGTTACACAAATTATATTAATACATATTAATAAATCCGAAAATATCAAGAACTCAACAAAACCAAGATACATAGTAGCAATTCAACTGTCATTCTAATCTATACTGATATTATAAAGCCGAAGAGTTTGTTTGTTTGAACGCGCTAATCTCAGGAACTACTGGTTCGAATTGAAAAAATATTTCTGTGTTGAATAGACCATTTATCGAGGAAGGTTTAAGGCTATATAACATCACGCTGCAACTATTAGGAGCGAAGAAATAATGGAAAATTTGGACGAAGTCGCTGGCGGCCACTAGTAATACTAGTTACTAGCGTGATGTTATATAGCCTAAAGCCTTCCTCGATAAATGGTCTATTCAACACAAAAATATTATTTCAATTCGAACCAGTTGCTCCTGAGATTAGCGCGTTCAAACAAACAAACAAACTCTTCAGCTTTGTAATATTAGTATAGATTGTAAAAAAAACATTTTGATGAAATAATAAATAATAGAAAAGTGTGTTGTATCTGACATAATCTAATTAAAAATTTTACTGCACTACTTTGTCAGCATACGTTTATTATTATAGGTACTTGTGCCAAATTACAACCAATAGTTTTTAATCAAAACCGCGGACGGACAGACGGACATGGCGAAACTAAAAGGGTTTCTTGGTTAATAAGGCACCCTAATAAACAGCAGAAGACCTACACTATTTCGCCGAAGATGAAATTTCATCTATTAACTAAACATTAATATGAATCCAAAGAAACCACTTTTTCAATAACTTATGATGCAACGAAGGTAGGTTCTGGACACTGCCTCTGATGCGCTGATTATAAACTTTGCTTGATATGATTTTAAAATAACGCTTCGAAATATTACGAGTTTTCGTTTGTAGACAAACAAAGAAGATCCTCAGGTTAATATAATATTTTTATTGAAGTTTTGACACAATTTTAATATTTTGATTAAATGCTGTAATATGAACTACTATAATTATTATTGTTAAATTTGACACAATTTTATCAATTAACATTAATTATTATACAACCTACATCAATTTTTTTTGCATGCTTTTCAAAGGTGGCTAAATAAGATCACTGTATATATTATATAACCCTATTAATTGCAAATAAAGACATTATTCTTAAAAGTTCTTAAACCAGTCAATGCTATAAACTGGTTTATACTCGTAATAACTGATTAGTTAATAGTTGTTTATTGATTAAGAGAGACAAAGCATTAATTACTGAACGAGTGTACATTTCAGGCTTTACGAGAAATGCTTTCACATGCTCGTCGTGTAGTTACATTTTTAATCTTTGGTGACGCCTTAAGATCAAGTACCAGTTAGTGAAGAGTTGGCATTAATACTTACAGAAGCATAATAAAGTGTACTTTTTTAATAACCCCCACTGCGACACTATAGAAACGGTCTGAGCGGTAATTATAAATCTTACAGTCCCTGGACTCTGTTGTACTGTCTTTTTTACGAGTAATTTGTAGTGGGGATAATGTTCTTGGGGCCCCTTGAATAGGGTGCTGGGATGAAAGGATTGACTAATTACTCCGGTGAATGGGATCAAATTTGTTTTCCTTCCGTAATTAGTCTCCGTTGAAAGAATCCCACTTTTGTTTTGCTTTCAATGTTAAAATTACTTTGAATATTATTAGAATATTCGTTTGGTTCATAATGCATTTTTCTTATAAAGTCCTATCTTTTGTGTCCTATGTCCTGTATTTATCGCTCTGTATAAAGCAAAATTATCGCTCTATTAAATGTAGTAAACAAGTGTAGCAATATTTATTATGTCAAACAATTTTCAGTTCAATGGAATGTAGATATTATTAAAAATGTTGATTTTCGATTATAAAAAAAAACATTCTTATTTATTTGCCATTTGTAACACAAGTTATGGAAATCCAAAAATGTGTGTGTGTGTGTGTATGTGTGTGTGTGTGTGTGTGTTTATGTGTGTGTGTGTGTGGGATTAAAATGTTAAATTGAAGGGAATAATATTTTGTTATTGTGTTAGGATATAACGACCAGAACGCTCTTCCGTTACCTCATATGTCCACCCGAATGACAACTCTTACTACTTTATCTTAGTTGTTTGACAAACATGAGCGTTCCTTCTCTTATTAGAATATTTAGAAGATGTTCTAGAGTGAACGCAGAGAATAGTATTCATTATGAATAACTGTCTTACGGTTAATACTTTGCAAGTTAAATACAGTTCATCGGTCGAGAAAGGTATGGGGCGTAAAGTACTAACTTAAAACTGCGCGTTGTAAGTAAGAAATATTATATGATAGTAAGAAATATTATACTTGTGTTGCCTGAGATAACGACTGTAAATATCGTTTGTTACCATTTAGTTTTAAGCAAATAGCTACTAAATAATTAATGTTGAATATTGCGTAGACCGATTCTGTGTAGTTTTCTAAAAAGGTGGGGATGGGAATGGTATCAAATGCTTTTTCCAAGTCTCAATATTTTTACGGCTATTTAAAATTAATACAATATTGCTTACAAGTTCAAGAATGTCATCAGATTTTGAAATATTGCGTCTAAATTGGTTGGGTCCAAATACATATTGGATTTAAAGTAATTATTTACAAAATTTATTATGTAGACAAAATAAAACTACTGAATAGTCTGTTATTTTATGTAAGTTACTACGCCGTCGCTTTGGTTTATATGTTGTTGGGTGTAGTGGCTGTTATAATTATTAATGTTAGGTATAATTTGATTTAATGAACAAGGGAGCCAAGCTTCTGTTAATGTTATAATATCTATATAAACCGGAAACCTGTGAAGCTAAGTATGTAGTTCTAATATATTTGTAATAATTGAAGGTATATTTTGTGTTAATATTTTAAGATTTGTTTTTTGGTTCTTTATAAACATCACACAAATTTTCAGGTAGCAGGTAGCTCGGTAGCGTAGTGGATAAGCGCCGCGGCCCGCGATCGTTGTCGTTAAGCAACTTTCGCAAGGGTCGGTCACGGGATGGGTGACCAAAAAAATATTATCTCGAGCTACTCTGTGCTTCGGAAGGCACATTAAGCCGTTAGTCCTGGCTGCATTTGCAGTCGTTAATACCCTCCAATCCGCATTGGGACAGCGTGGAGGGTCATGGCCCATCCTCCTTAACCATCCATAAGGAAGGCCTGAGCCCCTGCAGTGGGGACGTAAAAGGGCTGATGATGATGATGATGATGAAATTTTCAGGTAAAAAGGTGTTTGAAACAGAAATTGTAAAGTCATTCCTATTACTATTCATGTTAGAAAGAGAGAAAAAATACAAAGTTTAATCAAAGTCAAAAATCAAATCAAATCAAAATTTATTTATTCAGTTTAGGCTTTTACAGAGCACTTGTGAAAGTCGAAAACTACGCCATCGGTTCGCAAAACTACGGCGGGAGACCTTGTACTGAGAAGAACCGGCAAGAAACTCAGCAAGGGCCGGTTTTTTCTCCCTGTTTTATTTCACACAGAGAAGTTTTCTTGAAAAGTGACTTCATTAGAATATGAGGTCACTTTCCATTACAATATTAGAAATTAATACAATAAAGTTAAAATATCTAACACCATGCCTTTTTGTCATTTAGATATTCCTTAACGGTATAATAGCCTTTACTTTGTAGACAATTTTTAATATGACTTTTAAAATGATTTATTGGCAAATCTAATACATCACTGGGGATCTTATTAAAGTATTGTATACCCATGAAAGAACCTAATACCTTTTGTAACCTGTAAGAAGGCATTACTAGCTTGTTTTTATTTCTAGTATTAAGTTTGTGTACATCACTATGTTTGGTATACATATTAATATTGTTCCGGACAAAAAGTATACAACTATATATAAATTGAGATGCAACCGTCAATATTCCAATTTATTTAAATTTCTCTCTAAGAGATATTCGCGAGCCCAACTGAAATATAGATCTTATTGCCCTTTTTTGTAAAACAAATATAGACTGAATATCGGCTGCCGTTCCCCACAATATAATGCCATAGGACATGATACTGTGAAAATAACTAAAGTACACTGTCCGGGCAGTTTCTATATCGGCAATTTGTTTTAGTTTTCGTATGGCATATGCAGCCGAGCTGAGTTTACCAGCTAATATAGAAATATGCGGGTTCCATTGCAGTTTTGAATCTAGTGTTATGCCCAAAAATTTTGTTGAACTTACTAACTCTAAATGTTCGTTGTTGAGTTTAATTTCAGTTGGTTTTACTTTTACATTAGGTAAAGTGAATTTTATACATTTGGTTTTTTTAGCATTCAATTGAAGATTATTAACTGTGAACCAAGATAACACTCTTGAGAGAGCATTGTTTACGTAATAGATAATACCTACTTTTAGGGGTAATATTTGATTAACCGAATGTGCATACTCTGGTAGTTTTTTTTTTATAATGTGTATAGTGTGTGTTAAAAAGAATATGTATAAGTTGTTTTACACTGGCGATACATTTTTTTAGACAAAGTAAGTGTCAAATTATAAGTAAAGTTTTGACATTCAAAAGTGTACAAAGGTTATAAAAAAAAATAATTTAAAGAAAAACAAAAAGCCCGACTGCGTAAAAACGAATTTAAAAAAATACATGAAAAAATAACTTAAATAAAAACTAAAAAGAAAGAAACAAGCCCAGTAGTTTAGAATTCTGCTAAGTAATACTAAATAACTACACAATTGAAATAGTTTTATAATCGATACACACATAAAACAAATCATAAATTCTAATGCAGAACAGAACGACTCATAGTCATTTTTACCAATCAAATCTTCCCAAGGCGCCCCGACTGTAAGTCGTGCTGTTAAACTATTATTTAAAATGAAAAATGATAGAAGGAACCTAAAGATGATTTTAAAATACCTGTTCAACGACACCCCACTTGACATAGTTCAACGATTATTTTTTTCTTTTTTACAATATGGCATCTGGTTGTCGCTGTGGTGAATTTTGATTACTATCATGTCTTTAGTGACACCAGCAAGGTTTAGACGAATCGATTGACGTAAGAATCATCAAAATCGGCCTACGCATTTGATCTCTAGAACGCCACATGGAAACAAACATACATACATACATAGACCGATAAACACATTACCCTCCTTTGCGTCGCGCAGTCGAGTCAAACCTAATGTATTCCCTTGGTTAAATTCATCAAATTGATGTTCAAACTTAATTTGTATAGCAGCTGCTACATATTTCTTACGTATTAGGATACGACCGTCAGATGTCCAGCAGTGTTTAATTGTATCATTTTTCTTCAGATTTCATGCTAGGTAGAACAAGCGGGAGGCCTGTTGAATGAGATTTCGGCAACAATAACAGGTTCGCTTCAAGGGTGCCCAATATGATTTGCACTGAGTTTAGAGTCTTTGTGCATTTTGTTATATAGGTAGAGTAGACAGTAATTTAGTTTTTGTTGCTGTGTTGGCAGTTCTACAATATTGCCTTTTTATATGCTCTTTTGCCAGGCAATCCATAAATATCGTGGATATCAGATGGCTTCATATACTTACTCAGTAACTGAAACTTTGAGATATAAATCACAAGATCGCTTTTTCCATTTTTCTTCAGTGGAACATTACGGATTTCAATTTTCGTAGAACGATTGTCACGTTCTAAGACCTCTATTCTTTCTTGAGTCGAATCTATATGTGTTCGGTTTATCTAATACTCCTCCTCCAAGAATCTCATCTTTGATTGTAAGTTTTCATATTCTATATTAAAGGATTCCATAGATTTCTGAATGCAGCATTATATTTCTGTGTAACTTCTGTGTAACTTCTATTTAATTTTTCATTGTGTTGCGCAGAACATACTCCTAATTTCCGATTTAAACACACTTAATTCGTATTTTAGAACATAGTTATAGCGACGCTTTGCTCTGGTGAACTAAACTAAACCTAAAAGTACGTCCTGACGCCTCGCTGGAGCTTTTCGTGTCTTTTTGCAGAGCAATGATGAATCAGGCAAACTAGACGAAATGCCGCCTCGGCTTGGAGTACTGGCTCGGCTTGGGCGGTTGGTGTCTCTAGGATGCTAGATGGACGCCATATTTTTTTTGCCACTGTGCCTATTACTTCTAAATTTCCTACAACTTGCCTTAGACTTCCAAGCTTGTGAATTCAGGAATTCGAATGTCATGGTTGGAAGTACCTTAGAAGTGCGAAGGATTCATTACTGAAAGGAAAAGCAAAAATTAATAAATGCATTTGATGCCATATAGGACAAACAGTGAGTTTGCCTCGATCGCATACGAAGCCAAATATGGCAATTTCAAAATCAGGCCCAGAAACCAAACCAAAATATAAAAGAGCATGGAAATCTCAATCACTCTATGTTCATAAAAGCGCAATGAATGTAATTTAAAATTCTATCACTTTGACTTACGGGCTTTTTTTAATAATAAGATTAGCATCAAATCAGCACTTTATCGCTTGGCATCATAACGTCGTAATAAATTGATAGTTTACACTTACAAAACACGACAAAAAATACCTTCGGTTACGAATAAATGTAGAATGTTTATTGATCATTGTTTCGAAAAATATTATATTTTAATATATTGAAAAAATATATATAAATTTAGAAGATATTTATGACTTTGAATGCGAAATTGAAAAAAATATAAATTTAGAAGCCATTTATGGCTCTGTATGCGGTAAAGAGTTACAGGTATATTGCTTTTGGAGACACATTTTGTGTTATTGGGTGATCGAAACATCTAACTTATAAAAACAGGATGTGCAATGAGTCCTGACCATTAGAGATGCGTACTCGCAAACAAGATGAGAATGAGAGTAGGTATCAGTCTGAGGGTTAATACATCCTCGATGGACTATGCACCTGGTAGCTCCGGTGAATTAATAAGGTCAAAGTCAAAATAATGTTTATTCGAATAGACTTTTAAAGGTACTTTTGAATCGTCCAACATTTTTTCCCTACCGCTCGTTCAAGACGTCTTTTGGCTAATAAGAAGAACAAGCAACGAGTTTTCACAAAACCATGTCATTACTAGATCAATTCATTATAAATAGAGAAAAAAAAAACTATGATCTTATAATGAATATATAATAATTTAATAATGGCAATAAGAGATATAATAAGTTTAGAAGAAATAACCTATATAGTTGCTGGACCATCTTAAGTCCAAACAATTCTTATCTGTTATATAATCAGATACCATATAATAAGCCTTTTTAAAACTATTTCTTGATAGTAGATTTAAACAGCATGATATCTAATTCTTGTATTTTGAATGTATTTATTTTGTTAAAGAATTGATTTTCATTTAAAACTTGGGACAAAAACTGGCACAATACACGTCCATACGCTTTCGCGGTCCGAGGGGAAGGGGAATGTATGATAATTGAGAGTATTAATTTAATATTGCTCTTATTTTTGATCGACACGCTGCCTGTATAATTTCGCATATTTCTAGGTTGGAGCCAAACATATGTAAATTAATATGCGCCTGAAACGCGTAAAACAATATATGGACTACACAAACCAGTCCATTTTCCGCAGTTTTGACACTGCAATATCTATTCATGAGTTTCGCTGACGTGATGCCGACACAAACTTATAACACCTACTACACTGACCTATGCAGCAACATCTAAAGGAATTTATGTCACAGAAACAAAGCATATTTTCGTCTGAGTTAGGAAGTAGTTTCATTTTTTAAGTACACGTCATGTGACGTGCCTTTGTCCTGTTTACGGTTTTAGTACATAATTCATTTTCGTTTGGCTCTGTAATGGGTATGGAGCAAATGGAGCTCTATTTTTGAATTAATCGCCTTTGGTCTTACGCTCGCTTACGATTTGCGTCCGACATTTGAAAATTGGTGCTTTTGGTCATTATTACAATGAGTGGTATTACTTATCTCTTTCTATCGAAGATGAATTCTTTATGCACCTTCCCGCGCCGCTTAATAAGCGACAGGGGCTGAGTGGGACACTCGATCGTGCAGCTCCACTAAACGCCATCCGGGCGCCCTCTCTTTTGGGGCCTGGAATCCGGGAGTTCCCCACACTCATCTACAAACGTTAAAACTACAATTTTACTATAGTATGGTCTTCACACAATTCACGTAAATAAATTGTCAATATTGCCATATTATAAGAAACTCGTGAGCTTGCTTAAAAAAACCAACCTATGTTATTAAAAATGTTTGACAGTTTATTTTCTCAGATATACATTAAGAAAATTTACCATAAATTCAAATTTTTTCATTGTAATTATTAATCAATTTTGATATTTCATACTTGAAACTAATTTATTTAATATATTTAACGATAAAAAATACAAATAAATACAAATTATTTAATAATCGAGCGACGGATACTGTGATACTATTTAAAACGAGTCGTTCAAAATAGGTCCCCTCGAGTCAAAAGATATATACGCAACCGTAAGTAAACCAAGAAAGCGGGAGTTTTGTGTAGGCTATTAATATTAAACGTTTTTTAGATAAGTATTATATTTCACTTTTTTTAAAGCTTTTTGTGGTTCTCTTTTATATACTTTTAGTTTCTGCACAGAGTTTAATTTGTACCGGTTACAAAACTGTCACAATACAGAATATATAAACATGTCATAATTCTCTAGTGAACACGGCGTAGTTTCAAACTCAAACCTGCCTACAGTTTCACTCAAAGGACTGGCAATAGTTGAAGACAGAGTTGGTTTAATTAAGAGATATGTGTTTCTTGAAGATATTGCAAAACGTAATTCGCTCATTTGTTATTCTGATGACTGAATGGTTTGAATCAAACATTAAGATAACTCGTTAGTGATTCTATTCAAATTGTTATACCATTATAACAGTAATTAAACGTGAGATCAAATCGTGAATTATTATAAATCATTTACATGAGGATAAGTCTTATATAAATGAATCACAGATTTTTGTCTAAATAATAATTATTTTTATATTAGAGAGAAATGTTTATTTCGCTTCTTGGTAAATATAGTTGTAATTTCCCATTATGACGAGACCGTTTAAATCCCGTCACATTAGAGATTGGAAAAAAATGTATTTTCTCAAAGCATTTAAGGTCGAGCAATTAGACATGGGGGAAAAAATAGCCAAATAATAAATATTATCCGCTTTACCTATTCTCTTCAGTGATATGTCACTTTCCTTGTCCAGCGGCTCAGCTAAACAGTTTTTTACAAAACATGTTTTGCTTTGACGTAAGCTTATATAAAATATTTTATCACAAAGCTATTGTAAGCGAGCTTCGAGATCAAATAAAGTCGCTAGAAGCATCTTTTGTAGTGAAGTGTCTCACTGCAAATACGCAAGTTTCAATATCGATTAACGACCATTGAAAGACAGCTTGTATGGCTCTTCTATATTTGTTGATTTCCCTTTTTTGCCATGAGTTCATCAAATGAAATGTGTTGTTTATAGCTTTCATGGTCATTTACATTAGAACGATAGCAGATTGATACCATGTACCTATAGGTATATGGTATTCATTTTCAGAGAAACACAGTCCTCGTAAAGTTTAGCGTACTATTGGGACGCGTCCAAATTTTCATCCACGACTATCACTTGTTGCCGCAACGGCCACAACACGACATCAACTGCGACGGATGGCAACTGATAAATATATTCGGGATTAGAGCTTAAAATTTTGGGGTTTTCGAGATTTTTTAAAGTTTACAAATGTAAAATATATACGCGGGTGTCTACAACACGGTAGTGCGATATGTATATCTCGGATATAAATTTTACAATTTATATTTAATAATAGTTCGCTTCATATAGTGCAATCGGGTCTTGTTCGTGCATTTTTTAAAACAATTAATTTACCTCGACGTTTCGGCTACGTTACAGCAGCCGTGGTCACGAGGAGACTGGAGAACTGGCGGGTGTCGTCTTCTGATTTTAGTTGAGGGTAATCCGGTAATAATGTTTTTAACTGATTTTCAGATGTACCCTCCACTTGATTTTATTATACGTAAAGGTGGCGACACACTGCACTTACGGTATCCGAGAATATTGTTCGTGGTTGTTTGCGATCGCGACACTTATACATTTTTATAACCGGATTCCACGTTGGTGAGAGTTTATATCCACTTTCCCGGTTGAAATTGTTGTGTTTTTTGATTTCAACCGCTTCACGAACAATCCTTGGATAGTAATGTCGTTCAGTGGAAAGGACATGAGGTGTATGTAACTCGATCCAGTGGTTTGATCCAGATGATAATAAGTGCTCTGCAATCGCGGACTTCTCCACTTGACGATTTTTGACCGCTGCTATGTGTTCTCTTACACGTTCGGCGATAGTCCGCTTCGTTTGTCCGATATATGAACTACCGCAGCTGCAGTCAATTTTATAAACGCCAGGTTTTTGGTAAGGAATACTATCCTTTGGTGATCGCAATTGGTGTGACATTTTTGATAAAGGAGTAAAAATGGTGTCTATAGAAAAATTTTTCCTCAAAATGGAACCGATTTTGTCCGTTACCCCCTTAACATAGCCTAAAAATGCCCGTTGCCTGGGAACCTTAGGTAGTCTTTCCTTACACCTTCGGATAGGGTATGACCTCCTTGCGCTGTATCCATTTTTCCTTAGCACGTCCTGTACATGGGACAACTCATCTGCTAAGAAGTCAGTATTACATAATGCGTTAGCCCTGTTAATAAGAGTTGTCTCCACAGAACGTAGGTGTTGAGGATGATGATGAGATGAAGCGTGGAGGTACTTGTCTGTGTGTGTTGGTTTCCTGTAGACAGTGTGTTTCAGGGACCCATCAGCTTGCGCCATGACTTTAACGTCCAGAAAGGGTAAGGTTTTGTCACTCTCTAACTCATAGGTGAACTTGAGATTCGGATGGATATTATTGACGTGTGTAAGGAACTGCTCAATCTCCGGTTTGTCGCCCTTCAGGATACAGAACACATCAAGTATGCTTAATACATAAATCTATTTTAATTACAAAATAATTTTATCATAGAAATTATGTTAAAATATGTCATTGTATATAATATAGCGTCTTTTACTCTACTAAAATTGTTTGCATTCCAAATATTCCTGTATCGAGTAAAATGATTTGTAAAGAAGCCACTCCGTTAAGGTCTCTTTAAAAATATTAGAAGTCTGCTAGTTTCGATGGAAGCTTGTTGAATATATTTATAGCCATATTTTATTTGAAAAATATCAAATTACATTTCGGAATAACAATTTTATTTTGTCTCGAGCTACGTGGGTTTTATCTCTCCGACTTAAGTAAAATACTGTGTTATTTTTTTTACAAATAAACACAATTTATAAATATAAATGCAAGGCAAAATTTTTTGTTTAAACATTTTATTTTTATCGGAAATTGTGTTATTAATATTGTTTTATAGTCGGTCAATATCTTTATTTTGAAACAGCAGTGTACATGTTCTCTTAGTTTGTCATGCTACGCTTGCTGGATATGTCAAATGTTTTCAATATGAGTCTTAAAGATGAGCACTTTTTTGTACAGGTATGCCATTTTTTGTTGGTGCTTCAATAATATCCGCTTCAATCATTGTATGAGACAGGTAATATCCGATTAAACTGGTGGGTGCACACGGCTGTTAATTGGTTTCATGAGGTTTTCGTGATGCGTCAGAAATTGGATTATATTCCAATTAAAACAGTGGACGTGGAATTTTGGATTAATATACGTTGTATTGCAGCTTGATTGAAAATGTTTATATGTATTCTATTTATGTTAATTAGTGTGAGTGATTGATTGGAGTCAAAAAGTGATATGTATTAAATTTAAATTAATTTACTGACATATGAATGGATTCTTTTTAAACGGATTTTTTTAATTATTATATTATTTTATTTTATATTTTTTTCATATATTTTAGCTTACCCCGTTTGTTTCGTGGTTCAAATTTAGTAATTGAAATTTCACCCTCTTTCCGTCAACTGATTGATCTGAAATTTGGTATACGCCTTTGATTGTGGTGACAATATAATTATGTACATTATATATTATTGTGAATCCAAGATGACCGCCGCTACAAGATGGCGGACAACTTATTTTTTTCTTAATCCCATCAATATAGATATCAAATGAAAGGGCATGTTAGGTAGAATACAGTTCATTATACAAAATCAAAATTCAAGATGGCCGCCGCTACAAAATGGCGGATACAGTCCTGCTTTGCTAAAAATCTGGAAAGCCAATATGGATATACAAAAGTGTCGTACAAATGAGTCAATTACGTATTACATTGCTAAATACGTATCAAAATCAGAACCCACGAAACTGGATGGTGAAGTAACTCGAGTTATTCAACAAATTAGGAGAGAAGAAATCGCTGTCTCACGTAAACCGTTTAAAATATGCATGCGCATATTAAAAGAACGTCAAGTTTCAGCTTGCGAGTGCGTATTTAGGCTATGCCATTTAAGTATGCGTGAAAGCTCGAGAAAAACAGTCTTTGTCAATACTCGTAAACCAGAGCAAAGATATAAAGTCTTGAAGTTTAATGAAGCTGGTCAACCAGCTGAGCACCCTAACTTTGATTTCAACAACATATGTCTTATAGAGTTTGCGATGTTATTCGAGCCACACTACAAGAAACTACCAGCAATTAATGAAGAAAGCATCGATACAGATGCGTATGTACCGCATGAGCAAACAGAAAAAAGGCGTCTTATTACTCTAACACACAACACAAAAATGACTATTAGAAACACGACAGCTGTTATACGGGCTGCTAACTTCGTAACTGCTTCTCATCCAGAGTTATATTATTACAGTTTACTACTTCAGTATATACCTTATCGTAACGAATCCGAACTGTTAGGAGACTTTGTTAGTGCCAGAGATGCGTTTCTTACCAACGAAGAAAGTTTAAAAGAAATAAATAATTACTTGAGAATCTATCGCGAGCGTGACAGGCAACTTGAAAATGCATTCACACAAGTACACAAATTTCAGATACTGGAACAAGCAGAGCCTAGACAATGAAGAAGAAGTTCCATATTTGCCAATGAATGAAGACCAGTTCATACAGGCTAAGCAGTCTATGAATGCTGGACGAAAGGAAATTTTTATAATGGTTACCAGTCCATACAAAGCCAAATGTCAGGTGCTAGAGAACGTTTAAAAATATTCTTTACAGGAGGAGCTGGCGTGGGCAAGACTTTACTATTGAAGTTATTACGAGACCAAATTAACAGGTGTTATGCGAAAGATGTGGTTAAAGCACTAACAGGAGTTGCAGCCAGATTAATTAATGGAACTACCATACACAGTACTTTAAAATTGCCTGTTCAGAAAGATGGTCGAATAACTATTTATAACATTCTGATCTAAACAATTATTAGTAGGTTGATTTACTATATTACTATTAGAATCTGTGAATGATAGATTATTAGAGTCTGGGAAAGTATTTATAGGTTCTGACAAACTTAATGAATCATAATTATTTGTGATATCCAATAATTTATAATTTCTTAAATCATAGAAATTTAGTTTAGTGAATGATCTCTTCATTTGATAAGAATTTCGCCTAAGTAATCGACCATCTCTTTCCATCATTATAATGTATGATCTAGGCTCTGAACATTTTTTCACAATTTTTGCTTTTTCCCATACATTAGAATCTCTGTAAACAACATGATCACCTATTTCAAAATTCATAACCTCTTTTATTATGTGATAATTTAGGAAAATTCTGTCTATGACATAGCTGTTGGTAAAATTTATTTTGTATTTTTGGTTTTAACACTTCTAATGTTCATGGTAAATTGGTTCTTAATCAACGACTATTTAATATTTGTGATGGTGATACATCGCCGCATTCGGAGAATGCAGATTTAAATTAGGGAGCAATTAAAAACTTATGCCCGCACCAAGTTCAGGCATTTTTATGAACCACTCAAATTTTCTTATAAAAATACTTAAAATTTGTGCTTACACTTGCAAAATTATGTCTTCAATGTCGATATTTTATATAACCATCTGCTTTCATAACGGCTGCGCCATGTTTTATGTTTAATAAAAGATTGATTATAGCAGATTTTATATTTGTAAAAATCAATATGCACTTACATGAAAAATCACCAACATTTTTTTGTTATTACTTATTTAAACATTAATAACAAAGGGTATGTGTCATACAGCCATGAATCCATAAACAACATTAATCTATAAATACATTGCATTGTCAGGATTTTATGTGAACATAGATATTTTCACAAAATGAGTAGTTTATGGGTTACTTTATTTTGAAAATGTAACAATGTATACATATTGGCACCCATGGCTGTTCATTATTTTTTTGACTTTTAGTACACTTATCTGCAACATTTTTCTGTTTACAATAAAACCGTTTAACTTAAAAAGTTTTTTTTATATTTATGCAAAGTTGAACAACAACATTTTTATTAAATAGTCCCTAAAGTCTATATAAAATTCACATAGAACAAGTTAATATTAATAGTAACAAGTTATTACAATTAAAATTAGATAAATAAACGTGAATATTGTACAATATTATTATATTCTAGGTCATGGCAAATGTCGAAGACGAAATTACAAGGGCCGTTCCCGTATGACGGGAAAAGGCGAGATTTGCCCGGCGAGGTTTGAAGAAGGTAATTATTATAATGTTTGGGAACTGTGTTCCCAAAGAAATAAATCACTTGTGTTGTAGACCCTGAAACAATGAAGTCACCACAGCATCCAGATCCGAGCTGATATAGAAAAGTTCATTCTTTACTTTGATCCACGCGAGAAACGAACCCGGAACATCAAAATCTAACGGCGTACGAACTAACAAGGAAGGCTGTCAAAAAGATTACTAAAAATTGTTAAATATTAATAACGAAATATAATAGCAGCCCCCAATAACAAATAAACAAATTATGTTGTAGAAATTCCTCAAATCCCTTTAATGAAAAGATAGGGTACGAGGAATTTAATTTGAGCGGCTTATTGTATCCCGAATGGCAACCTTATCTCCGATGCTAACCACATTCCCTGCTCATTATGCAACTCGATGTTATATTTTAAATTAATTTAAGAACACTTCAGAATATCTTATTATAGAGAGATTGATTACGTCTTTCGCTTCTTCCCATTTTTTTTTGTATTGAGATTCTTTTTAAATATGCTCATTAGTTTTAATCCACCGTTTCGTAATAACGTAAGATTATTATCACCATCCAATACGTGATCAATTTGACAGTGTAAATTGCATCTCGGATTTCTGATTCCCGATTACATCCTTCCATTCTGTTCCTTAGGATACATTCTTCCACTTAGTGATACATCATCATTTGCTTGCCTTTTATCATTTTTTTTATTAAGTAAATAATAAATAAATAAAATCCATTTATTTGGGATAGATGGATTTTATTATCAATAGACAATAAAATCTCTGTCCCAAAACGGTTCCAGCTCAGCATATACTGGTCTTGTGATCAGCGCTGATCTTCCGATGGAACCGATCCGGTGAAAACACAAACAGTAACACAACATAACAAATATACGGTGACATGAAAATCCATATATATAGCCTTACCAAGGGCCGGCCGTATTGTGAATGTAATTCCTTCGCCTATTCCATAGACGAAACATATTAGTTTTCCGGATATCTATGGTCTTATCTAACATAGACTTTTACTCTCTGTTCAAGCCACATATTGGGGGCCCAATATGCATATTTCTTCCATACGTCTGAAACAGTCGTTATCTCAACATTCACTCAAATCTTATGAATATCATCTTTTACACAATCAAGCCTTCTATTCTTCGGTCTTCCTCTCCTTATATTTCTTTCCACATTGCTCTTAACCCTTTTTGTTAAATGCAAACCATCTCTTCTCATCACCATGTCCGTACCAAGAAAATCTGTTGCTTCTCAATTTTTCTGTAAATGGCGCTACTTTTTAAGTTCCTCTAATGTACTTAATTTTTCACTTTGTCGATTCCAGAAGTTTTTTTTTAAGTTTTCTATTATACATAAAAGGAACTGATCGATGAACTCACGAACGTAGATGGATGTATAACAGTGGCATAGCGTAATAGAGGTGAGGAGGCACTTTTTAGGGGGCGGCAAAATCTTACAGTAAATAATAAAATATAATTTTTAAAAATTTGAAACAATTCTTATTTTTAACTTAACTATAAATTTGGACCGAAAGAAAAGAGCACGGAATTTTTCATTACTTCTTCTGTGACGATTCCAAGAATACTCTTTCATTAAATAATATTTTGTAGCGAATGGCAACACCATTTATACTGACTTACGGGATTCCCCGTATTTTATTTTATGCTTGAATTGTTTTTGACTTATGCAAACAAGCAAGAATGACTTCTATTACATATATATTAAGTTCAATATCGTTTATTAAATCCCTTTAAGAAAGTACGTGATGCTTTGAAAATTCAAAAAAAGTTATTCATGGGATCTTCAGTTGTGTAGTTAATTTTTTATATATCTATTTTTTTAAGACCTAATATTTTCTTTTGAGTATCCAAATCCTGTATTGCGAGAGACAAAGTCCACCAAGACTAAGAACAATTATTTGTAAATCACACGAAAAATTGTCCTTTGTGTGGATCGAACCACAAAACTGGATCGTGGCCAGTTCCATGGCGACAACTAAACCACACTAATTCTAACCTGTATAATGCAAAATAATGATGACAGTTCTTGCCGAAAACTTCTTTAAAATTAATAAATATAATGTTTAGCTATATAAAATACCTAATTAAGAGGGGCGGCAAAATTGACTTTCGCCCCGAGCGGCAAACACCCACGCTACGCCACTGATGTATGAGGATATGTTTGTTGAGTGTGTGTATAATGAATGTCAATATTTGTTTATTTCAAATTGTAAAAAAATACTCGTGTACAACTGTTTTAAAGTTTTAAACTTTACTATTTGTTAGTATTAATTCTTATCAATTGAGATTTTGTAAAAGCCCTTGGTTTTCTTATAGAATGTGTGCTTTAAATTTGGCATAAAATTTGTCCTTTAAATTTGGCATAATTTGCGGAGTCCTATACGCGGAATCAACTTTTTTCAACTGTATATTTCACCACTAATTAAATTGTACTGTTGGCTAACAACCATACTTTCTGAAACGAAACTGACAAATTAAACTCACGAGTAAACTTCTTTAATTACTGCTCCATGCAACTTTTCGCGAAATTTCCTAGTATTTTTTCCAATTTTACTTTAGTATTTTTAGTTACTTATTAGTAGTATTTTTAGTTATTAAAGTGATATTGTAAGTTACCAAGATAAATTGAAATATTAATAGTTCTATGCGTCAAGAATATTGGTATTGATTTATCAAAATTACAATTTAGAATGAAATTTAAAAACCGTTTACTTATTTTCCGATGCAAAAACAGATGCAAAACTGAATTATCATTTAGTGAAACGGTTATAAATGGATTTAATATAGGTTAGATTAATTTAATAATAGTGTGCTATTTGAAATTTGTGCGAAGGGTCCCTTGAGACATTTCATAATTGTCGAGACTGCCTGTTACTGTCGACAATAGTGCCATTTGACCTAATAGCTCATATATTTGTGATTCCCGATTCAATTATCTGTATTATTCAATGAAACAATTAATATAATAACGTTAGTTATTAATTTCACCTATAAATATTGTTTTTACATGTCATTAGAGGGTATGATTAGAAACGTTACATTAATGGTCCATAGAACTAACTATCCCTCGACTGCAAAGAGAATTTTGTTTAGCCGAGCTGCAATACACTTGTTTCTTTCATTTTTAGTTCGATTTTGCTTATACATAATTTAAAAAATAATCAATTCCTACTTTTACTTTAATCTTTGCTCCCTACTTTGTGACTGGCGATTGATGTTTATAAAAACTAATTACTTCTTGTGCAAGTGGCAATTTTACGACAAAAAGTTGAAGTAAAACGTCTGTCGAGATTAAAAAATATTGTGACTTTTTCTATATACAAAATTTTATACTTACGTTGGACTGGAGCCCTGAGAATATGAGGCTGTTTTTTCATTTTTAATGAACAGTTTATTTGGATGTTTTTTGTATACACAGCTGCAAGCCCTGTTACCACAATATGTCAAATTTCAGCAATTGATTTTGAACTCTACCGTCAATGAAATAAGGTTTAAAATTAAGTGGAGAAACTTTTAATTTTGTATAACATGACGTTGACAAAACCAATTGAAATATACCTAGTCATTTCTGCTGTACGAGCCATTTTAATGTTAAGACAAGAAGAATGAAGAAAAATCTCACGTTTGTCAACCTAAAATGGAATATTATGTAAACAGTTCCAAATGTGCGACATAGGAAGACAAGTAGGTAGGAAGTGATAGGATGGTGGGTGTCGTAATCGGAAGATCTTGAGGAGGGCTGGACAGCTTCATTCAACTGTATCTAGGCCGCAAAGTGTAAGTGACAGGGGGGTACTTGCTCCGAACGATTCTTAGTAAACGTAGAAATTTATTTATTTATAGTCCTCGTGATAATTTTAGGACTTTATAACAACAAATGTTAAATGTAAATAAGACATTTGTTTAACCTTGTGCATAAATTTTAACATAGGTTGTTGTTTACATTATTTTCCAATGGATGGCGTTAAAGTTTTGTGTGTAAGAGTTCTGATTATATATTTACTTGTTCATTTCGTTTTTTGTATTAAAGGCTTTTCTAAAATTCAAGCTGTTGGCGATAACTTTGCCAGTCTCTTTAAATTAATGGTTTTTGAATGTTTTATTTGATCTTTCATGACTTTTGTCATTCATTATTTATTGATTTCTTATATTTTAACGAGCTTTATTTTAATTTTCTGTCTAAGTTGTTTCATACAACTTTTAAACGGTTTGATCGCGTTTGTAGAGCATAGGAACTCGCATTACTGACGTTAAGCATAGGCGCGAAAATAAATCTGCAGTGTGTGAATGCATATTCATGTTAATGAACCTGAAATTAATGAATGAATGTTAGAAGGACAAGCGTTACATAAGATTTGACAACCCAATAATACTTACGGACAAACAAAAATTCATTCCTAGAAAGATACGCGAGGCTATTGAAATAAAAAAAAGACATCCGAATTTTAATAGTGATGAAGGTTGGCATATTGATATATGCCGGCTTGGGATTCAGTAATTAGTCAAAAAAAAAATGTCAATCCTGATCACACATTGCAGAACCAAAAGATACAGTTAGTTTATTCTGTAAATATTAAATTGGTGGTAGATTATGGTAACCAGGAGTAAATAAATAAGTCAAATGTATTTTAAAACAATTTGATTTCATTTAAAAATTACATTATTACGTCGCCATAAAATATTTAAAAAAAATGTATTGTGAATGTGTCCAATACTATTGGTTTTTAAAGACAGCTGTACACTTAATTAATATGACAATCAACACCATAGCCTTATGTGAATACGAAACTATAATTTTATTGATGTTTGGTATCGCCTTTTATGAGGTCCCGACTTCGATAACCGGTCGGGTCAATGTAGAAAATGAACTTTTCGATATTGTCAAATAATTATATGAAGTATTTGAGATAATAAAGGTGTTGTGGTACCTACATTATCTCAGATACTTCATATGACTTGAACTACTAATCTTCGAATTTGAGCAATGTGTGATCAAAATTACTTTAGATACTTGTTTCTTATTTCTTCGATAGAACCATATAATAATCTCTTTAGCTCTTTAATTACCAATTAAAAAGTTGAGTTTTTCTGAGGGATTCGAACCAAATCGGCTGACTGTACCTACTCGTCTTTCTTCACTGTCATTTCAAGGCCGAGCCATCGACCGGGTATGTTGAACGGTTGTCACGGCAACGCTACCCAAATGCCCCGCAGCTCTTTAAAGGCTGTCAACGAAGCTCGGTGTGTACACTTCCACAGCCCTATTTCAATCTCAAAAAAATAAAACAATCAAAATGTGCGGCAAATGTGGTGTAAATTTGCACGAAAAATGTTTTGGACAATTCCATTCGTTATTGAATTGAATTAAATTGAATTTTTTTATGTACCAGTGTTCCTAATTAACATTTAAACTGATTGAACCTAAAGACTTAACAATAAATATTGATTTTCAATAACATAAAGTTTTATTTTAGTTTAATTCTACGCCATACTAGTGTATATCCATATATACGCAAGGGGTTTACGACCCATTAAAAAAACTATTGTCAGCACAAAAAAAAAAAGAAAAATTTCTGTTATACCCGTGTTATACCCGTTTTTTGGGGTCAACAAGGAATAGTTTATGTGAAATCCGTAAAAATCGGTGCTAAAAATAGTTCTGCGCATATGAAGGTTAAAAGGTAACAAATGAAGTATAAAATATCTGAAAATATAAATAAAACGCAACTAAACAATTGTAACTTAAATGGTAAATAGTGAGTATGTGTGAATGCGAGACGGATTTTCCGTTGATATATAAGATTCAATGTCATTATACTCGTACTAATGTAAATGCGAATGTTCTCGAGGACGGATACTGGTTACTCCTATACGTAAAAGCTATTGAACGGATTTTAATAAACTTTAGTATACGGATTCTAAGCCCGAATTAACATATAGGCTAGCGTTGAAATCACCGGTACGTGGATGAAGCATTGATTTCAGCCGTCACCCCAGCTGAGATGATCAGGGACAAAATCAAAGAAAAATAGTACAAATCGAAAGAACAAACAAAATATAAGTCAGAAGCATATCAGAAAGAAAAGTGGTCAATGTTATATTAATGCCAGAAACTAAAATAAATAAAATATATATAAATAATACAGATTTATAGAATAAAAATTAAAAATAAATATGGTACTAATATGATGGCAAATTTAAATAAACAATTTGGATGGATACAAATTTTAATGTTACGTCAGATTTCAATTAATCCTGCCAAAAGGTAGTAAATTAATTTTATTTGATTATATATTCAATGGTTTTTGTTATTCCAGCAAATGTGTCTTTTATTTAACTAGATTCACTTCTGTCAATACAGAGGTGAAACCTCTCAGAGGTGGTGGTATATCATTCCAACAATTGGTGGATTGAGATTGAAAAACTACCTCTAAAAGCTGTCGTACGGTGATGCTAAAAAGATAACACAGGTCGCACAGTTCTCATAGTAAATCTACAATTTATTTCCATTCTATCCACTTTTACAAAAATATTTGAATCGTTGCTTTGTCCTAATATACACCAGCATCACAAACTCTATATTAGTGATCAGCAGCATGGTTTTGTTGGGCTGATCTACAGCAACCAATCTTTTAAATTTCACGGAATCTTTGGTACGGGCGATAGACTTTAGCAAGCAGTATGATGTCATTTATATAGATTTCATAAAAGCTTTTGATAAGATTTCCCATAGTCTATTGATCCATAAATTGTCTGCATACGGTATCGATAACTCTCTGCTCTCATAGTTCAGTTCTTAGTTGAACAATCGCTCTTTTAGGGTTGTTGACATTCATGAAGAGCAAATTGGATTACTCGAAATTTTCAAATTACGAAAGGTGATTAATGAAAAGAAATGATGTTGAAGATCAAAGACAAAAAGTTAGCATGCGAATACCTAGGATGAAATAAATTGTCGGTGGTACGACGCACCGTACAGATACAGAGTGTTAATTAAAACTTAGAATTCAAGGTGTCAGTTATTTATAATACCAAAGTCATGTTATTATAATAAATAAGATTTATGTACCATTCAATTCAAAGCTTTTGATCTGTGTGCTGAGGTCCAGAAGGTCGTATAGTCCGTCGACCGCGGCAGTCTGTTGCTATAGCAACGTCGCCCGAGGCTCATCCTCCCATTGTCACGGTTTGTTTTCTTTTGTCCTTTGAGATGAGCTTTGCTTACTTTTAGGTCCTCGATGAACTTATAGCACTCTCGGGTGACGAGTTGTTGATCTTTTGTGTTATTCCTTAAAATCTGATTGTCGTATAAGATTATAGTATTTCGCTATTCTTTGATACTGAAAAAACTAAATGGTTATAAACGACTAGCTTTCCGCCAGCAGCTTCGCTTTGTTTAGTATCTATAGATCTTTCAGTTCAACAGACTTGTGTTCCGACAGAGGTTATCTTTCATTAATTTTTCAAAAAATCCGACCTACTGCGTGTCTAAAACGTTGAGCGAAGGTTTCGCACAAATATGTAATATTTTATTATTTGATCAATTTCAAATTATTCTTAATACAACATGCTTAAAAAATCCACTTGGTCCATGCCAACCTGAGATGGGATTCGAACCCATGATCTGTCGCAATCCGGGCGACTGCTGTAACAACTGAACTACCCAGGATCTAACAGGACTGGCGAATCATTCAAGCACTTCTGACTTTTTCGCTACTACAGAGCGTATTCGTCAATGTTCAAGCAATCCACTCAAACAGCCAAAAAAATATTTTTACAAATATTTAAACTTTCGGTAAAGATAAAAATTTGTTCTAATTATTATGTTTAATTGATTTTGCATTCACAATGCTGTAGTGAAAAATATTCTTGATGAAAAATGCTTAAATTGTGGATGAATAATAGACTCGAATCTCATGAAATAATAGAATAATAGATTTTTTTCTAGGTTTACCTGTGTGTCTGTCAGAACTGTGTTTTTATTTTTCAAAAGCCCAGATGTTATTTTATGTAACTTTTAAGCAGTGAAAACTGCAACACTGGGATGGTATAATATTTTAAATCATTATAGTATATAACAAAGTCGTTTTCTCTGTCCGTATGTATGCTTAAATCTTTAAAACAACGCAACGGATTTTGATGCGGTTATTCATAGATAGGGTGATTCAAAGAAAGGTTTTTATGTATAATACAAAATCACGCGGGCGAAGCCGCTGGTGGAAAGCTAGTTAATATATAATGTAACTAAGAAGTGATATTATTACGTATATATATTTTATGAAGCAACTGTTACGGCTTTCAGAGCGTACAATTTAATATTTCCAATCATTAAACATGGCGCCTGCATGGATTTCAAAACATCTAAAATACAACATTATACCCGTTCAAGATCGTTACAAATTGTATTTATTAAAATGAGCTGTGGGAGCGAAAGTATATTGTATTACTTGTTAACAGTTTCTTGCTTTTTTTTTGTGTCTGTATCTTTTGGAGAATATTATAAAAATGATATTGATTTTGCCTGAATCTAATGCAATATTACGTTACCCTGTCAATTTTTGTGCCATATATGTGACATCACAAAAGTCATGTATAAATTTTAGCGTTTTGAAACTAAACTACGTTAAAATCTCACGATTTTTAAAAACTTCTCTCGTGTTAAAAACAAATAGTTGTCAGCCACAAAGTGTGTTTGGTCCTCTTGAATGGTTCAAAACACTTTTACCAGAAATAGTCCACTTGAATATTTGCACTTTACAACCGAACTAAAAGTGACACAGCAGTATTTCAAAACTTTATGGCCGCGGCATCGCACCCATTAGGGCGTTGACTCTGGTCCGCAGACATGCCGCGTTAATGAACAAATTTAAAGTACGAACGAACTTAAATGCAATGTGACCCTCGCTCATTCTCTTTAACACGATTATAAATATTATCTAATAATCTTCCTTATTAGTGGTAATTGAATATGAGTTTTGTAATTTGTGCTAATATTGTAAGCAAGATTTCCTTTTTACATCAACTAGGCTCCGAAAGTAGATTATGAAAATTTGTTCACCTACGGAAAGCTTCAACATTATAAGCTGTAATTTATATTGGTGCGGTCGCGGGAAAATAGCTAGTATATATATAAACGTTATAGTGAGAGTGGTAAGGCCGGTCATGGGACGGGTGACCAAAATGCTTTGAAAGGCGCGTTAAGCCATCGGCCCTTTAGCATCCATCCATTAATCCGTACTGGGACCGCTTCATAATCCGTTATGATCACAAAAAAATGTATACATGGTTTTGGCCTGTTCTTAATAACTCATTACAAGGTCTTTACCCCTTCAGTAAAGTTATTAATATTGATAATAGATGTAATTATTTTCCATAAATTTTCCTATTATGAATACAATGCATTATTGATATTTTTGAAATATAAAAACGTGTAAGCCTATATTCTATTCAATATTTACACTGTTGCGATGTAAAACATAATAAATATAAAAGCTCAAGAGAGTATAAACGTGTTTACGTCTAAATATCAAAACTTATCCAATAACGAACGAATCGCGATAGAAAATATCAAGTCGGGTACCTCTACGAGCCATGTGGGCCCCCTGATCGGCACTTTTACAGCTATCGCATCGGGAAATGTGAATTTAAGTGCTGCGCGGGAAATAAATGTGAGCCTACTATACTGATAGGATACCTGCGTGAAAAGAAACTTAGCACATGGCAAATTAAATATTTCAAAAATATTATTTGATACTTTTGCGTTATTTGGAACACTTTATTCCGATGTGGCTAATATTTACGCAATAAAAAACTATGTGCATACTTTCTTTACAAGAAATAATATAAGCTTTTCAGCATTAAATTAAATAGAGATACTTTTCTACAGCATCTACAGCTTAGATCTTTAATACTACGCAACGAATTTTGATGCGATGTTTATGAAGAGATAGGGTGATTCATAAGGCAGATTTTTATGTATAATACAGGATTATATTTAACACTTTACGTACAATAAAAAAAAAATATTAGTATAATCGTTTTACAAACTATTATTACAATGCAATCACCATGAGTTAGTAGCGTATTAATAGATGTTATCAATCTTAAGTGCTACCAGGACCAACGGCTTAACATGCCTTCCGAAGATAAATAATAGGCTTGTGTCCTACAAGTGAAAATACAGGTTTATGTTATATCTTCGAAAAATATGAACCATTTTAACTTATAAATATTTAACAAAACAAATTTTAAGTCACTGATTTGGAAAATATTACGCTTTGAAAACTTGAAAAAAGTAGGGAAAATCTACTACAAAAAAATGCTAAAATACATAAGGCATTAAATTAGATATAAAAAATGTTACAACTTTCATTATAACAGCTATAAACATAAACGCACAAATAATAAAGATATTACAAAAATTTTCCAGACGCCCATACATTTTTCGCTACTGTAGCACCATGTGACGTCACTGAGTGTTTTGATTTTGTAGGTACCGTTTTCGGCCAACTAGCAGCAGTTCTACAAACACAACACCGTATCTCCGAAAGTATTAATCGCAGACATGCTATTACTTCAACATTATTTCTCAGATGTTAATGGATGGACTATTTATTTATGAAATAAAAAAAAGTTGTCAACTAGCCTATTGGTCACCCATCCTATGACCGGCCCTTGCTAAAGTTGCTTAACTTCCTCATTGCAGACTAAAAAGGTAACCACTGCGCTATCGATCTCTTGTTTTCGTTTCAATTTTGCTTAAATATTTGATAACGCTAAAATAAAAGATGTCTACCCGCTTCTTCGTAATAAAATCAAAAGTTTCATATTAAATCATCTTATTTTTTATTCAAACTCAATACAATTTTCCTTCTAATTTATCATACATTATGCAAATTTATATTGCGTTTTATATAAACAACAAGAGGAGAGTAATCTCGCACGTTCTGGCAGTCAGGCCTAACATGACAAACTTTTTAATTTAAGCTTTTAATTCCACAGTGTCAAGAGAAATTTATGTGTACTGAAAAGTCAAAAGTCTTAAGAACACTTGTAAAATGGCGCTCGGATATTTTTCCTGGTGATCTATAAACAATATGTTATGTAATACAAGGTGAATTCAATTTCAAAGTTTTTTAATTCATAATATGTATCTATTAATATCTATAATGTCAACTATTTTTTCCCAAAAAATTCACTTCAATTAAAAAGAAGGTAGGTACTATATATTTTACATTTCCAAGCCATATCCCTTGGCAAAGAAGACCGAGCGCCACAACACAACGATCCTTATTTACCTCTGCCACTTTAATTTCACTTTTCATACGTGATTTTCGGTTTTCATGGCTTCTGACCTTACACCAGCACGTGATGGTTTTGACCGTGTAAGGAATGTCATGACTTTAAGATTTTTTTAAATAACTAAATGAACTTTGACTACAAAACTGAAATATACCTTCATATAAACTACAAACCTATCTCAGACCCAGTGATGTATCTAACACAGATATTCAAACTATTTTCTTGAAATATGAGAACAAAAATTGTTCTTGAAGCTCCTGTACAGTTGATTTTGACGTCAAATTTCTAGTATATTACTATTCTAGCTCTTGCAAGTACTGTCTTAACTCTGAGACTCGCTGGTTTTATTCCAGACGACTTCCTAAGAAGTGGAATTCTCTTTGTACTATACTTATCATTTGATACCCACCTATATTGAGAGAAGTAGAAATGGAGAAATAGTCACATAACTGGCGAAAAATAGGTCGTGTATCGTCGTCACTTGCGAAATGTCAGAACTGCCACATAATATGTTATTAAATCCAATCTTTTATAATTGACGTTTCATACTTGGCATGATAGTTCCGTGAGACACTTGGCGAATTACAAGAAATTAAGTATTCAGCAACTTTGTGGAACAATAGTCTTGAATTTACTATAATACTGATAATTGTATTGTCATTAAAACTAAAAACTTAAATCAATCGACCAATAAGATAGGAAAAGAATTGAATTACCTACAAAATTTAACTGCCAAGTCGAGCCAAATAAAACCGTTTAGAAAACCTCAGCAAGTGTCCATAAACTCATCTTGTCTCCACACAGTAACTCAGCTGTTTATTAGTGCTGGAAGCTTCGTAACATGTTGCCCGAGCCGTTTTAATGGCTCAGCTACACGCCGTTAAGGACCGCGTCTGCTTGATTTATGGAGGCGGAACAATTCGCTGTTTTGTTTTATCTATACCTCCATGAGAGAAGGTGTAGATGAGTATTTATTCAACTAAAATATGACATCGATGGCCAATCTTATAGCTCATTTATATTAATCGGCGTGATACGCATAACAAGTATTAACCTGCTTAGTTGAGTATCTTAACAATGTCTTTGATGTTATTAAATATTTATTTATCTAATGACGTTGAATAATCAAAATTAGGTAGTCAACTTGAAGCACGAAAAGTTTATTAATAAAAATTATTTATGTACAGTATTTATACATTATTATTTATGAGGCTCCACATAAACGAAATTGGATGTCAAGTTTATGCGGCGTAATGGAAACACATGTCCGTAAAGACACATATTGACATTTCATTTATACTCCTGTGATATCATCGGGAACGTTTTAATTTAGATTTTTTAAATTGCTATTTAGATGTTAAAACGAGATGCTTTATATCTAAGTTGCTTACGTAGGTACATATCTGTTGACCTAAACTGTGATTTCATACATTATATTACTTTGTAGCATCCATGTTATTGAAAGAGCTATTATAATATAAAAGACAGTGATAGTTATGGGTGAAGAAAACCGAGGAGATAAAACGAAAATTGAATGAAGTAATCAAGTAGAAAAACTAGAGTCCACTTAAATTCAGTGGGAACTTGGTATCCGACCAGATATCACAGCACAGAGCTTAGCTTAGCTGTAGATCTTCAGAAACTTACCGGAACGCCTACCATTCCATGAACGAATGAATGTTAAAGTGACTGACATAATGAATGTTAATATTTGGCCACAATACTTTATCAATCTAGCAACACCAATCGTTCCCGCGATCTATAAGCATACTGCGTCATCTAGCTTAGTGTAGTCTTGAAAGTTTTCACTTATGGAATTTACTATGATGATGTATGTTACATACAATAGTAAAAATACGGTAAATATGAGTAGTTCGATAGCAATAACTAGTGATATTTAAACTGCTTTTGAGTACTAATGAAAAAAAAAACATATTATCAATAGATTTTCAGATTTAAAGGGATCTCCTCATTGAATGTCGTAAAGTGCGAGCAATTAAATGAATCGAAACGGGTTCCAAACAGTTTAACTTTATAATAACGACGGTCTCCATAAATTATATTTCGAGTTGTAATTTTAAACTAAATTATCATTTGAGTAAATACTTCATAAGTTGAGTAATAGCTGTGCTATATTATACTTATATGGCTGTAAACGACATAATATATTTGGTATTCTTTTTTAAACTGGCGACAATTTGACAATAGGGATAATAACTGTGTAATCGACAGCAAAGACTGTAGATAATTTATTAAAATTACTTTTAGCAAAGAAAAAGATTTATTTGTGACTAACGTACAAAAGCACAAGATACAAGAAAAACCAAAATATTGAGAAAGTAAAAAAAAAAATTAAAAATAAGTATAAAAGCCTCCTTAGGGCCATTTTTTTGATCCGTGGTTAACTCAACCATTTGTTTGACAAATGGTTAAATATCAGAAAAATATGTTTTTTGATTAACAGTTAGCCTAACCAATTGTCAGAATTACAACCATTTGTCAAAAAATTTAACCATCACTGGAAGCTAGGTTAAGTAAATGACCAATGGTTAAAAGAACAGATGTACAACTGCGTTGTATTAACTTGGTCCCTTGTTATTGTTTTTTACGTTGTTTTTATAACCTACATGATTTCATAGTGAATTTGGACATTAGCTATTTTTGGGATTTCGTTTTATGATGCAATTTCATAGGAAAATATTCATTGTCATTTTTGGGTTATAGGGTTATTGAAAATAAGTTATATTTTTATCTTGATCATCCTTAGTATATTTGTACTATATAAAATATTTTTTCTTGTTTCCACGGGCATATGCCAAATTATTCAATTATTAAAAATCTTATAAAATCCACGAATAGACAATACAAAAGGTAAATATGCCTATAGTACATAAAATACATAGTCCTCGATTTATTTTCCAACATTACAATCCCACACTTGGATACTATATTCTTTTCACGTATTTCTCTATCAGATAATCAAAAAATAAATATATGCTTTTTAATAAAAGTTAAGTTTAAAATAACTGGAAAAAAATATCTTTGTTGCTTTCTAACATTATTAAAGAAATTGCCTTATATTTCCTGAAAAATAACACAGTGCACACAACAGAACAACCATAAACATCCACACTGTTTGATAATCTAAAGATTTCTTTCGTCTATTTGATATTTGGAACAAAATTCTAATTTCAAAAATGGTATATAGTTCGCTCCGTTCATTAAAACCGTTAGTGTTGTCACCCAGAAAAAAATTACCCATGTCAATGTATAGCGAAAAAACGACTCATTGTGCTGGCAACAAATTGGCCAGTGGTTAAATTTGGCTATGGTTTAATTTGGCATCAAAAAACGAAATAGCGAGTTAACAACTTGTTAATGTTTTAACTATAGTCAAGTTAACAAATGGTGAAATGATATTTGACTACGGATCAAAAAAATGGCCCTTAAAGAGGCCAGTAGTAATATAACAAAAACATAGTGAGGCTCTCGGCAACAGACTGGTTAAAAAAAAAGTTCTATTTGATAATTGTATTTAATCTGTGAATCAGATAATAGGAATATATTAGACTAGACACGTAGTTTTTGCTTCAGTTTAAAATGAAAGTGCTTTTATAACGAACATTAAAGTTGGGTTAGGTTAGGTAAGGTTAGAACTAGGGGCTCGCTACGTCACAAATATGGTGTGACGTCAAACCACATTTCAACTCAATGTATCGCCTGGTATCGCCGTGATTTATTTATTACGCAAAAAATAAAAAAATATTTTATTGACGTGGATACGTTTATGTTTTCGTTCTACAGGGGGGTCATTCTGTGAGCAGGAGTATATGCACTAACGCCATCTATTGGCGTATAAGTGAACTATGCTTGCTCTGCAGGGGGAGGGGCATTCTGTCAGCAGGAGTATATGCACTAACGCCATCTGTTGGCGCTAGTGAATACTTTTTTCATTCAACAAATGAACGCAACGAATATTTATTTATTTAGTGTTTAGTGTCTTCAATTTGTTATTTTTTTTTTAGAATTATTCATTTATAAATGCAATTATGCCGAATCGTTCAGTTTTTAGAGTGCCAAAGAACATTGATAGACGTGAAGAGTGGTTAAAAACTATTCGTGATGTGTTTCCTAACCTGGATGTTTGTGAAAATTTTATCAATTACTCATATATCCATTCATACATAGACGTATCCACGCAAAAAATAGGGCTGTATCAATGATACAGCCAACCAGGGTTTTTTTTAACACCTTTGCTCGTAAAGCTGATGTGATTCCACCGGTTTTAAATATGTAAAGCGGGTCATAAAAAACGCGTGTGATACCAAAGCAAATAGTTAAGTTATAGTCCATACAAATTCCATAACAGTATTATTTGCCATTTCGCGCGCTGTTCCTTTTCAAATTTCGAACTAATCGCCGCGCGGCGCCAGTCAGTAGGCAGCGCTAGCGCACTGTTAAAATGGCGGAAAAGCAACAGTGTACATTCACAGATTGAGTTTATTTCATGTTTTTTTTCTGTTTCCTCGCAAATGTGTTAAAAAACGTCGTACGATATACGTGCGTATTGGTTATAACATGCTCGGCTCAATTACGCCCTCGCCTTCGGCTCGGGCTGAAATTCCGCCTCGCATGTTATAACCATCATATCGCACTAATATCGTAATGTACTGTTAATAATCTATCCGAAGGACTGATATACAAAAAATTTGTCATCATTCTATTTTTCATTTATATTTCTAATTACGAGTACTATAATCGAGCAAACAAATCATAACACAAATACAAGCTTTGTATTTAGACTATGAGGCTTTCGGTTGAATAAACCTTTGCAGTTTATCGCCTGAATAAAATGAATATACCTACTGTATGATCAAATAAAATTTAATGAAATTGAATCGAAATCGCTAAACATTCAGCGCGTCGAATGTGAGAGCCGTAAAGCTAAAATCTGTATAATCTGGTGTTGCGTAAATATATTTGGCGTTCGACCGTAAGTTAGGACATAAACAACATACATTATGAGCGCGTATCGAATATTGAAAAGTGTGGGGCTCGAGTAGGGGAGATTGTAAGGCTCAATTCATATGTACCGAAGACAGCGTCGACCTAGAGGTTATTCCTCTGTCAATCCATTTAACACTATATCCATAATCGAAACACATGATAGCGCTTGAATGATTGGAAGATATCCTTTACAATCAGTCTTATTCGGTAAAGGTGGAAAGTATAGTTTTAATAATAATATTTATTATTTATCTATCATAGTCTAGAGGTAAAATCAAATAAAACCTACTTCAAAACGTAATAAAGGTTTATTTCTTTGAAGCTCTGACACTGAAACAGGACTGCTGATAAAACGGTTATTTGTTTCTAAATACTCCTGTCAAAACTGTGATCAACATCTTTATTGAACCAGACCCAAGTGTCCCGATATGGGACATTTTTAATTAATGATATTTATATCATTGTGAATGCAAAAATTATCAAATATATTAATGTGATAAACTTTTTCATCGAATACAATATCGTACGTGCTTGAAACTACTAGAACCTTTTAGTTTTTAATCCGTTACTGTTTCTAACAGGCGCATTAACTGTGTCCTGACGTGTTTACTTAAGCTCCGTATTAGTATAATGTTAAAAAATAGCAGAAGTCTTTCTCTGAATTTGAATTATATATCATTTTTTTCGTCTACTTTCAAGCTATAAATTGGTGCAAAGATTAATATGGTGTATGTAGTGATTGTGCTGTAAACAGTGACTGTGTTTCTACATTGACAGTTATTTTGTTCGAATCAGCTGTGGTTCGACCTTGAACAATTGCTCGGTCATTCACCGTATTGAAAGTGAAAGTGTTTCAAGTGCGATAGCGATAATTAAATTTGACGTTGGCCGTTATCGATGTTTGGTGTATGCGTCTGTAGTTTGGGTCTATATCGGCGGTCCGCGGTTCAATACTGACTGTGACATACTTATTTTGCATTTGTGGTTTTTATATTATTTTTGTTTTTTTTTTTTTATTTATCTCCCAATAAACTATCCATATTCGATACTATGGCCCCCGGAAAGCTTAAGTGTGCTGGATGTCTGCAAGTCATTACCGACAGGCAGTACTTGCGATGCTGTGTTTGTTCGCAGTATTATGATATCATTTGTGCGAATGTGTCGGAACAACGTTTTCGCAACACGCTTACCGGACAACATAGACTTAACTGGAAGTGTGATGCGTGTAAGAATATGGAGCCGAAGGTAGATAATAGCAACACACCTCTTCGTGAGCACGACGATAAGGTTACGCGTCGTCGAGGTGCCTCAGTTCTGAGTCCGCCTGAGGAGAACAGCGATGCGCAATGGGACATGCGGTCACTCATTGAGGAGCTGCGTTTATTTCGTAAAGAAATGCAAGAAATGCGCATTCAGGTACAATCGTTTAATGAAACTTTGGGGGCGCTCATGTCCCGTGTCGATATCTGTGAAGATAGACTGGACGATCTAACGTTACGTATTGACAAACTGGAACGTTGCGATGCGGCTTCAGAATCGGTCAACAACAACACTGCTCTAACTAACACCATCGACTCCTTGAAGGCTGAGTTAAATGAGCGCGACCAAGAACTGCTTATGAATGATGTAGAAATTACCTGCATACCAGAACAGAAGGGAGAGAACTTGCAGCATTTTGTGGTAACTTTGGCATGCAAACTTGGAGTTCAATTAGAACAACGAGATGTGGTGAGTGCTGTCCGTGTCGGGCGGTCGCTGGACGTTAGTGGGGTTGGTACGTCGTCGTCGTCTCCACGACCTCGCCCCATTGTCGTCCGTTTGGTGCGACGTGCTGTGCGGGAAGACCTTCTACATGCAGCCCGTGTTCGCCGCGGGGTCACCACTGAAGGCCTTGATCTCCCTGGCCCACCTCGTCGGTTTTATATCAATGAGCGCCTAACTAGAATGAACCGTCTTCTGTTTCGTCAGGCGCGTGGGATCGGGGTGCGGCTTGGATGGCGTTTTATATGGACTAAAGATGGAAAGATATTTGGTAGTAGACAGCACGCTGGTCAGGGTGTTCCTCGTCATCGGCTGCGAAACCGGGCGGACCTCGTCCGGGTTTTTGGCCCCGAAGCCGTTGGTCCTACAGAAGCCTGAAAGAGCAAATACTTTTTTTTACGCTTTGTTGCTGTCTTTTTCTTTTCTTTTAACTTAG
Organism: Diatraea saccharalis; assembly: GCA_918026875.4. Taxonomy (NCBI): domain Eukaryota; kingdom Metazoa; phylum Arthropoda; class Insecta; order Lepidoptera; family Crambidae; genus Diatraea; species Diatraea saccharalis. The sequence continues at coordinate 2,736,806 of OU893340.1, read as the reverse complement.
CTCAAAATTTTATTTATTATTATTTCATATTAAATTTTGAATATTGTTATGATTTTAAATTATTTATAAATTCATATTGTATTATTATTAATCTTTATAGCTGTTTTTATGCAAATTGTACTCGAATTTTTATTGATTATTATGTGTTGTTAGTCAACTATTTTTATAAGATAGAATTGCTTTTTAATTTGTAAATGATACGACCGCTTGTCTTTAGAACACTGACATTTAATTATTTTTATTTTATAATCTATTTCAATATGTACAAATATAGTATTCCAAAAAGTATAGTTATATAAAATCAAAGAGTATAATAAACCTGGTATCAAAAGCTATTTACATATTAGAGCACAGTTAGTCGTGAACATGGCCCCCGGCGGTGAAGACACCTAGTAATTTAGGAAACGACCAACTGTGCAAGTTTTCGGACTGGACGACGCAGGACCCCCCCTTTAGTGGACACATCTACTACTCGAACGATATTGTCCTTGCCAGGATACGTAGCTACTATACGTCCACGTGGCCAGCAACGTCTTGGTAAGGTCCCATCTACAACGCACACCAAATCTCCTATCTCCAGTTTCTGATATTTCTCTGATGAAGAGCGCCGTGGTACTAATGTTGGCAAGTATTCACGCACAAAGCGTTGCCAAAAATTATCGGCCAGATGTTGTGCCTTTCTCCATTGCGCTCGACTGGAAAGATCGGTATCGTCAAAACGTCGTGTCTGAAGGTCATTGGAAGTAGAGCCGATTAAAAACGAAAATGGCGTGAGAGCTTCTTCCGCATCACGGTCAACGGAGACATGAGTTAAAGGTCTTGAGTTGACAACTGCCTCCGCTTCCATTAGTAGAGTTTGGAAGACCTCTTCTCGTGGTGACCTGTCTTTCAACGTCGTAGCCAAAGCACACTTCACATTTTTTACCAATCTCTCCCAACATCCTCCCATGAATGGAGCCGATGGCGGAATAAATTTCCATCTAATCTGCTTGTTGGATGCAAACTCATAAACGTCGTTAATGATTTTGGAGGCCCCAACAAATGCTGTCCCGTTATCTGAATATATACATGACGGGCATCCCCGACGGGCAATAAAACGGCGCAGGCTCATAATAGCGGAATCCGAAGAAAGACTCTCCACTACCTCGAGGTGGACAGCTCTAATAGTTAGACAAGTATAGAGAGCCACCCATCTTTTCACATGTCTTCGGCCGATGGTAACACTGAGTGGGCCAAAATAATCCAAACCAACATAGGTAAATGGACGCTCATTGTAAGCCATCCGTACGTCAGGTAAGTCTCCAACTGGTGGTGTAATAGGCTTCGCTTTCTGGATCCTACAGACTTGACATCTAGTTGCAACGTGTTTGACAGCGGTTCTTAAGCCAATGATGTAAAATCTCTGGCGCAATTCGTTTACCACGAGTTCATTATTGGCGTGTGCGTATTTCATGTGGTATGAGTGAATTAACATCCTAGTGATGTGATGTTTTCCATCAAGGACAATGGGGCGGGACTCTACCGCATTCGAGGCGGAGGTGCGACCGGATAAACGGAGAAGACCGTCTTTATCCAAAAGCAAGGACAATTTCTTTAGCCTACTACTACGATTGGAAACGGAGTGTCCTGCGTGAATACAATTTATTTCATCTGCGAAAGAATCACGCTGAATAGATTTCAATAAATGGAGTTCCGCTGAATTTAGGTCGTCAACAGACAGTAAAAGAAAATTACGGTCGCAACGGAGTGTCGTATCAAAAGATTTCGAATTTTGAGGTAAGAGAGACCGAAACATTTTAGCTGACTGATGTGCTCGAGCTGTAGCTCTGAGCAGACGTACCCATCTGCTGAACCGACGATAGTCAGCTACCACTGGTGAAGTGGTAGACGGTTCCGCTGATGTACTAACTACACATCCAACTACTTTGGAAACAGTTTTGTATTCCTCCGCGGTCGGCGGTTTGTAAGTGGTTGGTTCACTGGGCCAGGAATCTTCCGGGAGAAGAAGAAAAGATGGTCCGGTAAACCAACGAGAACGAATAGAAAATTCTCTGGTTTCACGAGTAGCGTCATCTGCTACGTTTAGGCCAGTAGGAACGTACCTCCAGTTCTGTATATCGGTTAAATCGGAGATCTCAGCCACGCGAAAAGAAACAAAGGGCTTAAACATGCAGGCGTCGCTACGTAACCATTTAAGCACCGTTACCGAATCGGACCACAGAATATATTTGGAAGGCTTTCTCTTATGAGCCTCCAGAATATAAGAACCAAAGCGCGCTGCAATTAAAGCCGCTTGAAGTTCCATTCTTGGAATGGTTGCTGGTTTCAGGGGCGCCAGTCTAGCTTTACCGCCTATTAAAGCTAGCTTAATTGAACCGTCAGCCAAAGTAAAGCGCCAGTAGGCGACACAAGCATACGCTAATCCACTTGCGTCGGAAAAAATATGAAGTTGACTTTCTACAACAGGAAATCCTTCTGAATAACATCTAGGAATGACACCTCCAGACAGAGCATTAAGCTCCTGAAACCAAAACTTCCATTGTTGAATAAGAACTTCAGGCAACACATGGTCCCAATCTATACCTAGTTTCCAAGCTTTTTGGAAAAGAATCCGACCCTTAATTACCATGGGGGTAACTAGGCCCAATGGATCATAGATTGACATAAGTAAAGACAATACAGCCCGCTTAGTGTAGATTGCAGGTAGGCTGGGTATAGCTTTCAGGTAACACAAAGAATCATTAGTAACGAGCCAACTCAACCCCAGGACGCGTATTTGTGAAGGAGACGAGGGGCCTAACCCTACCTCAGATGCATCAACAGCGCGGAGGTCGGAGGGAATTAGAGACAAAGCGTCTTTATTATTTGATACCCAGGAACGCATCTCAAAACCAGCTGCTTTATGAACAGTTACGATGTCAAAGGCAAGGCGCGCTGCGGCCTCCACCTCATCCATGCTTCCAAGGTAGTCGTCCATATAGTGATCTTCTATGATGGATTTAGCCGCTTCTGGATAAGCGTGTTGAAAGTCTAACGCGTTTTTATTTTTTAAATAAAGAGCCGTACATGGGCTAGAAGTAGCTCCAAAAATCATAGAGGACATTCGATACTCTTGTAGAGGCTTTGAAGGGTCGTTCCTCCACAAAAATCGCTGCGCGTCACGATCCTGAGGTCGAATCTTGACCTGAGGGAACATTTCCCTTATGTCCGCCGTAAGGGCAACACAGCCTTCCCGAAATCTCATCACTATGGCTAGCAAGGGCTGCAATAAGTCGGGGCCCGATAAGAGCATAGAATTAAGACTTACTCCATTGCACTTTGCCGCTGCATCGTGCACTACACGTAATTTTTTCTTATGTGGGTGCACTACGCCAAAATGTGGGAGATACCATACTTTACTAGCTGTCGGTTGATCACTACAAATCTCCGCATATCCCTTGTCGATCATACCTTGGATGTTTTGTGTGTATTTCATTGCGTATGATTTATCTTTGATCATTTTACTCTCAAGACTTGAAAACCTAGATAAGGCGAGAGGTTTACTGTTGGGAATTATTTGAATATCATTTCGCCATAAAAGTCCAGTCTCAAATCGGCCTGAAGGTAAGCGCACCGTGGTATCTTCCAAAATATCTAGAGCGCGTTTGTCACTGGGACTGCGGTGAAGTTTCTTTTCTATACCGATCGAATCCAATTTATAATACTGTTTTATTAAAACATCCAAATTATGATCTTGTTTCTCAAAATCGATGTGATTGACGTATTCTACAGTATCTTTTTTGCCACCAATAAAACCAAAAAGAACCCACCCTAAGGGAGTGAGTATAGCAGCAGGCTCTGCTCTAGTTCCAGTGCGAATGGATTGAGGCAATAGCAAATGCCAATTGTCAGTACCAATGAGACAAGTTGGTTTCGCATTATCGTAACTTAATACATCAGTCAGGTCATAAAGGTGATTGTGTTGTTTCAAGTCGTTGATGTTTATGGATTGTGGCTTTAGATTGAGATTCGGAATAGTACGAGCTCGTATTTCGTAACTCTCGGAATTATATCTACCTTTTACTTTAACATTAATTAAACTGGTATTACACAACTTAGAGAGCCCTCCTACACATTGAATACACAAAGGTTCTATAGGCCTTTCATCAACCAACATATCAGCCACAGACTTATCTAACAATGTAGCAGAACTACCATCATCTAAAAGTGCAAAAGTGTTAACGCTACCCTTTTTACCTGTCAGAGTAACAGGAATTATTTTTAATAGTGGCTGTCCCTTGGTAATTAATGGCACAGAACTATGCGCCACAATAGCAGTATGTTCGCTAGCTTGAGGCGTAGACGATAAATGTGCATCAGACCTCAGTTTGTGTAATAATGTGTGATGCCGTCGATTCGCTGTACAACCGTCTACTTCACATCTCTTTTTACAATTTTTATATTGATGCGAACCTTTGCGTAGACATTTACGGCAAACTTTGTTGTCTATTACCCACTGCCAACGATCATCTAAGCTAAGAGACTTGAAATCTACACAATCAACAACTTCATGAGAACTAGTCTGACAATACTTGCATCCTTCTGTAACTTTTGTTATACTAGGGGAATTCGACGAGATCGCGTTAGAAAAAATTTTGTCTTTGATAGGTTTGACAGGTAGACTTTGACATCTGACAAATGTCGACTCTGACGTAACAAGACCGAATTTAGTTTGTAAACATGCCTCGTTGTCTAGGAAATCGGCTAGATTTTCCAACTTGAATTTACCAGAGTCGGCTTTTGCAGCGGCAAAATCAATCCATCTAGACCTGAGGAGAGGAGTTAATTTACCAATTATAGAATTACAAATTTCAGGCGACGCGAGATACTCGGGTAGTTTAAGTAACCGGATAACTTCGATGCAATTTCTAATACGACAGGCAAATATATTGAGATCGCGAGTATTTTCATATAGGTTCAACTTAGGTAGAGTTCTTACTAGGGAAAGCTGATGAAGAACGATGACCTCTGGCTGCGCGAATCGATTCTCCAATGCCGCAATGATTTGATCTGGGTCGTCAGCGACCATTAAACGACCTGCTACAGCCTCTCTCGCAGACCCACTTAGCGCTGATGCGAGCCTTGCAATGTTTTCGCTGGGAGGGAAGTGCGTCTTGGACTGATCATAAGAATTTTTAAAAAGAAGCCAGTCCGAGACACGTCCATCAAATTTAGTAATATCACATACCTTTGTAGTCTTCTTTCCTAGGTTAGTAATAGCGTTGGCCAGCTGATCAAATTGTGTACCTACATTACTACCGATTTCTTTATTTTTGTTATAACAACAATCACTTTTTTTATTAAGTGTGCCTGTAGCGAGTGTATGTTGTGGAGTTGGTTCAGCTGGCGCAACTAATGTCGGGTGCAAGCGAGCAGGGATCGGGAGTTTTGTAGGGGCGTCTACAACCGCTGTGGCGGGTGGCGCCGATCGCGGCGATGGCTGCGATCTTATATATGAGAACAATGGTTCTATTTTCTCCTCCCTGTCAACCAACGAATGAACTTTACTATGATGAGCATTATTGATAGAATTAGCTAACCAATTGTTGACGCGCTGAGAATTGGAACCGCGCGATCCGCGAGATCCGCTTGTTCTTTGCGACGAAGCAGCTTCTATGGCAGCTAATTGTGCCTGAAGCTCCAAATCCGCAACAGCACGCTCTCGTTCTCGTTCGCGTTCCGCTAACGCACGTTCGCGTTCCGTTTCGGCTTCAGCAAGACGGCGTGCATGTTCTGCCTTGGTTGCTAAAATTTGTGCTCTTAGTGTGCTGTTTTGCGAACGGGCAGTGTAACTACTTTTGGAATTAGTACCTGAACTTGTGCTTGGTGAAGATTCTCGGCGCTTAGTGGACGGACCCGCCTCCTCAAAGGCAGAATTAGTAGGGGCTCCATCCTCCGAAAAAATTTGCACTTGCTTCTCAGTGGGCTGTTGTACTGCCGCTGATGTGGCGAGCTTTTTTGATCTTGTTAGAGGCATTTTTCCTTTTTTATTACTGACACCAAAACTATGTAAATGATACGACCGCTTGTCTTTAGAACACTGACATTTAATTATTTTTATTTTATAATCTATTTCAATATGTACAAATATAGTATTCCAAAAAGTATAGTTATATAAAATCAAAGAGTATAATAAACCTGGTATCAAAAGCTATTTACATATTAGAGCACAGTTAGTCGTGAACATACTTATTCACTGTCTCTGTTCAAATTTATATAGGGATAGTATTGATCACCCTATATTTTTATTAAATAACCTTTATGAATTGGAATTGCTTACTAACTTATGTTACTTTAAATATGGTTGCTGTCTTTATTCTAAAATCATTCGAATTTGTATAGCTCATTTTAGATTTTTATTGCTCTATACGTATGAGTTAGAACTGCTTGATGAGTTGGTATGCATTTTATTATTTAAACATAATTTTATCTTAATGTTAACTACTACTTACGTATTTTTTACTGAGAATGCCAATGAGTGTGATCTTTTCTGTTTGTTTTTGTTTTTTGTTTACTATTTATGTCTTTTAATTTTTGTCAATCGAATTTGCTTTGTTTATACGTATTTTGTGCTTCTTTATTCTCACATTCTTAATCTGTACTTGTGTGTAGCAGCGATATATGTTAACTTTTTAATACCTACTACTCTGAAACGGTTCTTTGACATTTATATTCAATTATTTTTTATACCTCGTGACTTTAAATTGGACCGCAATGCAATATATTTAAATTATTATCCTATTTATATCTATATGTTATTTATTAGTATATTACGACTAATTATACGTTGCATGAATTTTATTATTATTTGTCAATTGCTTAACTTATTAGTAATATAATTATCGCTGTGTTATTTCTGTTATGATCACCAAATATGTCAAAATTTCAAATATCGAAAAATATTACTTCTATCGGCGCGGATCGTTGTAGCTTGGGGTTGTCAGCTTTTCCTGATTTTTTTGAACCTTTGTCTGTTTACTACGGGTTGCTTTATTTCAATTTTTAATCCCTATGCAGTCGACCAAAAATTTTAAATTGGGTCTGTTTAATGCAGGTTCTTTAAGCACTAGGCATGAGGATTTTGTGACTGCGGTAATGCGATCCGATGCCGATATCATTGCTATAAACGAAACTTGGTTACGGGCCGGACAGGAGGGTCAGGCGCCAACGGTGCCTGGCTATAGACTGCGAAACACTCCGCGTCCACTGCACATGCGGTCCGGTAGGGGAGGGGGGGTCGGATTTTATATTAAGGCTGGTGTTCGAGTGCGGTATTTAAACCACCCCGGAGCTAATATTGAGCAAATGTGGCTTACCACTAAAATTAATGGAAATACTTTTGCGATAGGAACTGCATACAGACCCCAGTGGATAAATGTCGACGTGTTTTTTGAGTCATTAACTGAGTCTGCAGCATATTTTGGGCAGAATGACTACGTGGTCCTTATGGGTGACTTCAACATAAATATGCTGAATGAGAATGGAATTGAAACCTTAAAACTAAAACGATTCCTCAATTATATGGATCTTGAACAAGTGGTCACCGAGCCGACACACTTTACGGATCAATCACAGACACTGATTGATGTTGTTTGTACAAATTGTTGTATACAAAGCGTCGTGATTTCTCATATCTCAGGTCCAGTGGGTCATTGTATGGTGGATGTCTCTCTTTCGGTAAAGAAACCCAAGGTACAAACACGTGTAATGTCTTACAGACCCATTAAGCAACTCAATCTTGATAATTTCAATGTGGACTTGTTTTCAATAGATTGGAAGTCAGTGGAGTCTATTGATACGGTGGACGATATGGTGCATTGTTTCCAGCATTTGCTTCTATCTTTGTTCGACAAGCACGCTCCTTATAAGACTGTTAGAATTATGCCCGGAAAGTCTTTCCCTTGGATAACCAATACCATAAAATGTATGATGGACTTACGTAATAATGCTCTCAAGAAATATCGGGTTACCAGGTCGGAGGAGGATAAAATATCCTGGAAGAATTTGAAAAGGATGGTGGAAGTAAGCTTAGCGTCAGAGAAGCGTGCTTATTTTGATCATTTTGTGAACTCTGAGGATTGCAATAGCAAATCTTTTTGGAAAAGAGTAAAAGAAAACATTATTGTCGATCCGTGTCAGAATTGTGACCTTCCTGATTCTATCTGTGATCCAAACGCAATTAATTCCCATTTTCTGGATTTTCAGGGTGTTAATGGTGTATCCTCTACTTATGTAAGTTATTTTAAATCGTCTCGTTACGGCACTTCAGTGTTTAATTTGAGTCCTGTGACTGAGGGTGAGGTGGCGCAGTTTGTTCTTTCTTGTAAGTCCAATGCATGTGGTATCGATGGATTGAGTAGGGACATGGTCCTGTTAACACTGCCATGTACGCTAAGCGTAATAACGACCATTATTAATTTGTCCATTACTTCTGGCACCTTTCCTACCGGATGGAAGCATGCTATGGTAACGCCTCTTCCCAAGGTTAGTCATCCATCTGATTTGAGGGACCTTAGGCCAATTAGTATCCTGCCCTTTTTATCCAAAATTTTAGAAAAAGTAGTGTATGCGCAACTGTACAAATATCTTGATCGTAATGGAATTCTTCCTGCAATGCAGTCCGGTTTCCGTAGGAACCATGGCACATCTACCGCTTTACTGGACGTCGTTGATAATATTCTGTCTCAACAAGATGCCGGGTTTGGCACCATTCTCACGTTGCTAGATTATTCACGTGCCTTTGACAGTATTAATCTGCAACTTCTCTTGGCCAAGCTTGAGTACTATGGTTTGGATGGTCTGTCGGTGAGATGGTTCGGCAGCTATCTATTAGAGCGTTACCAGTCAGTCAAAATTAGTAGTCATGGTTATTCTCGTGTGTCGGATCCCAGGGAGGTATTACGTGGTGTTCCTCAGGGCTCAATTCTTGGGCCGCTGTTATTTATTATTTTTACAGTGGACATAGTTGGCGCTATCGAGCACTGTCACTACCACTGCTATGCGGATGATGTGCAACTTTATATATCTACACGTCCTGATTCAATACAGCGGGCTGTTTTGGAGATCAATAGTGATTTACAGAGGATCGTAAAATGGTCGGATGATAACGGGCTGCTTTTGAACCCCTTGAAGTCCAAATTTATGGTTATGGGTTCAAAGTCGCAGGTCACCACTATTATTCTCTCCAATCCCATCATATCTCTTGGGCACCAGACTGTGCAAAGGGTTGATGAGACGCGAAATCTTGGAGTACTATTTGACTCCCAACTGCGTTTTGAGACCCACGTTATAAATGTCGTCAAAAGCTGCATGTACCGTTTGAGGGTGCTTTATCGCGTTCGTAACTTCCTCAGCGAGAAGGCTCGTATTACACTATGCGAGTCTCTGGTGCTCTCGAGACTCAATTACGCGGATGTTGTGATTGGCCCTCGTCTTCTTTCCAGGACAAGCCAATTGATTCAGCGGGTACAAAATGCCTGCTGTAGATTTTGCTTCCACGTGCCTCCTCGTACACATGTTTCACCATTTTTAAACTCTGCTAACATACTCCGGATGGAATCTCGTAGACAATTACATCTTGCTTGTCTCGTGTTTAAGGTCATAAAGCACCAGCAACCCAAATACTTGCATGATAAATTGAAGTTTTTTACTTCGAAACATGATATGAGATCTGCCCGCTCTGCTCTTGCCTATTATCGTCATCGCACAGTGGCATTTAGAGGTAGTTTTCGTTTTCAGGCTACAAAGTGCTGGAATGATATACCGCCCCCACTAAAAGAGCTTACTTCAATATATACATTCAAAAAAAGATTTAAATCCAAGTTGCTCGAGCTTCAAATAAAGTATACTTGATAAGGTGTATGGTTGGTTGATCTCCTTTGACTACCTTGTAAGTTATAAGTAATTATATTTGTGATTTTATTGTTATAATTATTATTATTTGTATAAATTTATTATTCTTACTTTTTGACATTGACTGATGACATTTTAATTGTATTGTAATATTTTATGTCTATAATCTAATGTATGTTTTGATCATTTATGTTATTCTAATTCAAATTTTTCTTATTTCGACTTTATTAATGTATCTTGTATCTGACTTTTGCTATAGTTTTCTTTCTTATTGACGTCTATATTTGGTTTAATTGTTTTTTAATTTCCGCCCTGCTCACCTTGACTGGGTGATGGCTGAAAATCGGCGCTTCGCCCGTTCCTGGGTGATTTGAATGCGCTGAGCCTTGACCCTTTTCTAACTGCTACACACAGGTACATCATGATTAATAATTTATTTGATTTAACTTTCTTTTTTGTGGGTTTCAAAACTTTTTAGATGTAATTGTGTGTAGTTATTAATAATAAACGTTTTATCTATCTATCTATCTAATCATTTTTAAATAATACTTTCAATGCAACAAGGTTTATAGTAAATTAATGAACTTCTGTGTTGTTTGTGACTAGAAATGTAGGTGAATAGACCCTAATGGATTCGCTACGAGATGGTGCGAGGCGACCTTCCATTGTATTTGTTTAAGAAAACTAGAGACCAAGCATCGCTTATAAAAAAAAAACAATTTTAGCTTATTATTACTCAAGTGTGAAGGTAACTATGATTCGCATAAAACAATAAATATTTTATTCCACTAAATTAATTTTAATTTATGTACATTGGTGTGAGTGTAGTTTCTGTAAGCTCGTTTTACATATCATCTTGAAGATAAAATATGCTGGTCTAAAATTGACAAAATCGGCCACAATTCATTTGCGATGTCCAATGGAAATGATTAAGGGTTACTCTACATTTGTGTCGTATAATGTCTACGGAAATGATTAAGGATTACTCTACATTTGCGTTGCATAATGTCTACAGAAATGATTAAGGGTTACTCTACATTTGTGTCGTATAATGTCTACGGAAATGATTAAAGGTTACTCTACATTAGTGTCGTATAATGTCTACGGAAATGATTAAGGGCAACTCTACATTTATATCGTATAATGTCTACGGAAATGATTAAGGGTTCTCGCATGTAGCCATACAGATGTAGAAACATTTGTATCGCTACATACAAGAAGGTTACTAGCTTATTGCTAGCACGTTTGGTATGCTATGCGCTTAAACAACTTTCGCAAGGGCCTGTAATAGCATGGGTGACTAAAAATAAATTATCTCAAACTTTTCCGTGCATCAGAAGGTACATTAAGCGGCTGGTTAACGCCCATCAATCCCTACTAGGCCCACATGCAGGATCCTGGCCCATTTTCCATATTCAATTCGATTTGATTTTATTTTTAGGAAGACATGTAACCCACAAGTGAATACATCAGTAGGCTGAAGATTTCATTGTTAAAAATATGAATAGCATAACACAATAACATTCGACAAACAGAAATAAATCTCCTTTAATTGTGGATGGTACGAAATAGCTTTATTTTAATACTGTTTTAAGTTATAACGGTAAGCCCCCGCCTATAATAAGTCGCCATGGTTTTAGCTGTTTTTGCAAATTTGTTCAGTAAGTTGTTCCCTCTCTCAACTTTGTCGTAACTTTTAAGGAGAACAAATTTGCAGTTACATTGAATCGATATACGAGTACAAGGACGTTTGTTTTAAATCAACTGAGCAGTAAAATAAAAGTATGTGGGATCATCTACCAAAATGTTCTCGTCCTGTTTAGGATTTATTCATTTATATTTATCATAAAGATATTTGAAATAAAAATAATAAAACCAAATTAACTGAAAGTATTAATTTTGTAACTAGCTGACTTGGTAAAATTCATATAAACACCCAATTTCTTTGAGATTTTTTTATCACATTAATATTTTTTCTCAAATTTTCCGTTTCCTCTCTGCTTAAGAACCTTTCTCAGACTTCAACGAATATTTAAAAAAAAAATTGTAAAAATTTATCCAGAGTTTATTGATTCATTTTTAGGCAAAGCCAAAATTGGTAGAAACTGCAGAACACAGAAAGAAGGGCCTTGTGGGCGTGGCAGCGTAGCCACGATCCTGGACAAATGTACAGGATCTTGACTCATGCGTTTGCTATGTTTAGTAATTCATGAAAGCGCGCGCTGTAAGTACTATGAAACACGCCACTAAAAGTGTTAAAAATGCTGGCTTGCGCGGTTATTAATTGTAAAATAAGAAGCCAACCCTCAAGTTGGTCCAAAGGAGGGATTTTTTTTTATTAGTAAGTAGAATCCTTCTCGAATTTGCTATTTTTAGTCGCAATTCGTGAAATGTTATCAAAAGTGTGAATCACAAAAAATATTTCCAAGAAAATATACATTGCTGGTGAAGTACGCATATTAATTACATTGCGTCGTACTAAGCACGTAATGCAACGAACATCGCGAAATCACCGTTCTAAATAGTAACAGAATAGTAAAAAAAAAATAGTAGTAGAAACTAAATAAAAGTAAGGACGATAAAAATACTGGTAATAAAAGATAAAAAAAAAGAATTTAAATCAGCGATGAACATTAGCAATAAATCAAATGTATAAAATCCGTCCGTTTGAATTTGTTGTTTTATATATCAGTTTTCCTAAAGAACCGGGTTCATGTGAAAAACGGATTGCCATTACTAGTCGCAAAGACTGGATATCAACCAAAAACAGCATAATTTCTTCACAAAAATCCAATTGTTTCGGAACATATTTAATACAAATAAACAAAAAATCAAATCTTTCCTTAATAATGAATATGTGCTTGCAATTTTATTACATACGATACATACACAGTTATAAATATAAATACGTACCAAAAAAGTAAAAGAGAGATCACGTTTGCCATGCACTATATGTGGTGGAGTCGCGTGGTTCGACAAACAACACTGAAACTGTCGGGCTACATCGCGTCAAAAGTCGAGATAAAACGAATTTCAATTCAGCGCTGTGTTAGTTGACACTGGGTAATATAAGCGAAATGCAATTTTATAACAGAAATTGACAAAAAGAAATGATGAATTGAAACTACGTATAAAGATATTAATAAACCAAGACGAAAAGAATGCACCCGTTAATCGGTCAGTTGCACAAACCATCAAGGTTTAAGGACGCTTTTAAGCTCTAATGAATGTCGAATTTGTATGAGTAATGTCGCTTTAAACTTATGACAATTTTAATGGACGTTTGTGCAACTGGCTGAATGACAGGTAAAGACAGAGGATGTCGTATTAAATTAAATAAATATAGCCTTCTGAATTCAAAATTGGTCAAATATAACAATTAGAATACATTTTTATTTTTATCTTAAGTTTAAATATTTGTAAAAATATTTCTTTCGTCTGTTTGGATGGAATGCCTGAACATTGATGAAAATACGCTCTGTGGTAGCGAAAAAGTGAGTGCTTGAAAGATTTTTGAGTTCTTTTAGGTCTTGGGTAGCTCGGTGGTTAGAGTAATCCGGTTTGCGAAAGGACATAACTCTCATCTAAGAATGCCAGGGACAAAATCGATTATTTAAACATTTTTCATTAAGAATACATCCATGGTTTTTTGAGCATTTTTACAAAATATATTAATATTTTCACAAATATTTGCAACAATTTACACTTTGATTTAACAAATTGACCAAATTAAAATCGAGTTTTTTTTTGTTTTTTTGCCATCAGATTCTAATACATCTATAAACGACTGGTTACTGGCAAGGATAAATACCTAGTTGCAATAAGGATACAGAATGACGTTAATCGTTTCGAAGATATGTGGCAAGTTCCCTCCTTATCCAGCATCGATCGCAACCTTATCTAGGCCAGAAGCCTTCCAAATCCATATCGTGAACACGATATGATGGAAGACCATTGGGTAATAGGTATGTGCAACTTTACTTCGTAATTTTATAATTATCATAATAAATAAGTAAGATTTAAATTTTTAATATGTCTTTCATTTCAATGTGCTTTATTCTAAAGTAGTACGTCCAATATATTATACGGGCCCCAAATCGATAAATATGTCAGAATCTTAAATATTATCTTATCTAGGGTTTTTATAGGACCCCAAATATCCATTATTTATGGATATTTGGGGTCATGACCCTCCACGCTGGCCCAATGCAGCCGGGACCAACGGCTTAACTTGCCTTCCGAAGCACGGAGTAGCTCGAGATAATAATTTTTTGGTCACCCATCCCGTGACCGACCCTTGCGAAAGTTGCTTAACGACTACGATCGCGGGCCGCGGCGCTTATCCACTACGCCACCGAACTACTCAAGTTTCTACTGTAATGGGTTAATATTACATAACAATAACATCCCTGATTTGAGCTATGTTATTGTTTTATTATGTATTTTTTTCTTTTATGTTTGTTCCCGGTATGACAAATATTATTTTTATGTTTTTGTCAAGATATTATATTTCTTCACGAAAAATCTGTTCCATCCAATTTTAATATCAGCGAAGAAATCGTGTTTTTCTTAAAAGGGTCAATAGACTATGTACAAACATTAACTTCTATTCAATTTTATTCATAGAAACATCGTTTAAATAAGCTGTTATTAAAAATGCGAAATGTATACCCTCTCTGAGCTAAAAAGAATATATCAAATTTTTCTATAGAAAAATAAAAATCACAACATTTCTTTTTATAATTAAACACTTTTAATAAGGAAAAATCATAAATATGTGTGTGGGTAATTCTGAAGCCTCGGTCATTACAAAGATCTCTTATTTGCGAGACTGATTCTGCAATGTTAAACCTGCGATGCGGAAGGTAAGCGACTTTCGCAAGAGCTGGTCACAGGATGGGTGGCCGAAAATTTACTGCCCGAGCTCCTCCGTGTATGGGCACATTAAGCATAGCTCCCGTGAACATCTGCCTGTTGGGTCAGGGTCCATTCCCCTACCCGATTCGATTTGTCCCCTCTCTCTTTTGGGGGAATGACCTGGGATCCAGCAGGGAGTGCTCCACACCCAGCCCCCGGAGGAATGCCAGTACCTTAGCAGTACGGACTACAATATGCAGTTGATAATGATGATTAATTAAAAAAAAAGTATTTACGCGCCATCGTCTGCTTCTATCTCATTGAAGAGTGCGTTATATTCGTTTCATTTTCACCTTGTTCCTTTCGGCCCGTCTTAATAACGGTATACTTCATGCTTAAGATAAATATTTAGTATAAGAAGAATAGTACATATAAAAATAATACACGTTTCTAAATAAATATCTATCACAGAAACAATCAGTAGGTATATTTATTGGTTATCATAATAATATACATAGTTGGTAATCGTAGTTTTAAAAAGGAGGATTTTCTTTATCACCACCAGCCCTTTTACGTCCCCACTGCAGGGGCTCAGGCCTTCCTTATGGATGGTTAAGAAGGATGGGCCATGACCCTCCACGCTGGCCCAATGCGGATTGGAGGGTATTAACGACTGCAAATGCAGCCGGGACCAACGGCTTAACGTGCCTTCCGAAGCACGGAATAGCTCGAGATAATAATTTTTTGGTCACCCATCCTGTGACCGACCCTTGCGAAAGTTGCTTAACGACTACGATCGCGAGCCGCGGCGCTTATCCACTACGCCATCGAGCTACTCTTTATGAAGGCATATAATTAAAATGAAATCGATTCTAAAAAAATGCATGAAATATTTAAGAAAAATGAACTTAAGCTAGTTTCCGCAATTATCGGTTTAACGATAATAACTATTCATATTATGTAAGTACAGTCCACATAGACTCTTGTTTTCCCCGAAAGACCTAGTCAACACGAATTTATATTCCATAAATTTCAATATGAAATAGTTAATGGAAACTGCTAAGATCTGTTCACTTAACTCGTTGTCTGCAGACAAATTGGGGGTTGATTTATGTGCTTGGGATTCCATGAAAACTACCCAGAATTGGGTAAGGATGTAGCTGTCTTTAAATACTCCGATTGTTGAAATTTTGTATATTATACCATGGTATGTTATGTTTGTAAGATGTAAGATCCATATTTCTCAAAAAATATTCCCGCAGATTGACAAATGTCAGTCATGCTCTTCTCTCATCTTTAAAATTAACCAGTTATATTTATGATCATTTAAGTAATAGTTCTCTATAACTTAACTTTGACATATATTATAACTTAGTTATTTTTCTCAAATTTATCCACCAAACGACATATCAAAGTAGTAACATGAAACGAAATATCATCATAGCATCGCTAAAATGTCGCATCCTTTGTAGTAATCGTAATCAAGGGTAAAGCAAAGCATACAGTACGAGTTAAGAATGCTCGTAAAACACACTTCAAAAGACAGGAAATCGCGAGACCTGCACTACTGTTATTTTGTAAAAAACAGCTTGGAACTCGAACGTCTTAGCAAGCGTTCAATCAAATAAGTCCTACTTATTGGTTATATTTCATTGAAACTCTATTCCGCCGCAGCGCTGCGTTCTACGTCGAGTTTAAGGCTGATTTTTAATGGCATAATTGATGATACACATAAAGACTAATAATGGTGTAATGCGCCAATCTAGAAATACCCAAGTAAATGCTTAGTAAATAAAGTCGAATTATTCCTTTTTACATTTCTTGGAAACTGTTGCTGTTGAATTGTTAATTCTGACTTCACTCGTGGCTTCAAAGTTGAAGATTATATATTTCCTAGAGGAAATTGAATATTTATTAGTTTAGAGATAGCTTTGTAATATTTTAATCGCTTGAAATTATGATGTAGTTCTTTTTTATTTTAATTACAGTAATAAAAGTATATAAAAATCATATGAACATGTTACACCTGCATAGGTATAACATTTCCGAATTTTCATATAGTTTATACTAGTGTAGTAGTATAAGAACCCATGGAGTGGGATCCTGGCGACCTGTAAGACAGGTGAAATCCTATTACAGACACCAGTC
This sequence comes from Diatraea saccharalis, assembly GCA_918026875.4. Lineage (NCBI taxonomy): Eukaryota > Metazoa > Arthropoda > Insecta > Lepidoptera > Crambidae > Diatraea > Diatraea saccharalis. The sequence continues at coordinate 2,719,910 of OU893340.1, read as the reverse complement.
TCGGAAAATTGTAGTGTGCGTGAATTATTTAAATCTAATGAAGTTATGATGTAGTTCTTTTTTATTTTAATTACACTACTTAGACTTTATTTTGTTCACAATTATATTAGCGGTTTCATTTATATCACTCTCTCAATAACAAGGAGTGTCATTTACATAAGATAAAACTTCAAATAACCAACTTCAAAAAATCGTGATAAAAGTTTTAAAAAAATAAGAAAAAGTTTAAGATTCTTGTGAGTCAGCCTAATATTTTGAAATATATATTTATTCAACGGAACCGATTTCGATGAAATTGTACTGTTCCCTAACTCAAACAAAAAAGAACCATTGTGATAACAGAACCTCAGCGAACAGCGCAGTACAACTTTTCTAGTAGTATACCAAGAACTTTGTTAAATTCATTAAAAATTTGCATAAATTAGCTCAAATAAGACGTTGATAATTTAATTCAACTATCAACGTCATATTTAAGCTAATTTATGCGAAATGTTATGATAGTTCAAGTAGATAAATGTAAAAATAATATCACCACTACGTCGGTAAGTATTTAAATCAGCGACTGTAACGCGAGCAACCCAGAGGTCGGTCGATGAATTCGGAACATGTTTTAACGTTATTTCAAAAAGGACTTGGACTCGGGATGTTAATTAATTTCGATATTAAATTCTGGTTTGGACGAACCGGGACGATCCTTTTAAATTAATTTGTTGTGGAGAAGTTTTTGTTACTGCTGGCAGCACCCTTAAAGATAATATTGAAGGTTAAAATATTTTTTTATATTATCTACTCTTCCGCGTTTATATATATTTTCAAGTCTGCATTATTTTGAATTTTTATTTAAGTCCGCTCAGTAGCAGGTTATTTTCTACTGATTCCGTTTTATTTAATAGTTTATTTTGCTTCTTTGCTTGGTGTTACTTTTTTCACTTTTCGTCTTTGGGATTGTTCTTTTCCCTTGTCATTCTGTTTTACATTATTTTAATTTTCTTAATATAATATTTATCTATTCAGTACAATTTTTCTGCTCATTACATTATGTCTGGTTCAATATTTATACATTTTACTTATTTACACTACAAGACACTAATAACATTAACTTCAAAAGGGCTGACTTACTAACATCACAGAAACAGTGCTGTTTTACTCTACACTTTTGATCCTTGTTCTCGTATAAATATTTTATATTAGAAGCTACAGGATAGCTCACCAGATAAAATTTAATTTTAATTTTATAAATTGCGTTTTCATTTATGTAAATGTACGAGTAGTTATTTACTTCACTTACCTTCGTATAATATGGTTACTAAGCAAATTTCGCAAGAACCTGTAATAGGACATGTGACCAGTTCCATTTTCGTGTATTGTATCCGTTGATTTTTTTATAGAACCAGCATTTTTTCCATATGTCATAACTAACGGAACGTTGTCGTCTTTAAAGGTCAAGTCGCCTTCTTATTATTATTATATCTTGATTACATAATATAAGCAGTATGCCTATAGATTCATAAGCGTAACGGATAACTGTCCGCATTGCTAGGAATTGAAATTATAGAAAAGCCGCTAGCGGAAACCCCTTCCCTCAGTATCTATGTGAATATACCGAAACCGAGTCTCCTTAATCATTTACCAATCTATCTCACATTTTTTCTCGTTTTCTATTTACCAGTGACTTGAAAACATATTATTCACTTGACTACTAAGGCAGCATGCATACCTCCACAAAAATACCTTCCTTATTTAAGTGAAGTTATGCACAGGTAATTTATCAAGACTTTTACGCTTAATCGAGCAAATGAAGACTTGACGCTTACCGCACACTAAATAAACAAGTTAATTTAGCTTTAAGGAGGGCAAAATCAGTGTGGCACAGGTGGCGCTGCGATTGCAAGAAGACGATGTAGCTCAGGGCTGTCAGCTGTATAAAACTTAAAATAGAGAAGAAAAATTAATAATTATGTTATATTATTTAATTAGATTTTGTTGCCTAAAACAATTTCATTATAGGTATTTAAAAAAATATTTATATTCATTTATACCTATACAAACAAGTACAAGTAACAAACAAGTTAAGTCAAAAATGGAAAAGCTAACAATTAAAATTTATTAAAAAAGTAAGACCAAAGAAAAAATGAATAGATTGTGTAAAAATGACAATCATAAGTAAGTGCAGTGAATATTAGAAAGATAAAAAAATAGAAAACTGGAATTTTACTTTTATGTACTTTAATATTGTTTATTTATGGACACAGATATACTTATTGCTGGGGAACAGTGTGGATATCTTACAAATCCACACAATGACGTCAAAATTACGCTGAGCCTTCAACAACGAATGTATTATTTTACATTACCACATATATTTTATTTTATTTGGAATAACATACAATTACAAAATTTATATAAAAAGAAGTATATTGCCCGTTTTGTAATTAACTACGTTATCCTCAAAGTAATATAATATCAACCGATAAAAATTCTCGACAGGAAATATTATTCTGTTTCGAAATTCAAAGTGCTTTTCAAGTTTTCATTCAATAATTATGATTCTTACTTGTTATGAGTATCGAGTAGCGTATTCTTGTGATCACATACACACGGCGAGCATAATGCCAAAGCACTGCCACACCATTTTAACCATTTTTTCTCTTTGCTTATGAATTATTTAACTCTTTTTATGAATTGTGCATCATAATGTTTAAGAGCATTTTACACTCAAAATGCATTAAAAGAAAGCTCATTTTTCTTTTTTTGTTTTACTATGATCCCTAATATGCTCAACTAATACCACTTGTGTGTTGCCTAATCAGTTGTCTGTTTATTAAGTTATTACAAACACAATATATTTTTTTTAAGTATAACCTAGCTTTAAAAGCATGAATTGGCAACCCTGTAATAGGATCGCGTTACACGCGCTGTTACACATTAAAATGTATATTTTATAGCTTGCTTTAAAGCGAGTGCTTAACGGCTCACAGATTTTCTGATGTCAAAGGAATGCTCTGTATGATATAAGATGGAAACAAAAGGATACTTAAAAAAAATGATATGACAGTATTTACCTAATTAATGTTTCTAGTACTCACTCGTTGTAATTAACTCAAAGCTCAAATCTTTGTATAACTTCTAAAAACAAAATAATTTTGTACATTTCAGTTAATATCCCATGCTCATTTGAGTCATATTTTATTTATTGTCTTAAATTAATTTTTTCAATTAATTTTTTGCTCAAAATAACACGATGTTTCTCAGAAAATCAGATAAATTAAATTTATTCTTGTAATTATATTCACTTAAAAATTTCTCTTCTTCTCCAAAACCTTAAATAATCGAATTTACAATTGCTAATTGTCATACTTTTCCTGTGATTAATTTAAATAATATTCAAACGCTTTTTATTCCACGCAAATATGCTATCTTCTATCTCTTTCCTGGACAAGAATGATGTACTGATATACACTGGAAATAATGGTGCTGGTTGTACAATAAGTAATATGCTATATTTTAAAGTTACACGTCTTTAATCTGTACTGTAGAGTTGTTTATTAGCCTGAAAAAAAAGACAATACCAAATATACTTATTAATTAATGTTAGGATATGTAAGATAAGTAATAAGATTAGACTACGCGATCATCTATACTCTTGGAAAATGTAATTAGGATGACAAAATCTATTCGAGATGTCGTGTTTAATTAAAGGGAACGAAGACAGGACAGGAACAGGAGGGTAATATTAAACCAAATAACAAAATCATTCTCTTTATTTAAGACAGCAGAGTGTATAATTCTAACTGTTTTTTTGCGTTATTTTTTTTGTTATTTTATACAAGAACCATACTCCACCCAAATCACGTGTATTTTTAATGCCTACAAAAATCTTAATTTTAGACGTCGATTTTCGGTTTATAAGTCACGCGTTGGAGGGAAAAATAAATACACGTAATATACATCCCCCCTCCCCCTTGTGATATTTCGTAATTTTTTACAACCCTTTCCCCCCCTTTCGCGCTTCACGTGATTAATGGCCGGCCCCTAAGAAGTAACAGCCATACAAACCCTTTTTTTTATAACGCAGGGTTAATACACCTTATGCCTTAAACCAGGGCTTTCCCTGCCCGCCCTGAAATAACAGGTTAATGTGGACGGCCTACATAGTAACACCCACTGTGGTTCACATCACGCGGGTAGGAAAAACCCGGTATCCTGCAAGGAAGGCCCGGTTTCAACCATCCAAATCTACTCTCGCACATTAGTTAAATAAGATAAAAACGTGCTTCGTAATTGATTAAACAAGATGTGAACTTAAAAAAGACGTTATACCAACAGATTGAGTTATAAAACTAAATTACATCACAAAATAAAAACTGTGATAGTGAAGAGTTAATCTTAATTAACTTAAACTGCTGACAATAAGTCGATGGATTTGAATTTCTTCAAGGATGATACAAAATTGACGCAGTTAACTGTATAAAGAAGGCTCCAATATTCCAGCGGGACGCCCGTAATGGCAAAGGAATCGCAAGCTTTCTGAAATGGGAAATAGTAGACGGATTTCCCAGAAAGAAAAAACGAGATTAAATTTGCAAGTTTTTGTCGGCACATCTCGAAAATTTTGTTTTCCGAAAATGTTTTTTTTTCTTTATATTTATTTTATCATAAGAAGTTCCTATTCCCTATCAAATACATGTTCCAGGTAAGTAAACTATAAAAAATTAATCAAATATGAAATCTGAACTCTAGGAATATTGAAATTCCTTCTGGATTTATTCCTAAATTTTGTAAACTGTTGTAAGTTCAGGAAATTCGCGATTGCTTTATGGATTCGTTTGGGTTATTTCAAAGTGTATTAAAATTTCTATAAAAAATAGTTTCTTTACTTTTTATTATCTTTGGCCACGTTTCCTTCAAATCTTAAGCATTAAAAAACCAGAAAACCATTATCTATCTACAAATCTACTGAGTATTCAGAAAATGATTTCATTTAATTTAACTTCACAGGTACTATAATCTTAAAATCGTATATAAATCAGTACAAATAAAATACGTAAGTTATGTTTCATACGTGTTCGACCTTAATATCCACTCCCTTAAGGCTTATCGTCATCCAAACGACGATATATCACTTTATTTATACATTTTTATTAATATTGTACGTAAAGTGTTATTGCTTATATTTAATAATTGGTATGTATGTAGAGATCAAGTTTGAGAACCTTAGCACTTATTTAACGTTGAAGTGGAAAAGCCTAATGTTTTCCAAGAATTTTAAGCCTTAATTTATTGAAATTAACCTGTAACCTTTTGACATTAACCTTTATGTACCTACATAATATTCAATCGGCAAAAGAGTTTATTTCGCAAGCGAAATCGCTCACAGAAACCAGTCCAGCTGTAAAATAAATAACCCGCAATCACAATTACAAAGTGCCTAATTCCAAAATCAAATTGTTTCAAAGAATAAACAATACCCACAGCTAAGTTAAAATAAAAATTGGAATTCCGAACACCGCTCGAGTTTCGTAAAACAATCCCACCTGATTTATACGTGTTTTTTTTCCGGGCAAACTAGGGAACGGTTTAAAAATTAAAAAAAAAGGTCCACCCGCCTCTCTTTGTTCTCGCGCCACTGAATTTATCACTTAATTTATACAATGTCTCTAGAACATCCTATCGTTAGGATCGATTCGATTTTATTTGCAACCTCTTTGCAAATTGTTGTCCTTATTTGGGAGAGTAGGATAGGGAATACTTTATATAGAGCCGTGATCATTTCTTAACACTTTTGTTTAAATGAAATGTATTCGAAATACAAACTAAAGACTCCATTTTTGTTTAAGCCCACCTTTCAAAAACCATTACGGTTCTCATATAAAATATCCTTTATACAAATCATATTACAATTATGCATATTTCTAATGTAAACTTTTTTTACCATTATAGGTATGAGAGAATGCATTAATAAGAAATAGTCTGAATAGTTGTAGACTTAAATAACTTAAACCATGTGAATTAAAAATAATATAATAATATTTAGCTATGGCAATGACTGAGACAGGCGATAAAGTATTATGCTTTGTAATATATTTTTTGGTGTATCCTTTCTGTTTCTTACTCAGCTATCCATAGCAATTAAGATATATAGTAACAATATAAGTTTCAAGGAATAATAAAATTACCAGGCATTCTCCGCACAGGCATTCGTGAGTTATGAGACACAAGTCTCGCTTTTCACGAAACTTCCAAAGGAGATATGTTTTTATTAGATCGCGAACGAGGTAAACAGAAACTTACATCAAGTATATATTCAGTGTAGTATATATATCATATTTGTTATATCCTCGAAAGGCTTGGAATAACACAGTGTTTCTTAAACTGTGGTCTGCGGACCCCATTTTTTTATGGAAAATACAATTAAATGGGGAAAATCGCCGAAATTGATGTTTGTTTTTGTTATTAGAGGTCATAATTATTTTTAAGTGGATTAGCAAACTGAACAGATTCGGAAGCACTGGCATAACACATTGCATAACTCATTTTATTGCAAACTGTTGCCGAATGAAAATGTTAAAAACTTTCTTAATTTGTCAATGTATCTTCCTCGATATGCGCATAAAAACTGTGAGTTATATATGTACTACATATATTACACATATTCCAGATAACTAATGTAACGTTACCGAAAGCACCAAACCAAAACAAACACCACGCAGAGACGAACTAATAACACAAATATCTTTATTGAAAATTATAAAAAGCATAATGTTTTGCAAACATTAAAATGGTGAAATATACTGGCATCCAAACTAAACTTCCTCGTATTAAAGTATTGATCGTTTCAAAAACTGTTCTATACTTTTATCTTGTGCTCTTTTACACATATTTAATGTTTAACTATCGCGCTGCATTATTAAATACTTATAATACCGGGTATTAGCTGCGATTTTATTGGAACGTTGGCGCAGGTCAATGTAAAATCGCGTCTATTACCCGATATTATAAGTATCTTTTACATATGTAAGGTTACCGTTTAAGTCATTTTTTTCAGGCTGATTATAAACTTATAACTTCAAAACATTGAGATTTAAAATCATGCTGAGTTCTTATCTATTAACTCTATTAAGTTTAATAGATTTGTGTAACCTAATATGCCTTTGACTGTACAATACGCCTTCATCTGTCTCTATCGTCTTATTTTCTCTTTATTAAAAATAAGACGATAGAGACAGAATTTTTCAGTGCTTATTTTCAGTACAAGATCCTCAGACATACATTTGTGAACCAACAACATGACTTACACGTTACGTCTATTTACACGTTTATATAAAGGCAGCAGTGCTATTTTATTGTAAAATCAACCCTGAATTCGATGTCGAGCGCAACACTGCCATAGCATAAAGGTTTAATCAAATAAAGCCTAATTCAAAATATAATAAACTAACTTTCCGTCAGCGGTTTCGCCCGCGTGGTCGCTAGCAAACTGCTTAGAGGGATAAAAACAATGAGTTTAATAACTAGAGAAGCAATCCCATACAACAGACGCGCCAAAAAGCGTAGCAATTTTCCGAAATCAGGACGTAGCTTTGCAAATAATATTTATACTATATATTATAAATAGATTTATTATATTTGTCTCCCTCATATCTACGATTAAACTTTAAATTAAACAAAGACAGAATATGTGCGAACGACAGAATGAACGGAAAAATGGGTAATTGATATTGTATTGCCAGCTGTCGCAAATTTCACCCATTGTGATGATGATGAATGAATGAGTAGTGTAGATATATGTATTAAATCAATAAGTAAAATACTGTAACTTTGAAAATTTCTTTGAAAAAACTTTGAAATAAAAACAATCACGAAAGTAGGCTGTGTGCATATATATCCCTTTGTTTTTCGATAAAGTCAGTGGCTAAGACAAAAACCTTTTTTCAAAGTTCATCAAACATCAAACAAAGGTTCAATTTTATGTATTTTCAAAAGTTGTATCTCGACAACTAACGAATTCCACGAATTAAACTTAAACCACAACCAAAAAATTAAACCACATTAGCATCTGTGTGCGTGTATAAAAAAAATATCAACACAATTAGCGCAGTTGCCTATACGTAAAATAAAAAGAAAAGGCTCCCATATACTTGGGAAAATTAAAATTGAATAGCAGTGGCAACACTGTCGACAAAATGTCGAAATTTTATTTGTGAAAATTAAATATTTTTATTTTATAACCTTGCTTTAATTTTGTATTTATTGTCAAAAATGTTAATGACTTAAGTGTGAAACTTAATATTCTTTCGTATTATGTGTATCTGTGAAAGAGAATCGTATTTTATCCACTGTTTTTCTTCGTTTTTACGGAGCATTTTTTTGTACTTTCTTGGCGGAAGTTGAATGAGTAATGAAGTGAAAAACGAAAAAACTAAGACAAACGTCTTAGTTTAAGTAGCTTCAGATTTTTGGTATGTATTGCGTATCTAGACATATTAATATCATTGGATAAAAAGGAGTCCATATATTAATCAAGGGTTTGAATTTAATTTAATAATTAATTTATCTATGGTTTTATATCATGACACGGATATAATTACAATGAAAAATTGGATAGTAAACAATGGTTACTATGGTAAAGCTCTAATAATGTTTTTGGTATAAAATATAGTCTACGTCCACCGCATATAATGTAATAAAAGATGATGGCTTCCCGTTGGTAAAAGTATTTTTAAAATCGGTCCAGTAGCTTATTCGATGCAAACGAGCAAACAAAGAAATAAACGATAAAATCTTTCTTCTTTATAATGTTAGTGTAGAAGAAGAGATAAAGGTTTTACTTCATTACATAAAATACTTATGAGTAAAGGCTATTATAAAGTTGATGATTATTTTAAGGATCGCAATCCATGGAATTAATAGCCTTCGCTTTATTCTATAAAGACTAATTATATGTTCAACCTCTGTCCTACAGACTTTGAAAGTTGTATTAATTATTATGATAATTAATACCTATTATTTTGGTAATGACATGATTTATGTAAATATCATTACTTATGATAAAAAGCTGGTAAGTTTCTTTCGCTTGTTCTTCTTGTCAGTAAAAAGACGTCCTGAACAAGTGGTAGGGGAAACAAATTTTTTTGGACGATTCAAAAGTACTTGTAATACTCGAATAAAGATATTTTCATTTCATTTCATTTCATTGAAGCTCTATGTTGTCATAGAGTTTTGTTGGATATATCTCTCGGTATTGGTTTACGAGCTGTTTACCCTATGTTTTTATTTTGGTTTAGTTTATTATTATGATAATAGCTGGTGCTCGCGACTTCGTCCACGTGGGCATCATGAAATAGTTAACCTTTGACTGAAAATTCATAGAATCTCTTTGTACATAACATTAGTTGTTTTCCCTTCAGGGGCCCTTTAGTATAAACAAACCCGCAGCAGTAGTGATTCGCGCAAAATATATTTACAGCTATCCTTGGGGAAAGCGACCAGTTCTTACATCCACACCAACAGTTTGAGCTGTCCTTATGATTTATTTACCGTCATGGCGAAGCAAGTAACCAAAGGCGACAGAGTTTCTTTTATAGAACAAAGAGCACTATTTGACACTCTGTCGTCGGTTTCCTCAAAGTGCGTAAATGTCTTCTGATAGTTTTTTTTTTTTTTTTGTATTTTGTCTTATATTATTAAGTGATCTGAAAGACCACAAAATACCAACATTATTGTGAACAAATGACGTAAGGAACGCAGATATGAACAGTTTTCAAAAAAAATATCTAGAGCAGCAAAGTATAAGCTGATGCCATTCAAATTACCAGTAAATGCTCGTCAGATTAAACGAACTTTGTTTATACGTGATTCCTTTAAATGTTATAGAAATGCGGAGTTTTTCGAAATCCACATCAGATATTCCAAATCTTATAATTTTAAACATAACAGAAAATACCCATCGAACTACACAGTCTTTGTTAAGACCTCAATCTTGTTTATGTCATAGTTTAAGTGGTCTCTTAGTGTTCCACATCACACGTTTCAGATCTTCCGTTTTCACAAGCAATCAAACTATTCATTACATTGATCAACTTTTGTTAAGACATCATTTTCGTATATCTATGTTATAATACAGCGATCTCTTAGAGGTCCACATCAGATGTTTCAAATTTTAAATTTTTTATCACGTAGCAAAATATGCTTATCAGATGGAAAAATTTTTGCTACGGCGCCATTTCTGTATCTTTTACTATTTCGTCGATCTCTTAGGGTTCGATATGATGGAGACCAGCCACCAAAATTAATTATACCCTATACCTTGCCCAGGATTAATAATCAAAACCAGGTTCAAAATAAGAAAAAATATATTAAAATCCGTTTCATAGTTTCAGGGATTAATTATCGCGTACAAGCAAAAAAACTGTATTCTGTTGGTGTTTTAGTATTGCTCTGAATAAATTTAAGTTATTTTTACTGTTACTAGACACAGTATAGATGTATGAAATGTTTATATAAAAATCTTTCAAGTTATAATTTAAAGGATTAATTTAAATAATGAGTTGTAATTTCTTTGTTGATTATATCTTTTAATTATACACTTGGCTAATACAGTTTATTGGTTAAAATGGTTATAAGTTTTTTAAGCGCTGTGCATTATATTTTTGACAGTCATTAAGGTGTTTTATAATTTATACGTTTATGTTACCAAATATAGTGGGGATCCTGGAGACATGTATACTCTAAGTAATGACGTGATGATTGGATCAATAACCTAGATATGATATGAACGATATTTGTTATTTTGCCATACGTTTAAATAAATGGGCCTTCAGTGGTCTCTATTTTAAAACGGTAAAGATATTGCATGTGGTATTCGTAATTGGTTATAATTTGTGTAATGGTATAATCAGATTGTATTTTAATAAAAATAATAATTCGGATAGGGGTCAAGTTTATTTTTCTGTAATCAAATCTTGGAGGCTAAATTTTACCTACTTCCCGTTCTGATAGAGCTAAATATACCTTGACATCTGATGACAATGCAATTATTCATAATTGGGATAATTATTATTAATACAAAATGGCCGCTATACCAAAATGGCAGCGTTCATATTTCTGAACAACTCGCTAAATATGGGTACCAAATGTAAGGACTTGATTAATAGAATATAATACCCCAAATAAAAGATTGTTTATAAAACCTTTTAATTTTTTTACTTGTTAATTATTTAACAGAATATCATAGCTGAACAACCTGTAATATAAAAAAAAATCATTTCTAAAAAACTGTGTTTTAGAGCTAAACAATTAATTTATATTATCAATAGTGTTCCAGAATCAATAGTTCAGCAGCACTACTATGTTACAAACAAACAGTAGAGATTCAATAGTAGTCTCCATTATAAGGCTAAGAGCACACTTACAACAAAATCACTAACTTTCCACCGGTTTTATACAGAGAAATAACGTCAAAATATTCTGTATCTATCGCAGCCAAACTGTAAACTTATGAAATTTTTTTGGATAGAAAATAATAAAGAAACTGCACTTCAAATTCACTATTTTTATATTTCTTTTCTACGTAGTTATACAATTACACTTTTGTTAAAGGAGAACGAACCATACCATATAAGTGAGCGTATATAAAAAGTGTTTAAATTCACCAATACGAGAAGTAAGATGGATTTTAATTACTTTATATTTAAATACTAATATATAAAAACCTGTGATGAAACGAAATAAATCATCGCCAGCCTAATAATGGCGCCACTGGTGGGGCACAGGCCTTGGGGCCAAATCGAATAGGGAGAATTTGCCGTGACTCACCACGCAGACCTAGTGTTGATGGGTGGCTGTTAATGAATGCGGTGGGGAGCAACGGCTTAACGTGCCTTCCGAAGCACGGAGGAGCTCTACCTAAATAATGCATTTTTGATCACCCATCCTATGACTGGCCAATGCGAAAGTTGCACACCGTGCTAACCATTGCGGCATTGAAATTCTCATATATCAATGTATATATAAAAAATATAAAATACAGTAATTTTAGTTCCAATATTTCCGTCGCAAAACTATCAATATTATGTCCCTGTCGGATCCCATTTATATTTATTAATTTTTCAGTATCTTACAGTTTATCCAGTGGTGCATGTCGAAGTTTAGCGGAATACATAAAGAAAATATTTCCATTAAAAACTAGTTTGGCTTAGTTCCATGAGACAACATCAGACACACATAGCTGTCGTTTAGTTTAAGCAGAAAACTTTCCAGAGACGATAAAAGCAAATATATGACACCACTTTATAGTTTATCATATTACTCTTCAAAATTGCATCTAGAACAAAGTCTTATGCGTACCCCTGAATTGAATATGTAAAGTGTATTCCGTTTTATATGAGAGTATTGTAAGGCCAAGTGTCAAAGCCCTTGTAAAACATCGGTTATATTATACGCCACCAAGAAAGTTGCAACGAGTGGTTGTCTATCTCACAAAAACTTTTGTTTATCTTCAATCCTCAAGCGATTGTTATTTTTTAACAAAAATTCAAAACCATTGTTTCAATTTATATGGAATTTGTCTTATATATTTTATAAATATTCATCAAAATTTAATTACCTTTTATAATTTAAAAAAACGGGAAATGTAAAAATAGGTTGCTTAAGACTCTGTAGGCGATTGGCTGGAAAGTTCCATCCGTTTTGATTAGTCTATGTCATATTTTTTGTTTTGTTCTTTTACTATTACTTCTAGTTGCTGCTCAGGGCGGATATATGTCGTTTGCTTTGCTTGCAGTGATTTATGATTTATTATTATTATTACATTTTATTATACATCCATTAGTCTTTATTTCGTCCCCATTAGCTATCAGACTCATTGAAATCAAATGCAAGAATCTCACTTTATTCTATACTAGCTGTTTTCTCGCGACTTAGTCCGCGCATTTGATTAGCTTAGGGCACCCGCGTATGCTTCTTTTGAGTGACAGAATTTTTCAAATTGGTCCAGTAGTTTTGGAGCCTAGCTAAACAAACATGAAATCTTTTCTCTTTCTAATACTAGTATTGATGCAGTTTTTTTCTTGGAGAGCTGGATGATGCAGCGTTTAGTGCGCTCAGTCTGCGATACGGTTCACAAGGGCCGGTCATAAGATGGGTGACCAAAAATGTATTATATCGAACTCCTCCGTGCTTCGGAAGGCAGTCACACCCACCAATCCACACTGGGTCCGAATGGTGGATTATAGCCCATTATCCCTATCCTTGTTCATTCGATTCCATCCTAAGGAAGGCCTAAGCCCTAGCAGTGGGGACTTTATAAGCTGATGATGCAGTTATTTTTATAATAAGTAGCATTATAACGCACATTCTAGCTAATAACGTTACATTAAACGTAATGTATAAGCAGAATATCCAACCAATATTAACTATAGTCAACTCACTGTTATTCAAATGAGGGTAAACACAGCGTGACACAATTAGAGCGCAAATGAGTCAAATGTTGATCAAGTCGAACTTATTGACGGCTGTCGCCATATTGGAATTTATGCTAGTGTTACCTACGCATATTACGCGTTCAATCGATAATGATTAAGTTGCGATTATAACGCCTACAAGATTTGGAAAGCATATTGTGTAGTGAATAAGCACGCGGCCCGCGATCACAGTCGTTAAGCAACTTTCGCAAGGGTCGCATGGGATGGATGACCAAAAAAATATTATCTCGAGCTACTCCGTGCTTCGGAAGGCACGATAAGCCGTTGGTCCCGGCTGCATTAGCAGTCGTTAATACCCTCCAATCCACATTAGGCCAGCTTGGAGGGTCATAATAATATATATCTATCAAACGTCGGGAACGCGTGGCTTGTTATATCTATTTGATTTCATTGGTTCGTTTGCTACATTTATATACAATTAAAAATATAACATAATATATTTTTAAGCAAAATATCTAATCTTAATAATGGTTAAGGATAAGATAACGACAAACAATCAAGCATTCTGAATGAGTAATATTGTATGAAGCCCGAATGTACCTGCTTCACAATTTATACTTCCCCAGAAAAAGCATTGAGTAAGTGACTCGAAACTGAATTAATGGGAGACCAAAGTTGTGATAACTTTTTTAAGTTCAATTAATTTTGATAGGAGGAGCTGGATGGTACAGTGTTAAGTGTGCTCTATCTGTGTGCGGTACTGTTGTTTATCAACTTTATCAAGAGGCGGTTATAGAACGGGTGAATAAAAATCTGTTATCTTGTTCTCCGTGCTTCGAAAGGTACGTCAAGCAGTTGGCTGCATCTGCAATCGTCATGGCCCGTCTTTTTATTCGATTCTATCCATAGGAATGGCCTGACCACCAGCAGTGGGGACGTTCATAGGCTGATAAATTTCTAAAGGACTATTACAAATTTTTGCCAATTCCATGGTGTAAAAGACCTGATACAGTCTTGTTTCACAATAGAATTTAAAGCGGTCATTCAATTTTAGTCTTCGCAAAACGAGTTTAAAATACTATTCAAGCGACTGTATGCCATCTTGTTCAGATTCTCTGTTTGCTTTACAGTTCGTTACGCTACCTGACTTATTGGATGAAAATTTTCGTATATTAATATGTTTTTTTTTAAAGTCATGGTATTACGCGATTATTTTTTATTTCTATCAAATCATACGCCAATCTTATGCATCGCGCTCGATTACAAGCTTCCATTGTGAAGGCGAAGAATCCATAAAGACGATCAGCTGTCAACAGATAGAGCTATAGTGTTCTAATTTTAAATATTGAAATCACGTATGTACAAGAAATGCATAAATGTACAATTATGATATTTTTCATGCACCAAAACTATAAATTTTTTAACGTTAAATACCTTAAACGTACATTAGTTTCAAACGACTTTACCGATACAAATTTTGCAATTTAGAACATTAATTAAAGGCAAAATTGAGCGTAAGTCAGATATTTCTAGGTAGTAATAGACAAACGGTCTTTGTCTGCGACGTCAATGGACGGCGCGTTTGGGGATATTCCTTTGTAACGGACTGGCTTTTGGTACCTATATTGTACGGTGTCACTTATAGTAAATAGATTTTAAATTTTGTTTTACCCGGTTGCGCAGATCAAAAATGGCAAAGGTCTAATATCGACAACTTATGTGTGAAATTTAGGTGTAATTAAATTACAGATAAGTAAAGCAAAAAAAATATCTATATTTTAAAACACGTACAAACACAGCGCGTTAGAAGCAATGACAGCTTCATATATGAATATAATTTAAAGAAATATATAAAAAAATATATGTTAAAGAGCTATCAAAGTTGTCGTCAATAGGTCTATTTGCTTGTTCTAATTTTTATTCCTCATCGATTTATTCGTTTTATATGCAATCATTAACCTTTGAATTGGTCTAGCGTCCACTATTAATCTAATTCATGCGATAAAGCTTTCTTACTCATTAGTGCTGTGAATTATGAATGGCTTTTCATGAATTTTCTCCTAGATTAACGAGTTAAATGGACTCGAAAGAAAATATTTTTCGTTCGCTTTGTATCGTCAACCAAGACTTGTCTTTATGACTGATGACATATACCACTTACCTAAATTAATTATGAAAATGGGACATATTGTTTCGCAACATTGGCACCATTCGTATATTTCTAGATGGCGTTATACCCCAACGAATCGCGCTAGCACTGTTGAAACTACCTGTCATATAAGTATATATCGGGTCAGCGAAAAAAGGACGCAAACAAGAAAAATCGGAAGAGCTATCTAGTGCGGTGAACGATCTACTAGTTTTGTAAAGTGTCCGACAGTAGTGAACTGAAAAAATAAATTGAGGTGTGAATTTTGTAGTTGGATTGTTTTTGTAATTGTATTGTGTTAAATAAAGTCGGATTGTGAGTGAGGAACTATAATTGGCGTTAATTTTTATCCCTAATCCTAAGACGTAACAATATATTTATTTATTATTTGTTTATATTTATTGATTAATTGATTGTTTATTTATAGACGTTACAATGTATTAATTCCTACATAGTGTGAAAATAAAACCATTAATCGTATTTGCCTTGAGCATTAAGATCCTACGCGTTTATTAAATGAATTAGTTATTTACTTAACAAATCAAAGGTTTACTGTATCGACTATATTTAGACTACACTGGTTAAGTAATCAATACTTAACCCCGAGCGATAATTATACTTTATAATCCCGGGATAAATTGATTTTCATAGAATAATGAATCTTTAAACAATAGTATTATTACCAGTTTTTAAGTAGAAGTTTATGAAGCAAGTTTTATCACTGCTATTTGGTTAATAATTACGAACTTACACAGCGAATATAATATAAATATTATAACAAAAAAAAGTTTATTAATTATTTATGTACCAAAGATTTATTAGAAAACGCTAATACATTTAAATATTTATAATGAATATTTGAAACAAAGAATTATGATATATAAAAGAGAGTAACAAATCATTTCTTTCGCTGTAGCGTGCATGATGGATATAAACGTAACGATCAAGTTTATCGCCTTCAAATAGTCATGTCGTTCCACAAAATATCTCGTCCAACACGAACGAATATGTCCACTTTACTATATTTTTCAGTAAATAAAATTTCCCAAAATGGGAATTTTTAGACGATCCGACGAGACATCTCATGGTGCTGTCTGATTTATGGCATTTTTTAGGATATCTATTAGATCTTATCTCAATGACTCCCATTTCTAATCCTCCTATCCAGAACGCTGCAAGCAAAAAAAGGAATACGACCAACTATATGGGTTATTTTTGGATTCCAGAATGTAAAGATCATTAATATGTGTAAATTTTCTTTAGATAAATAATTTATTTTGCATACTTTAGTTTAATGATCAAAAAACCAGCATATGCTGAGCTGGAACCGTTTTGGGACAGAGATTTTGTTGTGTGTGATTTATTTATTTTTTTATTTATTACTCAATCATGCACCAGCTTACAGAATACTCCATCACACTGGCTTATTATACATTTGTCATAATAATTTCAATTTTTACAAGTCAAAAAAAAAAAAAAAAAAAGTATTTGTACTGATATTGAATTACGTCAGATTTACAACCAATAATGTCAAATTGTGAAAAAATAATCAAAATATTAATTTAAAAAAAAAACATGAATTTAAAGTACGTAGTAGATAAATGTCAACAATAATATAAATCAATGCTAAGGATTACATAATTTATAAAGAATCTAGGATCTGTCTAGCCGATGATAACAATCGGCCCATACCATCAGCAAACAAATCCAAATCCTTGTGTTGAGCGAGCACATCCCCGAGCAAGCGTATCCCACGCGCGGTAGGAGCTTGTGCAGCATAGTTAGTTCGTGTGACCGGCCTTCTCAGCAGACGAGGATAGCGGCGAGGAACCACCAAGCCGTCGGCGGAAACCGGGACCCGAGAGGGAACTGAGAGATAGAGGGTGTCGAATACATGTGGAGAATCCACCCTGTGGTAAATCACAGCTAGGTAATATGCTATGAGCAGAAATTTCCTTCTAAAGGTCAACGTTTCGACACCTACCATCCCACTCACAAACAAGGACGGGTAGAGGAAGGGATAATAACCATAACACCTTCTATATAACCAACGGGTAAATTTCCTCTGTATTCTTTCTACTAATAATTTGTATTTTTCCTCATACGGATCCCAAATGATCGCCCCGTACTCGAGTTTGCTGCGCACGTAAGCATTGTACAGTACTCTTGCCACTGCCAGACTGTCGAATTCCGAAGATGTTCTAATAATAAAGCCCAACATCCTACTAGCAGACCTACAAACGTTAGTCACGTGTTTGTGAAAGTCAATCTTAGTATCTAATATTAGCCCTAAGTCTCGAATATCGTCAACTTTTTCCAATGGGGTGTCAAATAACTTATAGTTATTATGTAAAACTGAGCGTTTTCGTCCAAATGTAATGGTTTTACATTTTGAAATATTAAAAGGAAGACGGTTACTTTTACTCCACTCAACCACAGCGTCTATGTCTTTTTGCAGTGCATCTGCATTGTCCTGGCTCTCTACACCCAAATATAACTTAAGGTCATCAGCAAACAAGAGACACTCGGCGACTTTTACCACTTCAGGGAGATCATTTATCATAATCAGGAATAGGGTCGGCCCCAATGTACTACCCTGACTCACACCGGACCTTGTGTAATAGTATACCGACTCAAATCCATTCAACTTTACAAACTGGCGTCGATCCTTTAGATAGCTAGCAAAAAATTGTAAAAGTTTGGGCGTATAACCTATTATATGTAACTTCTTCAACAATATGTCATTATCAACAAGGTCGAAGGCCTTCCTAAAATCAAAGTAGGCTGCATCAACCTGTCTGCCAGCATCCATTTCACCAGAGACGTAGTCTATCAGAGCCGTTAAGTTTGTAGTAGTTGAACGTCCTTTGCGAAAACCGTGTTGACTGTTATGCAGCCGGTTACCTATCTGCTGGCTAATGTCAGTGTTGATAATGGCTTCGAAGAGCTTTGCAAAAGCAGATAATATTGCAATTGGCCTATATTCTGTCACATTTGGAACAGGATCTCCCTTGGGAATTGGTGTTACTCTAGATAATTTCCAAAGGTCAGGATACTTAGCCTGTCTCAAAGAGAGATTAAATAAATATAGCAAAGGCGCCGCTAGAACAGGTACGCAATCCCTAACTAAAAAAACCGGAACACCATCAGGGCCAGCTGATGATCTCGGCTTAAGACGCTTAACAGCTTTATTCAGATCTTTTCTGCTAATAGACGGGATAGAGATGGATTTTGCATCAGCAATCGAGAATACCTCACGTGCAGCCTCGTCAACATCCAAGCGAGGCACTACATCCAAAAAAACAGAACTGAAATATCGTGCAAATGCTTCGGCCGCCCCTTGTCCTGTTACTACGCCAGAGTTATAAATAAAATAATCTACTTGCCGTCTGTCTTTTTTCTTATCCTTTACGTATTCCCAGAACTTTACTGGTTCGTCAATAATATTAGTCTGAGTCTTATGTATGTGCTGCCTATATGCATTGTCAATTAAGTTTTTCACATGCCATCTGTAATACTTATACAATTCTTTATTATATTCCTTTCCTTTCGATTTGAACTCACACAACAAAATCTCTGTCCCAAAACGGTTCCAGCTCAGCATATGCTGGTTTTTTGATCATTAAACTAAACCACCTCGGTCCACGCCCTTTCATCGGACTCATCATTACCATCAAGGTTTAATGTAAGAGTTGCCTGTGAGCTCATTTGCCCTTGAGATACTGAACACGGAGTCCTCTGTGATTGTTGAGATGGAGTATTCGAAATCAGTGAACCAGCCTGCTGAGACAGATTTGCGCGATTTTCAGTAGTGGCTTTCCGCTCATTTACACTTCCTATGACGGTAGTATTTTTTTTTTGTTTTATTTAAAACCGGCATATCAGAGTGACTATTCGATTTATCTGCATTATTATAGTTGCGACTAACCAGCTCGGCTTTATTTAACTTGTCATGTACAGAAATCTGAACTCCTACAATTTTTTCTATAGCAATTTTCTGGTACTCCGAATCTTTGCATAGTTTGGAAATCATAATTAAAGGTTCTTTCATAATATCTTGTAACTCTTCTCTTATTATTTGCCTGAGTTGTCCTAGGTCTCCACACATGCATATATTGGTTTTTACAGAGTTTCGCCCGCGGTGAAGAGTTACATTTTCAAATTCACTCTCTGATAACGAATTGTCAGCTGTCTCCAGTAATGTATTATTGTTCATACTGTTAGAACTCATAAGAAAACGAACAGGGGTGCTTAAATTATTAGGTTTTGGTGTTTTGCTCCTACAGGTCATGCACACCCAGGATTTCATAATTTCGGAGGTGAGAGAGATATATTTATCGGAAGTAATTCCAGCACATGGTAAATCATAAATATCACGACATTTCACACATTTCATAAAATAATCATCATTGTTAATTTTGTGATTGCATCCCGCACAAGCAGCCATAGTTGAGTCAGCCTTAGGCTTAGAGCGAGCGTTTAATAAAAGTTTAGTCAATCTCCTCGTAACAACATGTATCACTTGTCGAAAAGTAATGAAAAATGTGGAAAAACGAATAAAAAACGACGGAGCCAACATACACAGATCTGCCTTGAAAGACGTTCGGACGTTAATGGTGCTTGTGTTACTTCTGTTGTATTTTTGTCCCAAATAAATGGATTTTATTTATTTATTTATTAATGCATACATCGCAGGTTACTGCAGTAACATGGTTCTTACCGATAAATATTGTAAGACTATTTACGATGATAAAAAAATTACGAGTGCCAAATTTAACTAAAAATAAAAGAAAAAGTTGTATTATGGAATATTATTTGGAATGAACTCTTCAAGACTTTTCATTTGATACCTATTTTGTTATAATATAAGGAATATTACTTTTTCATTTTTTTTAATGACATCATACACACGCCATATTGAATACTTCAAAAAATATATTACTTTTGACTCAGGGTGATGCATTCTTTACATTTTTATTCTTAAATCATTCAAATGTTATTGTGGAATAAAGAAACTCACATACTCATATATACTAGTGGATATACATATATTTTAACTCTAAACACTATACGCTCCTTTTTGGGCAGTCGTATCATCATCATAAGCCCTTTTACGTTCCCACTTCAGGGGCTGGGGCCTTCCTTGTGGATGGTTAAGGTGGATAGGTCATGACCCTTCATGCTGGCCCAATGCGGATTGGAGGATATGAATGACTACTAATGCAGCCGGAACCAACGGCTTAACGTGCCCTCCAAAAGACGAAGTAACTCGAGATAATAATTTTTGGTCACCCATCCCATGATCGACCCACCAAAAATTGCTTAACAACAACGATCGCAGGCCGCGGCGCTTATCCACTACGCCATCGAGCTACTCAGTCGTATTAAAAACGGCCATCTCAATTTGCTGCCGCACAAAGAGCTTATGATAAATCAGAGACGTCAGAAAAATGTAACGAAATACATTAATTAATACGACATTTGAAAACAGCATCACGTAAAAGTCATGGTTTATTAAGATTTAAAATAAAGTGAAGAATTTTGACATTTTGCTGCTCGATATGAATCCCAAATAGTTAAAGCTTTTGTAGGAAAACAATATAGTTACAGATTTAGATTCAAAACGATGATGTGATTCAATC
Organism: Diatraea saccharalis; assembly: GCA_918026875.4. Classification (NCBI taxonomy): domain Eukaryota; kingdom Metazoa; phylum Arthropoda; class Insecta; order Lepidoptera; family Crambidae; genus Diatraea; species Diatraea saccharalis. Next base: position 2,698,698 of record OU893340.1, on the reverse strand, counting down.
TTCGAATCACTTATTACGTAAATAAAAAAATAAAATTATAATATTATGTTACAGTGGAATATTTTATTCTTACCATTTTAGTCATTATAATAAAATTATATAAATAACGGTTATATCAATTAATCGGTATATTAAATAAAGGTTATATCAATTATTTCTTATATTAATTGGACTAAATAGAATTAAGAAGAATTTTTAAGCGTTTTAAATATTATGTTAATTGATATTAAACAAATTGAATATTATTAGAATTTATTTTAAATGAAATAATGATTATTATAAAAAGAGAAAATTTTGTATATTGACTCGACCGGGAAACAAACCCTGCCCTCAGAGATAACCGAACCGAGGATGTCGCCAATAGACAATAGGGATGACGACTGGGTAAAAAAAAAAGATATTCTATTTAGTCCGTTAGTCAGATAATAAAAAAATATTAGACACGTATTTTTTTTACTTCAATTTAACGAGAAGTAGCTTAGCATTAAAGTTTAGGAGTGGGGGCTCGCTACGTCACAGTTTTGTAGAAAATGTACCAAAACGTGACGTCATGTGACATTTTGATTCAATGTATCGCCGTAATTTAATGATTTACGAATAAAAAAAAATCGTGTTTAATATCTTTCAACAATCTACCTAACGGGCAAATAAACAAGAACTAGTCGTCATGCCTTTTTTATGGAATAGGGGGCAGACGAGCAAACGGATCACCTGATGGTAAGTGATTACCGCTGCCCATGGACACCAGAGGAGCTACGAGCGCGCTGCCGGCCTTTCAGGGACGAATATGCTCTACGCTTGAAAGTTTGAAGGTCGTATCGGTCCGGAAATACCGCTGGCGACAAACTGTTCCAGAGTTTGACTGTGCGAGGCAGAAAACTTCTAGAAAAATTGTCTTAAGAACTCATTTTATTGTATACTATATTGACATTCGTGAATACTGATCGCCCATCTCTGCAGTCCATTGGTAATCAATTCCATTCCCACCTTGTGATCCTAAGTTCAATTCACGGCGATATAATACACGAACTTTCCCATTTCATTTGTTACATTTCTTTGTGTTGTCGCACCCGTAGGTAATCCGGATCGGGCAACAATAGGGAGTTAGGAGTTCCCCTTTACAAAATCATGGATAAAATAATCAGTTTTCAATAGGGCTTAAGGAGAAGATAAATGGAATTGGCCTTAGCTGCTGTACCTTTATTTGCCCTTGCATCTCTTGTGTTCGCAATGTTATATGTAATTTATTAAAACGGCAATTTTAGCTATAAAAACAGAGATAATGAAACGTATGTATGCATTTCCTTAAGAACACTTCAGTTCGAAATTTTTATATATTAGAGGCTTAATTTTTTTTTACTTTTTCGCTTCGCTTGCTCAACTCTCTTTTCGTTTTCAAAGCTTCTTGAATCTAACCTCGGTTCTTTTATATTTTTAAACATTAAGTGAACTAAAATTTCCTAAAAATACCCTTAAGGTAATAGGAGTATAATGCCAAAAAAAAATTGCAAAGGCGATTAAAAAGTGTAATGAAATTTCTAGATTCAACTAAAAAATATGCATAAACGGTTCGAAAGTGTAACAAAACTTCTCGATTCAACTACACTTTTACACTGTTTCGAATACACGTCTTCACGCCACCGCATCTCGGACGATAATAATCCTTAAACTAGCAAATATCTTACAGCAAGACTCACAACCAGCCTTTAATATAAAGCAATCCTAACATACGTTGCTGGGACAAGTATCATTATTTTATTTTTGATAAATAAACCAACTTATTTAATGACACTCTTTGTCAATAGCTCCGTTCTGTAAATAAATTCATTTGTGTAATTAAAAAGCATATTTTATAATTGCATTTTCAATATTACAAGTCTATTCTAACTTTAAGTAGATTGACGGTTCAATAAATAGACAAGTACAAGGTGACATCTCATATAAATATATAATTAAAAATAAACAGTCACAAACAACAGTGCACAAACGTCCATTCAAATTATCTTTAAAATAAAGCGTCATTACCCATACAACTCTGACATTCATTAGACTTAAATGGATGTTTGTGCAACTGACCGAGTATCTTTTATATTAAATTTCATGACTTAGCAGGTCACAACAAAAGTAAATTAGGACATTATGCGAATAGAATGGACCCCATATTGGTAATTAATTGGTACAGAAAATATAAAACATTCTTTAACCATTTTACGTGACGTGATCTTTGATTGAAATCTCGTGAAAGTTGTATATCTGCGCCTTAAACCCAAACTCGTGACACACAATAGCTACAACAGTCGAGATAGGAAAGTTTCCGCTGAAATCTGATTAAGCCCCGCCTGTTTCGGTAAAGTTTGAATTGTTGCCCTATTTGTATCTCGATTTCAATATACAAGTATATTTTGGACGCTGGAAAGACTCAAAACTTGTCGGCTTTGTACTGTTTCAGATGAAAACGGTTTCATTAATAAAACTTCAAAGAATTTAAATTACCTAAATTAGTTTTATATTACAAATAACTTCTCATTCAGAAGCTAATGAAAGTTAAAGAAAATGTTAGCAAACTTCGTGTCGTAAAATACTTACATACGTATATTAACCTTAGGTTAGATATTAACATACAGATCATAATAATATCTTATTCCGGTTCACCTTTATGCAACAATTTTAAAGAAGTGGCATCTAAGGTCAAACTATGTAGGTAAATAAAAATATCCACTGCAGGGGCTCAGGCCTTCCTTATGGATGGTTAAGGAGGATGGGCCATGACCCTCCACGCTGGCCCAATGCGGATTGGAGGGTATTAACGACTGCAAATGCAGCCGGGACCAACGGCTTAACGTGCCTTCCGAAGCACGGAGTAGCTCGAGATAATAATTTTTTGGTCACCCATCCCGTGACCGACCCTAGCGAAAGTTGCTTAACGACAACGATCGCGGGCCGCGGCGCTTATCCACTACGCCACTGAGCTACTGTCTTACGTATAATAATATTTAAAATAGAATTTTATTCAAACAAACTAATTACAAGCATTTGACTGAATCGTTCAATTTTTTTCCTTACCGTTCTTTTGGCTGTCAAAAAGAATGTTCTCAAACCCCACAAACTTCACGGTATTTTTGATTATTGCATTTCAGATTACAATTATAATAAAACAATAATTAGGTGTACTTCTATATCTCTCTCAAAGCATAAGAGAACTTCGTACAAATACATATATTTCCTATTCCTGCTCTTCAAGAATACGACAAAATACTAGAACAAACAGTACACGATCCATACACACTCGCTCCACCGCATTGTGCGAAACGGCGCTCGTACGTGACCCTATTCCCAATGTGACTTTTAAATCTCGTAGACTTTATCACACACCAATAAAGTTCACTTCCCAACGAGCTCTAGCACTAACACGTCGAAAATTGAATATGACATGTGCCATGATACCTGTCTGCTATCACGTTGGCCATTTTCCTTGCTCTGACAGGCGAGATCGGTAGTAAATTCCTATTTTCGTGTGCCGATCAATGGTGGAACGTACATTAGGATATATTGAAGACTGTACAGGATTATTAGATGCGGAAATAATATAGGATTTATTGATGTGCAAGGTTTTTCATAGTGAAATTGTTTTTGTTCCATGTATTATAAACATAATGGTCGGACATCTGAATTTAAAAAAATTGTGATTCGTAAAACTATTTGATTTCGCCATCTAGCTACTACAGGCTCTGCAAAGGACTTGAAACAAAATTTCATCAGTCACCGTTTTCTGCACAGATATTCCTAGTAGAATCACCCTGGTATAATAAATTATAACAGCATCCGTGCTATATTCTTCAAGCTATCGAGCTTGAAACTATATAACACAGTCTTGCAGGTATCGTCAAAATAATGAAACATAAAAACATCTTTTGTATAAATGATATACAAACTATATGACTGAGACGATAAAACCAGCCCATTAAAAATAAATACTCTGAAAGCAAAAATCATTATTGACTTTCTAGAAGCCAAGCAAATTAACATATGTGTTACTGGCAGTGAGTCACAAACCGATCTTTAAGTCATATTGACTATAGATCCATATGAAAGAACAAAAAATAATGTATATATACACTATAATTACTTGGCTTAATATTTAAATGAAAAGAATAAGAACATAATAATAATACAACTTTATAGTTCATAATATCAAAGATGCTTACCGAAGCATCGAAGAATAGAATAAAAAAGTATTTATTTAGCACCAAATTACAAGTACATTACATTAATAGTATGCTAATATATCATTTAAAATTAGGTACTAAAAAGGTCTCCGCTCAGAAATATGCCGCATTTAAGCTGTGGCGGTGATTCTCAGCGGATTCCTTAAGTAAATAAATCAACAAAGGAAATAATCTATACTAATATTAAAAAGTTGAAGAGTTTGTTTGTTTGAACGCGCTCATCTCAGGAACTATTAGTTCGAATTGTAAAATTCTTTTTCTGTTGAATAGACCATTTATCGAGAAAGGTTTTAGGCTTTATAACATCACGCTGCAACTATTAGCGAAGGAGCGAAGAAATAATGGAAAACGCGGACGAAGTCGCTGGCGGCCACTAGCATAAAATAAGGAGGAACACGTATAGCATCACATACAGTTACCTGCAATAAATACGATTAAAAAATATGTGAAGACAAATTAATAATTTCAATAAAATAATAGCAACAATGAAAAATTAATTTATTTCTAAAATTCCCCGTGAAAACGCCCACTTTTGTCATGGCGTCTCTATGACGTTACGCTCCTCTAAAACTAATATCGTTTTATGTATTATTCTAAGTTTCATTCTCCAAGTTCTGATATCATTAAGAGGGGCGTAACGTCACGCACTGTTTGCAGTCATGTGGCAACGAGTATAAAATAATTGTCTTTTCATAATAATTTCTGCACCCGTATTCAAACATAGCTATACAATGGCTACTCTTCGGAGAAGTTCCTTAATCTCAAAATAACATTATTCTATTGAGCTGTATCAAAACATATTTGACGACATCCGTAAGCGAGTAGTTAGCACTTCGGTTTCAGCATATCGCCATCTCTGAGGTCCCGGGTTCGATTCTCGGTCTGGGTGTTGTGTTACCTTCGTTGGCTCAGATATTCCTTAAAACGGAGGCTTAAGCTACCCATTTTGGAGTCTAAGAAATTTGTGTAATATTGTCTAATATTTATTTATTTAATTTATTTACGAGAAAGAGTTATGTATACACTTTCTGATCTTTTTAGAAGGTGTTATTATATATATATAATTAGTAATTTCATTCCACTTCGAGATTTGAAATGTTCTATTGTTCTAAAGTATATTACCTGAAAACTACAGTTGCTTCATCAGTTTAATTAGCAAGCACTAAACAAAACAATCTAATAAGCAAAGTCGCATACGACATAATGGGGTCGCAAGTTACAAGATATTGCTGTTTCTACAATTTTTTCATAATAATATTGTCTATGAAATGGGTGGTAACAATGTTTTCGAAAAAAAAATTACCTACTTATATAACTATCAAAATGTTAAGTTCAATACGATACAATTAATAAATTTATTATAAAAACCTATTAGATAATGTCCAGGCCTTAGATTATATAGAACAGTTATTTTATACATCGGCTTGACCGATAAATCGAACTCGAGACTTAAGATATGGTGACACTTTGAAACGGCAAGTAAACCACTCGGCCAAGGAATTCGTCAAAATCATATTGACGCCGAGTGTAATAAACACTCTTTTGATTTTCGATGAATAAGTCAACAAAGAGTACACAAAGAGTATAATTTACAGCAACGTTTTTACATCACTATAGTACACCATGACATTTCCATGAGCAATACCATAACACTGCATTCGGCAATTTTTTTACGCGGCTGGCCAATGATATTACAATAAAAAAGGGTAGATAATTTATTTGAATTCAAAAAGTGTCACCTAAAAATTATGCTAATTAGCATACCTGAGGGCAGTCTGGCGAAAGCGTAGATTGTGTGAGTTTATGTACCATAATCATTTTAAAAATGCCATCCTGTGTTATGCGAAACTGTAGCAAGAACATAATAATAATATAATAATCTTTATTACACGCTAGACGTAGCAAAGAAAAAACATGAATTATATAATAAAAAGAGTAAATCATCTATAAACTAAGGGCCACTTTTCATTCGTAAGTATACATTTTAATTGATTTGCGTTTTAATCAGAAAAATAAATGTGTCATAAAAAGAAAGAGTACCTAAATACTCCAGTTACAAATTGTGACAAAGAGAAGATCAGAGAGAGAGAAACAATAATGTTAGACATTAACATTTTTAAGTTGAACTGTTTAAGTCTTTAACTCGTTTAGGTCAAAGTAGGCATTAAACATCTATTAAATCATAATACGTCTAGTCTGTCCATGTTCCTCTATGAATCGTGCCAATGAATTTTCTGTGATATTTATTTACTAATGATTTTCAAATCAATTAAATAACATTGACTAATGATTTTTTATATTTTCACGCTTATACATTAAATAAAACTATTTTGAACAGGTATAGCGTGTTTATGTTTGTTCCATTTAATAAATAGTTTTATTTAACATTAAATAGTCTAAGATTTTGCCGCCCTCCTATATCATTTGCACCATATCTAAACTTATTTCTGTCACCCGGGACTGCGGTTAAAACTTAGTTAACGTGCCGTTGAGCCACGTAATGTCGTCCTCACATGAAATTGCCTGAATAATTATAAACACTTAGTACAGTCACCGGTTATTAGGAAATTTAATTTTAAGGAAAGCCAATTTAATTTTAACATTAATGTAAACTTGTATGAGAATCAAGACAATGTTTACATTGACTTTGGATGTGATCCTACTAGCCATGTACTAACAAAAATCACAAACGTATCCTCGAGATCTGAATTTTATTTCAAGATTGGTCATTTATTTATCCTTCTATTTTTACTTCACAATATTCGTTCTAGTATAAAATGAATGTTATATTTGCATAATTAAAAGCAAAATTAATAAATACAGGTAATTTCTAATTAGAACAACAATTTCATCCTGTATAAATTTAAGTAGAATATTAATTCAAAATACTCAGAAGACTTTAATTTTAACATCAACCGCCGCGGGATAAACCAGAAAGTAGGTGTACCGAAGAATTTCAGAAGTTGAAGTAACCATATTAGAAATGGAGTTAGAACCGCGAAGTTATTTTGTTTCAAACTACAGTCGAAACTGAATAAAATACATTCAAATAATGTTTTTCATGAATTCAAGACAATCAACATCTCAGTTTAGTGTCTGCAAAGGATCTGGAACGTCTGAAAATACAAAACAATCTAAAAATACACTCTTTTATCCACTCAAAAGGTGTTTTATTAAGCGAATTGTGTACTCGGGAATTTCTATATGTACTTATGTTAGAGTTTGTATCTTATACTAACATTAAAAAGGCTTGTTTGTTTGTTTGCATTAAAAATTTGTCGAAATTACCTTACTGGTTTTTAAAATTCTTTAATCTACGGGAACTTACATCCTACTTTGATGACAGGCTAAATTTATGCGGGGGGCTGGGAGTGGAGCAATCCCTGCTCGGCCTCAGGTTCTTCCCCCAAAAACGAGAGTGCTTCGGAGGGCGTTTCGTTGGTAAGCTATCCCCGTTTTGACAAGCCTTCGGGTGAAACCGATGGAGATGCAGAGTCCTACACATCCACTACCGTTGTCCAGCGACAAGGACGGTGCATAAAGCATTCATCTATGATAAAAAATGGTTATAACATAATGTGGGCGAATTTGCAGGAAAACAGCTGGTCATAAACAAAAGACAATATTGACTGAATGATCTATCGCAGCTCAAACCACTTATTTCAGATATTATTTAGTTATTTTAGTTTGCTAAGAAAGAGTTTTGAAAATCGTTTCATAATTTTAAAATTATAATTAAATAATTAGGTAATAAAAGCATGCAAAGCCGCGGGTGGAAAGCTAAGAAGAAAAAAAATTATGAACTTGTCAGGTGTTGCTTGCTGTACGTATGGATTTACAGATCACTCCAAATTTTTTTAAATTTCAATTGTCAATGTAAAATTCTTTGGCATATTGTGGAAACGAAAACAAAGCGTATTTTCAAAGGGTTTTTCACCGTAGGATGCGTCGACGCGTTGATTGTGTGGGATATGTTTTCTAATATTCATGTCGATATGCAGTCTGTTTTGATGTATCGTGGTTTGGGATATATTAGAGTTGAGCACGTTGATATATTGTATGATTGGACGTATGATTATATAATGTATAATGATTAAATGCTATAAACCATAATCAGTAATGCAATAACGGCTTTTATACAATAATCCTCCATATTCAAAGTTTTTATATCTTAGTCTTAAATAATTTCTTATCTATTCAAGAATACAAAAGCTGAAAATAACACTGTGTATCTTATGAAATTGATATTGTTAAATTATTAGTATTATTAGTCCACGAACTATTTTTTATAAATATTATTTTATATATGTAGGTATGTAATCTAAACTGTAGGTGTTATTATAAGCCCCGTTACGTCCCCACTGCAGGGGCTCAGATCTTCCTTATGGATGGTATAGGAGGATGGGCCTTGGCCCTACACTCCGGCCCAACGCGGATTGAAGTTGAAAACTACAGATTCAGCTGGGACCCACAGCTAACGTGCCTTCCGAAGCACAGAGTAGCTCGAGATAATAATTTTTTGGTCACCTATCCCGTGACCGAGACTTGCGAAAGTTGCTTAAATTAGCCTAATTTAGATTTAAATTAAAATTTTCCAAACGGTAACGGTTGCCTGGAAGAAATTGCTTGTACTATTTGTCGATTGTACTATTTGTTTTATATTATTGTTACCTATAATTGGTGTTTTTGTACAATAAAAGATTATACTATTCTGTTCTGTTCTGTTCTGTTCTGTTCTGTTCTGTTCTGTTCTATTCTATTCTGTTCTATTCTATTCTATTCTATTCTATTCTATTCTATTCTATTCTATTCTATTCTATTCTATTCTATTCTATTCTATTCTATTCTATTCTATTCTATTCTATTCTATTCTATTCTATTCTATTCTATTCTATTCTATTCTATTCTATTCTATTCTATTCTATTCTATTCTATTCTATTCTATTCTATTCTATTCTATTCTATTCTATTCTATTCTATTCTATTCTATTCTATTCTATTCTATTCTATTCTATTCTATTCTATTCTATTCTATTCTATTCTATTCTATTCTATTCTATTCTATTCTATTCTATTCTATTCTATTCTATTCTATTCTTAACAACAACGGTCGCGGGCCTCGGCGCTTATCCACATGACTTGCACAATAATTTTATAGTCGCAACATTCAATGCTTATTATATATTTTATTGTGACATCTTCTCAACTGATGACCAGTAATAATAGAATAGGTTTTTAATTTGGCAACACACAATTTACATACAGTTTACAAATAAGATAGAAAAATGATAAAAATAACAACAAATGAAGAAAAAAGAAAACAATACAAAATGAAGACACTGAGATACAAATAATAATTAATGTGTCATGGTGTACTGTTCTTAGGATTTTTCACGGAAGTTTTCAATATTGGCAATTAGGAATCGATTAGGAGTCATATATTGATCTATTGTAATTTCATATCGTTTTAGTACGATAATGTGTGCGACGCATTCAAAGCGTATCTCGTCAACTAGTATATGTATTATGTAGTCGATCTATTCATGCACGTTTCACTACTAGCCGTCCAAGGGTCGGAAGTCCTATTACGAAAGGGATGTGGATCAGAACGGCTGTTTGATGACTCCTCAACCGTGTTAACTTGATTTTAGAATCTATCACAGACCATATATGGACATTTAGGTATTATAAATAATAAGAATACCAACTAACGCTAAAATATAAAAATAAAAAGAGTCGAATTTGAATTACAAATATCAATAACGACCTCCGCTCGAGTGACTAGTAGCTTGGTCTAATTCCAGTAATATGTCAAATCTATGTTGTCTCTGGTTTGAGTGTCGTCATGCTTTCGTTGTTTTAGATACTCGAGATAACACGAGAGTTTAGCTACACATCTTAGAATCTGAGCAATCTCTGAGCAAAATCTGATATTATTTAACGAAATAAATAATAACAGACGAATTAGAGAACACAGAATTTAGTAAGCTGTGATGTTAGTTACATTATACATAACAACACAATCATGACTATACCTTATACAGACAACTGCCGTTGGCATAAAAATATGAGTTCAGTACGAAATTGGTTTCTATTTGCGACCAGTAAAGACTCATAATCGAAGTCGTATTTATTTAAAATTTATAGGGGATCATAAAATTGCTCGTTATTTGAACATAATAACTGTATTCGTGGTAAAAAAGAAATATTTATGGCGTTATTCGCAAAGCGTTACAGATAAAATCGCTATGAGAGTAAACAAACCTTTTTATTGGCTCAGATCTAAACTGTTTGTTAATCTTATTTGTAACACTAAGAGTTCAGTTCATATATTTTATTTTACTTTACATTTTATTGAGAATTTGAGTATGCATGCTTTTTGGTTTTTGCCTCACTACAGTTTATCATGAGGGTTATGGCAAAAAAAAATATTTATCTGTCCTCCCCTCCTTTCTAAGCATATTGATATTACATATTTCATTAATTCTGCATTCACATTGCATTATTATAGAAAAAATGCTTAAAAAAACACCAGTTGGCACCTGGGCCAACGATGGAATTTGAATCCCATTACTTTTTGTAATCCAGGCGATTGGAATAAATAAACAAATTTATCGTATATTAAAAACTGATATATTGGTAAAACATACATTCATATGCCATACCCTAAATAGAATATACTCATTTTTTTAGATAGTTGTGTAAAAATCATCATGATTATCCACTTATTATAAGGAATTATCATATTTCAAAAATGTTTATATAGTTCACTCTATATCGAAATCGGAAAGCCTTCTTTATGCCAAAAAAGTAACATTGACAGTTATCACGACCAGTTCTAAAATAATAATTAATTAACACAATTACGCATAAAAACTTACTTAAACTAAAGTTCCCAAAGTCACATTCAAACATAAGAGTTTCGCAGAGAAAAAAATCCAGTCTAACAATGTATTTGAGTCACAAAGATGACATTAGAAAACATTATAAAATCATCAACAGTCATTTCCTACGGGTGTTGTGTTACGAAATAACGAAAGTTTTCCCATTAAAAACTATCCAGGACCATCTTCACTTTGCATAAAAGGTGCTCAAAGTTTCAAAATTACCATCGCCTGCAATATTGATGTAAATTATGACAAAGTCCAACAAAACTTACAATTTCAATACATTCTATTACAAGAAATAAAACTCTATATGCTTCTTCCTAAACACTACAAACAATTGTTAACATTAACATTTTTATTAAAGATATTTGAGCATATTTTATTTTATGTGCGAACTCTTATCACTCATGTTTCGGTATTTTTTATATTTTAAGGTAAACTTTATTATATATTTATAATGGTTATACTATCTAATAATGGAAATATAGTAGAAAACGCCAAAATATAAGTTTTATTTAAAGATATACCTAAACAAATTGGAACAAGTCGTGTAGTGCTATCCGTTATGTGACTATTTGTAAAGACCAATTTTAAAAAAACTACTGCAGTTATTAAAAGATATTTATTTATTTTAAAATATCTGACATGTATATTAACTAAAAAACTTAAAAACGTATATCTCAATTCAAGAATCCTGAAAAAAATGTACTTTGTTCATTAGTTTTGTGACTAATGATACTTTTTTTAGATATTTTTTAATTTGTTTTTTAAAATATTAAGTTTTTTGCGATTGCAAGACCATCTATTTTAATAAAATTAATTTTTACACTAAGTGATACTTAATACTATACCCTTAAACCAGAATAAATAGTACAATTTTAGTTTTTCTCTTTCCGAAATTAAGGGACAGTGACAAAACTGAACTTCCGAAAACAGTAAAGGCTTGTCTATATGGCACTATTTTCAGAGATATTTTTTTCTTTTAACGATTGACCTTAGGTATCTTATATCTTAGAACTATCTAATAAACCGGATAATGGTAGGTATTTCTATTTATTACACAAGTAAAAAATAAGTAGGCAGGTACTCAAAAATAGATCATAATTTAGCTTGATAAAAAGTAATTAACGTCTTTATGAACGAACCTTTATGAGGTCAGTCATGTAGTAACTTTTGGTTCAGCCCGTATGTGACCAGCAAAATAGTCATAAAATGGAAGTCACATATATTTACCCACATGCATTAAAAAATAAATTAAAAATTATCAATCGTGCCTGGCGTTTGAAATTTATAACTACTGAATACTAAATTGAATTTACAATAACGTGTAAAATTAATAGAAATTTTGAACAATTAAAAAACAAATAATTAAAGACACAAACCTGAGTTAAAAATGTGTTCGTCCGTAGGGTCACTTCAACACGTCTTGTTTACAAGCTGCACTAATTTGACACAAAATTCAAAATGACGTTTTTGTGTAAAGAAGCATTAAATGTTTCCATTTCAAAAAGAAATGTTCATATTAGGGGAGCTTTTGTAGTTAAAATACGGTGGCAAAACTGAAAGTTCCGGATTGTACAGAAATTTAAACGCGTCAATTTTTCTAATTTTAATAAAATATCTGTAAACAATTGAGAAAATTTTAGCATATATAACTGCTGTCGATATTTAAGTATAAAATGAGCCAAATACATTATGTGATTTCTACCAAAAACATTTATTATTTTTCATAATAAAGCATAGTATTTGATGAGGGGACATACGAAATCAGTCCATGTGGATCACTTTAATGGTCATTAAATTAGTTCTGCTCGAATCAATGGAAAAAATATTTATTAATTACAAAATAAAACATATGTGAATTGCATTTTCTGATAATAAATCTCAAAATATATTTTTTCTTGTAGAATAAAAATTAAGTTAAACCCGGGAGACAGTCCTCTAAAGGGCTGTGCACAAAAAAAAAGAATATGCTCATTTATCAGTATAACATTATAAAATTAATCAAACAGGGGAAAGGAGGGCAAGATGGAAGGGCTAACTTTGTGTAATAATAAATAGAAATGTACTTGTCTCTTTAATTTGTTCTTGAAAGGTAATTAAAAATTGATAATATTTTTTTTTATTAATAATAAGTCTATTCTACTAAAAAACGAGTAATGACTCGTTAAGTAAAACCCTGAGAAATTCATTTTTTATTCAGAATATGTAACGAAAATTTAAGTTTTGCAATAAATACATAAAATACAAGCATATTCTAGTTATAGTACTTTTTTAGAATACGACAGACATCGCAACCTATCTTCTGTAGCAAATTTTTCGTATTTTTCTTCAGAATGATAGTGATAACTTATCACTATCATTCTTTTAAGCCCTCCTATTTGCCCTCAACAAATTTCCATCTTACCCGTACTCTGGTATAATAATAACATTAACATATCTATAACCTAATAAATAATTTACTTTGGTTATTGTATTAATCTGTACATTTGATTTATAGTACATATTTACTATCAAATCAAAATGAAACAACATTTTTGTAATATGTTCCTATCAAATAAACATATAGCTTGTACATTTTACTAATCATTCATAAAGCACCCGCGATAGACCAAATATTTTTTTAATAGTAAGAAGTTTCCATTTTGCCCACTCCTTCCATTTTGCCCTCCCTTCCCTTACGATAATTAGAACAAATTTTCACCTTAATCGAAAGTTTTAATTTTTGGAATATATATTTCTATCGTCTGTCTAGGTGATGAACCTGAACATTCATGAAAAGACACTCACTACTGGCGAAAACTAACAAGTGCTTCAAAAATTCGTTAGTCCTGTTGGGTCTCGGGAGCTCAATGGTTAGAGCATTCGCCCGGATTGCGAAGTGTTGTGAGTTCGGTGGATTTCATTAATATTTTTCATTATAGATATTTATTACTCTGTTCTTAAGGTGCCGCGTAATCTTGAACATTGCAACGATACATATCTGTAGAAGCAGCTGCCGTACTGTAGAATATTACCAATATCATTGAGAAAAAGTGTATTAGTATACGCTATATTTACCATAATTACACTTGAATTCAACGTTTTCATTCAAATTTTCAAGTATTTCAAATGAAGAATACCTGCAAAAAAGGTATTATTACTATTATATTGATATAAGTATATAACCAACAGTCTTTAAAGGAGAAAGAAAAATAATTCAAATACTAACAATAAAGGTACAAGAATATCAGAAATTCATTATCATATTTCATGACACAGAAAAGAGTAATTACTGTCTCAGTATAATATCGCACCGTTTTATTAAACCACATAGTTGGTCTTCCAGAAACGATCCTAATTTATTGTAAAAGACTTTTGAATTTCGATTTTTCACGATTAGCAATTCCATGTGTTTAATGGAATCTGCTCTGCGATTGTGTAAAAATCCAAACCCGAATTTGAATTCACTCAGATGTCGAAACTCACTTGACTTATGCCACGTAATAACGTTTCGTTGCATAAGTCAAGTGAGTTTCGAAATGAAATAGGAATACCTATAGAATATCTGAGATAGGAATTATCAATCAATTTGATTTTGTATTTTTATATAAAGAATGGAATCAATAGAATTTCTACACCAAATGTGAATTCGAATATTTGTTTGGATGGATTTTTACAGAATCGCACGGCTGATTATTTAAAATCAGAATAAGGAACTCAAAATCATCATCATGGGATTTATACATACCTCATTCATTTAGCTTATAAAGATTATTTTACCACGATAATAAATTACAATATGAAACTCAATTGAATTTGAAGGGCCTCCATTGAAAGCCGCCTCTCAACAACGTAGAATAATATAATATTTTCGTCCTTGTTTTCCGCCTAATGCCTTCGTTGCGTGACATTAAGTTGCCGATCTCGACAGAGGACAAGACAAGCCATTGTTTTCTATTCCTTTTACAAATTTTCAACAAAACGAATGAAATCAAGAGAATTCTAAATATAAAAACGCTTTAACAAAGACCTTTAGATACGAAGACTATAAAATATAAAAATGACCGTCAAATTGATTGAATTGATACAAATAGGTTTTAATTTGGGGATTTTCTTTTAATTTTTTTTTATATATCCCGATCGGGGCTCACATTTTTCCCTTATCTATGAGGTCAGGGGTAAACAAAAGCTAAAACTATTACAACTGACTTAAAACAAACTCAATGAGTTTGTTTTCTATAACAGATTTCAATAAAATAATACTAATTTGATTTAGTTGATAAGAAAATATCTACAAATTATTGATAATCGATTCACATTATATTTATTTATTTATCGATTTGTTTTTTAAATCGTATTGTAAACAGTAAGCATACTCCATTATTCTTAACGTAATAAACTCATCTCAATGGAATCTCAACTATTTTACCATTGTAATGCAATATCATATCATTTATTATTTATCTGTCACCATTTGTGAGAAAGACAGCATAATATTGAACTTCAGGTAGAAAATATAATTATGATTATACATTACATTCTATATTATTAATCAATTTCTGCTGTCATACATTTATGACACCAGAATATGCCTAATAATATTGTGTATAACGTATAAAATAAAGAAATGTAAAACAATATACGTACGAAATCTACCTAAGTCCAATAAACCGAATAGAAAAGTTTCCCGGGGAAAAAAGTAACTTCCACTGAAGCTAGATCAGGCCGGGCGGGCGTGTCCGTCAGAGGAGGTCCAATTAGGAGAAATATTGCGGTACCAGTAATCTGGGTCCTTTCGCAAGCCAGATTGATTCACTACGGATGGATGCTGTTAATATTTCAGTCACCGTCTGAATCGACATCGCATCGGTAGGGCACGTCGCGAACCTGCTAAATAACAAATGCGGGCCGTTCACCTGCATTTAAGGAATAGCTTTGAGTAGCTTGTTTATTTATTAATATTCATGAGATTTGGGAATGACGGTTTGTACAGGTGTGGTTTTCACAATGTTGTTATGAATGAAAATTGCTTCAAAAATTAACCATGCTAAAATCAAATGCTAAAAAAATTTACAGGCATAGCGCATGCAAAACTGATTAAATATAATAACCTAAGTTTGCTGAATAAAATATCGGAGAAATCATAAATATGGTATCATGAATAATTAATATTCTATTACAATTGTTATAAGTACATTTATAATATTTTAATTAATATTCTTTTACAATTATTATAATGACGAATTTTGAAAATCAATACCATTTTTATATAAAAGTAACACAAAATACACACGGTTCTTTTTTGGGAAATGACTTATTCTTTACATACATACATACCACTATTTCTTCCTAGAATAGCACGACTATGGATTGTTGACTGTAAGAAACATACTCGTATATTATTGCCTATCCCGGATACCTGAAGTCTGCTCTTTCAACACCTAATTAGTTTCGCTAGTACATGTATTGTTATCAATGCTATTAATAGCTAAACGTTGATAAAAAGACGTCCTGAACAAGTGGTAGGGGAAAAAATTTTTTTTTGGACGATTCAAAAGTGCTTGTCATAGCCTACTTGAATAAAGATATTTTCATTTCAATAGCCGGAGATAATATTTTTTTTTTTTTACTTTTTCTATAAAAAAATACTTAACTAAAATACTACATACTGTGATGTCTGTACATTGAAGATATATGAAAAAAACTGTTATGAGAGACATTTATAAGCGTAATAGAACACAAATCAATGATTTTTAAATTTTTTGTCTGTTTGTCTGTTTGTCGGTTTGTCTGTTTGTCTGTGCGTTTGTGCACGATAATCTCAGAAACGGCTAAACCGATTTAAATGCAGTTTTCACTATTATATTGCGGTATTCTTCCGTTAACATTTAGTGTGAGATTTAGTTCAATCGGTTCACAAATAAAAAAGTTATGTCAATTTGAAGTGACGTGGTCGTTAAAATTAGTATTAAATATTAACTGTTTTATTTAATTTACGAGCTACGAATTAATATTGTCTATAAAATGATAATTTGTATGATGATAAATAAGTTTCCAAAATTTGGACAATTTCAAAATAAGTTGACCTCATTTATATATGGCCAATCATATATACGCATGGTATACGATCACGCGAGTAGGAGAACAAGCAAAAAGAGCCTTCCGATGATGCAATTAGGCATCGAGTAGTTTACAGTGAACGCATATTTTTATCAGATTAGGTTCATGTCGTCGTCGGGGCCAGAGGAGGTGGTTGGCAACCGCCCCCGCATTGCACGGTTTCGTCTGTCTGGGAGAGGCACTCGATTTACCTGAGCCTCTCCAATTTTCCATCTGCAAGGGGACCAATGGTACAATACTTGAGTGTCCTGGTGACTCGGCCATAGCTTGCCGGATTTCATCTCCCATGAGAGGGTGTAGCGTACGGGTTTTGGTGGGTAGGCCTCTGGGGACCCACTGAGCAGCTCACTGACATGTTCACGGAGGAGAATCCAACTCATCCCCTGTTGTTGAGAGACAATGTCAGAAGATTTTCCACAACATTAAAAAGTTAGATTCACGTCAACTGAAGTTAAGAACGTAAAGACAACTCGAGTTATATGTATATATTTTTTTCTCTTTTTTGCTATTTTTTATGTTAATACCTTTTTTTTAACATACCAATTGCTGTAGATACATACTTCAAAGTTGGTAGTTTCAGGCTTCGCTGGAAACAATGGTTTATTCATTGGTCACAACACTCATATAATATTACGCGAGTCTGAGGGTCAGTTCAGAGTAGCTCGGTGGCGTAGTGAATAAGCGCCATGGCCCGTGATTGTAGTTGTTAAGCAGCTTTCGCAAAGGTCGGGAACAGGATGGTTGACCAAAACATATTATCTCAAGCAACTCCAAGCATCGGAAAGCACGCAAAGCGATTCGTCCCGGTTGTATTTGCAGTCGTTAATATCCTCCAATCCACATTGGGCCAGCATGGAGGGTCGTGGCCCATCCTCTTTACCCATCTATAAAGAAGGCCTGAGCTCCTGCAGTTGATGACGAAAAAGGGCTGATGATGATGATGAGGGCCGTTCAAATCTGACAGAAGTTCATTTAAGCACCTCACGGAAGTATGTTAGTAGACGATTTCCTTCGAGTGTGGAAAGTGGATTTTTCAAGCATTTTTCACTAAGAATATATTTCCCAATTTAAAATGTCTACGTACGCCTAGGTGGGAAAAAATTTTTTTTGAAGAAAATAATTAATGAAATGAGATATTTTTTGTAATAAAAGCCATATTTGGACATCTACAAAAAATATATAAAAAATTGCTGAATTGTTCTTATTATTAAATGAAATAACTTTAAACAAGGTTTCAACGCGTATGTATTTACTTTTCATAAAATACTCGTATAAAAATTTTGTACTGTGAATGTGTCCAATACTATTGTTTTGAAGGTAGCTATGTTCTAATTTAAAAAAGACAATCGACACCTTAGTCTTATGTGTCCAGGTAACCCGTAAAGGGTCTGAAACATCATGAAAGCTAATACAAAAGCTGAAATAGTTTAATGTTATTACATTTAATGAATAGTGCGCGTGAAAATATAAGAAATCAGTATGGTCTTACTATTATAAAGTTTCATATTTAGATTGTTATTTGTACATAGCCTTTTATCGGCGACATCGTGTAAATTATCGCGTTGGCGTACATAGCCTATGTCACCCGTGTATGAAGATTTTTAAAATCCTTCCAATAGTTTCGGAGCCTCTTTATAATAATACAAACTCTTTATTATGTATGGATATATACAAACTCACATTTTTTTGTGTGAATTCAAAGCAACCACGGAAGTCATGATTCTTCGTCTAGTTATTTCCCCAATAAAAATATACAACCGTGAAATTTTATATCGCTGGGACGTTACAAAGATGTAACCTTAAAAAATAGCAAAAAATCGTAATATAACCCCGCCGTCAAATGTAATGGGGCTTTTTAATTTGGGGCGTCGTGTTATAGGGTTGACTGTAAGATACGATTATTATAAAATTGGTTATGATAAACTGCTTTAAATTTACTTGCCTATTGAAAGCAGTCATCATAAGGAGCTCGATGGCGCAGTGGTTTGGCATGGACGGTCATAGGATGGGTGACCAAAAATTTAAATCTCTAGCTCCTCCGTGTTTCGGAAGGCACGTCAAGCCGTTCTTCCCGACTACATCTGTCGTTAATACCCATTAACACTCACTGGGCAGCGTGGTGCTTAATATCCCATTCTTCCTATTCTATCTAATCCGATTCCATCTATAGGGAAGTCCTGAGCACTGGCAATAGGGACATTAATAGGCTTATGATGACCTTTATAAAAAATATAATTTTAAAGTAATAAAAGAAAACAACATTTTTTCAATGTAACAAATAATTCAGTATTTTTGGGCAATAACGGGACCCTATTCTTCTGTCCGTCTGATTGTCATCAGGCTGTTGTCTGATTGTCTCATGTTAAAAATTTCTCAAATAATGTAATTTTGTCGCCGGTGTAACAACAGAATAAAATAAATATTAAAAGAGCCCCATACAACAACAAGCTTTTTTACTATTTTATAGACAAGGGTTCATATTACACTTGACTTTTATATTGGTTATTATAACTTCACGTATTGGCTTTTCACTCGGAAAAAAATAATATTGTTCTCCCATGTTAAAAATAAATTTTATTTGATATTAATTAATTGTATTCATGTTCAACTTTAAATTAGCAATCTGCTTTATACGCTATCTTAAAGTAATCAGCAGAAACTTTTAATTAACTCGTTTGACGCTAACGTTTCTTCCTTTGCTGACCTACAAGCATTCCATTGAGTGAGTAAAGTGGAATTTTCGAAAGCATTTACCGATTCCTAATTGGATAACGTCCGAGTTTGTTTATAATTTCAGCGAGATTATGTTTTGTCTTCATTGCGTTTCGATTGAGTCCACAGTAATGAATTTACGAAAATCCAGGAATTTTATAATTCATCAGGACAGTAGTGGAATAAGATTGGCGATACAAATTTATAGATTAAATATATATCAATGGGTTACCTATTCACAAATTTTTTTTGGTATTTTATCTTCTGCAGTACTGTTATAATAAAAACATTCTCAACGCTCTCAAAGTATACAGGTTCAATCAAATAAAACCTACTTCAAAAGGTAAAAGGTTTTAATTTCATTGAAGCTCTTAGCTGTCGCAGCGCTGTGCTCAGCGTCAAATTCGAGGGTGTTTTTAACAGAATTGGACGAATATTTTGTGAAAATGGCTGTAGAAAAAAAATATATTTTTTGTACAATCTAGTTAAATATTTGAATTTGGAAATGAAGAAGACCAATTTATAAAAGGCCCGAGTAAAAAATGAGACAATAGAAATATATGAGATACTTTTTTTTTTGTTCCAATTTAACTTAGAAAAGCAGGCTTAAAAGTTGAGAAGTCAGGATTTTTTACGTCATAGTTTTCATGTGTCATGTGACATTTTAACTCAACGTATCGAAATAAATTATTGATCAATAATGTCATGACAGACAGACAAAATAGTCTTAGTGTATGTATGTATGATATTAATGTATGTAATGTGATTTATATGTAACTGTGTAGACATCTGTTGCTTGTTCATCGTTTGCTTTCTTTCTGTTTATTGCACCTCTCTTATAAGTTCTCTGTCCATTCATCTCCGTTCCTTACGTAGAGAATGCCTAATGGCATTAAGTCCACTGTATAAAAAGCATAAATAAATGAATATCCATAAATGAACCGACGCATCTCGTATCTCTATTTACTAGTGGCCGCCAGCGACTTCGTCCGCGTTTTTCATTATTTCTTCGCTCCTAATAGTTGCAGCGTGATGTTATATAGCCTAAAGCCTTCCTAGATAAATGATCTATTCAACACAAAAATAGTTTTTTAATTCGAACCAGTAGTTCCTAAGATTAGCGCGTTCAAACAAATAAACAAACAAACTCTTCAGCTTTTTAATATTGGTATAGATTTCTAGAAAATAAATAATAAATTAAATATAAGATGATTGATAATAATAACAACTAGCTCTTTTACAACAGAACTCAGGAAAGTACAACAAGCAAGTCTAGTTTTCAAGTAAACCTTGTTAATTCCGAACTCCCAACTATCATCGGGAGTAAACTCTGAATTCTCAGCAACTAATTGACTTCTACGGAGCAAGATAACCTGAGAAGTTTACTTCTACTGCAACTTTGATAATAGCTGACCGGTAACGACTCGTAAACAAGAAAGATAGTTAAAATTCAATAAAGGATAACGTGGGATCGTTCTTAACTCTAGTAGACTTTATAACTAATTTCTCGCTGTTCATGTTATGAAACTAGCTATGCAATTTTTTCTTGATAATGGTAATTGCCGATTCAAATTCAATATTATTAATCTTAATATTTTTTCGCTGTATTTTATGTCATACCTATTTTATGTCTGTTATATTTTATGTCTACATTTGCAGTCGGTAATACCCACCAATCCGTACTGGGACCGCGTGGTGGGCCATGGCCCATTCTCCCCATTCGATTTCATCCATAGGGAAGGCATGTGCCCTAGCAGTGGGGATATTAATGATGGTAAGAATTATTCTGTTTGTAATAACTTTATTCAATAGTAGCTCTCTAACCGCTGTTTTGCCCGCTTGAAATCCTATGACCAAGGAATTTACTAAATTTCATAAAAAATTGGTATAGAAGCTTAGATATGTTAACGTAAGATACACAGACAGAGTTGCTTTCGCATTCATTATATTAATATGTAGTTTCTTTATAATTGTATACGTACAATAAGGAATATTTCATTCATTTATGTACAGTGTCGTGCCGATATTCAATGAAATGAATCAAAGAAAACAATAAACATAGAATAAGATCGCCCGCCATCAATATTTCATATCTCTCGATACATTAAAGGCCACGCCACGTAACGGTACCTACAATAATATTGTGCTGATGCTCTCAAATGTTAGGTACACTGAAGACAATAAATGCAGACTTTCCATAAATAAAACTGAACAGTAAAAACTGCGATAGAATTATATAGATATAAATATTTATTGCTCTCTCATATAAAGAAAAAATACATTAGATTTTAAGTATCAAAAATCTTTATTTTTACGTCAATATGGAAAGTCAAATGTTAAATTTATTCTCTAGTAATCAGAAATTCTTAACTCTAATGTGGACAAAAACGGTATTAGCGCTTTAAGCTCAAAATCTTGAAAGAGGTGGTAGTTTACCAAAAGAAAAATAATATAATTATTACATAGGTAAATGAATTTCTCAAATACTAATTTATGCTTTTATTAAAAAAAATATGGTTAGGTAATTTTAATTTATTATGAATAAGGATTTATCACAATAATAAAACAAAAACCATAGGTATTTGTCAGAGAAAGAAAATAACCACTGATTTAATTTAGAATTTATCACTTAAAAACAAAATACTGTAAAGCAGCTGGAATTAGTCAATTTTTTCGAATTAATTGAAAAAAAAAATATCAAATATGATACGTAATAAATAACATTATTTCCTCTAATAAATCAATCGAAAGAATTAAAGCACAAACCAAGGTTGCTGTCGAGCCATCTTGTATAATCTAGAGAGTTGTGTAGGTCGACCGCTGTCCGTTCCTGTTTGATTAACTTTGCTAATTAATATTCTTAATTCATCTAAAGGACTTAGCAAACTTTTTTCTTATTTCCTTTTGAAAAATAAAATAGCACGTCAGATTATATTAATCTGTTAAATGTTTCCAACTGTTTTTAAGACTTAAATCGTTGAGATTAAAGTTTAAAATTAATTGCAAGAATGTTATATATTGTGACAAAAATATTTGTTTTCTTTAGAGATATCGTGAAAATAATATAAATAACAAAAAAAGTATATATTAAATCTATCTTATGTGCTTGGCATGTCTATAAACCAAGTCGGAAACGCACATCGACAACATTGGAAGACAAATACTGTACCGAACATAACTTTCTTAAATCTTTTTGCACTTTTTCGAAAGCAATTAAAGAGCTTAGAGAAACGTAAAACTAATTCTAGTCAACTCATTGCAACCGGTAATAGGAAGAATAGAAAGGCCCGATACTGAGTGGTAGGGATGCAATGATATATCGGAAAACCGTTTTACGTTATATCGACGCCCAGAACGATCAAAGAAACAGCGATATGAATATCTAAAAACCAATATATCGAAACGTAATATTAAGAGTAAATATATATTAACATCCAATGGCATTAGTAATACGTGTGCCATTATTTTGTAACCCTGATTTTTTGCTTTGACATTTGAAGTAGTTTTTATTATTATAATTTGTAGTTCAGGAGTCCAGGAGCATGCCTTCTGAACGCCTTTCATTAAAAGCAGCACAGAATGACAAGATGGAGGAATGCTTTGTCTATACCAAACGTCCCAATATCGTATTGCCGCATCGGGAAAAGATGACATTTAGGTGTAAACAAAACGCTCTCAAGTTCATCATGCTACATATACAGGATCCAACATTACAATAACATACTTAGTAGCCAGGCAGTAGCCGCCACCAATTATAGGCAGATTTAATTACATACATTTATGATTAAACGTATTTTATTTACATAAGGCTTTTACGGACAAGATTTTTGAATTTACGTAAGACCTAAAAATATCGATATATCGACTTTGAGAAGCGATATATCGATATCGACTGTCACCAATATATATATACTCGGTATATCGATATTTTTATGAAACTTGCATCTCGTTTTTCGTGGCAAAAAAAGGTTTCTCGTTTATTACACATAAACTCACACAATTTAATATGAAAGGTTTGTTTATATATTAAGTTGATATATTAATTTTTGCAGGTCCTTTTTATCTCTTTCCAGCTTTCCGCCAGCAGCTTAGCCCGCGTGGGCTATTTATAAGTACGTTGTTTATATATATAAAGTCCCCTTGAACCACGCTATATGTTGATATAAATTGTATCTCATCTCAGCGTAGAAACAGCGGGAAGCGACTTTGTTATATACCGTGTATAGATTACAGGTTTCTCGCTATTTTATAACGGTGCGCCGTACCACCGTTTATTTCGTCCTAGGTTTCCGCATCCAAACTTTTTATCTTAGATCTTCAACATCATTTCTTTTTTAGTTGGGATGGGTTCGATGCTTAGACAAATGAATAAAAGGCTGACTAAGTTAGAAAATTTGATTTATTAGAGGGTAATAACAAAAAACCCGTTTCTTGGTTTTCCGTAATAGATAAAACTTAGTAGATATTTCACGAAGATATACTTTTAGATTTTCATTTTTCTTATTTATATTATTCACTTTTAGTAATTGGAAATTAATATTAACTTTACATATCTTTACATATTTTATAACAGTTTTTGTCATTTTTATATTTACTAATATTATAAGTATTTATTTACTGCATAGTTATAACTACTAACTACTATAAAAAGGGTTTAATTAAAGTCGTAATAAATTCTTGGTCACCCATCCTACGATAAGTGCTTAACTTGCTTAAACTCCGCATCTTTTTCCGAATACTCCATCGATGAAAATATTTGTATAAGACTCTGCCCTTTTATTCTGCAAAAAAAATTACTATTATAGAAATTAATTAGCCTTTACAAAACATTTACATTCATTCATGTTCCCAACTACATCCAACTTGCGTGCTGAAACTCGTTAAGGTGCCGTAACGAAGGAGCCTTTCAAACAGCTCGATTGTACATTATCAGACACGGAAGACTGCCTTGCAAATCGAAGTACTGCATAATGGTTCTAGAAAATTATCTATTTATTAAAGTTATTGATACACGCAAAGTATTTTTATAAGCTTCTATTTAACTTTCCTTAGTGTTCTCAATGTCCGATAGATTTGAAATTTGCATAGACATGTAAGTCAGATGACAATGCAATATTATGATGTCAGTAAGCTGATATGATGATGAAGTCGGAAGGTGATCATAGGAACTTAGTGGTGAAATGACGCAACTGCATAGTGTTTGGGCTCTTTAGATTCGACTTTATAAAGACTTTGGTACTGGATGCTTTCCAGATCAAGGTCTGATGATGATGGAGCTAGAAGATGGTCATAGTATCTTAGCAATGAAATTACTCAACTGCATAATAACAATATATATAGAATTAACAGGAACAACACCTTGCATTATATAAACTATGTCAGAAATGAATAGAACGAAACAAAACTAAAAAGTAAAAAAAAAAAAATTATCTCTGCACACTTAAACTTAAATAGTAATTTTATTCAAGACAAGTCCATAACGTTAATGTTTAAGTAATTTTAATCGGATATTTTTTAGCAGTAATTGTAGATCAAATGAAATCGAAGAAAAGGAAATACACATATTTTTACGCGCTAAAAAGACTGACACTATTGGACCGTTTTTATAAAATCTTGTACCTAATGGAAGCTTCATCATATGCAGGTGACATAGACTATAATTTATAAAGACGAAGCCACGGAAAAAACGGCTAGTCTCTTTATACTAATGTTATAAAGAGAAAAGATTTGTTCATTTGCATCGAATAGGCTCCCAAACTACTGAACTGATTTTTAACCACCTTCGGGAAGCTGCGTCATACACGGTTGATATAGGGACACAGTTAAATATAAAGTTAAGTCATAAAGTAATTCAAAAATTCAATGGTCGATTAATAAGAGTATCATAAAAAATAGATATTAGGCACTCGGCGGCCAATGGCCATTAGTCCTGCTGTCACCGGCATGATATAGACTGGCCTCTTTCGTACCAATCATTATTCTTACTTTTTGCACGTTTTGTCGGAGATCGTTTTAATTTGTCCATGGGACAATTTGTAACAGTGTCTGCGACGTTGTTGACGTAAATCGGCCGGAAATTTATACGACGTTTGTCATCACACTGGCACTGGTGAACTGAACTGAGCTATTATTGTCATTGTTTCTTTACGTGTAAAAGCCACCAATGTGACATTAAGTAAAAACTATTTAGAACATTTTCTCTGTAAAAAAAATAGAAATTTATACTTATAAACTTTTCCATTTAATCAATTTCTTATAGGAAAAATTGATTAAATGTGGGAAATTATATTATTATAAAGAAAGCATTAATCTTCTAATTTTGTGATCAATGACAACTCTATTATTTTTTTAAGGATTGAATTCTTTTTAACAACAAAGTTGTATAAATCGTTCAACTTATGATACTTATTGCAATATTCCTTGAATTGATTTATCTGTATTTTTTAAAGATTTTCAAATTTTCGTTCACATCATAAACATGATATACTTAATAGTTGAGATCCCAATTTAATAAACGAAAACCTCTGTATAAGAAACAGCCAACATAACACAACATCTAGACACTAGACAACTTAAAAAAAGGTTTCATTGACCCGGACAGAAATCTAATCCGGGACCAGCTGGCGTGTGAGCCCAAGAATGTGTTTAATGTCTACTTGATTTTTTTAAACCAACATTAGACTCTCATCCCTACTCACTCCCTACTTCTTATCTTAAAATATTTCTTTTTCAACATAAATATTTAACGAGTATGAAGTCTCGTGTAATGTGATTAATTTCACGAGAAGTACATTTTTCACCTAAACAAAGAAGGCCGCATTCATTTTTCCTGTTGTCCCATAACATTACAGCCTGAAAAACCCCGGGACCCGATGAATAATTAAGGGGGAATCTGAAGAAAAAAAAACCAGCTCACGACCGAACTTCTAAGTTCGACCACTTAAAACTTGCGAGAATACCGAATCTGCAAATAAGTCGACTAAGACCTTAGTTACGAATTCTATGAGAGACTGTGATACGCGACGCGGGGGTGTAATTTAAAAGATTTCTTTTATCACGACATAAATAATATGTTTGAACAGGAAAGTACGAAGATGGCGCAGTAATTAGGGCTGTGATGCAAATGTTAAGCAACTTTTGCAAAGGCCGGTAATAGGATAGGTGACTATAATAAAAATGTACTATTTTAAACTCCTTCGTGGTTTGAGGGGCACGTGGAGCCTTTGTTTTCCACCCATCAATCCGCACTAGGCCCGTGGATTGTGGTCTGTACCATTGATTCCATCCGTAAAGAAAGCTTGTGCCCTAGATATGGGGACATCAATAGGCTGAAGATGAGTTGAGAGAATCGAGTACTTAGTGGGTGTCTAAACCACAGATTTTATTAATGTCATGATTCAGTTTCAGTTGTCTAATTTTTTCAAAATTTTTATAAAAAAACTAATTATAAAATGAGAAAACTAGCACCATCTCTTGACACTCGGCTTGACACTCGATTACTCTTTGACACAATGCATAAATAACGCTTTCACAGATAAATTGCATTACCTATTTTAAATATTTTTTTTAAATATCTATATTATTAGATGGCGTAGAGGGAGTAACGCGGTGGCGTAGTAGATAAGCGCCGCGGCTCACAAAAGTTGTTGCCAAACAACTTTTGCAAGGGTCTGCGAGATAGGTGACCAAAAAACTATTATCTCAAGCTACTTGGTGCTTCGGAAGGCACGATAAACTGTTGTATTTGCAGTCGTTGATAACCTCCAATTTACATTGGGAAGGCGTGGGAGGTTAAGGTCGATCCTTTTTAACCATCCATAAGAAAGGCCTGAGCTCCTACATTTACTTAGGTATGTGTGAATGTAAAAAGGACTTATGACGATGATTATCAGATAAATATTGAGTTAACACACGTTTATTTCCTGACAGCCCGCACATCTCTCCTTTCTTACTCTTATATTTAAGGATAGTGTAAAATACAATAACGATACCAGATCATACAGATTACCGATAACATATATACACAGACGCGATCTAATCTTTCTAACCACTATCTTCACAAACTCGCAGAAGACTCTAAAGTCATTAAAATCCTGAACGGCGTGTGGTATTCAGTTAAGCGTTAACGTTTAAAACCTCAAAGGAGCGACCCTATTCAATTCAGCACCACCTGTTGCTGTAAACTTCAGATTTGTGTTTACTAAAAAAAAAAAAAAAAAAAAAAAGAAAGTGACGTAACAAATTCACATCCATTTAATTTACTCTTTGTCCACATCTGTTTATTGTCTGCCGTCACGATGACGAACAAAATTTTTGGTGCTCTAAAAAGAATTTATATTTGTACTATTCGGTAAGCTGCTACGTTCTGTCTTGATCCCTACATATCTTGATATATTATCTTAATCCGTATCATGATTAAAATGATAAATAATTTAAGCATATTTCTAATATTAATTGTGATGTCATTCTAATCTTGAGTTGTCATTCAGGCCTAAAGGTATTAAAAGTGATATGTTTGCCTATGCATTATCGGTTAAGATATGTTTTAATTATAGACTTGGCAATGATTTTGATGGGTAAAAAGAAATTCTTATAGTTAAATTCAGAAAATTTATGTAATTTGATTTCACTAGTGCATCACTGCAAGATGTTACTAAAAATTATGCTTTAAATATTAATTTAAATATACTTCTGATATTTTACTGATATAAATACCCTTCGAATTACTTTATTATAGTTTTATTTTTTTAAATCAGATTAAATGACCACCCAATGATAATTTTGTCCAATTTACATACATACGGTCAGTTGCACAAACGTCCATTAAGGTTTAATAACAACTTTAATCTCTAATTAATGTCAAATTAGTATGGTCGTGTAATGTCGCTTTAAACTAATGACAAACTTAATAGACGCTTATGCAACTGGCTGTCAATCATCTAACTGATAAGTTATCTATTTTCAAACTCCACGTGAATGCATAAATTTTATAATTAAAAACAAACATATATAGAGATCAGTGGCGTAGTGGATAAACGCCGCGGCCCGCGATGGTTGTCGTTAAGAAACTTTCGCGAGGGTCTGTCACGGGAAGGGTGACCAAAAGAAAAATATTATCTCGAGCTACTCCGTACTTCGGAAGACACGTTAAGCCGTTGGTCCCAGATGCATTTACAGTCGTTAATACCATCCAATCCGCATTGGGCCCGCGGGAGGCTCGTGGCCCATCCTCTTACCCCTCCATAAGGAAGGCCTGAGCCCATGCACTGGAGACGTAAAAGGGCTGCTGCTGATATATAGTAAAAACCGTAACAATTAACTTTATAACACAATAAATAGTTATTGTTTTTAAAATAATAATAAAAAGTGGTTTATGCCGAATGTTGTCAAATAAAAATCAAAATTAAGATTTTTTTTCATTCTAAGCTAACTTTTGTAATGTCAAAATATCAGTATGGTGACTTCAATTTGTATACCAAGGAGTAAAGATGGCTCTTGCTGAGTTTCTTGCCGGATCTTCTCAGTACAATATCTCTCGCTTGTAGCTTTCTGAACTGCTATTGTTAGTACTATTCTGCTAAAAATGAATGATATATCATTTATTTCATAAAAGCTTTCGTTTCAAAATCAAATAAAACCTACATCAAAAGGTGATAGAAGTTTCATCATTTTCTTGTTTCAGATCCAAGGTTCCACAAGCTCGTGAACATAGTCAAGACGAATTAACAGGAAATTCATATCACCAAAATATCATCAAATTGGCTACAGTCCGCATCACTCCCAACTTAAAACTTTTATCCTTCAGAGTGTCAAAAAACTTCCTATATTTAAGCTTTGCAAGACGTACTACTGATTTGTTGGAATTTGACGAGCTTTTCGAAGATGAAAGTTTATGAAGTATCAAATAAACAAATACAATAGACGTAAATGAAACGGTACTAAGTTTATGATGTAATGGTTTCTTAAACACAATCCGAATGTTCAGCCATAAATTCCTGAAATTTGCCTCGTAATAAATTTACGTATATAGGATTCTAGGACTTTCCACGGACCCTTATGCTAATTCGGAGCAGGTATCCATGTCAAAGCTCAATTAAATGTAAATTTGTCTGAAGTCTGTGTCCTAAAATTTATCCAAAGCTATTTTACATGTATGCGATATTATTCTTACGCAAATCGATAACCGTTAGCAACGTTTCAAAAACAATGTTATTGTTTCTTTAAATTTTTATACATCTTTTTTAACGTTTTGAAATTACACACCTGAAATTAGTTATCTGTATATGTAATGCTATAAATTAAGGTAATGTAAATTGACACATCCCAAGTAATATTTTTATACGCAAGATTATTGCAAAAACATCAAAAATAACATATGATATTATAAATAAAATTTGTACTGTACAGTGAAAAGATTAAATTGTACTTTATATAATATTCATTGAGTGAAGTAAATGTAGATTAATCTCGGATAATTTTCACAAAAAATTACATATTATTTATGAGTTTCCATTGAAAGAATTCAATCCAACATCCACGCCGTTTGCCCCGTGAACGAGGGCAAATAGCTTTTTTTAAACAAACTCCTTTTTTTAAAAATTAAAGTTAATCATTTAGGTATACAATCCTCTAATACTTTATACTAAACACAATGTTGTTCGACCAATAGAAGAATACAAAACAGTTGTTCAATGGAAATGCTTAGCTATCAGATACACAAAGCATTTTGATTTTGACGGTAGCTAACCGATTTCACCGACCCGATTTGCTATTTGACCAACTCATTCGGTGGTGCACAATAGGAACCTCTTTCATTTATTTAATTCAGTTTCCTACTGAAACAATATTTACTTATTTGTTGTTGTGATGTCTCAATGTGTTTGTAACGTTTGTTGTTTTGTGTGTATTGTAGTGGTCCTTTGTAAGTGTATTGTGTTGTCTGTCTATTAAAATTAATTAAAGTAAAATTGTGTTTTCATTGCTCATATTATTTATCTAAGAGATTTTTAACAAACCTCTATACTACCTTTTAAGGGAAACAGGCAGGATTTATTTTTCTATTTCCATTATATTTTCTTATTCTTCATTCTAAATGTCTCTATAAAAATATGTACATATTGTTTTTCTAGTCCGTTGTATTACTATACTATTGTGAAGTATTAGTTAGATAACCATTCGATGTATAAAATATGGAATACATTCCTAGAGCTTTTCATATAATGTCTCGACTTTTCATATCTGTCAAGAGCGTCGGATGCACAAAGATATATTTATTTGCTCTTATAAATGAAGTAACAGGGATAGAATCTTTGGAAACTCTCGAGAACAAAACACCTTCGCAGCCGGTGGAGGACGAAGGGAAGTTTTGATTGGGGGACCCAATCTGAAAGGTAAACTTGTACATTAGCAGATACGACCATTTTACTTGTTATGCTAATGCTTGTGGTAAAAACAATTTCACTGACACGCTAAGTTCACATTCACGAAAACTTTTGTTCTATTCTTTAACTATATTTAGAATGGATTTAAAATAAAAACTCAGCTACTTTAAAAGTTTTAGTTAATACCAGTTCAATCAATGACATTACAATAAAAAAGGGTAGATAGGTTATTTGAATTCAAAAAATGACACCTTAAAAGTATGCTAATTACCATCCTGTCTTATATAAGCCATTAATAAATAAAAAAAAGAACTATCCTGTCTTAAGCGAAACTGTAAAAACAACATTAGTAAGTCGTCTAAAGACCAAGGGATCACATTTAATTCGTAAGTATACATTTTTAATTAATTTGCGTTTTAATCAGAAAATTAAATTATATGTCATAAAAAGAAAGAGTGAAAACCCCAGTTACAAATTGTGTAAAAGATCTATCAAAGACTGTGTAAGTAACAGAACGGATAATTGGACATTAGTGCCTACGCTCTACCTTACGTTTATTTGGAAATCTATATGAGACTGAAACTCCGAGCTTGAATTCGGAGCATAATATATACACTAACGACAAGGAGAAATAATGTTAAACATTAAGATTTTTAAGATGACCTGTTGTCGAACTCTTTAAATCGTTTAGGTAAAAGTAGGCATTAAACATGCATAAAATCATTATATATCTATCTGGTCTGTGACATGTACAATTATAATCTATGAATAATTGGAGAGTGCGTGTGTATATGCTGGGAAAAATTTCTGACATCGTTTTAGTACTTACATGACCTATCTACCCTTTTTTATTGTAATATCATTAAGTTCAATGGCTTACTTTACAATAAAGGAAAAATGTTGATCAATCATACTGATCCTCCTGATAGACCTTGCTTGCTGCACTAGGCCACAGCAAGTATCGAGCCGTTCTAGCAAAATGCTTAAATATAAAAAATATACCCGATCGACAATCCAACAGCACCTGCAGTGTCTAAATTATTAATGGTGTGCTGTGATTGGTTGGGGATCGCTTGGGAATATGCGCTAAGTGTGATCGCGAAAACAGATGTATATAGATATATACAATCATCACCAGCCCTTTTACGTCCCCACTGCAGGGGCTCAGGCCTTCCTTATGGATGGTTAAGGAGGATGGACCATGACCCTCCACGCTGGCCCAATGCGGATTGGAGGGTAAGATATATACAATTAGCTAGAAATATTCAATAAAAATACTTGAAAATCTCACCAGTCCCATGTATCCAGAGATGTCACAAACGTTTCGCAATCCAGACAGCTGTCCTATCCATTGAACTACCCGAAACCTAACAGAACTGACGAACGTTTTAAGCACTTATTACTTATCGCTACTACTGAGCGTATTTTTATCAATGTTCGAAAAATCCATCCAAACATCCAAAATAAATATTTTTATTAATACTTTTAATATTTATCAGTATAACAATGCAAAATTGATCCAATGTAATAATTAACTAGCTGTATTCGCGCGTAAACTATAGCCTGTGTCATAGACATATGATGCAACTTCTCGTAGCTAAGGGAATTTTTTAAATCTGTCCAGTGATTTCGAAGCCTGTTCGATGTAAACAAACAATTAAACCTTTTCTCTTTTTATTATCATTATTGATAATTAACGGCATCTTTATTATTTTCCAAAGAACTACTATTTTTCTTTGGGACGTAATAAAGGTGCCAAACATTGACTTAGAAAGATCGTCGAGAAATACATATATTACAAATAAATCATGTTACATCCCGTTTTATCATATTTTTTATTTAAGCAATATTATATACAATCTTAAGTATTCTAAGCCCAAGTTACTCATTTCCAGATTATATCTCAGGATTATATAGTTAGACAACTATACATTTTACGAAATTATGCTTTTTAACAATAGAGAATTCGATACCCAATCCTCTCAGCATTTTTTTAATCAAGTTCGTTTGATCTTCGCGGGCTTCGATTGTACTGCTTTTTCTATTAGTTTCAGTATAGTGGAACTTCTATATTTTATAATTTACTCCAAGTAAGGTTTGCTCTTGCCTTACTCGCCACTGATTTACTGATTGAATAATCAGTACATCAATTCATTGCTGGCGTGTCTCGAATTTTAGAGGACCTTGAATGCACAGAGACACTTTTGGAAATCAAGCAACGTTGAAAAAGGGTAAAATCCTCGGAATCTTACAGAAACTAAGGAAATCCAAAAATACAGAGGTAAATTTATGTACATATTTAAAATAAAGATTCAAAAATATGTTAATCAAATTTTGATTTCTCATATAATGAATTGGTACGTAAGCATTGGTTACACCATGTTGAGTACATACAATCAGCCTGTATATGTATGCCCTTCTTTGTAAGGTCGCATTCTTAAGGTGAGTCTTCACTAGCATTTCGTAGATGAATGCAATTACTATGCTTGTTATAGTAGAGTCATCGAACATGAATTCAATAAACTAATCCTACCATCTATGAAATCTTATTAACATTGAAAGATCTGATAGAGTTTCCAAGGGCATGAATATTATATTAATTAATAAATACTATATACCTAATTAATTGAACTTTGGCAACTTCATTGAATATAAATTTAGTACTCTTAACATTAATAATTCAATTAAAATATTGCGTATCTAGATTTGATATCGCTTCAATAAAGGTTTTAAAATTCAAAATCAACCTGAAATATGTGTCAATGAATTTACGCAAGACTCTCTGGTCAAGTCTTCCAAATTATGACTTATACAGGAATCCGTTCTTAATCCGTGATTGTGCTCAGCTCGCTGGCGTATATCTACCTTTATGAACTTCCAAGTTACATATCGATTAAGGAGAAAGTTTGCAAGAGCTCCAGATTGTGCGAAAATGGTCGCCTCTCAAAATTATTATTTAGCAAATATTGTAAGTGCTTATGCGAGACTTTGAGACTTCGTATAAATACACCCAAACTTTTAATGTTGACATTGAAAAATAAAAACTAAGTAACTCATACAAATTCATTGTTGGATTATCGAAATATATGATCGTTAATGTTGAGAAAGGTCTTATACCAAAAAACTTTCAGTGACATTACATCTAATTAGTTATTGATAAAATTTAGTTAGATTAGCTGGAACTTAAGAATATGTAATATTATTTTCTTGTAATAAACCAAAAAGAAAGTATCCTGCATACATAAAAATTCTTATATATGAGACACGGGAATACCCGGAAGTACTACTTCCGAAAAGAAAACCTTCATTATTTATCTTTTTTATCACGGATCAGAAAAGTATTATTACAGTACTGTACAGTTTTTAGCTGACTGAAGGGACAGAATGGTAAATTTTCATTTTCAATGTTTTGAAAGATATAAGCTAACGTTGTTGAAAAAATGTTGGAATGGGATCTATAATTGGTGATTCAGTTCGTAAGATCTCTGTGTGTACTCATTTTACCCAGCTGGTATACAAACTTTGTTTTGAATTAAGTAAAGCACATGCCTCATTATTTATTTATTGAACACTGAGATAGACATTCACTGTCTTCGTCTTGTTTGTTTATCTGTTAAACTGTCATTGGCTGTATATTTGAAGAATGGATAATTGAAACACTTGAAAGGAGAATGCCTTTTTTTGTATGGAGGTTCGTACCAACATGCGTCAACCCAAATTTACCCTCAACGAGTGAAATTTTTATTTAATTTTTCACCACCATCAACATTTTATCATAATTTGACCGCATTATTGAGATATTCGAAAAAAAAATAAACAAGGTTCGCTTACAGTGATTATTATCCCATTTATTATTTATATATAATTGCGTTTATAGCCACACTTAAAAAGTGAATTTGCACAATATTTATATTACTACATTTTCGTAACAACACTAAACTATTTATTATTATTTTCTAACCGGCGTATTCTAAGAAGATTTACTATCTCAACATATCAAATTACTTCAGAGTAATTATATCGATACGCCACAATACAAAAGCAACTGTCTAAACACCGTCAATAGTTTTATTCATTAAAAAGAACAGGGGGCCAATTCTACTAAATAAATTTTGTTTAAATCGAATCGAAAACGGATCGAAACCGATGTTTCGTCACCATTCCTTATTCAAGTATATGAATTTTAAATTGTCAAAAAATAGGAACTTTAGTGTTTTTAATTGTAATAACTTTCAATCGATGTTTCTGTGTGGGTGAATTATGCAGGAACAAATCGCAGCCATTTTTATGAGCTGTCATGCACTCTGTGCCCGCGAGTTTTGATTTTAAAAACTTGAGGGCAGTTGAACGCCATCTACAAAACGTGTAACATCGTATAGTCATCTGGACGACTTAATCCTTTATGCGTGTGTCTGCTTATGTTTCCTAATTCGTATGATGTAAAAACTGCGTTAACCGCATATTTCGGATATACCGGACAGTAAAGGAACCGGCCGGTGCCCGATCGAGGTGGAACTCGTCATCGATCTTCTCAAGGTACGTGGGTGTATTATAATTTGTTTCTACGTATCTTTCAACCGTATATGAACATCGATTCCCATCGGCAGACCTATTCAGGTCTGATCCAGTTGTAGTAGAAAACCACCAATCCTTTTGCTTTTGTATAAGGTGCGGCTGCTACAACCGTTATATATACGATACAATTCCAGTTCTATTTTAGCTGGAATTGTATCGGATGTCACTTAGTAGAATAGAAAAACCATTAAAAACTGTAGTTTCGTTCCGTTTTCGATTAGATTTAAACAAAATTTATTTAGTAGAATTGGCGCCCAGTACGACTCAATACATTTAAACACATCGACCAACTGACATAAATCTCCAAAGAGAAGGGAATAAACAAAGAGTAAAGTATGGGAATTAACATCGATAGATTGACATGTAACAGTTCCATATTTCAGTGTACGATAAGCATTGAGTTTTTAATAAAATACTATTATATATTTATAATAATTATTTTACACTATAATTATGCACTTGTAAAGTTAGACGGTAGCTAATGAATGTCGTAGGAGCCGACTGAGGGATTATACGGAAGGCGGGCAGCAGCGCCTCCCGGTATCACCTACCACCACCTACTGCGATCCCCAAGTCGCCTGCCAAGCGTGGGGATTATGGCAACCCCCCCCCCCCCTCATGATGGACGACAATGATGTACGGCCTCCAGTCCCCGACAGCCCCTCTATTCCTGTCTCTGGTAGCGGAACAGGTAACGGAGGGGCAGAGGGTGCTAAAAATCCGTCGTGGCGTTCAAAGGGGGAGGCCTATGTTCAGCAGTGGACGTCTTCCGGCTGATGATGATGATGATGATGATGAATGGAAGAGGCCAGTTTATGAAAGCAAGGTCAATTATATACGGAACGTTATTGTTCGGATATGTATTTTTTTTTACAAAAAGTAGCAAAATTTTTAGTTATTTATTATCACTTTTTATTATACATCTTATTATCAAGTTCCAACTCAATGTAATAGTTGCTTTGATTTCTTCAACGGCGAGGCGCACAGTATCTTAATGTTTATTACATTTTTTTTAAATAAAAATTAATTAATGAAATAGTTTTAATTCCCTAGACTCAAAGGGTAATCGAGATATACGTACGTCACTTAATAGGTAAACTTCTAAGGTCCCATCCAACGATCTACCCACTGTATGGACTCACGGAGAAGAGCCTCCATAACTTCATTTCTCGTCAAGCTTTGGACGTTTTTTTTTTTTCTTTTGCATTTTTCCATTTTCTTGTTTTATAGGGTTAGCTATATGATGAACCACCAGAGGTTTACAACTTAAAGATTATGATCTTACTCTAGCGGACAGAGAACAATAATGTCAGTCGCTTGAAAAGTTTCAACGATCATCCATAATTTTAGCGAGACAACACCCCACGGAACTTCTTGACGTTTGAAATAGAAAGTCAACCTTTCTGTGCACAGATAAGAAATTGTACTCGTAAAAAATAACTTAATAAGTAACTGAAAATGTTGACGATGTGTGAGAATTGTATAAACGGAGTGCTTCGTTTTATTAATTTGGTAATGTTTTTTTATATTCCAGTAACAATAGAAATTGCAGGTTATAATAAAAGAACAATTTAAAGAACAGTTTTTATTTGGCTAAATAAGGAATTACAGAGTTACTCGGTGGCGTTGTGGATAAGCACCGCGCTGTTGTGAAGCCACGCGTCGGTCACGGGATGGGTGACCAAAAAATTACTATCTTGAGCTACTCCGTGCTTCGGAAGGCACGTTCAGCCGTTGGTCCGGGCCGCATGTGCACATATCCTCTTATCCGCGTTGGGCCTGCGTGGAGGGTCATGGTCCATCCTCCTTAAACATCTAAGGAAGGCCTGAGGCTCTGCAGTGGGGACGTAAAAGGGCTGATGTTGATGATAAATAAGGAATTTGCTTATTATTTGTTTCTTATATAATTTGATGGTGTTGGAATAAAGAAGCATTCTGTTCTCCTCGTGCGACCGGCGCTTGTCTATATTTCTACTCTAGCCTACTCGAGATTTAAAATGTTGAATACATGAAAATATTCTTAATAAAATATGATTAAAAATACCACTTTGTCTGCCTGGCACTCTGAGATGGAACTCGAACCCATGAACTTTCGCAATCCGGGTGACTGCTCTAACCACTAAGCTACCCAGGATCTAACTGACGAATCTTTCAACCACTTGGTTACTTTTTCGCTACTACAGAGCGTATTTCCATCAATGTTAAGGCAATCCACCCAAACAGCCGAAATAAATATTTTTACAAATATTTAAACTTTCGATGAAGATGAATATTCCTCCAGGCAGGCCATGGATTAAAAATAATATTTCTAAATTAATTATCATTAAATCAAACAGTTTTAGGGGTAAAATGGTACATAAGAACATTAATTTATCTTAAAAAAAATCAACGCACTAGAATCACAGTAATATTCTGTGCAACATTTTCACGTTCCACATTAAGGCGTATTGCCAGCCCTTCTAAATTGCCGCACTCTGGGTGAAGTAACATGAAGGGCCATTAGAGCACTGAAAGTGCAATAGGTATATATATAAGTGTATTGGGCGTTGTTTGTGCAATGCCACTTTTGAACTGGCTCTGGCATGCTTGCTGAGGCTCACATTAATACATGCGCAAAAATACTTTTAAGTAGGGGTGAAGGCAATTTTTTTTATAGTTTTATTTTAGTTTTATAGTATATCTATACATTAAATTTGTCTTAAAAAAATATATACCTATATGATTCAAATAAGTTAAAATATATATTTTTTTTTTATTTCCCGTGAATACGCCTATTTCTGTTATGGTGTCGCTTTGATCCCTATAACTAATATCGAGAATTAAATCTTATGTAAGCATAAGATTTAATTCTCTTAAATCATGATATGAGTATGAGGGGTGTGACATCATACGCTGTTTGCGATCGTGATGAGTATAAAATATTTATTTCTCATAATTAATATAAAAATTTTATAAATAAAATAATTAATATATTATAAATGAAATCGTGATTATCGGTAATAGTACATTAAACAGTGTCAGAAAAAAAGTATTTATTTTCGTAAGAACAAATTGTCCATCAAAATACTTAGTACACATTGAACACCCGTATTCACTAACGCAAACGCCTAATATTACAAATCGCCTAAGCAGATTAGTTCGATTCCAAATAAACATTTTTTTCTTTTATCCCTTGACACATTTGTGACCATGTCATATAACACAAATGCCAGGGCAAGGGGCCGCATAACGCATATCATAACTTTAGACTATGCTTAATATCGTTAGGTTGTTCCTAGACATTAGGTATTTCCTAAATAATAGGGGTTAAAGTATGAAATTGCCGATTTGTACTGAAAATCAAAATTGTTTATTTGTAATTTTTTTACAAATTTATTAAATCAAAAGTTACCATTATTATTTATACCTTTGCGATAGAAGTCTGAGGATTTAGACTGCACAAATTGTGTGAAAGCATTCTGTACTGCCCCCTGGGAAGAAAACTTCTTGTCACATAGATAATTGTTCAAATCACGAAAAAAATGGTAGTCCGTTGGAGCAAGTTCTGGCAAATACGGAGGATGACGAATGGTTTCTAACTGGAGTTCCTGAAGGGTCAAAACAGTTTCTCGTGCTGTATGAGGTCTCGCGTGGTCATGGAGCAATAATGGTGAAGATCGATTCATGAGTCGGGGCTGTTTTACTGCTAGTTTTGCCAACATTGTTCGGAGTTCGGCACAATAGACATCTGCCGTTATTGCTTGACCAGATCGGAGAAAACTAGAGTGAATAACACCATGTTGAGACCACCAAACAGTTACCTTTTTATTGGTAAGTTTTGCTTTAGGACAATGTTGTGGCGTTTGACCTGGGGTCAGTCATTGCATTTTTCTTTTACGGTTATCATAAAGAATCCACTTTTCATCACCTATCACAATTAGATCCAATATTCCTTCATTTCTGTACCGTTCGGTTCGGTTCAGTCGGCCTTTAGTCAGGTCGACGGCATGTTAAGGTCAGTTCCCCTCGGTACAGAAAAAAAAAACAAAAAAAAAGGTAGTTTGACTAGGATCGGCTTCCACCATCTCTCTTAATTCGTCGTTATTCACCTGTGTGGGCGGTCTTTCTCGAGGTTTGTTCCATCACGAAAACGTTTAAAACAAAATCGTACGGTGCGTTCATTAGCAGACCCCTCTCCAAACGCAACATTGATATTGCGGGCTGTTTCTGACGCGTTACTTCCGCGTTGGAACTCGTATTCAAAAATCACTCGAATTTCGCA
This sequence comes from Diatraea saccharalis, assembly GCA_918026875.4. Classification (NCBI taxonomy): domain Eukaryota; kingdom Metazoa; phylum Arthropoda; class Insecta; order Lepidoptera; family Crambidae; genus Diatraea; species Diatraea saccharalis. The sequence continues at coordinate 2,658,554 of OU893340.1, read as the reverse complement.
ACTCCATCATTCATGTCTAAGTTGAATAACAAATACAGCTGAAGTCGATATTCAAATGCTTCACATTTTTTAAAAGAAAAACATCATGAAACCACGTGAAAAAAGTATCTTTCGAAAACCTCAAACCATGAAGATTCTATATATATTCAAGGAACCTATTACAATAAAATGGCAATTTCATACTTCAACCTTTGACTTTTATGTTTAGGAAAAACGGGTATTAATACTTTTGACATTACTTAGTAAGTCAGCTGTTTAAAATAAAATGCTGTAATAATATACAACGTTACAACGACGCCGCTGACCTAATATGTCAAATCTTTTTCTTTTCACATTTTACTTGGTACACTTTACTAAGCCGCATTGCGATATATATCAACGGCAGTTGATCGATAGTCTCGAGGCTCGCGTGCCGCCCTCGCTTCCATCAACGATAGCGCTTGCTAAACTAGCTACAACCAGCTGTCTGTTGCGATTGCATTAAATAAATGTTGTTGGCGCTTAAATCGCTTTATTGCTGACGATAAAATAAAATCGTCCCGTAACAATTTATGCGAAGGACTGAAAAATGCAATTCACGTTTTGTATACTTACGCAGATTTTATGTGCGTGTCTTATTGAAAGGATGATGGGTATTATTTTATTATTAACATAGCAATAAAGTGTCCTCGCTTTGTTTTTTTATGAATTGAGTAGAATGTGATGTAATATAAATATTTTAAATCTATTTTAACCCGTGGATTAAAGGAGGGTTAAAACTAATATCATGGTTACTCCCATTAGAGCTGGTGAGTTTCTTGCTCGTTCTTCTTATCAGCCAAAAGACGTCCTGAACGAGTGGTAGGGAAAAAATTTGTTGGACGATTCAAAAGTCTGTGGTCTTTGTGTGCGAGCTCACCTTGTATTAAAACAAAGTAAAATCACGAAGAAAGTGTTGTGTTTCTGTATGCATAGTATAGTTTAGACGGCGTGAAGTCTGTAGTATCGTTGTGCATTATCATATTGGCTGATTCATATCTTAGTCTGAAAATATAAGTTGAAAATTTCTGCTTGCTATTTGTAATTTTTCCGAATACCCGCATATAAATTCTTCACCTATTGATAGTTGTCATAGGCGCAGTGTTGTCAGCCACAGAAAATTTGCACGAATTTTCGGGATTAATTTTTTGACTGATAGAAAGCAGATTTTAAATATGGCTATCTGTGCGGGATGTAAGCAGAATATTGGAAAGGAGGACTTATACCTGAATTGTAGAAAATGTCAGTCTATCTACGATCTTCTTTGTGCCGGCATAACCACGGAGAAGTATGGGTCTCTTGGCAGCGATGTGGTGCGTTCATGGATATGTATGTACTGTCGAAGCAACGTACCAAAGTCTAATAATCTGAGTACACCGATCCGGCAACTAATGAGTACAAGTTGTGCTAATGATAGCATTTATGACGCAAAAAACGATTCCATTCTAGACTTTGAAAATGTTACTGTGCGAAAAGGTAAACAACCCTGTATATGTGGAGATGTTTCTGTTTTGAGGTCCATCATCAGAGAAGAGCTGCATGCAATTTTTCAAGGATCCTTGTCTTTAATTCCGCAACTTCACAGAGATTTGAAACAACAAACTGCTGTTATAAATAAAATTGATAGAGATCAGTCTACGGTACTGAAGTCCCTGAAAGAACGTTCAAAGATGATTGAAGCAGATCCAGAACAATCTAAACGAGAAGCTGTATCTGCATCAACAAAGGCTTCTGCGACACAAAGTTTGGGATATTTAAAAACTGTTGACAAACAGGTCTCACGAAACAAAGATATATCTAGACCTAGAAAGAAAAAAGACGCTACTAGTGCAACTGAAGAGGCTGTTAACTCTGTTACAACTGTCTCCAATAGCATAGTATCTGAGGCTAGGTCTTTGACTTCTATACCTGATAACAACATAACAATTGAAGAGACACAAGATGACAATTGGGTTGAAGCGAAACCAAGGAAGGGCCGAACTTCGCTATACGGTGTGCTCCGAGGAACTGCAGCTCCCGAGACTACGATGTTACAAGCGGCTGAGAAGTGGAGGTATCTGCATCTGAAGTGGAGGTATATACATATTTCCAAAATTTTATCGGATTGTCAATAATATTTTTTTGCGTTAGTTTGATGTATTGTCTATAAGCACTGTCCAATAATATTTTAACCCTCCATCTGTAATACCGAAACATTTCCCCATTGAACTGCTTACCTTCTGACTTGAATCTCTTTAAATGGAAGAACTTATTTTTGATATTTTGTATGATGTCAGCTGTGTACCATTTTGGATAAATATATCTCTTTCCATGTATAACCCGCTGTTTACTGGGCACAAATAAACTAATAAGATTATTTAGCTTATTATAGAAAATCTTTACAGCTGAATCAACACTTGAAGTGTTCATCAAATCGGTCCAGTCCAATTCTGTTAACGATGCATATAGTCCTTGAAAGTCCGCCTTATGCCAATTCCATTTAGGGTTGGTCTCCAAACGCTGATTAAGAAGCGATGGCGATTCAAATGGAGCGACTCCGTAGGATAATTTGATTAACACTTCAAGTGACGGATGGTAATAATCCTCAGTTACTAGGGGATCCAATGCTGTTGAAACCACCACCTGATTAAGCTCATAGTCGCCCAGCACAAGATCTAACATACCACCGTAAAAATTGACTACTTTATTATATTGCCTTAAATTACAAAACTCGCAAAAATTACTAAATTGTGTTTTGACATTGACACTACATGAGTTTAGATTAAAATCCCCTAGAATCAACACATTCATATTGGAATACGTACATATAGCATTTTCGATACATGTTAAAACATCTAAATATTTTTCATCATTATACCTAGGCGGCAGATACACAACACAACATAAAATTTTAACATTTTTCCAACTCACAATCGCAAACAGTATTTCTTGATCAGGTGTCAAACCATCGACATCCGTAATCATCTTAACTGAGTAGCATTCTCTTATAGCTAAGAGAACTCCTCCCCAGCCAGCATCGCCACAACGATCTTTACGAATAACCACATAATTTGTAGGAAAGAGTTCACTGTCATATATCGAACTAGTCAAAAAAGTCTCAGTTAACGCAATAATGTCATATTTAGTCTGGACAATGTTATTACGAAATAAATTAGTTTTGGAACGCAAACCACGTACATTCTGATAGTAAGTTGAGAACTGCTTACACCGTCGCTGAAGGTTGTGCGCTTTATTCTTTACGAAAGTTCTGGCGCTTATAAGATAAAAGAAAGCAAAGGAGGCAGATGGATGTATATGGTTATTGCGATAGGGACGTGTCCGGCCAAGAAGCAGTAGATGCATTTGCTGAGTATTTCGGTTCAGTATTTCATAATAATGAGCCTGAATTGAATGCTGAAACTGCTCAATCAGCTAGTATGTGTGTAGATTCTTCTCTCATTTCCATAGCGGCTGTTGATGAAGCAGACTTGAAATCAGCAGTTAGGCGTCTTAAACCTAAAACAGCAAGTGGTCCGGATGGTATCCCGGCGTTTTTAATTAAGGACTGTATAGCCGCCCTTGAATTACCATTGTTGGTTCTTTTTAATATGTGTCTTATTCAAGCCGAATATCCTGAGTGTTGGAAATTATCTAGGGTGACACCCATTCCAAAATCAGATCCGGAAGGGATGTTTCTACTTTTAGACCGATTGCAGTACTCTCAGTGATAGCGAAACTGTTTGAAACAATTCTTAATACACACATCAGTCGACAAATTAGCAATAAACTGCATAACAGTCAGCACGGGTTTCGAAAGGGTCGATCAACCAATACCAATTTAATAGCGCACGTGGATTATGTCTGTGCAGAAATGAATGCTGGGCGGCAGGTTGATGCCGCCTATTTCGATTTTAAGAAGGCCTTTGATTTAGTCGATAATGATATATTATTGCAAAAGTTGGTGACATTTGGTTTCGCGCCAAGACTTCTCCAGTTTTTCTCCAGATATTTACGTAACAGACAGCAGTTTGTAAGGTTGAATGGTTTCGAGTCAAGCAAATACTACACAAGGTCAGGAGTAAGTCAAGGTAGCACTCTTGGGCCAACTCTATTCTTGATCTTTATAAATGATTTGCCTGATAATATCAAGTCGGCGGAATGCCTTCTATTTGCTGATGATATTAAAATAAGCTTAGGAGTTGATAATGACATTGATGTTAGGGCCTTGCAAAAGGATATAGATGCTGTGTCAAACTGGAGTATGATTAATCGTCTTCCTTTTAACGAGAGCAAATGTAAAATAATGACATTTTCACTAAAACGTAATACAATAAATGCAAATTATAATTTATTTGACGCCCATTTGGATAGAGTAAATTGCATACGTGACCTAGGAGTAATGTTAGATGCAAAATTAGATTTTCACATTCACATAACTTCAGTTGCTAAATCAGCTAGTAAGACTTTAGGCTTCGTCATTAGAACTGCTGCTGATTTTGATGATGTAAGGGTTGCAATAACATTATACAACGCTTATGTTCGTAGCAAGCTCGAATATGCTGCCGCTGTATGGAATCCGTACGAAGAGAAATATGTTTTGCTGCTGGAAAGGGTACAACGGAAATTCGCTCGTTGGCTTTATAAAAAACTATATGGTTACTATCCATATCTATATCCTTCCATATTTGTCTCGGATATGGTAGGTTTGGAGACCCTTAAGTTTAGGCGGATTATTGCAATGGTGAGACATTACTTATTTGTATTGCACAATAAGTTGGACGCACCGTCAATATTAGGCAGAATGGGACTTAAAGTACCCAGATATTTGTTGCATAATGAAGACGGAACGGTGGCTCCACGTCGAAATCAGCGTCTTCTGGTTCGACCAGTAACGCGCATCAAACGTGCATTATATGCTCCAACTAACCGCGCGATAACACTCATAGGTGATGTAGTCGCTCGGTACGATGAAATTGACATATTCGCACATAGTTTGGCAGTTCTCATGACTAGTTTTCGAGCTATTTTAGATGACATGGACAAATAATTTATAATAAAGTGACTTAATGATAAAATTGACATTGAAAATCATAAATTATTAAATGTTTTTTTGTAATTATATGTATGAATGTTGTAAAATTTTATGTTGATATTGGAATTCTTAATTCATTAAATACGTATTTTATACGTTATGTAATGTTTTATTGTATACGTTATTTTATATGTAATGAATGATTTTTGTAAATTTTAATTGACATTGGAAATAATAATTTATTAAATGTATTTTTATTATTTTGACACAATAATAGATTGTCTGACTCACTTTGTATTTGGTATAGGTTTTTTTTATTTTGTTTTGTATTATTATTTATATTTAATGAATGAACATTGTAAAATTTTGTTTCATAATTTTAACTTGTTGGCATTTTGGATTTTAGTCTGTTGGCTGACAAGTCTTTGTACCTATAAATAAATAAATAAATAAATAAATAAATAAAAGTACATTGAACAAGTCTATTTGAATAAAGATTATTTTGACTTTGGCTTTGTTAAGTGAATTCTTAGTTGATAGTTGGTATGGTAATATATGGTGAGTCCAGTTATTCCAGCACAAAAACTTCGGATTGACCTGTAATAAAATTGGAAAATCGTTTATTATGGCGTTTTAAATTGTATCAGTCTGATATAATCTACATCAATAGTTGAACAAGCTTTCGTCCATCTACATATCTGTATTACAATAATCACAATGGTCGAGTGTTAAAAAATGTATTATTTGTGACTCTCAGAACGCCAAATGCTTTTCAAGCTCACTATCTCTTATTCTATGTTGAAACTCTGATTCAATTGGTACTAGAACTTTCGTTATAAAATTCCAAATTCAAACAAGTATTTACTCTTCGTAATTCTAACAAACTTGAACAGAAAGATCGAAATGAAAACTTGGAATGTAAAACGGAATGCTCTAAGAAGTAAAGCCTGTACCTATGTTTGCATGAGGAATAGCATTAAAACGGTAAATGATGAGCTCACGCGATCATTATTTAGCTAAGTAGGTAACATTTTAAACTTTGCGAATAATGTGACGCTCAAGTGATATTGTAAATTTTAAGTCTCCCTCGGAATGTTTGTGGTTGTAATGCAGTTGACTATAGCCGAATTTATAAAATAGTTTTTTCATTAACAGAAATATAGTATTGTTAATATGAACTTATCAATAATAATATTTATAATTCAGTCAGACAGAATTAATATTAAAGAAAAAGTATTAAAAGAACTTTATTATGAAAGATCTAAAAATTCTAAGATTGGTTAGAACAAAATATGACAACAAAGTTTATCGTTAAAACAAACTAAGAATTTCAAAGAAAAGTCTTTAGATTATATTTATTGGTTTATTATTCATAATTTTAAAGTTGTAATCTCAATACAAATAGTTTAAAAATATTTTTTTTTTTCTGATCTCGGGATTTAAAGTTAGACTTATATGTTGCAGAGAAATCGGACAGAAAGCTTTAATATATTTTTAATATTTGTACGGAACTCTCAGTGAAGAAGTCTGAGTCGCTTTTGTCATGTTTTCTATACCAATATTAGATAGATAGCTAAGCGAAGATAGCTTTGATTGTTTGTATTTATGCATTAAATAGGGTCAGAAAATACTGGACTAATAGGTAAGACAAGTCATATTTACGCAGCCTATGTCACGTGATAAAAACTATTTGATTAATAAAAATACTAAGTATATACTCTATATAAATCATAGTATAAATCACCCACGTATGATGTATCAAAAAACTTTATTTCTTTACAACATTAGTATAGATTAAAACAATTATCAACAGTATAACCAATGACATAAAAGCCACTCCACTAATAGCTGATTATAAATACTGCCGGTTGAAATACTCTTGATGGTGATACAAACAGCAATTTCATTGTACCCCAGTTCCATTAAAGTGATTAACATTAAATACTTAGATCGGCTAGAAGGTTCTAGAAATATTTTCTTAAGCTGCGTCACTGCGGTTCGCGATTTAGTTTATTTAAAAATCACATGCAATTTACGGTTTAAAAGTTTGCTTCGATAACAAATATTTACTAATTCGCATCTTGGAGCTTGAAACGCCATAAATAAAAAGCTGGATGCTCGATTCTTTATTATTATAACAAAGGAAAATATTCTTGTAATTGCTCTTACCATTTATGAAAAAATATTAAATATATGAGTGAATTTGTAGGCAAGGGTGGGAATTGTTAATTTTAACAATAATTTTTAAATAACTTGCGAGTAATTAATTAAAAATAATTTATAGGTCTATTTTGTATAATACTGTATCGGTGTCATCAACTGGCTTGATTCTATCTCCTTTCCTTTTATACTTACGCGTTCTGTATATACTAGTGACGCTCCGGTTATCCGTATCCGTCCGAGGGAGATAAAAATACGTATTTTTTTTTTATTCTAGATAGGCAAGCACTTGACCACAGATCACCTGATGGTAAGCAATGCAGTGGTCTAAGATGGAGCGTGCTTGCTTATAAGGAACCGATTCACATTACTTTTATCGCAGATCTTCTTTCACTGACATTTTATCTTATTAATTTTCAATAAATAGGATTAAATCCTATTGGTTATCAGGTGAAATTAAAAAACTATTATATTCTATGGAGAATATTTTTTATTTCCTTAAAACAAATATTTGAGTGTCGTTGTAGCAGGCTTAACATCAACTAGTTTCAAAGAGTCACGCGCCGACATCGATTGAGTAAGTAAATAAAGATCCGCAGTCCTTACCACCGAATATTCGGATCCATATTCGCGGATATACATTTTTAATCACCCGGCATATCACTACTATACATAGGTCAAACTTAGCAATGACTCCTAATTACTACGCAAATCGTGTACGCGCTAACAACTGCGCCAGAAATGTGAATAATTCTGTCTAAAGTAACCAAGTTACTTACTGACAACAATAGCCAAATCCAAATGTTGCATACATTCAGTTACAGCTGCTTTATTTATTACAAACTGTCAGGAACTTTCCCGCAGTTTTTACGTAATATATTCCATATGCTAGATAAGACAGTAAGTTATTTGTTATGTTTTCTTCCGCAATTAATAAATTTATGAACTTATCTAGTATACTAACTGTTTTCCCGCGACTTCGCCAACGTATGTATATTATAGCCTGTGATGTATCTTCCCGTAGGTGAAAGAATTTTTAAATATTCCGTGGCCTTTTCAATGCAAACAAACAATCAAAATTTACAATTTAGTATAGATACAACTATGTTTTATGAACTTAGAAAATATCAGCAGAGACAAAATAGACAATAATTTGATTATGAGATAAATAGAAGTTGACATTTTTTCAATACTGCCACGATTAAGCTTTAATAATAATTACGTGACAACTCACTCACCCATCAATGTGCACTTAGCCCTCGTGGTGGGTAATGGTCTCTTATAATGTATCTAAGCTGCGGGAACACTAATAAATAGGCTGATAATAATACTTTTTAAAAAACATATATACCACATATTTGTTGATAAATTATATAGACATATTATTTATATTATTTATTAATTTTCTACTAGCTTACCGCTTGTGCCTTACGTCACCCGTGTAGTATACATTATAACGATGCGACCATAGACGTCATTCATCTTGTTACTAGAATATTCTTTAAATTTCAACTTTTTTATATTTATTGAGGTTATTTGCAAATATTTTGCACCATTCCTAAGCTCTGATCTCTGTATTATCAAAACTACGTAGCAAGCCTCTTTTTGAGGATTACATAATTCTGGGATGACTCTAATCAAATAAAAATACACAGGTAAGAAAAATTTAATCTACTCTTTGCATGTTTAAAAAATAATTATAACGTATTATGTATTTCCTATCATTATAAATAAATTCCAAAACTCAAAATAAAATGTTTTCACAAAACTAGACACGATGACGAGCAGATACATAATATTAAAGAAATACTCCCAAAGATAATTAAGCCTGAAAATTAACTGAAAACAATATAACTTGTTATTACTTTTCCCACTTGAATTTTTATCTTTACTGACTAAATAATACAATTACAATTCGGTGGCGTTTTCTCTGAGACCAATATCATATTCAAGCCATTCGTTTGCTATCATAAAACTGTTTTTGTACCGACTCAAGCTATTACGATGGAAATTTTACAATACATTTAAGCACTTGGCTTAGTAATGGTGATAATTTGAATACGCAACCTCTTTTCTCAGTGCACGTGAATACTGAATATAAAACGAAATAAACAAGTCGATTCTGAGCCGACTTAACCCTTCGCAGTGGCTTCCATTTGGGTCGCTATTATATTAAACTAGATATCTTAATTATAATATTATATAGTAATAATATCTTAACGTATAATACTGACGTAATTAATTCAATGTATTAAATTAAAATGTAATTCAATGTATTGCGATAATGTATGTATAATGAAATTTAATGGTAATGTAATTCAAACAAATTAAATTGTAACGTATAATAATAACTGTTGCCGACGACGACGATAGTGGAACCTTTTTATATAGTTTTGTATACTTTTTATATTTTTAATATTTGCTTTTGTATTTCGACAAGTAGTATTAGGTAGGTACAATGAATCAATAATGTAATAGAATTAATGACATGTAGTATTAGGAATAATAGATCAATAATGTAATATAACTAATAAAAATAAGATATAAAATTGTAAATTGTAACAAATATATATGGAAGTAATAATAATGATAATTCAATGATAAAATGATATAACAAAATAAATAAATGTAACGAGAGGCCCCGACGATCGTGCACACTATACAAGTGATAGTGTGGAGCGATCGAAGTGCTGATTGGTCAAAAAATAGTTCGTTGGGTTGGATGTAGAGGTGTGGGTGGGTAAAATGAAAGGTTTAGGGTACAGACAAACATGGCTAAAAAATATGTAAAATAAAGCAGGATTAGGAATAAGTAGAAATATTAAAAGAACAAAATAAATAAATTAAGGTAAAACTAATTGTTGAAAAGACGAATGTATTAGTTATAAATATTATAAGAAAAGACAAGCACAAAGAAAAATGCCCATTGACTAGGTGTCCTAAACACCGGGAAATGAAAACAAATAAAAAAAGAAAAAGAAAGATAAAATGACATAAAAACGACCTGATACAGATTGGGAGGTCAGCAAAAAAAGAAAAAAAAAACGTACAACAAAACAAATTTCGCTGAACACGTAAATTTTTGTGTGTCTTTCTGTAAAATTTCCAAACAATGATCTAAGTCGACAAATATTAATAGAAATTATTAGTAATGTAAACTTCAGTTAGTTCTGAAAGTTTGGTTAGATCACGTTAGACTTTACAATACCTATAAAAACTAGATAAAAGTTTGAAAACCTTAAAATTATCTCCTTTTAATTTAAAGTCCGTTAATAATGAACTTACTCCTGTGATCAAATACGAAAAGGCTCTATAAGTTAACGGTCCTCTGTTTACGAGACTTTAGGTAACTAAGTTTTAAGTTGCTATTAAAATTCAAATTTTATTTAATAAATAAAATATCCACTTCGAGAGCTCGCTATCTAATGTACCAAGATGTACGCTGTTATACATTTTAAAGGGTTTTTTTTTCAAATATTTTAATTAATGGAATCTACGAAGCTTGCCACTGGTTATATCTTCATCACTAACCTGGTAATGTTCCCACTGCTGGGCACAGGCCTTCGCTATGGATGGAATCTCATCGAAAAGGGAGAATGTGCCAATATTCACCACGCGGGCCCACTGATGGGTATTAACGACTTAACATGCCTTCTGAAGAACGGAGGAGATTTCTAGAGATGATAAATTATCGATCACCCATCTTATGACTGTCCTTTAACTTTCGCCTCGCGACTTAACGCAAAAGGTTACTTTTGCCATTGAGCATGTTTTTTGTGACTTTTTTATAAATTTATCAATATACATAAATTATTCACATCCCAACTAATAACTAAATAGCCCTTTTGCTATGTAAATTTACACTAACAAATTAAGTTACTAAAACACACAGACCAGACCACAATACGATATACATAAGTTCAATTTCTATTTTGATATGACTTAGGAATCGAACCCTAAGCGTAAAAAGTGGTGACGCTTTGGAACCCTCGTCTGAGCCACTCGACTAAAGAGCTGATTAATTTGTTGCGTTTTTTTTTTATTTCAGTAGAATAAGTATGAGAAGTATTAGCCAAATTGTGGGAGAAAAATCGTCACTGAGCACTAAACTCATAGCATTTTTTCTTCAGTGACAGTTGCTTTAATAATGAATTTGAGTAGCAATTTAAGTTTCATGCATGCGATTGTACATACTATGGAGAATAACGCCAGTTTATGAAAACATGACCTCTCATTTTTTTCCAAGAATAAGATCTCTGTTTCATAGAGCATAAGATATAAATTTGGGTAAAGGAATTATACTGTGTGATATTAACCAAATTCAGTAGCTCGGTATGCCTAATATAAAAATATTCCTTTGTCTACGCCTCAGCGTTCTGTATTTCATTATGTATTCACAGAATAAATGTAAATGCTCGTAGCGAACCACTTGTAGATAGACGTGTGACCTTGCATTCTAAATCAAATCTTTTTACTATACTGATAGAGCACACTTTTGTTTAACTGTAGTTGTTTTTTTTTTATTTTTCCTTCTTTTTGCCTTGATCTTTGAAACGTTTTGAGGTGCTTAAAATTAAAATTTTATTTGGGCTTTCCACTTATATCTAAAACAAAGATGTAAATAATCAAAGCTAAACGTAAAAAAGAACTAGATAAGTAATGAACTTAAAATCAGTGAAACTAAACCTGAGACAGATTTTAAAACTAACACTTACCTAAATTTTATATAGGCACTCCTGACGAAATAAAATATTGCACTGATGTTTTTATGTTTTGTTTTCTCTGTGTTTATGATGTATACAAAAAAGTGTTATGATATGTGACTTATCTAGACGAATAAGCCACATTATCATTTAATCATGAATACCAAAATCACAATTCGAAACATTTTCATATTATTCAGAAATTATACCAATATCGGTAGTAGCTCGGTGGCGTAGTTGATAAGCGCCGCGGCCCGCGATCGTGGTCGTTAAGCAACTTTGGCCCGGCTGCATTTGCAGTCGTTAATACCCTCCAATCCGCAATGGGCCAGCGTGGAGGGTCATGGCCCATCCTCCTTAACCATCCATAAGGAAGGCCTGAGCCCCTGCAGTGGCGACGTAAAAGGGCTGGTGATGATGGTGATGACTGATACCAATATCAATATTTTATCCATTTCTTCCTGTCAGTATTTCATTTTCAAGATATACATCGGAAAATCCAAAACCAAAGTATACTTAAGCTTGATTCTCTTCAAAATCTTTTGTAGAGATGCCAATTCTACTGTACAACTCTCTTTACTTAACTAAACTTTGTTAAAGTAATTAGCAATAAATAAACAAATACCTAGCTCCAAGATCATATTCATTCCATCAGATCCTAATATTTATTTACAAAAAAAAATAAGTAAACAGTCTCTTATATATCATAAGGTCTATCCTATAAATCTCATACCGCTCTTAAAGTGCAACGAGTATACCCATTATGACCAGTCCTCCGATAGGACGTAAATCAAACGTCCACGAAAACGGCATGTTTTATTCCTTGAACCCTTACTATGAACTCTCGAATGCATTAGAAAGCGGTGTCTCGCTGCAGAATGAGACACCGCTATATGTGTAAAGCTCTCTCTCGCTCGGATAACAACTGTTGGATCTTGTTAGATAACTAATGATCATCTGCGTCAAGGGACACATTCGGAACCTTTGGACTTTCTTCACAATACATCACCTACTTGGTATGGACAAAAAATGATAAACTACCCTGACTTCTACTCAGAGACAAGTCAGGATCATTATTACATTAAACCATCACTTTAGCATTTAGTTTTGGAATTAAACGGTCTCTTAAACTGACAGATAACGCACAGCCTAAACCGCACATCGTAGAAACTTGAAATTTGGAGGGAACATTCCCCTTAATACGTAGAGGTGTACTAAGAACGGATTTTTGGAAATTCCATCCCGAAGGGGGTCAAAAAGGGTAAAAAAGTTTGTATGAAACTTCTTTATTTATGGACCTACGTTGATAAAAATTGGTATTTGGGTAGTTTATAACCTTAGGAAGGTAATAGGTTATATTTTATCCCGAAAACTAGCACTTAAAGGGATAAAAATGGAAGAGAAAGATTTTATTGGGAATCAAAATGTTACCATAGCAACCATTGTTTACAATCTGATTTGTCATTGTAATAAATTTACCTAATATTATTTACAAATTGTTTTATATATGAACACTAGATGGCGTTAAATGAATTCTAAATCGCAGATTTTTTTTCCTACAAAATTTACCTAGAATAACTTTTCAGCCAGCTGATGGCGAATGTATTTTAAATCGTGCTATTATTTTGATGAAAGAACTTTGCGCAGGCTTTAAATCAAAAACATTAAAATATTGCTCCAAGTTTAGATTCAAGAATTGGAATTATTTGTGTTTTTCGTTGCTTCAGTAATTAATTTATTGAGGATAAGTATTGCTAGATCTTAACCTAAGATTTCAAGTTGATACATTTTCAAAAATCCTATTTTATTACATTTGTTCATTCATATCATGTAAGCATCTTTGTACAGGTTTCCAAGTTCATAATGCCACCAGCCATTTTATAAATGTTTGTATTTCATGAAATCTTGCTGGGCACATAATGATGTGGCGTGGACAAATCAATGAATGATTTGCGTTTAACGATATGAGAGGATGTAAGTAAGACTTCTTCATGATGTGGCCAAGAGTAAGTGATTATATCATAAAACGTAAGTTTCAATAAGAGGCGCTGATGTCGCATTGTTTTTGTGATACATTATTTATTTTTATTTTTAGGTTATACAAATTAAAGAAATTAGGGTGCCTAAGCAACGGATATTTAAATGTAGGAATGCAGTGCGAAAGTGCAGCAACAAAGACTATTTTTATAGTTTTATGGATATGTCGCAGGTTATGATAAAGACGGGATTGTGACCTAGCTCCAGAGGAAGATAAAAATATATTGGAGGATATAAAAGTTTTTACAGATATGAACTGAACTTAAGTTCCTTTATGATTCAATCCTTAAGGTCACGTGATAGGTTATAAATTTAAGACGATCACGAAGCGTAGCATAGCGATCAAAATAAATTTCGAGGATGTTTTTTTTTAGACCACAAAATCATAGCTCTAACGAATAAACAAGCTATTTCAGCAAATGATTAGATTGGTTTTTTGGACACCCTACATTAATGATATGACCAAACGTGGATTGACATATCATTTAACGTTGACGCTTAAATGATATGATAAAATGGCCTGCCGGATCATAAAATCATCAATTCTACGATATGGCGACAACATATATATCTAACGATATCTAAAGTAGTAAGTCCTTTATTGAAAAAAAAAATTATTTACTGTAAATAGAAATATTATTTCATCATCAGCCGTTTTAACTCCCTACTGCAAGGGCTCTGGCCTTCGTTATAGATGGTGGTAAGGAGCAGGGCCATGACCTTCCACGCTGGCCCAATGCAGATTGGAGGGTATTAACGACTGCAAATGCTTCAGGTCTTGACGTGCCTTTTGAAGCACGGAGTAGCTCGAGATACTAATTTTTTGGTCACCCATCCCGTGACTCACCTTTTCGAAAGTTGTTTAACTACAATGACCGCGGTGGTGCTTATCCACTACGCGGTTAAGTTACTCGGAAAATGAAATAGTTTTTATTAGAATATAAATATGGATTTATTTATTTTAAAAATCATGTTTACGTTTTATTGTGTATTTTCTATTAACATAGTAATACTAGATGGCGTTTTTCTAAAGTAGTCTACGCTAAAGAATTTTGCGTAGATTACGTTTTCGATTAAGTTTTGTGTAAACTTCAGAACTGTTTTTTCCATCTGTATTTCAAATTAGATTGGATTAATATCTCTAAAGTTTTCAAAGATAAAGTGCTGAAACATATTGGATATTTGTTGTTTTCTTGTTGTAGTATCTTCGAACTTAAACATCAAGGTAATTTCATCATCAGCTCGAAAATCAACAGCGTTTTTGGAAAATATATGCTGCCCACAGTAACTATACCACGCGGACGAAGTCGCGGGCAAAAGCTAGTATATATATAAATGATACAGTAACATCCTTTTAGTTAAACACAAAACAGGTACTAGAAATAATATTACGATTTTAATATCATCGGATAATAGCCGATATGTGAAAAATAGGTCTGTTCAAAGCCAAATAACATTTAACTTTAACTAAATTTATTATTACTTACTGATTACAAAATTAAAAAACACTTTGTAACATTTCTTATTAGACAGTATTCGAACCTAACGTAGAACTTTTTTCGGTAATTTCTTGCGAAAAATATTTATACAATAAGACAAAATTGAGAAGCTAGCAAACGTCCGTAAATGCCGGTCACAGGATAGTGACCAAAAATTTACTAACTTAAACTCTTCCGTGCGTAAAGCTTTCGGTCCCGTTGACATCTTCAGTCGTCAATAGCCACCAAAACACACTAGGCCCCATGTGGTAGGCACTTTCTCCATATTCAATTCGATTCCATCCAAAGCTAGGGCCTGTGAACCAGTATAAGGCACATTGATAATGAATACAAAATTGAATCATGATAATCTACTCAAATAATAAAGAACTTAAACTAACACTTATGAATATGACGGTAATAATACATAAGCGTTCAGACTAGAGACAGTTTAAACATATGTATATTCCACA
Source organism: Diatraea saccharalis (assembly GCA_918026875.4). Classification (NCBI taxonomy): domain Eukaryota; kingdom Metazoa; phylum Arthropoda; class Insecta; order Lepidoptera; family Crambidae; genus Diatraea; species Diatraea saccharalis. Next base: position 2,642,674 of record OU893340.1, on the reverse strand, counting down.
TTGAAACGAAAATCATACCTCGGCGCTCGTAATAGCGACAATGGCAGACTACTATCAACCCACTCGGCTATAAAAGCCGCTAATGTGGAGGTAATGTGCTTTATATTTCCTTACAGCACATAAAAACTACCACGTATTTAATGACTTGAAGTTTTCTAAAGGCATGAAAGTATATTCATTAACATAATTAGCATATTACTCGTAATATTCCATTAGGGCTCAGTGGATTGGAGGGTCATGATGACTCTTGATATTAGAAACCTTAACGTGCCTTACAAATCTTACGGAACAGCTAAAGATACTAAAATTTTGGTCACCCATCCTCTGACTGGCCATTGCGAAAATTTCTTAGCCTTCACATTATCTTTGACCGAACGTGCTCAAGTGCTCACATATAAGCGTAAGATGATAAATATGTGGACACCTATTCCATGTCGGATATTTGCGAAAGTAGCTTAACTTCCGTAATCGCAGACCGAACACTTTAACCGCTACACCATGAAGCTCAGCACCCACTTATTGAAAATCACTTTCACCATGAATATTACAAAATGATACCTGAAAATGTAGCATGAACCTACATCCTACTCTACTCTAAAATATTGGACATTAGACTAATTGATTCCGTGGGCTTATACACTGCTGTTTTCAAGTTAAGTGAATTATTCTGATACACCGTCGGTACTCCTCATTCGCAGTTTATTTTGGCACACCTGCCCATGGAAATGATATTGAACAGACATATAATAATTTGAGCAAAGCCTTTCACGTATTATTTATGCTCTCGTTGCGCGAGAACCAGTGAATCACGAAAGCTTTCTTTTCAAATGTATTTATTTCGTGTGAAGTACACCTCTATTTAGGTATTGCCAATACTCACTAACAAGTTATTTGTATTTTTTTCATTTCGACTTAGATTAGATTATTCTTTGAAACAGAATAATCTGGTAGATGACCAAAATTCATTAAAATGAGAATGAGGCTAATTCTCATTTTAAAATCTATCGTAATTGCTTTCAAATATTAAAGATTGTGATTTGCGGTTTTTGGAATAATTTTAGTATATATAATATATGTACATTTGTTTACATCACAGACAGACCGATAAGTTAAGCCTTGGTGAAGCTTATAGCACCATAACACCCCTATTTTTTCGTCGATGGTAAAAAAAAACACTATAATGTAATCCATATATAATCACTAATTTTATAATCGCTTATGGTCAATTATAAATTAATAGAGATTTGTGGGATATAAATAAAAGACTCAAAGTAAGGTTAAAAAATAAAGTATATTAATAACAAAATAAAATATTATACAGCAAAAACTTACAACAAAATCAGAGGCAAGCAGCGCGACAGCAAAGAGTAAACGGAATAAACAAAAAAACTGACTTGGCATATCAACAGGAAAACAAATTAAAACTATTTACACAGCTTGGTTTGATGGTCAGTTCGTAATAATGGCTTTGCATTTTTTTTTTACATAGAGAATTTATAATTCGTTTTACTTTTTTATACATGATGAAGGAGCGTTTCTCGCAAGATCTAATGGACCAAATACATTTATCTTCCATTTGCCATAATGATATACTTACAAATATCTTCTCTTGTAATTGACGCCAATTGTTTTTGTCGCGTTCATAATGTTAACATTTTCACGAAATCTTTATACAACGAGAGCAAATAAACGTTTTATTGAGCTCATTAAGCAAGCAACAAGAAAAGCGCATTTGGGAGGTAGGGGGGAAATTACAGGGCGTACGTCGTGCCGTTTAGATACCCTGTCGTCAGTGTTACCCGATTCCTATTTTTCCCCTTTAATGACGCAACTGTAGTTTGCCGGCTTTACATTTATTAATCTTCAATATAAAATTTACACGCTAAAGTGAGACGCTACTTAAGTCTTTTAATATTAAAAGAGTAAGGCTCAAGTTTCCTTTTATGGTTCTTTTATTATTTAAAAGATAATTTTATAAATGTATTTCTAATAATTCATATACTAGGAATGTTTAATAAAACAAAAGGTTGTAAAATTCTCTGAAGAATTTAAAAAGGTTTTAACAAGTGTATATTAATTGACTTTTAAAACAGCAAAAAATATTATATTTTCTACGATATTTAATAAGACCAAATTACTATCACTGTATAGAATCGCGATATGTGTTCAGTTGTGTACTGATGAGTGTAAGACTTGATTTAAAGTTTGAACTTCAGATATCCTTCGAAGTTGTACTAAGGCAGTATTTGATCATTGTACATAGTTGTAATCAGTAAACATAGTTTGTGATCGGTGTGCTTATGTGACCGTATTTTTACTGGTCAGAGATGACCGAGTGATGGCAAAGGCTACTGGTAGTGTTTTCATTTTTAGACTCACACGAGGACGTGTGATGCAGCAGGATGGCCGTGTCGGCGAGAAGGCGCTTCGATTGTGCGAAACGTCATCTGTTACCTGCAGCTGTCATCTGTCAAGATCTATGGTGCTTTGCGAAACCATGTTGACAATATAATTTTTTATTAGGTACCATGTTATTTAAGTATTATTTCGGTTTATATAGTTTTACCCAAACGAACACCATTTAGATAGAACTTTAATGTATATATATAATTTTATAAAACTAGCTCTTTTCCCACGACTTTGCGTACGTATATGAACTTGTAGTATCCACGCATCATGTAACTTCCCTTAAGTGGTTAATAATTTTCATGGTTGTATAGTATTTTTGAACAATGTCATCTATAAACAAAACAAAAATAAAAAAAAAAAAACATAAACCTTACCTCTTTAAAATATTAGTATAGTCAAAACGCATTTTACAATATTTTTACATTGATAAATTCCTTAAATGCATATTAATATTTGATCTTTAGAGAGTAAAGAGTACTTATTATTACTTATTAATATTTAATTAATATGGAACGGAATGGGAACATATTCTTTTGAATATGGCAACTCTTTTTGCTGATATAACACACATTACGCTTCGCTGTTACGTATACTGACTGACACATAAACTTACATAAGTTTCCGGCACAATCTTCACAACGTTCAACTCTTACTCAAAAGACGTTTGCGTAATCAAATGAGATATTTGAATTTGATGTTGAAACATAAATTATATTAAAATTATAGTATCTACCTAAATCTGAAAGAAGGTTGTAATGTAAATGTTATATCAAAAACTATTATTAATATATTTTTAATTGAACTAATTAAAAATTTGTAGGTTTACTACTCGTAGTTTAGGAAATTTTGCATTCACAAGTCTTAATGTATCTGATACAGTTTTTAAGTATTTTTATTTTCTGATAAATCGTTTTGGTAATTTATATGTCGTATTAAAATACTTACTCTACCGCAAAAAAAAAGTTGAAATAACTTCATTATTATATTTTTAATTTGCAACTTTCAAAACAAACACTGTCACTATAAAAGGGTTCGTTGAGTTAGAGTTTGAGTTAGAGTTCATGGAGTTCAATTATAGTTAGGTTGTTTAAAAAAACATATTTGACAATATAACCGATTATAATTAACTTATAACGATTACTATCGTTTGCTTAATAAGTACGTAACTCGTTGCGTACTTATTAAGCAAACTAGATGATAATCGTTAGATTCTTTGTGTTTAAGATATAAGTTTTAGGTATTCATAGAATTCTGTATTATATTTTTGATAAATTTATGTATTTACATACATGATTTTGATATTTAGATGTAAGTAATAATTTTTTGGCTTCTGTTTTATTCTTATTGCCTAATATTCAGACTTTAACATTTTTTTGTAGACTAGTAGTAGCTTTTGCAATTAAGGCAGCGGTTTGTGTTTTTAAATACAAAAAAAAACATAAATAAATACTTCTCATCCTATCATGAAACGGTAAAAAAAATGGTTGGGGGAAAAGTTTCTTTGCATTTTATATAAAAATTCAAAACATTTTTTAATAAAGTATATTTTTAAATAAAGATGTAGGTACCACTTTTTTTTTGTTTGATAACTTTTTGCCATATTGTAGGTAGGGACATGATACCATTGCTACAGAAACTTTGGGGCTTCTGATCAAAAGATCGCGACAAGTGGTTTTGGCAGTACTCACGTAATGTCAACCTGACACTACCTTAAAAAAAATCTGAAGAGACCGAAACAGGTGGAAATCTGAAGATGCAAGCTCAGGACAATATGACATTAACACCTCCCAGACAAATTCTCTTAATTTTTACTGAGTGGCAAAAGATGTGTGAGGTTTAGCGTTATCATGAAGAAAACCACACCCCTTCTATTGATTAATTCTGGCAGCTTTCTCTCAACTTCCTGCTTTAATCACATCAGTTGTTCGCAGTAAAGTTCAGAACCGTAGGTCTTGATTGACGATAACAGCAAGTAATGAATAATTGGAACGGCCAATCCAACCATACACACAGCAGCACCTTGTTGCGAGTTAACCCGGGATTCGCCACATTGTGAAGCCTGACCGACCTTTGACCGTGACCTTTTTCCCACCTTGTTGTCGTACGTGATGCACTTTCATCAACAGTTATCAGCTTCAGTTTCATTACGCCGTAATAAAGTATGATCATAAATGAGTACACGGTTCATTAGGTGATTCATTCTTTCAGTGAGCTCGTGAGTGCCTAAATATCCAACTTTTTGTGTACCCAGCTTTTTTCTACTGCACCAAAACTGTTTTGTGGTCAATCCCCAGTTCTTCAACTACGTCGGTAAACTTTTTCAAAAATGGTATCCATTTTATCCGTGATATCCGGGCGACCGGAGCGTAAAAATTTACGGACTGAAAATGCTTAAATCAAATTTGTGCTACTCTCACAGAAACTGCTCTAGGTCTATAAACGTTGAAATAGCGTCAGCGCGGTAGGGAGAAATGATACCAACTTCCAGGTTGTAGATCCCTCTTTAACTAAACAATCTTCGTCTTATATACTATTGAAATCTAAGAGGGGGATAGTGATCCCTATCACGTGACGGTACGTGATAAGTAAATGCTAAGGAAGCACATTTATCGAAAGTGAACTAATTGCATACAAGTGCATTCCATTTAAATCAAGTTTATAAGATGATTCTTACTATTTGCTTACTACAACGCAACAATTTTTTTTTTGTGCGGCTTGCGGTGTATTTTTATCTTTTTAAAAATGTAATAAAAATTTAAAATGTATCGAATTTTTTCATTAGATTCACTTATTGCTACACTAAAAAAAACAAATTAAAATAAAACAATTTCCTAATTTGAATTTAGAGTTATCGTCTCTAAAATTAAAACTTTTTATTTATACCGAAACCAGCTACATACAAATGGTATATCCAGAATGATTTTATTATAAGTTTATGCATTCCATATGCGAAAAACTTTTTCCCCAACCTAATACATTAAATAAAACCTTATTATGACTATATACAATAGTCAACTATTTTTTTTCAGTCTCGTACAGCTTGTCTACATAGAAATATTTGGACTATAAAGGAAATAAAATAGTAAAGCTCCGAAACATAAAATAAAAGCAGAATTACAGGAAACAGTGACAGCAAAAATAAATTGCAAATTCAAAAAAAATACTTAAAGTCGACCTCCTCATTATGCTTTCAAATTAGATATGTACATAGATTACGCGATCCCCGTACGCATTACCCAAAACGTAATACGCTAATGGATCCGTTGGACCCCTGACCCGTATTTACCTTTTAGACCTGTATCAAGAAAGCAGAGATTCAATAATGGCTTGGATTCCTTAAAGTCTCACTCTGAATAATGTCTGCGCTAGAATAAAGGCAGATAAAATTTTTATGAACATTTTATTGTTATTTTTTCCATTGTATTCATATTCCTATTACATACGAAATAAATGTCAGTTTAGATTATCCGCTCAAATCACGTTAGTTTAATATCAGGGATGGTATTGAATAATAACAGTGCTCGGTTGCTTGGTTGCGACTTTAGCGACTATTCTAGGATGAAAAATTGTTTGCTTCACTTTAGAATTAGCATTCAAAATTGAATTATATTCACTTTCCAAACAACAGAATACAATAATAATAATAATAAATTCATTTATTTAGCAACTAAGGCTCATTTGTTAGTAGATTACATATTGACTTAAAAACCTATGTTAGTAATTACAAATTTAATTTTAAAATATTAAGATGTTATTTCTTTAGCCATTCCTCTTTTGGTCTCATAGTCGCAAGTGAGAAATGCCTAAAGATTGGCGATTCGTGTTTACAACATAATACTTTCAGAATGCTGTTGGAGCTTTCCTGTACGTTTGTCAATAAGGATGCTGTTTTCTTTCTCATCATTGCAAAGAAATCGTCCGTTCGCGCTTCAGCGAACATGCTTGAGGCGCTGCAGGAACGTGGTAACCCCATCAGCACTCTGAAACCATTATTATACTGAACTCTGAACGAGTTTAATGCCGCTTGAGTATAGTTGGTCCAAAGTGCGCTCGTGTAGAAGGACTGACAGTAAGACTTGAAAAGTGTAATTTTGGCCAACTTACTACATCGAGCAAACCTCTGGGCCAACATATTACAATACTCAATATTCAATTGTTTTAGAAAACGTTTTATCTTCACGTCTTTAATGCCTTGTGGGATAGGCGGAATTAACCTATTGCCATAAGGTGCTTCGTTTTTCGCTTTGTTGACGTTCAAAATTCTTTGCATACGAGCTTGCCTTTTTTCGTGGTTTCTAACAGATCCCACATGATCAATCTGAGCGTGAAATATGAGTGCCTTCCTTTCGCTTCTGCAATTATGTTATTCTTTCTATACTAAAAGAAACAAATTTGTTAACTTTTACAGTGACAGTATCTTCCACGTCCGTCCTTACTCAACTATTTATTACGAATCTAGTCTTTTAATGTTACACAGCAAATTCTAATTATTTGTAGTGTTGGTTGCTTGAAACGCCTCAATTCTGTATCCGCAGTACAACTGCATAGGTAATCAACTATGCACAGTTATGTTTGACTTAAAGCCAAGCTTAAATTAAACCGGATTTGTGAGCGAAAAATTATGAATAAGCCACTGACAAACTAAAGAATTACATGACCCGGTACAATAATGGATATTTTTTATTTTTCTATAGTAGAAAAAAAAAATAAAAAGGCCATAGCGCATTTACGCAGATCAGCGGCAGCTCGACATTGTCTTGATTTTTTTAATACCGCTTAATGTCAGTAACGATGCGTTTGGTGAGCGGCTCACCGTCAGCGGGCTATAAGCATCACAGAACATAGAATAGAGGTAAGCAAGATTTGAAATTAATAGCTCGCCATTAGTTTTTTTTATATTGAAGTTATGCAAATATGTCACGAATATTTTTATAATTACACACATTATTGTTCTCTCTCTTAATCGATCCCTCATGACTGAGGATCGTGGCTAGTCGATCAGGGTTGCATCTGATGAGATCAACCTGTCTCCATTTGTTCCTGTCCAGCGCATCTTTTACGACGGTGTAAAAAAGAATCAGGGTTTTACCTGATCGGTCCATCGGGCGATAAGGCCGCCGATTGTACTTATTGTTAAATTATAATTGTAATTTTTTTGACTGTATGGTGTTTGTACAATAAAGAATATTTTATTCATTCATTCCATCTAGTTGATGAGCGTCCGCATGATCTTTTACCTTCGGTGCTTCCTACACATAGTGTGACCAAAATAGGTAATAATTCGCTGCTAATATATGGTAGATAAGCGACTTTTAAATTGTTTGTCCAACATTATTGTCACTATTACTTAATTATGTAATGACATGATTTCAATTTCGTCAGTTCTATTAGAGCTGATAGTTTCTTTCACTTGTTCTTCTTATTAGCCAAAACTCCTGGAGGAATGATAGAAAAAATTTACTTGAATATAGATATTACCTTCATAACTCAGTGACAGTTAAATTGTTTAAATATTTAAATAAAAACAATCATCTTATGACGCCATAATTTTTGAGCCGCACAGCACATAGCTTCTCGTAACCGGGTCGAGTATAGCAACTAGCGGCGGCTCGTAAAATATTAACCGTAATGACCCGCCTTTGTCACACCACCTAACGGACGGATTTCACTTTTTTAATTATTAAAATGTTAATTTTTTAGAAGGAGTACTTACAAAAGTCGTTTCTAAACACCATCTCAGGAAAAGTTAAATGCCGCAGATGTGATAAATCTTAGAAAGTTAGATCTATACTAATATTATAAAGTGGAAATATTTTATTATTTATTTGTTTGTAACGAATAGGCTCTTAAACTACTGGACCTATTTTAAAAATTCTTTCACCTACGGGAAGCTACATCATATGCAGTAAACAAGACTATATTTTATCACGAAAAACAGCAAATAAAGGGATGAAAATGGGAGCGAAAATTTGTATTGGGAACTAAAACGGTTCCGTAGTAACCATTGTTGTCATTTTAATTATATGCGTGTTATGATATGGATCGATGTCCAAATAAACAGTTCCCTAAGGAACGCGAGCGAAGCCGCTGGCGGAAAGCTAGTATAATATAAAGCACTTTCAATCTTACTTACAAACGTAGATTGAAATTAAGACACTGCTAAGCAATTCATTAACAACAATCTTTACTTATAAACGTTCATTGAAGTTAAAACGCATCTTAGCAATGTCTTAAATAGCTGTCAAATTAAATAGCGTCGCACCCTTTTTTAAGTGGTCAATAAGGTGTTAATTACTAAAATGGCGGATCTTTGACAGCTGATTACATAGCAAACGAACCTATTTTTTTATGTCAATACCTACCAAAAAAGATAACCAGTGTACCGTTCTTGCAATGATTTGGCAACACTGCCGTCTCTTTTTTTAATTCCATACTTCATGACACAACCGTTTGGCTTTTGGTGGGATTTTCATCCAGTGTTTGCAGAATAAAAAAAAGATATATAGTGTTATATCATTTGAAAAGTCTTTTTATAGTATTAAGGAATATGTAAACTGGGAACAATATTAGTTAGCAATATTTTAAATTTAATAATGTATTGCTTTTATAAATTGACATTTTGCACATCTGCTTGCAGACGGAATACATTGTCATCTCAATAATTTAAGAACTTGTATAGTGTGTATTCATGCAAATAAAGAATTTGATTGATTAATAGAGAGAGTTGAGTTGGATTTAAGCGGGAATTGACTCGGTGTAATGTGCGAAGACCCTTAGGACGCTACTTTTAAACTGTACCTTTTTGGGTTTCAGACTTAAAACTATTACTATTAAAATTTCATTGTCCATCGACGTCGCAAGACAAATTTAATTAGATATGCACGAAAGTATTACATTGTGTTCATATTAAATACCCAGAACTATGATTCCTTAGAGCAGTGAAATAAAAAAAAAAACAAAATATGTTACTTTATCCAACGTTAACATAACGTATCGTTGTGAATTTTGTAATTCAGGAAACACAATACCTATCTATCTGAAACGCAGAACACAGACTCTCTGTGTTCTGTGATCTATTTTCGAAATCATTCATAATAGTTTTTATCCCGTCATAAAGCTATGCTCGAATACGATTTTGAGACTCTTCATATCATAATAGTGTTACCGAGATTAATAGAGATGTGACATCTTATACAGTCCAACGCGTTCATTCACTCTACATTCATGTATTGTCATAGTAAATAAGCTATCCATCATACATGCATAGGTATTCTGATGCACTAATCTATATGAGTAGATAATCATTCATCATAGTCTATAACGCCATAATATTCAAACAGAGAAATCCTTCACAGGATGAAGTTATAATCGGGTATTCCTTCATACGTATCCAACTGCCAATTTAACGGGTTTAACTAACCATGGAAATGAAATAAACAAACTAGTTATATCTCGAACGTTAGAGAGTGCAAAGCTGACTGTTGCAGGTAGTGCAAGTTAGTTGCCTGCGACTGCAGGTAGTGATGCCACGATTATTATTTAAACAAATCCGAATACGAATATCAAACCTACTATTCAAATACGAGAATTTTTAAAAGGTAATAAAAATACACCTCCTTTTACCGATGACAATATTTACGATCAATGAATTGTCTAAGCCTAATTAATAATTTATTAAAATTGTCTCAACTTTAAGCATGCTATTTTTATAATAATGTCACATCCTTATTCTTTCTTAATTTTACTCGTATGAAATACACTCTAATGACGTGCATGCATTCGGATACACGGTTGACAGCAAAGTCGTATTTTGCATTACGTTCTGTTCTAAATAGATCATTTTATATATTCGCTACGATACTCGGTGAATACGAATATCTGTATTCGTCACATCACTAGAAAAAAGTTCACGTTGTTTTCTGTGTAACTTTGTGACCCCAACACTAACTGAGTATATGTGGTCGTACGACTGATCGTACTGATTTGAAAAATTGCCTTTAAAATTTAAAATAAAAGGTAACAGTCACGTAAATAATGGAATGCGATAAATATATTTTCCTCCGGAATGTCGCATTGTCTCATAACAAAGGTTTTCAACCAATTTGTTTTGCCAGTGATGACTTATGGCATTGAGATGTAGTCACTAACTGTAGGCCTCGTTAATAGGATGTCAAAGGGTGAAAAGAATATATTCGAAATTTCTCTGCGGGGTCGAATCAGAAATGAGGAAATTCTTAGGCGAACTAAAGTTACCAACATAGCCCGAAGAACTACAAACCTGAAGTGGCAATGGGCAGGGCACACAGCTCGTAGGACAGATAACCGTTGAGGATGTAAAGTCCTCGAGTAGTGACCACATACGTACATAACGGGAACAAGATGCACAGATGAACGTCTCAGTAACTCTGGGAAGTATTAGTTGGGTACCGCGCCAGGACTGTGAACTTTTAGGGAAACCTTTGTCCAGCAGTGGTCGGCTTGTATGATGATAAATAAATAGCTCGACCGGCAGAACAATTGCAAAGAAGGAGTTTGCTTTTAAAATGCTCTTAAAGCTCACGTATTTAGAGCTTCTGTGATTTAATTTTTATGTTTCCTAAAAAATACTAAATAATCTTTTGAATGGTTTCAACTCATGTAGGTAATCTATTAACCGAAAAATACTATAGTGACTACGTAGCTTGCAAAAGATCAAAACATCTAACAATAAAGTAAGTTTAAGGTAGTTCAAAAGCTTTTTAATAAAATGTACATAAAAATTTAAAAAACAATTAAAGGAAATTGACAATAATTTTTCCCACCCGAATTTAAACCGCAGTAACAGCAAAAAATTGCGTTGTTGTGTTTTGCATATCATCGGAAAGCCCAATTTAAACCCTACAAGCCTAACTTATTATAAAATCAAGGCGCGAATTTGCAAATTTATCTGAAAATACGCTAAGATTAGCACCTAATTATACAGTATCAATTTTGACCTCATCATCATCATCATCATCAGCCCTTTTACGTCCCCACTGCAGGGGCTCAGACCTTCCTTATGGATGGTTAAGGAGGATGGGCCATGACCCTCCACGCTGGCCCAATGCGGATTGGAGGGTATTAACGACTGCATATGCAACCGGAACCAACGGCTTAATGTGTCTTCACGTGCCCAGAGATCTTAGAAATTTCCAGACTTTTGTTGGATCTTCGACTCCAACGGAGTTGTGAATAAATTGGCGTTGTGCATTCCTACACACCTTATTGCATTGATTGCGAATTTCAACATACTTTTCCCAGTTGGAGAAAGAAGGTTTACGTTTGTACTTATTTTTAGCAACAGCCTTCCGCTCTGATAAACGTTTACGCTCTGATATCATTGGTAAGCCATGGAGATAGTCGTTGCTTCATTTTCACTGGTCAAATAGGGGCATGAACATCATACAACACTGTGAGCGCTGATATAAAAAGATTAACTTTTTCATTTACAGAGTTACCGTTGAGAAGCTGTGACCAATAAATTTTAGCAGCATCCTCGCAAAGTTTCCTGTTGTTAATACCATTAAAATTACGCTGCAATAGAATTTTCGGCTTAGCTTTTGGTGGGCGGATCTTGCATGAGAGAAAAATCAGGTCATGATAAGAGAAGGCATCGGCCGGGAATTGACCATGTTTAGCGATATGTTGAGAAGATGAGACGATGATAATGTCAAGAAGCGAGGGAGTGCAGTTGGGAAAATTATGGGTGGCATTCAAAGAAGGTAAGAATAAATTATTAGATTGGAGAATCGAATGAAAAGCTGCTGAACGGAAGTCATTTTTAAGAAGACAAGTTTTTTAGTATTCTCACTTAATTATAAATTATTTTAGTATTTCGTCACTTTTCTTACACTTCCCATTCAAAATCTGATCATAAACAGTGTTCTTTAAAGATATATAACGTATAAATTTCACGCGCTTTATTCTCGGTTTCTTGTTTTTGCTATTACTGCAGGTAATGCTCGGGACGGCAGAATTGTATACTTAAAATGGAATACTGAAATTACTTTCTAAATTATTTTAACAATAATAAAGAACATGATCTCTGTATTCCATTCTGACGCACTTTGAAATAAGCCAAGCGTATAAATTAAAATGGAATTTCAATAGATATTCCATATTAGGTATTATATTCCATATTTCATCACTCCACTTTCCCCTATTCTTAGAAATTCTCGTAGCTTCGGTTGTGTCAGCTTTCGTACACTCATGTACCTACAGTTGATAGATGATTATGGACCATCGAGGAAGTACTTACTGTGACGGCATACGACAAACCTGATAGTGTATGTTATTACGGAATTCTGAATATTACGGGATGATTTGGTACCTTTGTATGCCTGCAGACTATGATAATTTCATAAACAATTTAGTTATAATAAAAGTTAGAGTGTAGTTTACGAGTATCGAAGTTACACTTGTAATTTCTTTTCTTTTATCCCTTGTCTATGATTGGTACACCAGTCATATTACGCAAATGTCAAGTGGAAGGAGTCCTTTAACGCATGGCATAATACATTGAAACATTGCTTGGTTTACTAGACACCAGTCTAGTTATTGGTAAAATGCATTTTCGCCTTAGGCAATTCCTAAATGTTTAGACTACAAATTTGGCCGACTTCAGAGTTTAATGAAAATGGGCATTAGCAACGTTTTTAGTTTTAATACACAGAAACCATATACCGAATTTAATAAATAAGTAATAAGGTTTACGAATGTCGGTCTTATACTCGTATATTACACTGAAATTAATATTTTATTTATTTGTATTTGTATTTATCATTGATCAACTTTAGGCGCGTCAATATCTCGAATAAAAAATGTTTTTGTAAGCTTCTTGATTGTTACAATTAAAATAATCTATAAAAGAAATATCAACTCCAAGTTATATAAATTACTTAATTAGAATTAAATATTTTCAGAAATAATTTTATATAGTCTTTAGATATCATAAAATGATCCGGACAGGTCGTTGAAAACTACTGTAATTTTTAATAGCAAGAAGAAAAATGTACCCAACTATTAAACTTTGATTAACATGCAGCGTAGATTTTTAGTGTATAATAGTCACGTTAGGTATTTTAATATTGCATCCATTTCGAAGTAAAATACCGAAGTGGTTGCACATGCGACCTTCTCCTTATAGCATTAAGATCCACGTCACGTTCTATCGTAGTACGATCTAACCAGATGCTCTAGAATTGAGAATATTCCGAATTATGTTATTAAAAATATATTGTTCCATATGAAAATATAAAAATTGTCTGGTAAACTATTTTGATCGATTGATTGAAAGTATTGTCCATTAACAAAAGTAGCTAAAGTCCGTTTTCACTAAACGTAGAAGTCGCTCAAATATTTAGGAATCGCTTAAGGCATGCATTTCACTAACAACTAGTAACCACCTACCGGCACTAAGCAATGTCTAAAATTACCTTTCATTTGACCTATGCTTAATATGACAGGTCACTAATGTATCAAGCATAGACATCATCGTCAGGCCTTTATTTCGTCCCTAGTGCAGGGGCTCAGGCCTTTCTTATGGATGGTGAAGGAGCATGGGCCATGACCCTCCACGCTGGCCCAATACAGATTTGCGGGTATTAACGACTGCAAATGCAACCGGGATCAACGGCTTAACGTGCCTTCCGAAGCACGGAGTAGCTTGAGATAATAATTTTTTGGTCACCCATCCCGTGACCGACCCTTGCGAAAGTTGCTTAACGACAACGATCGCATATCCACTACACCACCGAGCTACTCACATAAACAAGGAATTTTTTTTAGAATTAAACTAAGCTTCGGCGATTCGTAAGAATAGGCGTTTCCTAGTTAAGCTTGATCTAGGTTAATGAAAATTTGTCTAAATGATATTCCATTATCATCATCAGCATCCTAATGCTCCCACTGCTGAACAAAATCGAATAGAGAAAATGGATCATGACCTACCACGAGGGACCAGTTGGGATTGTTGGGTGCGTTAACAACCACCAATCCGTAGACTGCAGATGCAGCTGAAATCAACGGCTTATCGTACCATCCGAAGTATGGAGGAGCTTAAATGTTAAGTTACCATGACCTATTTGAAAGTGGGTTACTCTCCGTCTCGCAGTCTGAACGCACTAATCACTACACTATCCAGATTTATATTAATATTGTACTCGTATACTCTGTGATTTATATTTATTGGGCGAGTTCCTAAAGTTTTGTATCGTCGTCAACCCTTTCACTTCCCCAGTGCACGGGGCTCAGGTCTTCCGTATGGATGTTTAAGGAGGATGGACCATAATACTGACCGAATGCGGATTGGAGTTTGAACGATTGCAAATGTACCCGGGAGCATAGTTCGATATAATAATTTTTTGGTCACCCATCCCGTGACCGACCGTTGCAAATTTGCATAACGGCAACGATCCTTTCAACTTTGGATAAAAAAAAACCGACAAATTTTAACAATAATTACAAACTAACTAATATTATAAAACTTATAATAATTCTCAACATCTTTCCAAAGCTAACGATTTATTTTGGATCAAACCGAAATAGTGAAAGCCGCTATTAGGAACACAGATTTCGCGAAATTAGAAACAACACAGCTCCAGTAAGGATAACTACAATATATAAAAGAATTGCCCGTTGGATTCAACAAATCTATAGGCTTTGTATTTCGGTAAATGAAATGATCCTGTGTAAGGTCGTCCCTGAGTAGCTCGGTGGCGTAGTGGATAAGCGCCGCGGTCCGCGATCGTAGTCGTTAAGTAACTTTCGCAAGGGTCGGTCACGGGATGGGTGACCAAAAAATTATTATCTCGAGCTACTCCGTGCTTCGGAAGGCACGTTAAGCCGTGAGTCCCGGCTGCATTTGCAGTCGTTAATACCCTCCAATCCGCATTAGGCCATCGTAGAGGGCCATGGCCCATCCTCCTTAACCATCCATAAGGAAGGCCTGAGCCCCTGCAGTGGGGACGTAAAAGGGCTGGTGATGATGATGATGATGAAGGTCATCCCTAAAGAATTACTATGTAAATAACTCTACTAATAATTACTTCTCACTAATACGTGATGATAAAAGTACCTTTCAATAGTCTCCTTTTATGCTAATACTAACATATGGTTAATATATTACAGAGGTTTATTTTTAAATAACTTTAAAAAATAAGGTGTTTTCAACTTGACTTGTATACTGCACTTTTTTTGTTTTAAAGAGAATATTTTGGCAAACTTTTGTTTTAATATAAAAAACTGGGAAAACTACATCACAGATTCAAATTTAGTTTGAAGTCAGACGTATAAAAACTTTTCCATCAAATCTTCGCCCGAATAAAATTTTGTATATTGAATTTAAAAAGAAATATTATTATTAGGTCCTCACATGAGAAATTGGTGTTTGGTATGGGAGGAACAAAAAGTCGAATATGTTTTAATATAATATATTTATTTAATCAAAGTATAATCAAACTATGCACTTTTGCCATCTCATAGGTAGTTCATTGATCCCCCTACTAAAAAAACCACTCGGACCGGAACCAATAAAATCTTTGAAGGCGATTTGCACTGCCCCATCGGAGTTGAATACTTTCCCTTGCAAGAAGTTAGCCTAATTTTGAAAAATAATGGTATTCTGTTGGAGCAAGGTACGGGGAGTGCGGCGGATGTCTTAGACATTCCAATTAAAGCTATTCTAATTTGGTAGCCGTCTGTTGTGCAGGGTGTGGTCTAGCGTTGTCGTGAAGTAACAGTGGCGTAGTGAGCCTCGGTTGTTTAACAGCTAGTTTTTCTGTAAAGAACGACACCGGCACTAGTCCACCAAACGCTTACAAGAAACGTTATTGGGGTCTTTGCTTGGGGCAGGATTTGGCTGGTATGCTAAGGTCCAACCATTGCGATGAGAGCTTCCGATTACAATTATTCATTATTGTGCCGGTTAAGTAATGTAACGCAGCAGTCAAAGCGCGTTTGTCGGTTTGCTTCACTCAATTCGTGAGGCGCCCACCTTTCATACTTTTTAATCTTTCCAATTTGCTTCAAGTGAATTAAAACAGTTTAATCACTAACACAGCCTACAGCTAACTCGGACGTGGTTGGCGATGGATCCGCTTCCACAATAGCCTTCAATTCTTCATTATTAACTTAGGTCTCCGGCTGTCCACGGGGCTTGTTCCAGAACGAAAACGTTGGAACCAAAAACGCACTTTGTTTTCTTTTGCGACACAACCGCCATACACACCATTAACCCTTCGAGCCGTTTCCGCAGCACTGGTACCACAGTGGAACTCTTACGTAAATAACACGATATTTCAAGTTTTCCATTTTTTATACTGGGTGACGTAAATAGAACAAACAGAAGAAAAAACAAATGAATGCCGCCTAAAGAAACACAAATACATGTGTAAATGGCTTTATAAATTTGAATTTGGAATTCCCAACCAAGGAGGAGAAATCTGTGATTAAAGTGGCCAGTACGACAAAACGCCAATTTCATATGTAAGGACCTAATATCAATAGATACATATTACGTGGTAGCCCTAGTAGCCGTCTCTTTTCGTTAATAATTCTCAACACACTAGATCTACTATATGAATTGGTAGTTGTATAATCTAAAAATTATATAATATTGCAGACTATTTTATAGATAATTTAAAGCTCTTCATCTTTTCTTTAAAAAGCATTCGTATACTCTTACCGTTTAGGCAGCGTTCACAAAATAAGGTAACCGTGAAAGTACTTCTATCCCTAGAGAACATTTTAGTGGATAAATAGCCTATGTGTTAATCCAGACTAAGAATTGTATATATATCAAATTTCATCAAAATCCGTTTAGTACTTTTTGCGTGAAGAAGTTACAAACATCCAAACTTTTGCCTTTGTATTAATAAAAGGATACTAGTTTTCAAGCTCATTTAACAACATTATAATAATTATTTATGCGCTTTAGCTCTTTCCGTCCTGTAACTTATGCTGAATACTCACAGATCAGTCAGTCATCTCTGCCATTATTTATTTTACTAGCTCTTTTGCCGCAATATATACCCGTAAATGAAAGAATTTTCATGGTCCGATCAATATTTTCAAAAAATACCTTCTTACTTAAAAAAGTTAAAAACTTTATCTCATCATAATAATAGAATAGATAACATTTATAATCACACATATAAATTTATATTTTATAGAAATATCTATATGATATAAAGAAAATATTATTTTGGATATTTTATCACGTTTGTGTTTTGTCTCATGAGAGTTGACATTGTACGGTTCGTCTTCGAGAAAGATGTATTTTTATTTTTCGATAACTAATCTAATGAGTTATCGAAAAATATAAACCAATAATTAATGAGTTATCGAAAAATAAAAATCTCCGTGCTAGCTATTAAATATCGATGAATAAAAATCAATCGCCGAAACGTATGTCCGCATAACTTCGCATTACTTCAGAATTCCAGTCCCGACTGCACCAAATTGCATGATTCCGGGTATAAGGCGATACGAAGTTCGCCGGGTCATCTAGTATAATATATTTATGTCGGATTCTTTGCGGGGTAAGCATCGGCTTTTAATTCTTTTCAATAATGCATCCTTGATGATAATGAAAACTCTCAAATCGTTCTAACCACATAAAAGTAATAAAAAAGCATAGAATTCGTCAATGATTCCTTGATTTCTGTATTTATCGGAGATTTATGTTGCGGCTCATTCTAAAATATTTTGTAACACAGACGGAACAAGATGATCCCGACTTCTAGCACAATGGACTGACGGCATTCAGGCGGCAAATGTTCGCCCCATTTCATAACAATACGAACGTTTGCGACTGAACTTATTCGCTTTGTATATCTAACGACCTAAAATATATGATCTTTGAGACGTCATGGTTACAATTTTACGGCACTTCACACTAAAAGAAGGCCTACCATCTTCATTTAATTTTAGACTTTATTTCTGAGGTAATAATTTTCTAAACAAAATGAAACGAATATATATGAATTCATTTGCATTCTACTTTCATTTTAAGCTCACATATAAAACGAAACTAGAAGATAGAAGTTAGAATTTACATTTATTAAGAACGAGTATGTGATTGAAAGCACACTTGATATTCTGGCAAAATAAAACTTTAATTTCACTATTCTAGATAATAGATAGATAATATTTATGTACATTATAAAATGACAGTTATAATTAAATGTCACCTGTTTATACTTTAAAGTGACATATTTATCTGTTAGTTTTGTTAATACTATTTCAATACCTACATATATTGTGATGTAAATAAATGCTTTATTTATCGATAACTACAATGTAGATCCATTAAGATTTTAGGAAGATTTCGATTATACCGTAACGTTCTCCCAGAATTTCCAGAATGACTTCAGAATGTTTTATGAGCTTTAAAAGTAGTTGGAGCTTCTTTCAGATATAAAAACATTTCAGAGTTATAACGTAACAAAAGACGAACCACCACCGCAAATGAGCTATAACTTTTAATGACTTCAACTTTGTAGCAACATTAATATTAAATCCGCTTAATACACATTCACACTTCGTATTAAAAAGCAAAAACGAAATGTCATTTATTTATATAGGCTCGATGGCCATAGATGTACACCTTGCTGATAAACTAATATTATTTTACTTTTATTTCAATTATTTATTTTAATTTTGAACATAAAGTTAGTATAAAAATTAGAATAAAGTATATCTACTCTATAATTAAACAGTAAAAGTAGTGTGTCTGTACATATAAATATATTTCCTTAAAATAATTTCATGAGGATAATAAAACACCAACAGATACAGCTCAATGATTTATTTGTTTATTTATTTGTATATATGTAATATTTGAAACTACTGAATGGATTATAAAAATTCTTTTTTATTTTGAAGGTATTAATCCAGGGCACCGTATAGGCTATAGTTCATGTTGGTGAATGGTCTTCATCATGTGGAACCCAAAGAGATCTACGAAACAGTAAGAGACATAGAAATGGCGCACTTACAAAAAATATTCCAGCTGATAAGCATATTTTGCTGCCAGATTAAAATTTGAAGATTTGAAACATCTGATGTGGAACTCTTAGAGTCCGCTGCACTATAACATATACAGTTCTGAGGTCTTAGCAAAAATTGTTAAATCCAACAGGTATTTTCTATAGCGATTAAAATTCGAAGATTAAGAACATATTATGTGGATTTCTAAAAGCTCAGCATTACAATAACATTTAAAGGTATCAGATATAAGCAAAAAAGTCGTTAAGCATGACATGAATTTACTGCTAACTTTGATGCCATCAGTTTATAATTTTTTACATATTTCTGCTGCTCTAGGTGTATACAATTTAACATATTAATGGATAATGTTAGTTATTGGGTCTGTTATTCCATAAAATTCGAGGATCAATTTCATTTGAAAACTGTTTATGATGTCGAGCACCCTCATAATAATGACCAACACTAGGACAACTCTGTTAAAGAACCATGGTTAGTGTTAGTCTCCGTTCCTTACGTCATTTGTTCGCAGCCCCTTAAAAGTAAAAAGTATAAAAAAATCGATGTCTCCAACAAACGACAGAGTGTTAAATAGTTCCCTTTGTTCTATAAAAAAACTGTCCATACAATGGGTGACAAGTCTTTCCGTGATTACAGTCTAGAATCAAATCAACCGCGAATATGTTGCAGAAACAAATCACTGTTCTACAGATTTAGTTGTAGAGTAAAGATCGAGTAATTTAATTTTACTATTGAACAAAGGGAAATATATTATAAAGTTGTCTATATCATCATATTATGTAGATTTTTTTTTCTTAGATGGGGAGGGGGTTTGAAGAACATATATTAGAACAGGAATCCTGCTGCTTCCCGCTGCTTCCCGGCGGTAAGACGGCATCTAAGCGATAAATATTAAAATTACAAGCCCAAATTTTTTTCAGTATATTGAGAAAGATCCAGAAGAAAATGGTGTGGTGACGATTCCTGGTGTCATGGGTAAAATTGTTGCTTCAGAGGAAGAATAAATTCACTCAGTATTTGGAGATCTGAATTTTATTCGGAGCAAAGGAAATATTTGGTTATACGAACGCGGGATATTAACACCCGGAACGGTCCAAGCAGCCGCAATTATTGAGGATGAACTGATTGCAATTCTTATAAAAAAGTTACTGTCCAGGATAATCTTAGAAATTACTCGATTGAATTTGTAAATTCACTTACAGCAAGTGATCTACTCGCTCACATTATCAAGTTCAAAGTGGATGTACACATAAAGTTTCTCAAACCTTTTTCCGCCGAAGTGATGCAACGGCTGGTTCCATTTCATAATTTCCGCTTAAGATTATGGCTCTGCAGAGGAATATTATCGTAGCAGAGTTTCTGACCAGCAGTGGTACAGGTTAAATTATGTAAACACCCCGTATACAACTTAACCACAACAATTTTACCATTTGAATTCAAATGCAGTTGCCTGTGGCTACTTGCTTGACGATGACGATAAATAAATCATAGGGACAGACGCGTGAAGTGCCAATGTGTTGTTCTGCCCAAGGATAGCTGTATGTAGATTTTTCGTGTGTCAATAGTCCTGCGGGTTTGTTTATATTAGATGGAAAATTAATGAATATTATGTACAACGAGATTCTGTAATATTCAGTTATCGATTAACTATTTCATTAAGGTCCCCGCGGACGAAGTGGAGGGCGTCAGCTAGTAGATAATAAACAAATTTGTTAGTAACATTTATCAAATTCGTAGTGAATGATATTCTATTATAAACCTAAATTATTTCTAAACCACTGTCACTTTTAATTAATAATATCGATATTTATTCAGCTTAATAAAAAAATATGGTAATTACGTCACCTGTACAATAAAAAATATGTTCATGATAATGTTATGTAACTTAAATCATTGAAGGCGCAATTGAGGTAGCAAGTGTTTTCTTGAATCTCAGACTATCACACCACATTTAAGCAGAGTATTACATAAGCGCTAGGCAAACTTCAAATGGGTGGAAAATGGAAAAAGTTGCTGCCAGAACGGAATGCGAAACTTCGAAATCGTTTGATCAGGCAGCTGAGGCGGATAGCCGCTTCATATTTTTATATTGAAATTTCAGAGTACGATAAAAATTATATCTTGTAACTTAACTGTTCGTTGTTATCGATTGTTAATGTGAAGCAACTTTCGCAACGTCGGACAACGGATGGATGACCAAAATTTGTTGTCATTAGCTTCTACGTAATTTGGAAAGTATATGACACCCGGCTATGTTATCCACACTCTGCCAGCGCGGTTACGATCCATTTACCCTATGATGATGATGATTTAACCTTTGAATGTAAAAAAATGTTTTTGATAAAGAAATAAATTTATTATTTTGATTTTAATGAGAATGGGTTTTACACCAACATTATAATTAGTTGATGGCAAGAA
Source organism: Diatraea saccharalis (assembly GCA_918026875.4). Lineage (NCBI taxonomy): Eukaryota > Metazoa > Arthropoda > Insecta > Lepidoptera > Crambidae > Diatraea > Diatraea saccharalis. Next base: position 2,620,822 of record OU893340.1, on the reverse strand, counting down.
ACTTATCTTTATAAAAGATTTTTACATAGTTAAGTCAGTAAAGTATTAGTAATAAATTGAAATTCCATAAACACGTTAAATATATTGTGACTAAAGCAACTAAATTGTTTACTAGGCTGTGTCTCTTTGTTCGGCCATCTTGGGGCATACAACCTGAAAATGTAGACTCGATACAACCTAAAGCATATCCTGGTCACGTCATCGTACCGATCATATCGTATGCTGCGAGTATTTGGGGTCAAGCTGCCCAAACTATCAAATCCGGAAGTACTCTTCTCTCGTTACAAAGGAGATTTGTCCTCCGAGCTATTAGAGGGTACCGCACCATTTCGACCAAAGCAGCTCTCGCTTTAGCTGAATTTCCTTCTTTAGATTTGATCATAAAACGGGCGGTTACTGTCCAAATTTTCACTGATGCGAGCAAACAGTAATGCGAGGCAGAGGGAGCTGCCGTCGTCGTATACATTGGTCCTGAAGCGATGTCGATCGCTATCAACAAAAGTTATTATAATACTCTTTATTGCACTCAAAATTTAACATAAAAACAATTACAATTTTCTTTACAAAGGTGGGCTTATCTCTAGAAGAGATCTCATCCAGCCAACCCAGGAGTCGTAGGAGAGTAAGATGTAAGCGGTTGATAAAAGTGCAGTTACACAATTCGTGCAGCGCATTCCAAGCCGAAGTGCTAGCAAATCAAAGTAGGCGGATTCAATAATGAATCCCCTTGTATCGGTGATTCATCGAATAATGTTTTACCACACTAGTATGGCGCGATCAGGTTCTGCCGTATGAGTGCTCTTCACTAATAGGTCGATTGAGAGTGGTAACTGAAATAAAAACAAATATAACGAATCGTCATACAGTTTTGTACATCTGTTTTTGAAATAGAAATAATAAACAACTATTGCCCCTATTTTAAGGTTAGTTTTAATGTGTTTTATAGTGGTGTTATCTAAGATATTATATACTAGCTTTTGCTTCTTCGCCCGGGTGGTCTAGTTTTAAGTCTAGAAATGAAAAAATTCCATAAAAACTTTCATCTCCTAATTTATCCTTGTAGGGGTCGTATTTCGTAAAATGCCGTCTTGGTGAGCACCCACGTCCTAAAAAGAACCCGCCTGCAAAATTTGAAACTCCTAGTACTTGTACTAACGAAATTTCATACAAACTTTTATCCCCTAATTTAGCCCCTTCGAAGTGGAATTTTCAAAAATCCTTTCTTAGTGCTCCTCTACACTCCCTAAGAAATCTTTATTCTAAATTTCAACTTTCTACTCTTAGTAGTTTCGGCTGAACGTTGTCTGTCAGTCAGTCAATCACAGTAACGCAAAAATTTTATATATATTATAGGTTATATTAAATTAACAATGAAGCGAAACATTTTCTATCTAAACACAGTATAAATCAAAATCACTTCCCGCTGTCTGTACACTCATATCTTTTACACTAATTGAATGGTGCGTCAAACCACACCGTGTATTTAGTCCTAGGTTTACGCATCCAAACTTTTTGTCTTTAATCTTTAACATAATTTCTTTTTTATTATTAATTTTTCGTATTTTGAAATTTTGAGTAAAGAGATATGCTCTTTCTGAATGTCACAGTTCGTAAAAAAATCTTCCGGTAATAACACGATTATTATTGAAAATTAATAAAATATTTTTAATATGTACATTTAAAATCTATGCTGTTATTTACGATTTGTATTTATGGAATGCATTTACATTTACATTTGCATCGTCTCTTCTAGATAAACCCAAGACTTACTTATCATATTTTTAGATATCCATACGAACTGATTTTATATTCTTTTTTATTTGTTGTTACAGTATTTTATTTAGACTATAAATATACCAACTCATCAAGCCTAGTCAGCCGTTTTAATTTCCAACCAACAACAAGAACGGAACCCGTCACACTACCCAACGGATTTTAATACAGTTTTTATCAATATATTGAGTGATTAAAGAGAAACCTTTATATATTAAAGTGGGCGCGCGGGACAAAGCTTGTTTTATATAAAGAATAATGCTAGAAAAACTGGAACCGGCGTATAATAAATAACTTGGCTGTCCAACGCGTGGTGCCGTTTTGTTTATTTCCTGCCAGCACAGTGGCATGGTAACGCGTATCAAAATACAGTGTGGGAGGCGCCGCGCTGCCGGCTTCCCTTGGTAACAACAAACATGGATTAAAGTGATATGTTAAAAAATCACATGGAATTTTCAAAGAACTCCACAAACCGATAAAACCTTTCGTAGTACGAGTTACAATAACAATATTAAATTGGTTAGTTTTTTTTTCAACATTGTCGTTTAAATATATTATTTGAAGTTTATGAACCTCTAGAAAAATGTAAGTATTAAAAATGTTTATTTAAGTATTGTCATGATTGTTTCTCTATGCATAATATTTTTTTCTTAATAGACTTGGGCATAATAATTCTTTGTCATAATTGTTTTTTGGCATGCAAATTTATATATTTTTCATAACATAATCTAACCTCATTGTCAATATTACAAATTAATAAAGTGAAAGGCCGCAATAAAATAAAGTGAAAGGCAATCAATCCCATGGACCACACGAAAACCGTAATCGTAATTATTTTTTTGTTATCTTAAAGCAAAGGGATCTGTTTTTATTTAAATGTGAGTATTTGAGATTTCAGTTTTACTTTTTAATCTAGTCAAAAGATGTAGGATGTCAGCTTTCCGCGCTAAATTAACGTGACCTATTTACGCACCATATTATATCATTTAATTAAAGCTACATTGTTATTTCATATCAGTTCTTTTCATAACTCTCTTTAAGTATTTAGTCAATAAAAAAAAATAAAGTAAATTTTATACAGATAAATCCCTTATTATTAATAGCCTAACGCCCTTCGATTTCTTCTAGTCGAAGGTCCCAAGCGAAGTGCGCAATCGGACATAATGTTTATTGGCTTTAATCAGATCCTTTTGTCGAGGGAATTTTAGAAAAACTGCCTTTCATTTGGGCTTAATCGATGGCTGCCAACCCCCTCCGCGCCCGCGTACTGTCAGGCGCGCAATATCTTCGCACCTGTGCCGCCTGTTACATCAAAAGTTCATAGCTACCGATAAAATCTGGGAATTATGTGATCGTACTTTTTCCGTGAGATACGGCAACTTTACATATTCAACATACATATAGTTTTCAATGGAAATACTGATATATTTATGGTTGACTGGAGGAGTATTTCGCTTGTGTCTACGGATAGACATTCCAAAATAGAAATACGTGCATTTTTCTATTGAAATCTTACAGACGACACATATAAACACACAGACCTGAGATAATTATGATCATCAACAGCCTATTAATAGAGGCATATTAATAAAACGTTTCTATCCTTTTTCAAAGCGGTTTCATTTGATTGAACTTCTAACCAGTAACAGCGTTGTGCTCGATAAATATATAGAATGAAATGAAATAAAATTAAATTAAAGTAAATGTGAAAAAATTAAACCAAATGAAACTAAATAAGAGTAGCTCGGTGGCGTAGTGGATAAGGGCCGCGGCCTGCGATCGTTGTTGTTAAGCAACTTTCACAAGGGACCGACCTCGGATACAGGATGGGCGACCAAAAACATTTAACTCGAGCTCCGTGCTTCGGAAGGCACGTTAAACCGTTAGTCCCAACTGCATTTGCAGTCTTTAATACCCTGCAATTCATATTGGGCCAGCGTAGAGCGTCAAGGCCTATCCTGTTTAACCATCCATATGAAAGGCCTGAGCCACTGTAGCGCGGGACAAAAAAGGCTGACGATGAAACCGAATATAACTAAATGTAACTTACTTTAATTGAAATTTAGTATTAAAGTTGTCATATTTTTTTCTAAAACTATAACAAAACGGATTTTCTTTTAGCTTATTAATATCTCCCCTGCTGTAGAAATAATCTATCCATAACCCACCATGCGGGCCCAACAAGGATTGCTGGTTAGATCTATCGACTAATTATTACAATAATAAAATACATATAAAAATACAATGCCCGGCAATAACATTAACGATGAGAAAATAATATGGTGCAATTTCTGAGCACATTCCAATTACGTACAGTAATTTAGCGAGACAGCCTCACGCAGGTGCGGCCTTTGTAATTTACGGGACTTATATTAATAACGCCTTCGCTACGGCAATACAGGAACATTTTGCGACGTGCGCATGCATTTATACGTGTGCATGGAACGAACCCTTAATAAATGTATATGAGATTTAAAATTACAACCTACATTATGGAATTTTTGATGTCATTTTATCGGGTATTTGGGGCAGACAGCCTACTCCTGTTTATCCATAAACGAAATTTCAGTATATTTCGAAATGTTCTTATGATTTTGTTAAAAGTTGAATGGTAATGAATCTCTAAAGATTATCTGTGCATTAGAGGCAGTGTAAGATACTACTTCCATTGCATGTTAATTTATTGAGAAATACGTTTCTTTGGAGTCGTGTTTGGAAAGTAAAATAAAATTTTGTTTTTGTTTAAACAGACAAACTTCATTTTGTAAAAGCACTTATAGCTTTTTTTCAAAGATTGGCGATCGCCATTGATTGAATTATCATTAGGGCCACTCGCACCCTTGATACCGTCGCTCGAAACAGTGATGAGGTACTGTAGACTAATTCCGTAAAAATCCGAACTCGAATTCACTCAGCTGACCAAACTCTCTTCGAAAGCGAATTCAAAAGTGAAGTAAGGTTCGAAATAACCTAGGGATAGAATATCTGAGCTATATATGAATCAATTAATCTTGATTTGTATTTTTAAACAAAAAATGGCAGCAAAAGATTCTACACAAATATATCTATCGCAATGAAATAGTATTTGTTCATTATCAGATATTGAAAAACATTAAAGAAAATAATTATCGAGGTGGTTTGTGACAATAGAACCATGACGTCAATGCCTTAGTTGTTATTTATAGATGAAATTAAAAAAATTGTGGCTGGTATTGAATTATGTTTTGTTGTTGTTTCGTAGATGCTGCATTTTTGGTCTCTTGCCAATAGTGAAGAGTCACTCGGACTTTTTATCTTAAAAATGTAATTACTTAACGTGTCATCCGAAGCACGGAAGACTTTGAGGTAGGAGTAAATTTTGGCCACCTACCCTATGATCAGCTCTTAAAAAAATTGCTTAACATCCGAAGCGCTGATAAAAATAATAAGTATACTGAGTCTTTCATGTTTTATTTCTAATAGAAGATTTAAATATATACAGTTTTAAAATATTTTACCTTAAATTCGATTACTACTTTGCAACTATTTATTTGACAAGTGAATTTTCGATCGTCGAGATGACTATCGAGTTTCCATTGAGAATACCAATATCTGTGCATGTAATGTCAATATCTCACTTATCTTAGTTCAATTTACTTCGCGTTCGACAGTGAGGCGCTAGCTGCGTTTTTGAGTTATACAGACTACAAAGTTTGAATTTTCGAAATGCGTTTACAGAATCGCATGAGGTCACTAAGCCAGGATCTAAGCTTTTTTATTTGTATTGTCAGGTTATAGTTCGTGAATATATTATGAACAAATTTTATGATAATACGGATATTGTATTCATATTTTAATAAAAATAATAGTCATACTGTCGGAGTCTGTTTTATTTTTTGTGAAAAACAATAGTGCTGAGAGGGACAAATAATTCCTCATAATTGTGCGATATTCACTTAAATCATGAAATATATAACAGTTAGTAAGCTTTCTATAGGAGAAATGAACTCTTATCTCAAGAACCTTTGCAACTCCTATTTAATTATGTAATAGGAAAACTTCAAAGCGTTAACTATAACCCTTACTTTAAAAATATGAAATCCTAACGCTAACTTGTTTATATATACTTGAACTATGCAAATTTGTTCGAAAATATCCAAATTTCTGTACCAAGTGAGATGACACCATAATTAAACCTCTTAGACCAAGAAGTAAAGTAATGTTTCCACCTTCTAAATTGAAACATCATTCTTCGAGCCCATTAATCATGTCAATAAATTTATTGATAATTTAAAACAATTACTCATTAATAAAATCTATTAAAATATATCCTTGTATTTAAAAGATGTAATTATAAAAGACGTAAATTTCATTAAATATTATCATACATAGTTTTAGAGAAGTAATTAATATATATTAAGAATGAATGAATGGATAATTTACAACGTAAAAATACCAAATCTATATAAATAAAAATGAATTTCCGTTCGTTAGTCCCGCTAAAACTCGAGAACGGCTGAGCCGATTTGACAAATTTTAGTCTTGAAATATTCGTGGAAGTCCTGGGAAGGTTTAAATTATGAGAAAATATAACAAAATTGCGAGTATAATACTAAAACCGACAATTTGATTTTCCCATACAAACTGTTATTAGCTGTCAAACGTTCAGTTCACGAGCAATATTATGGTCGTGCAGTGGTCAGTTTACGCAATATTTTTCAATATTTATATGGATTTTATTAAGAGGTAAGTGATACGAAGTTCACCTGGTCAGCTATATAAGAATATAATCTACTATTGTTTAAATTATAATATTACCAAAATTAAATACTTATAATTATGTATTATTTATAAATTAAAATAATAACATCAATGCTCCTACTTTATATTATTATTGTGCCCGAAAACCCACTCTGCCTAACTTAAATAGTGTGTCTAACTAAGCTATGTAACATTATTTTAAATTACCTATGAAAACAGTAAACTTATTGAGTGTTGAGTATTAATTTTCAGGCCGTTGAAAAACGCAACTTGTTCTACATATTTACACTGGTCAATAACATCCGCGTGCAATATTAGAGGTTATTTCGGTCGGATATTGTTTTTTTCACCAAGGACATGAGCTCGCCAAGGTCTCCCGCACTCAGAATGCTGATCCCATCAACCAAGTGCATATGCGATATCAAAGCCATTGCCGTGCCGTTCTCAGGACTGGGTTCTTTTTTAAAAGCTTCCATCGTCATCAGCAGCTTTATGACCCCATTGCCGCGGCACAGGTCTTTCATATGAATGAAATCAAAAAGGAAAAACGGCCGATAATCCAACACATCCAATGTGGACTAGTGAGTATTAACAGACGTAGTCAGGACCAATGGCTGTACGCGATTTTGGTACACTGTAGAACTAGAGAGATTATACGTTTTTGGTCATCCATGCTGATTCTTAGGATCGCAGGCTTAACACGCTAACCACTGAACCACCGAATTCGTCAAAATCTCCATCATCAGAATCTCACTCATTCTATCACCAGTGGGGTAACTACAGGGTGGCAAGTCTGCAAAATTCCACGGACCCACAGCTGGAAGGATCCCTCGGGACTGTTCCTGCGAACAAGCCTGATATCGTACTGATGGACCGGGCGGAATCTCGGGTGTTCTTAGTGGATGTCACTGTCCCATTCGATGAAAACCTCGTGAAAGCCGAATCAGATAATAAACTTAAATATCTGAACCTGGCGAACGAGGTTACCAATATGTGGCGAGTGTCATCCACTGAGATCATCCCAGTCGTAGTGTCAACGAATGGCCTAGTCCCAACTTCTCTTCACGACCATTTGAAGAGGTTGGGACGGACCAATGATTGCGAGGCTCCAGCGGGCGATCTTGCTCGATAACGCAAGGATCGACCGCCATTTTCTCTCTTTGTCGTCCTGACCCCCGGCCGTCTGGCCTCCTCTGCCGGAGGGAATCCTCCCATCTCTCGAATCGTCGAGGGGTCGGGAAGAGTAAATTTTTAAATACAAAAATAATAATTCATATATTTACTCAAAAACCCTAAATTTTATATACAGGTGTTTATATTATTATTAAGTACAGGGCAAAAACTTAATTTAGGTTTTATACATATTGCTTCAAGTTATAGATCTCTGAACCCGAAACTAGAGAATCTGTATAATCAGGGCCAGCGACTGAGGAATCGCTATAGGTTATTGGAATCTATATAGGTTGTTTATAATTATTATAAAAATATATATAATATCCGATGAATTTGCCACGGGCCTCAAACTGTATAGTTACGTCACTGTCTATCATAAAGTTTTTAAAGACAAACTCGTACTAGTGGTACTGTTCCATGCAAACAATCTAATGTTTCCTTTTTATAATATTAGCATAAAAAAAAGATATAATTTTTTCCCCTTTATAATGGTAGTGTAAACAATATAAAATCGGAAATTCGTTTTGCATAGTGATGATGGAGAAATTATTTAATTATCATCGATAGTTATACGTTTGTATAAGTACAACACATCAGGTTGGCGCAACATTTGCGCTATTGAATTTCAACTCTATCCTTAACATGTTAAATTCTAAAATCATTGAAAGAAACTTGACTTATTTATACTTATCATAAATAAGTCCTGACGTTCGGTTGAGTTTACCATAATAAATCGAGTCGAACCTAGAGAATATTTATTACTGGCATAAATATTGACTTTTATGAAGCATAAACACAAATTTCATTCAAAGACAAAGTATCGAATTAAACAAAACTGTCGATTTCTTTGATCCATTTTAAACCTTCTTTCATTCACAGTTAACTTTAAAATAGATTGCAGATTTCCGAGATTTTGTAGTAACTAGATATGCAGTTGTGTTATCTCGCAATGCCCTTCAATAAAATTGAATGGTGCCATTCAATTAAAGGGCTAGTCGCCCAAATGGTCGGCTGATTATACCACTTGGCTGCAAAATAGACACTAAAATGGTTATAGGGTCTGAATAAAAACAGCACATTAGTATAAATCAGATTGCTTTAATTTATTTAAGTTTTATACAAATCGAATACTACTTACGATAGTCAATTTTAACGAATAATCATTTTACCCGTCGTTTTTTTAATATTTTACAAATTTACCTTTGTATTTTTTTTAGTTTGTCATGTATTACAAAAACCTCCATAGGGGCTTCACCTTATAAACTTACATTACACGCGGCTGTAATCAACTTACTGCAGTCGTATTATTTTAATAATTTTAATTACATATCTCGATTATGGTTAAGCCACAAGAACACAATGTGGAGTATTCATTAGTACGGTCACGTCTAAAAACATGTATACAATTTCAACATTTCGTATTTTAAATAAAAGTGACACACAAAAATTTATACGTGTTTTTAAATCGGACTGTACAAAGAAGTGTTTGTGTGAAATGAAGCTACAATTACATTGGTCTTAACGCTTACGTAGCATTACAAGATTCGCTATTTAAAAAAAATAAAACGGCTGGTGACCTATTACATTAGCGATAAAATTATACAACACTGCCTATGAAAAAAGCAAACTATGATAGATTTGTTAATTCTTAATTCAAAACTGAGCTAAATAAAAAATTGTATGAACTGTTTCAAATTCAAAATTACCATGATGTTCTTTTTTATTTTTTTTGAAAATGATTAAGTATTAAAAAGTCTATGATTTAGTTCGTAGAAGTACGTTCTCTTTTTAGATTGCATGTGTTGGTCAAAGAATTTTGATCAATTTGAATTTGACGGTCGAGTTTGAGATTTAATTAAAATTAAAAAACAAAAAATTAAAATCTTGTGTTGATAGCGAACCTATATTTAATAAAGATTTATGATAACTACGATGTGTACAGTCTACATCACATTAGATTATCCAAAGTTTATTTAATTTCTCGACATTCAATTTAAAATCGATTATGAGTAATAAGGTATTTTGATAATCTAATGTGTTGCTGTGTGTATAGGTATAGCGGCAAGTAAGCGAGCAACAACGGGTGTAATGTGTTAGTTCAAACTACTCTACGCAGTGAAGTTAAGATGTGACGTAGATCTTAAAATTAAATGGCTTGCAGTCATCAAAAATAACGACATAACAATCAAAAGAGTTTTTAAACATAAAAGCAGAACCTAAAGAATCTATTCAAAACTATAAGTGTCACAATTCGGTAGGCAAATTATTTTTTATACAACATATTTTTAATTTTTATACTGCTTGTTATCACAAATTGTTTATATTCTAAGTACTTATTACTTTTTTATATCTCACTAAATTTGTGGTTAATATAGTTACCGACAAATATTACGAAATTCCGTCTGATATACGATGTAACGTTATAGTAATATGAATATAATAGTACTTTAAGAGAAGACCGGTAGAAAACAGCGTAGCCGATACTCTTTGATCCAGACCAGTAATTTGGGGAATAGCATTGGAACCGAAGCATACGCCGTGTTTGATGTTAGACGAAATCATATCCTGAAATGATTTTAGTTCAAACAGTATTCGATAATCACGCTCCACGACTTCGACCTCCTTCCTTTCAAAAAAAAACTGCTTATATGCGACCTTTTTAAATTTACTGTAACCTGTTTTTATGATGAAGTTAGATTTTTAATCAAGAAGCTTTATGAATAAATTTAAGTTCGAATTAAAAAAAAATCGATTCTTCGGTTAGTGCAATTATATAACATTTTCAAATTTACATTTTAACAAAATCATTATCTAAATATTATTCTTGATTACTACAAGCCAGGTTGAATGTTTAAAATTTGCTTAAGAAAGACAAGATGCCTCGATAAAATAGCTTATATAATATATTGTAAAATTATACAAGATTAGGTGTCTAAATCGCTTTAAAATGGTTATAGGAAACTACCGAGTTCAGAGTAGAATAGAGTAAGATGTATACATGAATCTCCAAAATACCTGTTTTAATATTAAAGCATTTTGTTACTGTTGTGCAGTATGCTGTGTATAACGTTTGTGCGGCGTCGTTCAAAAAATATGTTTATCTACTTTATAGAGCGCCATTTTAGCTTCATTCCAAAAAAAAAACTCTTACGTAACAAAAATGAATTTTAAATAGAAATAATACACATTTTAATTACAATATTTGACGTTACAAGATTAAATTTTAAAAATATTAAATGTATGTATTAGAAAAATATGAGTTGCAGGAAATATGAGAGTTAAGACCGTCACACATAGAGACATTGCGTTGGCCCAACGTCAAAATCGTAACGCGATAATTTGTAGTGGCGTGTGGCGTGTGCTGGCGTTGTGACGTCACACTTGTTGCCAACAACTTCATCTACGTCGATAACTCGCTTTGATGACATAGACGGCGGCAAGAGGGTGCAAACAGTTTATTGTTTACAAATAACATACCCTAGTGGAGATACAGATGCACTTCCATAAAAGTAATTCTAATAGCGTAATACATGTAGTATTATGCGCATGATTCAATTACACTTTCTAATAACTTTGTTGCTTGAATCGATAGAATTCAACCACAAACAAACTAAATAGAACTCAAACTACGTATTGATCGTGCGCCGCACAAATACGAACATATAATACGTAATATTATTATAGAAAAATTTGAGTGTTTACAAACGGTTCCTGTGTGTAAATGTTGATTTGAAATCGTTTGTTTTGCTACGAAAATTTATGCGCAATCACATGGAAGAAATATGCATTTAAATAGCACAATACACTTTTGATATGAATCAATTAATAACCTTTCACAACGAAGAACCAATAATTCATAGAATAAACAACGTGAAGAATGTGTATTTATGTATTTAAGAAAACATATGGAGAAATAATAGAAATTTGAACTTGGAATTCATCACGAATCGCTACAATTTTAAAATAAGAATCTTCCGCAGACTATCGCCACTAATTATGAATCAGACCACTTTGCACAGTGAAATACGGAAGCGGCGAGAGTACGAGATCGCATTTATTTACATGCTAATAAAGCTTAAACTCCCATATGTTTGCCAATATCGTTGAGAACCGTTAAAATGTTTATCAAAATAAAATATTCAGTATATTAATGAAGAGACATGTGAAATATCGAGAGCAGGTTCAAAACGTGCCATTTTTATGATTTTCTAAACTTGAATTATTCACGAATTTACTTAATTTAAGAAATTTATTTATAGCGTCGACGCTTCGATTATGTTTTATATCAGACTGCATACTTTTAATTCCCTTTTAGCTGTTAAATATGTATAATAAGTGACACCTTTTTAACCTGCAATACTTTATAATGTAAAATGTAATCAATAAGCGACTTACCTTTGCAAACGATTGCTTTAAATTCGTTTCATAACAAAATATGTATACATCTGTTATCGCGTTAATTAAAATATTTAATTTATAAATATTTAGCGTAGCTACATTTGATATTCTAATGGGGAAAAGTTTAAGATTTTTTTTAAACATAATCCTTTCTTTTTACAAAAAAAGAATTCTATACATTAATCAAATTGATAAAAAAATGTGTGAAAAGTTTTATCAAACAACGCATTTCTTTTTCAAAAAATATAAAACTTGTTAGCTTTGCAAACAGAAAGAGACTTTCTTTTTTTTAAATAATTGTCTACGCGTCACGAAATCGTTTGCACCGATAAAGGATAAGAACCTACATGTTGCGCCGCGTATGAGAAGGTGTAGATGCATTATTTTGTACGTTTAGATTTTAACCCGGTCCCAGGCAGGCGTTTTGTTATTTCATTTCGTTTTAAATATTTTTATATATATTTAAAATGAACGCTGGGCTGTCAGTGCGCGCCATACAAATCGTTTCACAACCTCATAATTATTTTTTTTAAACAAAATAAGCTTTTAAAATTGGCTGGTAAGCTCGCGTTCACAGCCCAGCAACCCAACTTTAACATTAAATAATACATTAACAAACTTCCTAGTTCGTTTTTAATTTTTACAATAGATTCTTCAACTTTATCCTTTATTTATACCCCTATAATCCAACTTAATATCAATATTTATAAACCCTATTTTTGGCACTAACAAATCTAATTAAATATATCAATTAATTTTACAATTTCATATTCGCATATCGTTTTCAATGAATTTACGTAAATATAACATATTCAATAAAGATTGATACAATATTATGATTATAGACAAAGGATAAATTATTGAAAACCTTTATACAGAATCAACATATTATCAAGCAGCTCTATTGAATAATAAAGAATCAATGGGATGTTTAAAGAACATGATATATTTTCGAGCACCATACGTACGGAATTAATAACAATTACATATAAACGAATTCTTCTGGAATGATAAAAACTAAGTTTTTATAACAAATACTAGGTAATATAATATTATTTGAATTCAGAAAAATCTTCGAGTTATACGACATTTTAGTCTCAAAACGTTCTCATAATAATTTGCATACATTTTTTTTCACTTTTTTACAAAAAAAAAGTATTTTTTTTAAGTAAAATTTGAGGCGCATCACTAATCACACGTCACGTCACAATCGAGAAAAAACACAAACCTTTTTTGATTAAAAAAATTGATTCAAAGAGAACACACCGAGACTTTTAACTATAATTTTATTATTTACTATAATAATTATTAGTGAGCTTTCTTAATTATTAATTCCTTTATAACAGTAGCCTAAAGGGGACACGACATTTATTAGCCTATCACGAGAACTACAAGAGTGAAATCGAGGAACGGACATAGTTAAGACGTAGTATAATTGTTATTTTCATTAAATAATATCTCTAATTATATTACAGTATAAATAGATGCTAAAGTGTGCTACGGAAACTAGTAGTGACATCATTGCATCGCGGATTATAACAAGCTTTTTTCGTTCATAAACATTGCTAAATTTGGTGACCAAACAAATTATATTTTTTATTAAATTCAGTGTCAAGTGAACAAATCTTATCAAATCCATCACGCACTCCAAACTCTGTTTCTCCCTCTCTTTCTCCAATGTTTGATAAGAGACAAGCCTATATTAAGTTGTACTTAAAGACTTCGTATCTATTTTTTTGATGCGTCACGTCGCAATTGTAATCAAGAAGTAAAACAATGATATTATTTACGTGAGCATATTATTTGTGTAATTTCACATTTATTTTAGGTAAATAACGGTATTTTCAATTTTTCTTGACAAAACAAAATATATTCTACGAGCACGCACTACCATCCTGATATTTAAAATAGTAGCGCCGAATTGGAATTCTAAACAGTTTTCCTAGTGATTGTACATTGAAGTGTTGTCATGTTGGATAGTACAATATAACCAGTGGTCGGAATTAGGTAGAGTTATTCATGTACTTACACTGATTTCATACAGCGAAAGAATAAAGTGGATATGCCTCAAATCCCGAGATTAATTTTAAAGAGCAGAAAAAAACCCCGTGATTTTTTAAATAAAAAGTTATTTACTTTTACACAATTTAAACTACTGCACGCACGACGTTGCCAAACTTACATCAATGACATCGGATGTCCAAAGTTGCAAAATACCAATACGCGCGATGTTGCCACGAAGGTCCACATTAATATCAACATTTCGATGCAAGTACATAAATAACTCTACCTAATTCCAACCTCTGAATATAACACTGCAATACTGATACTGAAATGTGATATTAGATAGATACTAGAAGATTTTTTCTAATAACAATGAATTTTTCTAATAATATCAGATTACTTTTTAAAGGACTGGCGAAATTTACATTCTCATAGTACATTTCGTTGTTCAGCTATATATAACACAAATTGTAAATTGAAAAAAAAATATTTATAACACAAATTGTAAATTGAAAAAAAATATAGACCGATTCAAAGCTCGCAATGAATCCACAATGCAATGACATTCCAGTAACCGCCTTTTTGAGCCACAGTTTACTATAGCGATAATAACAACACATTATATGAAAAAGAAAACCAATCACATTAGCCATAAGATATAATAATTCGTCCTATTCGAACACGATAAAAGTCCATTCGCACATTCGCTTATTTATTATTAAAAGCAATAGAAACATCCCAATAGACTTAAGTAAAAAGGTTTCGGTGGTGGATAATAATTTATAAACCGAGCAACTCATAAATCTTTAAACACTCATCGGCATTCAAGCTTTTACTGTAATGAGCTCAAAAAGTACTGTTTCGTGAAATTACTCTAATTACTGGAGAAAAATTTAGTCTTTTTTCCATTTTTTTTTTCTAAATTTATATACAAACATATTTCGCGTTTCTCACTGTATATACAAACTATTTATTAACTATGCGAATGAATAATGATATTTTTTCAAAATTTCCAATGAGAATTTCAAATTTCGAACGTTATATTTTATATTTTGCTGTAATGAATGATATAATAGCAACACTAAAATAATATTCAATTGTGACGATATTATGCTTCAATGTATATGATATCTAGATATTTAAATGGGACAGCTTTTCTTTAATAATTACTTATAATTCGTTTAGTTCTTTCTCATTTTATTGTTTCTTATTTTGTCTTTCGCTAGTCGCTACACAATCTTAATCTACCAATAACTTGGTTCTTTAATTTGTTTGATTTTAATCAATTCCACTTCTGTCAGCAATTCCTCATCGAGTGTTCTATCAATTCGAGTACCCATTTTATCGTCGATCATTACATTGTGTTTAAAACAAACTATGAGATCCACTTAGGCTCTTAAACGTAAATCTAAATTTATCTATTTCGACTCGACGCTAACGTTATTGATCCGTTATGTACAGTTACATTTATGTAATACCCTAAGGTAATGTCATTGTCTGTGATCCCTCATTTTCTTCTATAAAGGATACTACAACTCGAACTATTCTATCGCACGGGATGATTACGCGTCCCGTTGGCGTTTCATTAAATTTAATTTAGTGCACTAGTCAAAAAGTCATGTTTTTTGGATCAAACATTAGTGATACATCTACAAAATGTTCTTCAATCATGAGTCACGAACTAAATACCGAATAGATGACGCCTTTGTCATTACTGGTTTGTCTTCAATGTGAATTTTAATAATTATCATTTTTAACCGTATTAATTAGAAATATAATTATATTTTCAACAAATTATACTCATCAACATTTATCTGTATAACATCCTAGTCAACATCACAATCTTTTTTTATAATATGTTGGACTTAACTACGCTATTTAACGTATCAAGTTATTAATATTTAGCGTCTTTCGACTTAGTTAATGGAGACGTGTGCGTTTCAACCACGTATTAAGATATAATATTATACATTATTATAATTACATCGTTCCGCAAAGTCTAAGATTAGTTCTCTCGTAGTGATGGGTCGGGATGCGAACCCGGGACCGCAGTGCTTACTGCACGATGATATGCGGCGCCGACAGCAGCACGGCCACAGTGGCGATGATAGTGAAAAGGGTGAACACGAAGAGACAAAACCTGGTGGGAAAGAAAGTGAACATACTCCTGTAATCGATACAGAATCGTTGGTGATTAATCACCGGTCGGTCATTCATAAATTCTACGCAAGTCGGTGCGCGGAATGATCGATTGCTCACAGCGATTTGATGTTAACCCTTTACAGAAAGTTTTCGATACCTTTTGCGTCTATTTATCAAAAAAGGCGATTCACCTACGAAATAAACGAATTGAATCAAGCGATATATCTAATTCGCATGAGTTCACTTGATGAATTAATGTTAAAATAACCAAATGTTAATTAACTATCAATGCTAAGTGAAAAGCTAAATTTAAAAAATGACGAATGGAGATCGTTCCTTCTTATAATCAACGGAGATGTATAATTTTCGAATTGGTGTATGAAATCAATTAATTTCTTTGGTATATTTTGATTAAATGTATATAGATAAAATGTTTACATAGTATTTGTGTGATGTTATGAGATCTATGAACAAATACCTGTCAACAACCATCGCTGCAAATTTCCAGTCACTGATCAACTCAGCCTCTTCATCAGCTTTCTTCATCCTAGCTGTGATGAACTGGAGCTCACGGAGGATGAGATGCAGTTCTCGATGGTGGCTGCCCAGCCCCCCTCCGACGTCTTCCATTGTGGACGGTCGCACGAACGACCTCCGGAAATCCGTACGGAATATTGAACACCTGTGTTCATGCCTAAATTCAGTCAAAGATCCCTTTTTATTGTTGTGTTGAAAAGAAAACGGAGGTTTTTCCCGCATCCTTCAGTTTACTAATCTACCTCATCATGATAATAAAGCAGAATAAAGGCTTTGACTTCTTAATACTATCTGTAATAAGTAAGTAGGTATGCCTGAAGATATTTGAAGTCTTGAATATTATATTATTATTTAATTAATAATTTATTAATTTTGTTTCCCAGGAACATAATATTTCTACATAACTTGGTGTCATATAATTCCTCTTCGATATAAATCGAACAATACTCTAATAGAAATACAATTGAATTGGTCATTCCAAAAACCTCATAAGTCGCCCAATTGAAAATTTACAGAAATCAATAAAAACTGTTTCATAAGCAAACAAATGAATTTAAGACTCAATTTAGTATTTGAGTGATAAACATTTAAACTAGCAAATAAAGTTAATTAGTATATTAATAGAAATAATGAAAAAAACCTAATAAATGACAGTTTTTGTCTTATAATCTCGCTAAAACAACTAGCGAGAAAGGTTAGTGCTTTATAATTCAACCAAAACAATCGTAGTATCAACATTTCGCATGTATTAATTTGTCATGTTTTAATATCTTTATGGTACATAGTCATATTCTATTCTCTTCAAGATCAGGATCATCTTCAACATATGCAGTTGGACAGCTAGAAATATTGTTATAAAATGGCATATGCTCTTCAAGAATGCTATCTTGTTTTAAATCGTCTATTGTAATAGTATATATTGTTGTGCATTTTAAAATCATAGTGAAACAGACTTCTTATATCTTTTATTAATGAGAATTAATGTTTAATCAAACCTTCGATATATTCTTCGGCTATGATAGTTCCCTTTCGATTTTAATCATACTGAAAACTCATGTATATCGAAGATGCGGATGACTTTTTCTGGTAATTTGGGATTTTTTTCCATAAAATTCAGTTGACAAACATCTTTTTTTTTGTACAAATTTGACCTCCATTTCTTAAATTAAAAAACATAATCTATTTGTTTTCTTCTATAATTAGTATATGCCTGTCATTTAATTTTATATTTTTTATAATTTTCCTTTTATACTTTGCGGGATTACACGTTCTCTTCTTTTTCGGCTCGCCATCCCTCTCAGTTTCAGTAGAAAACATTTTTAAGCTAATTACTTTTCACACAAAATAGTCAAGTAAAAAACAAGTGAAGTTCAAATATGAAATTAATGGAGATGATTTATAAATTAAAAAATTAGAATTTTGTGTAACCAAGCAAAATAAAGAAAATTTAAAACATCCAACTCAGTCATAAACTACTCCTGCCATCTAGTAGTGCATGCAAAAACCTATTGAGTCAATGGCTAGTGTTGTTTACGCAATGAACGTCTTTCACGTGGTATTATTGAAAGAAGAAGGAACGTATAAACTTATGTGGTTTTTACCAAGAATACGCTCCATTTAAGGAATCATTTAAAGCAAATGATAATAAACATGTCGGAATAAAATGTGACTTAAGAGGTTTTTGAAATGACCGATTCAATTATATTACATTGCCTCTGTTCCTCTTATGTACGGCATCAGTAAGTATTCATGAGTATTAAAGAGATTTAGTAATCTTTGGGGATATCCGTATGATATAGATAAAATGTACCTTTTTATTGGTTTTTGTATAAAAAAAATTTCATAAATGTACTGATTTTAATGTAAATTAAATTCACTTTTGTCTATCTTTTTTAATGCAATAAAAAAGGAGATATTTTCTTTTTAAAAAAATTGACGTCTAAATCCTGTACTATAGAATAAAATTAATTTTTATTTGTAACTTTGCCGCTACTGTAAAACAAGAAGTGCTTTCTACAAGACAAGGATTACCGTTACTTACAAGACATACATATTTCTTGTGTGTTTTTAGTTTCTATATTTTGTTTCCATTTAGTACAATTTCACCATTGAACATTAATATAAAATATATAATAAAACAATTCTGTAATTCAATAATTTACATTTTACTATTGCATGTTAAGCCCTTGGTCTCGGCTTCATCTGCAATTGTTAACACCCACCAATTCACACTGGGTTCGCGTGGTGGACCATAGTCCATTCCCCTATTTGATGTCATCCATTAATAAGCTCGTGATGTAAATCTTACCCTGGTCCTAAGTTCCCTGTAGAGGCAGTGCTATTAGGCGGCGGTGGGCCGTGTCTGAAATCATCGTCGATATCCAGAACGTTCGCCAATAATGACTTTGAGGATCTCTCCTTTAACTCCAACTCTCTCATCCTGGTGTTCATCATTATCGTCTTCCTCGTAATCTTCTTTCCTGGCCTTGACATCCTCAAGATCCAAGGCAGCCATTGCAAGAACACAGACTTTATCTGTCGTAAAAAATAATTAAATACTTGAATCATTCATCGCGACATCAATTCAATAATAAGTTTTTAATAATTGAGTTACACGATTTGCTACTTGTTTTCAATCATGATCACAATTTAGTTCGCTTTTAATTAATATGCAAATGATACTGTCAAAATGGAACATGTTATTTATATAATTATGTAAAACTTTCCTGCTCCAGGTCATTGCATCACTCTTGAGAGCGAATGATAACTGCAAGCATTAAATAAATATTGAGGGCTTAATATCTAATTTTAAAATTTATTGCAATCCCTTCAAATCTGTGCTTGAAATTCACAAACTTTAACGCTACAACTATTTGAAGTGTGATAGCAATTTCTATCGCGACGTCTTTTTTTAAGATATTGAATGAACTATTCGTTGACGTTAATTGGAATTGTCTAAGGCCACTTGCCTTAGACACAAATATCATTGGAAGCTGTTGAGAACGAAAGAGTTGTATGCTAATAGCAATCTTTGAACGGTTTAATTAAGAAACAATAATAGTTTCTTGATCATTAACATCATTTTCTAAAGCAATTGTGATTTTAATAGTTACTCAATTCCATAAATAGCTATGCCCTTGGCAAGGATTGCGATTGATTTTAAAATTATAGAGTTAGCCCACTGCTTAAAGGCCGGAGCCACACCATAGTTTGATTTTGACATCGAAACGTTTCAGTAGTTTAACGAAGTAGAATTCATTGTTGTCGTGTATATCGGATATTATTTTACTAGAAAGCGACGTACCCATTGTGGCATCTCATGTATATCAGCTGTCCGATGATGGTAATTTAACACCACTACCGTCAATACCACCGAAGAAGCCACCATGAACATTATGCAGTTGAAGTAAGTTCCTGTCACCCAAAGTAAAAAGTTTCATATTTATGGACAAAAAAGAATAAACAATTTCATAATCAGAATTAATGGGTTTAAGTTTATTATTTAGTTTGTTTTAAGTGAATGTTATTTATGCATGCAAATTGACTCAATGGATTAAGTTATTTATTTATTATCATAATACTACAAGGATTGTAAAAAAGAAGAAGAAGAATTAGGTAAATATATTACAAATTAAATTTTAATTAATTTTCTCCAATTATTGTCTTATTTAAAGTTTTGGATGATAATAATCATTTCATTGGTAGTGATAAAAACGAAAGCAACATTCATGCATTTAAAACGACAATACATGCATTGTATAATAGTTTTAAATCAGCAATCATTTATCACTATGTGCAACTGTTTATTTCTACAATTAATCTATAATGATTCTCTAGGCAATATCGATGAAATTTAAGATGATATTATTTCTTTACTGCATTTTACTACTGTAATTATAAATACGTCAAAATTATATTAAAAGTCAAATAGAAAACGCAGTAAATATTATTAAATTAATGACTAAAAGAATCTTTTGCATCAAAGTGCGAAAAGGTTCTTTCTTTTTTAGTTACCTTTTATATTATTTTAATATCAATCTGAAAGATAGCACGATCGTCACTGCGAAACTGAGAAAGGTCTATTACAGTATCCCGCTAACGCTAAATCCTTTGTCAATGTCGCAGCAAGTTGATTATTAAGTCAATTATACTGACACAAACTGTCCACAAAGTTGAATGGATGTTCAGCAGATACTTGGAGGGAGGCCCCTCGACGCCCGCATCCACTTTGTCTCTTTAAACCACCGTTTAACTTTATATCCTGCTTTTAAACTACAAGCAAACCAAATCCTACATGTTTATAAGCCTATTTAGAATAAGTTTAATCAGGAGAGTTGTGCGTTAGATTGCTTATTAGCGTAAACTACATGCCACTTAAACCTGACGTCGACAGTCATGGAAATGGATCTACTTCAAAACAGGCCAATCGAAAAACAATTTAAAGAAAGGAGAAAAGTAAAAAACATTATTTTTACACAAAACAATCAAGAGATGGACAGATGAGGGAAAAGTGTAAATTATTTTAATACATTACAAGAGGGTAACATTGTAATATACAAAATACCTCCAAAAAGTATTTTTCGCATTTCAGTACATCTACATATCGGCTTAGCACAAACCGAAAGTGCAATAATTCTATTCAAAGTGTCGAGAGAGCTGGCAAGAACGCTGTATAAGCATAGACTAGTCTCCAGAGACCACGAGACTCTAAAATGCGAGTTGAGAACAGGACAGAGAAAGGATGCTATGCTCTCCGTTAATTTATTTCATTCAAGCTAAAATAAATTGCATTCTATTTAGATCTTTGTTAAACTGGTGTTTCAAGAACGAGCGAAGGAATATTTTGTCATAGCCATGATCGGTATCAAGTAGTCTTTTAACAATGAAAAATATTCCTCACAACGCATTCTTTGATATAATTTATTTTAGTAATATTTCAATTACAAGTTGGAATTTCTTGAATTTGTTATATATTTTATTTATTATTCAATTTAATCAAAAGTTTATCTAACGCGAGGAATTTTCTCACCTATCAGTGGGATCGCCTCTGAGGTTTTTGTGATAACATGCCCCACCAATAGAGAAAAAACCGTTTGCGACAGAAGAATTGTAACACCTGCAAAGATCAATATAATATTCTATTTAATAACAAAACGTTCTGCTAATAACTTTAAGACTAGGACCTAAGGTTACATAAGAATTCCTTCCAGGCACTCATTGGATAAATAATAATGGTCTCATTTCCTGTTTGTGTGCTGAGTCGGTACCAGGAGCTCAAGTGAAATCATAAACAAAACAAAAAGTAATCATGCAAATTCTATTTAGAGTGGAAATCTCTTGACGTATTATATCGTATTATTTAAATTTTGTTTATATTTCATTTATTTAGAAGGGTACTAGTTAAATTAACAAACATTTTATTAAACCTACTACCACCCTCCAAGTATCAAAACCACAGCAAGTGGCATATAGTTTCATATATTAATATAAATACATTGACAACATCCATACAACACATTCAAATTGAATACAACATGGAATCGATTACGCGAATCAAAATCACATAGATTTGCAGAATAGAAAAATGTGTAACACTGAAATCAAGTGACATTGAGAAATTGAAAACTCGACTTACCTTAAGGATCCAAATTATCTAAGAAATCTTTGTGAATAGTCACATGCCATGCTATTGACTCCAAATTATCAAGATGTATTACTCAAACAAAGAAAATAATGGATAATTGCTAAAGCCTAAAAGCGAACAAGAAAACCACGAAATCGATTCCAGTATTATATAAAATGAAAATAATATAAAAAAAAATCCTGATAATGAATTTATATCTTGTATCGAGCTGCCAATTTAATTTATAACATTTTTTTTTAAATTAATGATAAAATATAAGTAATCCCAAAAAGCAAAGCATGACTTTATCATAAAATCAAATATTTGCTCCAATCATCACTTGTACAATGAAATGAAAATATCAGACTATTTAGAGTTTATAATTTACTTCTTGTAATGTTTTAAAATAACTCTTTAACAACTTTTTATTAAATAAAAATAGTATAACGAGAGCCAAAACACAAACAAAGAAAAGTTTAAAATTTATAAACTCAAAAATGGTCATGAAGAATAAAGTAACACGGGAGAAGAGGACGGTCAAAAATCGAGGAGAGGTTTGGGTAGTGTACCTAACAGGGGGATTGCGTCGGAGACCTGCGGCAGGGTCTCAGCTACCAGGTTGAGGAACACCGTCAGCGAGAGTAGAATAGTGACTCCTGTAATCAAACACAATGTTAACACCCCTACAGTTGCCCTTCCGCGACCAAATTAAGATATTCTCAAACACAACTCTCCAATTCCAAATAATTTTGTCAGATAAATAATCCTGATCCCCTAATTTGATGAATTTGATGACGCTGAAAATATATAATGATTGCTTTATGATATCTACACCGAAAATACTTACCGGGCACATCGTGGAATTCAGGGTAGGCTAACACAAACACACACAGTCATACCACATTCTAGACTTGATCTAATATTTATGTTAAGCGCACGTTGCTTCCGACCTCCTCTAAAAGTTTTATAACCCCGCTGGCTCACTCAACGAGCTACGCCGGTATAGTTTTATAAGTGTATGTAGCGCATACCTTAACTATGATCTCGTATCTCGTCTCTCTCGTCCAACTTAGGAGTCTAAGTCATTAAAAGTTATTTACTTAAAAAATTCTGATATCAAATTCACCTTAGCAACAGTGACTAATTTTAATACCACAGACTTAATTGTGAACCTTGAGTATACTGCAATAATGAAAGCATCGTGCGCTATTTGTGTTTGGTATCACCTACAGTGGGATACCTATGAGAGGCACGGCATCCGATGTAGAAGGCATCTTTTCTGCTACCAGGTTCAGAAACACGGTCAAGGACAGTAATATTGTCACACCTGTAGACATCAGCATCTGCTTAAGCTCATAGCATAACACTTTTACAGTGTATCTATTTTTCGTTTTCTAATGATTCGTGTAACCCCTTCAAGAATCTACATGATAAGATCAAAAATTGCGATTTTATTTAATCCAAATAACCTAGTCAATTTATGCTAAAAGGAACATTACTAATTAATCATATGAGTTGTTTGAAACAGAATTTAGATAATAGTTCGTTTAAAGCTAAATTCTATACTTGTTTTCAAATAATACGTCACTTTATGACATTGATAAATCATATTTAACTGTATGGCTATCTTGATAAATTGATACAACAGTTAAAATGCTTAATTTATCATTAGTAAATTTTTGTTGGTTTGATCAAGATTCCCAAGTATTAAAAGAACATATTAGCATAAAAATTAAATTGCAGATATTTAATACAAAAACCAACTGACCGAGTGTGAGCTTCTCGCCAGAGTCAGGAGGCAGTGTGAACCCTAAAAGGGCCATGGACGAGATAAGAACACAGGGCACGATGAGGTTGAAGAAATAGTAGAGCGTCCGCCGCCTGATCATGATCGTGAACGTTACATCCACGTAAGGCTCTGGGCAACACGCATACGTTATGGTATTCTTTTTGCCTGGCATCCCTGGTAATTTAAACAAAGCTTTATTATCTTATTTTAACTGATTAATCTATTCTTAGTTTTAAACCTATAACTGAAAAAAGAAACATCGTCATCAGAGCTAATTTTTAAAATAATAATGAAAAGAAACTCAAGTCACATACTGTATTTTACAATTTTTTAACAGAAAGTATGCAGTTAATGAATCAGTTTAGTATTCCTCACCTATCAGATACCACTCTCCGTTTGTGATGAAGTCTGACAAATCCCCTCCTGCCTCATCCTTGAGCACCAGATCCAACTGTTAGGGTAGAACACTATGAGGTCTCGAACAAATTCAATGGGAGATATTTTAACATCAGCGCATGCAATATTCTTAACAGTTACTCTGACAACAGAACATCTTGTCTCATTTAAAATTTGATAATGTGATGTCATTACATCTGTTTCTTACAAAGTACCTGTTGTAGTTGCATGCATTTACTTTAGGAATACTATACTTGAAGTATTTGAACCTAAATGTAGTACAGGAAAGGGAAATGTGAGAACCTGAAAAAGTGCAAGACAAAGGGATTCCTGAACTAAAAGGATGCAATAGCATGCTGAAGAAGATATTGAAAAAAGACACCACCATACGGAATACACTCTTTTATAACATTTACATTTTCAGTATACTGTTGGAGCTAAATTGTAACTATTCAGTAAATCTCAATAATATTTTTTGATAAAAAACCAAACATTAACCAAAATTTAAAAATATCTAATAACCAAAACAATTTGTCTTAGGTATCATATCCAAAATTAGTTCTAACACAAACTTAAAAGCTGCTAGCTGCAAAAGACACCATGTCAAAGATTAAATTTTGAAGCTTGTACAAGCTAGATTTATCCTTGAGGGGCAGCAAAGACTAACTAGACATAACGGGTTCCTAGGGGACCGGGAAAATTACTAGACGCAATGAGGAAAGCCGCAGCGACTTGCTCTCAGACCACATCGCTAACGGCTTTTAATTTTAAAATGGAAGGTGCATATCATAAATGTGATGCTAAAATTTGAACACAGCACTTCTATTAGCATGCAAACTTTAAAAGTAATTTTAAAACACAAAAGCAATTAAATTATACATGTATGTACATACGTATTAATTAATAACTTATATTTAAGTATTAAAACGCTTTTGTGTTTTGTTTGATTCATTAAATAGTGCGTCCGTATGGCGGCGGAAAATTGTGTACCCTTAAATATATATCAGTGCTTCACTTGAAGGTAACATTTGTTTGCTCCATGCAAAATAGTACATACAAAACGTATAGGATATTTGATATCCTCTTGGTTTCTCACATGGTTCCCTTACATTTTCCTAACAAAAACATTTCAGTGTTTCTAACGTTATCCACCTAACATTTTGAAGTTTTAACTGCTATTACATGTAAGCTCTTTCCTTCTGATACGAAGCCAACTTGCCGTTTAAAGGCATGCTAGTTAGTTAATGACATGTCGTTACTAGCAGGAAGGATACCAACAGTATTTTGCTAGCGTGCATCAGATTTTGCAAGTTGGCAACAATCCAGAAACAAAAGCGAAACGCGATTAAAACTCGTTATATAATATTAGCCAAAGGAAACTCAAATACATGTATATAGCAGACCGTCAATTCTCGTATGTTTGCATTAACGTTTCAGGGACACTGGTTTCTTATAATAAATTCAATTAGATCGCGGCAAATTTATGAGCAAAATGTTATATGAGGACTTAGTTACATTTACTAAGAGTCAGAAAACAAATAGAAAAGCTTAATATACCCAATTAGCGAAATCACATTTCCAGTAATTAGTTATACATTAGTCAAGCAAGCTTTCCTCTTTGATCCGGTATCCGTGTTACGTTTTTATAATTAACCTAACGAGAACTGACATTGACAGCTAAGCGATTCTATTTCGGCATACGATGTACCTGGTTGCCATCGTAGGTCCAGCTACCGAACTTCATGTCACAGTGTTGGTCATCGAAGGGGAACCACGTGATGTCTATCTTGCATGTGCTCTTGAAAATGCCCGGAGGCACGTACAAGCAACTGCCGTTGTTTCTGACCACCACGTTGGTCTGGTACGTCCCGTCAAAACCCTCGTCAGCACTACCAATGAAAAGTCCGTCACTCTCTTACTCTTTACCATCTATGGTTACGTTCTATGAAACTTGAATCGTCTAAAAATTCTAGTTACCCCCAATTCCATTGAAACAAGTGATTCTAAATAAATTCTTTTTTATTTTCGAATCGAATAAACATTTAAAGAAATTGATCGTCCGGTAAACAAAAAAATATAAAGTGTTAAAACCGCTGCTGACCCTTATCAAGTATCCGGTAATCTCAAACAAATGATATTTGAAAGTGTCTTAGAGAATGATAATGGGCTTTTAAAATTTCATTAAAAAGTTTATTTCGAAGTTAGAAGCGATCGGCTGGCGTTTAATCAAAAATGCAAAGAAGATTCCGAATTATGCAAAGAAGATTTGATATTTTAAAGAAAATTTAATAATGTATAGTATTTAAAATATGTTACAGAGAGATTTAGATTTAGGTATTCTACGATTTATTTAATTTGAATTATTGTTTAATAAAGCTAATTTAAAAAAGCATAAGAGAATTGATGCATTGAATGTTTATATATTGATGTGTTTTACAGTGCTTCGGATTTATCTGGGACATTTTAAACTGTAATGCCAACGATAAAATATAAGGAGTAAAATATCACAATTTTATAGTCGACATTACAGAAGTCATCCTCTCGCTTTGCCGAACCGATGCGTAAATAATTCGTTCCTTCTTCTTTATTATATTCAAAAGATTTTTTTAAACCTATATATTTCTTGTGTATTTTTTATTTATAAAGTATTAATTTTGTCTTTCATTAAGCATTTTCCATGTTTGAACTTAAATAAATCAAAGAAGGTATTTGTAAGACATCATTGAAGTCTTTATACGTCTGAAAGCCATTTCATATTGCTGGATCTTGTTGATTTTGTATGTCGGTACGATTAGTAGCTTATTCTCTTATAATTACGACATAAAAAAACCCCACAAGAAAAAATCTAAAAGGCTGAAATCGCTTCGTAAGAGAATTACTATACTCTCGTCGGAAACGGGTATGTTTTCGGGAATTCTTGCGTTTCCTCGACATACGAGCGTTGGTTAATTGCTTACTGAACAAACAAACTCAGAGTCCATATTCCTTTTTGTAGGAAGACTATGGTAAAGTACGCGCTACATTGTCTAAACAGAATGCTTTTAATAAATTCATTTTATCTTTGCACGTATGGTTGAGCATTATATACAGCGTTGAAGATTTGGAAAAACATTGATTTAATAACAGCCAATTTAAAAGATGTAATTTCAACAGTCAAAACACAGAAGTCCTTATTGAAAGACCAAATAATATGATAGACCACCATTATTAAATATTAATAAATGAAAAATTCCAATTTTGTAAATACTTCTTTTCGAGTATCAATTACTTTTATGAGTATGTATCATATTCTTTCGATAATTAATTTTAATGTTTTATAAACTCGTTCACAGTATAAATATTGATAAATAAAATAATGGCCTGACAAGCGGGAGAATGATCGTGGTGTCTCAAATCAGCGACTAGCGTGCCATGTACGTTTATATTCTTTTTTATCTGTGGCAGCACCGAGTAGGAGGAATAAAAAGACCACGCGAACGATTGTTACTTTAAAAGTAAAAAAATAAAACTCGCACAAGTACCAATCGTCACATTCGGGAATCACCTCCTACTGTGTTGTCACTGTACTGAAAACTTGTTTTAAATAATTAATATTAAAAACAATATCAAAAGAAAACAACAAAACTTAAGGGTTTAGCTGGCATTTACATCAGAGCATTAAATAAAAAAGAATAAATATATATATTGAAGCAGAAACGTTGTCCCATTTACGCTCACTTTTTAAATCAGATAAATACATAAAGATATAAGAAACTTTTTTAGAAATAAATCATTAGTTCACGAGTAATGAAACGCAAACAATAAATGTTTTTTATTCATATTAATTTATATTATTTGCTGTATCATTACCCGTCAACCTTTTTAAGGAAGAAGTAAGTACTTATAAGTTACATTCATATGCATACTTTACCCAAAAATATTGTAACAATGACTTTCGTTTAGCGAATTTATAAAATATTGCAATTTTAAATTAATTCCCAGGTGACATTTCTGGAGCTGTTCAGAAGAAAATTTATTTAAATAACATGAAAATGAGATCACAAGCAGCAAGCAAAATTATTAAGTATAGATTATTATTAATTAAGGTGAAACAAAGTATATATAACGTATATTTTAAAGAAGAAATTTATAATAATTGTATAATGCTATATAAAGTAAAACCTGCTACATAAATGTAGTATTGAAAAAATACTTTATTTGGAAAGAAACGAAAAAACTGAAAATGTGACGGCTATAATTAACAATATTATATCAACTGAAAATGAAGAATAAAAAACACCTAGACTTTAGGTATATGCGAAATGTTATCTAATAATTTACATTCACTGTATTGAAAACAGTAACATTTTCTTTATACAGTTAGTATATTTTTTGTTTTCAATTCAATACTAATTAAAAATTGAAGCACTTTTTATAAACATGAGTTTCTGTTTTATGTTGTTTTTTATCATCTTCTGTAAAATAAAACACACTTCATTAAAATATCAACTAAAGTTTTGTAGTTCATTGATCTGTTATATAATGGTAATGTTAAGTGTCTCAACTAAAGTACATACATATTCGAGACAATAAAAAAATACTTTCAAACATTGATGCGACAAAGATCACATCCTAGTCCAAGATGGCGTCTAGCCAACGAACGATCTCTTGACAGCACTAACAAAATTAAGTCTATTTTACCAAAAAATCGGTGTTCCGCAATTAATTGTGCCATAAATCAGTGCAATATTAAAACTTAACTGAAATTCAACAATGTGAGTAATGCAGAAACTTTGTAATTATAAACTGCCAAAATTAAAGTTGCTCAGCTCATTCCTCTTATGTTGAATCGTTAACTGAAAACAAGATTAACAATTAACTTTATTGGAGAAACTCCATACAGTGAAGTTAATTTTTATTGCTTTGGCATTATTAAGGAGTTCTGTTGGTATTTCACGAAGTTTAAATTAGACTTTTTTATTTATAATTGACGAGTTTTATTGATCATGAAAGTTGAGTATATGTCATATATTCTCTAAGGTCATACAACAATGTTATCAATTTAGATGAGTTTGTTAAATTTTATATTTGAATTAAAGGAGAAATCCCAGGGTCGTCAGACCTTAGGTTTACCTAATGGACAAAAAGTTTTAGATACTGTAGTACTTAAAAATCTGCCATCATATATTACAAAAAGGTGAACTATTATCAAGTAAAAAAGTTAAGTAAATTACTATTAGTTAACTTTATTACTATCTGTGAATTGGCTATCGGATTCAGCTAGGAGTAAGGCATACAATATAAGTATATTCTAACACTACGATAGCCAACTGACTTTATCCATCAGAAAATAAGATTATGTATGTATTTCTCTAACACTCCGTTGCAAAGACATCCATTTAAACTATCATTAGATTAAGCAACAAAGAGATAGAAGTTTTCAAAATTAGAAGATTCATAAGAGCTTAAAATGGTAATTATAGTTTAATGGACGCAACATGG
Source organism: Diatraea saccharalis (assembly GCA_918026875.4). NCBI lineage: Eukaryota > Metazoa > Arthropoda > Insecta > Lepidoptera > Crambidae > Diatraea > Diatraea saccharalis. The sequence goes on along the minus strand of OU893340.1, from coordinate 2,590,766 downwards.
TGTATTAGAGTCGCAGTTGTATATCACAAAATAAATGTTTATATGGTGTATACCTATGTAATGTATTAATAAAAAAACAACAATGTTCATGCTGCGTTTGTATCTTTGAAGTCGACAAGCTCAAAAACTATGGTACTTACGGATTTTAATGCCGTTCTAAACAGAAACTACAGAACAAACATCATAAGGTAAAAAAATTGTGTATAATTCATTAGGATTTAATGTGATTGGCTAAAGTTTATAGACGATAAGAATCGTCGCTGAATAGAAAAAAATGAGTTTTGGTTCTTTTATAAACTTTTTTTTTATTATTACAAAACTTCAACAAGTTACAAAGTATAATTATTATGATCATGGACCATGTACCGTATATGTTGAATTGTTGAATGTATGAAAAAAAAAATTGATTCTTAAAAAGTTAATATACTATACAGTGAGAATAATATAAAAGCAGGGGTTAGAAACCGCATGTAAAAAATCATTAAAATCAGCGAGCATGTATAAAAAGCGGTATGGGTGTCAAGGAAACAAAAGACTTATTTGAATAAGATACCTTATTATTATATAACGCTTGCTTCTCTCAAGGGAACAGATAAGAGCCCTGTTTTTTAATCGCTTGTTTAAAATCCTAATGCTGTCTTTTTTACCATTCACTCGAATTTTAGTCGAGTAAAAATGTTGTTCTGGACTTTTGAATCGTTCTTTTCTTTATTGCCAACAGAATGTAATCAGTTTCATACGCTTCACGCAGAAAAATACCAACTTTTAAGTTATAACTATATTTTTTTTAAGATTGAGTTGTTATTTCCCGTATAATAACAGAGTAAAAGTAATCATGAAAAGACGCCTCTGAATGGTTGTGTCCTTAGAGAATTAAACCCTAAAGTTGTGTCTCTTCTTATAAATTCAATATTGACAGAACATCAAAACTATAACTATTTAAAATATAGTTCTATTTTATATAACCAGTACTTTATGTCCGGAATAAACCATTCCTTTTTTTATAAAAGTTCTAGATTTGTCGTTGACATTTATTCTATAACTCAGTTCGATCTACCGGCGAGAGGTTGATACCTCTCTGTGATAACAAAAATGGTGAACATCTTATGTCATATAAAAATTTTAGCAGTGAACATCTGACGCAATACTAATGATTTAAAAAAGGGCCCTTAATGTAAAGATTTAAATAGATAGTTAATAGATAAATGGTCCGCGATAGTCGTTTCACGTTCAGCAGTAAACTGGAAACAAGATCCGTAGTTGAACTGCAATTTGTCTCCGACGTCCGAGACCGGAGCTAGCGGCTACGGTATTAAATCTTCACAAAGTAATAACTATGAAGAGGAGAATGGATTTTCTCACTACTCTAAGACAGTTTAAAAATGCGCATAAAGCTGATGAGAAAAAGAGGTGCTATGAGACCTGAAGATGAGACAGTAAGAGAAAACTTAGTATTTCAATTTATTTTTCTGTCATTTGCTTGAGTTAGATCTTTTTTTTATGAATCGTATATAAAGCTATAAGACCTAATTGAATTATGAAGCTAGATTTATGAAGATTTTTTATTAAGTAAACTTTTAATTTAAAATTTACGTTTTGTTCCAGTGTCTCGGCTTAAAAAGATAATGTAGTTTCTCATTTTTAATTATTTTTTTAAATCTATTCGCTTTATTCATATCAAGCAATATTATTTACTCAATGCTTCTTTATATTAGCATGTAACATAAGTTAAAAATGGTATTATAAGTACTTCATTAATCAGTAAAACAATTCCTTTTTATACTTTATTTCCCTCAACGGGAAATTGATTTCTTTTCGAAACTGAGTAAGAAAATGTTTCTTCTTTTACAGCAATAGTGCTGCAATAGTGACATAAAACATTCAGAAGAGTCAACCATTGTCACCGCAGTCACACAGTATTGTAAGAGCCATTCGCCGCGGCGAGGAATGCGTTGTTTTGCCGCTTCTAGTATTCATGAAGTGTATACGTGCTGTAACCACCCCGTTAGCTGGCGGCCCGCCAACAAATCTGGATTATGGATGGACTTCATTCACACCGAAATGTAAGTAGAACACATTATTTTATTTATGTACGTCCAGTTCGTTTTTTAATGACATTTCTAACACAAATTAACGTTTCTGCAATAGTTATTGAAATACCTACCTATATAAATACAATCGACTTTTGAGTACATAGTTATTATCAGACACTTTTTGACGTACCTATGACTATATGTAAAAACAACGTATTTTTATAATGCTTAACACTGAAGGATAATATTTCTTTCTAGTAGACTTTTATTTCTCTAGCTCGCTGCTAAAATCTCATTTCTTTATTTTAACAGTTGCCGTCACGGGACCGATTCGGTTTTAGTTTATACAGCTGGTACAACTTACATGAATGCAAAATTTATATTTTCAGCTGGCTGGCGTGCACTGATACTTTTTAAACCCGTATAACATTAATACGTGGACTTGTTACTTGAACTAATCTCACTTTTACCCAATCGCAGTTGATCGTTTGTGCAATATGTTCTGCAATATTCTTTTATGTTCTGATATCATCACGATTTCAGTTTTTACGTTTAATTTACCAACCCCAGAGCTAACAATTATTTATTTATACAATATTTAAAAAATAATCAAGCTGTATGTTGACGCCTACTGGTGTGTTTCAGCACTAGCAAACGACGGCTTGAATGCATCGTCACTGCAAACGTTAGCACACATTATTATAATAATATAGTCACCATCGCATTTTGTATCTGTATTTTCAATCTACATTGAGTAAACATCATATAAGCAACCAGAGCACTGTTTTATTCTACACTGTATATAGCAGGTTTAAAATTAAAAACTAATATTACAAATAGACGCGTGACTGTGTAATATGCAGTCTCCTTAAATCTACCGACGACGTTTAACCACCGCGGGTATGGTAAACAACGTACTATTATGCAGCCACGTAAGTGATTTAAGAAGTTTCATAATCGAATGTTGTCCGGATAGCCGATTGGCAGATGGCCAACGTTCGCCGGGTTATGGCCAACATTTGGACCGACCGTTTGTCTATTTCCTAATTGGATGTAAACATTTCGGGCATTGTCATGCCCTTACAAGGGATTGATAGCACTTATACTACCGATTCCTGTTTTATGTGTATGAGATCTTTGCGTTTGCGACTAGCAGTAAGGTATTGTAATAAAACAGATTCAGTAAAATGAGTTGTGAAATTACAATCGCCAACACAAAAGCTTCAGAAAGCTTATGTGTTACATTTTTGTGACGGGCTCTCCGTCTATAATCGGTTTTTGATATAGAAAATACTCAATATCATTTGGCCACGGAACATAAACTACGTTTCTTAGTCTTCCCAAAATATCAATAAAACATTCTCAATCTACGCAAACAAAATCCCAAGTGAAAGCGCTATAAAATATTCAACATACATTATTGTCGACATGTTATTTCGTTAGTCGAAATCACAGGTAACTTACAATAAGAAAATATCTTGTCTTGAAACCTTACAAAACAATATATAACATGAGAACGATGGGCCATCGTACAAAAACAACAATGAACGTTTTTCTTGCGCGTTATAATATTTGCTATTCGTTTTCCTGGAAGCTGAATCAATGGTTTCTTCCCATGGACGTCACTGCTTTTAGGGTGAGAATAAAATTATTGTACCATGTAAATTTTTTTTCTTACACTTATATAGAACATACGGAACGTTTATACCAAATTAGGAAATTTTATGGTGCAGTGGTTAGATCATTTTATTGCATTTCGTATGTTAAGGAGCTTTCATAAAGTCCACTATTCCTTGTTTCATCTGTTATATACTCATTGCACGCGTGGTGGATTAGGGAGTTGTTTCACCCTGTGCGATTTTATCCTTAGGGAATAACTATACCGTAACAAAAGCCACAGAAGAGAAAATGTTAATAATCTTATAATGAAAAAAAACTACCATTATAATAAAAGTATACATTTAAACTACTATTTTACATTTTTTATATCTTTCGTAATCTATTGAAAGATATGAACCAGCCAATTTTTTTACCTGAATTAATATTACTTAAAAGCTTTCTTAAGATCATAAAATTAGACACGACAAAAATAATTTCAATCACTAAAATATTCACAGACTTGTAAAAATGTACCATTTTAATGTTACAAAAGAAATTTTTGTTTAGTCACAAATTGATTTATTATACCTCCAGTAAAGATGTCAAGTCGGTCCTGAGAAAGTTTAAGCTGGCCTTATGCCAGTTAGCGCTCTAAATGTACCATCAACCGCCAGTTTGTGATTTGTAGCCGAGTATAAATTACAAGAACGACTTTAAAACTTCCATGTTCAATTTTCTTAATGGATTCATTTATTCTAGATATTGCATAACGTGCCTTTAAGATTAAGCGTTTTGTTTTTCTGGTAACCACTTGGTAAAAGTGACATACAAAAAATATCTGATATCTTAAAAGTTGCCGAAGTTAAGAGCTTTGAAATAACATATTTATAAACCTATACATACATATATATAAAAGAATATTTAACAACACTGATTCTCGATAACATTGTATAAAATAGTTTTATTACCATTACCATGTTTGGTACTGGACAAAACGTCTGAGCTAATAAAGTAAAGAGAACGTTACCTGAACCTTGATCACCTAAACATACAAGAAAAATATTAATTCGAGTCCCATCTCAGAGTACGTGGGGCTGGTAGATTTTTTAAGCATAAACAAACACTATAAATTTAGTATATTTAAATTAATTTGATTCATTTACGGGATAACTTATGACTCCAATTAAATATACATATTTATAAAAGCAATGGTTGCTGAATATTGTATAGTTTTATCAATTATTGCATCATGTAGTAAAAAAGTCTAAACGATTTTAAAACTTCCAAGAACTTCCACAAGGCGGTCCAGTGCAGATATAATATACCTATATACATTTAAACAATTTGATTCTCATTTTTCTATTAAAATTGCTAATCAAATAATTATTGTATTATGTTTTGCATTATTGTTGTATTAACATGAATCTTGTATTAACGCGGAAGTAAGTATTTATGGAAAAAAAATGTACCCAAGTCGATGGAGCAGCAGCGTCATTTAAGTGATGACGTCTTTATTAAACTTTCCGTTTTCATTTTTACGTTTCTGTTATTATTTACAACAAATTCTGTTCCCGTATGTTTTGTTTTCCATGAGCTTTTAAAAAGTATTTAATCTGTTTTAGTTAAAGTCTCATTTTTTAAACCTAAGTCCAATTTAAGCCATTGCAAAAGATAAACGATGTGCGTAATTTTATAAAAGCTAATAATTTGAAGTAGGTTTCTGAAAAACGAATCGTGCGTATAATCTAACCTTTTTGTTGCGTTAAACATGAATCAGGAATATAAAAGCGTAGAGGAGAAAAAGATGACGAGACATTTGGCGGCGAGCCAGAGGTACCCACCTTCCGAATTATGTTGCCAAGGAAATTTGTTTAGGGAAAAATGGATGCTTAACGACGGGTAAACGCAACATGTTTGCCGAATATGTCGCTAGATGCGAAGAAAATTGGTGTAGAGTACACGTCCTAGCTATTTTATTTCATTAGACAACATCACGCTTACATCGATCCCAAGGTAGATATAAGCAATTTATGAAGAGGAAGCATTGAAGGTAAAATAGCTAGAGTTAAGATTAACATAGAATATAGAATTCGTGTCTAATAATTAAGAAGATGGTCAACGTTTTTTTTTAAATAGTTTATTGACTTTAATTTAAGTTGCTACCTTTATTTTAACAATTGGAACAAAGAACGAACGAAATGGATAAGATAGAAATAAGTACTTTTAACTTGTTCTATTTTTTTATATTAGACTATTATAAAATTAACACATCATGATTAAATAAAGATCAATTTTCTTTAAAGAATAATGTTTGGACATAATATAACGCTATTACTACTTTATTGGTACTAAAACTACCCTGGAACGCCAATTTAAAAGCTCTCTCAGTGAACTGATCATCCATCACATTCCAAGACATCTATCGCCAAGATTCCACTGATGTGCGTGCTCATAAATTGTAATAACATATAACTTTCTAATCGAAAGCACAATGTAATAATATTTGACGTAAACTAAAATAAATAAGGTTTTGGCTACGTTGCTGACATAATTTTTGGTACCGTAGTGTATCGCTTCCAATTAATTAATATACGGAAATATTTTTATATTTCTTAGCCCAGTATATTCGATTACAAAAGTGTGTTTCCATAATAGTATTGTGCAGTCTCGTATAAATCTTAAAAACAAATAATAGTATTAAATAGTTTCCAAAACATCCACTTCTATAAATTATCAATTACTATTTTCTCTTTTAACTAACCTATCATAAAAATGACAACGAAACTCTTTTGCGTTCTTTGAAGTTATGAAAATATGGATATATTCGATTAACTTTTTTTTTACAAACTCTCGTATGGTTTTTATACGTGAACTGTCCGCCCACTTATTCCCGTAACCAATAACTCAATTTTTTGGCGCGTGAGATTGATGGCCGTTCCGTTTGTTGTGTAAACATGATCTATTACACGAGAGTATAACATAAAAGCTTTCGAATACATAAATGAAGCTCCCAAATTAAGATGACTTTCAAATAAAATTCATTTTCAAGGACGCGGTCAAGATCTGCTCATTTTAGACTTGCCAACTTTTATTAGAAGAAATAGAGTTTAACTGATTTCAAAGGAGGTAAATAAAGAGTACGAAATATAAAACACAGAATAATTTATTTAACATTTTTAAAAGGTAATTTTGATGTTACGATAATAGGTATGCATCCTACATGCGTGACTGACACTAGTTTTAGATACTTTGGCACTAGTGGGTACACGTAGTGTGAAAAAATAATCTTAGCATTTTCTTTAATAGATTACAGAGTATGCCAACTTGATATTGAGGACTGACACTTTTAGAGTAAGCTCAGTAACCCTGAGGAGCGTAATTGCTAAAAATCCGCACTAAGCCCGCATAGTGGGTTATGGCCCATTGATCTTATGCGATTCGACTCCATTCATAGGAAAAAAAAAAGAATTCTACCAAAATACTTCCCACGCAGACGAAGTCGCGGGAACAGCTAGTTAAGTAATAAAATTACAAGCTTTTCTTTTAAAATACGTGTTTAACATATTTCAACAATTTACCTGACAGACAAACCAACAAATATTAGTCGTCATCCCTATTACAAGATATGTACAACGTGACATGCTGTTGACTGTACAAAGAGATTACTTCCAAAAAGGTTTTAATTAAAAATGAGAAAACTACATCATACTTATTGTCAGTCAAAACGTGAGTCACCAAGTTTTCTACAAGATGATGATATTATAAAAAAACTTAGAGAATTATACGCTAATCAAGCACAACTATAATAACATCAGCAACTTTAATTAAGTTAAAACAAACCTAGATTTAGATCTTATTATTCATAAATAATGGTTTAGAGGAAACCATAAAAACATGCTTTCCACTAGAGGCTTTGCCCGCGTGGTCCTGTTTTATATATATAAACATTCTAGATATTTACTAAATCATCTTATTATGTCGGGTGTGTAATTTAAAATATTTTAGTGTAGACATTGGGAAGCGACTTTATTTTATAATGTACCTATACCTACGATAGATAAAACATACACAGCAGCACATCAAGTTACCACAAATTACCATTCTGAACATTTTATAGAATAATTATAAGATATTAATATTCTAAAATCTAGAGAAAAATGAGAATTTTATATAAAGGTTTTATTACCTGACTATTGGTTATACAATATAAATACTAATTATGAACAAAGCGTTACATACTTTGGTGATGTAATTTTTTATTTTAATGATGACAAAGCCTCCAAGAGAATTTTGATATCAGACTCCATTCCCTTAATATAAAGTTCAAACTTTATAAGTACAGTATTATGTTTTGTCCAATTATGAGCATTCATAAAAAAATTGCTGGTTCACAAAACGCAAGGAAAATGATTTGAAAGTCTACAAACACATCGCTCCAGGCTGTAAAAGGAACCGAGAAAATGTTTTCGCCATTTTTTCCGCGCCATATTTTTTATCACTTTGTATAGAATATGCAAAGAGAATTCGTGTTTCATAATACTTATCAGAAACGATGAAACATGGTTCCAAAAAACTTGTAATATATTAAAAAAATATATACCGAAGATGATTAAAAATTCATCACTTATTCAATATCAGATTCTCTATGAAATCAGATTATTATCTATTATAAAGCGGTCTCAAAATGTAAGAGAAAACTGCTTTTTTATTTTTTTAATCTCGTGACCATAATTTACGTGGCTTTGCAAAATAAATCACTTTACCGAGGACCCTTTGTCCTTTCACAGAACCTTTTTTTATTAGTTATTAGAAGGTACGTGCTATTCGCTTATTTAATAGATAGTATACAGATTCTTAAAATACAGACGCGTAGAGAAGTTGAAGTTATATTCGTTATCTAATCTAGTCATTATTATACGGGCGTTCTATGATTCAAACAGGTCTCAAAAATGTGGTTCCATTCTCATTAATCAACTCGTAATACTCCTATACATTTTTTAATGGATTTCGCTTATTGAAAATGGAAAAAATTACGGTTCTGATCAAAAATCGAAACAAAATAGGTTCTACTCAAAATACCGTTTCATTTTGCAAACAGATTTCGGTAAGAAAGAGGTTAGTTTCGAAAGAGGTGACGTGCGAAGCTCCGCCCTTATTTTCGCTTGCTATTGTACACAAAACAATTCGGCTTCATTTTCGGAAAAAACTGGTTAATTAATTTATTATTGAACTGGTATTATTCGAACGTGTCCGAAACCCACAATTTAAATACAATTGATAATACTAATGTTAATAATGTTACTGAAACCGACGGCTTGTGCTCTTTAAAACATGTATGCAGCAGATGTGACGCTTTTAATGTAACATTGACTGTGACCAAAAATTGTGGTCTTCCACAATAAGTAAGATGACGCTACCAACCAATTTTGACGTAAATAACAGGATTTTTCATTTTTACTAATATATATTTGATTTAAAATTGACTCATTTCGTTATTTTCGTATTTTTCTCAGCAAATACTTTCATTTAATAACTGTGTTTAATAACCATATTATGACATTGCATAAGACAACTGAGCCGCCATCTTGAACAGTCCGCCATATTAGATTCAAAATGAAACAAGATCTATTATATATGAAACGTTTAGATTTCTTATTCTTGTTTAACATTTTCATAACGTTATACTTGAAATAGGTGATTCATTTTAAACATTTCTATACATATTACTGCTATCATATATCCTTTTTTGCCTTCTGATGACAATTGATAAAAAATTAATCAGATATCTTGTTTCTCAATGCTTCAAACTTGCTATCATATGAGTTTCTGAAGCAATGCCTAATATAACAGAAGTAACACTTACTCCGGTGGTTTGCACTACCAAATCTAATAAATCCTATTGATAATGTACGAAATATCTATAAAATAGTAGTTGATGGTCGTTGCAAGATTTGTTGATGGTCGTGCACGTACATTTATATGCAGAAGGAGCACAAATGTCTTTCAGTTATTAACTGAATTTGAAAATTTTATTCTATCGAAGTTTTCAAAAAAACATATGTGTTCACCATCAGATCATCTGCTGAACACTGAATTTGCGTTAAATTTAATATCCTTAGTTACCTTTTCTAACCCGTTAACGTCTCACCTATTATACATGAGCACATCTGGTTTCCAAAGCTTGTTCGGTGTTATTCTGAGGTCCTTCACTCCACCATACTCGCTATCGTTCCATCTCAGGTTGTAGTCGTTCCATTCCTGTCATACACATGTGATTAGTCAAGGGGAGCAATAAACATAATAATCTGAGCTTTTAAGGCCGTTTTCTGACAAGCAATAAAATATCACACAATGGAAGTTATACTGCGTCACAGAAATGCGATTATTGAAAGACAAAATGTTTTGTGCGTTCGAGGATTTTGATAATAGTGAAGTAGTTGTGAGCCTGCTGGCCTGAATTACAGGCAGTTAAAATGCTTATCTTGGGCAGCAGTCTCCCACAAACATATTGTTAAAACAAATTAGAAAAAATCTGTGAACGTATATTAATTTTGTGGAAGAAGTGAAATAAAAATAAAAAAAAATTTTTGTGATATTTATGTGGAAATGAAGAGAGGAAAACAATTAACAGAGATTTTTTTTTGGTTTTTTTAATTGAATAAAAGCAAAGTAACTATTTCAAGTAAAGAACGTTCGGATATAAAAAGAATATATTTTGCTTTTGATTTTCATATAATTATTAAGTTCAAACATGAACTGTTAACGCCATGAGGACCAAAAGTCAAAAAATATTTCATAAAGGTTTCGTATTTGGTATCAAAGGAATTTTTTTTTTTCTATATAACTGATAAACATATTTTTGTTTTATTTATAAAATAATAAAATTGTAAAATTTTACAAAACCACTGTCTGCTGAAATTTATTTTACTATTATATATAAGAACGGTTTAATTTGTCGCTGTCGCATCTGCGTGACATTATCCCATAACCAAATGTAATATCTTTTGTCATAATTCCTTGTGGTCCTAATAACACTTTAGGGTTAATGAGAGTCATGAATTAAGTAATGGGGTAAGGGAGACTGTTATTACATTAAACAACATAAGTGTCTGATAAGAAAATAATAACGTCAGTCGTATTACTAAATAATAATTAAAGATTTAATTAAGGACACATTTTAAACGTTATGTATTTCAACAAAAAACAAAAAAAAAAAAAACCGTCAAATCAAATCTTTTTAGACATAACAACATTCTCATATTTTATTACAAATAGAAAACGGCCTTCTATATATCAGTATATGAAATAGAAACTATAATAGAGACTTAACAAAATTATAAAGCGTAAAATCAATAACGCCGCTGACAACGTAATTAAACACTCATCCGTTCGTCATTGTGAACCTTAAGCTAGCAGTGATAAGATTCATAACGCAGCCAAATGTCACACTGGCTATGTGAGTAAATAGGGTTTTAGATAACAGAAACAAAGACAAGTTTCTAAGTTTGGACCCTCCCCTAATATTAGAGAAGTTGTGAAACTAAGGACCAATATCTCGTGTTTGTGAAGATGTTATAAGGCTTGGAACATATTGTACACATTGTGATGTAATATATCAAGCAAATGGACTAAGATAGTATCAATCCAAGATGATTGAACTTTTTGATGTTAAAAAATTTCATAGTAAAAGTTAAGGATATAACAAAATGTTTATATCAAATTGTACTCTAATGGGCAAAATATTGTAGAAATACAAAACAAAAATGACTAAACACTTATTTCTTTACATGCCTGTGACTCTTTATAGCAAGAACTGAAACCTTTTGCAACACAAATGAGACCTGGTACGGCGTTACGACGTTTTTGCATCATTTTGTATTATATTTACAATAGCCTAATTATTTTAAGTTACTCTCGTACATTCAAGTAATCAAAGTTTGTAAATCATATAATTTTCACTCATTATATTTTATTTTTATGTCTACAGTATGCACTAAGCCTTTGTGAGCCAGTGTAACACGAAGAGTGTGAGGACTAGTTAAATCTGTCCATCGCTTTCTTTCATGAAGGATGTTTGTCGACATATAATGCTTATATCCGCATACTGTGAAAATCTGAATTGAATTTCAAATGTTATTTGCCAACAGAGCTACTTAATTACATTGCAATATTATTTTAATATTTATAAAAAGCAAACCTTACTGACTTATATATGAACGCACAGCCGAAACTATTGAACATAGAATCTTGAAAATTTGTACAAGGGTTCTTTTCATAGTGGAAATGAACTAAGAAAGATTTTTTAGAAATTCAACCCCTAAGGGGATGAAATGCCTATTATGATACATAAATTCCACCGTTATTTACCTTTTCACTATTGTGGTGTGGTTCAAATGAAAGAAATGAGCTTTTTGTACTTGTCAATGTGTGCATCGATTTCGGTTCGCAAACTTACGATTTCGAACCCACCACGATGGGTTCAGTAAAACAAACTTTGTTATACTTTAGTTATGCACTTTTCAATAATTTACTGTAAATATTTTATTGTACTTTACTATAAATGTTGGCATAAATTATATTATAACTATTGCTCTTTATAATCCTTCACGAAAGATTAGCGTAGAAAATTAAATTATTCATTTGAATTCAAACTAGGATTCGAACCCAGATCTTTATTTACCTATATTTCAATTGGAAATTTAAGCCTTCCAAATATGTTCAACAGATGATCACAAAAACCTTTACGGATATTATATTTTTAATCATTGCATAACTCATTCTGTACTAGTGCATAGTAAAATAACAGACAGTATAACAAATTAATTTACGGGTTTGTATAAATAACTCTTAGTACCTATTGTAAATGGTATTATAATAACTGTGGAATTATTTTACAATCAAAAATACATCAGATTATCAAACATCTTCACTTACATTTAAACTGAGTGAATGAATTGAGGTTTGTGAATCCAAAAATTTATCCAATTGTAATCTAAAATTCCGTTGTTCCCCACCGCAGCATGTTAGGTTATTACAAAATATCAATATACGCAATAGATATTGGCCTTCAATTAATTCAGACCTAAATACGAGAAATGCCACAGTTATATATTATATCACTTGCTGACTGTACTTAGTAAATAATTAATCTTAATAAGAACTGAATATAATCGATATCATTTTATCCGGAGCAGTGTTATACGGATCCTTCACTTATCCGGATTACGCAAACTTAATCTCATTTATTTATGCATTATTTTTTACCGGAATGTTATCAAAAATGACGTAATTACTATTAAAATATTTAAACATATGGCCTATTGATATTATTACGAAGATTATATATGTACAAATACTGTCCGTTCATTTTACTGTGACACTTTAATCCGTTAAACAAAGCCCTTGTGTTCAACTGTTTAATACAATATTGTAATTACACACGACTCTCGAATTATCTGGAAGTGAGAATAAATTACGATTGTCATATAAATATAAAAGCTATCACATGACAAACAAGGGTAATATCGTCACAGAGTAATTACTCAGCTAAAAACAGATAGTAAAATAGACAAATTACAAAATAAAACTTTCGAAATAGTATGAATGGTAAATGAACTAGTTATAAAGCGAGCATGCAAATTGGAACAATTTCAGGGTTCTGCTTGGATGCTATTATGTAATTTCATAAAGTAAGATTCATATTTACCCTGAAAATGTCCCTAAAAAGTTTTTACTGCAGGACATCAGGTTATTACTTTTGTAGTGTTATGACTAAAATTTCTGTAATCAACTTCGAAGCTAAAAATAAACAGATTACAGCCTATAATCGATTAAAAAAATATGGCCTCGTGTAATAACCTGGCGCACTGATCAATACCTACGTGCATTCAAGAAAATATGGAAAGTTTAAAGACTTATCATAAATGGATATTATACAATATACAGATGAAAACAAAACGTATGAACTCAGCAAAGCTTCATCATCACCGCAGGGATTTCATAATGAAAAATCACTCCTTTACTATGGGCATTCTTTATTTCTTTCTTTCATTAACAAGACCAGGATATATCTCGGGGTACTACCATTTCCGTAACTAAGCTGCCGTATTGGTAAATGCTAATGTAATTGTTATAGTTTAATTCGCTTAACAAACATACCTTTAGTGCTGGAAAGAAAAATTAGTCAACATTCATTAAATCGTTCTAGAGTTTCCTAAACAAGACAATGAGAAAACAACGTATTTACAGTTTTAACAGCCAACATGAAAAGTATGTGCATTAAGCCTCTTTTGATTTAATTCTCTTTTTTAATTAAAAAATAAACAAAAGAAAGATAATCTATACGATGAATAACCTCCAAACATAAAATTAAAATAACATTAATTTTTACGATGATTCTTAATAAATGGAATGATGAAATCAAACTGTTTCTTTACATATCACGTGTAAAAATCCTAATCAATGTTTGGGATGCTTCCTGTTAAAAGTAAAACTTTACAAACAATATGGGGTGAAAGAAATAAAATAAGCATTTTTTACTGTCTCCTTTTTATATTATATTATAGGTGAATTAATTGGAACGTCTCAACGTGGTCAAATCCGCAGGCAAACTAAGCAAACCATGGCGGCGGGATCCCTAGAGCCTAAAGCCTTCCCAGAAGAAATACTTCACATTCCTTTGCCATGCAGAGTCAAAAAATTCTACATTCATTTTGTAGCCAAACAAAACAAAATTTTACAGCAGATTCCCAGAATGTGCATTATCAATGTACAGTGTACTTAACACTTTTCGAGCAACGTCAGTGCATACAATTCACATACAGTCACTGTCCAATATGGTACTTTTAATTGACCATACTATTTGTAAAGAAACCCTTCTATTAATAAAAAAACAATAATTATTCGCAACCGACCGCGCGGTAAATAGTTATTCGTGTTTAAATGTGTTTTGTTTATAGTATTTTGTGTCTATTAACGTCAACCATTAGTACATATTGTTAAACGCATTGCGGTGTACACGGCAGTTATAGTAACATCAATATTTACGCAAATTGTACTACTAAACGATATACATATTCTTTTGCAACAATGGTGATACCTGAAGTATAAAGTATGTATGTGTTGGGGTAAAGCAATATCCGTATAATATAACTACACTCGATTCAACTGAAGGAGACACTAATCTAACGGATGACAGATCATGATGGGATGCATGACAGGGTCTAGGCTATCTACGATACCGAGAGGCTGCGCATTGACATGTCAGGAAGATCTAAACAACTTTCATAACATGGCACAGAGGTCAAAAACTGCCGCATACTCCACAACGCTATGCAAATTTCAAAAATAACAGTCAGAGTAGAAAGTAACATAACCTCATAGACAAAGAAAAAAGATGGAAGGACACAAATGAAACGGAAAGTAAAACGAAGTAGAAAAATTAAACAAAACATCAGAAGTTTTATTAAGTGTTAATTTATGTTCGTCATTTTAAACACACTTACCAATGACAGCCATATATTGGTTATAAGTAGCTGATTCTTCTCGTCCTATTGGGTTAGACGATGTCAACAAAAACAGAAAGAAAGGGCGCAGTCAGTATTCGTCTAGCACGTGATGGACACACATGACGGGGCGGAGCGGCGCGCGCGCTGCATGCGCGGTAGCGGCGCGCCGCCCACACTATGTTATGCGATGTACGACAAGTTAACACCGACTCTCCATGCGACAGATCTGCCGCGGCGGCATGACGCGCACGACGCACCGCGCCCGCCTCCGTGCCAGTGCTCACGCAGCGCACACGCAGCGAGGGGCTTATTAAACTTTACACGATCACACGCTTTGCTTTACTCGTTGAAATGTGTAAAAGCGAAAACAAAATAGCAGCAAGCCTTTCGCTGAATGACCGCAGCGTCATAGTGCGTATAACTGTGCTCGGTGTTACATTGAGGGTCTCGACCGTGCCAGCCGAGGCCCGAGCGCGGGGGCGGGGCGGCGATGGCGCCATGCCCGGCTCCTACCACTTACCAAATTGAGCCAGACGTTTGTGGTCAGGATTTGATTTTTCTCATCCTTATTTCGATAAATGTATGCGCGGCGACGCAAGAAAAGGAACGAAAAAACATAATGAACATCAGTACGTGAAGTGATACTCGAGTTTCGTCCGAGCGGTGTGAGCCCTCGAGAGCCTTTGGTAATGCTACTGCCAAACTGATTTACCGCTTAAGCTTTGTCGGGATCGAACCCAACTTTGATTAAACGTTACATAAATGTTTTGTAGACCTTAAGGAAATTACAAAAAAGTTGTAAACCTTTTTAATTTTGTTAATGTATAGACTTCCAGTCCGCGAAGCCACAAAGTGACATTAATCTCTCGCCTGGATAATTTCACTGACGAAGCAATAATCCTTTTTATAGCGAAATGTCGTTAAGAGAAAGCAATTAAACAGATATTTGAGCGAACAGCAGAGCTTTTCCGATGACTAATGGATTTTATGTTTGTTGACAAGTTGTACTATTCTGTAGTTTATGCATGCCAAACGATTCCGATGCCATTGTTCAAATATATAGCCCGAAAAACAATTTTAACAAAGATACTTTTAATAAATTTCCAATGAACTGATCTCATACACTCGACTTAACATTATAAGAAATTGTAACAAAATTTGAACGATGAATCCTGTCGCTTCGACTAAATAATGATTCTCTCCTCTGACCAAAATTATCTAAGTTCGGTGTTTGCATTTGCAATCATATATTGATATAATTCTAAGTATTTTTTATTGAGCTTTACATAAAGTGTAACTCACAACGTGTTGTTAATTAAAAATGTATACGACAAATTTAAATAAGTCCCCCTATTTTCATTTCACTTACTAAATTCAACACTACCTTAACCTTCAAAACTTCTCTGTAATAATGTATAATTTGAAGGCATTTGATTTTTGATGGTAATATATAAACATACTATATTTGCAAATAGTATATATGTTTACCTACCCGCCTACCCCACTTCACGGCGTGAAGATATAGATAAATATGCATTTTCAATCAATAAAATGGTCAAAATATGCTGTTTCGTTTAAAAAAATATACCTCTAATATAACTACATTTTTTTATATTAAAGAGAGAAAAAGAAAGAAGGGATGACTGTTGAATTTTTAAGCATTTTTATTTAAGTTGATATCAGTATAGCATTAAGTATGTAAAATCGATCTAATATAATAACTTTCCCTATAATTATAAAAAAATAAAGAAAAAAATGCGTTCACTAAAAATAACAAATGAGTTTGTGGGAAATCAGCTCTCGGTAATAAAATAATGTTGTCATTTTTAAAGTTCCGTACCCATAGTGTAAAAACCCTATTACTGAGCCCCCGCTGTCCGTCTGTCTAATACCAGGCTGTATATCATGGACCGTGATAACTAGATAGTTGAAATTTTCACAGATGATATATTTATGTTACCGCCATAACAACAAATACTAAAAACAGAATAAAATAAACATTTAAGAGAGGCTCATACGATACACAAACTTATACACTGATAGTTTTAAAACACAATTTCACGTAGCAAAAATTATAGACATTTGTATTGAAAATAAATGGTAAAAAATTCAACTGGAGTCCTTGACAGATCGTGTGAGGATTTAAAAGCACTGAGACAGTAGATTTTTTCTGCCGCAAACAAGTATAAAGTAACAGAGAGACATCGAGACTGAGAGATTTGTTCAATGTCAAGGCAACAACCCGAAGATTAAAGATGTCAAACAGAAACGTATGGGGACGACATAGAACCGATGTCCTTAAGACACACAGTCGCATAAAATCAATCGATGAACAGGACAAACATCAATCCTGTACTCGTATAATTCCGACATGATGGTTGATATCTTTCACTTTACACTACGATTTGTGTGTCATTAAAATTTATCATTAACGTCACCAGCCTATTAATGAATTGCTAGGACACAGACCTTTCTTATAGATGGAATCGAATTGCGTTTTGCGTTCCATTGCGTTTTAACGTGCCTTATAATCAGTGGTCGGAATTAGGTAGAGTTATTCATGTACTTACACTGATTTCATACAGCGAAAGAATGAAGTGGATATGCTTTAAATCCCGAGATTAATTTTAAAGAGCAGAAAAAATCCCGTGATTTTTTAAATAAAAAGTTAATTACTTTTACACAATTTAAACTACTGCACGCACGTACTTTCTTTCATTGATGTTAGTTGCCAAACTAACATCAATGAAAGAAAGAAATAAAGAAAGAAGAAATAAAGAAATCCCGGGAAGGTCCACATTAATATCAACATTTCGATGCAAGTACATAAATAACTCTACCTAATTCCGACCTCTGCTTATAATGTTTTTAATCTTTTGGCACATCTTTTGGCCCTTGCGAAAGTTGCTTAATAACCGTGTCGCAAACCGAGCGTGCACACTGACCGAGTGTATACACTACTTCCGAGCCCCTTATCATTTCTCATCAAAATTAATTAATAATAATACGGACATGTGGAAAGAATGCTGGATGAAATAATTAAATTGACTTCATGCGTCGAGCATGTCAAAAAGTAGTCGTTAGTACAGAACGATACAGAATGTGTTAGCTTCAATGTGGTATATGATCATTAGTCATATCAGAAGGCCTACTTTCTTCATCTGAAAACAAAATTTAGTTATCCGAAAAAAATATGGAATTCACGTTTCGATTATTTTATGAACGAATTACATTGATTTATAAAATTTTGTGAAAATTATTATAATAATTTCATTTCATAACACGTTTCATCGGATATCGGCCACTAATCGAAAATCTTTATTCTTTTTAAGAGATATTAGAATAATTCACACCAGATTTAAAGATTTATGCTCAAAATAAATTCGAATCGCGCTCCATAAATTTACATGGTAACGGTACTGTTTACATTTATAACATTGAAATCTACGCAGTGTACTGTTTAGTCGGTCATTTGTTAATAATATATTATAATCAAGTACAAGTTCTGTTTTATTATGTCCTAAATTTATCGCTGTTTACCCAATGCTCTATGATACTCGTAACAAATCAAACTGATAGTTTGTAAACCTCAAAGCTTTTGAAATTATATTCATTCTGAAATGAGAATCGTGAATAAGATTTTGGCGGGTCATAGTAAAAATGTTTTTTTGAAATCTTAGAGGAATAGTCAAGTACCTATTCAGTATTTAAATATAATTATCCGTACGAATCAACATGACACATAATGCTTATTCAATTTATTGTCTTCGAACGAAAATTCGGATAAAATCGAATCTTTTTTATGATTTTTGTAGGACATATTTGTAGTTTATGTAGGACAGGTGGTACCACCTGACTAAGACTCCGTTGCATCTTAATTATTCAAAAATGCCGTGTCTTTGAAGTCATATTAGCAAATAGAAAAAAGACGTAATTTCGTTTTCGGAGAAATGGAATAGGCCTCCAGGTGTTAATTCGTACGAATAGTACACCTGTTGCCAGTGAGTATACCAAATATACGAAACCGATATATTTCTGTACAATACGTAACAAAACATATTCCCCTCTTATTACATAATAGAAGTCATCCCCATAAAATATCAATTTAAACAAAATTACAGCATGTTAATGAAACAATAGTTACCAACATGAATTAAATGACTTATATTAATTTGAGAAACAGTGGACCACTGTTCAAAAGCTGGTAGAGCTCGGAAAGTTGGAAGGTTGGAAGGACCCCAGGGCCGATCCACTACGTGGTAGACTGACCAAATTATTGCTATCTCAGAGTTCCCGGTTACGACCGCTTTGAGGAAATTCTAATAGAGCAACAGAAATAGGCACTGAAAAAAGCACTCTTCACTAAACTTAGGAGTCGCCCAAATACGTCGCCTTAATATTTAAGAATTGTCTAAGGTGAAAATGCATTTCACTAGGAACAGCATAAAGACATTAAGCAATGTCTAAAGTTATGACATGGGTTAAGCGGCGTCTTGTGCTAAGTATTTGCGTAATATAACAGGTCATAAACGTGTCAAGGGATAAAAGAGATTATTTGGAAATAACCTAGGAGAAGGATAAGGCGTTTCCTAGTTTAATTATGACTTGTTCTAGCTTAGTGAAAACGGGTGTAAGACTTTTAAAAAGCGGACCACCTTCAGTAATGAAGATAAAGACTTTAACGACGTTTGATGAATAAATAAGTACTGCAAACCTCAGTAATATTTAATTTGTAATATTATATCCGAATCTAAACGCCGAACGAATTATTACAAATAAGTATAATATCACCCCGTACTCTAACTGTTACAAAAAAAAACGGTAAAATATTCTCTAGAGGCGGAAAAATCCGCCATTTTAATAAATTCATAGATTCAACGTGCCGTCACGAGCGAGCTTCAATTACTGAAATGGATAATTCTACGAGTCGCTTTGACGAATGCGACCGCTTCACAGAGCTAACTCGGGCTTTTCAACAAATAATATTCACGTCCCTGTGACATAAAACATTATAATAAGATCATTATTGTATTTAAAAAGGTTTTTACTTTTATGAAAAAGAATACAGTTTTTTATAAACAGTTATTTGCAAAGTAGAGGTACTAGGTCAATTTAGACGGAAATTATTATAAGTTTAAATCATTGATTCTAGTTGTAAAATGAGACGAAATATCGTCATAGCATCGATAAGATGTCGTATCCTATAAACGTATAAATATATACGTATAAGTAACCGGTCCAAAAGTTTCGGAGCCTATTCAATGCAAACAAACAAGCAATGAAATCTTTAAATATGAGCATAGAATTATTGGAAAAAATTATGTCGAGCAAAAAACAAAAACTGCTTTTGTAAAACTATAATGAATATTTTTATAGTAAATTTATAGATCTATATAAATCGCTGGCGGAAAGCTAGTTTTATAGTACTTATTAACTTATTTGACTTTTATAGTAAATTTATAGATCTATATCAAGCCGCTGGCGGAAAGCTAGTATTTAACTTTTCTCGTGTTGGCTATTATATAAAAATATCATTATCACTAAAAAGCATGAAAAGCTATTGAAATCGGGTGCTACTTAAATCGTTTAATTAATAAACCTACAGAAGACCTTCGGCCGACTTCAATACATTTTCTTGGATAAGTCGCTTCTGAGATAATTATTATTTATCACTTTTTTTAAATTTTGAAGTCAGTTCTCTTTTTGTTCAATTTTAATAATGGTTATTATTAATTATTATCATCGTTTTTTGTTTTCTTTTTATTTCTTATTATTTAAGTAATGCGCTTCTTCTTATACGTTTTGTGGGTAATAAATGTGGTTTCTTTCTACCTTCCTAATGAATATATGTCGATCGATTTCATTAAATCATTGGAGAAATAATCAAAATTACCACTGTCAAATGGGGCATACGATAAGTGTAAGATCACCTTAAAAATGCCCATACCATTTATTCGTATATTATAACAACAATTTAAGATTAATGTTTTGACAAAACAACATGTATATAGGTAATATGAATTAGATCTGTAATGTTATATAAAACAGCCTCGAACGTAGACGAACGCAGCGCTGTCTCATCATAAAAATCAATCAAATAAAACCTACCTCAAAATTTAATTAAGGTCTTATTTCATTTAAGCTCTTTGACGTATCAGCACTGCATCGCTGCGATCGAGACAATTATTAATAACATAACTCTTAAATACATATATTTGTAAAGATACAACTTGTGTTACATTCTAAGTAAACAAACGGTTACAATCGAAGTCCATATCCGGCATGTTACGCCAACAATCGCGTTAAGGCTTATTCAGCGTTATTGAACTATTTGTGAAAGGGTGTAAGTATCGGTGACAATGGTCGCTTTATTCGGACAACTTTCAGTATACGGTATCCGCCATGTTTGGACCGCAGCCAGGAAACAGGTTTACTGTTATTCCCCTTTCTCCCGTCAACGAGTTACAGAAATAATAAAGTTAAATCTGGATGGTTACCTTTTATTTGTGACGACCATTTCTACCAAGTTGTATTACATCTCCAGCAATGAAATAGTAATAATAATAGTAATAGTGAACTCAGATGGATTTCACAACAAAAATGAAAATATTTCTTGTTATTAAACTTTTGCATTTGCAAGCTGAGCCCACAAAAACGTCATGAGGTTTCCTTTGACTTTTTTATAAAAAAAAAAAATCTCAAATGAGTATTGATGAAACACGAGACGGCAGGCAAAATCATCAATATCACGTCATACTTTTATACAGAGTTTCCGTCTCCATATTTTTAAGAACTTCATCAGATCTTCACTGTAATATGAAACCAACAATCCTAAAAAAACCAATCGTAGAATCAGTTCATAACTAACGGTTTTTTGCACAAATAACATACATACTTAATTACTTATTCTCAAGTAAATATATTGTTTAGTTTTTTAATTGAAGAACTCGGAAATATTTACAAGGTTTTGAGTAATTGTTTTGTTGTACGCGCCTCTAAGAGATCATTTTAATTATTATCGATCAAAAGAATATAAGTAAATGAAGCTATTTATTATATCAAATTACCCATTGACGCAAATACAATACAAACTACTCGTTTCTAAATAGACTACTAAAATACATTTGGTGAACATGTCTCGGGACCGATGAGTTTTCATTCCCTTCGAAAAGCTTCATTATCGTTATATGGAATTGTAGCGCTCTCATGTAAGTAAGTACAGCATAAAATCCCCACAAGAAATCCCTCGGGTACACGGAATGCACTCCACGCCTCGGGCCGTTCCTTACGGTCGCGCTTCGCCTCCCATTTTGTTCCATTTTTGAAAACTTTTGTTCCCAGACGCGATGTTCTATGTTCCAGTGACTGAATTTCTTCGCGTTCTAAACTTCGATTTATAGTTTCGAAATTCGAACAAGTCCTGGTAGGTACTTTTTTTTTTATTTTTGCCATTTTATAATAGCTACGAGTATAAGCTGTATTAAAAACTTACTTTATTACTAACTAGCTGCTTTTGCACGACTTCAGTCGTGTAAATTATACTCTATAACACCCTCGTATGATGTAGTTTCCCGTAGGTTTCGGAGACTATTCAATACGAACAAACAATTAAATATCATTCAGAATTCAAATAACCGCCGACAATATTTTTCAATCTAGATATCCTTTTCAACTTCTAAAGAATAGTCCGTTTACGTATGAAATTTTATCTCTTGATGATTGGAGTATTTTATTAGCCCGATAGATTACCAATTTTACACTATTCTGTTTTGTCATGAGTAAAAAAAATACAGTTACTAACCCAAAATGATTGAAATGACCTAAAAAATAAAAACCAAATGTACTCAAATAATTACAACATATTATTGGTCACATAAAAATCACTTAGAATTTTTACTGAAATCCTAGCTCTATATTCTGTCTGCTGAGTATACTATTGTACATAATAAACATTAATTAAGCTTATCCTCCTTAACCATCCATAAGGAAGGCCTGAGCCCCTGCAGTGGGGACGTAAAAGGGCTGGTGGTGTGGTGGTGGTGTAAGCTTATTTAATGCAAAACTTAACATATATAACAACCAATCAATACTTATTGGCATCCGATCTCTTCCGCATAACATTTGTTATGTATATTCATTATTTATTTCTTTGTAACAATAATTCGTATGCACGTAAGCAACGTAAACCTATCCAGATGGTTCGTGACGTGGTTTAAGTTGCAATAACGTTGGCCGTGATATCTCAATTGGACCGAACGTTTACTACAAATAGGCCAACGCTTCGATCCCTTTTTATAAAATGAAAAATTGGATATTCAATCTCGTATAAACGTTGTACCGTTTAAGAATAACACCAAATATCGTTACTTTTATATTGATTGGTTTTCTTTATGCGACTTTGTTTTTAAATTAAATCCAATTTGTTGGCAACTGGTTGGAGAGCAGCCATCCTTGTTTCATATGTCCTTTATTTTATTATGCTTTTTGGGTTCTATAAATGATTGTCACCATTGTTTTAAATTATGTATGTCTCTTTTAACTCAAACTTAACTTAAATCCGTCTTTTTTCTTTTTTCTTATTGCGTAAAGAATTCCATGTGATCGATTATTTAAAAAAATATAATTTAACTAGATAGAGCTAGATCCTAGCTACATCAGCTGTTTTTAACGCACACCAATCCGTTCTGGACTCGGGTTGGTTCGTCCTCCCTTTATTATTTCAACCTTAATATAAGCCGCCATAATAAAGGCTTATCCCTTATACATTGAGAACACTTTAGAGTATTTTAATAATATATACTCTACGTAGTATGTTCTACATAAAAAGTTAATAAGATGACATATTAGATTGGGGAAATAGTTTCTCCGCACTATATATGAAAAAAATTTTTTTTTTAATAATGTTTATTTACATTTAACTAAAGTATGTAAGTATCATTTTGTTCGATAACTTTTTTGCCATATTATGGTAGGCACATAACGTTGGTATAGAAATTTTGGGGTTTCTCATAAAAAAACCGCGAAAAGTGGTTTTGTCAGTCCTCGCGTGATGTTAACCTGACACTGCCTATAGAATTCTGAAGAGACCATAACAGGTATAAATCTGAAGGTCAGGACTATTTGCGCAGATGCATTAACATCTCCCAGCCAAACAAAAATTTTTGCTGAATGGCAAAAGATGTGAGGTCTAGTGTTATCATGATGATAAACGATATGCCCTCTGAAAATCACACAGTTTCCTAATTTGAATTCGGAGTTGTATTGTTTAATATTTCAACTTTTTAATGATACCGAAACTAGTTTGATACAAATGGTATAGCCAGAATTATTTTATTACAAATTTATGCAAAAATATGCAAAAATTTATGCAAAAATATGCGAAAAGCCTTTTTCCCAATATCACTCAAACCCCAAATTAAGTAGTTTTTAACACTTGTATTATGGGAATTCGAAACATTGAGGGCACTACAACACAGCATTTCAGAAAACTTCATGTTCTATATTTATCCGACCGGGAATTGAACCTCGTACTTTAGAGATAAGCACACCTTGAACTAACTAATAATTTTGTACTCCAGTATTTACACACCAGCAGAGGTATAACAAAACTAGATCTCAACACAACGAATTCAAACAAATTTTACGAAACAAAAGCCCGATATTCCCTTTCCAACGGATTTCAATATTAGGATTCTGTTACATTTTGCTTTCGGAACATTTCAACGCAGCCGTACGTGCGGAACGCGTTCCAGCGTGATGCGGTTTAATTCCCGTACCGATTGCAACCGGCCGCCGGAACGTTCGTGTCTCTATTTGCCGGAATGCCGGTGTATTTTCAATATCCACGAATAAATTTAAAACTACTATTGGATATCGCAATAACCAATAACAGGTCAATTATATCTATCTAACGACCTGCGTAGCTGAACGCGTGATGTTGGATTTATATCATTCAAATGACAAATCGAAATGAATTGCGATAGATTTTCAATTGTCTATCTCTAAGAAGCGGAGCTAGTTAAAATGCAGAGTTATGCTACCACCATCCGATGTCTCTCTCTTTTTATAGTAAGTGATATACGATAACAGCCAGAAGACGTCTTTCCGTGCGACAATCTAAGTGTGTACAAAATAAAACAATAATTGTATTTTACTAAATTACCCGGTGTATTTCGTATCACTTCTCACCTTTAAACTTACCTGGACTACGACACACATTTCACAACCACAATCAGCTAAATCAGTCAAGCCGTTCTCTAGTTTTAGCGAGACGAACGGACATTAATTGATTTTTATATATTTGTTGTTCTCACTATAACCGTTCATATTTTATTTTGCCGATAGAATTTGATGTATTTTTTTTTACAAAAACGTTATAAAATATCAAAATTTTATTTCCATTAAAATATTCTCTGATGAAATAGGTATGTTCAAAAAGTTAAAAGAACAGAAGATTATAATTTTACAGCCCATGGATTTTTGCCCTTCTCGTTTAACTATAAAGTATATGTAAATAGCTATCTTACTCGTATATCTATGTTAAGTCGAGGTTAAAAGATAAAAAGCTCGTTCGCTGTTTATCGTTTCTTTTTCTATTCACTTGTGACGTATTTTTACAAAACAAAGACTGCTGTTCGCTCACGTTTCGACATCATAGTGTTAGGTTTAAGTAAATAATACATTACGTTGCGTTTCCCTTGACCACTTAGAGAGTATTAACAACTATAACACTTACGGCTCGGACTAAAAAAACACATTTTCCGATATCCACCAGAACAAACACCATTTAGAAAATGTTGAGTGACATCTTTCATTGACAAAAATACTTTGAAGTGCAACAACACGGTTAAGTTTGAACACCAATAGATGGCGTTGCTCTTATTTATTGTTTTAATTTTTCTTTTTTCATTAAATAGTCCGTGTTTACAGTGTAATATTTATCTCTACCAAAAATTATTCAACATTTATCATAATTAACATATAGGTATTCTTAAAAAAAACAAATAATATTACACCTTTTAAAAACACGGTTAACGTATAAAAGCCATTATCAATTATGACACTCACGCCATCTAGTGACGCTCAAAAATAATATAATCGTGACGTTTCACCTAAACCAAAAACCACTCATAATAATACTCCGGAATTGTTGTTCCGATTAATTAATATAAATTTACAGCAATGCAAATGTAAGTTAGATTTTGTCAATGATTTTACGTAGGGAATAAAGCAACTCTTTGTCACCAATAAACAAGCGACTGTGTAAAACACCGTGAAGCGACGATACAATCTATTTTCACGACCGTTTATTTACGCCGTTCATCGTATATTTTTCATATTCCACATACGAGTATATTCGCACACACTAACTCTTTCCATAAAACAACTTTCGAAAGGATGTAAGGGTGTTTTTTCATGGATTTTATTACAATTTTATAAGTTTCATCACAAATCATATGAAGGTACTGTAACTCATGGGTAACTCAATAAATATGTAATAATACACATGCATACTGAAACTCATTCTAAAAAGGTTATATTTAAATTAGATTATATCCTTAAATGAGTTTTTATGGCACATTTACGATTGCTAATTACAGATGTTTAAATATATAAACTTATTGTTCCAGACCACGACCTTTATAAAAAAACTTATGAATAAGCTCTCTTAAAAATCTACATTAAATCATCATTAAACGAATTATTATATGTGTATGAACCAGATATGAAAAGACAAAAGTTGTTTATAAACTTTCCAAAACTATAAACAACTCCAAAATACTTTTGTAACATCAAATCAACATTTTATAATTGGTGTGTAGAACAAAAATCAAGTTGTTCTCATGAAGTTTTTTTTTTAAATCACAAATAATTATATAGTGCCAATATAGTATGCAAAAGACAGTAACTTTTCTACATTCATTTAATTATAATTATATCAGTAAATATTTTATTGAATTATTATTAATTTTAACTCATTTAGCACTATCTTTGGCACACAAATTTATTTAAAACACATAATTTTGACATAAAGAGCCAGTCCACGTTTGTGTATCATAGTTATAAATCGAGAGACCATTATCAATATAAAAAGGCACATTGGCAATATAAAATCAAACTTTAGTCACAAACGTCGACGGCTCGTCACAAATTGTCACTGGATGTTGACTGTTTGTCACAACTCACCACGTCAATGATCTGTTGCAGCGTCAACCCAAACTTGACCTCCAGAGGCTCGCTCTCGTTCGCCACCGGTCGCTCCAGCGTGTTGTAGGACGCTAGGAGTGTGTTCAACAGCCGCTTCTCGTGCGGACCTTGCTCCGACACTATAAATAAATATAAAATAACATCAGATACACTGATCAAATCCCAATTAATAACCCCGCACGAAAAAACTAATAATATACAAAACAAGACAAAAAAAAATAACTGAAAACTGTTAGAATTTTCAGAAACTTTTTTAACTACACTTCAAACAGAAGATACTTCAAGCATATCAACGGATGCGTTGTACAATACTTTCGACAGATTGATGAATATCGAGTGGGTGTTCAA
This sequence comes from Diatraea saccharalis, assembly GCA_918026875.4. NCBI lineage: Eukaryota > Metazoa > Arthropoda > Insecta > Lepidoptera > Crambidae > Diatraea > Diatraea saccharalis. The sequence goes on along the minus strand of OU893340.1, from coordinate 2,563,072 downwards.
GGTTGAATGTATACATACATTTGTCAGATGTGACGTTACGCTACCGATGATACGCAACGGATCTTCCGTCAGATATAAATCCATAACAAATTACTAGACAATATCCTATACGTTGTATAGATTCCAAGATGAGTAGCTAAAGCCCTCCCACAACATCCAGACCTACGACGATGTATAAAAGTTCATTTTCTACATTAACCCAACCGGGAATCGAACCCGGGGCCTCAGAGATGGCGACACTTTGAAATCGGTGTACAAACCCCTTTGCTACGGAGGTAGGTATATGACCACCACCATTACATTTATATCTGTCACTTGTTGTTTTGTATATGTTTTTAGCACACATTTTTGCATTACAATCATACAAACCAAAAATAAATTGATGTGAGAGCTGAGTGTCCATTTCACATACTCATCCGTACTCATAAAACGAGTTTGTCATTCACCAACAATTTGGAGAAGTACAATCAACCCAACTTCAATCACGCACGTATCTTAAGAGTTAACACGTCTATGGTTTCTATAAACCATTTCAACAGGCACATTTATCAACAGTCACAATACCCATCTACGCCAAATACGCTCAAAACATTAAACCTTATTTATTCGAAGGCAATAAGCTGTAGCGACCTGAGTCACCCCAAGAAACAATCACCCTGGCACCCACAATATGTGCACATTTCGCACTGTATCGAGGCAACTATATTAATTACGGTTGGACTCCACTAAGAATTGCTTAAATCCACATAGTTCACCGCCTGGCGGACAACACATCTGGTACAAGAGAAACGACTGGATAACCCCGACGCCATTATCCGAGCACCTGAACCTCACGACAATACCGATCCTTATAACGATGCAACAAAGCTCGTATTTGCGTCAATATTTCCAAAATAACCAGATCCGGCTCGAAGGACCAAGCAATAAACACCCATTTTAGAGGCTTACTCAGCTCTTATGAACCTGATATATGGAGGTTAAAATGTGACGGATATAATGTTCGTAGTCACTGGATTAGAATGCCCGAATGACAAATGTACTGTACGACTCTCGAAATGTGTCACTACACTATAAATATCAACCTTATTGTCAAGGCGAAAGGGTCGCCGCGTTTACACCTGATCGCGATGGGCTCGATAACAAAGATGGTTCATTTATCTCGCGAATTTATTCGGGTCCGTTTCATTTGAAAAAAAGTAGGTAGTTTTTTGCTATAAATAAAGTCTGAGAGAAATGTTGTTCACGCATGAATTTACCTTTACTTAAAATGTTATCATATATTCATTGATTCTTAACTTTTATAGATATTGATCAACATTTTATAGAAGTAAAGCTTGTGGTCGTTCATTCTAAGAATCAAATAACGAAAGAGATATAGGATTCGAACTAATGGGGCTGGTAATTTTTTTTAACATTTTCTTTAAGATAAAAATCAATATACGAGTAGTATTGTGAAAGCGAAATTAATCAATTATAATTATTAGAACACATTTTTATCTTAATTTCTTTGGACTTTAGGTTCCCTAGTAAAGAAGGTGTCACAAGTGCTTTAGAAATTTGTCAGTCTGGTTCGATCTCGGGTTACTCCGGATTGCGAAAAGATAACTTTCAACAAAATCTGAGAGGATTCGAATCTCATCTTGGACGCCAGGGTTTGTTATTTTATTTTTTTTCTTTAAGCTAAATATAAATATAGCATCGCGAATACAAAACTGATCTAATATATAGCAAAAATATATACTAAGTATGAACTTAATACTTTTATTATAAACTTTCATGGGTTTATGTTAAGTTTTTTTTTTATGTAATAGGGGGCAGTCGAGCAGGCGGATCACCTGATGGTGAGTGATTACCGCCGCCCATGGACACCTGCAACACCAGAGGAGCTACAAGTGCGATTATAAATAATCTAGTAAAGTTATAAACTGACGATACGTAGAGCTTTACGGTAACACATATATTAAAAATAAATTATGTTATTAATTCTTGTAGCTATTAATCAACACGCCCGCCATTGACTTAATGTCTTGAGCTAAGAAACAAAAAGCTATCTTATCAAAAACCTGGCATCATGATAAAAAAATTAGGCTTCGGGCGTCTGCAATTCAAGATTTCAGTTTTAGTACTGGTAGTATTTCAGCTAATAAAGATTTATGAAAGCAGTACCTCACCTGTTGCTTTTACGAGTCACAAAAACGCCGTAACCCTGAATACCTATTTAGAATCAGTTACAGCATATTCTTGCGTTGGGATACATACTTTATCAGTATACGTTCCGATTTTGTTCGAATTGAACTAGATAAAAACCTACGTGGAGTGAATTTATAATAAATGTTACCACAAACCTAATACTAAATCTTATTAAACTAAATCACAATTATTATGAAAAGAAAAAGTCAAAATAAAAATGTAATATTTTATTTTCTATGTCCAAAACAGATTAAAGGACTTTGATGACGCAGTTGTGTATAGAGTGTTAGGATCTGCAATAAAGAGGTTCAGCTACTTTCTAGAGGACCGCTCTTAAGATGGGTGACCGAAAATTCATTATATTGAGCTCCTTCCAAACCACGGACATTAAATTTGGCCAGAGCTGTATCAGCGCTAGTTAACTTCCACCAACACGCACTGTGTCCCGCCTAACTCTCTAATCGTAGGATACGATATCTCAGCAATTTTCTGGTGATATTTATGTTTCATTGACAATTTTCTTTTATAAAAAAAACGAATAATAAATATTATTAATGAAAAATGCTAAAAAAAAGCCTGGTTAGCTCAGTGGTCAGGACAGTCGCCCGGATTGCGGAAGGCCATGTGATCGTCCAGTCCCATTTCAGAGTGCCAGGGACAAAGTGGATTTTTGAAACATTTTTCATTAATAATTATATTTCAATATAACATTGTGAATGGGAAATTGATCAAATATAATCAACGAATGATAAATTAAGATGATTATGGATTTGACAGTAATATTACCAACTTAGTTGTTAATCTACCAAAGACATGCCGAAGGAGTAAAACGAAATGTAACATCTCTACGAGTATAACATCACTTAGATGCCATGTCCTATGGTTAGTGACTGGAGAGTTAGGCGGATATTTAAAAAGTAGTGATAAAATCGCAATGTATAACATCCTTATTCTAATAAAGTATATTTTCAATAAGAACTGACTCTACCTTTTCGAGATTAATGAAAAACAATGCAACATTTCTTCATAGTGACAATAATTCGCTGCTCACCGACCGCATAAAAAAATCCCTTGGAATCCTGAAAACACGTAGGCAAGTAACTTTGACCCCTTTACGTTGTGTATGTGGTTAGGGGTCGCCTCCAACTAATCCAGATGGAAATTAACGCTGCCCTAACTTCGCCTATAATGTTGGGTAACTTTAGTGCGGTTGATCCACCTTAGTGATTCGGTTACGTACAAAATTTATGATTACAATCGATTTTGTAATAGTTGAGGCTTTCAATTTGCGAATATAAGTAAAGTCTTCAATATATAGAGGACATAAAGCACATTTGGAATATTGATTTCTTTTTTGGGAATAATTTGGAAGAGAAACGGATTAGCGCAATATAAATGCATCTTATTATAGGAGAATTATCAAACTTTATAATGTACTTTCGATTAAAACAAAAAACAAAAACGTTAAGAAATAAATCAATACAAAAAACATAATTTTGAATTATGATGCAGGTAATTTATAGAATATAGTATAGTTATCCTAAGCTAAATTTCCGTGTTACATTTTAATTTCTGCAACTCAATATAATCGAATATACATCAAACTTAATAAGATCATTTTACAGTTTAATAATTACAATAAAAACTTATTGCAGTTTACCGAAAAAGTTTAAAAAACCACGCTTTTCGTTTTCGTTAGGCTTGTAGACCTCGCTATCACTGTCATTTTGATTTCGGCAATGAAACACAGATTACGTTTATATTAATTTAGATATCTGTTTATTCCAAATTGCTTGCAGTTTCCCAAATATGCTGCACTTCCTCTTCTAGTAGACAAACAATGCGATACTCAAAATAAGGTTCCAGTAATAAAAAAGATGTCACGCACTTCCGAAAAAAAAGATTACATTGAAATCAGCATGGACATTCTCATTTTCAGTTTATGACTCAGCGCATCTTATTAAATTAAAACGAGTTTTATCTGTGTATCACGTGACTTGAAACATGACGTTGAATTCTGAGTAGCTCCAGATGTATACATAAAAAGCAATGGATATAAGTACAAATTTACTAAATAACTTATTTAAAACCATTTAGTGGGACAAAAAGTCACTAATGTATATGTTACTTTTAGTTTAGACTTATCTGTATACCAAATTTCATACAAAAAAATAAGTTCAGTAGTTTTTACCTGAGACAATTAAAAACATTCATCCATACATCTATAAAAACTTTCGCATTTATAGTATTAGTAAGATAATATAATTTTAAAATTATGCTGAAGAGCACTAAGCAAAATTGGATAGTTAAGTTGTTGTTACCTATCATACATCGTAATATGGGTATGAGGAATGAACAGTCCACCGCTCAATAGACTGCTAAGTTCCAATCAAATAAATCTTAAAATTAATTTTGCTTTGAAAAAGGCGAGTGTGTAAATAGCCGACCGCAAGCAAGTGCTTCATCATATGGCGGACAAAGAGTAAATAAGAAAAGCGAAAGAAAACAGTTGATTGTTACTAGAGTGCACGCGATGAGACTGGGATATAGAATCGAGAGTACTTACCGAGCTATGACAATCACCGAGACTTAACACCGTCACAATTCGATTATTATAAATACAAAATAAAAATTATGTTTTTAGGATCACGCAAAATGAGCGTACATGTTTTAAATTTGGATTTATCAAAGCGATGTCTACGTTTTCATCATAAACATCAACAGAGCGTCGTGAAAAATAACAATCTTCTTTTTAAATGACGTCATGGAATCAAGATGGGCGGTTTTTGTTAATATACAACCTCATTTAAAGTTTACTTCGCCTACAGTTCGCCCGCACCAAAGAGAATTTACACACAAACCCACGGCAGCGACATAAAACGGCAGACATAAATAAAGAAAGTTGTTGAACTACATAATTGAAAAGTCCAAAGATAAGTGTTCCCAGCTCCAATATTTATTATTAGCAATATTTACAATTTCTTTTATTATTTTCAGATTATCACATTTTTTTTTTAATTTTAGAGAAAGAGTGGGGACAACGTCTAGCCAAGGTAAGTCACACCAGCAGAGTGATACCGTAAATATCTGAACCCGAATACAAATTCACTTCGAAAGCGACATTCTTTCTGAGGAAGGAATAAACTGTACTATTTTAATTAACTCAGCACTTTTAACATACAGCTTAAGAACTTCTAGGGTCAAGTGTCCTCACTTTCACTATACATATGATTTCAAAATCAAAACATAATTACCACAGATATAAAATACGAAACGCAATTCAAAGAGGATTATATGTCACAATTCTAACGTAGCAATTTTAGTGATTCGATTTTCAAAAAAGAACAATAAAAACTTTTTGCACTATTGCAAAAAGAGCTATTGGCGCGCACAATAACAAGTCTCATCATGGCTGCTAATCTACATGGACCGAGCAATATTAGTATGAGAACAGCGCGGATTAACGTTAGCTTTATTGTTTATATAACTGTCGTTAAAATTGTAATTTATCTGCAACAGTTAGCTATTGTAACTTCAAATGATATTGGTCTCTAAACTCTTATGCCATTTAAGGAAATATATTTTAGAAAATAATATTAACGTAGGTGTGTAGTTAGCTCATAATAAGAATGGGTGACCAAATAATTAATATCTCAAGCTACTCCGTGCTACGGAATGCACGTAAAGCTTTTGGTCCCGGTTGAATTTACAGTCGTTTATCCATCCGTACTGGGCCAGCGTGAAGAGTCAAGGCACATCCTTCTTAACCGTCCATAAGAAAGACCTGAGCCCCTGCAGTGGGGACGTAAAACAGCTGATGATGTTGATGAAACATATAATTAATTAATAAAAGAAATCAGCATTTTCTGTCCCGTCAAAAATTATTATCTATAACATATACACATAAACTTCTGCAATAAATAGTTGTTAATCAAACTATCTAAGGTTGTCATATCAACAATTATTATTAAAATCGTACACTATCTACTTACTCGCTTAGATCAATTAATAAGCATCTTAAATCAACACAATGGTTGGTTGAGATTGAAATAACACAGTTCTGAACATAAATCTCCAACACAGTGCTATTGCAGAAGTCAAAACAGGATATTACTGTGAACCTCGTTATAGTGCTATCTCACTTCAACAACGGTATGTGCATCACATTATAAACTCATAAAAATAGGAAAGCCCCAGGTTTCTAGGAGCAATTGAATTTTACATTTTATTTCTATTCAAATAATTTAAAGTAGTTTCTTGTGGTTTTGTGGAATTTCACCGGAGTTATTATAGTACCTAATTTCTATGCCCTGAAATACTTTTATTCCTAAACTATGATTTGACTGACAGTGTGTCAGTCAAATCATCATAATCATCAGCCATTCTACGTCCCCACAGCAGGAGCAGGAGGAGGCCTTCCTTATGGATGGTTAAGGAGGGACCCTCCACGCTGATCCAATGCGGATCGGAGGGTATTAACGACTGCAAATGCAGCCGGGACCAACGGCTTGAACGTGCCATCCGAAGCACGAAGTAGCTCGAGATAATAATTTTTTGGTCACCCATCCCGTGACTGACCCTTACGAAAGTTGCTTAACAACAACGATCGCGGACCGCGGCGCTTATCCTCTACGCCACCGAACTACTTGTCAGACAAATATTTAGAACAAATTCAAAGACAAATTCCGTCAAATTACCTCTTTAAATTTTTAGTAAGATCAACTTATGTTTAGCAAGCACGAGTTTCTTGCATGAAGGAAGATAATATTTCAGTGTATTCCCACGTGAAACTTGGGGACAATAACCCTCTAATATAAAATACAATGCACGTGTATACACTGCGCGTGATCAATCCATCAAAGTTTTGACTTTAACAGAGGAGTGTACGGATGCTGAATTTTTCTGTATTTATATAATATGTGTGTGTATTGTATTCCCTAAAGAAATTGATTCCTTTTTCACATTTTCACTCTTGTTATTATGCTAGAAGACATTTAATACAATAAACAGACAAATTGGTAAATTGCACATCAATCATGTAAAGCTGTACATAGATTTTTCGCGAGTCCTATAGGTTTTTGGCCCCTGAAGGAAAAATATCCAATGTTATGTACAAGGATACTCTGTGAATATTCAGTCATGGGTTAATTATTTCATGAAGTCCACGTGGACTAAGTCACAGGCACCAGCTAGTTAAAAATAAAATAAGAAAGACTGCCTATAATCGAAAACGCCCCTAGTTAAAAAGAAATTTAAGGCAAAGGTATCTTAGCACATACAGCCTTGTTTTTTGTAACATTGATCTTTTTCAATTAAACGCTTGCGCTGAGACAAGCGAAGGATAAATAAAGGAAAAGAAGTTTACGATAAAGTGGTGACCCATTCCTATGAGTAACAATTCATTATTTTATAACTGTGATATTTGCGATGCAATGATATTAGAGTATCAACAAATGCTGTAATTGGTAATCTTATTATTTAATTATATACAAAAAGATCTATTATATATACAACCGAGGCAATCGAATGATACATAAACTTAGAGAAGTCCACAGAGAAAAGAGGTGATCCATTCACGTTCCTCCAATAAATTCACGGAACACTTTTCCTCTTTACGAGTTACGACCCACACACCACATTATTTCACTGAATTATATATTTTTACTTCCATGACACTTTGTATCGCAAAATAGAACCACTTTTATGAACCAAACCACACAATAAATAACAAAAACTCCATAAAACAAAACGAACTACATAAACGGATGTGATCACCTTGATAGAGGAATGCTTCACTTTCCCGCCAAAAATAATCAATCTCATCAATACTTCTTAAAATTAAAAGATTGCAACATATTGGGTTCATATTGGGGCGAATACGGCATCAACATCAATGGCGAATACATCACTCACCTTCGTTTCGCCGATGATATAGTCATCTTGGCAAGATCGATGGAGCACATCAGTACAATGCTCAGCGACCTGAGTATCGTTTCCAAACAGGTGGGTCTTAAAATGAACATGAACAAGACGAAAATCATGTCGAATGTCCATGTTGCACCCGTACCGGTGGTCATTGGAACTGATACTCTCGAAGTTGTCGATCACTACGTATACCTTGGACAGACAATCCAGTTAGGTAGATCCAATTTCGACAAAGAGGTCGCTCGAAGAATCCAACTCGGCTGGGCAGCGTTCGGGAAGCTACGCGATATCTTCACGTCCAAATTACCACAGTGCCTAAAGACGAAGGTGTATAACCAGTGTGTGTTGCCAGTGATGACCTATGGCACTGAAACGTGGTCCTTAACTGCTGGCCTCTTAGAGAAGCTCAGAGTCGCTCAGCGAGGCATGGAGAGAGCTATGTTAGGGGTTTCTTTGCGCGATAGGATCCGAAACGTGGACATTCGCCAAAGAACTAGAGTGACCGACATAGCTCGCAAAGTTTGTAAGCTGAAGTGGCAGTGGGCAGGCCACATCGCTCGACGAACCGATAACCGATGGGGACGAAAGGTTCTCGAGTGGAGACCACGAACCGGAAGACGCAGCGTGGGTCGACCCCCGACTAGATGGACGGACGACATCGTCCGAGTCGCGGGCGGCCGCTGGATGCAGCTGGCGCAATGTCGTCCGTCGTGGAGTTCAAAGGGGGAGGCCTATGTTCAGCAGTGGACGTCTTCCGGCTGATGATGATGATGATGAACATATTGGGTCGTCTGTTTATCGATTTTGACTTTGAAATAATTAACAAAACTTCTATTGAAAGTGCTCTTGCTTGTATGAATAAATAATTAAGAAACGATTACGCTTAAAATCAGTTTAATAATGAGATGTGGAATAACATTAGAAGCGCGACAAGTAAAATTATTACATAATTTTCATTTATAGTTCCCGAAAATACGTACATTTATACGTTTTTGTATATAATTATTAAGCCATTTTAATAAATTTTCATGAGCACTGCAGACGCTTCAAAAGATTCACTCTGAACTTAATCAACAAAACGATTGTGTAAATACAAACAAATAAATTAAACAAGGAAACTTTTTTGTCTTCTTTAATCTCAAAGTTTCTTTACAATCTCCTTTCATTGAAGATTATGTATTGAACGATTTCTATTTTTTAACGAATTAGTTTGAACATACTTATATTTTGTTTTCAGTTTATTTGCATCTCATTATTAAATGAAAAACAACTTTCAAATTATGCTTTAAAAAAATTGTGTGCGAAAAAAATGCAAATTAAAAGTTGAATTAAAATACAGATGAAAAAGAAAGTGGCAGACAACGACTGACCAGAAAAAAATACTTTCAAAAAGTCAACAGATTTTTCATAATTCACACTCTCTTCGTATAGAAGTATAAACTATACAACTATGACCAAATGAGGATAGCTGTGATTATCAGGTGAGTAGCTCGGTGGCGTAGTGGATAAGCGCCGCGGCCCGCGATCGTAGTCGTTAAGCAACTTTCGCAAGGGTCGGTCACGGGATGGGTGACCAAAAAAAAAAATTATTATCTCGAGCTACTCCGTGCTTCGGAAGGCACGTTAAGCCGTTGGTCCCGGCTGCATTTGCAGTCGTTAATACCCTCCAATCCGCATTGGGCCAGCGTGGAGGGTCATGGCCCATCCTCCTTAACCATCCATAAGGAAGGCCTGAGCCCCTGCAGTGGGGACGTAAAAAGGGCTGGTGGTGGTTATTATCAGGTAGGCACATAATAAAGCAGTAACAAAGCACTCGTCAAACTCATCGCACCTTAATAGTTTCGTACAACTTAAACTGGTGGGCAAAACAAACACACTCACTTGGGTCGCACCGCATTCGACAAAAGAGCTTCCACCTACACAAGTGAAAGGGTTAATTAAAACATCCGTTGACCCAGCAAACTGTATCAAACCACCCGCCTGTTAGGGCCACAAGCCACTTTTGATGATCTTTTTGAACACAATCGCATAAGTTCTTTGTAGTACAAAAAATGTACTGATACTGTTAGGGCAGATAATGTCATCTTCATAAATGTCACGTTTGTTGTAAGCTATTGTACATGTAATGTACTATTGTCCCTGAAAAGGGTCATGGGATAACATACTAATTTAGTTAGCTCGTTAATATAAATTGTAAATTATAGAGGTCCCAATATACTGCCTTGTGGAAATATATTTTAAGGTTCAAATAAAAGGAATAATTTTCAACATGTATCCCATGATATCGATGTATTAAACATTAGGTGTAAAAATACTATTTTTTATTATAGAAACAAAGAAACTCGAGGTAATATTTTTTTATCGCTCATATGACGATAAATGATAAAACTTTGTAAAGGCTAAACTAAAATTTAGATTCTATGCAAATTCTTTAAAATGGTTTTTTTGAAGAATTTACATACACAATGCTACATACAATGCTCATTTTAATAAGATACAATAAATGTAAAATAAGAATTAGTAACAGTTATTCTGGTTAATTTCATTAAAAACTAAATTGGTACGCGACGTTAGAATAATATTTAGATAGATTGTCGGTGTAGAAATATTTATCCACGTCTTTAATTTCTCTTGGGTGGCTATTTTAAGTATATTTTATAAATACACGTCAGCCTCGTTTACCTATTTTACTTTCTTTCTACTTAAACTTTCAATTAGATACACTCAAATAAGCTTTCCAAAATTTTAAACTCCATATATGTCGATTAACTCATTTTTTTTTGTCTAAAACTTTTTGGTGTCTAAATCAGGTACTTTTGTGAAAACTGACGAAAAAATCATAACAAATGTTCTACGAATAATATTATAGTAAAACTTAAAGCATTGAACATCCAATTCAACCGTATAAAAATTTACACACAAAAACATATTTACATAAATATTTAAGTGAATATTGGACAGTATCACATACATACATTGCTCAGATTCCTACTCAGATGAGTAGTCAATGATTCTCTATAAGCCCCTTTATTATCGTATATCTCAGACAACGAAGGTACCACAACGACCAGACTCGACACAATATAGAAGTCCAATTTGTACATTGACCCGAGCGGAAATATTGAAGCCGGCGTGCGAACCACTCGACTACGGATAACGATATATTTTTATATATTTACATAAATGTTTGCAATTAATTTTTTTTTATTTATTTATTATTTTTATAAGTCGACTATCAATGTTTTTTTTCCTGATAACTTAATAGATATTCCTGGAACGAATTAAAACAATTCTTATAATGACCTAGTAATTCCATTTGCCTACAAGATTTTTCTAGATCTGTATGCACACAGCAGCTCGTTCAATTACAACAACATAGTGAATTTTCTCAATTGATTTAAGAGCAATAAGAAAAATTAAATAGATCTGTCTATAATCCACTGTTTAATTTCCTTGTAGTCTATACTACAGGGTATAGCTACAGCTAGTTAGACTTAGATCCCTTTATATAAAAAGAAAACTTAAAAAAGACAAAGGCTGTATGGTATCTTTCCTTTTCTAATGAAGAGAACCTAATAAAAAAATATGAAATCCTACCCATAGAAACAATATCCATAGTAACATAGAAGCCTGGTTACCCTACTGCTACTTGGTATTCCTTTTGCCGCTTTAACTGCGGCTTTGTCGTGGAATAAGTTCCGTTCACCACTTAGTTCCTCTCCACCTGTGTTACCAGCTCTCTACAATTCCACCACACAACCTTTGACAAAGTTTACAACGTTATAGCCTCACTCAACCGTCAACATTCACTTTTATGTTGGCGAAATATTACAGAGACATTATGGTAAATACTTATACTCTGTAACTAATACATAAGACTTCTTTCTTTGTAATAAAATATATTTATACAATGATTTGTATATGTGTTCTAAATCAATGAACACATGGAGATATTGAACATGCCAGAGTTGTTTTATTTCGTTATCCTAAGGAAAGATATAACATTATTAACTTATTTTATAATACTTATAAATAAATATAAAAAATGAATATCTATCACTCCTACTTCTAGATCTTACACTCATATCTATAGCCGAGAAAAGTTATTACTACAGAATATATAACTATAACTTATGCAATTATTTTTACCAAATGAACTGTTAATAGTTAAATTTTTAGCTATTAACAGCTGTTATTTGCTTATATATAGAATTTTCTCAAGTAATACTTCTCTCATCTATAGATACAAGTGTCAGTCTTAGTTTATCCTACTGTGATGAATAGGTATCTTCTGTGTTTCTATTTACTTGATTGGGTCTCATGAAGGGTTTTGTTATTATTTATGTTCTACGCAGTGAATATTTGACCTCCCGACGGTAAATAAACAAGAGAATAACATATATAAATATATTATACACATATTATATCCAGCCCTTTTCAATAAAGATACGAACAACCGATCGACTCTGCAAACGTCATAAATTTACAAGCAACAACAATTATTCTACATTTTAGGTACGTTGTTCCCATCAAAACTTAACTGACAGGTGTCCCTCGTTCAACAAATTTCCGAAACCCGCACCGACAGGAGTCAAAAGGGCGAGGACTGTTTATGAAACAAAAGGGGGAAAATCGTATCCATTTTTAAACATTTCGTTCTGCTTCCCTTGCGGAGCCAATATTTAATTTATGCATATATTGATAATTAAATAAATACTGCTTAATAATGAAATTGGTAATTTAAAAAATAATCTTACTAGTATCGATTGCATCAGTCATGAAAACCAATTGATCACGGATCCAGTGGAAATTGCTACAATTTTTAACAATTATTTCATCGATATTACAAATAATAACTATGAGAATAAAGTAGGCACACATAAGGACAAATTATATAAAATTAATTCATATTCAATGTTTGTGATGCCAATGTCTGACACTGAAGTAAAGAAACAAGTCATGTCTTTAAATAATACTAATGCTGAGGGTCATGATGAAATATCTACAAAAATAATAAAAGCTAGCATAGACAAATTTATTAGTGTTCTTACTTTCTTAATCAATTTATCTTTTTCTACGGGGATATATCCAGATATATTAAAATTGTCTATAATTAGGCCACTTTTTAAAAAAGGGGAAAAGTCTGATATTAGGAACTACCGTCCTATTACACTAGTTTCAATACTATCTAAGATTTTTGAAAAATGTATGTTGAGTCGATTGTCGGACTTTTGCGATAAATTTAATATAATTCGACCTGAACAGTATGGGTTCCAAAAAAATAAATCAACAACTACTGCTATTTTCACACTCGTAAAATCGATATTAAAAGGTATAAATAAACAATTGGCCACAACGACAGTCTTTTTTGATTTAAGCAAGGCTTTTGATTTTGTTCAGCACAACACGCTTTTAAATAGGCTTGAATCCGCAGGAATTAGGGGTCTTCCTTTGGATTGGATTTGCTCTTATCTAAAGGATCGTTATCAAAGTGTAGTAATTACAAAACTTAACCAAAAAAATGAAATAGTATCATTTACTTCAGAATATAGATGCAACGAATGTGGTGTGCCACAAGGAAGCGTATTAGGACCATTTTTATTTTTAGTTTATATAAATTCTCTCCCAGAAGTAACAAACCACAGTTGCGTCCTATTTGCCGATGACATTTCCATTACAGTAAGGTCAAGTGATAAAATTGGTAATATTAATGTTAAAGATCATGAAACTGACATCAATAACGCAGTAGAAGCTATCGGTGGATGGTTAGAAGATAATAATTTACAAATGAATTTAACAAAGACAAATTTTATTAATTTTAATACTAATCTCACATCTAAATTAATTATCAAATATAAAAATTCAAAAATTAATGAAATAACGGAAACAAAATTTCTTGGCATAAATATTGATAAATATCTAAGTTGGAATAGTCATGTTGAAAATGTCTGTCACAGAATAAATAGGTTTGTTTATGTGCTAAAACGTCTCAGAAACATTACGAATAGAAATGTGGTGTTGTCAGTTTATCATGCGTACATTGTATCCATTATGCGGTATGGTCTCATTATATGGGGTAATAGTTCTAAACTTGAAAGAGCTTTTATTGCACAAAAAAAGTGCATAAGAGCAATAACTTATAAATCGCCACGGGATTCATGTAAACCATTATTTAGGGAGCTTGGTTTGTTGCCATTACCATCACTATATATTTATGAAGCATGTGTTTTCGTTAAGTCAAATCCTGATTTGTTTTGTACAGCAATCGAATTGTATACGCGAACTCGTAGGAATGTTAATAGACTTGTCTTGGATGAAATTCCTAAGTCGGCAAAATACAATAAGAATTCTCTATGCATGTGTGTAAGGATGTATAATAAATTGCCGATTGACATTAAACAATTAAGGGTAAAATTATTTAAGACAAAGTTGTTTATATGGCTGAATGAGTATAATTTTTATAGTGTTAAGCAGTATTTGGACATGTAATAATGTTTATAATAATAATAATGGGTTTATGACATTTATATCAAAATTTATAATCTTTTAATAATTATTTTATTTTTATTGTATTGTAATTAATTAATATATTTGCATGCTAATGAGAATAGCGAAACATGTTGAACTGCCTATTTTTGTAAAACTTTAAATACCATGTTTGACGCAAATAAAGATCTAATCTAATCTGCTTAAGGAGAATGAAGGTTAGAAAGTTTGAGTGGTAAAATCAACTAAACTAGGTTTAAATTTCGGTCCTATTTTTCACTTACAATATCATATTCTTTGACTTATTAAACATTCAGGCTTTTAATGACAATTAATGTTGTTTTATAATACCCGAATACTTAAAATTTATATATATTTTTTTTTATGGGATAGGGGGCAGTCGAGCAGACGGATCACCTGACGGTAAGTGATTACCGTCGCCCATGGACACCTGCAATACCAGAGGGGATACATTTACTTTGCATTCCCAATGTTACGTTGATATTTATCTTAAAGAAAATTGTTGTTGGAGCTGTCGCCCAGATAGCGTAGGTTATAGATTCGAATCCTATCATTTGAGCATTTTACTGTCAACATTATTTTTATGAGATAACCTGTTATATGTATTTATGATTATTTAACTTTTCTTAAGTATTAACTATTGTATTAAACAAGCGTTCAACAGAAACAAATGAAACAAAAAGACAAAAAACACATTAATTTTATAATAATCACCAGCCCGTTAATATTCCCACTTCTGGAGCATAAGGCGTTTCCGATAAAGGAATCGAATCAATAGGGAGAATGGGCTTTTCTAGACCCACATGATTTGTGGTATTAACATCTGCAGATGTAGCCGGCATCTAAGGCTTAACGTGACTTTCAAAGGACAGTATAGCTCGAAATAATATTTTTTGGTCGCCTATCATATGACCGGGCCTTGCGAAACTTGCAATGCATACCGGATGGGCTAATCACTGCGCCATCGAGCTTTTAATTTTATGATATACTAGTTTCCGCCAGCAGCTTCACACGATCGCTAAGAAATTGTTTATTTGAATATATCATGACATGGATATAATTACAATTATATATTGAATAGTAAATAATGGTACTATGGTAACATTTTCATTCTATATACAACCTTCCACTACCATTTTCATCCCTTTATTTGCTGTTTTTCGGGATAAATTTTAGCTTATGTTCACCGAATTCGATGTAGCTTCCCGTAGGTGAATGAATTTTTAAAACCAGTCCATTAGTAACGGAGCCTTTTCGTTGCAAACAAACAAACAAACAAATTTTTCCTCTTTATACGTGTGTATATAAAAATCACAAAGCTATTTCAGTTAAGACAAAGAAAATAATACTACGTAAAATCTACGCTAACGATTATGATTTGAAATAATAAGTCAAGCGATTTCCTTACAAGCCGAAATTAAATCAGCTTATTATTAAAGAAAATATAACCATCCTCATTCATTTTTCGAATCATTAATATACATTTTTTTTCATAGCCTTCTTGGTCATTACGTGGATTGGAACGTAGGCGTCGAACCTCTGCGCTGGCTAAAGTGGGGGTTGGGTGGTAGAAATATAGGGTGGGAGGGTGAAAGGGGCATGAATGGCCGGCCTGCCACGTGCGCATGGCTTTCATGTCATGTCTGGACGCACCGATGCCCGTTAGCCCAGTTTTTTTTATATTTTTAATAAGCGTATTTTAATGATCTATTGTGGCCAGTCTCCATGTATTAGGGGTCACAAGCAACGAGGTTTGATACTCGATTAACTTACTCATTTTTGATGGTAATCATAAAGATCAAATGTAAAGATGTCACTCGTTTGTTTCACGATACTGTAAATTATTATTAAAATTTAGTGATATTCAAAATAATTTTATAATCTTTCATATTCTAATGAAGTCACTTTTTTGATTTTAATAGGGATGACGACTGTGTAAAAAAAAAGAAATTCTATTCGGTCTTTAAGTCAGATAATAGAAAAATATTAGATACAAATTTTTTTTTACTTCAATATAACAAGAAATAACAGGCATTAAAGTTGAGGACTGGTTGCTCGCTACGTCACAGTTTTGTAGAAAATGTACTAAAGCGTAACGTCATGTGATATTTCAACTCAATGTATCGCCGTAATTTAATGATTACGTAAAAAATTAATAATATGGGTTTAATATTTTCCAACAATCGACCTGACAAACAAACAAACAATAATTATTAATTATAATTATTATGAAATAAAATAGGAAGGAAAAAACAGATCTTTCAGAGTTTTTTGCCAGTTCTTCTCAGTACAAGGTAGCTTAGATTTGCAAAGCGATGGCACAGCTTTCGACATTCACAAGTGTTTGTAACAGCCTAGACTGAATAATGAATTTGAATTGTTAAAGATAAAGAAGTAATATATCAATTGATTTTCGATTTATTAATTATTCAATCTGAGTTGATGGAATATGGACGATATTGAAGCTGTTTGAGGTATATTATCACGACTGCACATCACACTACCACAATATATATCGAATTTCCGCAATTGTTTTTAAATTCAACCCAGTATGCATTAAAGTTTAAAAAAAGTGGAGCTATTTTACAGTTCTGTAAAGCTTGACGTGCGCCCGCGTCGACACACAGAACAACAGACACTCAAAAGCATTCCAGATATATATATGTCGCATCATCTTTACGAATATCGCTTGATTTAGTTACTTTGTTTTATATTTCTAGTTACTCGATTACATAATTACTCGATTGTAGAGAGAGCGTGATCATCGATACATCTAATCTTATTAGAATGGTGACACTGACTTTGACAGTTCGTTAACAAAAGCTAATTGCCGCCATTTTTGGCACACATTCTGTTTCCGATCGCCGAGGAGTAAAGACATCCGACGACATCACGCTCATCTCGTTATATTTTCGTTTGAAAAACGATAAAATGGAATAAATCCACGTTGGTATACACGCCTGCAATGTTATTTTTAAAGATAGTCCTCCGATATGGACGATCTAATAGCCTGTTCTGATTACCCGCCGTTATATATGTATATATATTTAGTGGTGCATTCTTAGGGAAATTAATAGAGCGAAGAGAAGCCACTATAAGATCTAACAACTCCTGAGGACGCTCCGTGGTGGAGCGAAACACGTGCAGAGTGGTGATTTTGCGAGATTTGTGGCAACTAACGGCAGTTTGTACATGTGAATTTGTGTGTGGACGGTACACATCACGTCGTAGTTGCTAGATATCATAGTTTCACGATTATAGCAATGGAATTCCGCAAAATATCGCCTGATTCCATTTAATAGTATGAAGAGTCATAATTAAAACGGCTTCACTATATATATTCAAACTATATACGTTTTAAAACCCATTCAATAGACTCTATAATTTAGAAAAAAGATTGAATAAAGCATGAAAAGAAAATCGTGTACATAATAATCAAATTAGAACCAACTCAAGCATTAGTAATATTTTATATCTGACCATGGGAGTTACAGGTATCGTCATTGTCCCTTTCCTTAACACAAACTGACAGCGATCCGAAACCTATTTCAATATGTCCCTTCAGTTGAAAAAAAAAGCACTATTTGTCGAAGATTATATAAAAAGATCTCGAAATGGGGATTTTTGGGTTCCACGCGCAAAGGGTGCCAATGGGACACTTTTAATATGTCGCCGCGTTCTGACGCAGGCCTGTATCTTTTGAATCGTAATAGTTACTTATTATTTTCACATAATATGTATGTCTATGGTCGCTATCACGAAATAATAAAAAAGGCAACGGCTTATGAAGTTTCTATACAAAAAAAAAATGCAGTTTTTAACCGACTTCAAAACAAAAAGGGGAAGTTCTCAGTTCTTCTGTGCTATTTGTTGTATGTTCAGTCATACCAGAGTGACTTACGAACCGATTTCAACGTATTTTTTTTTATTTAAACTTCGGTAATGATTATACATAAATTTAAACTAGTTCAGCAGTTTTGCATTGCTATCAAAATGAATTTCAACGTATTTTTTATTATTAAAAGTTAACTTCGGTAATGATTATATACAAAATTCAAAAAACTGATTCAGCAGTTTTACATTACTATCTAGATAACGAACAATAAAAAGTCATAAAAAAAACTTTAATCCGCTTCATATATATTTAATAAATTTGCGTTATTCCCTTGAAATGACCAAAAGAAGTGAAAATCTAGAAATTATCTACATTATATATATGATATTACATCATCAAATTTTCAATCGTAAATGTCATTTCATTTTACAAGGGCTTTAGTCTATTAGTATTAAAGAGTGCTAAATAGAAAAAAAACAAAATATTTGTATTCAAGTGAGTTGTTCCAAAGGGCTCAAATCAAATTAAACGACTTCAACCACGGCTGAAATTATTACAATTAATCACGTGCCAATTAAGAAGGGAATATTACGCAAAGCTCGGCATAGATGGCAGCACTAGAATATTTGACAACAAACAAACTTTTCCGAACGGTTTTTCTTTTGGAAATAAATGATTCCCTCTATTCTTACATCGAAATGTACAACTTTTATTTAGCACCATCAAAAGCCGATTAATGCATTCACCACTGCTGCCTTATGAATGGATTCTAACAGGGTGAACCTTAACCCACTATGTCGCGGTGCCAGTGCGCAATTGTGAGTGATAATGATAAAAAACACAGTCTAAAGCCATCGGCTACACATGCTTTCTAAGACATCATTAAATTGATTAAAGAAATGCAAGTCCTTTAAGATTGTTAATTACTTTATCCAATACCTTAGACAAATCTTTAACAAAAATACAATTTCACTAAACAAAACCTTTTTAATTCATATGGAATCAATATTTATTATCTATACTGATGTTATAAAAAAGTAACGTAAAGTTTGTAGAGGGCAATGTTCGGAAATACTCATCCGACTATGAAAATATTTTCACCTTCAAAAAGCATCATACGCGGGTGTTATATCCTATAATTAACGCAAACAAAGTCGCAGGAAAACAGCGAAACTATTTATAATGGCATCATGCGTAACACAATCATTAATCGAACACCTTTCAGAAGAATATTAAAACAGGCATTCAATTAATGCCACCTATTTGAGAGTGAAATCTGTCAGGCAAAGCAACAGCCTCCGGGGGGGCGTTGCTGTGGTAACGAGCCACCTCGATTTTCGCCCTAGTTAGATTCCTGGGTCACTGGTGCCAATTGTACTTCTTACGTGAAACGATTAAAATATTGGATTGCTAATTCGTGAGTAACCAAATGTGACTAGACATTTTTATTTTGCTTTAAGACTTCAATAGAAATAAAATCAAAACATCATTACCCTGAGATCTTTTATAGTACATAACGAATATTTACGTGATTTTTCTTCAATATACGGAGTGATTGAAGAAAATTCATATGTACAACCACCCGATTGAAGCCGCTGGCGGAAAGCTAGTCATGGATAATTTCATTGAATAAATAGACGATAGCACAATATTGAATATTATATATGCTTTAAAGTACGCAGCGACATACATGGAGTTTGATATCGAGAACTCCTATTTTTAAATTCTCCATTGGAACAGTAAAACTTTAACTGAGACAAACTTTTACTAACTAAGACATTTAATCGTTGTTTTTGAAAATAAACAAAGAGATATTACACTGTGCAACAATGCGAGTTTCTTTTTTAATATTATTTAATTAAAAAATAAATAATTAAATATTAGACCATGCACAGTCACTCGTATTATAGAATCTGAGACAACGAAAATATCACAACATCCAGTCTCGAGACAATGAACAATAGACCATTTTCTACATTTCCCCGACCTGACTTTAAACCCGGGCCCTCAGAGATGGCAAAACCTTGAAACCGGCGTATAAACATAGCTATGGAGAAACAAAGAAAGTAAACATGAAGTAAACTGGGCGAGGGGAACGTTTCGTTTTTCAAACAATTTTCCCGGCTATATTTTTGTTTCATCCCGTTTATATAGTTAAAAACCGAACAAAAATATTATTACATTTTAAGAGTAGGTAAACTCTACCATCGGTAAGCTTGTTTATTATTCATTACACGTTTCTGTAATCCAATGCTAATTTAGTAAAGTTTGCACATTTTTTGCTCCTCCATTGATGTGTTAAATGTAAATCCCACCTTCAGTTTCCCATTCGGAAGAACACATAACTAAGTTGACCCTTTTGTTGGCTTGCTATTGGTTCATCCACGTTGATTCATTGCCTATCCATTTATACGAGCGCCAGTGACCGACGGAAGTGTTCCTGAATATTTAAATAGCCTATCACAGATATACTTAAGGAGTAAGAAATTAAGGTTGAATGTTTTGTGTTTTGAACTACCGTATCAATTTCTAGACGTAATGTTATTAAAACCACATAAAAAACACAGTCAATAAAAAGCTACACACAGTATTTGAATAATACCATTATTACACGTAATGAGTATAATGAGGTTTATTACTTTATACGAAATCAATAGCAAAAAATATTTATTCGAATCAATAACGAATCCTGAATTTAAAAATTGAACTGGAACCAACACAGTGCGTCCAACTCGAACGCCATACGTCGTTGAGGACAGCGCTCTCACAGCATAGAGGTTCAGTCAATTAAAAAATAAATAATTACGCAATAAGCGCTTTACTTGACATCAACCTAGAGGATGTTTTTAATAGAACACTATAACAGCGGTGATTCTAGGTTTTTATTGTTTATTCCACTCTAATCACTTGAATAATACCACCTGGGTGTCCAGATATTACAGAAAACTTAGCCGAAACCGTAAAAGAATCAATAGGAGGCTAATTTTTATGTTTGTTAAACTTACAAAGATCATTTTGTATGCCTCAGTAACCATAGAGAATGCAAAAAATACGAAACGACAAACGATTAATAAATAACTGTCACATAAACTTGTTGATTTCATTTTATTAAACAACTTTTTTTATTGACGGATATTGTATTCGCTTTGGTATAACTAGTTACTAGTTCAAGTACAGTATGACAACATTTCTTCTTAATAAACTTTTTTAATTATCCATAAAATGATCTCATATAGTCCATTCAAGTCACAATAGAAGTGAAATCAATAACGTTATAAATAATAATCAAACCATTAGTATTTTTTGTTGAATACAAAATGTTATTTACGCCCAAAGGCAAATTGAAAATTATTAATATAATATAGTACTCGTACCTACTTTCAAGCAACAAAATTGTGCTCGCAAATTTTATTCTCGCATACAAATTATGCGACAATTCCCGAAAGGGTGATTCGGAACACATTACAGTTACAGTACAATCGATGTGTGTGTAAATATATATTATACAGTAGCATTTACTCCAGGCTTTTGGAAAAGCAACCTGTATAACCCTAACCTAACTAATAAAAATAAAGAAAAATATTTGAAACTTTAAATCAAGTTTTAAATATTTTTTTATAGCAAGAATACAACTCTTTGGAATCAACCCTCATGAAATCTTCTAAAGACAAATGTCTGATATAGTTATTACTACTACAACACATATTTTTCCCCGCAAAAAGTAGAGTCATATGGGATAAGACAAGTAGACTACTTTGAAATTACCTCCATAAAGTGTAGAGGGGGTGCATAGCAGGAACCATGATATTTTTCAGGATTTTTCTAATTTGTATATAACAAATTGAAATTCGAGGAAAGAGCCATTACAGTAAGACATTATAAGCAAGCTTCATAATTTCAAGAAATAGACTTAAGGTTTAGTATTTTGTAATACGAGATTATTTGAATTAATACGCTTTCGAATGATATAACTTCTGAGATCTTTAAGCTCAAATCGGTGTATTTGAAGAATATTATAGACTAGATTTCCGCCAGCGACTATGCCCGCGTGGCATCCTCTTTTTGTCATAGATAGGCTGATTCGTCCCCCTTTTGAATCAGCCTATCTATGACAACAAACCACATCAAAATCTGTTGCGTAGTTTTAAAGATTTAAGGGATATAAGGACAGAGAAAGCGACTTTGTTTTATAATATTTAGTGATTATTCTATAAACTTCTTCAACGGCACATTCAGTATATATCGTTATTTAATATACAAGCTACATTCACCCTTCTTTTCGATTCGAAATTAAAGAAAGAGACATCAACGCTGATTGTTTTGCTTTATCCCAATATGGCGGTCACGTTTCGACATTCCGTGATTACATCCAATTAATCTTTTCACAATGGCAGCCTCCCTTTGTCTGAGAAATAAAGAAACAAATTTATCATTCTCATCTAAGATTTAGTGTTATATATCTATTATTTGTTGAATTGTTTATAAAAACAATGTAACCCAATCATTTATTATGCTTTTATGTAAATACTTTAGACTAAAAATTAATAAACATTACACAAATTTATCTTTGACCTTATTTTTTACTTAGTAATTTTAATTAAGTTATTTATATAACTAAAATGAATTCAGAATAGTACGTTAATATGTGGTTCACCAAAATAAATAATTTTTTGCTTTCTTAAGTTTATTGTTAATAAACATGAATAAGGAATACATTTTACATACATTTGTAACTTGTATAAGAAGACAACAGGTATTATTATTGAATGGAGCTGTTCTGATAATGAAGCCGGACAACCGATGGAATCGGTTTGGGCTTGTATTCAGATGATATGAATACTTCATATAGATATTATTTTTTACTACAGTTAAGATATATTTGCTCTGATATGATCTATATCAATTAAAAATATTATCTCATCTTATAAAGTTATTAGAGTGGAAGAGAGCACCTCCTGTCCATTGTAGAATATGCTATAAAAGTATATAGAAATAGT
This sequence comes from Diatraea saccharalis, assembly GCA_918026875.4. Taxonomy (NCBI): domain Eukaryota; kingdom Metazoa; phylum Arthropoda; class Insecta; order Lepidoptera; family Crambidae; genus Diatraea; species Diatraea saccharalis. Next base: position 2,539,618 of record OU893340.1, on the reverse strand, counting down.
GTTCAATTTAGTTAAGCTGATTAAATTATAAAACCATTCAAGTTTATTTCGGAACAAGGGCAGTGGTGGATACTAAGCTTAAATGAAAAGCGGATTGTTGAGTATTAACTGTATTAAATCTTCTGAATGGACAAACCTAAGGTCCAATCTAAGAATTTTAAGGTACAATGTAAAATTTCCATGAAACAATATATATCGGGAGATTCAATGCTTTTGAATTCTGTAAGAATGATTACTATAAACTTCTTATTAGGGACTAGTGCGAATATTTAGATGGAAAAATTATGAATCAATAACTACTATATCTTTAAGAAGCATCATTTAAAGTTATAATTAATGTTGCTGAGCTGGTTTGAATGTATTTCAAAACCGCCAGCACCGAATGAAGTCGAAGAAACAGAACACCTTTAAGAACTTACAACTTTAACTTGGTTTGTTTTAGCGTTATTCTACAATCATATGCAATAAAACAAATACGATTTTACTCCTGTATAGATTTAAAAAATTTCAAAACTGATATGTAACACGAGAGTGAAAGGATGCTGAAGCCGAGGTAAACCACGACACACCTTTTACGATTTAATCAAACGTGTGATGTCAGGCATAGTAATCAGCGAGTATGTATAAAAAGAGTAACAAAAGTAGAAGGTACGAAGATATATGTAAGGACCGTACTTTGTAGTAGTCGGCCCTCTTTGCTTACCCCATAAGGGATACGGCGTTACTATAAAAGTTTACTTCTATTCTATTCTTTTACTTATATAAACTTGGTGACGTAATATTTGTCAAATGAATCATCGAAATAAATATTGACAGTTCACATAATTGAGATAATATAAGCGCTCTATTTTAAGTGCAAACTGCAAAAATTCTCGAATAATAAGATTGAAGAAATAAAAATTGCAATGGCCCACAATAGCCTTCCAAACCATAACTTCGTATCGATTAACGGTCATCATAAATCGATTCTCGAACCATGTGCGCTGTAGGAAACTTCCAGAACTACTGTTATTAAATTTGATGGCATGGACGTGGCCATCGGCATAAGTTTTTCGTTATTACATCTTGAACCGACCATAACCGCAGCTGAAAGACGTTCGCTGTGTTAGTTCCATGACAGCAGGGCCCTATCAAAGGGGGGAGGGAAGTCCAGCATTTGCCCAGATGCTTTTCTGCTAGAAACTGCTTCAAACTCGTGGTCGAACGCTGCAAACTTACTATATAGAGCTTCAATGATAATAAAACCTTTATTACTTATTTGAAGTAGGTTTATTATATACTGGTGTATTAAAAATGTTAAGTTCATTACTTTCTTTACATCACGTTACGTAAAACTTGTTTAATAATAAGGACTTATCTATTGTATGTAAATGTAAGTAGTTTTAAATTTTGAAAGCTCCTGAGCGAATTTCGACTTAGACTGTAGATAAACGTGACACACATAATTATCAACTTTTTCTATAAAAGAATATAATTACGAGAATAAATTTAAAATTTATGAGATTTTTTTTTATTTTTATTTTTTTTTTTCTATCCTGATAATTTTCTAAATCTATGTTTTGGAGCTTGAGGTGCCATTATGATAAAGGATGTGATATTTTTAGTTGCATCCTTTTTCGACGTTTCATGGTTTTATTAAAGTAAAAAGTAGATATTTTACTTTATATATTTATTTGAGCGAAAAGGTTCTCGCCTTTACGCCGAAAATTGTTTGACCGATGATCACTTAGCGACTTACGTTTTGCAGAATTCTATTTCAAAAGATATATCGACCATTTCTATTTTGATCGGCCTGTTTTTCAAAAAACATAATTCATTTTTGGAATTTGGTCGAAAAATATTACGAAACATGTATAATATGTAATGACAAAAAAGCCGACGATTGTTTATAATCCAACGAGACAGGTTGTACACTAACGATTTTACAACTTTGCGTTTGCATAAAATATTTTAATATAATACGGCAAACATTAAATCATAATTCTTACAACATAAATCTTTTCGCGATGAAAGATTAATTCCGTTAGATAGAATTGAAATGCGCATAAGATTATCCAATCATGATCAAATATTAAAGCGCCCACATGAATATTTAATGGAACGCGTTGGTATCCTATTGGTTCCGGTCGTCATAAAAGAAAGGCTTTACTCAACAGGTCGGTCGTGTATCGTAATGGTAGCAGCGCTCCTTTGAAGCTCACGTAATTAGATGATTTGGTTTTTGTGGTCATCTTGGGGTAGGCGGACTCTTTCTGCTTTGATATTGAGTCTTTGATCATTAATCTTTCAATGGAATAGATCCTGTAGCCAAATGCCAAGTTTCTTTTTATTTAAACTACAATTGTAGGTAGTAATTTTATCGCAGGTTACTTTTTACGAATAATACTAGGGTTAGTAATATTAGGATTGAACTATATCTGGCAGCGTCTTATCATCCTTTTGTTAATTTATATGTGATAAACTATCAGAGAAATAGATATAATAACTATAGCAATTAATTAAGATTGTATAATTTAAAACGAAACCAGTATTCCGCGAGATACAAACACCAATGAAGCCATTTTACTGGGCTTAATTTAGAGAACATACTCAATATTGTCAACTTGTCAAGATCACAAAGCAACTCAAACCAAAGCAATAAAGTGGCGATCGGAAAAGCAATCTAGCGTTTTAATGTAAGCTTTTGAGTGAACACAACTGCAATTGAAACGGAAATCAAAAAAGCAACAGTTGAAATGTGCAGGCATAAAAAAACCGCGGTATCTAGACGACAAAGACCAACTTAGACTTTGGCAGCCAGTAGACAACTTCAAGCGAGGCAGCGGTTAAGCCAGAAATAATATCAGCGCGGTAACAGCCACTGTAATGAAATCCAACGTTGGAGAAGGCAAGGGTGTGTTCTGCTAAAGTGGGAGTAAGACAAAAATTCATAAAACGGTTACAATGACGCTAGAGGTCGCGCGCCCGGAGCATGTGCCCCATTTTATCGTAGTGAACGCTGCCGGAATACTAATACGAGTGCAATCTTAATACTCGTAGGACTTATGTGCATTTCTTTCTATTTATAGGAATACATATTGGATGCAGAATACAGACTATCTTTAAATGTACTAACTATGAAACGAACAACAAGGTAAAATAATACACTTTGACATATTAATAATCAAAAAATTGCAAGTCTAATAATACACATTAAAAATAGCATAGTATTGAAAAAACTACCCATATATTTCGACTTATTTTCAAACATAAATTGTAAAGAAACAAACACCCGGTTTCTGAATTGAGAATTTTAATTTAAGAACTGTACTCAAACGTCATTACTTATCGAATCAAATCATTTATTTCAAGTAAGAAGTTCAGACTTAGCTTGAATCGAATATTATCAATACATTATTGATTTATTTGAATAATATAACCTATCTCTATCTTATATCTGAGAAGATACTTGGTATATAATCAGCATTTAGAAATAATTGTCATTACATCAGCATTTCGATTTCTTAACCGTCATAACTCTTTTCATACATGCTTACCAGTTTTAATACTGCAAAAATACGCGATCAATTTGCTAGTGAAAAGTGTATAACAAAGGTCTTAGCCTTCCACGGCCTGCCCTTCCATTTTGTCATTCTTCAGTCAGTCTTTTTCACCACATGACCGAAGCAAAGCATGCTTCTACCACTTCACATGTTGAAAGTCTCTAAATAATTAAAGCGCATATTTCATGGTTGTCAGTGTAAAACAAAGCCTATAATCTAAGCAAGGATGTCTGCCAGCCATTATCCCGGAAAGCCTGCACGCGGCGGCCGTTAACCGCGAGCCGCGCTGACAGCTACTGTCACCGATACCCTACGAACTGTCAACCTGTAGGTTTTTAAAACGATTTATATGCGATAAAAAAGCGTTGTTCACTCAAGCGTTGTTCCAGTTAATTTTCTAATAATGGTGGAAAATCTGCCTTGAAGTTAACAGCGAATTTTAGGTTATTAGGGTTTTGCACACAAAGGACAAAAATGGAACTTGTTCGATATTTACCTTGATCGATTTAGCTGTGGGAGCGAAAGCTGCCTTAAAACTAAAATTGTAAAATGGAACGCATCCTTGTTGGTTTAGCAAGATCGACACGACACGATAGAAATAAATAAAAATGCTTTTTAAAAAAAGATCAGGGCCGTTGAAGTTTCACCGCTTATAAAAATAAATTTTATATAACAAAGTTTGCCGGCAAATTCAGTGAATTTTAGACATTTAAACCCATGGGGAAGAAAAGCGCTATTTTTAATAAAAGACCACTTCAAATCTGGATCAGCTGGTAGCTTCTCAGAGTTGACGACATGTCCAAGAGTTGCGAACTCCAAGCAGGAAACAGGGCGGGTTTTGGGTTAAGCGATTTGTTTCTATGACTTTTCGATTAATTTAAACTAAAATCATTTGAATATATCGATCATACAGTCTATTGTGTAAGTCGAAGATTTGGTACCTTATCGCCACCGGACCCTAGTACTGAGACTCCGCTGTCCTTCCGTCTATCTGTATATCATATCATAGTGGTAGCCGAAATTTTCACAGGTGGTTTATTTCTGTTGCCACTACAAAAACAGAATAAATGAAATATTTAAACCAGCTCTCATATAACAAACGTGATTTTTTTATTGCGTTTTTATTTGTGTATACATTTCACTATACTATTAGATACTGTTATTGTAGCTCTAGCATTATAATATACGTTTATTTCTTAAATGGAAAGAAGATGTTAACATAGATAAACTGTACAAAGTTAATAAGCTGTTAACAAAAAGACTGAAGCAAATCAGGGACCGATTAATGGCGCACACGCGCGCTGGGTAGCTGAATGCACGCGCCTTTTGTACTCAGAGCTCATCACTAACGAAGATTAATGTCCGCCAATCTGTCTTGCGGATAACGATCTGAGTTTATGATGACCATTGTACACTCAAGCGGTTGTCATATTTCATAAATGTATAAAATAAATTTGATAAATCTATAAGAAAAATAACTACTACGTTATATAATGTTATATAATAGCATCTTAATAGAGTTACAACGACTTGAATTTTACCATTATACTGCAGGTAGAACCTGAAGTCCAATATTATTAGTGCATTTTCTTCCTCACACATCAATGGTGATAGGTATACAGGGTTATGGGTAATTAGACCGGATCCTTTTAAGGGGTCGTAGGGGAGGTCATTTATTATTATTTTCACCCCACATTGTATAAGTCGGGAAAACTACTAGTGGAACATATACACATAAAAAAATACAAACTTTTTAATTCAGTTTACAAATATATACAAAAGCGTTCACAATTTTCTCATTAACATGTGCTGACAAACGTTTACGCTCCGAATCACCATTGTTTTCTGAGAAAATTTCACGGACGAATTATGAACTCTGAATTAAAAGCCCTAGGGACCACATGTGTTGTCACGGGTTCTCTGTATCAACATTTGTTAATAAGCTTAATCATTCTCTCGTGTGTGCAATTCTAACAAAGCTCTTAAAATCTCATTACAAACTCGTGAAAAACACCTACTTTCTATCCTCGCTATACAGTTAGTGTATTTTAAAATGTATCTATGGGCCACAAATACAATTCCTAAATGTCGAATATATTTAATAGAAAAGAAAAGTTATATTGAATACTAGAATAGAATATTTTTAGTGATGAAATAATGTTTCCCTTAAATTATTATAATTAATTATTATCATCACCTATTTAAACGCAGTAGCCCAAAACGATAACAACTTTACCATTAAAAATAATAGTTTTTATTAGTAAACATTTTTTATTTCAATATATCCATTGAACCATTCATTCGTAGATCATTTGGGATATTTAAAATATCGATACTTTACTAAAATTACAATCGCAATCAAATTGTAAAATGATAATATGCAACTTCCTATAATGTGAAGAACTACGATAAGAAACAAAACATCGAATACATACATTGAATTTAACATTATATAATATTATCTCTCGTCAAAGTGACGTTATTTTATTTTTTGATAAATATATATAAGAAATTAATATGACAAAAGTTTATATGGATCTGACTAAATCATCTAAAACCGAATAGTTAGTTTGTTAGCTTTTAATCTACAAGATTATTTTATATTTAATATAACACAGAGTTATTTTTGTATTAGTAAAATTGCGGTGGTACGTCGGGTTCAACGTTACGTTCTATAAAATATGGTTAAGTGAAGCGATGGCTGGATCATGCGTAATGCACGTGAACGGGCGCTGCCAGTGGTGATGAGCAGTGGTCGGAATTAGGTAGAGTTATTCATGTACTTACACTGATTTCAAAAAGCGAAAGAATAAAGTGGATTGCCTCAAAACCCGAGATTAATTTTAAAGATCAGAAAAATCCCGTGATTTTTAAATAAAAAGTTATTTACTTTTACACAATTTAAACTACTGCACGCACGACGTTGCCAAACTTACATCAATGAAAGAAAGAAATAAAGAAAGAAGAAATAAAAAAAATAAAGAAATCCCGGGAAGGTCCACATTAATATCAACATTTCGATGCAAGTACATAAATAACTCTACCTAATTCCGACCTCTGGCTGGTGAGTCTACTCTGGACTACTTAATTTCGCCCATTTTCTTTTATTATGAATACCGTATATTGATTTGTCAATGAGTATGTTAATACCGGCATATTAATCAGTAATCGAAAAATATTTGTGTTCGGTTCTATATGCAACGAACAGCAATAATTAAATTAATTCAAGTAAGCACTTTATACATAACATTTAAAATATTAATTCGGTGCGAAAAACGCTATCATTTACGCGACTCGTGCTCAATAACAAGAAATACCATTAACGTAAAATAATATATTTAACCAATTTTTTGTGATATTAATAAAAGTTAACTTTACCATTTATTACGTTCAGTAATAAATGGTTCAGTATATGTAGTCATTATTGTATGATTTTATAGATATTTTCGACTTCTTATTTATATCTTACGCAAAAGGAGACTTACCACTAACCTCCGAGAGAAAAGAAACCTTTTCATGGTCCTTCGAGAAAAAAGGACTTCGGTTCGCGAATAACTTAATTACTGTTTCGTTGAGTCGAGGACCTACTAAACCAACCAGTGACTATAGTGAATGGTGACACGGTCCAGTAAAAATTGCAAGCCGAGTAAGGAGAGTATAAGGTCAGATCTAATCTTTAGATATATATATATTTGACATCGTATTTTGAATCATGGAGTCACTTTTTGCTAACAAAACGGAGATATACGAAACTTTGTAACCAATATTAAGAAAGATGGAGCTGATAGAAAAACTAAGGAATATTGTAAACGCAAGCTTGAATTACTTGAAAATTATTGGAGTGAATACCAGCGAAATCACACAAAAATTTGTGAACTAGCGAAATGTGTGAACAAAAATGTATGAACTAGTAAAATCTTGTTATTTCTGATATTGTAATGTGAAATTAAACAGGCAGCAAAAAGCAGCGCTCGCCGAGTTTCTTGCCGGTTCTTCTCAGTACAAGGTCTTTTGCGAACCGTTGGCGTAGTTGTCGACTTTCACTAGCGCTATGTTGTTACATAGGGGCATTGGAAGGGGCACAGCCTAGATTGAATAAATGATTTTGATTTCATATGATTTGAAACAAATTAGGATAATATTATTATTTATTCATAGACTGTATATACAAGATTATTCAGATTTTACGCGAAACTCGATTATCGTGTAGTTTCGCGTAAAATCTGAATACAGAAACTCAGTATTAATCAATACTGTAGAGTTATTTGTCGATCAAACAGAGACATACTATTGTCACTCTATCAAAGAAAACGCACACACCGAATACAAACAATTACAAATCCATTCAGTAGACTTTGTCAAAATAAACAATGCGACGATGAGTACTTAAGTACAAGATGAGTGATTAATACACCAAACGAAACAACTGGATTTTGAAACGATGGTAAGTTTTGTACAGAGTACGTTCAATATTTCCAATTAACATAAAAAAATATTTAGATTCCTAAATCATTAAAACTGCAAACACAAAAAAAAGAAACAGTAATTTATGGCCGCATAAAGGAAAAAGTTGAAACGACTAATCCGAGATAAGCAAAGCGTCCGAACTGGAGGAGCCACTGATAAGATTACAAAAATTGTTTACGACGCAAAAGCGATGATTGATGGGGCGCTGCGATCAATGAGCAACGATATGGTACCACATGGACTTTTGAATAACACAGTAGCAAAAATAAACTATAAAAAAAAAAACAATTACACAGACGTCATTTTCATACTGTGTATTGGTATATGTACAGTACCCGACACGAAAGTAAACCTAGACGCGGAATTTTTTTACTATAAAAAGTTTGAATAAAGTTATTTTGACTTTCATATTCATATCATATGGTTCGTATACATATCATTCACGTAGTTCGTACAAATTATGACAGATGGCGTTACGTTTCTTTTACAACGTTCTAATAGAATATTCAAAATGTCACATTATTTATTAGTCTACATAAACCAGAGTCACGTGTCTGCAGTGATCGTGAACAAATAAACAAGAGTCTCCTCAGATGCAACTCTATGAATTATTCATATACCCGACGTCACTCGGCTTATGCAGCGAATTCATTGGAAGGGGCATCGCAAGTCGAGCTTGTTAAGTTGCATTAAGAAAATAGACAGTATTTTTACAGTTGGAGCATGATTAACATTTGGGAAATAAACTAAAGCAAAGGTACAGCTTATATTATGTAATGACAGAATAATACTTATAGAATATAAGTAGGTTGAATGTGTACATAACTCCAATATGTCACAGCTGCAATAAGAGGAATATTGTATCTTATCGAGCAAATTTGCAAAAGCATTAATATCAATTACCTATACAACATAGTGTCTCGATGCAAACACGCAAATTGAATAAAAGGAATCGTTCAGAGTCCGGCGCCAGCTCTTTAATTTACCACCCGCTACTGTCCCCTGGCGTATATTGAACGATGCACCTGCTACGAGTCTTCTTTCATAAAATTGACGTCGCCTTTTCTTAGCAGCCATCACATTTAAATCAAATGTTACATAACTTCTTTGAACTTTCACAATATTTTTTAACAGTGCACAGTACAGTACTTTGAATTTTTACTTGTAAGCCAGTATCAAATTTTGCTAATCTCCTAGTCTAACGAGCGATATTCGTAGGTACAGTTCAGTCTGGTTCTAATAAAATTACTAATTGTTCAATTAGTAATTTCATTAGAACCAGAATTACTTTCACATTATGTAATTATGTAGTCATACGCTAAATAATACAAATGAAAACAAAACAAAGTAAAATAACTACGTTTTCATTTATTTAAATATGTTTCTCGAATATAATATATGTGTTCTTTACTTTAGTTTAGAATTCATTTTGAAATAAAGAAATATTCTGTTTCAACAGAAGAAGGCTTGCAGTACAAACAACTCAAGACTCAGCCGCTTCAATGAAACATGTAGCAAACGTTCAGGGTATGTTAACAATTCCAGCTGCTATTGAGTCTTGCTTGCCGCAGCTGCAATTCCTAATTCAACACCCATCGCAAACGGTCCTGTACTGCACAAAGACATTCAAAGCTCAGAGAATTGTAGGTTGTTTAATACTACGGAATATTAGTTTGCTTCTATTTCTTAATCTAAAAAAAATACATTTATAATATTAGCCAATTTGTTGTTTCTAAACCTTTCTTTTTCTATCTTCAGGTCTATTAGGTTTTGCTATCTAAATCTATGAATTATTATCCTTAAAATTGAGATTAATCCCAACTGTTTGAAGGTGGCCATGACCAAAAGTATATGCGTATGTATGTAAAATTTACGTTCCATGTAATATGCTTGAGCGAAGCGATGGCTGGCTCATGCTTCATGCTCGTGAGCGGTTGCTGCCAGTGAGAATGAGTCTGTTTTGGTCTCGATTCGTCCATTTTCTTTTGTTATGAATACTGTATATTGATTTGTCAATGAGTATGTATGAACCGGCAACCGGCATATTAATCACTAATAGAAAATAACTGTCTTGTTATTTCAACATTGTAATGGAAAGTGCCTTCATAGTCTAATAAGTCACTTTCCAACAAGATTTCTCTATATGAAATAAAATAGGGAGAAAATAGCAGCTTGCTGAGTTTCTTGCCGCTTCTTATCAGTACAAGGTCTCCCGATGTAGTTTTACGAACTTTTTAAAGTCAAAGTCAAAATAATCTTCATTCAAATAGACTTCTTAAAAGTACTTTTGAATCGTCCAACATTTTTTTCCCTACCACTCGTTCAGGACGTCTTTTGGCTGATAAGAAGAACGAGCAAGAAACTCACCAGCTCTAATAGGAGTAATGACATTTACAGAAACCATGTCGTTACCAGATCAATACATTTTTGGCATAGTTTTCGACTTTCACAAGTGCGTAACAGCTTATACTGAAAAAACGATTTGAATTTGATTTGATTTGACTGGATGTAAATATTCTATTATTATATTTGATCAATTTCCCATTCACAATGCTGTACTGAAAATATTCTAAATGATAAATACTTAAAAAATCCACTTGGTGACCCCTAAGATGGAATAGGTGCCAGAAACCAAGTGGATTATTCAATAAATGTAGTAGTAAATCGCTTAAACATACACATTTTCAAACTTCCAGATGCCTATTTTCATTTTAATAATCTTGTGAACAGTTCTGAACGCATAACGTAAACTGTAGCTCGCCATGTTCGTTTATACTTATTTAATTTCAAATTCCAAAATAACGACGTCAAAGGTAAGAAGATATTTTTCCAAATGTAATCTCTAATGCTCAAATGTATATTATGCTCGGTTGAACGGTGTGTTGGCTCCGTCACCCTACTCAAGGTACGAATGAATGAAGGAAGCCTCATCTTTGGTTACTAACGCATTTCACATACGACCACGGCTCGCTGCCAGCAAATAATTTATTCATTCCAAGGGGAACCAGGTTGGGTCTCATTCCCCTGCTCCCTTCCTCCCCTGTCGCTCACTCCTGATACTGTCGCAAAACTGAAAATTTACGTGTGAAATCTTTTTCTTTTTTATTCCGCCTGCCAGTTTTATTTTTGTGTATAAGTTGAAAATATTGTCCAAAAATCAGAAATTAAAAATGTTTCAAACATAAATATGCAAAAGTAGTGTGTCAAGATCGTCCAACATGGAGGAATGTGTTACTGTCTACCCCTCTAGGAAATAGACATATGAATTATAAATAGATATATAGATTATAATCATCGGAGTTATTTATTTTGAAATTCCTATTAATCTCACGAAATCTAACGAAAATAAATATAAAGACTCTCGGACAATGAATAACGAAGCTCCCCCCTGGCAGACATAAATTAAATCGAATAAGATGTGGCTTACGATGATATAGGTTTTGCTTTTACAGATCATGGAAAAGATCATGGTGGAATAATCCTAGGGCAGCGAATCCGCATGAATGTAGGATTGATAAATTATTATATAAGGTATTTATTATATGAAATTCGTATGATGATATGAAGATTTATTAAAGAATAATACTTTATGTTACTAGAACCGGAGATATGCTAAAAAGAAGGATTTCTCTTAAAAGGAATATATATTCCTAGCTCTGGTGTACGTTATTTATAAGGTAAAATCGAGTTAAAATTATAATACTTCATCAACTGGCTCATTGATCGACCTCACGTGTCGTCTCCTTTTCTCATCACTTATATGCCCACATTACTTATAAATATAAAGTCAATATCAAAATATAAACCTGTAAAAGGATTGTCCTCGTTGATGGTGAAAATTTTTAAAACGGCAAGATAATGTGACAGCTGGTATTTATTTTTAAGAAAGAAATATACTAAGAGTACAGGGGTGAAGCCGGGAACAACCCTTAAACGTAGGAAGCACCAAGCATCCGACCACAGCACAGAGCTTAGCCTAAAAGCCGAAGTGCCTAACAGGAACGGTTGGTTTCGAATCCCGAAAAGAAATCACATTAAGCGGCATACTAGTTGTACAATCCAATATAAAGTGATACCGCGACGCATTAAATGAACAGCGCCATCCAGTTTGCAGACTTAGAACTAGTAGGGTAACTATGAAAATCATGGGTGTGTTAGAAACTTATTTATTTTCCCTATCACTTTTGCAGAACGTATTTTGGCTAGAAACAGAACGAACAGTAATTTCATCAGCTCTAATAGGAGTAACGACATAAAAAAACCATGTCATAACCAGATCATATATATTATAAATTTCACTTTACATGTCACTTTTCATTACAATATTAACATATAAGATCCAACAAACACTGCTGTGTGTTCAAAAGTGTACGTTTGTATTGCACTATTCTTTAGATATTTCTGAGTATACTTCTCGACGTATCTTCAAATAAGTCAATGTTTATTTGAGTATAGATCAATATTGAAGATGAACATCAACAACTGTTGCTTCGCGGAAGATTCAGTGGAATTTTGAATGCAAATAAAATATGTTCTCAACAGAGATTTCACTTCAAATTCTCAACTGATATGTAAAAATAGTGTCATGCTTTGAAACGTCGTCGATTTATCAACACAAAATAAGAGGATAAAAATTGCTCGTACACCATTTCTGCGTTTAGAGGATTTAGAACGTGAGCACAATGACTTTTGGAAAATATTCATTTATTTCTAAAAGCAGGAGTTTAATAATTTTCAGTCAAAGGTCTTTGTGGGCACTTCTACGATTTCCAATCAATGCTCAACCACTAAATATAAATCTAGTAGATACTAATTCTTGTCGACTAGTTTATTCCTAATTTCAGATAATGTAATTTCCGTTCTAAGACTTAAATTGTTCCAGGCGCATCTAAAAAAGTAAATGAAAGGTTAATGGAATAGCTGAAATATTCAAAGTCGTTTACAAAACGCACCTTATCACTCTGTTTTCAAGATTTATAATAAACTAGCTGCAACCTGCGACTTCGCCTACGTGGTCCGAAGGTACTGCGTGCACACTGGCCTACTATAATCTTATGTTAATCTTAAATAAAGATCTGCAAATAAGCATCCACCTTTATATTATAATCATTAGCTTATCAACGTCCTCACTGCAGGGGTATAGGCCTGCCCAATAGCTAAAACAAATTATAGAAAATGTATAACGCGCATGTCTTAATAGAATAGTCCAGTTACTCTTCTTTCCATTTTAGTACAATCGACACACCTTGCAGAAAACACAAACAAATATTTCTTTGAATAAATAGCACTTTTATTGGAGTCCTTTAAAAATTACACCGTCATTTTGCCTAGATATTTGACTACAGTGCTTATTCTAGACTTTCAAGGCTATCATTTTAAGGGCAAAAAATAGCCTTATAATTTTCTTGTACAAGATTCTACGACAGATCGTCATAACAACTTGACAGTCAGCTTGTTCTTGCTTTCTCAATTCAGCATTACCAGAAATTTTATTGCGTGACACTAAATTAAATTTTATCAACGAATATTTTCCATTCCATTTGTAGGTATC